>JAECWN010000323.1:1250000-2500000 GCA_018150725.1 Drosophila quadrilineata | reverse complement strand
AGCGCGAGATTAGCATATAAAATTGGCAAATGCATAATGCGATTAAATGATGTTGCCACATTCGGTGGCAGATTGCGAAGAGTGAGGGCATGTTGTAAACTGCGAAACTGAGTGACGGTCATAAATCTCCATTGGTTTTTAGCTTGCTTATGTCGCATCATCAATCATCTTGCCACAGATCGATTATTACAATTTGCTGACAGCAACAGAGCGAGACAGAGAGAGAGATGCATAGAACGAGAGAGGGGATGATGAGAGTGTAGATGAGCCGTGGTTGCAAGTTGCAAGTTGCAACTGCGGGCAGTCATTTGTATCTGATGGATGTTGCTTGGTACTTTGCCTCCTGCTGGCGGTGCAACAACAGCAGTAGCAGCAGTGGCAGCAGCAGCGGCAGCGGCAGCATTTCCATGGAAACTGTTGCACAGCTGCAAACAGACACAAGTATTTGCCTCTCGGCCAATCAGCGAATGCAACTTGCAACTGCAACTCCGTTTTCAGTTCGTGTCAAGTCCTAAAACTTCCAAGAAAATAAAAAAAAAATTTAAAAAAATAAAAAAAAATAAAATGAAAATCCAAAATGTTGCACTCATAGAGCTTAGCTTGAGTTCCATTGTCTCTCAGTATGTCCATGAAATTATTTTAATGAGTTGCCAATTAGACTGGCCAATATCAGTTGCCTCCCTCTCCCTCTCTCTTTATATATCCCTCCCTCTCTCTCTCTCTCTCTCACTCTCTATCTCTGCCAATAACTGTAACCCCAGTAGATTGGCAGCAGCAGCAGCAGCTCCCATTTGTTGCTAATAAATAGCTGAGTGCAACTCGCATTGCGTGAAACACGTTGCACACCTGTTGTTGCATGCCACAAGCCCCCAACTTGAATGCTGTTGCGCTAGCTGGGGGCATAAATATGTTAAGGGTTCGCCATGTTGTCTGCTGTCCCTGTCGCACGACAGCGCCCATAACTTGCGTCAAGTGGCAACGGGCAGCGGCAACTTTATGTGGCAGCAGTTGCACTGTTGCACAGTTGCCTGCCGCTGCTGCCCTGACAGCATCCGACAACAAGCTCAGCGGGCTCTTTTCAAGCTGCTCTCCAAATATCTCCATCTATCTCTCTCTCTCTCTCTCCCTCTCTCTCTCTCTCTCTCTCTCTCTCTCTATCCCTCTCTTTCTCTCCTGCCTTAGCTGTCTCTCTCACTCAGACTTCAATTAGCATTGAAAAGTACTTTGCGAAAAATCGGAAGTTGCTCAACTAGAAAAATTATGTTTCTCTCAGAAAAAATGATTTTCCGCAAGTTTTTTCCTTAGTCCATTTTCCCATTATAATATGCGCAGCAACTGCAGGTGTTGTATGTTGCGTGTAGTTTGTTTTTTTTTGTTTTGTTTTATGGGTTTTTTGGCTGTTATATTTTTTCTCTCGGAATATACATATTTTTATATTTTTTTTTTTTTTCATTTTTCTTTGGCGCAATTAACGCGTGTTTTCTGAGGCGCCGCTTATTAGCGCGTTTCCTTTATGTAGCAGCTGCCACGCCCACATCCTCTATGCATAACATAAACATGGCAGCCTCTCTCCGTAATTCCCTTTCTCTCTCCATTCCTCTCTCTCTCTCTCTCTCTCACTCTCTGCCCATCTCTTTCTCTTTCTGCTCAATTTTGTTTGTTATTAATTACGTTTTACCTCTTGGCTGCGTTTTTGGCCAATTGAATTATTACGGCCAATACTACAATGGACAGTAGGTCGTGTTCAAGCTGCAGTCCAAGCGAGAGAAGGAGAGTGTGTGAGAGAGAGAGGTAAGAGCTGAGAGCAAGCGAGATGGCGATAGATGCTGTAGCAGCATTTTAATGGCGTTTGCTTTCATTATAGCACCGACAGCATAAATATTTAATCAACTCAGTAACTGGGGATAAGCCAGAGAAAGGGACAGAGAGATAGAGAGAGACAGAGAGAAAGAGAGGAAGATAAAGATAAACCCAGCAAAAGGTCGAGTCAAGAGCGAATGAGAGAGGTAGCAAATAAAGAAGAAGAAGCAGATGATGAACAAAAATTTATCAACGAAATTGGGTCAAATTTGTTAAATGCTGTAATAGCCCAGTTACCAAGTTGCCCAGCTGGGTTAAGTTCAGTTGAGTTGGCCAAAACAGAGCTTATAGAACAGACAACGTTATCTCAAAGGCAGCAGATGGGGCGTGAACATGCCAAGGTCGCTGCTAATGTTTGATAGTGGGGTATGCACGACTAGGCAGGTGAAGGCAATATTAAATTAAACACGAAAAGAAAGAGAGAGAAAAATTTAAACAATTTGAGAAGATTTTCATTAAAAATTGTAGCATATCAAAAATGAAAAGGAAAATACAAAATATGCTGTATAGAAAATTTATTTCATTTCTAAAGAAATATTTTAAAATTTTAAATATTCATACTTACATATAAAATTATAGAACTGAGATATTAAGAAATAAATATAAATTCAATTGAAAGATATTAAGTATATTGCATGAAATCATAAATTTCATTTTCTACTAAAAAAAACGAAATATAATAATAAAGAGAAATTGAAAAACCTTAGAAACTAATCGAGAAACTCTGGGAGATTCATATTTTATATCATTGAGCAGAGAAATTGAATAGAAACTAAAAATTGATTAGAAAAAAATCTAAAATTATATCATATGAAAATATAAATATATATATATAAAAAAAATAAACAAAAAAAATATAGAGTTGCCACTATAGCTTGATTTGTCTGTAATAAGACCCAAACTTAAATAGATCACATTTTGTTGAAAAGAAACCCGGTTCACATAACTGATCCAATTTACTAACTACTCTCACTTGCTCCAGCATTTTTTAACTTTTTTCATTATATATCTTTTTTTATTGAGGATTTTTGTTGGAAATTTTCGCGTTGGCGTTTTATCAAAAGGGTTCTATGTAAAGCGAGGACCACTTCAAATATTTATACGCGTGTTGATTTCTGTTTGCTGAAATTAACCTTTTTGCCAGTCCCTTTGTGCCGCATTTAGAGTCCTGCCACAGCGCATAGCCCCCAAACAGATGCCTCTTGCCAGATAAAATTCCTAGGCAAAGAGAGAAAAAGAGAGAGGGAGAATTTTGATAAAAAAAAAACGAAATTGAAACGCATTCGCATGTGGCAGTGGCAGTGGCAGCAGTTGCCGAGGAATAACCGAGGCTGACCCTTTCAACTGAGCTGAACTCTGAGGCATATTCATTGCCTCATTTAGCTGCGGCAGTGGCACCATAAATATTCCAAATCAGCTGCAGTTGTTGTTGTTGTTGGTGGTGGTGGCGTTGAGGCTGAGGCATGCCTCAAGTTGTTGAGATAATAAACTTTGTAATTAATTTTGCATCGTTAAATGGGTGGGACGTGCTCTACATCTGCCACAACCTCATCTTCTTCTTCTTCTATATGTATGTATATAAAACTGCTGTTTCTTCTTCTTGTTCATTTCATTGTCTAGTTTTAATTTGAGTTGAGTTTTTTTTTCCAGAAATAGAGAGAGAGAACCACTTTAATCGGGCTCATCTTATTTCCCATTTTTGATGGCGCTTAATTGACTTCACTCACGAAATTTTCCAACATTTGTAACCCCAACTTGATTCGTATTTCCATTTCCATTTCCACTTTTTACAGCTAGCCGCAAACACCTTTTGCTCTCAATAACTGCATATTCATGTTCATGGTATTCATAACCCGGTTATGATCTCCGTCTTCTCGCATGAATTTATCATCTTTATCGCCCATCGCCTCATAAAATGTTGCACAGACATTAAAAAGCAGCCTTTACACCTGCTTTATCTGATTTCCTCATCGTTTTTTTTTTTGTCTTTTTGCTCCCAATCTCATTACGTATTATCCATTTTAATTGAAAATTAACGCTTCTCTTTTTCTTTGCGATTTGCAGATACCGCTGGCGAACTTGGATGGGCATTCACCCTAATTGTAGTCTCAATCATATCGGCTCTTATAGGTGCTATTGTAATGGTCATAGTTCTAAGATGTAGAAGGTAAGTCAATCGATAAGTTATCGATGCATCCATATATCGATTAATAACGTCAAATATAAAACTTAGATATATTAATAGAGAGGGTAAAAGTTTTTCAAATTCTATATATCGATAACTATGCCTCGATGGAGGGGGGATGCCGTATCAATCGATTTATCGATAACGTAACCCGACCGATTTTATCGAATTTTCTGAAAAATTCTTCACCTTGCCATGAAATTGATTTATAAATTGCATTCCATCAACATTTATCGATAGTCACATTAATCGATAACACAAGCTATCGATTTGTAATAGTTTCGCTTAGTTGGTCATCATAATAAACGATGGCAATTTGTCGCCTGGCAGCAAAAACACAAAACTAAACAACCTCATTCATATCGATAATTTATCGACTTGAGTAATGCATGCAAATTACCAAGTCAATGAAATATTTGCAATTTAAATTAATTGCTTGGCAAAAAACAAACAAACAATTAATAAACAAATAAATGAGAGAGCATAAATATGCTAATAAATATATAGAGAAGTAAATAAAAAAACACATTTTGGCATTTAAGTAGTTTAGAGATTGCGACTGTGACTGTGACTGTAACTGTGACGGAGTCTGTGAAGTGACTGCGACTACGATGTGGAGGTAGAACGGACATTCAACTCGTTTTGGGAGACCCCAGAGACGACCCCAGCGATCCGTCATGTGGCGACATTTACAATGCCAGCGACAAATACAAATTGAATATAAGTACTCGAATGTATCTATGAAATATGCGCAAATTTATCAGTGGTGCCATCTACAGATATAGTATCTACAGCTTGCAAGATTTACAGTACGTATGCCGCTGCCCACGCGAAACTGCGGCAACGGCAATTCAATTAAACGCCCACAAAATGTGTTGGTGGGGAAACCTTTAAAGCGTCCAGCCGAAAGACAAAAGAACATGAAATTGCTTTATTACTTAATTGCTCTTTAAAATAAACAACAACAATAACAACAATAGCAACAACAATAAACAGAGGCAACATTCTTGCCACAGGCCATGCCTCAGTCAAGTTCGCTTTCGAAGTCCATCAAACGGACGTAGAGTGGGTCATACACATACAGTACTCACTCGATAATCGCAACATGTTTGTTACATATACTTCAAGAGTGGGTGGTGGCGGGAGGAGGAGGAGGAGGGGAAACAGGCAGCTAGCAACACGCTCTGCAAGTGTCTCTGCGCGGGCGTTGCTGCTGCGCTCCAAATTAACAAAAGGCAAACAGACGACGCTGCGCAGGCGCCGCTGCCGCTGTTGGCGTCGCTTTTGCTGCCTCTGCTGGCGTCGCTGTCGCCACTGCGCACAGTTGTCGTCACACTCTACAATTCAGTCGTATCAAGCGCCGACGCCGGCCACATGTCGAGTCCAATTAAATTGTCATGTTTGTTCGTATGTTTGCATAAAATTAATTTTTGTTTTTCTTGCAAATAATTTGGCAAATCGCAATTCCAAAAAAAAAAAAACATTGCAATTGAGACAAGTGTGCTCAGTTCCGTTAGGGTATAATGGACTGAACAGATTCCACTTTAAAAATGTATATTATAAAGAATTATGGCACTATTGTGACAGAACACAGATAAGCAGAAAGTGAAATAGTGCCAAAAATGGAAACTTTTTCGTAATTTTTTGGCCGTATCTTAGAAAAGACTCATCAAAATCACCTCAAACAAAAGCAAAATGCTAGTTTTGAGTCAGAGAATCGATTTAAGCCAAAAAAAATGGAAAATCAAATTTTTTTTGATTTTTGATGATTTTGTCAAAGGGTTATTAAGGAAAACTGGGCAAAAAATTTCGAAAAATTAAAATCGTTGAATTTGAACAAACTTTAAATGCAGTTTAAAAGTGTATTCAAAACCATGACCAAATTGCCAAATTTTATCAAAATCGGTTGATATTTGGCCAAGTTATGGCAATTTGAAGTTAGAAGTAAATTCCATAGTGTGAAAAATAGGACTCTTATCACTTTTTGACACTCGTTTGGCCATATCTCGTGAAATACTTATCAGAATCACCTCAAATAAAAAGCAAAATGCTAGTTTTGAGTCCAAGAATCGATTAGAATCAAAAATTATGCGATCTACAATCTTTCGATTTTTGATGATATTGTCAAGGGGTTAGTATGGAAAAATGGTCAAAAAATTCGAAAAATTAAAATCGTTGAATTTGAACAAACTTTAAATGCAGTTTAAAAGTGTATTCAAAACCATGACCAAATTGCCAAATTTTATCAAAATCGGTTGATATTTGGCCAAGTTATGGCAATTTGAAGTTAGAAGTAAATTCCATAGTGTGAAAAATAGGACTCTTATCACTTTTTGACACTCGTTTGGCCATATCTCGTGAAATACTCATCAGAATCACCTCAAATAAAAAGCAAAATGCTAGTTTTGAGTCCAAGAATCGATTAGAATCAAAAATTTTGCGATCTAAAATTTTTCGATTTTTGATGATATTGTCAAGGGGTTAGTATGGAAAAATGGTCAAAAAATTCGAAAAATTAAAATCGTTGAATTTGAACAAACTTTAAATGCAGTTTAAAAGTGTATTCAAAACCATGACCAAATTGCCAAATTTTATCAAAATCGGTTGATATTTGGCCAAGTTATGGCAATTTGAAGTTAGAAGGAAATTCCATAGTGTGAAAAATTGGACTCTTCTCACTTTTTGACACACTTTTGGCCATATCTCTTGAAACACTCATCAGAATCACCTCAAATAAAAAGCAAAATGCTAGTTTTGAGTTATACAATCGATTAGAGTCAATTTGGAATATATAATATTATATTTTGTGATATTGTGAATAGTTTTATATGCCACTCTCTTGTTTTATTTGTAGAGTATCTCCCAGTGTGTTTATTCAAATGAGTAGTTCAATTGATTTGCAGCTGTAAATGGAGATGTGAAGAGTGGGGCAGACTTGTAACATAGATGTGGCGGGAGTCGGAGTTGTGGCACTTGTATAGTTGCCACTTAGTGCATGTTTGGCTACGCATTCACACGCCACATGGACTAGCTTCGATTTGGCATTATTTTAAGCTGAGTTGTGGTTGTTTCTCTTTGCCTCTCTGGGCTCTAGTTGTGGCAATGCGATTGTCACGCTGTTCACCTTGCCGTCAGCTTTAGTCAGTCATGTTGCAAGTCAACAGAGATGTTGTTGTTGTTGTTGTTGTGGCAACTGTTTCGTGTCAGAGTTGCGGTCGAATTCGGGCGTCGTGCTCGGACGTGTTGCCTGCCAAATTAGCAGCAATTACATGTAATATCGGTTACACTTATTTGCATATTGGGACCGTTCTCGATCTAATGTCCATAAATTTGCTAACTTGCCACATGTTGTTGCACTTATTTGTGGCTGTTATTTTTTTTTTTATACTTTTTGTTGAGCTCATGATTTGTTCAGTGGACACCTTGGAAGTGCTGCTCTAATGGCACCTGACGTACAACTCCGACTTGGACACTGTTTGCTCAATGTCTAGACTTGGTAATGGTTACGAGTCAAACTGACAGACAGACGGATGGACGGACAGACGCACAGTTGAACATACAGATGGACGGACGACTGGACAGCTGGACAGACTGTGTGCTTAATGTCTTTTTCTTGATTCACTCGACAAACACAGAGAGAAACTAAAACAAAATCGAAAAAATAAAAAGAATAGGTAAAACTAAGCTAATCAAACTTGAAGTGATGTTGATGGACTCTTAACTTTCAGTTGCAACTAAGAAACTAAAGAAAACCTCTTTAATAATTCGAACTCATTGTAAGGAAGAAAATCAAATACAAATATTTGAAATTGACCTTCTGATAGACAACTTTATACACAAATTTTGGGACACTTGACTTTCTTTAATCCAGTATGGAAATGTTGAAACTCTGGTAAAAAGAGGATAATTAAAATTCACAAACATATACCAATATATATTTAGAGCTAAAAATTATAAGAAAGAAAAACAAATATGTTTTGGAATGCGCGGAATAGTTTCTTTTCAGAAACATTCATTTATTTATTTTTTCTCGAGGAAACTTTAGTCTGATTTCCTGGAACTTTTGACTTCATTTTCCTTGATCCAGGATAGAAAAGATGAAACTCTGGTAAAAACTGGAAGATTAAAATCCTCGCATTCATCGCAATTACCAAAGGATTTAATTCCAACTAGAGTCTTAGTCCCATCCTCATTAGTTACAACCATTGGACCTCCATGATCTCCGCCCACTGCGAATCTTCCATTGGGTTTCACAAGAATATATGACGATCGAAAGCGTCGCAGAAAGAAATATTTTCGAAAAAGTGATCGAGCCTCTGCCCTCGGTAAAACCGTGGAATTGTAGAACTGTAGTTGAGTTGATTGGGCTGAAAATGTAAAAACATGATAATTAGTTAAAAGAGAAAGAATAAGTTAATGTTATATTGTAAACCTACTTTTGGAAAACCCAAAGCCAGATATGGTAACATTTTTATTGTCGTAGGTATTATCTGCCTCGGGTAGCTGCACTGTCTGTATATATTCATTCAGCTGAATATCGTACGGTAAATGAATGATGGCAATATCGTTTCTCAATCTCAACGAACTCCAGTCTGGATGTACGACAATGCTATCTTTAGGTAATGCAATACCCTCTACTTGACTCTCCGATAACTTGTTCATGTCCCGAACACCAAGATAGAGCTCGATGCCAATGCTGCATTTGCAAATATTTTCATAATTAGATTCTGGTTTTGAATATTCTGTTCAAGGATTTTACTCACAGATCTGTATCGAAACAATGAGCTGCTGTTAGCGCCATTCTCGTTGAGATCAAGACGGCTCCACAATCAGCAAGGTTGCCATTTCCTCGATATGCCATCATCCACAGTTGATATGGAAATTGTTTGGGGGCTGCCACGAAACCATTTATAATGCGTTTCAAGGGACCCTTCAAGGACTCTCCATAAGTCAGACAGCAAGTTAATGCTAATAGTACAAATACTTGACACTTTACAACAGCCATGTTCTTCTCCGAACTGTGGAGTCGTTGACAATATTGAACTTATATATGAGGGAGAAATTTCCATTGCGTAATTTCCATTATGATAAAAACTTGATGATGTCTTTGCGGGTCTGCAATTAAGTCTTATCACAGCTCTAAGTTAGAATTCTGGAATTTTTTTGTAATAAGCCAATGCTGCAATATTTTCTTATTGCATTTATATAACCATTCAAATCGAAATATTATACATATTTTAAAAATGAAGAGGGGTTAATGGAATCCTCATTGCAGGTTTACTTTCAGGGCTGTTCTCATTTCCGAAATGTCCGGATTTGCAGTATCAATACCAAAACCGCACGTTTCTTTCGGATTCTGAATTGAGAACAAGCCTAAATATGTTAGGCAAACGAAAAGTTAAATAGAATTTTATTACAAGTATTCTGAAAGAATTAAATTTTTTCATATTTCATTTCTAAAATTTAATTTAATTTTACTTTATATATATAAATATATTTAATTTAAAATAATTTAAACAAACTTTGACCAGGACTTTAAAAATAAAAATGTAGCTCGGTTTGGTTATTTTCCAAGGCCTATGAACAGTGTTTGGAACAGATGCCGAGTTTGACTTTCAGTTTGTCAATAAGTTGATTAAATTGCAGAAAATTGTCGCTTCGTGCTCGGATTTTGATGGAAAATGAAGAAGTGGAAAGAAACGGCAGACAACTGCCAAGTAGAAGTTGCAAACGCTTGAAAGCAGCTGTGGCAGACACGAGAGTGCAACACAAAAAGGCGTGTTCAATTAGCATGCCCCAAGTACAGCAAGCGTGAAAGAGACAGAGCGAAGCTGATGAAAAACAAGCGCAGAAAATTTAACATAACGTTTTTTGTTTTTTTTTTTTCCTTCATTTTCTTTTTTTTGGTTTGGTTTGTTTTGGTTGCTTCAAAAGGAAAACATACGAAAATAAAAGAAAACACAGTTGGAAAATTAGTGCAAAATAAAAAGCTAAAGGCACGGCCTAAGCAAGTCACAAACTGTCAGACAGATGGACGGACAGACAGACGGACGGACGGTTGCACGGTGAGCTTGTTCAGTTTAATTGAATATCGAGCGAAGACAGCAAGATAAAGAGGGAGGGATAAAAAGAGGGAGAGAGAGAGAGAGAAATAAAGACTTCGATTGCCGTTTGATGGAGTTGAAGTTGAACATTATAATCGCTCAAGGCTGCAGCGGTTGGTGAGTGGGGGGCGTGGCAGGGAGGGGTGACTGTCATTAACACGACAGTTAATTGATACGCATTGGCTATTGCCATCTCGTACTCTCTCTCTCTCTCTCTCTATCTATCTCTATCTATGGCCAACTCTTTGCAGTGCTCCACTACGAAATGAGTTCAAATGCAACTCGAGCAAAAATTAATATACTGAAAGAAATTAGAAAAATAATTCAAATAAAAATTGAAAGCGGTAAATTTGTGTGTGGCAACAAAGAACAGTAAGCACTGACACTGCCACTGCCACTGCAACGCGCAACATGTGGCAGCTAAGCCGGTTCCGCGTAAGGCATCCAGCCTTGCCTCTAATCAAATCTCGAACTCATGCCACTTGTTGTTGCCACAACTCGAGAATGTTCTACTAAGTTGCGACTGTTCAGTTACAAAATATATATGTATCGTTATGTATTTATATGCATATATAGAATTGCCGCTTGTTTGTCATTGGTTTCTGTTTTATCTGCGTGTCACACGCAAAAGCGTTATTTGCGTAGACATGACAAGTTTGTGTCCTAAGTCTTTCGTTTTGACATGCTGCCCTCTCGCTCAATGGCGCCTCCATTTGCCATTTTGCCATTTACACAATTCGACATTTGTTGCTTGTTGCTGGCAATATTTATATGTTTTACGATAATTCCTGTTATGTTTATTAATTGACAACATTCTAATCTTTATCTCTCTCTCTGTGTCTCTTTCTCTTTTTTCTTACAGAATTAAATCAGCGAATGCCAATGGTAAGTTGAATGCTTGAGAATATACATATGTGTACATATGTATGTAGTACAGTGAGTGCTCTATAAACTGAACTTTTTGAAATAAATGACGGTTACGAATATATAATAATAATATATAATATATTCTATAATAATATAAACTAATGTACAGTGAGTGCTCGATGAGAAGAACAGGTTTTTATGGAAAATTAACATTTTAAAAAGTAAACAATTTGTATAGAAAAGTGAGCACCTTTGAGAGGAAATTGTGGCAGAGCTAGACATATTAAATATAGTAGAGCTTCTATAAGTTCTATTTAGTACTTACTTTCGAAACTTTGATTGGAATATGAATATAAAATGATATGGCCTGAAATTGCAATTAATTTGAAAGATCATATCGAGTTTCTATAGTAAAATAAATATTGCCAACATACAGTAGAACCATTTTAAAATATATGTGCTACATACTTTCAGACCTCGTCGAAATCTTCTCCAAATATATTGGGGTTTACTACGACTATCTGAAGTTAATTAACAATAATTTAAAAAGATTCTTAGAAGATTTTATACAGTGCAATAGTTCACAATAAAGTCCAACAGAGTCGGATTGAAGTGTTTAGAGTATACCTTGAAAATACTTCCAATCTTAATGAAAACTTTCGAATAGATAGAATAGTTAATCTTACTCCTTTTTTTTTCAATTATCTTGGTACACTTTAGCGAATGCCCACTGTCTGCTCTCTGCTCATTGCCAATCAGTGTTTGGCTTCTCTCTCAGCATTTTAGCTGCTGCTTAGTCAAGTTTCCCATAGACTTTGTCACAATTTCCGTTTCACTTTAGCAATTAGTCAACCATGTGTCTCTGTATCTCCCTCTCCCTCTCTCTGTCTCTGCCTCTCTCTCAGGTCTGTCTCTTTTTCACTTCATTAAGCTGCATCAGCATGATGTGCAGAATTGTGGCAACTGCATTTCAATTTCCTTCAGACATTTTTTTTGCTTATTAGCATGCTTCTGCTTGAAATTCTGTTTCTTTCGTTTTCTATTTGCCATTTTCCATTTTTAATTGCATAATTCTGTGTGGCAAGTCTCTGTTGCAAGTGGCAACAATTTAATTTGCTTTTTGTTTTATTCTGTTTTGTTTCTTTCTTGGAGCAACAAATTTGTTTTAGTTTTTGCTTTTCGTTTTTGACACAACATGATGCATGGCTGAAGTTCACGTTCGTGTCACAAATCTAAGATGCTGGAAAGCGAAATGATGTCGCCATCCAGTGCTACGTGCCCCTTCAAGTGGCAAAGGCAAAGTCGAAGGCGAAGGCAATGCCAGCCAAAGCAGAAGACGAAGAAGATGAAGAAAATTTGTCTACAAATTAAGCCAAAGGCTAACAATTGTCCAACTGTCTGTCTCGCTCGCACTTCAACTATCTGTCTCTTTCTCATGTTGGCCTTAACTTTGGCCACGTTTCAAAATCGTGCAAAAGAAATTTTTTTTTTGGTTTTAAATTTTTTGTTTTTTTTGTTTGTATATTTTGATTTAGTTGCTGGTTTTTTGGGGTTTGGGCGACAGTAGGCAAATATTATTGACAAATGACAAACACAGCTACACACCCAGAAAGAGAGATTTCTCTCACTCTGTCGCTCTCTTTCTCTGCCATTTGCTGTCTCTGTCCGCTGCTGTCGTTTTCACATTTGGCGCCAATTCTCGCTGACAACGTCGACATGCAGGACAAATTGTTGACGGCATTTAATGTCACAGCAGCCAATTAGCTGTCCCAACTGAGAGATCTACACTTGCTGTCTCCCTCACATTACCGCCATCTCTCTCTCTCTCACTCTTTCTCTTTCTCTCTCTTTTTTTGGCTGTAACATTTTTATGTTGTTTTCGGGTTTTTTGTTTGTCTTTGTTTTTTTTGAGTGTGTTTTTTGTTGTATTTTGTGAGTGGGGTTTCCAAAAGTTGCCTGTGTGGCAGCTACGCACGGTTGCATGTTGCGAAAATAAACAAGAAACAACAGCAACAACAACAACAAAAACGAAAACAATCAACACAAATCGTTAAACTGTCAACAGACTTTAAAGCGCGTGATTATGTCGCAGTCGGCGTCGCTGCCAACGTCAGCGTCAACATCAACATCAACATCAGCGCCGAACGTCAACGTCAACGTCGCGTCGTTGACAGGCGCCAGCGTTTGGAGCGCCGCCCCCCAAAAAAAGAGTTTTTAAAATGCCAAACGAAGTAAATTGAAATTGAATTTCAGCCGCATTGACAACCACAACAAAAAAAAAGCAAAAACAAGTTAAATAAAATACTAGCATATACCCATAATCAACTACCAAAAAATACTTATTTTAAATTGCAAAATATGTGAAGTAGTTGACTGTTTTAAGACTCTCAGAGAGTCTTGGTTAATTTGGAATGTAAAATTAAGAAAAATTAAAATTAATTTGATTCGCTTTTACAACATACATATAAATACCAAAAATACTAACATTCACCAATAAACTACTGATAAAATACTTCTTTAGATTCTATGAAGTGAAGTAAAAATCAACCCCGTAGACTCCGATAGTAATAAAGAGTAGTCCCCTTCAATAAGATATTTTGGCGCTGAGTGATCAGAAATTTCAAAACAGTCAACTTAATGCGAAATTTTTGAAAATCGGCTAATTTTTGACGAAGTTATATTATTTTTAAATTTTAAGAGGATCATTAAATAGGATACCTTCGTTTCCTTTGAGCCTTGAAACTGTTGAGAAAATACATTTCTTAAAATTATCATAAATTTGTTAGTATAAAAAATAGCCAAAAATAAAATACTGAAAATTAAATACCAAAAAAAGACAAAGAATAAAGCAATATGGCCAAAAAGGCAATTTTCAGTTCTTATAGCTAACGGAAACTCCTCTTCAACATATTCATAAAATAAATTATTAAAATGAAAAAACAATGTATGAATATTATTATTATTAATTAATAGCATAACTAATAAAGCGCTTAATTACCCCAAAGGGGGCGGGGCTGGGGGCGGGGGGCCGGGGTGCTGATCGACGCCAAGCATCCACAGCAGAAACCCGTTTGCAACGTAACGAGGCCTCGGAAATTCCTAACAGCAAAAGAAGCCATAAAAAACAAAAACATATTTATAGCATATGATGGTGAGAATGGACAGTGGCTGACGTGTAGATACGCTGTACAGTCTTGTTTAGGCTATTAAGGATATCCTGTACAGTTAGATACCCTGGAATTCAACAAACTGAAACTAATTATGCTTTTGTGAAGCAAGAACTATATATTTCTATTAAAAAATATATTTTCATGTAAGATATTTGTAAAATTCGCCATGTGATGTTCTTTAAGATACCCTGTAAATTTCAAAATTCTAAGTTTTCATATAGAGTCTAAATGATTCTCGAATATGAAATTTGTCAAGCTTTAAACTAATTTGCCAGACTACCATATACCATGCACCTTTTTTAAACAACAACTGTTATTTCTGTCTGTTCAAATAAAGTATAAATACTCTTTGGGAAGCGTAAGCTAACACGAGTCACATATACCCTGTAATGCATTTGCATTGATATTCTTGCATCTATCGCTGCTTAGAAGAATCTTTACTTGACTGATAGATTAATTCATACCCCTTAGTATGCTCAATAAGCGAATCTCCGATATAGTCTATCTACCCTCTAAATAACCCAAAACTGTCACTATGGCACTGATAATACCCTGTAATCAGCGCTTAACAAACCGCCTATCAAGTGGCAGCATCTGTCGATAAAAAGCTTGAATGTTCTTTGTTAGATTTCGGAGGCCAAGTTGCAAAAAACATCTGCCAATTGAAAGGTAAACGATGCGCACATGCCACAGAAGCATGTTGCCACATCGTGAGGCAGCAAGCAGCAGCAGTAGCTGCCACTGCAATTATCTGTCAGCTGCTGCCAAAACATTATTTTAATTATGCAACAACAGCAACAACAACAACAACAACAAAAAAGAGTTGAAAAAATTAACTGAAAATGGTTTAACGCATTTAGCGATAAAAGTGCAACATAAGTTGCAACTGTGTGACATTTTGTGGCATGTGAGATGGGGCGAAGGGGGGTATAGCATTTATCTATGCAACTATTAAGACTTCATTACACATGTCATATTTGCCATTTGTTGCCGCTTGCCCCCAAAAACAAAGCAACAAACAACTTGCAACCAAATGCGACAACAAAACTCGAGCCTTTCCCCCACTAACTGTACCCCCCTCACCAACCCCCTCTCCCAGCTCTCCTGCTTTCAATAAATCTACATTTATATTTGAAATGTTGCAAACTGCAAAATATTTTGTTGAACAAAATTTTTAGCTCGCTGTTTGCCACTGCCGCTGGCGTTGCAAGCAGATAAGAGGCAAGAGATAAGAACGAACAGCGGTAGCAGTTACACCAAGCCGAACAGCAGTCCAACTGTGCACAGTGGTGCCAGCATGCAACACAAATGACATTTAGAAATATGTAAATTTTTAAAAAGTCTAGATAATATAAATATTATGGAGAGAAGTTAGAAAAACAAAATACTTTAATTATTGTTTAAATTAAATTAAATTAAATAATATATTTAAAATTATAAAAGTTTTATATAATAGGTGGCAACGCTGTCGCATTGCTAGACCATTTAATATGCATATCTTGGGTGAAAAAATATAAAGAAAACAAAGTTCTTGGAGTAATCTACAAAATTTGGAAAAAAAAAAACAAAATAATATGAATTATGTTAACTAAATAATGGGAAAAAAATGTTAAAAATATTTTTCACATTAAAACTGCCTTTCAACTAATATATTATGTGGCAACTCTGTAGTGCTGCCAGACTTCTAAAAGCATAGCTGCATAGAAAATTTTGCAAGTCCATGTATTCATAAACTTTTCTGCCCTAATCAGACCAAAAATTTGAGCTACAAACAAATTGGTTTTGTTCCACTGTGCAGCGAACTGCTTTTAGCTGTAAGTTCAATGCAATTGCCACAAACATCGTTAACACTGCACAAACAGCCATTAAAGCCAAACTATCAGCAAGTCCATAACCAAGTGGACGCCGTCCAACAACGAAACTGACTCCGATGCAAGGGGCATGCAACGGTGGCAGTTGCAATTGGAGTCACTGTGTTGTTGTGTCGTTGGCGTCTTGTGACAAGCTGAAAATGCACGTTGCACCAACAGCATCTATGAGTTGCAAGCATAGGCGATAAGCTTGGCTTAATAAACGCTGCAGAGACATGTGCTGAGACGCGGCATGGAAATTCGAGTTAAAGTTGCAGTTGCAGTTGAAGTTGAAGTTGGGAATGGGAATGGAAATGGAAATTGAAATTGGCGACATTCTCGCATAGCAAAATCATAAGTGACTGAGAAGTGCATTAGGCAGCAAGCAGGGGAGTTGCATGCAACTAATTAGTGGATGACTCAGCGCATGGCTAATGAGAGAAGTGCGAATAGAGAGAGAGAGAGATAGTGAGATAGAGACAAGTTGTCCGCTAACGGATGTGGGAACTGTTAGAGTCATAGGCATAAATTGTGGATGATATTGGCCATCAGTATTTTTATAGACGCGTAACAAGTCGAGCAAGAGCTGGCCAAGATTACCACCCCCCCCCCTTCAGGCTCCCCTCTACAGAGTAGCCTCCATAGAATCTGCTCTTCTTTTTAGACTACTCCACTGAGACTTCTCTCCTCAGGTGCTTCTCTCCTTTGAGACCTCTCTCTCCTGCAGTCCTGAGTCTGTTTTCCTCCTCTTCCATCTCTTCCATCTCTCTTCTCCTGAAACAACTTTCTCTCCTCTCAGAGTTCCCAGTTTAGAGCTCTCTTCTCACATTCCTTTTCTGAGACCACTCTTCTTATATTCTGCTCCTTTGACTTCTCTCCACGCACTCCTTTCCTTTGACCACACTCCTCAGTCTCCTACTGCATCAACTCTCTTTAGACTCCCCTCCTCAGCTTCTCTCTTTTGGCTTCTCTTCTCAGATTCCTTTTCAGAGGCCGCTCTCCTCAGACTTCTTTTCTCAAATTATCCCTCATCAAACTCTCTTCCTCAGGCTCTCCTCCGCTGACTCCCCTCCTCAAACTTCTCTCCTTAGACTTTTCTTCTCAGATTCCTATTCTCAAACTGCTCTTCCCAGACTCTCCTCCTCAGACTCTCCGCCTCAATCTTCTCTCCTTAAACGTCTCTCCACAGTTCTCTACTCCTCAAACAGCTCTTCTTAGACTTTCCGCCTCAGACTTCCCTCCACACAGTCCCCTCACCTCAGACTTCCCTCCGCACAGTCTCCTCACACAGACTCCCCTCACCTCTCTCTCCTCATGCCCCTCTCTCATGCCCCTCTCTCATGCCTTGGGATTAGTCATTGCACAATGAGATCAGCGACTGCTGATTGCTGATTGCCAAGGATCTCACGAGGCACGCTTAGGAGAGACGGTTTGTTGGTAGTGGTAGTGGCAAGTAGTGGTTGGCATTTTGGCCTGCTTGCAACTTGCAACTTGCCACCTCGTTGCTGCCACCAGTTGACAGCCGTTTAATTTACGCTTTGTTTGTTCGCTGCTGTTTGTTTGTTTGTTCGTTTGTTTCTCTCTGTTCGCAATGAGGTGAATGTTTGATTTATCGGCCGATTATAAACCTATAGTTTAACCCCCCCTCCACTTTACTGATATCGCCACCCCCTCCTCCCCCCTCTGTTGACACCTTTGTAAATGTCATAGCTGTGTTACTCTGACTCATGTGCCGATGGCATCTGGTCCTCTCTGTCTTACAGGTGGCAGACCACAGCCTTGGTGGTGTCGCAACAACCGCAATGGCGGCACACAGAATCGTTCGCCCATCTCCATCAAGCACTCGGCGGATAGCATACGTCGCCCCACCAGCAATTCGGGCGTCTGGACGTGGCTGGGCGGCAGTCGTCGCTCCTCGGCGGGCCCCGATCAGATTGGTCCGCCGTCCACATCGCCCGCCGAGAACCATTACACCCACATGGACGATGCCTACAGTCCGGTGGGAGTCAGCGAGGCGCTCTACGCGGAACTCGACCGTGAATCCGTGCGCTCCGCGAATCCGTCGTATCAGAATACGGCGTATAGTCAGTGTGGTGAGGTGAGTGAAAAGATTGTTTAAATTACTTTTAGATTTAATATTTTTTTTCAGTATTTTTAGTTTTTTTTGTAATACATTTAATAAGTGAAGAATCTGTACAGCTTAAAGTACCCTAACATCACATGATTAAGTATTTTTAGTATTTAGAAAAAAAAAAGTATTTTTAGTATTTTTTTAGTATTACTATTCTGTTGAGAATATGCATTTTTGAATTATTATTATAAATTGAGTTGTTTAATTTATTAAGTGTATGTTCAGTCAATTATGCTAAAAATATATTTTATGTATAAAATAAAATAAATGAAGAATATAAGAGTTTTTAATTATTTTTATTTAATTTTTTAATTTATTGATAATTTATTGATAGTAATTTAAAAATATGCCTTTATTTTGAGTTATCTACAATGAAATAATTTTCAAAATGTTTTTTTAATATTATAAAAAATCTTAAAAAATTAATTTTCAAATATTTTAATTTTCTAAAATTTTTTACTTATTTTATACCATTTTTTAGATATATTTTGAAATAGTTGTATATTTTTATGTATATATTGAGTATGGAATTCGTAGGGCAAAAATTTCATATTTTTAAAAAACATATTATTTATAAGTAAGAGACTTTATTAAACATAATGGGGAATATTTTTTTTTAAATTTATCTATTTTTTTTTTATTCTAGAAATATAATTTCCAAGCGCACGAGCAAGACATTCCCATGGTGGTATCGTCGGCGCCGAGCAGCGCCTACTACTCGGATCTGTCGGTGACTGCGATGCCGGGTGGGGCCAGTGGCAGCAATCAGGGCGCCTACGAGATAGTTGGCCTCAATGTGATGTCCCAGCCACTGCCCAACTGGGAGCATCACGGTGGCAGCGGGATGGGAGCAGGTGGCGGTGGAGCCAATGGAGGCGGTGGCAGTATCGGTGGCAATGGCACAGCAACTGGTGGCATGGCGCCGGCAGATGCCGCTGCCATGACCCAACGACGCATGCCACGACTGGCGGCCATCAATGAGACGAGCACCAGCACAGTGCCCTCAGACTATGTCTGAGCGGAGCGGGGATTTTGAATGAGAAGGGCGAAGAAATGAGCTTAAAAGAATGTTACGTTAAATACAATCTTACGATATATAGTTATAGTTATAGTTATATACGATATATGATATATGATATATATACAAATAGATACAATACAGACTTAGGATCTATTTATAATGTCAAGTAATGTAGGTATGCTAGCTTAGAATTAGCGTAGTCTCCATGATTTGTGTCTTTGTTTAATGTCTGAATTTTGTAAAATATATATACATACATATATATATATATATATAGGTTTTACATATGCATACATACACACATAATGTATTATAAATCTAGTTTTTATACATATAGTGTTAAACAACGATTTAATCGTCGGTGATATTTAGCCTAAAATATGCTATATTCTTATGTTCTAAATGTACTTTAAACATTTTCTAAAAATGTAAAAAAAAAAAATACCGAAACATAACAATTTGAGGGCATTCTTTGCAGGACGAGAGCAGCAGGAGTTCGTTCCATCCCCTACAGGCAAAACAATATACATATATGCATACATACATATATAGGCATTAATACACACATATACATACATATAAATGAATATATATATATTTACAGCAAAATGAATTTATGCTTACAGGAAATCTATATAACAAACAAAAACAAAATAATTAACGAAATGAAAACATATTTACAACGATTTTAAAACACAGAATTATTTATATACTCTCAGCATGAACAGAATTATATACAATACATACGAGACTATCTCTATATATACATACATATACTATTGAACTCCATGTAGCAAGCAAATATCATATCATTTACATCGTACTACAGTAAACACACAATATAACTATCTATCTACACCGCCATTCACAGACGACAGTTTTCAGCAGTTTTCCCCAAGCATTTATACATTTAGCGATTGTATTTAATTTGATTAGATTTAGCATCAATGCAACGGCCAATGCTGTTATAATTCAATTAATTTAGCTTAAGTTTCTTGTACATTTTGTTTTAGTTGAAAATATATAATTAAAATATAATGCTATTTACATTCTGAATCCCAAAAACAACTCAATTTTTATTCAATTTATTTTAATATTTTAAGTGGTCGCCTAAATGCAGCAATAAAAATGTCCCGCAGCGACAATTAAAACATATCAGCTTAAAAGAAGGCAACAAAAAAATTTGCGGCTGCTGCACACGCGGTGCCCCGTGTTTTAAAAAAAAAAAAAACAGCCCCTAAAACTATGCTACAAACTTTTGTTTAAGTGCGCTTAAGGATACTTTAAAAAGGACATAACTCCTTCAAATCCTGGCGGATTTAATCGAAACATATCGGAATCGACTTGTCGCAAGGAAATCTATCGATTGGTATCCAATTTGTAGGAGGTTATCTAGGATGCCGGTACTTGTAAAATTGTGGCCAGGAGGCCGTGGAATATGGCCAAAAAACATAAAATGCAGGATATCACGATAACCATAAGGATAATTTGGGTGTCCTTTGGCGCACAGATAGCTCGCATGAATATCTATCGATTGGCACAGGACTCGACAGGATCCGACAGGATATGGCCGAGATATGGACAATTTTTAAAATATAGAAAAAGTCATTTTTCTCAGCCCCTGTAAGGACTTTCGTCCTTTTTGTAGTATCATTCGATGCAGCTGATCAAGGACTATCATCCCGCCAAAGGATATCCTGGTAGTCCTTGAAATAGTCGAGTTATTGACCATTTTGTGTTTTTTGGCCATTTTTTGCAAAAATTTCCAGTATATTTTTTGTCGAAATCTGAAAATCCTTGAATGCCACTCGATAGTCCTGTAACTTCCCTACCAGAAAAATACAAATTTATCGATAACACGTTTATTAACAAGAAATTATCGATAAAAAACGAAAACCCACATTTTCTAAAATACGCTCAAAATCATTCGTATCCTGTCCGATCCTCACAGGATAAAGTAGGATCGAGTAATGGAGACCTGCTCCATCACACTACATTTAAGGATAACCGATTTTAAGACTACTACATATTGATAAGAATCGAAATCGGTTTTTCCGAAAATACGGTCAAAAAATTTCGTATCCTTTTCGATCCTCACAGGATAAAGTGGCATCTAGTGGTGGAGTCGTGCTCCATCACATTACATTGAAGGATCATCGATTTTAAAACTACTACATACAATTTCAAGCTTATTTCCAATTCAAATATAAAATAACACCGATTTGAATGTCCTTTGCGTCGAGAAAATCCTTGCAGGTAGGTTTAATTGGCACAGGAGTCGTCAGAATTGGAGAGGAAATAAAGTGAAAATTGATTCCAGGATATCCTGACAGGACTAGCGCAGTCCTTAGCGGCAGGATCCACCTAGTGGAGGAAGGACATAGAGTAGTAGCGACTGTTTACGTCTGGTTGAGGAATATCGAGAGGAGTTAATTGAGTATATGTGCCGTATATTTAAAAACCAACCTTTGTCCTGATCCTTTACCGACAATCACTCGCAGGATACACAGATTCAGTTTAGTGGACTTCTGTACAATCCCAATAATAGCCAAAATATCTAGCTTTTTGTGTGTCCTTCAAATAAATACAGTGTCCTCGCTGCCTGGAGCATCGTATATATCCTTTTCCGACGCCTGCTGCTGACGCCGATGAATCTTGTAGTGCATACGCAGAGCCGCCTTCTGTCGGAAGTGTCTTCCGCACTCCTCGCACAAATGTGGCTTCTCTCCAGTGTGGATGAGCTCATGCTGTCTGCAGATGGCCAACTGGGTGAAGGTGCGATCACAGTAGGTGCAGGCATAGTTCCTGGCACGCTCATGGACAGTGCGCATATGCTTGTTGAGATTGCTGGAGCTGTAGCAGACCTTGGCACAGAAGCGACAAGTGTATGTGCGCTCCAGGGTATGATAATTCAGATGAATCTTCAGCTCAGTGCGCGTCGTCTTCTGGACGCCACAGAACGAGCAGCTGTAGTTCTTGATGCCCGCGTGACGCATCATGTGGACTTTCAGGAGCTGCTTGCTAGAGAAGCGCCGCTCGCAGTTGGCATCCTCGCAAGCGTAGGGCAGCTGCGATTTGGATTTGTGGGTGTAGCGATGATTCCTCAGCTGGGACATGGTGTCGAATACTTTGCCACAGTATTCACAGACATGCGACTTATGCTCCTTGCCCAGCTGGTGGCACTTGCGCATGTGCAGTGTCAGCGTGTGCTTGTGGCTGTAGCCACGATCGCAGCCTGGTTCTGGGCAGGGATAGGGCAGTTCACCATGTCGCCTCATATGCGTCTGCAGGCGCTGGGCATTCAGGAACTGCGCAGAGCACTCATCACACTTGAAGATGTTGGCAGCAGGCTGCAAGGAAACGAAAATATTTAGATGGTGAACATATTTTATGGGAGGACATACCTGCTGCTCCTCGGTGAAATCCTCAGCTTCACTTATTCCAGGGGAGACATACTCAAGTATCTCAATTTCAGTCTTCTCTTCGTATTGATCACAGATTTTTTCGTGTCTCACTTCTTTATTGGAACTTGGCATCTCCTCCAAAATGAATTCTTCTTCTTCGCAAAATGCCAGCAACTGTATGCGCCATTTGGAGTCCGAGGCTATGCATTTAGCTCGAAACGCATACAAGTCCTCCAAGTGGTCATAGCAGCCCTGGCAGAGCATGCTGGGCAGTTGCTCCTCTGCCGCCAGGGCGAGTTCGGTGCAGGTGACAAACTTGTGCGCTATTGCGGGCAAATCCAACATGTCGTAACTGCAGATAGTTGCATCCAATGCGCAAAAACACACACGACATTTGTTAAATGCAGACATTGACCTGGAAATTACCATTTATTAGTTTCCACCAACATGAGACAATTTTCGTAAAACACGCGACAATTTTCACATACTTATCGATAAGCCAGTGTTGAACAATAACAGTGACTGTAAAAGTAGCGACTCACGCCACAGGTGGGCAAGTACTTATCGATATTCAGATGTTAAGCATTAACAGCGAATGTAAAAGAAGTGACTAGCGTTACATAAAAATATTTTAACAGCTCTCGCCAGCCAGCTGGTACTCGATAAGCACTTGTATGTGTAACAGGTCACCCCCTACCTACTGACCAGCCATTATTGTTTACGCAGTAGTACAAAGTTCATCAAGCGAACAACTGAAGAGTAGACATGTTGAAATTAAATAATATTGGTACACGCAGACTGATTTTAAATGTTGGCAAATATCGCCTATATTCGGCCTCAGCTGCCGCGCCTAAAGTGAAGCCTGAACAGGAGCCAAAACGTGAAAATGAATCATTCATGGCCAACATATTTCGTGGCAATCTGGTAACGAAGCAAATTTTCCCATATCCCGATGTGCTCACCACGGAGCAGAAGGAGACGGTGGACAGCATGCTGGACCCATTCCAACGTTTCTTCGCCGATGTCAACAATCCAGTCGTGAATGATGATAACGCCGCCGTGGAGGAGACAACCTTGAAGGCCTTGTGGGAGCTCGGAGGCATGGGCATCCAGGTGCCCAACGACTATGGTGGTCTGGGCATGAATAACACTCAGTATGCACGACTCTGCCAGATTGTTGGTCAGAATGATTTGGCCTTGGGCATCACACTAGGTGCCCATCAGAGCATTGGATTCAAGGGGATTCTCCTATACGGAACCCCGGAGCAAAAGGCCAAGTATCTGCCCAAGGTCGCGTCCGAGACAGTGTACGCCGCCTTCGCCTTGACCGAGCCGAGCTCTGGATCCGATGCCAACTCCATTCGTAGCCGAGCTGTGAAGACCGCCGATGGCAAACACTATATACTAAATGGTTCCAAGATCTGGATCTCAAACGGAGGATTGGCCGATGTGATGACGGTTTTCGCACAGACCGAACAGATTGACCAGAAGACTGGCCAGAAGAAGGACAAGGTGACGGCGTTCATTGTGGAGCGTGGATTCGGTGGCGTCACCAACGGCCCTCCCGAGAAGAAGATGGGCATAAAAGCGTCCAACACAGCCGAGGTGTACTTCGAGGATGTCAAGATTCCCATCGAAAATGTGCTGGGCAAGGAGGGCGAAGGATTCAAGGTGGCCGTCAACATTCTCAACAATGGACGTTTTGGCATGGGAGCCACTTTATCGGGAACGATGCAAAAGTGCATCGAGATTGCCACGGCGCATGCCAACAACCGTGTCCAGTTCGGCCAGAAGATCAAGAACTTTGATACCATCCAGGATAAGCTGGCCCAGATGAGCATTCTGCAGTATGCGACGGAATCGATGGCGTTCATGATCTCTCAGAACATGGACTCGGGCAGCCAGGATTTCCACTTGGAGACCGCAATCTCCAAGATATACTCATCGGACAACGCCTGGTGGGTATGTGATGAGGCCATACAGATTCTGGGCGGCATGGGATTCATGAAGGAGACCGGTTTGGAGCGCATCATGCGGGATCTGCGCATCTTCCGCATCTTTGAGGGCACCAACGAGGTGCTCCGTCTCTTCGTGGCTCTCTCCGGCATCCAGTATGCCGGCAATCATCTAAAGGAGCTGCAGCGGGCGTTCAGGAATCCCTCCTCAAACCTGGGCTTCATCTTCCGTGAGGCCTCCAGACGTGCCAGCTCCAGCATCGGCCTGGGCGGCACCGATCTTAGCGCATATGTGGTGCCCGAGCTGAAGGATTATGCCAAGAATGCGGCGGTCTGCATTGATCTCTTCGGACGGACAACGGAGGCGGTGCTGATGAAGTACAACAAGAACATCATCAACGAACAGCTTGTATTAAATCATCTGGCCAATGCCGCCATCGACATCTATGCCATGATCGCCACACTCTCCCGATCCTCGCGAGCTGTCCAACAGAATCTGCCCACAGCGGAGCACGAACTTAACCTAACCAAAGCCCTGTCCCTCCAGGCATCCGAACGTGTCATTCAGCACCTGAAGAAGGCCTCCTCCGGCCAGGTGCAAACCGAGAAGAAGATGATTCAATTGATATCGCAGAAGATCTGTGATGAAGATGGTGTCCATTCCACTGGACCCATTGATTTGAAGTGAAATCTTAGCGAATGTCCGAAACATATTTGAAATGAATATTATGTAGTTATAATAACATATTTTGTCTCTATTAGACAATTTTATAGAAATACACAACGAATTCTAGTATATTAAAATATTTGTGCGATTTTCTGTCGAATTTTAAAAATAAAATCTTTTTAGAAAACTTTAGACTTTGGACTCTTTCATAGATTATGACGCAGAATAAACAGATAATAAACATACATACATATAAAATAGTATGTTATTTATAGATCCCCGATTAGTTAAACACGCATATTAGAGGCAGCTTCGATTATCGGCCACTTGCAAAGTTCAAATTTCAGTTAAATACTTTTGAGGGAAATATTATTTTCAGTGTGGCAGTGGGTCGCTAATCAATTATTTTACTGATAAGAAACTTATTTGCGCCGATTACTGCGGATTTAAACTGTAAGGAAGTCATTTAAAAATTCATTTCATTCATTTTAAATCACAAACGACATATCTCCGCCGTATAGTGAATTATTGTAAACTGTGTGCAGATTTTAACTATTTTCCTTAAATTATTGGATTTTTAATTTTTCTATCATTAAATTATGTAATCTTCGGTTCGATTTTTAACTGATAAGAAACTTTTTTGCCGTTTACTGGGTATTTATACTGTTAGAAAGTCATTAAAAAGGATTTTATTCTAAATCACGAACGTCATATCTTCGCCGTACCGTGAAATTTTCTAACCTGGGTCAGAATTTGTCTGTCTTAACTAGTTTCACAAAATTCGTCATATTGGAATTATTCATCATTAAATCTTGTATTTTACTTCAGTTAAGCATTTCATCTTAGCTTAGTAGCCATGGTAACCAAAGGTTCCCTCAAATGCCTAAATGAAATATGCAACTTAAATGACAGACGTTCGATTAGAGATATGTCGCTCAAAACTTTCTTCAGCTGATCGAAGATTTGTCTTTTAAATAAAACTTAAACTAAAACTTTTAGACTAAAAGTAGTTCCTCTCTTGGAGTTTATGTAACGTAGGGTCATATCAAAATATTAATATAGTGTCGGAGGTATGTCGTTTGTCATATATATTTCTATTCTGCATGGATTCGTGCAGAAAATGAAGTTTGAGTAAATAGAGTAAAATTATAGGATATTCTTAAATTTATGACTGGTAAGAGATTTCTTGAACTTCTACTTACACCTTAGTTATTGTCACACAATCAACTTGCTGATCTCTCCGCTTCTGATGTGACCAGCACCGTATAAACAGTGGGGATGTCAGTGAGTTCCTTGCGCTGCCTCTCATGGATCTTCCGATGTGTCCGGAGTGCTGCAGGTTGCGTAAAACGTTTCCCGCACTCGCCACATTCATGGGGTTTCTCGCCAGTGTGGGTCATCTCGTGGTACTTGCGTGTGTCGGGCTTGGCAAAGCTGCGATCACAGTAGCTGCAGGCATAGTCCCGGGCACGTTCATGGACCGTGCGCACATGCATCTTGAGATTGCCGGAACTGTTGCAGACCTTGGAGCAGAACCGGCATGGCCATGTGCGCTCCAGAGTATGGTAGTTCATGTGAATCTTGAGCTCATTGCGCGTCGTCTTTCGCATGCCACAATAGGGACAGCTAAAGTTCTTGATGCCCGCATGACGCAGTAGATGCACCTTGAGCTTCTCCTTGCTGGAGAAACGACGCGGGCAGTCCGACTCTGGACAGGCCAGCGGCAGCTCAGACTTGTCCTTGTGTGTATAGCGATGATCATTGAGCACGGCCGAGGAACTGAACACCTTTCCACAGAATTCGCAGACATGTGACTTGAGCTGAGGCCCCAGCTTGTGGCATCTGCGCATATGCATCATGAGCGTCGGCTTGTGGCGATAGCGTTTGTTGCAGTCCTGCTGCTCACAGCTAAACCAGCGACTGGTGCCCTCATGCTGCTTCACATGCTCCGAGAGGCAGTGCTGGCGATTGAAGGCTCTCTCGCAGCCATCCTCTGTGCAGGGATAGGGCATCAATCCGTCATGTTGTCGCTTATGGGCAAGCAATCGATGCTCCACCAGGAAACGCACATTGCAGAGGTCACACTTATAGCTAGTCGTTGTCTTTGATGTGGAACTCTAAGAGAAGAAACTCTTTAAGGGATTTATTGAATGATAATTATTAATTAACTTACGTCTTCCTCATTATTTAAAATATTGTCTTTTGATTCTTCTTCTTCGTCGGCAACTTTCACAAGCTCTGTGGTAGAGTCTGTCTTTGTCACTCCAACGCCAATCGTTCGCACTCTCTTCTTTGCTCTTATCTGCTTATTTTCCACACACTCTTCTTCAACGGCAACTTTTGTAAGCTCTGTAGTATAGCCTATCTCTGTCACTCCAACACTGTCACACTGCTGCTCTTCAATTCTCGTCTCCTCTGCAGACTGCGTACTAACTTTATTTTCCTTGGAGTCTAATCGCCATTGTGCATCAGCAGCTATGCATTTTTGTCGAAATTCATGCAATTCCTCCAATTGTTGTTGGCACTGCCGGCAGAGTTTGCTTGGCACACAGTCATCATCTTCCGACACCTTTAGTCCTGTGCAGCATGTGAACTTCTTCGCCAGTATCGGCAACTCCAAAATATCGTAGTAAGCAACATTGGCATCTAGTGCGCAAGCACAAACGCGACATTTAAGAAAAGTATTTGTCGTTTTCATAAAAAATAAAACAAATTTTTGTAGCAATGACGTTTGTTTACAATTGGCAAACAGCTGTGCATAAGCGTTAATCGATAAATTATTTTAACAGCTGTGCATAATCGATCAATTTTTTAACTGGCTTAACAGTGACTGTAAGTGTTAAACCAACTTCACAACAGATAGCCTGTTAAAAATTTAAAATATCATTTATTTATGTTTAAGACTTATAAGAGAAAAAAAATTATATTATACTGATTTTTAACACAATTATGGTCATAAATTTATTCGTAAGCATTCGCTGTCGCACCCTCTGCACTGGCTATGGGACTCGTCTCTTTGCCTTGTCGTTCGTGTATTTTACGATGTGTACGAAGTGCTGCCTTCTGCCGAAAATGGCGGCCACACTCCTCGCACTCGTGGGGCTTCTCACCTGTGTGTATCAGTTCGTGCTGCTTCTGCAGCGACAGCTGATTGAAGGTGCGATCGCAGTAGGTGCAGGAATAATTCTTGGCGGGCTCATGGACAGTGCGCATATGCAGATTGAGATTACTGGAACTGTTGCACACCTTGGAGCAGATGCGACAGCTATAGCTACGCTCCAACGTATGATAGTTTAGATGAATCTTCAGCTCCGTCCGCGTAGTCTTCTGCACACCACAGTAGGTGCATCTGTAGTTCTTGATGCCCGCGTGACGCATCATGTGGACTTTCAGGAGCTGCTTGCTAGAGAAACGTCTGCCACACTCTGCATCCTCGCATACGTACGGCAACTCAGACTTGTCCTGGTGGGTGAATCTATGATTCTTAAGCCTCCACATGGTATCGAAGGTCTTCCCACAGAACTCACAGACATGCGACTTGTGCTCCTTGCCCAGCTTGTGGCACTTACGCATATGGACGCTTAACGTGTTCTTGTGGCTGTAGCCGCGATCACAGCCTGGTTCCGGGCAAGGATACGGCATACGACCGTGTTGACGCTTGTGGGCCTGCAGACGATGCTGCTCCAGAAACTGAGAGGCACAAATGTCGCACTTGTAAATGGGTTTTGGGGCAGACGATGCAAGGCTCTAAGGATACGGGATGATGGGTATTTTTGATAAAATTTATAACAGACTCCTCCTAACCTGTTCGCCAGTTAATTCTGCCACCACTGCTGCGGGCTGTGTGTCCTTGGCAGTCTCTTCGGCAGATTCCCATATATCTGTTTGATGTGTATTGTTCTCCTCGTCTGTATTATCGTCCTCAATTGTTACAATTTCCGCTTCCGCTTTATACTCATTTCTTTGCTCTTCATCTGTGTGTTCTCCATCCACACCAATCATCACCATGTCTCTCTCATTACTGAATGCCATGATTTCCAAGCGCCATTTGGTGTCTGCTGCAATGCATCTTGCACGGAATGCATAAAGACGCTCCAGCAGATCGTGGCATATCTGACAAAGCTCACTGGGCAGACGCTTCTCATCGGACACCAGCAAATCCGTGCAAGTTGCAAACTTATGCGCCAATTTGGGCAACTGTCGCATATCATAGTATTCGGCAGCTCCATCAATTGTGCAGATACACACTCGACACTTGACTGTTCTACTCATGGATGGCTTGAGTCAATATAATTAACGTTAACTATTTTTGTGGTAAGTTGCAAAATATTTCCTGTTGTTTATATTCCAAACAGATGTTTGTCACAAAACGTTCTAAGCAAGTTAACAGTGGTATGTTTACACTTTACAACACTGACTGACAAACTAGTGCAAATACAAAAAACAAACTTAAATTATTGCTTTCATATGAGCAAATATGTGTGAGCAACAAATGAAAAATCCTATTTTCCAATATTTATCTTTTTTTGGCCATAGCTTGGACAAAAATCAACGGATTTTGACGAATTTTACCTTTTTACTCATGGTTTTGAATACATTCTTAAACTGCATTAAAAGTTTGCTCAAATTCAGCTATTTTAAATTTTCGACTTTTTTTGACCAGTTTTCCATACTAACCCCTTGACAATATCATCAAAAATTCAAAAATTCTAGATCGTAAAATTTTTTACTCTAATCGATTCTTGGACTCAAAAATAGCATTTTGCTTTTTATTTGAGGTGATTCTGATGAGAATTTCAAGAGATATGGCCAAAAGTGTGTCAAAATGTGATAAAAATCCATTTTTTCAAACTACTGGATTTTCTTCTAAGTTCAAATGGCCATAACTTGGTCAAAAATCATCCGACTTTTATGAAATTTACCTTTTTGCTGATGGTTTTGAAGACAATTTTAGAATGCATTTAAAGTTTGCACAAATTCATCGATTTTAATTTTTCTGTTTTTTTTTTTTTGACCAGTTTTCCATACTAACCCCTTGACAATATCATCAAAAATCGAAAAATTTTAGATGGCAAAATTTTTGACTCTAATCGATTCTTGGACTCAAAACTAGCATTTTGCTTTTTATTTGAGGTGATTCTAATGAGTATTTCACGAGATATGGCCAAAAGAGTGTCAAAAAGTGATATAATCCAATTTTTCACACTACTGGGTTTACATCTAAGTTCATATGGCCATAACTTGGTCAAAAATCATCCGATTTTGATGAATTTTACCTTTTTGCTCATGGTTTTGAATACAATTTTAAACTGCATTTAAAGTTTGCTCAAATTCAGCGATTTTAATTTTTCGACTTTTTTTGACCAGTTTTCCATACTAACCCCTTGACAATATCATCAAAAATCGAAAAATTTTAAATCGCAAAATTTTTTACTCTTATCGATTCTATAACTCAAAATTAGCATTTTGCTTTTTATTTGAGGTGATTCTGATAAGTATTTCTTAAGATATGGTCAAAAATCTTATAGAAAGCTATCAAAACCCATTATTTTTGTAAAATTCAATTGGCCAGTACTTGGTCCAAGTTGAATTGTTGTTTAGTCTGGAGCGTAGACATCGTTTGGACAATTAACTGCTGTTCGCAGTCATCGATAACATAACTGTTAGCATCGATGATTCTCGCGCTTTCCAGCACTGCTGCGCAAATAGGAGGTGTATTTATTAGTTTTTAGTCGAGTGCTGGCGAAATAATGGAAAAATCGAATGGAATCCATTATATTGAGCTGTCAAGCAATTTCATACGCTTCGATGCTGTTAGCCAGCTAACAAATGTGTTCTTCGATGACTCCAACAAACAGGTGGGTGGTGAAACAAATCCAAGTTTCTCTCGCTGACTTTTGCTTTTCGCAGATATTTGCGGTCAGATCTGGAGGGGCGACGGGCGTGGTCGTTAAGGGGCCAGTGGAGGATACTGTGATTACGTTCTGCATGAGTGATCGAGGTGGGGCCATAAGATCGATCAAGTTCTCGCCGGACAACCAGATACTGGCTGTGCAGCGCAAGGAGAATGCGGTGGAGTTTGTTTGCTTCCAGGGGGAGCAGCCGCTGCTGCAGGACATCATCACGCACCAGGTGAAGACGCTGATCTATGGATTTGTGTGGGTGCACAACAGGGAGCTGGCATTGATTTCCAACACTGGCGTCGAGATCTTTCAAATTGTGCCCGAGAAGCGCCAAGTGCGTGCGGTGAAGTCCTTGAGCATCAGCATCAAGTGGTTCGCCTGGTGCTGTGATGCGAATGTGGCCTTGCTGTGCACCACCGAAGGCAACAGCCTGATCCCCGTCATAGTCAAGCAGAAGGTCATCACCAAGCTGCCCAAGGTGGACTGTGAGTAGACCCAAGTCTGGTGTACAGGACATACCTAATCGTGATCCTTCTAGTGGGTAATCCGGCTCGCGAGGTGCAGGAGAGCAAGGTTACGCTTGGACGCGTCTATGGCGTGCTGGCGGTGCTCATACTGCAGGCGAACAGCAGCAGCGGCATGATGGAAGTCGAGGTGCATCTGCTCAATGGCCCTGGATTGGCGCCTCGCAAATGCCATGTGCTGCGTCTGAGCTTGATGGGACGCTTTGCCATCAACACCGTGGACAATCTGATTGTGGTGCATCATCAGGCCACAGCCACATCCTTGCTCTTCGACATAGCGCTGAGTGGGGAACAGATTGGAGATGTCATCTACCATGCACCCATCACGCTGGGGCGCTCCATCAAACCCTTTGCCTTGAAGCTGCCCTCGCTCTCTCCAGATGGACAGACCATGCAGTGTGAACTCTGTAGGTTACACACCAGGAATTTACTGTGGAATCTCTCTAATTGTTGTTCGACTCCTTGCAGACTCCACCAACTGGGTGCTCTTCCAGCCAAACATTGTCATCGATGCCAAACTGGGCTGCATGTGGTATCTCAATCTCTCCATTGAGCCGCTCTGCCAGCTCATCTCGGATCGTCTGCGTCTCACGGAGTTCCTACTGCAACGTTGCAGTGGCAAACAGATGCTGATGAAGGTGCTGCAGCAACTGCTGGACGAGCAGTACAAGGGCACGTTGCTGCCAGTGCTGGAGACCATCTTCGACAAGATTAACAAGATCTATGCGTGAGTTGAAACCTCAGGTTATAATCTTTTCCATTCGTTAATCCTTTCCTGCTTTCTTCTGCAGTTCCTGGGTGCAGCTGGAACTGCAGAGTCAAACGGCGCAGCCTTCCAATGTCAAGACCACTGTCAGCAAGAATACTTCCCCTCCTATAGTGCTCATCGAGCAGTCGGACATGGTGCAGATCCTGGAGAGAATCACGGCACGTCCTTACACGGAATCCGTGCTCATGCTATATTTGCAATCTTTGAACAAGTATAACATTGCCGCCCAGGAGGAGCTCAGCAAGATGATCATCAGCGAACTCATACGCAATCGCAGCTTCGATACCCTCCGCCGCCTGGTCAGCTACTCCATGCTGCTTGAATCCAAGTCCATAGCCTGCTTCCTACTGGCCCACTCCGATGTAAACTCGGCAATCTCGCAGGTGGCCATCGATATGCTGGGCAAGATCAAAGCGCATGATATCATCATAGAGGTTATGCTGGGTCAGGGCAAGGTTATCGATGCACTGCGTCTGGCCAAAAACTCCATGGGCACGGATAAAGTGCCGGCCCGCAAATTCCTGGAGGCTGCCTTTAAAACCCAAGATGATCTCATCTTCCATAGCGTCTATAGATTCTTTCAAATGCGTAATCTGCGTCTTTACGACACACTCGCATTTCTCAAAAGTAAAGTTGACATAATTTCATTTTATTTAATTACTTAATTAAATTTCTTCTATTTAATTCGTTACAGCGGATCAATGCACGGAATTTATACAGCATTATAATAACACCTTTAGCGGAGAGAGCGCTCTTAAGTTAATGTCAGGCAATCTGTAGAGTTTCTATTGTGATTTAGCTAATAATCGGAATATATCCTATATATTTATACATATATTCAAAAATTGAGCCAACAAATAGATTAAGCTAGATTTAGCAATTGATAAACTTGTAACTATATTTTATATTAATGTAGCTAAATAAAATGATAACAAAATGAAATTAATTGGCAAATGTGAGAATTTGGAAAAAAAAACAAGAAAATGTTTAATATTGAAACATATTTCAAAATCAAACAGACGATTAATATCGATAGACAATCCGATAGTATTAACGGGTTAATAGGGTCATGGTAAATCGATAGCAACACAGACCGCATAACATTTAATTTTAACAGCCTGTTAAACCTATTTCACATTTGGTCTATGACAACACTGACCGCATAACATAACATGTTATATGACTAACATAAGATGTTTTACCGTATGAATGTTAATAGGCTGTTAAACCAATTTGGCCGTTAGAAATTTGAAGAAAATTAAGGTACTTGAAGTTAAAGGACTCTTTTGATGAGACTCCTTTTACCATCAGGATCAACCCAACTATAATCCTTAATGTAGCTGATAAGGAATTTTCCTATTATTTAAACTATTTACAGCACTCCAGTTGTTGTTCCACTTTTCGGTCGCATTTCTCTAAAGGATTACCCCTATAATACTGGACAATGAAAGGATTTACTTACAGTTTGTTGTTGTCGAGGATACAATAAATACATAAAGATGGCTTTACAGGCAGACATGGAATATACTATACATGGAACAACATCAATCTCTAGCAGAACCTCCTGGGAGGCGCCTTCAGTTGCAATGTGCCCAGTTCCTGGTTGTTGGAACTCTTTAACAGGTGATGTTTGGTGCAAGGTAAGTGTATGGTCTCTGGGGCAGCATCCACAGAGCAGCGTGGACACTTCTTCAGTTCCATTTGGGCATCGCTGAGGCAATGCTGATGCAGGGCATGGCCACAGACGCCCAGGACAATGACGTCTGTTTGGTCATAGAGACGCTGCCGGCAGAATTGGCAGCGGACGCTGGTCACCCAGAGACCACGACGTGCCTCCACCAGCTGCTTAGCAAACTCGGAGTGCAGGTCGTCACATAGCTTGTCGGCAGCTTGACGAAGTGCCTCCGTTTGCTGGCGGGAACTGATGAGCATGCCCATCAGCAGATCCTTGATGTCGCCAAAGCTGCTGGACACATTGTGGGTGTTCATGATGAGCTGCACCAGGTTATGCAGATCAATGTGCTGGGATGCTTCATGCAGCATGGACTTGGTTATCGATTGCAGCTCCTGCTGTGGCAGTATATACTGAAGCAGCTGGAACCAACAACGCTCTAGTTCAGGAGCGGGCAGTGTTTGTGCCGCTCGAGCCAGGAGTTGGGCTATCTGCTGGGCTTCATTGGCGGCATCTGCTTGGTCAGCGGAGCGGAGAAGCTCCATGGACAAGTCAAAGGCTTTCGCATAGCTCTCTTGCTGCTCATGCAGGTAAATGACGGCACGCTTCAGCATATGGCGCTCCACGATCTCGATGGCCTTGTCCAGTCGATACTTGGGACTCTGCCGCAAGAACTGGAGCACTGCATCCTCCGCCTCTAGCTGGCAGTAGAGCTCCAGCAACAGCTCCAGCTGCATGGCCGGCAGTTCACATTGCCGGTCATGGAGGCACTGCAGCAGCCGGAACAGCAAAGGTTTCTCACTGACCAACAGCTCCAGCAGCTGCTCAATCCTGTCCGGATAGTGGAGGGCAATGATACGCGCCGTCTGCTCCGCATTGATCTCCAGCAGCTGGCCCAAGTGGCACATCAGCTGTTCGTAGATGCAACGCTCTCTTTGCTCCACATGCCGCTCCATGTAGGCGAAGAGGGATTCGTGGCGCGCCGGATTGTGGATGTAGCAGTCCAGTATGTTGTCGTAGCGCTGCAGTTTTTCCAGGAGATGCTCCACCACATGGTAGCAGCGGGCACGTTGCGCCAGTTGCAGTTGCTCCTCATCGCTGCTGATCTGGGCGAGGCAGTTGCTCGAGAGCAGCTCATGCCAGGCGCTCTCCCGCTCCGAGTGCTGCCTGCTGCTCTCGTTGGTTATGTGTTCCTGCGCCAGATAGCTAAGGACACGCGTCAACAGCTGCTGATCCTGCGGCAGGCACTGTGTCGAGATCTGCTGAGCTATGAAGTTCAACAGGCATCCGATCTCCGCCCACTACAAAAAAAAGGGGAAGATCTTCAATGTAGGATCTTTAAAGTGGTGCTTGACACTCACCGTGGCATTCTCTGGTGTCATGATCTCGAGCAGCAGATAGATGATCCTCTTGCGATGGGAGTAGCCCAGCTCATTGTTGAACTCACGCTCTTGGAATGCCAACGAGATCACGTTGAGCGTCTCCCGCGTATCGAACTTGAGTAGCGCCCTCAGGTACGGATATGGGAGCTCATCGTCGGGACTGGCGCTGGAGTGTTGGGAGGTGAGACAGCGGAGGACATCGTGTTTCACCTGCTGCACCTGCTCGGCGGGTATCTCGCCGCTGGGATAACGACGTCCCGCCAGGCAGCTGGACACATAGACCAACAGGCAGTTGCCCAGTTCCAGTTGCTCCGGCTCTAGCTGCAGCAGCAGCTCCGTCAGCGCCCCCGTATAGTCATTGAGGGCGCAGGCATTGAGGTAGAGTTGGGCACGGTACAGTTGATGACGCTTCACCGCCTTCAGCACCTGGTTGAGATCCAGGCACATCCAGTCCAGCTTCAGTATGAGCTGCTCCAGCTTGGCAGGGGAATGTTGCAGCCAGTAGTCCACCAGTGCCTGGGAGATGACAGGATTGACGCTGTGTATGCGCTCCTGCTCGATATGCTCCGAGATGTGCTGAAGGAAGAGCTCCGTGTTGTTGTTGTGATGCAGTCGCTCCCAGAGCTGCGTCCACAGCAGCTCCAGCTCCCCGATGGTGATGAGGCAGTTGACAATGGCTCCCAGACAGTAATCGGGAGCACGCGCCGAGTTGGCTATGTACTCCCGAAAGAGCATCACAATGCGCTCCTTGGCCTGGGCACGCTTACGAGGACGCTCCGCGGAGGCTACATAGCCGTCTAGGGCCAGTTGACATGCCTCCTGCCAGCGATGGTTCTTCACCTAAAACACAATGGAAAATCAATTAAAATAAATTTAATGAAATTCCCAAAAAATTGTCTAAAGGATTACCCACCAAGTAGCTAATCCTCTCGGACCAACTGCGCACGCCAATGATGTGCAGAGAGCGTGCTCCCAGCACATAGAGCTGTGTGCCTCTCGAGACGACGGAATTGTAGCAGGCGTTGCTTCCAGCCAAGGCAAAGGCGGGAGACACATTACCACCAGTGGCTAATCCCTTGAACTGTGCGGATCCGTACACCAGACCCGCGTTGGCCATGTCCATGCACTCCAGCTCCCGGCTGGAGCGCACATCCACCAGATGCAGTATCTCGGCGGTATCCAGCGACGCCACACACTTGGGTCCCAGCCAGTGGGCAGAGAGCAGGTTGCTCTGGAGCTGGACATGCCGCAGGTAGAGCAAGGTGATCCTTCCATTCGCCACAAACAGTTGATGGAAGAACAACTGATTGCCTCGGCCCACGACAATCACAGGATCTATAGAGCGACTGGTGTCCGCCGCCTGGATCAGCACCAGTTGCCAGGCCAGGAGGGGCAGGCAGTCGGCAGGTCCTTGCAGCGCATGGTACTTGATGACCCGCAGTCGGGGACGAACTGTGACAATGAAGTACTTGGAGAGCGTGGCCAGAGCTACGATGCAGTACTGATCCAACTCATGCCGCCCCTGCACATCCATGATGAGGGGTTCCACGGCGCAGACCTCGCCGCGTGCGCCCGAGAAGAGGCAGCGGGAGGTGCAACCCCGTATGCCCAACTTCCGAGTGAAGCTTAGCGACCACACAGATCCTCCAGCATCGGCGCACAGGGCAAGCGAGGAGCGTGACGTCCACTTGACATGCAGCACACCCGTGTTAGGGGTTATCACTTCGAACAGCTCGCGCAGCACATCACCCGACTGGGTGTCTATCATGGTGACCAATCCCCGGGCGAATCCCGCCAAGAGGCGCGTGGAATCCGCATTGAAGGCGAGGCTGGAGACGGCGCCTTGGCTGTGCTTGTCCTGGTGTGCCCAGCGCAGTGTCTGCGTCACATCGAAGTTCAGTATGTGACCGTGGGAGGTGCCTATCGCAATATAGGCTGCCACCGCACAGGCGCTAGCTGCTCCAGCGTTGACCCGCTCCGCCGCCGAGCTGAGTTGGGCCGAGATGCCGTGGAGGAGAGTATATCGCATGATGGAACCGGAACCACCGCCACCACGTCCATCGGCACGCACTCCTCCACAGTCATCGCCAATGGATGGTGTGGGCGTGGCACGAGGAATGGGCACGCCCAACTCGGAGGCGACATCGGAGTCCGCTTCGAATTCGCTGAGCACTGTCTCCAGTGTGGGTAGTACATCGGTGGGCGGTATGGCGAACTCGACATCGTCTAGCTGTATCAGTAAACATTATCAATTTTAATGATTTTCTTTTGTTTCATTCGTTTACTCACATCCTCAAACTCCAAATCGAGTTGTAAACTGTCGGTTGAGCCACGTTCCGATTCCAGCAGCGATTGCAACGACGGCGCCTTCAGTTCGGCCATGCTGCCACTGCTTAATTTTTAATATATTTTGCACTTGTTTTCTTCTTTTAATTAGTTTTCCAGAATTTCGTTCTTAATTTTTTATCAATGAACGCCCACCATTGTATCGATACAATTTGGTATTGCTATCGATGCTTGGTAACGTATCAACAAAGCCGGGTATCGATTATTGGCTTAGCAGAGAACTGTTAAAGCAACTCTGCTTTGCAGAGATTCCGCAATCAGCTGAGAACCAGTTCAGCGTCGGTTTGTGTTGCTTTCTGTGCTGTCGTTCATCAGTTTCATTTTAACCTTCATCGTGACCAGTGTTGATTGCAAGACGCTGTCCGTTGTTTTCGCGATTGAACATTAAAATTAATTAAATGCATAACTTATCGCAATGGAATGAGCGTAAAACAATAATAAAATTCAAGAGCCCAACGAGGGCAACGATTATGTGGGCAGTGCGCGCTAGTTCCACCGGATAGTGAAGCGTCTCGCGAACGGCCGTGGAAATTTCGATTTTTGCAAGATCCCGTTTGTTGAACGAGAAGAGCAGAAAGTGTGGGCAGCAACAGCAGAAGCAACAACAAAGAGGCTGCCAAAATAAAATGCAGCAGGGCAAAAATACTAATTCGATTTATAATTACAACAGCGAATATATAAATACATTCCGTTTATTTAGTTCGTGTCGTCGGTGAATTGTGATTGTAATTTCCTCAGCCTGGTTGCTTGTTGTTGTTTGTTTGTGTTTCGCTGACTCCACAAACACACATCCATATACACATACACATACTACTCCCTTACGCGCGCGTCATTCAATGGGAAGATGTGAGTGAATTTGTGCATGTGTAGTGTCTGTGTATGGGTGTGCGGCTATTAGTGTGCGCTTGTGACGTAAACAAAAGCATATAATATAGAAAGAGTGTAAAGTGTATTTGTGCAAAAAATTCCAGATAACATAAATAAATACGCCGCTTTCCGTTTCACGTGCCAAAATACATTGTGTAGTGAGAACAAAAACAACAATAACATCTCGGGGAGAAGGAGAAGCAGCAACAGACAGCAGCAGTAAAACGATAACGATTTTTGCGTCTGTGTTTTGTGCTGCTCATTCGCTGCACAAGGCCAGCTGAGCGCAACACGTTTGTTTTTGTTGCCTCTCTCCTACTGGCTTACATGCCTTGCGTAGGCGGCGGTTAGCATCAAAGTGCAGCTGTATAGGTGCACAGTGCACGTGTGCAAGTACACTGATTGATACATATACATGAACATACTTGCAAGTGTATGCGGCAGGTAAACAATTCAACCACAAATAGTAGAACAATACTTTATTTATGCGAATATTTAATTTAGTGATAAGTAACGTTAATCTCATATTCAAATTGATTTTGATTAACATACTTTATCGATTGCTGCTAATCGATTACTCAAAGCTACAGAGTTCACCTGAAGTGCTAACTAGCCTGAATTTGCCTATGGGGAAATTAATATGCAAGCTGTTGCATTTTCGCACACTACCATACTCAGTGCGTCGGTATGTGTGCCATGCATGTACATACATATATTTGGGCAAGCTACATTTGCTTTAGTATGCGGCTGCCTTTGGTCTGCCGCTGTTTGGTGTCAAAAATTTACATAGTTAATTACTTTTAGCCAGATAGAGACAAAGCATAAACACATACACACTCACTCTCTCTCACACACTTATCAATTAGTAAACCAAATGCGGCGTCTTTGGCAGGTAATTTTCCATACAAACATACTCACGAACACATTCACACAAACAAACACAAATGTATCAGTGTTGGGAAAGGGAGAGCGGGAGGAGCTTGAGTAATGCTCGCTATTGCAGTGTCGTTTTACGTTTTGTGAAAAGATAAGACAACACCAAGTAGAAGAAGACGAAGCAGCAGCAGCAGAACATGAAAAGCAAAAGCAATAACATCAAAAGCAAACGCACGTTAATGACATTTCTGGAGCATTTTAACACACGGCAAACAGTTACAGCTTCGACTCTACACCCTTTCCGCCTCTCTCTCTCTCCCATTCTCTCTGTTGTTGACTCTCGTTGAGCTTTCTTTGCCCCTTGCGCTGCTCTTCCGCTGCAACTTCAACTTCATTGCTAAGCACTGCTGTGGAAGCTAACGAGCGCCAGTTTTTCCACATTTTTGTACTCTACCTTCTTCACTAAAAAGAAGGAAACATATAAATTTTATTAATTACTTAGCCAATAGCCACAAATTGTTGCTTAAATAAGTTGCCAAAGTGCACTTAGAGTAATTCTTACGGCGAACTAGTTCATAGTTGGAACTAGCTTGGAGTTACTTTTGCTCCTCCTCCTTCTACCTCTAATTCTTCTTCTTATAGCACACTTTGTAGTGCAGTTTGAGTTCGTTGTGAATACTTTGTTTTCTCTTAAGATGCTGCTTCCTGTAACCCCCCCCCCCCACTACTCTCAGACTCTTTCTCTTCTTTGAAACTCAGTTTCTTTAGCTGCATTTTTCTAGCCGATGCTGTTGTTGTTGTTGTTGTTAGTTTTTCCTGTTCTTGTTATGTTTATTGTTGGGCATGCTTTGAGCTCCATTCCGTTCGTTGTGTTTTTGCTTTACTTTTTGTAAAATGTCTTTCATGGTCACTATAAATTTATTGGTCAACATTTTATCTTTGGGGTCTGCGGCGCCCACGCGGCGACATCGTCGTCGACGACTCCTGCGTCGTCCGGGACGCCCACATGGAAATTTAACGCTTCAACGCGTTCCCGCAACCGGTTCCAGAGATTCTACAATCTAGATTTCTGCCCGCGATCCCTTCTTGTTGTTGGTGTTGTTGATACCAAAAAATGCTACAGAAAACGTGGCCAACAGCAGCCACATAAATATAACGGATGGCAGAGGAAAGAAAAAACAACAACAACAACAGCAACCACAACGGAATTTTCTGGTATGAATTATGAGCATTTTCCGTTAGTTTTTAGTATCCGAAAATTTGTTATTGTACGTGGGTGGGGGAATTGAAATATCTTAATTTCAATAAAGTTGCGCCCAATGGCGGGCGTGGTCTCATTCCTCAACAGTTCCTCATATTTTTCATCGTGTTTTTGTTTATTTCCCAACTATTTGTTTACTTTGAAGAAGCAATGTGAAAGGGAAGGTAAGAGAAGGGGCAAGACAGTGGGCATGGGTTAACAAGAGAAAGGGAGAAAGAGAGATCTTTAGATATTTTTCTAGTTTATTTTTTTGTGAAGATTTGTCGATTGTATTGCAACAAATTTTGCAATGGTGTGTGTTGTGTGTGTGTTTGGGCCTTAACCCATTGTTGGCCACATGATAAATGATGGCTTGTTAATAAATCAAAAGCCAGCGAATGAACCTGCAACTGGATGTCCACTGTGTGTGCATGTCCTGCTGCACCCGAGCAGGACTCGTTACAATGCCAGTAAGTGTGTGCTTCTTCCTTCTCCATACTTCCATCTTTGTTTTGGTTTTGTTTGCAAGTCGATGCCTGTCGGACGCCTGCTTGGTGTGGTCCTTAGTCCTTAGCCAAGTTTTTGGAGCATGCAACATGATTGGTTGTTGCTGCTGTTGCACTCAGCGCACACACAGGATACTCGTATTTCATATGCCTTGTAGATTTATGAAGTGGCCAGGCGCAACCGCCTTCCCTACGACGTGGGCGTGTGCCGTGCCTTAAGTGCGGCAGGACCAACCAGGAGAGATCCCTGATGGGGGTTGCCTGGCCGGGCTGGCATCCTGTATGTGCTGCCTTTGCCACTCTAATGATTTTGTATTGTTGTCGCTTAAGTGGCCCATTGTACAGCTGGCAGCATATTGTCCTGACATTGCCCCACTTGATAACCAGCCCCTGGCAGCTGCTGCTCCTGGTCCATTGACTGGCAACTTTTCCAACTACGCAAAATTGCCACTCATTTCCCTTTTGGCATTACTAATTACTCTTATATATTATTTGAAACTGGGATATTCTCAGACATTCTCGTTATTCTCGTTATAACTGGGAATTACCCCATAATAGTTTGTTTTTCACATTATTTACAAATATTTTCAAGTTGAATGAGATTATTTATAGGTTCTTCTGATAACCCTACGAATTTGTGCAACCTTCCTCTCATTTAATTTTTCTATATAATCCTCTACACATATGTACATATAATATATGTATATAAGTCAATAGCCGGAAATTCATACATTATTTGTCAGACTTATCGAGCAAACATCTATTTGAAAAATTCCTTAATTGTAGCTGAAATTTTGAGTAATTTTGAGTAATTTTGTACAATCAGCTTAGCCGTGGCCATGGTATGGCGATAACAGTAAAATTAAAGCTCAACGATGGATTTACGCTTCGAAATTAATGAGCTTTATCAATCAGGGGTTTCTGTTTGAAGCTTAGGCTGATTTTATATGTAATGAGTACTATTATAACATTTTATAACCAATGAACTTTTAGCTTACAAAAGAACTCTTCCAAAAAAAAAAGAGTGACATAAAAAATTTCTGATAGAAATAAACTTTATACTTTATTTGTATATACCAAATTTACTTACTTTCGCACTAATAATTTGGGTACATTTAAAATAAGAACAGATTTAGACTTAGACTGTTCAAAAATATTATCAAAGCCATAAACAAATCTCCCAAATTCATAAATATCGTTTAAATTTTGTGCAAAAACTAAAATTTATGTAATATTTGGCCAAATTTTCGTATATTTATTGAAAAATACCCATCAAAATCACCTCAAATATAAAGCAAAATGCTAGATTTGAGTCCAGGAATCGATTAGAGTCAAAAACTTTGGGATCTACAGATTTTCGATTTTTGATGATATTGTCAAGGGGTTAGTATGGAAAACTGGTCAAAAAAGTCGAAAAATTAAAATCACTGAATTTGTGCAAACTTTAAATGCAGTTTAAAATTATATTCAAAACCATGAATAAAAAGGTAAAATTTATGAAAATCGGATGATTTTTGGCCAAGTTATGGCCATTTGAAGTTAGAAGTAAATCCAGTAGTGTGAAAAATCGGATTTCATCACTTTTTGACACACTTTTGGCAATATCTCGTGAAATACTCATTAGAATCACCTCAAATAAAAAGCAAAATGCTAGTTTTGAGTCCAAGAATCGATTAGAGTCAAAAATTTTGCCATCTAACATTTTTCGATTTTTGATGATATTGTCAAGGGGTTAGTATGGAAAACTGGTCAAAAAAGTCGAAAAATTAAAATCACTGAATTTGTGCAAACTTTAAATGCAGTTTAAAATTATATTCAAAACCATGAATAAAAAGGTAAAATTTATGAAAATCGGATGATTTTTGGCCAAGTTATGGCCATTTGAAGTTAGAAGTAAATCCAGTAGTGTGAAAAATCGGATTTCATCACTTTTTGACACACTTTTGGCCATATCTCGTGAAATACTCATTAGAATCACCTCAAATAAAAAGCAAAATGCTAGTTTTGAGTCCAAGAATCGATTAGAGTCAAAAATTTTGCCATCTAAAATTTTTCGATTTTTGATGATATTGTCAAGGGGTTAGTATGGAAAACTGTTCAAAAAAGTCGAAAAATTAAAATCACTGAATTTGTGCAATCTTTAAATGCAGTTTAAAATTATATTCAAAACCATGAATAAAAAGGTAAAATTTATGAAAATCGGATGATTTTTGGCCAAGTTATGGCCATTTGAACTTAGAAGAAAATCCAGCAGTGGGAAAAATTGAATTTTATAATTTTTTTGACACACTTTTGGCCATATCTCGTGAAATACTCATTAGAATCACCTCAAATAAAAAGCAAAATGCTAGATTTGAGTCCAGGAATCGATTAGAGTCAAAAATTTTGGGATCTACAGATCTTCGATTTTTGATGATTTTGTCAAGGGATTAGTATGGAAAACTGGTAAGAAAAGTCGAAAAATTAAAATCGCTGAATTTGTGCAAACTTTAAATGCAGTTTAAAATTATATTCAAAACCATGAATAAAAAAGTAAAATTTATGAAAATCGGATGATTTTTGGCCAAGTTATGGCCATTTGAAGTTAGAAGTAAATCCAGTAGTGTGAAAAATCGGATTTCATCACTTTTTGACACACTTTTGGCCATATCTCGTGAAATACTCATTAGAATCACCTCAAATAAAAAGCAAAATGCTAGTTTTGAGTCCAAGAATCGATTAGAGTCAAAAATTTTGCCATCTAAAATTTTTCGATTTTTGATGATATTGTCAAGGGGTTAGTATGGAAAACTGGTCAAAAAAGTCGAAAAATTAAAATCACTGAATTTGTGCAAACTTTAAATGCAGTTTAAAATTATATTCAAAACCATGAATAAAAAGGTAAAATTTATGAAAATCGGATGATTTTTGGCCAAGTTATGGCCATTTGAAGTTAGAAGTAAATCCAGTAGTGTGAAAAATCGGATTTCATCACTTTTTGACACACTTTTGGCCATATCTCGTGAAATACTCATTAGAATCACCTCAAATAAAAAGCAAAATGCTAGTTTTGAGTCCAAGAATCGATTAGAGTCAAAAATTTTGCCATCTAAAATTTTTCGATTTTTGATGATATTGTCAAGGGGTTAGTATGGAAAACTGTTCGAAAAAGTCGAAAAATTAAAATCACTGAATTTGTGCAAACTTTAAATGCACTTTAAAATTATATTCAAAACCATGAATAAAAAGGTAAAATTTATGAAAATCGGATGATTTTTGGCCAAGTTATGGCCATTTGAACTTAGAAGAAAATCCAGCAGTGGGAAAAATTGAATTTTATAATTTTTTTGACACACTTTTGGCCATATCTCGTGAAATACTCGTTAAAATCACCTCAAATAAAAAGCAGAATGCTAGTTTTGAGTCCTAGAATCGATTAGAGTCAAAATAACTGAGATTTGAAATTTTTCAATTTTTGATGTTTTTGTCAAGGGGTTAGTATGGAAAACTGGTCAAAAAAGTCGAAAAATTAAAATCACTGAATTTGTGCAAACTTTAAATGCAGTTTAAAATTATATTCAAAACCATGAATAAAAAGGTAAAATTTATGAAAATCGGATGATTTTTGGCCAAGTTATGGCCATTTGAAGTTTTTTTATCACAGATTTTTCCATATCTTAAGAAATACTGTGAATAATCGTTTATTAATTTCAGATCCATTAATTAGCATTCGTCAATAGTTTTATTTTATTTACAAAGTGTTTATTAATTAATACTTTTTTGTGGAGCTTTGGTGATGACTTTGCTCAAAAAAAAAAGCAGATGAAACCAGTTACTGAGCGTTTCTTTCGATGTTTGTGGCTGTTTCAAGCTTTAATTGCTGTTTGAAACATGCACATGATAACTAGATTTATTTGTTCATTAATAAACAATAAGAAATGGCGATTTGTTTATATTGTATTTTAATTAACATAAAAAGCGGATGCAGGAAAGTAACTGAAGCTGAGGTAATTGAATTGGGATTGATGGTAACTTTTGTTGCGAAGGCATTATCTTTTCATATTGCAGAGAAGAGAAGAGAAAACTGAGGAGAGATCAGAATTGTAGGGTCTGGTATTTCCCTTTGTGTTTGAACGGGAGGTGGGGTGAAAGTAGCTTGTGTTGCGACTTAATGTTGCACAGTAGCAAGCTGAGATTGCCTTTTGCCTTTGCCACAATGCGAATGGAAAATGCATTCGGCTTAGTCATTATTTTTGATGCTCCCCATTCTTCTTTTGCCCGACAGACAATCAAAAGCTGCTTGAATAGCGCAAAAAGGCAGCTAACAGGGAGGGAGGGGCGGAAGATGATAGTTTGGAGCCGGAGGATGGATAAACTGGTTCAACTGACTCAAGTAGCTCCAAACAGAGAATGAAAGAGATCGAGAGAATTCTGTTTGAGTTGCAGCCTCGCGTTGTTTATTATGCTACCCAAGACAAAAGCATAAGCATGAGCATAAGCATAAGCATAATCATCAAAAGCAAGAAGCAAAAAGCAGAAGTAAAAGTAAAAGATGAAGTAGCTTCTGCCACAAGCTGTGGCAGGAGGCAGCTCTTGTGATGGCTGGGAAAACTAATTCGCTGTGCGATTAACTGGCTTTAACTTCTCCTCGTGGGCGTAAATGGGCGTGATCCGCCTAATGACACGCCTCTCATCTGCTCCTGGGCCTCTACATTATCCTTTATGCAGATTCGCAGGTAAAGAAATTTCCACATGTTTCATTAATGCTTATGTGTGTGGAGGGGAGTGGATTTGTATCACTCCATCGATTCGCATCACATAAAACTGTGGGGCATGGCCAGGCTAATTAGCAAAACCGCACGTTTAGCGGGTGGTCCAACCACCCAACCAAACACCCACCCACCCAGTGCGGTGGTGCGAGTCCTGCTGCCACCGCGCTGCCTGTGAAGCAATTCGATTTAGTTCGCTTCAGTTCGGTTCGGTGCTAATGACGGCGCTAATAATTGCTTTGTTGTGGCTTTGTTATTACTGTTTGCTTGCTGTGCTGACAGCTGTCTCTTTTTCTCCCTCTCTCCCTCTCTCTCTCTCTCTCTCTCTAGAAGTCTGCTTCTCATTTGGCTAACGAAAAAAGCTGCAAAAATGCCAAAAGTTTGCTGAGGTTTTTGTCACTAATTACTGCAAAAAGCATTCAAATTTCAACACTTCAGAATAAATGTTCCCAAAAAAGAAAAACATAATAAATATATCGATAACAGGCTATAATTTGCAGAACATTTCAAAGGGATTTTAAATTTGTGAAATATTTTTAAGAATATTTTCCACAGTAAACATTTACAAGTGACAATTAACAAGTGCATTTCAATTTCCAATATTCCAAACAAATTAATGTATATAGCTACATATTCCTTCAATAAATCGATAAGGCACAACAAAATTACCTGAAATAATTCGTAATATGTTTGTTTTGTGGTAAATTTTTGACTTTAACAGTTCTATAGCTCTAAAATTCACTTTTCATATAAGAATGCCGCATGCGATGTTTATCGGAAATCTATCGATATATATATGATTAATACGCATTTATTATTTTTTTATCACATTACTACTTCTAAATACAATTTTATAAATATGCTTTTTGTACTTGAACTTTGCATATATTTTTTTTATCGAAATATATATGATTATACCAAATGTTATGGTTTTCTCTATTGACTTTTCTTTATTCATCCATTTTCACAACCCAACTTACAGAACTGTTATCGATAATTTTAGCAGAAGTGCTTCTAATGATATGATTTTTAATATCTCTTCCCAATTGGCACTCATCGCCCAGTTATCGATAGAATTGTAACTTTATTTCCTGTCATGTATTCTACAGTTATCGTTTATAGGTGCGGTGACAACTCTAGCTTTTCTTTGGGCAACTCGGCAATAATTCAAAGCGTTGTCCGTTGGCAGCAGAAATCGTTTCCGCGAGTTGTCTGCATTTATCGCAAACGATATCCGATTATTGTGCAGCAACTTTTCACAGATAATGTCAAAGCACTCTCTTTATGTTTTCTTCTCTTTTTTGTACTCTCTCTTTGCTCTTTTTTTTTGTGCATATCCTGCGAATGGCAACGACCGCTTTCCAGTCCATTGATGGCCAAACAGTGAGTGCTCCTAGCTTTATAAATTGACTTTGTGCCGTGCATTTGGATGTCCACTCTCCGTGTTCTTTCTGCTACCCAATCCCCACCCCCCCCATTTCCCTCCATATATCCACTGTCTGTCACTTTTAGCGACACATAAATGAACAGTATAACGTTCTAGTTTTGGGGGTAAAGTCGGGAGGTGTGTGTGGGGAGGGGGTTGGATAGCTGACTTCACATCACGCACACTTTTATCCCTTATACTGTGAACAGGACGTTTTCATTTTGCTTCGTGTCAAAGGCAAAAAAGAAAAAAAACTGTTGGACATGCACAGTTTATGGGGTAAAGAGGGGGTGACTGGGGAAGGTGGGGGTGGGGGCGGTGTGTGTAAGCGACAACTAAATGCGTGAAATGTCAGCGAGCGCAGTGACACGCTGCCTGCCACATGCCCCACGCCGCATGCCTCATGCCCCATGCCCCATGCTGCTCTTGCGCTGCTCATTTGGCACAGTTTTTGCCTTTTGTGTGTGTGTGTTTTTTTTTTGTGTTTCGCTTTTGTTTGCTTAACAACTACAAGAGAAACCAAATGCAAAAAAATGCAACAACAATTTTGTAATTCGCAATTTGATTTGCAGTTACCTGCTGCTTACCCCCACCACCCAACTCACACACACACTCCTAGTCTTGCCGCACTACAATTGGCAACACTGCACAAGCCACACTGAATGTTGTAATTAAATGCACAACATGCGAAACCATTATTCGTCAGCATTTTTCTATTAGCTGCAGATACCCTAGAGAAGTTCCACTAATGGTTTAAGATTGTTTCAAAATTGATGTATATGAAAATCAGTTGCAATAGAAATAATTTAAAACAAGTTTTTAATTACAAGACTTCATTGATTCATTAAATAATTTATTTATTTAAAAAATCAGTGATTTATTGAAAATGAATTAATGAATTATATTTTTATAAAATTATTATAATTTAATAAATTGTATTTCTACGACGAGACCGCATTAGATCAATATATAATTATTTTTTTTTTTTAATAAAATTATGAAAATTAGTTAAAACAGATATAATTTAATATTGATAAGTAAAAATATCATTATTTGAAAGCCAAATTGAAAACTACGAATAATTGAATAAATATAATTTTTTTTTTAAATATTTATATTAATAATTGTTGGAAAAGTAATAATTAAATATGAAAATATTATAAATAAATAAATAAAAATATAAATAAATTAATAAATAAAAATATAAATAAATAAATAAAACTATTATAAATAAATATATAAAAATATTATAAATAAATAAATAAAAATATTAATAAATAAAATATTATAAATAAATAAATAAATGATTGACTGCAGTAAATATCTTTTTTTTATATGATAGCATTTGGCTAATCGATTATTATTAAGTGATCTAGGGTATTTGCTAGTTGATCATGATTTTAATTGATTTCCATGCGGCGGTTTGAGAAGCATTGCAATGCAGCTGAAACTGTAGCCTAATTTATAGGCAAAGCGACTGCCATAAAGAGCATAAATAAATAAATAAATAAAATTGCAGGCATCATAAACATAATGCCAAACAGAGAGAAGGAGAGAGAAAGAGTGCGATAGATATAGAGTGAGAAAGAGAGAGAGAGAGTGAGAGAGCTTGGTTATGCTGATATACGGGATTTGGGGCGCTTAAGCGCCGGAACAAAGCAATCAGCAGCCCCCATGCGTGTGGCGTCTCCACAGCACGACAAGCACAAAACGCATAAAACATACAAAAAATGCGAATAAAAAACAAAATTATAAAAAATTGTATAAAAATGCAAAAAAAGGAAGAAGAAGCGGCAAAGCGAAATTTATACAAAAGGCAGAAGCAAAAGCAGCAGCAGCTGTGGCGAAACTTAAGCCACGCCTCATAAACAAAAAGGCGGCTTAGCTCTCAGTTTATATATACATACATATATATGCATATATATATATATGAGTGTGTTTGTCTGAAACATTTATTTTATTTTTTTATGCCATTTCGTTTTGTTGTTTTTTTAAGCGCAGCGTACAAATTTTTTAAACAAGAGCCACAACAACAAACAAAAACACAAAGCACTTTTGAGCGCAAAAGAAAACTAGAGATGAAAAGCACCACAAAAAAACACACACACACACACACACACAGGCAGAGAGGTAAAGATATGTGCTAAGGGGGTGAAGGAAAACAGAGAGATGTAAGCAAAGTAAGAGGTGGGGGGTAAGCGATGGAAAGCGCGTGTTAACAAATAAAAAAAATGGCGAGTGAAAAATGTGTGCGAAAAGCGAGCGAAACTGGCGCATCCTGCGGCCAGCTGTGGCATGTGTAGCGGCAGCAACAACAACTAAACAACAAAAAAGGAAACGGAAATACCAACAACAATAACAATAGCAACAACAACAATAACAATAACAACAAAAGATTTCAAGTCGCGTCAGCTGGCAAAATCATCAAAAATGCTGCCAAAGATTTGCAACATTTTTACACTCTCGCTGTCTCCCTCTCTCTCTCTCCCCCTCTGTTGCAGTGCAACAAATACTGTGGCAAGCTGCAAGTGTGGCACGCTGGCAGGGCACATGAGGCAACTCCGCAGGCAGGGCAGACCCACTCAGTAATTGAGAATGAAGATTACGAGCTCAAAACATAAAAGCTCATAATACAGCAGCACCAGCAACATGCGCTAAAGAAAAACCAAAAAAACCGAAATGAAAATGAAAATAAAAATAAAAATGAACATGAGCATGAACATGATATTTGAAACCAGCCAGCGAGAGTTGCCAACTGCGCCACAAATTGTGGTGCCAAAAGGGGTTCACAATTGAACCACACGTTGCCACAGTTTCAAGAAATAATAGCAAACTAAGAAATACGCTGATTCTCAAAGCACTTGAAGTTAATAAACTTTGAGTGGCTTCTTACAGAGTTATCAAAAACTAAGCTTTTGCTGTTGAAAAATATATTCAATAGCAAGCTCTAAAATATCAAATTAAAATTAGAAAGAAGCTAAAATAAGTAAGTAGATATTTTTCTTTTTTTTTTACACTTTTGGCCATATCTCGTAAAATATTTATCAGAATCACCCCAAATACAGAGCAAAATGCTAGTTTTGAGTCAAAAAATTGATTTTACACAAAAAATTGTAATCCGAAATTTGTCGATTTTTGATGATATTGTCAAGGGGTTAGTATGGAAAACTGGTCAAAAAGGTCCAAAAATTAAAATTGCTGAATTTGAACAAACTTTAAATGCAGTTTGAAAGTGTATTCAAAACCATGAGCAAAATGGTAAAATTCATCAAAATCGGATGATTTTTGACCAAGTTATGGCAATTTGAACTTAGAAGTAAATTCCATAGTGTGAAAAATTGGACTTTATCACTTTTTGACACACTTTTGGCCATATCTCTTGAAATACTCATCAGAATCACCTCAAATAAAAAGCAAAATGCTAGTTTTGAGTCCAAGAATCGATTAGAGTTAAAAAATTTGGGATCTAAAATTTTTCGATTTTTGATGATATTGTCAAGGGGTTAGTATGAAAAACTGGTCAAAAAAGTCGAAAAATTAAAATCGCTGAATTTGTGCCAACTTTAAATGCAGTTTAAATTTGTATTCAAAACCATGAGCAAAGAGGTAAAATTCATCAAAATCGTATGATTTTTGACCAAGTTATGGCTATTTGAACTTAGAAGTAAATCCAGTAGTGTGAAAAATTGGATTTTATCACTTTTTGACACACTTTTGGTCGTATCTCGTGAAATACTCATCAGAATCACATCAAATACAGAGCAAAATGCTAGATAGGAATAGATGACAGGAAATTTTATAAAGAATCATCAGAAATATTTTGAGTTATTAAGAGAATGCAAAGGCCCAACTCGGCAGACAAATTGTGCATATTTTGCATTTTCGAAATTCAATTAAATGCGAATATATAGATTAGATGGGGGCTGTATTAATAATTCCCACAGATAAAATGCAATTTAAATATTTCATTTTAATGACAAACATTCGCTTGATTTATTAACTTAAAGCGGCATAATTGTAAACGACATATTTGTTGATTCCATTTATCAGATACTGTTTGAAAATAATGTCATTAGAGCGTGTGCTTCAATTGCAATTTGTTTGTTAATTGCAAACGCATTTCAAATGATATCACAGAGGAGTGGTGAGTGGGATGAAGAGATAAATTTATATAGAGATATAGAGAGATCATGAACATTTGGCATACGCGTGCCGCAATTACAGGTCTCCCCAGGGGGTTACACCTTGCATAAAGCAGCCTCAGTTGCCAATGAACCTTTACCTCTCTCTCTACCTCTCTCTCTATTTCTCTCTCTATCGTTCTCTATCTCTCTGTCAATCTGTCTCACTCTCTCCTTCTCTTTCACACACTTGAACTGCACCTAAGCCCCAATTGGATTCGTCCCTTTTTAAAACGCATTGACTCGTTTTAAGTGTAATAGAGTTGCCTGCCAGGCACACACACACACACACACACACACACACACACACATACACACACACACACACACACACACATGCATATATACACACACACACACACACGCATATATACACATACACACATTTGGGTATGCAAATGAGAGGCATACAATAGCAATCGCACATATACATACATACATATAACATACATAGACACACATGCCAAAACATTTACAACAATAAAAGCTGATTTAACAGAGAAAAGCGTTTGAACCCGAAACTGCAATGCGGCAGAGGAGAGAGAGATAGAGTGAGTAAAGAGTTGAAGAGAGAAAGGGATGTAGAGTGAGAAGTACGCATAGAGAGAAAGAAGAGAAAAATGGGGATACAGAAAGCAGAAAGCTTGCAGTTGAAGTGAGATAGGGAGGTAAAGGTTGTCTGTACAGGATATGAACAAGCACTTGGACATAAACACAGGGGAAGAACAGAGAGGGGGAGGACAGCGAAAGGGAAAAAGTGGGAGAGGCAATGAGGAAGAGGGGGCTGGACAAGGCAAATTTGTGCTGCAGCTGATAGATTGTAATCCTGATGCTGTTGTTGTTGCTGTGTTGCTCTTTGACTGCTTTCAATTGGCTCCCAAACATACAGAGAGACAGACACACAGTGCAGGCTGTTGCCTGTCAAGGGAGTTAAGAGGGGTGGAGGAGAGGGTAGAGGCAAGAGAGATGTATGCGAATTTCGCCTGTATGCGTGTTAATTTAGTCTGTTGTCAACGGGGCCCGACATTGGACCCAAAAACACAATTGAAACAATAACGAGACAAGTGTATGTGGTGCAGAGTCAGAGGAGAGACGTTGATGGGTTGGGGTTGATATGGATTATATAGGCCTGCCCCTAATGGCATTAATTTGACATACAGAAAAAAACAACAACAACAGCAACATGAAGCAGATAAGGAAGAGAGGAGTATTTAACATGCTTGTAAACCCACAAAATGTTGTTGCTGGCATTTGATTAATTGCCAGTAAAATGATTATGGCTAAAACCCACCTCAGCCTCGGTCTCTAGCTACACACCTCGAACCTCGAACCTCGAACCTCGAACCTACAACCTCAACCTGAACCTCAAACCTCCTGCTATTATGCCTTGTACATTTTTGAGATCTGGCAACGCCTTTTGACTTTATGCCAAAGCAGCTGCAACGTCAACGTCGGCTATTTCGTGCAACAATAAATAACGCTTGAGACAGCGCCAAGGGCTTTTGTTTTGGCCCAAGCGAACTCTCAAGTGGCTCAAAGAGAGACAGAGAGAGGGAGGGAGAGAACGAGAGAGAGAGCCTAGTATCGTCTAAAGATCAAAGGCGGTTGCTGCAAGGAACGTGCGAAAACGCTTACCGTTAGTAGCAGGCAAAGGACCTAGGCAAAGCAAAGGCAATGGCAACGGCAACGGCAACGGCAACGACAACCCTAAACAAGAGTCCTGGCAGATTGATGGCCTCGCCTGGACCCCAGACCCCAGACTTGTTTGCCTTTCATAATGAATGCGGCTCGGTGCCAAAAGCAAAGGCAAGGCACAGGCAAAGGGCACAAATAAGCCAAGGCAGACTTCAGACAAACAGGATACACACACACACACACACACATACACTCACACACATGTGAGAGGTAACGGTGTGTATGTGTATAGCAGGCAGTCCATTATGTGGGAAACCTTCGTCCTCTTCTGCAGTCCCCAACTAACAAGTTATTGATCAAATATCGCATGTCATGCCGAGCAGAGGGTTGTCTCCCCTCCCTCCCTCTCTAACTATCCATCTCTTGCCCTCTTTTGGGGTGGCGGGGAGGTGTGAGGTCACATAAAAGACAACTAAAAATGTCATTTAAATTGTCCTTATATACTGTTTACTGTCATGTATACTCCACATTGACAGCATTTCAGCTGTCATCCGATTTGGACTTTGTATAGTATCTTTTATCTCCCGTTTATTTTTACTTTTGTTTCGACATCATCATCATCATCATCATCATCATCATCATCCACAACAACATTATCATAATCATGGTGGGCAGTGCCATTTATACACATCACAGTCTTATCAAAGTGATGGTCAATCTCTCCCAGTGTATGTATGTATGTGTGTGTGTGTATGTGTGTTGGGGTTCCCAAGACAGGACATTAGAGGCGACTCGAAATAAATTGACAGCACACTGCCAAATGGGGGCACAAATTTTTCAACTGTAAATGAAAATTTGCTTGCAACAGTGGCGGTGGCAGCTGAGAGTCGTCGCTTGATAAATTAGCTGAAATGTGACACCAACATATAGGGCACAGTGGGGCAAACCAATTTATACCAATTATAAATGGATAAGTTTATGATGGGCATTAACTCACCCAAAGAAAGAGGAAAGAAAATCATTTTTAAAGTTCCCCTTTCTTTTTTTATGAAAATTAAAAATTTTTCTTTTTGAAATTTCACAAATATATGGCCTATTAGAAGTTTATCAACCACTGTTCCTGTCTGTGAGTATGCGAAAAAACTTATAACAATTAGAAATGATTGATGGTGCAGTTGATTAGCTAAGATAAATATTTAAAAAATGTTAAAATTATCAAATTTTTGCAATTTATGAAAGAGATCTTAATAATAAATAAATATTTATAGAGAGATAATAATGAGGCAACTAAAGGCAAATATCTGGAGTCAGTTCAATTCCAATGTGGCTGCTTCTGCCATTTTTTCTATCAATCGCCCTCTCTCTCACTCTCATTCTCTATCTGTCTCAAATGCATTAACAAAGTAAAAAAAAAGTAAAGAAACATGCGAAAATGGTATTGTTGTTTTTCAGCCTGACCAACTTTGCCTTGGCCATATTTGTTTGGCTTCCGTTTCCGACGTCACAGGAAGTTGCCGCATTTAAAAGCAATGAGCAGCAGACATCCCCTCACTTCCATTTTGCCACGAACTGTGTCTCTCTCTCTCTATATAGTGTCCTCTACTAAGTGGGGTTTTTTCCGAGTTTGTCGCTCACACTTTTGCCTTGTCAGGGGCTCAGCTGTTGGTAAGGTGCGAAGTAACAACATGTTGCCACAATGACCCTCATTAACTTAATGGTCAAGTCAAGTTTCTCTGCAGCCGGACGCCATTTTGCTGCTGTTTTATCTCAGGCACAGTTTTCTCCCTCTCCATATTATCTCTCCTTGTCTCCCACTGTCTTGCTCACTGTGGTCTCAATTGCTGAAATTTTCAATAAATCGCATTAATTTTGCACATTTGGAAATTGTTTTAATGGCTTTTTGTGCCGATGTGGTTTGTGGCGGCCAATTAGAAAATCAATATGCGGCACTTTGTCAACAGTTAATTAAATTTGCCAGGCGAAAACTGAACTAAATGTAATTAATTGAGCAAAGCCTCTGTGAGGCGACAGCAGCTGTCAATTGCCAAAGATGAGGCAATAATTGAGAACTTAAAAGAAAAATTATGTTTGTTTATGAGCGAACTTTTCTTTGTTGTATCAAATTGTAGCTTTAAGCAGCTGCAGCTCATAAAGTCTCCAAAAATAGTTTACTTCACCCAAAAAAAGGAAATTGTTGCTTTAGCGCCTTATAATTCTCAACTGCTTTTAACAGCTGTAGTATGAAACTAGAAGCTATCATCAGGCGAAAAAATGTTGCAGTTGCTCAAAATATAATAGGTAATTAAAGAATCTTTTCATTTAATAACAAGTAATAATGAAATCTCTAATGTTGATGTTTTTTTTTGGAGGTAGCTGTGAAAAGCTTCCTTTTGATAAAGAAAATTCATTTTAATAGGAAAAGTGGAAATGTGGAAGAATGTGAAAACCTTTATTTTGAAAAATAAGTAATGAAAGCTTATTATTGATTTCATCAACTAACAAATAATGGAAAAATGTCGAGTGAAAAGTTTAATATTTTTTAATAATGCATCCTTTTTTTTATAAATATTGCCGGTTTCATTTCAAAAATACTCAGTAGTGTAATTAAACAAGCTCTGTATAACATTTTAAATATTGAAGAGAACACTTAAGCGAATTGCATTAATGCTTGAAAAAAGTTAATGTATAAATAAATGACATTTCACAAATGCATACGACAATCAACCATAATAAAAATAATAATAATAAGAATAATAATAATAATAGTAATCACATATAAGCCCCACATTGATGTATTATCATGTTGATAACTGAAGAGCAAACAGTCAAATGAATGTTGAAATGAATGAATGAATGAATAAATGTTGCCCGTTATGTATTATGTGTGTTTATTTAAATGACTCGCAGCTTCAACAGCTGCTGTGGACAATATTTGGTGGTAAGCCACAAGTCCAAATCTCCACAACTCGTATATAAAAATGGCACAATAAACGTATCATAAAACTCTCGTTTGCAGCCACCAAAAAGATACAAAAAAATGAAACTGAAACTGAAATGTAGCAAAAATCAGATTGTGATTGCGATTGTGATTATATGTTAAGGATGTGCGGATGGATGAATGTGTGTGTCTTATGTTTGTGTGTTGTGTTGTGTTATACTGTGCGTATGCGCATTATTGCTAATACGGCTCAAAGTCGAGTCCGACACTAAGCCAAAACTAGCCACAATACAAACACATTTCATACAGCAACAACAACAACAACAACTATAAAAACTACAAAATATTCTATGAGCTTTTTATGTGTCCTTTCAACGTCCAAAAGAGACAGCCAGTGTATGAGGAACAGAGAGAGAAAGAGAGTGATGGAGAGGGAGAGGATAGGCAAAAAACAGTTCTAATATGTGAGTTTTATTTTATTACATTTTATTACATATGCGTGAGGGAGACAGCGGACGGCATAGAGAGAGAGAGAGATAGGAAGAGCGACAGTTGAGTTGGGGAAAATGTTGCAAGTTTAGAGCTGGTGTCCTGTGCTGTGAGGCACGTCCTGAGCGCGTCCTGGGCACGTACAACGTATCTCCGTTTCCGCAGATAAACGCGCACACTGTGTGTGTGTGTGTGTGTGTGTGTGTGTGTGTGTGAATAGGCCTTCCATGTGTGTGTGTGTGTGTGTTTCCTTTTAACAAAATGTTTTGATTTCCATGGGAAGACAGCCGAAGAGATAGACATACAGATAGAGATAGCTCAAGAGAGTTGAGAAAGAGAGGGAAAGTTTCAGCTGCCCAGCAGCTCAACTAATCTGTTGGCCTTACTGCCTGTCTAAGGCTCTCTCTCTTTCACTCACTCACTCTCTCTCTCTCTTTCACTCACTCACTCTCTCTCTCTCTATGTGTCTCTCCTCTCTTCTTGCTGCTTTGGGCCTTTTGCTTTTTCAATTCATTTTATTTATTGAAGCATGAAAGGCGAATCTACAGTTGTAAACAGCCACATTGAGATACACGGCCACACAGTTGGAGCGAGATAGATATATGTAGAAAAGGAAAGAGATAGAGTGAGAGAATGGGAGATACTGAAGAGATAATAAAAGCAAAGCACAACATGAAGCAATATATGGGAAAAAATGCCGCCGTTTTGCTTTTAACTTTTTTTTTATCAGGATTTTAATTTTTTTTCGTATCTTTTCCTTTTTTTCCTTTCTTTTTTTTGCTGCCGCTTTTCTAAGATATTGCTAGCTTAGTCTCTAAAGCGGCTAAAATTGTGGGAAGTGGGGACTGATTTGGGCAACAAAATGTGGCAAGTGCCACACACGACAGACGACAGGCTAATTAACATTACTTTTCTGGCTGCCTCAATGGCAACGAAACTCAGAAACATTGTCAAGTTGAAGGTAAAGTCTGAAGTGGCAGCAAAAGTTGCAAACAGATCTCTCTGGATATGTTGCATACATATATGCAAAGTTGCAACACAAATGGCAAACCTTTGCTGTTAATTGCTTTTGGCTTTGAGGGTCTCTCTCCCTCTCTATCTCTAGAGAGATAAGTTGAGAGAGTTGCAAGAGCAGATATACGAGTAGCTGCATAATTCAAGGAGTTGCAGGAAGAGGAATTGCTTCAATTCATCAACATTCTGAATGCAGTTTTTGCTCAGTTTACATTCGGCAAACCTTATAAACTTTTTCGTCTGTTACACCGATTCCCTCTCTTTCATTTTCTGTCTATCTGTCTCACTCTTTTCTGCTGCTGGTGTATTGAATTGCAGCCCTGGGAATGTTACGTTTGTTGCAATCGATGCCTATCGTTGTCTTCACTCTCTATGTGTGTGTGTGTGTGTGTTGCAAGTATTCGTTTTGGCTTAATTGATATTCATTTTATGCAGTACTCTGGCAACACTATACATGCCGCATGCCACATGCCACCACTTGCTGTCTGTCAAGTCTCACACGCATTGCGCTTTTCATGGCTGCCCCAGAGCCTCAGAGATGTTTAAACAATCCTTTTGCTCCCGGTTTATATCCTTTTGAGTTTTGAATTACAATCGTTGCAGTATCAATGTACAGCCATGGACTTCGAAATAGTATGAATATATAGTATATATGTATATATGTTTATTTATATGTATGTATATAGGAAGAATGATTCAGAAATTTAAAATGTTCAAAAATCAAGAAAGTTGAAGATGAAAAGTATAGTACTATTTCAAAAATATTGTAAAGGAATATGGCACAAAACTTTGTTAAATAAACTCAATATTTTTAAATTGTCACAAATAAAGGAATAAAAATAATATTGAAGACGGATTAAAAAAAGTTTAATTCAGAATAATATTATTTATTTTAATATGAAGAATAAACAAATATAAAGAAAATATGTTTTCTCACCATGATCCTTCAGGATCTCTATAGATGCCAAACTTAACAACTCGAAGTATTTATAGCATACTTTTGAGGTGCCTTCAAAGCTTTCTGTCTGTCTCTCTCTCTCTGCGTTTGTAACTCGCCCCATTTTTCTTCTCCCTCTCTTTCTTAGAAGTTGGCTAATTAGACCTTGTTGTTGGCTTCAAATTGAGTTGAAATTCAATTTGCCAAATCATCAGCGAGCGTAAAAAACAACAAATGTGAAAAGGCCAAAGCAGAGCGCATAAAAAAATCAAGCAAACCCCAGAGAGTGAAACGATGGGAAAGGGAGCGAATAATGAAGAGATAGCGATAGAGGCAGAGAGAGATACAGATACAAAGAGGGCAAAGCAAAACTAACAACAATCAAGTTGCCTCGTTGACTTCGCATTCGCGAGTGGCGAAGTGCAATGGACATGACTGTGGCATGGGGCAGGCAACGGCACTGATGGAACGTGGCAGCAGCAGGACTCAGGACTAGAAATGACTACGCAGGACGTAGACGAAGAGGCAGTGGGACAGTGGGACAGCAGAAGCAGCAACTTTGGCATTGTTATTGTTTCTGCTTTGGGTCGCATTGTTGTGCTGTCTGTCGCCATCGTTGTCCTTGTTGATGTCCTTCTTTTTCTCTTCGCTGCCGCAACTACTACTCCTCCTCCTCCTTGTTGTTGCTATTATACTGCCCCTGGCAATAAAACCCACGGCCCTGCCCTGATATTTACTGTTTTTTTTTTGTATATTTTTTCTGTAGTTTTTTTAGCTTCGCTTTAGGAATTTCAACTCGCATGCCACACACACATTTCTCGGTCAGTGACATTTAGCCAAAGGACGCCGCCTTTTGTTGCATGTTTTACGTTTCGCGTAGCTCGCAACTTGCAACTTGATTTCTTTGGCTGCGGCCTGCGGCAATTTATTTGTATGTGTGTGTGTGTGTGTGTGTGTGACAAAATCTGTATTTGGTTGACTGCCTAACTTGACAAGAACAACAACAACAACAACAACACACATCACACAACTGCATTGCCTGCAGCTTCAGCAACAATTGTTGTTGCTGCTCACTGACATTTAAAAATATTAAACATATGTGCAGACAATGGGCACATATAGTCAAAGAAACGCGATAAAATTGTTGAAATTTGATAAACCCTATGTTATCGATAGTTTAGGAGAAGTAAACCGTTACTAATTTGATGTTATCGAAATGTTATCGATAGTTTAACAGAAGTAACCTTGAAGTTATTTGATAAACCAAATGTTATCGATAGTTTAGGAGAAGTAAACGTTAACTAATCGGTAGTTATCGATTTGTTATCGGTAGTTTAATAGAAGTAAGCTTGAGGTACACGATATGTTAACGATAGTTTACGGAAAATAAGCCACAACTACGCGGAACTGATTGATATGTTATCGATAGTTAGCTAGAAAAGAATATAAGGCAAACTAAAGTAATCGATATGTTTGCGATGATTTACTAAAAGTAACCCTGCAGTGAACTAATACTCCTTTGTTACACCAATCGAAGAGAAACTTTATGGAATATTCGCTACATTTCCTATTCTTACTAGGTATTTTATTGTGAATATTTGAATTTATACATATTTACAATTTAAATTGAAATTTAATATTAAAATTATTGTTCTTGATCTTTCATTTTTTGCAGATTTGATGAATAACAGAAATTTGACGGAATTTTTATTTAAAATATTTGGTGGCCATTTCTTTTAAAATGTAAGTACTTCAAATATATCGTAAATCTTTATCGATTGATCAATATCCATTTTAATGTAAGTGACTTTGGGGTTATGTATGTATAAGCAAAGTCCTTCACATTTCTATACACTTTATGATCTAAGTATTCTATATGAGTGGTATAAATATCCATCAAATCTTATAAGCACCTTAAACAATTTATCGATAACTCTTAAAGCAGAGAGTATCTGCTGAAAATATTGCCATAAGAACTGCAGATTCATAGCTGTCAAAGCAGTACTCAAAGTATTGCACGTTTGCTAAATATTTGTTAATATTTAAAACTATTTTCCCACTATGCAGACTGCGGCACCTTGACTATGGAAAAGCCAGCCAATAAAATAAAAAAAAAAAATAGAAGAAATATGAGAGAGGGGAATGAAAAGCAGAGGAAAATGCATTGCATATTTACACATGGCCTTTGGCATTGTTTTGCCAGGCAGGAGCAGCCAAGCCAAAGGACCTTTATTTTTGTTGTTGTTTTAGTTGTTGTTGTTGTCACAGTGATTCCAATTGTTGTTGTGATTGTTGTTGTGGCTGATGCTGCTGTCGGTTTTGGCATCTAAAATAGTTGGCGGCCTTCTGTTGTGGCTGCTCCACTTTTTGCTTATTTCTTTTTTAAATATTACATTTTTATACTTTTTGGGGCTTCATTTTATTTTTTTTTGGTTTGGTGGGAGGTTATGTCGAACACAACAATATGGTGTGTGGGGCGTGGCAATGTCTGGCAATGTCTAACAATGTTTGCCACCCACTCGAGGCAAGGCCTTTTGTGCGCCATCTTTTGTTGTAGCAGCTGTCAGTTGTCGTTGTGGTTGCACTTATGAAACTTTTGAACTCCGTGGCACTATCCAAGCACACTATCTATCTCTGTCGGAGTTGTGTACTGTCTCTTTCTGTACTGTCAACTGCCTTGACTCGGTGTGCAATTTATTTATAGCGAATTTTATTGCCAGTTCAATGACTGTCATTTGGTTTTAGAGCTCAGCTCTGTTTGGATTCGCCCCAACGGGGCGAGATTCCACAAAGTGACAAACTTAAATTGACAAACAGCATGTGGAAGCGTGGCCAGAGTAGCCAACTCATCGCAAAACTTTATCAAAATGCAATTGATTTTGAAGCGCAACTTTCATTGACCTAAATTGAGTTCAGAAACACAGAGAAATTGAGAGAATTCGAGAAGGATTCACATTGTTGTGCTACTGGCCACAGTTTGGAATACAATTTCATAAATTTCATTAAATTGGCAACCCTACACTCAAAGCAAAACCTAAGGGAGGGAATAAAACTAACAGAAACTTTTTGGCACTTGACAGAAAAAAAAAGTAAGAGAACAATTTTCTTTTTTTTTATCAATATATGTCAACGGTGGGGAAGAGACTCAAACTTTTCCAATAAAAAAATTTCGTTGAAGCTCAGCAATGTGCAAATGAACTGCAGAGACTGAGTTTAGTAGACGAAAAAATTACAGGGTATTTTATAGTCGAGCTACTAAGTGTCAAAATGTAGCCAAAGTTTTGCCAATGTTTAATTTGCTGTGCGGCGTTGCGCCATTTGCCATCGATAGCCTTTTGGTCAAATACTCGTCCAATCTCAATCTCAGCTTAGAGCGGGATGTAGAGACAGAGAAAGTGAGAAAGAGTAGGCGAGAGTGGGTGGGAGTGGGAGTGGAAACGGAAGTGAGTTCCGTTGGCAATTGGTAAACATTTTCCGGTCAATTTGCTGCTAGTTGCACCAACCATCGATTAACTTTTGCCAGGCCCAACAAAAAACTTTTGCCCCAAATCTGTATTCTTTTTCTCTCTCCTTCTCTCTCTCTCTCTCTCTCTCTCTTATTTGTTGCCCCCTTTGCGTGTGTAAACAAAAATTTGTAAACTTAAAGTTTTGACTGTCAGTTGAGAGAGAGGTAAAAAGAGAGAGAGAGAGAGAGAGACAGAGAAGAGTAACTATCTTCAGGGCTTCATTATCAGCTGGAAACATTTCGCAACACGCAATTCTCTGAGAACTCTTCAAACTGCAAGAGGAGCTTCGACTCACAGCCCGGAACTTTGCCTCTTCATGGCAATTCTAAACTTTGTTTATAGATTTATATGTGTGCTCTTATATTTAGTGGGGGATCCCTTTAAACACTTTAAAGTCTTTTGCCTTTTATGCACTGCCATAAACTCGACTCCACTTGAAGTGGTGTGTAACCTGCCCCCGTGTTTTGTCAGCCCATAAAACGTGAAATATAATAAAAAAAAATGTGTGTAAATGGAACAAGTTCCATTGCGCTAGCTAAGTGTGCTAAGAGTTTCAGAATTGCAGTTGCTAAAATATACCCTATAAGGCTGAAAATGAGTTCAGTGATAAACACGAAAAATATTTGTAAATAATACATTATAATTGATATTCTTTTACTTTGATAAATATTCTCTAAAATTAATTCTCTAATTTAAATTAAATTAAGTGGAAAAGAAAAATTAATTAGATAAGAGACTCCCTAACTAAAATAAAGTTTTAAAAAAAACTCATAAAATTAACTTTGATTGATATTCACTAAAATAAAATTTGAAAAAAAACTTATAAATAAATAAGCTGAGAAAAAAATACATTTTTGTTTAATATTCCCTTAAAAAATTATAAATTAAATAAAATTCATTTAGAGTAATTGATAACTTGAAAAGTAAAAATAAATTGGAAAACCGCTTCAATATATGATAATTCCTAATCAAGATTGTCTCAATTGTAAATATTGTAAATTTTCAACCATAGTTTATCTAGACACAGTTTTACTGTTAATTATAAATTTCTCATTAGCTTAAGTTGCCACAAAGGTAATAGAATTATATTCAGCTGTAAGCAAGATTTCAAATAGATACGAAAATAAACTATGTGATAACGTATACGTAATATTTTTAAATTACCGCTTTGTAGATGCGTATACGTAATATTTCTTAAACACTTCACTCTATAAACTTATATGTAATATTTTTTTTTTTAAACAATTCCTCCGTAAAAATTTAAGTGGCATTTCTGCGTCTATCATTAACATGTCTATTACATTCTATAATAACTTTTAAACTGCACTTTAAATTTAAATAAAAGTTTGCCTACCACAAGTAATTGAAAGTTACGTATACGTAACAAACTGTTTGCTTTCATTAATAAATTCTCGGACTTCCTGCCTGCTAAGTTTGTGTCTGCTTAACTAATAGTAACATTAAATACACACATATTTTCAAATGCATTTTATTTGTAAAATGATTTTTTAATTCTTTTCTGGGCATACGTATATACTACCTTAAAACTACAACAGATTACGTATACGTAATATCTAAAATTAAGAGTTCTTTTGCCTGGGTCTCAGAATTTCTGTTCTACTGTTATCATAATATTAATTGGTAACTGTTTGTCTATCATTTTTAACATTCGTTTGAAACCTACGCTGAGCTTGCTATATATTTTAATTTGTATGTGATGACATTAAGTATACGCAACGTTGGCGCCCATAAAATGTTTTGCCAACTCTCTCGCTGCTATAAAATGAAGGCTGTCATTTTTAATTTGTAGCTTTAACGAGAAATTGTTGAAATTACTTGATGCGTGCAACATTACATGTATGTGTGACTGTGTGTTTGTATGTGTATAGGCATCTATGAATGTGTGTGTGTGTGTCAAATGATGTTCAGTTAATATTTAATAGCGTTGATAATTTAATGCCATTGCCAAGTGTCTGTATTTCCTGTCAACTTGAGCAACTCTCAAGAAGTTAACTTAGAGTCGTGGCATGCCACCAGCATAACAGCGCAGCTTGCAACTGTGTGGCAAGTCACGTTGTGTTTTTTTTTTTTTTTTTTCTCGAAGGAATTGTATTCAATTTGCACAAACAAAACTTGTGCTCCCCATTCGGCGATTTATGCATGTCATAAAATTATTAACAACTCGTAAAACGCAGCAACCCCCGTTACCCCCGCCTGTGGCAACTATCATCAATTTTGGCGGTTGTCAAAGTTTTTGGCAACAATTTTTCACGTTTTTCCATTCCAACATTTTGCAGAACAACATTTACAAAAATAAAAATTATGTATATAAATATAAATATGTATTTTTTTTTTGTCGACATGTTATTATGATGTATGAATTATATAATGTTTGTCCCCTTTTGGGACTTGTCTGCATTTTCGAGTTGTTTAATTATGGCCCGATTTTCGGCATTATATAAATTAGATTATTATTGTTGATGTACTTTATGCAAAATTATGCAAACTATCTCTCTCATCTATAATACCACACATGTACAGAGAGAGAGAGAGAGGGAGACTCAATTTGTGTTTTAATTAAGCCACATTTGTGCAACACAATGTTGCACATACTCTTGTTCTATGCAATGCACTAAATCAACATGAACTCCATAAACAGAGAGAGAAAAAAAAACCCTCGACGAACACAAACATGTTGGAAAATTCATTATGAAAAGGTTACCAAAGGCAACCTAATCATGTGAATGGGGTCTGTAAACTGTTTTGTTGGAGTGGAAATAAATGAAAATTATGATATAATATTTCCACGCATAATATAAACTACATAAAATGTGATTTCGACTAATGAAATTGGTTGCTTTACTAAAATGTTATTAAAAAAAATATAAAAGAATATGAAACTATTTTTCAAAATTGGTAAATATTCAGTGCTGTTCTCAATTCCGAATACGAATGAAATTTGCGATTTTGGGTTAGTTAGAATTCGGAATTGAGAACACTGATTAAATTTATTATTATAATTATAATTTTTTTTTTTAATTTTTAAAATGTGAATTATTTCAAGAAGTTTGTAAGATTTGTCGAGGATTTTCTTTATTTGGAATTCGAGGATTTTCATAACTTATTTTAAAGTTTTCTTCAATGAAATTTGTCAGTTTTATTTTGCTAAAATTTTACTTACTTACAGCTTGAAAATCTAAAGTATAAAAACTTAAATTAATCAAAAATCCTAAGCTTTTTTCAAGTGAATTTGTCAGTCTTATTTCGAGTATAATTTAATAAATTTCCAAGCTTATCTGGGATATTCTTAAGATTTTCTAAGTATAAAAATCTAAATAATTCATGAAACTCTCAAGTTGAATTCTGAGGAATTTGTCAGTCTCCAAATTTCGCACATATTTTACTTAAGCTACAATTTGAAAATCTAAATTATTCAAGATATTCGTAAGCTACAATTTGCTTCACTGCATTTGGATATGACAGACACCTTGGCAAAAGCTGGATAATTTGCAAGTTTTTCCCGCACTTGCACTGCACTTTACTCCCATTCATTTCTCTCTCCCTCTTCCTCTCCCTCTGCTTCTCTTCTTATTCTCTTTCTCTGACTGTGTGAACCGAGAGGGAACCCAAAAACATACCTCAAGTTCTTTGAAAGTAAGCAAAACTTTAGTTGACAGCAAAAGGACTTGGGTTGCCAGTGGCAACAATCAGGACCACAAAATTGTTTAGTGTTGCAAAACGCAGACAGTGCGCGAATGAGATGGATATATACATGCACATATATGTATATGTATATGTATATGTAACTGAAAGAGATGGATAGTGTAGTTTAGAAGCATGCTGTCAAATATGCAGAGTGGTCGCCATCGTCGCCGTCTGAACAACATCATAATGCCAGTTGCTCTGGGCACATTAACATAATCGCAGGCAGCACGAGCTGCAGCTCAACAACATCATTTTCATTTGTGCCCCATGCCGCACATGCAACGAACAGTGGCAGTGGCAGTTGCCGTTGCTGCCATTGTTTGGCGTTGGCGTTGGCGGAATAAACAACGCGACGTGTCCAGTGCAGGCAACAGCAAACCTCTAGAGAGCGCGGGGCGTGGCACGGGGGTGTGGCAAGTAACGACATTTGAAACCCGCAAAGTTTTAGTTGCTGCAGCTCCGCGTTGCTGCCACCGCTACTGCCACCACCACCTCCTCCTCCTCTTCGCGCTGTGCTTGCGCATAAATCAAAACAATAAAGTTCAAGCGAAAACAATGACGTTGCAACATCATAATGATGTTGGTGCTGCAGCCACATGACGTTGATGTTTGCTTGGCATTGAGAGGAGGTAGTTGTAACTCCCATTAATCCACCCCCCAACACCCCACACCCCCTTCCCTTGTTCCACCCGTCGTGGCATTGTTATGCGGCTGTCCAGTCTATTGATGTGCTGCGACAAATTATGTCATTGAACTGCTTGCCACATGCCCCATTTTTGCTGGCGTTGTTGCAGTTGCTGCCGCCGCTGAAAATGAAAATGAAAAATTACAGATGTGTGCCCGTTTCGCCAGCTGAATGATGATGTTGCTCCATGGCTCGTGCTCATGAATAATATTTATTTGATGTATTTGTTTAGTTGATTTAACGTTCGCCAAAAATGAGCACAAATAGTGCTCAAAGCAGAAAATGATGAAAATTCTCCACAAGAAGAAGGCAGCTTTAAATTTTAAAAATATATACATATAAACAGGAGAATAAATTATTTTTTAGTTTTTACATTTTTCAATTGTAAAATATTTAAAAAAGCAACTTAAATTTCAAAAAAAAAGCTATATAAATTTTATATTAGAATTTTTATATAGTAAAGAGAATTTAAAAATAAATTAAAATTAATTTTTTTTTATTTATTTATTATTTTATTATTTATTATAAGTTAATAATGTTATGACAATGTTATAATATATTTAAATTTTATAAGTTTTAATTTTTTAAAATTTTATTTTTTTTTTTAATTTACAAAAAAACAATGCTAGATAAATTTTATACAAAATTTTTTTTATTGAAAAAAAAAAATTATTTAAAAAAATTAAAACTATTTTTTTTATTTATTTAATTTATTATTTATTATAAGTTAATAATGTTATAACAATGTTATAATATATTTAAAATTTATAAGTTTTAAAATGCAATCTAGAAAAGCATTCATTGTATTTAAATTTTTTTAATTTACACAAAAAAATGCTATATAAATTTTGCATAAAAATGTTTTAAAGAAAAAAAGAAATTATTTAAAAAAATTAAAATTAATTTTTTTTGTATTTATTTACTTGATTATTTATTATATTTATACAAGATTTTTTTTATGGATATAAAGAAATTATTTAAAAAAATTTAAAACTATTTTTTTTTATTTATTTAATTTATTATTTATCGTAAGTTAATAATATTATAAAATTGATATAATATATTTAAAAAATATATAAGATTTAAATTGCAATCAAGGAAAGCATTCATAGTATTTTAATTCAATTTAGTATTTCACTACACCTCAAGTATCCGAGATATTTATCTCAGCTTTTTCTATATAGGGAAAATAAATTAATTTTGTAGTAAGTTTAGTAATTGTTAATAGAGAAAATGTAATAAAAAAACTTACTGAGAGAACTCCAATTAGTTTTGTTTACAAGTGGATTGTTTAAACACGTGTAATGATGTTGACCAACTTACTGCACCCAGTGTTGACTTCAATACCTCGCATCAATTATTAATTGTTTATAATTAAATGGAATGGCATTTGTTGGTCAGCAGCTTGATTTACGTATATGTATTAATTGCATTTAACATAATTAAAACGTTTTGTCTTTTCCACATTTCCCTCATTTTCCATTTTCCCCTTCACCTTTTGCCTCGTTTCCTTTTTTTCTCTCTTTTTTGTTGGCTTCCATAGCATATTAAGCATACGCCGCGTTGTACATGAATTGAACTTTTGAACTGCTTTTTGTGGCTGTTGTTATTGTTGTTCCGCCTGCAACATAAATTTAACGATTATTAATGGCCATTAAACAAGGCCATGATGCCAAGGCAGGGGGGGGAGACAAGGCGCAACTAAAATAACAGCGACAAGACAATGGCTAATGGATAAAATATTTTTATGATAGGCAAGTGCTGCTATCGTTGAGGGTTCTGTGAGGGGTGTAAATGTATGCGTGTATGTCTGTGTGTGTGTGTGTGTGCGGGAATGGAAGAGGACTAATGGTGGACACAACATACAAAACTGGCCCATTATTTATTGCGTTTACATGAGTTAAAGGCCGCCATACAACAAGATAGTCAAACAGTGCTCAAAATCACAAAAATATAAAAACAATCTTAACAGCAGAGGACTACGGTCAACCTTAAATGTTACGAAGAGACCCAGTATGCTCTGCATTCAACTTGGATAAATTTGATTATAGCCTATATTTCTGTAGTTCCGACCAATAAGGAATAAATATAGTTTAGAATAGGACTTTTCGAGAAAATGAATATTTTCCTAAACTTCAAAATGACATAACTTTGTTAAAAACCATCCGAATTTCAATATTTTGTCATTTTTATCAAATATTGAAACTGCATTGACATTTTATTAGAAGTACCTCTTTGTAATTTTATATTTTTGTATATAATATATATTTTTGATCATTTTTCCATACTAACCGCCCCTTAATAAGTACAATAAAGTTAAAAATTGATAACGAAATTTTTTGTTCCCAGTCGGCATTAAAATATGCATAAATTTTGTTGTCACAATCCATTTGGAGCAATATTTTAGAAAATGTGGCCAAATAGTGTGAAAATAATCATGCTTTTCCCCCAGATTAATATAGGACTCTTTACTGGGTCTCAAACGAATAGTTGCCAAAGAGAGAGTAATGAAAAATAATCATAAAGAGCGTTAAAAACATGAAGCGCGCACATTTGCTGTGGCTGTGCGGTTGTGGCATGGCTGTGTCTGTGTTGTGGCTGTGGCAAGCAGAGAACCCAGACAAACTCCTGCTATATTAATGAAGAGTATGCAGGACGTCGGTTCAAAGGATATGTTTGGCCAGAAAGCAAACCAGGCGACGATTATGCGGCCAGCCGTAGACAAACAGACGGCGACAAGAGCAGCAGGGAAACAGTTGCAGCAAACAGAGAGAGAGAGAAAGAGAGAGGGAGAGTAAAAGAGAGAGGGTGGGTAAGAGAGAGAGAGGGAGAGGGGCAGCGAGTGCTAGCCAAAGGGATATGTGGCAGGGATATACATATGTGGGTGAAAGTTGGGGTTGGCGCTTCTGTAGCTGGTGTCATTAAAGTCGCGTCGTTGGCGTTGATGTTGATGTTCATTATGATAATCAGGTTGTCGTTGTTGGTGTTGTTGTAGTTGTTGTTGCTGGTGTTGTTGTTGTTGTTGTTGTTGGTGTCCGGCAATGTTGGCTTAACGTTGCGTGCTTAAATATCGCCAATTGCGTGTATCCTCAGCTCCTGGAGCTTAATGTCATCTCTCTCTCTTTCGCTCTCTCTTTCTCTCTCTCTCTCTCTCTCTTTCTCTGGGTATGACTATCATAATTATGCAGCTGGCTTAATTATAAAATGTTACTCTGTAGTTAACCTAGGGAATTAATTTATACACAACACCAACAACAACAACTTTAACATGTTCAATCACAACTTGCTTGACAGTGTAAAGCAGCCAAAGGGCAAGCAGAGAAAGAGACAGATAGACTGAGAGTGAGTGACAGAGATAGCATTAGTCTCTGCTCAGCTTCATTAACTAATTTTAGCATAAACAAAACACACACGCACATACATACATACAAACAAATATACATAATAAATTGCTGTTGGTCATGGCAACTGCATTGGAAATTTCACTTAGATTAGCCCCTTTCCTTTCCTTTCCTTTCCTTGCTTGCCTCTCTCCGTCTCTCTCTCTCTCTCTCTCTCTCTCTCTCTCTCTTAATCGTAGCTTGGCTTACACTGCTTTTGGCCATTTCAACTTCATTTGAGCTTGAGTTAACTGAAGTTAACATAATCAGCAATTTGATAAGTCGTCGTCTTCTGCTTGGCATGTGTCCAACTGTTGTTGCAACATTCTGTGGCATTCGCATATGGCATTTGGCAGCACAGTTGCAAGTGGCATTGTTTAATGCCCCATACGCCATACATACCACAAAAACATTTTGATGCTCATAATTGATTTAATATGTTCCCTCAGCGTCGTTGCATCAGTTGAAGTTGCATTTGTTGGTGGATCAAAGCAAAATGCCATTCAAATGACAAGTATTCATGGAATTGCATTATGCTTGATGAGCTCAACTGCATCTGTGTGAGTGTGTAAGTCACAAGCTGCCACAAAATGTGGCAAGTGCAGTTGGCCAAAGGGAAAACTTTCTGTGTGCAGTTTAACAAGTCAACTGCTTTTGAAGGGAAATGGGATTATGGTTAAGATTTAAGCTAGAAATTTACTATATTCTTGAACATTATGGCGATTTTGTGGACTATATTATGAATATATCTCATTAAAGTATATTTTTTTTGTATATTATTTTTTGTGTATTATTAAAATATGTACTTGTTTTATTTTGAGTTTATCTCAATTTTATTACTATATTTTTTTTTATATTTTTTTCTATCATATATTTTATCCAAAAAACAACTTCTACATTTTTATGCATTATATTTAGTTATTTTATTACCTATTTTTATTTTAAATTTTTGTTGAGAAAATAACTACTTTATTAATTAAAATAGTTATTATAAACTTTAAAAAATTTGTTAAATTTTTATTTAAATTTATACTTATTTTTCTGAATCAATTATTTTTATAAGAATTAAAAATCAGTTCTATAAATTAATAATAAATTCTCTTAATTAAGTAAATATTTTTTGTATTTTTTCTTCTTTTTTGTTATATATTTCTTTTTTTCTTTCTTTTGTTTTATTTTTTTTTTATATTTTTCAACTATTGTTCATAATTTTGGCATTTCTTCTGCTAATAAACAGCCTCAAAAGTTCATGCCAAGCTGCTTTATCGATAGAGTTTGCTCAGCTACCCATTCGTGCTTCTTCTTCTCTCGAATAAACACTCACGAATACACTCATGAATACACCCATAAACACTCATCATGCCGATATGAATAAGTTAAGCCAAACATTGCAACATTTGCAGGCAACATATTTGGAGCAGCTTATGCAGAGAGAGAGAGAGAGAGAGGTAGAAAGAGGTTGTAAAAGAGAGAGGATGAAAGAGATAGGATAACAGAGACGAAGACAGATAGAGGGAGTTCCTAAAACCAGAATAATTCAATATAAGTGGCAGACTTTACACTCCACACTTCCCCAACAGTCGTTGCCTAGGTTTATTCCCAGTTAAGAGCAGTTTGTAGGTCATGTATGAGAACTACTGCAAATGTATTTGCTTTTTAGTATTTTTTAAGTATTTTGCAGTATTTGTTTTTATTTGCCGTTTGCCTTTTTGAGCCCGAAATTGCAGCTGCAACAATTGAAAACCAGTTACACGCCTAGTCAATTACAAAGAGAGAGACAAACTGAGCAAGAGAGACAGCGATAAAGTGGTGGGTAAAGAGCGAGATAGCAGCAAACACCAACGCATCGTTAGCAGGAACTCCTCCCCACTCCCAACAGCTACCCCTAATCTTGACTTTGTGTTCGTAATCTGCACTTTCCTCTGGGCAACAACGCTTGTCTCCAATTTGAGGCTTTACCGTCATTCACAGACGCCCAGACGGGCTCTCAGATTGTGGCCCAATGCGTGGGTTGCCACATACACACACACACACGCGCACACACACTCATACTCACATATATACGCATACTCATGTATGTATGTGTGGTGAGAACCCACGCCGAAAATCTTGGTCACAATCGTTGACTGCACTTGCAACTGTCTCTTTTCCAAGTGGGTGTGGCAGTTGCCACAAAACGCTTGCTGTCGAAAACGACATGCGGATCAGATTGACTCAGAGAGACAGAGAAAGACACAGAGAGAGAGAAGTAGAGAGAGAAACAGAACGAGACAGAGTACTGTAAAGACAGCAGCAGAAATACCGCCACAGCTTCAGACCACGACTGAGACTGGAAACCGAGAGAACTGTGTATGTTTGTGTGTCTGTCGACATTGACACAGACCGTGGCACAGACGACACAGGAGGTTAAGCTGCGGATAGATAGACGAAAGACTCGAAACTCTCTGGTCACGTGGGCGTACATCAAACCGAAGCATTGGCCCAATTTGTGCCACAGGCGACAGTGGGAAACATTTAAGAATTTGCCAAAAAAAAATTATTACAAATCGAATTCGAAGTTGAGAACAGGCCTAATATTTATTATAAATTTTCTTCTCGTTTTCATTTGTAGGTTATTTAGCCAAACTTTAGCAAAATAATTGATTTATTATTGTTCTATCTTCTAAAAACTTTTATACTTTAAGAAATACCATATGTTGATAATTATATTGCGCTTCTTTCGAGAAAACTATATCCTAAAATTTTTTAAATTGACATGCATTTAGTTACCTTAATTGGCAACTTTATATGTTATATATCTTATGTTTTATATTTTTTCTGACAAATTTATTCTTTTTTCAGATTTTTGCCAATTTTGGTTTCTTATAGTCTGTGCTGAAATATTAAAGCAATATGAAATTGTGACAATTTCAGTTAAGTTTGAAATGTAAGTAGGCAATATTATTATTTATTTTGAAAATTAAGCAAAAACATATTTGGATGGGAGAACAAATTTATATCAAATATCTTTCTTTTTTCTCAAATAAGAACTTAAGCTTTTAAACTGATAATTTTCAAATAACACATAAAACTTTTTATTTATTTTAATTTTTTTTTATATTATTTAATATATATGTTTTTAAATATTTTAATTTTGATTACTTATTTATTTTTTAATTTTTTTCGCATTGATTTTGCGTACATAATTTTCATCAAATATTACATACATTGGTTCCACTGTGCCATACACTTCGGCTGAACTGTCAGCTGCTGCTGCTGCTTCTGCTGTGTCATCAAAATAAATATAAAAATTAAAATTATAAATAAATACATATATGCCTGTATATATATATATATATATTCGTTTCCCGATAGGCATTGACATGGAAGCAGGAGATAAGCCCACTTTGGTTTAGAAATCAATTCAATGTTCAATGTCAGCAGCATCCCAGTGAGAGATATCTTTCTCTCTCTCTCTCTCTCTCTCTCTCTCTCTCTCTTTCTCTCTCTGTTTCACCCCTTCTTAAAGAGTGAGAGTGATAGGCAGACAAAGAGAGATACAGAGAAAGAGAGAGCGTGACGTCATTGAGCGCTGATAATTGAATTAGTGAATTGAGTATGGCAAATGGAAATGGGAATGAAATGTGTGAGAAAAATCGAATAAATTGAAAAGATTGAGGGGGAAAATGCTTACGGCGTTTGTTGAGGTTTCCCCTCCATAGATTTTTTCATCTGGTTTTTCTTTCTTTTTTTTTGTTTTTCTCATTAGCCGACGGCAGACAGGCAAACAGTTTTCCAATTGCTGGCAAATTGAACTCTGCCTCTTGCCACACCCACACACACACACACACATATAGTGTGTCCAGAATATGCAACCAACTAACCTTCCCCTTTCAACATCCCCTTTCTCGGTTTCCCCCGCTTGAGAACTCTGCCTCTTCAGTTCGTTTTTAGCACTTGAAGGCGACAGACGACGTAGGGAAATAAAATCAAATTGATGTAAAATACATTGAAACACTTTGGGCTTTGCTTTATTGCTGCCAAGTATTTTTAGAAACTGGGTCACTCGCTGGATGTTGCCACCACCTGTGCTGCATGCCCCATCGTGCCAGCAACTCATCCCCGGCAAATGAACACACATTGGAAGTGTCTCCTTCAACATGGTGAATAAAACCATTGGCAAACCGAACACGATTTGTGTTTTAAGCACGCTTCGAACTTGTGGCATGTGGCAAGCAGTGAGTGCTTGCCACACACTGACTAGACGGCTCGTATCTGCTAATGTTTTAATTAAACATGTAGTTAAAGAAAATTTGTTGTATATTTTTATAGCCTGCACTTTAATGAAAGTTTTATGCAATGACAGGGATACCCCTCATCCTTTCCCCCCCTTTCCGACTCTTCAGAATATTTCCTGTAACGAGCATAAATGCCAAATGTGGCAACTCTTAAGTGGTCTCAGGCAATAGGCAAAAGTTTTTAGATGGAGATACTCGCACTTTGTGTTGCATGCCCCATGGGAACTTGTCAAGTGACTTTCCAGTTGCCCCACAAATGTCATGCAGATACTCGTAAAGTTATCTGGCGAAAGTGGGAGGGATCCTAACCAAAAATCTGCTTCTAATTGTTACAAATTTGAGTTTTAACAACTTCATTTATTTCAGTTGACAAAAAAACAACACTGAGAACACAACAAGCCAGGGAATTGCTTGGGCCTAAAGAGCTATATTCTTGAAATTTATGACATCTGCCAACTTTGTTTATAATAAAGGCTATAAAGTAATGGTAATTATGTAAGGGAACCCAAAGAGAATTGCAGGGAAATGAGTGGAGGGGAGGGTCTGGCAGGTGAAAGAGATACTTAAAGTGAAAAATGAGATTTTTTACATAAAGAAATTTTAGATATTTTATTAGGATTCAAAATATTTCAAAACTGATGATGAACTAATGATTTAATAATTCCTCTAATAATTTCCTCTAGGAAATTTTTAAGTACCTTTTTTATATTTTTTACTATATGTCATTTTTTTAAAATTATTTTGAATAATTTTTAAAAAAATATTTTTTTAATTTTTAAATATGTTTTAAATACTCAAATTTTGTTGTTGAAAGGAAATCTTTAACTCTACGATAAAATGTTCTCTTTATAAAAATTTCTTACTTACTATTTTTTTTCTAATTTTTTTTTTTATATTTTTTCCTGATTATTGTTCTAATTTTAAAATTTTTTAAGTTTTGATATTTTTGAAAATTTTGTTATATTTTTTATTTTTCAAGAACCACTATATCTCCACAAAAAACATAAAAATGATATCTCCAAACTGAAATTGTTTGTTATTTGTATAAAAACAATTATTGTTTTATTACTTTCTGTAATATTATTATGTATGTTAAGAAACCTGTCTTCCAACTTCTCCATAATCCCATATAGAATTTCTTCATTAATGTTTCTTACTTTCTCAAATTATCCCATAATTTTGAAATGTTCAAATATATCAATCAACACACTGTCAACAATTGTTCATGATATCTAAATTTTTCACTTTATTTTTATCGCTCTTTCTTTCATAAGTTAGTATTTTTCCCCTTATTTCTCTATATAGTCTCTAGCATATAGTATATCATATGTTTCCCCCTCGATTATAATATGTTTTGTCGGCTGCAATAAGGTATCTCTCCGATTTCCAACTGAATCAATCAGTCCCGCTGACAGTTCTACTTTCTATAAATCGTTTATCACCTGACGCACATACGATTCTTCCGCCCACTCTACACAACTCTCCCCCCATTTTTGTAAAGTCTCCACATTACCTGCCGCCCACATGTTTAGACTGCAGTCGGAGAAACCTCAGCAGACTGTGCAGCAGCTATTGCCTGTCAGGGCTATTGATTTATGACAAGCATAAAAGATGAGGAATTAGGGTGAAAATTAGAGAACTACAAAAAGAACAGGAAAAGGAAAACACAATTTTCAATATAGAGGGGAAAAATAGAAACACAAGCGTTAAAGTGTGAAAACTCATTAAATTGTTTAGGGCGTGAGAGGAGGGAGAATAGAGCGACGAGGAATGCGACGCCTACGCAACCAGGCGAGGTGTGGGCATGAAGGGGGTTAAAGTGGGGCAACTAGACAGCTCAAGTTGCATGCATCACTCAAATGGGGCACATACAGAAAGAGAGAGAGGGAGGGAGAGTGAGTTATAGACAGACGTCTGACAATTGTCTGGCCAATGAGTCACTGGCGGAGTAGCAGAGGGAGCATGAGGAATGGAGTTGTCCGGAGTTGAGGGGTAGTTGTTGGAGAAGCCACTGTTTGGCAGTTGCATTCAATTTTCCACAGACAATTGATTGTTTTTCTCGCATTTTCTAGTCATTCGCTATATTTTTTTGTTCTCTTTATATATTCTTTTTTGTTGCAAGCAAAATCAACACAAATTGAAAACGATTATCAATATGTCTGGGCTGACAGCCAATGAGGGGTGGAGGTGGAGAGGGGCGTGGTCTCTGTATACATGCATCATGCATGTATGAGTGTGTGTGTTTAGGCACTGAAAATGCGCGAAAAGCCAACAAAAAAGAAAAAGCAAATAGACACAGACATAGAGAGGAAAACCTCGAAAAGGGCGCGCAGACAAATAAACAAAAGCAACAAACTCGACTGATAAATGGACAACCCAAAAAAAAAAGCCGCCAAACAAAAAAAAGCCAGAAAAAAGCCAAGTTGGGCCACAAATCGAGACGCGAAATGAAAACAAAAGTAATGAATAACGCCAAGTAAAGTAAAGGAGGAGGTGCAGGTGCAGGGGGTAGTAGGCGGGGGAGGTGTTTAGGCCCGGGGCCCACGCGTAACTCTCTGGGGCGCACTTCAAATGTTGTTATTGCAGCAATTGTTGTTTTTACACGCTGGCAGTTTTGCGGCAATGAGGAGGTCTCCTACATAATCGATTTCTCTCGGGGCTGTTGCCCAAAAATACTCCCCGACTCCTGCTTCTACTTCCTCTTCAACGTCTATATAAATATATATCTATCGATACACATACATATGTATGTATATACATAATGTTTTTTTTTTTTGTTTATGCTTCGAACTTATTAAGATTGAAAATGTTTATATAATGGAAAAGGTCAGCGTTTAGGGCACAGAGAGACGTCAATTTGATAGATATAAACAGCAGATATATAGTTAAGTAATCGCAAATTTATGGCAGTGTATAAAAAGAGAGAGATGGAGAGAAGAGAAAGAGGGGAGAGAAAGAAGTATAGATTGATTTTGTCCAAAATGCGAGCAGAAAACAGTTTGTTTTTAGGCGAAGCCTTAGGGAATTGAAAAGGAAAGTGTAGTTAATAAAAATAAGTTAGAAATTTTGGAGATTTTGCACACTAAAATTTCTAAAATTTTTAAATTAAAAAGAAACTTTATATATGCTTTATAATTATTTTTTATGATTTTTATATTTATATAATTTTTCTTATAATTTTTTTTTATATTATTTTTTTATATTATTTTTAAATATTTTTTATAATTTTATATTATTATATTATATTATTTTTTATGACTTTTATATTTATATAATTTTTATTATAATTTTTTTCATTTTATTTTGAAATATTTTTTTTTTTTGTCTTTATTTTAAACTAGTTTAATATAAAAGAGTTCTTTCCTCAGCTTTCTATAGGTTGCTTGCAAAACTTACAATTAATTTTTAATATTTATTTTTTGCTGGAGAAAATATAAATTCATTTTGAATCTATAATAATTTCATTTAATTTGAAATTATGATAATTTCTAATTTTTGAAAATATATTTTCTATTTGTAGTAAACTTTTTTGTAGTAATTTGGTTGGCTTATCTAATTTGCTTTGAGCATTTTTCATTATAACATATATATTTACATATATTCAGCATCAAAATCAGCTTCATGGAAGGGATTGTTATTTAGCTTAGTTTTTTTTTACTCACTTTGCGCTCATTATTGCAGCTGCTGTGGCAGCTGTGTGTTTATTGTTGCAACGCTGGCCCCACACGCCCCAAATGCAATTTAGAGAAATATGCTGAGAGTCGAAGCTCTGCCACTAACCCCCTACACTGCTGTGTTGCACGTAAACGATGCCCCAACAGAGCTCAACAATGTAAACAAAATGTATCGTAAAATAAATAGTTTTCGAAACCATTTAAAAGAAACGAAAAGCCCAGCAAAATGCAGGCAGTAGCAAAAGAAGTGAAGAGGAGGAGAAGTGGCTGGAAAAGGTATGCTAGCAAAGAGAAAAACAGGAGAACTTGTGGCAGCCGCGCAATGTGGCGACTCTAAAGAGCTGAGAGCTGCAATACGCTGGGAGTTTTGTGAGGAACTAGAGTCAGGCGCGAAGTTTGTGGGCATTAAGTTTTCAACATGCTCAGCAAATTGTTTAATGGTTGTACCCCTTTGCCTTCCCCCTACTTCACACTCCACTCTCTAGGCGGCTGCAACTCTTTTGTGTGGCTGCAACATGATGCTGCTGCTGCTGCTGCTGCCAGAAATGGTTTCGTCTTGCAACGGCAGAGGCAAAATGAAAAGCAGCAAACCGAAATAACTTTCGACATGGAAAACTTTTAAGAGACATGTGTTATTAGCCCGAAAATACATAACTATTAAAATGCTAAATTGAAGAAGGAGACAGAATGACAGTGAGAGAAAGAGAGAGAGGGAGATAGGGAGAGGGAGAGGGAGATAGATGGTGTGTGGCAGTAAGAACTGGGTTTATGGTTTGCTGGTTTCTGGTTGCTTTCTGGCGTCAAGCATAAATATTTGATGCAAATTGAAAAGTGCATGCCACATAAATTTTTACTAAAGCGACAAGAGCTTTGCATGCACAAATACACACACACACACACCATCACACACATACATTGAGTGGCAAGTAAACTGAAGAACAACAAATGCACATAAACTGCTGCTGCTGCTGCTGCTGCTGCTAAAGTTTAGATAAAAAACTATTTATGCCACACAAAAAAGCAACGCACTGAAGCAAAACGAATTCCAATTGCAATCCCAGCACTTTGCGTGGATGAGGGGAGATGGCGGTGCAGGTGGCCAGGACAATTGCAGAGGAAATTAAACAAGTTTCGAGTCGAAGCGATGGCAAAAAACAAAGTTTATTTCTTAGGCGCGCCTTAAAGTAGGCAACAAAATAAGCAAAAAAATAGTTGTGAAAGGCAGTGAGGGGGGAGTAAGCGAGAGATTCTATAATAAAGAGAGAGAGAGAGAGAGAAAAAAATAGAGAAGCATTGAAAGAGTTACTGTACAGCAGAAAGAGAGGGAGATGGAGAAATGAAGAGTAGCAGCAACTGCAGCTGCAGCCACAAGTGACAAGTGAAGCGGGCCTGGCAAATGTAATCGACGCTAAAGATACCACGTAAAAAAATAAATGATATCTGTTTACATATATATACCATATAATATAATAATTTAAAACTATTTAATATAAATTTAAAATTCAAAATTTCTTGATATTCAGCTCAAATTAAATGTATGCTATTTTTTACATAAATAATCAATCCATTGCATACAATGTATTTTGAAAAAAAGTAAAGAATTATTACATATCTTTGAATATTCCTCAAGAAAGGACAAAACAATATATATTTAAAAATTTTAAATTGTGTTTTTAAACAGATTTTTTAAAACATATAGTAAAATTTAAAAAAAAAATTAAAACATAAATATTATTTTAAAAGTTGCATTTTGTCTCTATGTAGAGTCTTTTCAAATTCTGCTTTTATTTATTAGCAGAATTAAAAGAAACTTGTGACTGATTTCTTAAGAAATACTATAATAATGACTACCTCATTTTTTTAAATGTGGCATTTTTTCTAAAATTCTAACCTTTAAATGGAAGTGTATTCCTCTCAGCATATACCCCCGTTATTCCCAGTTTTCTCTAAAATATTTTCCTGCCTATGAACTTCTGTAGAGCAACTTCTGTCTAAGTAACAATGCAGCAAGCAACCAAAACCAGTCAACAATTGTGGCTGCCTCTAGAGTTGTGGGCGTGGCAATGTCATTGCCTGTGTTGCCCCATCCCTTCATCTCTCCATCCCTCCATTAGTTCCACCCCCAACACTCAGTGACTAAACTTTTTGAATCAATTTAAGTTCTGACATTTTAATGATAAATTTGTAACAGAGCAAACAACATAAAACGAAGAGAACGAAAAGAAAAGAAAGGAATAGATGCCAAAAGGAAAAAAGAAGGAAAAATAAGGGCAAGGAATGCGAAAAAGTTATTGCTATACAGCTATCTCTCTCACAAGCTCCATATGTCTGTACTCTTCCAACTACCTTCAACTCCTCTATCTCCTTCGTTCCCTCCTCGAGTTAAGTTAGAAAAATGCTGTTTGTAAATTATTGCAAGTGTCTTCTTAAAAGTGGTTAGCTCATGCTGTGACAATGTCAAGGAAAAACTTTTACCTACATTACGTATTACGTGGAAATTGTTGGGATGTTAACGATGACTATGACAATGACGATAACGATGATGATCATGATGATGATGCTGATGAACTTGCTGGAATGCCGTTGACAGTTTCCATGGTTCAATTCAGCTGAAACTCTTGTTGAAATTAATAAAAAGGAAATAATCGGCAAGAAGTTGCCGCTTTTTAATAAAACATGACTTTTGAGAGCTTATTGTATTGATGGTTGTGGATTTCCCCGAACTTCAAAAATAAATTAAATTTGAGGAAGTTAAGGGAAAGTTATGTCAAACAAAGCAGACCATTTTCGTATGGAAAGATTTTATACAACATAAGTAAAAGAAAGATTTATACAGAATCCCAAATTTTCTATTTTCTGTCGCATTTCAATTTTCGTCTTTGACTAAATTTAGTTTCTTCTTTATGGATTTCATCTCAGATTTGAACTGCATTTAAATATCTGTTAAAAGCGGAAATTTTAAATTTTTGACTTTTTTGACCAGTTTTCCATACTCCTTTACAATTCATACAAAAATCCAAATATGTTAAACCTCAAATTTTTTAAATCTAATCGATTCTAGGACTCAAAACTAGCATTCTGCTTTTTATTTGAGGTGTTTCTGATGAGTATTTCATGAGATATGACCAAAAGTATGCATAAAATACTTACAAATTATCCCTATAATACTATAAAAACAGTAGCTTAACTTTGAAGAGCCACAATATTGCAACCCCTCAACGGATATTCATGAAATTTGTGTCCAGGACGATGATACTCGAATTTTTGAAAATAAAGTTTATTTGAGATGTTTCTGATGAGTATATTTCGAGATATCGCCAAAAATGTGTCAAAAAGAAATCCAAAACGCCGTTTTCCATAAAACGCGTCCTATTTCAAATTGGAACTGCCATAACTTGGCCAAACATTAACCGATTTTGATAAAATTTGTGTTTTTGTTCATGGTTTTAATCCCAGTTTAATTCTGCATTCAAAGATCTTTGAATTTCGGCGTTTTAAATTTTTGGAATTTTTTGACCACTTTTTCATACTAACCCCTTGACAATATCATCAAAAATGAAAATATTTTCGATTACAATTTTTTTGACTCTAATCGATTCTAGGACTCAAAACAAGCATTCTGCTTTTTATTTGAGGTGTTTCTGATGAGTATTTCATGAGATATGGCCAAAAGTATGCAAAAAATACTTACAAATTATCCCTATAATATTATAAAAACAGTAGCTTAACTTTGAAGAGCCACAATATTGCAACCCCTCAACGGATATTCATGAAATTTGTGTTCAGGACGATGATACTCGTATTTTTGAAAATAAAGTTTATTTGAGATGTTTCTGATGAGTATATTTCGAGATATCGCCAAAAATGTGTCAATAAGATATCCAAAACTCCGTTTTCCATAAAACGCGTCCTATTTCAAATTGGAACTGCCATAACTTGGCCAAACATTAACCGATTTTGATAAAATTTGTGTTTTTGTTCATGGTTTTAATCCCAGTATAATTCTGCATTCAAAGATCTTTGAATTTCGGCGTTTTAAATTTTTGGAATTTTTTGACCACTTTTTCATACTAACCCCTTGACAATATCATCAAAAATGAAAATATTTTCGATTCCAATTTTTTTTGACTCTAATCGATTCTAGGACTCAAAACAAGCATTCTGCTTTTTATTTGAGGTGTTTCTGATGAGTATTTCATGAGATATGGCCAAAAGTATGCAAAAAATACTTACAAATTATCCCTATAATACTATAAAAACAGGAGCTTAACTTTGAAGAGCCACAATACTGCAACCCCTCAACAGGTATTATTGAAATTTGTGTAGAGGATGATCATGATCCTATTTTTGAAAAAAAAGTTTATTTGAGATGTTTCTGATGAGTATTTTTCGAGATATAGCCAAAAATGTGTCAATAAGATATCCAAAACTCCGTTTTCCATAAAACGCGTCCTATTTCAAATTGGAACTGCCATAACTTGGCCAAACATTAACCGATTTTGATAAAATTTGTGTTTTTGTTCATGGTTTTAATCCCAGTTTAATTCTGCATTCAAAGATCTTTGAATATCGGCGTTTTAAATTTTTGGAATTTTTTGACCACTTTTTCATACTAACCCCTTGACAATATCATCAAAAATGAAAATATTTTCGATTCCATTTTTTTGACTCTAATCGATTCTAGGACTCAAAACAAGCATTCTGCTTTTTATTTGAGGTGTTTCTGATGAGTATTTCATGAGATATGGCCAAAAGTATTCAAAAAATACTTACAAATTATCCCTATAATACTATAAAAACAGTAGCTTAACTTTGAAGAGCCACAATATTACAACCCCTCAACGGATATTCATGAAATTTGTGTCCAGGACGATGATACTCGTATTTTTGAAAATAAAGTTTATTTGAGATGTTTCTGATGAGTATATTTGGAGATATCGCCAAAAATGTGTCAAAAAGAAATCCAAAACGCCGTTTTCCATAAAACGCGTCCTATTTCAAATTGGAACTGCCATAACTTGGCCAAACATTAACCGATTTTGATAAAATTTGTGTTTTTGTTCATGGTTTTAATCCCAGTTTAATTCTGCATTCAAAGATCTTTGAATTTCGGCGTTTTAAATTTTTGGAATTTTTTGACCACTTTTTCATACTAACCCCTTGACAATATCATCAAAAATGAAAATATTTTCGATTACAATTTTTTTGACTCTAATCGATTCTAGGACTCAAAACAAGCATTCTGCTTTTTATTTGAGGTGTTTCTGATGAGTATTTCATGAGATATGGCCAAAAGTATGCAAAAAATACTTACAAATTATCCCTATAATATTATAAAAACAGTAGCTTAACTTTGAAGAGCCACAATATTACAACCCCTCAAAGGATATTCATGAAATTTGTGTCCAGGACGATGATGCTCGTATTTTTGAAAATAAAGTTTATTTGAGATGTTTCTGATGAGTATATTTGGAGATATCGCCAAAAATGTGTCAAAAAGAAATCCAAAACGCCGTTTTCCATAAAACGCGTCTTATTTCAAATTGGAACTGCCATAACTTGGCCAAACATTAACCGATTTTGATAAAATTTGTGTTTTTGTTCATGGTTTTAATCCCAGTTTAATTCTGCATTCAAAGATCTATCAATATCGGCGTTTTAAATTTTTGGAATTTTTGACCACTTTTTCATACTAACCCCTTGACAATATCATCAAAAATCTAAAAATTTTAGATACCAAAATTTTTGACTCTAATCGATTCTAAGACTCAAAACTAGCATTTTGCTTTTTATTTGAGGTGTTTCTGATGAGTATTTCATGAGATATAGCCAAAAGTATGCAAAAAATACTTACAAATTATCCCTATAATACTATAAAAACAGTAGCTTAACTTTGAAGAGCCACAATATTGCAACCCCTCAACGGATATTCATGAAATTTGTGTCCAGGACGATGATACTCGTATTTTTGAAAATAAAGTTTATTTGAGATGTTTCTGATGAGTATATTTCGAGATATCGCCAAAAATGTGTCAAAAAGAAATCCAAAACGCCGTTTTCCATAAAACGCGTCCTATTTCAAATTGGAACTGCCATAACTTGGCCAAACATTAACCGATTTTGATAAAATTTGTGTTTTTGTTCATGGTTTTAATCCCAGTTTAATTCTGCATTCAAAGATCTATCAATATCGGCGTTTTAAATTTTTGGAATTTTTGACCACTTTTTCATACTAACCCCTTGACAATATCATCAAAAATCTAAAAATTTTAGATCCCAAAATTTTTGACTCTAATCGATTCTAGGACTCAAAACAAGCATTCTGCTTTTTATTTGAGGTGTTTCTGATGAGTATTTCATGAGATATGGCCAAAAGTTTGCAAAAAATACTTACAAATTATCCCTATAATATTATAAAAACAGTAGCTTAACTTTGAAGAGCCACAATATTGCAACCCCTCAACGGATATTCATGAAATTTGTGTTCAGGACGATGATACTCGTATTTTTGAAAATAAAGTTTATTTGAGATGTTTCTGATGAGTATATTTCGAGATATCGCCAAAAATGTGTCAAAAAGAAATCCAAAACGCCGTTTTCCATAAAACGCGTCCTATTTCCAATTGGAACTGCCATAACTTGGCCAAACATTAACCGATTTTGATAAAATTTGTGTTTTTGTTCATGGTTTTAATCCCAGTTTAATTCTGCATTCAAAGATCTTTCAATTTCGGCGTTTTAAATTTTTTAAATTTTTTGACAATTATTTCATACTAACCCCTTGACAATATCATCAAAAATGAAAATATTTTCGATTCCAATTTTTTTGACTCTAATCGATTCTAGGACTCCAAACTAGCATTTTGCTTTCTATTTGAGGTGATTCTGATGAGTATTTTTTAAAATACATCAAAAAATGTGCTTTAAAATGGCAAAAATTGAATTTTTCATTATTAGTGATTTACCATTTTTAAACTGTCATAATTTAGTCAAAATTGAAGCTATTTTCAATTAAATTTAATTAATCCTATTTTGTAGGTACTTTCATAGTAGGAGTAGTAGAAGTTCCTTCTGATAATTGATAGGCATTTTCAACAGTTTTCTTTATAGAGGTCACATTATATTTAGGGCTTAAGCTTTGAATGAGTTGTGGAGTTTTCTCTCATCAGCGATGTATTGTCTGTTCCTTGCCTTTCAATTAAAGTGTACTTTAAGTGTGTGTAACGGTTGGGTGGGTGTGTGTGTGTGTGTATTGAGCACGTGTTGGCAAATGTTGGTATTTTGGTTGGCCACAAAAGCCTGTGCAAATATTGTTCCCGTTGTTGTTGTTGTTGTTGATGATGTTGTTGTTCATCTAAACCTCATTATTGACTCATTTGGTTGAGACGCTCGAAGCGCGTTCCAGGAAGTCTGTTGTCCTTATTTAGGCAGCCATTTTGCAATTAAAGTAAGCCACATGTGCAGTTAATGGCAAAGTTCACACACACACACACACACACATATATACACACACACACACACATAGACATCTATGTAGACACACATACAGTTGAATAAATAAACAATTATAGTCTGAAGTCGTGTCTTACTTTGTGGTATTGTCAACGTCTTGAGGCTCGTCGGGGTCTGTCTTGTGTTTGTCGTGCTATCAGCATTTTATTTGCTTTAGTTTTGCACAAAATTGTGGGCAAATAAATTGACAAGACTATGACAGACTCAACTACAAGACAAACAACAGCGAGAGAGCGAGCAGAGGGCAACGGGCGAGTCGCTTAGAATTCAAGAGACTTTGAAAAATATGAGAGTAAATGAAATTAAGCTGGAAAGAAGGTAATTCTATTAAGAATTAAGTAAGAATCTTTGACAAAATATAGAAAAGACATTCTGTTTAAAATGTTTTAAAAATATATACACTTTATTTTATTCCATTAAAAGACAAACTAATGGGACTCTGCTTTTGTTTTGCTTTACCGGGTCTTCCTGAAAAGGGGCCCTCGAGTTTGAGAATGCATTTCATATATTGAGTTCATATGCGGAGCTTTTTATCTATAATTATCTCTTATATCATAAATTGCCTGACACTATTCGCTATTTGTTTATAAATTCATTGAAATATACTATAACTATCAAACTATAATTATCTGGCATGCTTTCCTATTTTACAGATAAGCCCCAAGTCACGTCAAGTCAATGCCTGATAAAGTTAAAGAAACTGAAACTGGGTCTGTCAAATGACTGATAATGGCAGTCAACGGCAACAGTGTATATAATAACAGCAAATATATAGCGAATATATATAATAATAACTATATATGCAATTGCTGCCACAATGGCCAAACAAATTGAATATTTAAAAATTTGGAAACATATCAAATGGCGATTGGAGGACTCTCAACTATAAACTAAACAAGCAAAAGTGTAAAGAAAAATTTAAAAAAAAATTCTTATAATATAAACATTTAGAAAAAAGTTTTAAAGTGCCATAAATAAAATACACGGAGCAAGCAGGACAGATACACAAAGAGCGAAAGAGACAACATATCCCGAAAGCAAACGTTGCCAATTAAAGAGAGAGAGAGTGAGAAAGAAACGAGATAGCAATCGATACATATACCAGTTATAGAGATATAGAGACTATATAGAGAGATCCACCGACAGCATGACAATATTCCAAGCAGCAGCAACAACAACAACTACAACAACAACAACTGGATTAACAACAACAACAAACACGACAACAACAACACATAAAATTGGAAATCGTTTGCCTGGCAAATCGTTGAAATATGAAAAACTCATTAAACAACCGCAAATGGAGTCGTCGTATCCCCCACAGCCACCCGCAGCGGATGCTGTAACGGATGCGGATGTGGCTGCCGTGCAACGTCTGCAACACTCACCCCACAACCATTCCAACTATACCCCGCATTTTGGCAATGGCAACAGCAACGGCAACGGCAACGTCTATGGACATAGCTATGAGTATGCCAGCATGCAACATAACGGTGACCTGCCACACATCACGGATCGCACAAAGCTGCTGCCACCAACAGCAGCAACAGGAGCAGCAGCAGCAGCGGGTGGAGGAGGGGGATTGGGAGGAGCAGCTGCGGCAGCAATTTCTAATGGTTTTCTGGCCAATACCGGCAACGTCACGTACAAGTCGAAAAACGGCAGCAATATGCACGACTTTAACTCTACCTCATCAACGAGCTTGGTTGGCAGCATCAGTGGAGTAGGTGGTGTTGCTGGTGGTGGTGGCAGTGGAGGAAGTGGTTCATCGAGCATCGCCAGTTGTTGTAATTTAATTGCTCGTCGCTGCATTGGCCTCAACGTGCGACGCTGCGTTTTGGCCCTGTTTGCCATCACAGTGGTTAGCATTTTCTACTACACGCATTACGTGGACACCGACGTGTTCGACAGGTGAGTTTGCCCAACCCCCCCTTACCCCCAATTCCCCCAACCCCCTCACCCACCCAGCAGCTGCTCAGCTTTCATTCCACAGAAAAATCCATGCTGCTCAAGTGGCCATTGGAACCGTTTCACTACGTGGATGCATCCAATTCGTGTCCAGCTGTTTGTTGTTATTTGATTGCATTTCGCGTTTTATTTTTCCCCCCACCTTTTTTTCTCAGAACAAACTGTTCCTCTCTTCTATTTTCTCTTCCACAATATGCTGCACTTTTAATGCACAGCTGCGAAACAGGTGCGAACAGCAATTGGAGTCTTTAGTTTGCCATTTTGCCATGTTACCACCACATGCCACTTAGTTGAATGTCCACAACAGGTATGCTCAAATAGTGCCGCAATATGTATTTTCCGAGATATGGCCAAAGGTGTGTGATGATATCCAATTTTTAAACTATGGGGTTTCTGTGTAACTTCAAATGGCCGTAACTTGGCCAAAAGTCATTCGATTTTTATGAAATTTACCTTTTTATTCATGGTTTTGAATATATTTTTAAACTACATTTAAAGTTTGCACAAATTCAGCGATTTTAATTTTTCGACTTTTTTTGACCAGTTTTCCATACTAACCCCTTGACAAAATCATCAAAAATCGAAAAATTTTAGATCCCAAAATTTTTGACTAATCGATTCTAGCACTCAAAACTAGCATTTTGCTTTTTATTTGAGGTGTTTCTGATGAGTATTTAACGAGATATGGCCAAAAGTGTGTCAATAAGTGATAAAATCAAATTTTTCACACTATGGAATTTACTTCTAAATTCAAATTGTCATAACTTGGTAAAAAATCATCCGATTTTTATGAAATTTAGCTTTTTATTCATGGTTTTGAATACAATTTTAAACTGCATTTAAAGTTTGCACAAATTCAGCGATTTTAATTTTTCGACTTTTTTGACCAGTTTTCCATACTAACCCCTTGACAAAATCATCAAAAATCGAAAAATTTTAGATCGCAAAATTTTTGACTCTAATCGATTCTAGAACCCAAAATAATCATGTTGCTTTTTATTTGAGGTGATTCTGATGAGCATATGTGAAATTATAGCTAAAAATATATCTGAATCTGCTAAAATTTAAATTGTGTCTTTCTACATAACATATATCTGTCACTTCTAGCGAGTGTTGAAAATGGTTTAACATTTATTTTTGTAGGTTGATAAATTATTTCACTCTCCAAGTGGTGAAATAGTGTGTTTTTCAGTTGCTTTTCTCAGTTGGGCTTCTTTCACTTTCAGTTGCTTTCATCGCTGGCTCAGGGTTGGTTAAGTGGTCTCCCGCAGTTCAGCATACTTTGTGGAGTTTTCGATTTTTGATTTTTGTTTGTGTTCAGCAATGCAACACAGCATCGTGCGCCGCAGTGGCGTGTTGCACTCTGTGTTGCAGCAACAGAGGCAAAAATAAATTGAGAAGGAAGAAAACAAAAAAATGAATATTTATTCATCGAAATGTTTTGTTTAAGCTGGCGCATCAAAATAAACTATAAAAGCGACTTTCAACAGCTTTAAGAATTGTTCTTCAATCGTTTGCCAGCAAAAGCAGCTTTGCCAAATGTTGCCGAAGAGCTTTGGAAAGTATCTTTAACGAAATCTTTTGAGTGGAACGAAAAGTTCTAAAACAAATTTGAAAGCACTTTAATTTGAGTAAAATTTATAGGATATGCTTCAACTTTAAGCAGCTTAAAGCTTTCTTGCTAGATAAGCAGCTTTCTGTGCTTATCTTGCCGCTAAACTGGACAACTTCTCGCATGTATGGGAGTGTGTTCACAAGTTGAGCACAAATTTTCAGCAATTTTCCAACGTTGTTGAAAAGTTTTTAACTAGTTTTCCCTCTTATTGTTTCTTAGCACGAATGATCAACGATTTTTATGTGACTTGTTTTACCCCAAAAAAAAAAAAAACTTTACAAAAACCCTCACAAAACTCTTCCTCCCCCCCCTCCCATCCACAAACTATCCCCAATGAGCCCAACAACTGTGCGAACTTTACACCTTTGGTTAACTAAAAAACTTTCTGCTTGTATTATACTTTTCGCTGAGCTTTTGAGAGTTGAGTTTCATGGAGTTGAGAATTCTTTAAAAGGGCTGAGAGCGAGTTGAGGATGAAAAGTGGAAAATATTTCTCATAATTTTTAATTGCGCGCATAACTAACTTTTTTTTTTTTTGATAACAAAGTGAAATATGAAATAAAAGAGGGAAATGTAAATAGAGTTACCTTTTTTTTAGACAGAGCATAGAGACCCTGTAATATTTTTGATCGAGTATGACATACTTTTGATATAATTATAAATATTTAAGTTTTAAAAAAAAAATGGCTTACTTTTCAACTTCTTTTGGTCCTATAATGATTCCTTCATTATCCATACCTTTTTCAGTTCCCATCTAGTTTATCATACCCACTTGAAATCAATTTACTTCATGGCATCTTCTTAAGTCGCATATGCTCGACCGAAGCGATTGCCAAACTTTATAAAGTTATAGGTTTTTATGTATTTTATTTATGTTTTTTTTTTGTGTGTAGGTTTTTTTTGAAGTGTAGTTTGCAGGTTGTGAGGCACAACACCTGCCCCTGATAGTTACTGTTGCTCGCAATTATGGCTTGCAAACATTCGGGGACGAGGCAGAGTCAAGAGGCAAGTGCAACCAGCAGTTGCACAAACAGCAAAAAGTTTTGATTACTTCTTCCGTACCGTAAGACAGAATGAGAGATAGATTGAGATAGTTGTCTCTTGACTTGATTTTTTTGCATGCCCCAAAATGAAGAAGAAGAAGAAGAAGATGAAGGCGAAGCAGATGAAAGCAAAGTTGCAGCAAAAGTTATTGCTGAATAAACAAGTTGATTATAAAATATTTATTGGCTTTTTGGACTTGAATGCACTTTACATTTAATTGATGTGCTTAAGACTTGTGGCTAAACATCATTATGCGGCACATCAATCAAATGAGGCGGCAGTGGCAGCTGCAGTGGCATGTGGCAGTGGCATGTGGCAGTGGCAGTGGCAGGTTGCAAGTCAAATTACTTGTGCGTTAAATCTGGCTCAAATTTTAATGAATTCAAATGCCTTTTGACAGCCTCGTCCACATTCACTCGCTGTCTCTCTCTCTCTACTTTCTCACTCACACACTGATACTGTCCATCTCTTTCTGTATTAGTCCTGTCCATGTTGCATGTCCTGTCCTCCGTTCGTTTGTGACGTGCAAAAAGCGGAAACATGTGACGTGCTCTGCAACTCCGGTGTCGCCGCTGGCGGTTAACCTCGCCTACGCTCTTCTACCATTCTCTCTCTCTCTCTCTCTCTCTCTCACTTTTTCTCTCTCTGTCTCTTTCCCTTTCTTTGTCTATCTCTTTCTGACTAAGGCTGCAGTTAGCCGTCAGTTGATGTTGTTGATGTGCGTGTTTGTTTATGCTGTCTGTCATTATTTGCTTAAACACACACACACACACATACATATACATACACAGAACACACACATACATATATACATACAATACATACATATATATTCACACACATACACACACATTCCCGTGCTTTGTGTTTTTGTTGTAACTGCAGCTGTCGTTTTAGGTGCAAAACGCATTTTGGCAATATGCAAAATCTACGTGATTTGCATTTACTGTCTCTCTGTCCCTTTCTTTCCCTCCCACACTCTCTCTCTCTCTCTCTTTCTCTCTCTTACTCATTCACACACATTTCTGCTAAATACACACATACATTCAGACATGCAATGTGGCACTGACAGCCCGTTATAATTGATTTGTAATGCAAAACACACGACGAAAATGTCAAAAGCATTCTGACTTCTTAACAATTACAACAAACTCAGACAGGCTACAAATATGTCGTGCGGAAACAGAGACAAAGAGAAAGAGAGGGAGACAAAGAGAAAGAGAGATAAGTAAATAGGGAGAGTGTGGAGTTCGGAAGGGCATATCAAAATGTGAGGAATTGTGAGATTTTTTAAGATTGAAGTTTTTTCATTATGCATTAAGTAAAGAATAAATAGTAAAATAAATTATAATACATCTAAGGGCGATACTTGAGTAGCATTAAAAATCTAATATTAAAATCATAAATTAATAAAAAAAAGTTGAGAGGGAAAAAGCGAAATGGAAAGTCAAAGTAAAAGAAAAATCGAATAAATTGAGAAGATTTGTAGTTTTCTAAAATCAAAAGTATATTTTTTTATATATCAAATCAAAATAGTCTTTATGGTGGCTTTATATACATACGAGTTGAAAATATCAATTCCAAAAAAAATATAATAAAAGTATGTGCTTTAATTTAAGGTCTAATCTAATATAATAAAAAGATTTTCATTAAAATAAATATTTTAATTTTCATTGTCACCGATTTATAGAAATTTATTTATTACTATTTTCTGAAATATTGAATTTAAATAATCCAAATTTTTGAACGAAATTTATTTACAATTTGCAGAAATTCTCTAATATTAAAATAGTTTTTAAAAGGTTTCAATTTTTTCAATTGTATGCATATTTTATATATGTATATTTTTTCAAATATTTTGTCGCCTGTCACTTGAAACACGACAACCGCAACAACAACAACAACAACAGCAACTCACTTGCCTATCTATATATATAAATGTCAAGTGTATAAATATATATCTGGATATATATATATATATAGTTATATGGTTATGCATATATAAATTTGTGGCTTTATTTGCATTTGCGTGTTAAGTGCGATAAATGCAATTTGATGCTGCTGTGTTTAACAGCCGTGGGGCATGCAACACACAGACACACACACAGCCGCCCAGCTGTCTGTAGTGGGCGTGTCACATTAACTAAAACATACACGAAATACGCGTGCAGCAAATTCTCGATATATTATATTGTATAATAAACACATAAATTACTCACGAGTTGCAAGTTCACTGAATTGTGGCAACATTAGAAAGAGACAGAAGAGTAAGTGAGGGAGATAGAGATAGTATTAATAGACTAATCATTTAAATCTAAAATGCGCTTAACGCAGTGACAATGCCGCAAGCAAAAAACGTAACCGAATTCCATGCTTGCATATGCCGCCAGTTGTGTGGCAGTTGCAACAACAGTTGCACCTTCAACAACTGCCCAACGAGAACGCAATAAATAATTACATTTATTTGCAAACAAATAAAGTGAACGAGAGAATGAAAAGCGCCGAGAAGGAGAGAGATGGAGAAATCAACATTGAGTTGTTGCCCCTCGAATGGGGCATGTCCTCGTTGCATATCCTTTGTACATATCCTGGCTGGGCAATGTCCACATCGACACAGTCGTCGCCATGGTGTCGGCCACTTTTCTGCACTTGCCGTTTTCAGTTCATTTGCTCGCTGAGAGAAACATGGAGAGAGAGGCAGAGAAGGGGTGTGAGAGGAGAGAAGAGCAGAGTGAGATGCATGCTGCTCGACATTTTACCACTCATTTCCGTTGCAATCCAATTGAACTTGGCTTGCTTGATTTATTTAATTAACTTTTCTCTCTCTCCCTCACTCTCTCTCTCTGTTTCTCTCTCTGCACTCCATCTCTCTTTCTCTCAGCCTATGCTCTCTTTCATTTCATTTTGTCGAAACGCTTAAAAAATTGGCAGCAGCGGGCACCGCAATCGTTTTGGGATTTATGTTTAAGCCGGCTTGAAAGACTGCCAGAGAGAGAGAGAGAAAGAGAGAGAGAGAGAGCGAAAGCAAGATAGTGTTAAGAGACAGAGAGAGAGAGGGGGGTTGTCAGAGTTCGTGCTTCTTTCAAGTAGCTGCCTTTTGCGCCGCCCTCTGCGCTTCTCATTGTCTATAAGTGGCTGCAATTTCATTTCAATATATGCAGCGCAACTGTAAAAGAGATAGTAGGAGAGTAAGTGAAAGAGAGAGAGAGAGTTGGTGTGTGAAAAAGAGCGGAAGAGTATGTGTGAGGCATAGAGAGAGAGAGAAAGAGTGTCAGTCTATAGCTAGCATATTGAAGTGAGAATGACTTGCACTATGAAATTTATGCGAATAATCGAAGGCAGTGAAGCGTTGCCGTAGCTACAGTAAAACAGCGCTAAAGCGAATAACCTAACCGGAGATGGGAAATTAAAAAGAGTCGGGGAAGTGATATATAAGCTTCAGCAGCATACAATAGCGGAAGTAAATTAAAGTCGGAAGCTGAGGTTACAAAAGGAGGTTAAGCCCAGACAATGATTCAACTTAAATTAAAGAAAGAGTTAGAAAAAAAAAGTTGTTAATAATACAAAAGATAATGATAAATCGAGTTAAGACTGAATAGAAAATTTAAATTATAATATAGTAAAAAACAAAGTTTTAAAGAGTTTTGTACAGAAATATGGTAAATTTTTATAAATTTTATAGCTGTTAAAAGTAACAGTTACCCCAAGGAAAGTTTTTCTTTGGGAACTCAAAAAATGCTTTAAAAAAAAGCTAAAAAATAGCTTCGGCAGTTATTGTTTTTGAAATATTTTTCAAATTTTAAAAATTAAAAAACAACATTGTTATAAATTACAAAATAAAATATATTATAAATTACAAATTAAATCAAAATTCTCATAAATTTCAAAATAATATGTTTCGTAATGGAGGAAAGATTGTAAATTTGGAATTGAATTTAAAGAGTTCAATATTAGAAAAAGGTTTAATTGAAAAAAACTGGAAAAGGAGGAATAATATTTTATAAGTTTTGATTAATAAAAGCAATCGCTGAGATATTATTCATTTAAATTCATTGCTAAATTTCCAGTTCCATCCATCTAATTAAAAAAGAGCATAACCTATATAAATGTATAATATAATAATAAAGGGATAAAGGTATATATAAAGGTATAATTTCTGTCAATTTTCATTTAGATTCTCGCAGTTGTTCTTCTCAGCGAATCCTAGTATATTCGTTGTCCTTTTGGCAGCTCTCAAATTTCTTATGCAATCGAACTCTGTGCGCTTATTACAAGCAGCTTTAGTTGCTCCCTTCCTCTCTCTTTCTCTCTCTCTCTTTCTCATCTGTCTCTCTTACTATTTCCTTTCATTATTCTCTCAGTGTAGCTGCTGTGGCGCTCTCTGCGCTTCTCAAAATTTATACAAAACGCATACTTTGTCTTTTTTGGTTTCTTCCGCATTTTTCGCATTTTGCTCTTTGAATGTTTAAGTTATTTTTTTTTTTTTTTGGTTGCACCCCAAAAATATATTTCAAAGAGTGGGTTAAGGATGCGAAAAGGGAGTGAGAGATATATAAAATATATATGTACGTATTTATAGCACATATCCTTGCGCTAGTTTCCTGCCTGTATATGTATATATAATGCCCGAACGTTGCATTACGTATGCGCTCCGTTGCCGGCGTGCCACACTTTGTGGCAGCCGCTGCCGCTGCTGCTGCTGCATTTGCTACTTTGCAAATTTATTACAAATTTTTACATACGATTTATTGTTTGAGCGTGTGACGCCCCCTTTGGGGGCAGGGGATGAAGGACGACGAGAAGATTTTCTATTACGCTGTAGGCGTGGTGTGGGCGGGTCTGCGGTCTTAAAGCTGCCACAGAAATTGGGAACTTTTGTGGCTGGTTTTATGTGCAACACGGATTTCAATAAATTGCTCTCACTCTCGCTCTTTCTCTCTCTCTCGCTCTCTCTTTCCACTGCTCCTATCTGTCTTCAAGTTTTGACTAATAAGCTCTGGCCACGCTGATTGCCAGCAGCATACAACATGCAGCGTGTGGCATGTGCTGTGACAATACCGTGCAACATTTGCGTGTTGCCTTTGGGGCAAGTTTGTTGCACAACGACGATGACGACGGCGCCCGCATAAATAACACGTCGCAAATGCATAAACTGACTTTTTGTTGCCTAATTTATGCAGCACAAAAGACCATGCCACATACCCCTCCACACACACACACACACACTGACACACCGACAGGCATTGCAAACGGAAACGGAAATTTTATGCTGTGCACAAATAAATCAGCGAACAGCGTCTGCAAAACAGCCCAAATAACATAACAGGCAAAAAGCAGAGCTCTGAACAGGTTGTGTTGGCAACACGACTGTGGGGGCTGTCAGTGCCACACACTCACCCACAACTCTGTTGCATGCCACGCCAAATGTTGCACGAATGCACAAAACAAGGCAAAACTGCAACAAGGCAACTTCTCTGCTTCTTCTTCAATAGCAGAAAATGTTTTTGAAACATGAATAACATCAAATCGAATGCCAAATGCTCTCGACAAAGACACTAAAAGCTCATTAAAGCTGTTGTTCTAAATAATCATAATGGGGCAACCTAATGGAAAAATAATATATCAAAACTGCAAGGATACCTTTTAAGCTCTTTAAAGCTCTGATTATATATGTGTTTATTTATAAACTGGAGATAAACGAGTTTAAAGCTGCTTAAAGCTATGGTTTTATACAATTTTTGTTTATCATTATGCTTGTATAGACCTTTACAGCAGCACATGGTTAATTTATCTTAATCAGAGCAGCTTTAAGCTCTTACCAATAAGTTGAAGAAATTATATTTCGGTTAAGCATTGGAGCTTTTAAGCTCCAGAAGCAATCAAGTTAATAACTGGACTTCACTTCATACCAAGCAAAAACCGATTTAAGCTCTTGAAGTGCTTTAAGCTGAAAACTTACAAGTTGAAGAAAATTTATTTAGATTAAGCGGAGAAGCTTTGAAGCTTCATTTGCAATCAAGTTAATCCCTGGACTTCACTTCATACCAAGCAGAAGCTCAAAAGCAGAAGTGCCTTTGTGATAAACAAAGAGCTTTAAAAGCTGCTCAAACGAAATAAAGTGGAGCAAAGTGTATTCCTTTATGTTGTTGCTTCAACAAATAGAGTTATTTTTGAGCGCTGATTAGAACTTACAACTGTTATGAAAATATTCGAAATACCTTGTGGCATATTTACCCAAAACTAGAATAAGCTACTCCTTAACGTTAGTCCTGTTTATATATGTACATATCTAAGGATATTCCCCTGAAATGTCTTGCTTGATTTATCGCATTTCAAATGTCTTGTAGTTCATTTGCTGCGATTACAGGGTATAAACGGCTGGTGGAAGAGGAGGGCGAAGTTGTTCCACTTTTGTGCTGCTTGGACGACCACGCCCACAACGCCTATACCCTCAAACTAAAGCCATATGAATTGGGTTGGGGTTGCATGTGTATTTGCTATCTAAATATTTTGTTTAGCCAGTGCCAAAGTTTTGCCAGGAACAGGAGCAGCACCAGGAGCAGGAGCAGGAGCAGGATGACTGTAAAGAGTTTCCTTGGCATGCACATATTGTAGACGTTCCTCCCTCTTTCTCTATATTTCTCTATATCTGCCTTTCTCTTAGACTTGTGGGCCCTGGCTAAAAGTATTTACATTTTTCATTGCATGGCACAGAGTCCTGCAGCAGCAGCAGCTGCATCAGCAGGACGACCCCAAAAAGGATGCGCTCGTTTGTTCTTGTTTTGGCTGAGACTTGGCCTAATAGGGTTTCTGTTAATTTTTTGGGGATTTCGAGTTGAAAGCGTCTCAAAGGACTTGGCCCAGCTGCAGGTGGCAGCAGCAGGATATGTGCAAATTGCATAATCTGCAGCCTAGCACCGTATAATAAAATGCTTTGTCCTTGTCCAAACAAATGCAATAAAATTTCTAAAGAAAAGGTCAGCATGAAAAGAAGAGAGAGGAAGAGAGAGACAGAGTGTCAGAGAGCTTAGTTAAGGTGCTCAACTTTGGAGTGAACATCGCAGACAACAAGCTGCCAACAAGCCTCACAATGGCAGCCAAGTTTCAAGCATTCAAGTCTATAAAGTTGCATGCCCCACATTGAGGCAGCCGACGTGGCAGCTGCTGCCGTTGCCTGTTGGCTTGTTAATGAGTTGCAATGCAAATGAAGATATGTGACGCAACACAGACAACAACAAGCAGCGGCAAGAAGAAATCCTCTGCATCATAACATTATTGTGGTTGCGTTGCATGCATTGGCAGCAGCTTCTTTTGTTGTGGCAAAAATAATATATTTCAAGCATATTGAACATACGTCGCGTTGTTTGCATTTTGTTTTGGCTTCTTATTTGTATAGCATACTTTTGTGCTGAATGGAGCGACAGCAATTTAAGAGATCTACCAGAAAAATTCAGAAAGTCCTCTACTAATAAATAGCCTACCCAAACTATAAACAGTCGGATGTTTCTCAAAAATCAACCAATTCTGATACCACCTCCTTAACAAAATCATAAAAAATTGAAAAATTTTCGATTGCAATTTTTGACTCTAATCGATTCTAGGACTCAAAACTAGCAATTTGCTTTTTATTTGAGGTTATTCTGATAAGTATTTCAAGAGATATGGCCAAAAGTGTGTCAAAAAGTGATAAAATTCAATTTTTCGAAATACTGGATTTACTTCTAACTTCAAATGGCCAAAACTTGGCCAAAAATCAACCGATTTTTATCAAAATTGGCTTTTTGCTCATGGTTTTGAATACAATTTTGAGCTGCATTTAAAAGATTATATTTATTTAGGTTACATCAATAATAACAATAATAAATGAACCAATTTTAATATGATAGGATACTTTAGATACACAATAATAACATTTTTCTCTATATGCTTCTGTTTGCAGCCTTATACAACGCGACACACATCCTGCGCCCATCATCAACTGCCGCATGATAAACTCGGGTGGAAAACATGTGAGGGATGCGTCGCCAGCGCCAGATCATCGGTCCGAGGCGCGACTGCGTATCGATCCCAAGGTGTTGGTCTTTGTGGAGACGACCTACTCTGGGCTGGGACGGGACATAGCGGAGCTGCTGGTCTACAATCGTATCAAGTAAGTTTTTTGGGGTTGATGGCAAAGAGGAACTCTAGACAATTAGCTCGGACAAATTTGCATAATTGCAAAAGGCAACGATGCAATTATTGCGGCTCCTTCCCCTCACTCCCCTCTCTCCCCAGCAGACCTTTGGTTTTTGGCCGAAAAGTGAGTTGCAAGCGGAAGTGGCAGCGAGTAACCGACACCAGAAATGAATTGCAAACGCCAGCCAAGTGGCAAGGCTATGCTGGGCACAGAGCCAGGACTCTAGGCAGGACCTACAGCCAGCATCTATCTTAGCCCATGCCACTTCCCCTCTTCTGCTCATTCGTGTCCTTTTCTTACTTATACACACTGTGTCTGGTCTTTTCCTGTGCATTCGGAGCTACGGAGTCCTTTGGCTGGCTGCGTCTGGCTATTGTCAATGTTGACCCAATTTGGGCAACTGGCCATAAAAAGGCAGGTTATGAAATTAATGCACAGCGCTCTCTTCCCCTTTCTCATTCCCATTCGCCGTCTCTTTCACAACTGCAACAAAGTGTGCTGGTTGCATGCCGCATGCTGCAGGCTGGCAGGCGAAGCATGCCGAGTTTAATTGGCAACTTATGCTTTTGTGGTCGACTGGCAGCGCCTTCAACTTTTACACTAACCGATATTCTCCTATCTCTCTCTCTCTCTCTCTCTCTACCCCTCTTTATCCCGTTCTCTGTCTCTTTCTCTCTCTTTTCTTTAGTAGCTCTGTCTGTCTTTTTCTTTTGCTTTACCTGTTTGCCACAATCAACTCGTTGCAAAGAGCTCAGGCAACTTTACTTTAAGTTTGACAAACCATTTCCCATTTTAATGAGCTTTTTTTCCTTTTTTGCGGTTGCAAACAATTTTATTTGTCGGTAAACAAGCAGCAATTAAAACATATTAAAGTTTTAATTAGCTTCAGTTGTAATTTCAACTCTCTGTAATGAAATTTCATTTCATTAAAAATTTAATTTTTACAAATTTCAAGCTAATAATTTAAATTTTTACTTTAGTTTATGGTACGTTTTGTTGTACCGGTTCTATATTTAATAAACAAAGTTTTCCAAACTTTAGTTAAAGATTTTCTGTATAAAAAAATTTATGAAAAAAGTTGCCTTTAAAGCTCTTTAGTCAGCCTACAATTAGCTTTTTTCAACTAATTTAAATTTTTTTTTAAAAGTTTCGTTTATTGCCAATTTTCTGTTTTTGTCAAACTTTGGTTACCAAACTTAAATAATTAACTTTTAAGCATTTATAAATGCTTTGCTTAACGCAACTTTAATGAGCTTTCCTTTAGGCAACTGACTTTGCTACTCTCGGTTTCTGCTTCAAGAACTTTTCAAAGCACCGAAGTTCAGTTCGAAATTTTGCCTTAAGCTTTTTTCTCTCAAATTAATCAAAGCGACTGAAACTAAAGCTTAAAGCTGCACAGGTTTTATTTTTACGTTGTATAGAGAGAGACAGAGAGAGTCAGCAAACTTTTTGCCAACTTTTGATTAAATGTGATTACGTCACTATTCGGAAGCAAAGAGAAATAGACAGACAGAGAGAGAGAGAGAGATTGAAGAGAGGAAGAGGGATGGAGGGTTGTCAAAAAAAAACCAGGGCCAATTCCAGCTTAGACTCTGTAATCCCGCCATTGTGCAGGGCATGTTAGTTTCGCTTTTCCACCATTATTCCAATTACTTTATACAAACACAACACATCTACACACACACACACCTGCACATCAACAACTACAACAACGACAGGACGCACACACATATACACCCCCACACACAAAGCGATTCTTTAGCCAAGGAATGCTTTTTGGCCGCAGTGACCGCAAGGCAACCGCCTCTAGCAAAAACCGCAATTATAAAACCATACAACAGTGTGAGCAGGGGGCAGTAGAGAGAATGAGAAGGCGAAAGAGAGAGAGAGAAAAGAGAGATGGAGAGAGAGAGAGACAAAAAGAGAGAGGGAAAGGGAGAGAATAGACGTAGCGGAATTGTGGGTGCAGCTCTAGCAGCTTTTCAATAACATTCCATGCATACACATATACTTTATTTTTAAATTTTATGCGCAAAAAATAAAAAAAAAATATTTAAAAAAATAAAATATATTTTTTTTTTTTATTTTTTTCACACTTTTCACTTTTCTGTTTCGGGGGATAATTAAGGGCACGTGTGCAAATTGCGGTTATAAGGCGTCACAATGTCGAGCAGTTGTGGTTTGCAAGTGGGCGCGAAAGGGAGAGTTGTGTTGTGTGTGTGTGTGAGCGAGAGAGAGAGAGAGAGACAGAAATTGCAGGAGAGAAAGAGATGAGTATAGTGTAGGTGTAAAAGCCAAAGGACTTATATATAAGTTCCCTTGAGCAGCAAAGAATAATTTTGCACTTTTCTGTATTTTTAAGTATTTGATTTTGATAAATATTTGAATTTTTAGATAATTTTTAATTATTTATTTTATTTTTATTTTATTAAATTTTTAATTATTAATCAAAGCTATGCTATGATAAAAGTTGAATGATCAAAAAATAGCTTAAAAGGCTAGATTTTGTCTATTTCATATTTTTAGCATTATATACAAATAATTTTTTAAAATTTAAATCATATTTTAAATTTGGAATATTATCTATTAATCACTATACAAGAAATGCAGGTATATTAATTTAAATAACTGAAAAGGAGAGTATTCTTGTATTTCGTTAGTTATTTAAATTTTGATTGTCATTTTAATATTTTTTTGTTTCTATTTTCAAAGTTTTTAATTAAAATTCGAATATGCTTAGTTTCATTTGCATACTATGCATAAACTGTCAAGTTGCCTGTCAGACATCTTTATCAACAAATATTTTGGAATGTATGTTTTTAAAAATTTCAATTTTTGCAGCTTCTACAATTTGTCTTCGTTACCGTTACCTTTGTGTATTTTCTATAATTAAATTTCATGTTGTTGAGAGACGAAACTTGGATTGAGTTTGAGTGCTTGATACTCTAATCAGATTTCAAGTACACACAAATAGAGACAAGTTGCCAGCACTCTCTCTCGCTCTCTCCCAATTTCTCTCTCTCTTTTGCTGTCTCTCTCTCTCTCTATTGTGGTCCCTCTCTCACTCTATAGCCGCCATTGTTTCAGTGTTTGACAAGGACAACTGCAATGGATACTTGAGCTGGAAGCTAATCAGCGTGCTTTTGGCTAGATAGCTCTATATATCTGCCTCTTCTTCTAACTGAATGTGTGCCTCTCGCTTGCTTATCAATGACTTCATTAGTGCACTCCAGTTGTTGCTGCCACAACCTGCCACAGTCAAGTCAAAGCTTTGCTGTCTCTCGTTCACTCTCTGTCTCCGTCTCGCTCCTGGCAGCAACAAATTTTATTAACATTGCCAGAGCTCAATCTCATTACAGTTGATGAGGCAGCTGAGCGGCAGTCGTTGCCATTGTGTTGCATGCCACACACATATATGGTTAAATATGTATAGGTATGTATGTTGCAGGTGGCACTTAATTAACAATTATTTATGAGCATGCGTTGCCTGCGTTGCGTCTGCCTGGGCAGAAATTGTGCCCAAGTTGCCACTCAATTAGCGCTGAAAAATGCGCAGAAAAGAGATGGCGAAATGTGTGCGAAAGGGAAGCAAATACATTGTAGAAAAGAGACAGTAAGAGAAAGAGAGAGAGAGAAACAGAGTACTCTGCCCGTTTCTTGGCAATTAATTGTTGCACAACTTCACTGCTTTTTTTTTCGTCTTCTTTCTGCTCTTTTTCCTCTCTCTCTCTCTTTTCAAGGCCAACAGCCTTCTCTCTTTGGCTGCCAATTAGCCGCCTCGTTGTTGGCCAAAACGAATTGATTGATTGCCAACTTTTAGTCAGCCAGCATGGGCCAAGCTTAACAAAAGGCAGAGGGTGGGCGAGGGGAAAAGTGGTTGCCTGAAACTTGCGCTGAAAAGTATGCAAAAGTTTTTTTCCCATTATTTTTTGTGTGTAGGTTTTTTGTATGGCCAAAAAAGGCATTAACACGCCAAAGTTGGCAGCGGTTGCCGCTGCCGCTGCTGCTGCTGCTGCCCCTTGTTGGCAACTAATGCGCCATGAAATTCTAATGGAATTTCCTAGGTAATTACGCGTGCCTCCGCCAGCTAGTAGCTGCCACACAGCGATGTGGCAGCAACGTGAAGTAGTAGTTGGGGAGAGCGTGAGGTAAGATTGGCATTTTATTAAATTGCCATTGGCATTTGGCACGCCCACATTATGCGGGTAATAGCTACTTAACCTTATTTTCAATTTTTGATTTGGCCTTTTGTGCTAGGCAAGAGCTGCGTGCAACACACACACACACCCCATCCCCATCCCCTCAACCCCCCTCTCAAGCAGCTGCTAATGCTATCAGTCAGTGGCAACAGCAGGAGGCAAAAGTCAACGTTGACTTCCAACAGCAGCAGGAAGTCATCAGCAGCCTTGTTATCATTCGCCCTTAACGCATATGTATGTGTGAGAGACTGTGTGTGTGTGTGCTTGAATAATGTAGCATGCTTTGGGGCGCATGGAGTTTTTGTGTATGAGGTTGCAGCTCATCCTTTGTTGGCTTCGTTTTTGGCGCTGATTGCGCCGCTGGGAGCTTCACGAAAACTTTTAAAACGCGAAATGGCAAAAGCCAACAACAACAACAACAACATCAATAGCAAGGAACAGGAGCAGGAATAGAAGAGGCAGAAGAAGCAGTAGGTGAAGCAGCAGCAGTAACCGAGTCAACATAGAGCTGCTCAAACCACTGAACCACCGCCAAACGTACACGAGAAGCCAGAAAATCCCAACCCCAACCCCAACCCCAAGCACAAGCACAACCCCCCAAATAAAAGCAAAGCCAACGAGAGGCAGCTTCAGTAGTGGCTGTGGCAGCATCTACTTCCACTGTTGCCTGTGCTTCTTCTACTTCTATGCGCTGACGTCAATTCACAGACACATGGCGAATGCCATAAACAGCCACCACAATTGGATGCTTGCCATGGCAACGTCACGCGACGCCTGCTGCCCCACTACCCCCTTCCGGATTCGCTCTCCTCCTTTCGCTCTCTGCTGCTGTTGGTATGCCTGTGGCAGCTGCCACAACTCCTTTGGCTCGTCATAATCACACCCTTTTGCTGACAGCGCCCAATGTTTACTTTAATAATGTCGCGGAAAATTTTTATTTTCAATTTTTGCACAAGTCAATGGAGTTAACCTGCCACATTGTGGCAAAAACAGCGTACAGTGGCAAGCACAACTAATAAAAAAAAGCATATGCTAAATAATAATAAATTATTCATAAACAAATAAATATAAATTTGGCACGAATTTAATTGGTAAGAAAAATGTGAAGATTATGAGAATTTAAACAGAATTTGAAAAATAAACATATTTTTAAATATGTAGTCATAAAATTGCATTTTAAAAAAGAGCATTTTAAAAAATATATAAAATTCGATAAAATTATGAATTGAAAAAGATACTAAAATTATTTAACCACATATTGTTAAACAATTTTTGGCTTGAGAAAAAAATTAAATTTAAAGCTAATAAAAATAATAAATAAAAATGAAAAATTATAACAAAAAATATATGAAATTTAAAATATAGGTACAACAGATTAAATACATTTATGCCGCAATAAAATATTCAAAACTACAAGAAGAATTATTTAATAAGTTGATAAATATCTAACAAAAGTTTTTTGTCATCATTAAGTTTCTAAAAATTCTAAAAATATAATATCTATCAATATTTTTATTGATAAAGAATATACATCAAAAAAGTAAATGTAAATTGAAATAATTTCTAGCTTTTTAAAAAATTGAGATTAATTTAAAAAAAAAATATTAAAAAAAATTAATTCGCATAGATATAACGATTACAAACATTATGTTGTCATGAAATATCATATCATATAACGTTGCTCCACTGTGCGTGGTGTCTGCCTATATGGCTATGCAATCTAGTAAACACAGCACGTATATTGTGTATATGTATGTGTGTGCATGTAAATGTGTGTGTGTGTGTGTGCGTGCTGTAGGTATAAATAAAAAATAAATTTTGTGCTCTAGCTGCTCGTGCCACGTGATGGGGCATTGGCTGCTGTTATCGTTTGCTGTTTGCCTCACTGATTGCCACCGCACAAGGGCAGGGCTCAATAGAGCAAAGCTGGGGGATGCTGCCACGCCCCCATCTGCCCCTTGTTGTTGTGTGACAAGTTGGCTCTGTTGTTGTTGTTGTAGTTGTAGTTGTTGTTGCCTTTGTTATTTTGCAACAAATTGGTTATTTTATTGAATTACTCAAGCAGCAGGCTGTCCTGCCTCACTCTCTCTCTCTGTATCTCTCTCTCTCTCTCCTTCTCCATGTTTCTCTCCCAGTTTGACGTTACTGAGGCAGAACTGCCGTGCCACAAGTAGCATGCCACACTCGCCTACAACGTCTACTCATATTGCCCCACAAGCCAAGTCGAGTCGAGGCAAGTCAAGTAGTCGCCGTCACTGTGGGAGTTTCCAAGTCGCGAAGATGCCACAAATACCCCGAGCAGAGCTTGAGCTTTGTGGAGTCCTGTGTCCTGCGTGTAACTCGCTTAAGTAGTTCTGCCGCATCTAATAAATTTTCTAGTTTAAACTCATTTATTCTACAGCCCTTTCTCAACGTCGTCCTCTGTATAATTTCCCCATTGTTTGGCGTCTTTTTTTTCTTTCTTAATCAAGTTTCATATTTATGATATATGTATGTTTTATATGGACTTGGTAAGGCCAAACACGTTCTTGTTGCTCCTGTCGTATACTTGATATTAAGTGCAAATTGTAGTTCATGTTAATGGACTAAATAATGGCTCAATTCACGTGTTGGCCAAAAAGAATGCGGCTAACACAAGTGGCTAATGCCATTTTGACATTGATTTCTCCTCAGATATTAGGCTAACATAATAATTATAGCTGACATGGGTGGTGTGAAGGGGGGTGAGCGGTATTTGCTGCAGGCAAGCGCTTAATTATGCTAAAATATATATGCCAAAACATTGTTAATTACAGTCATAAATTAGGCTTAATGGATTCGCCTAGATTCACCAAATGCGCCAGCTAAATATATTTAATATGCTTCAACTCGAATAATGCTTTAAGCAGTTGCGAATTATAGCAGGTATGCGAACGAATAAAAAGAGTTGAGACGAGTGTTGATAATTAGTAGGTAACTAGGCTTTTAGTTGAACTTTATTATATTATTTGTTTTTTTTTTATTAATTTTATTTTTATGTATATTATTTAAAAATATTAATTTTTATATTAAACTAACTAGACAGAGGAATAAAACTAAGAAAACTGACGAGAGAATAGTTAAACAAAGTGGTGTACGTCAATTCAGTCTAATCTGATCAACGCAAAGTTACCTCGCATTTAGTTTTTATTGAAAGCAGTCTAGTTACAACTTGAAATTTCGTAACTTTAACTAGACAACAAACTAACTTAAGTAGCCATCATGCCCTGTATCTCCCTTACGGTTCCTCTCACTTAGCGACGTTCCACTGTAGCTCTGCCATCCACATCGATTTATACTTTCCTGGTACGCAAAGCGATTAAGCGTTTATTCAACTCGACGAAATGACGCAGTTTTTGTGTTTTTATGAGGCACAGAAAGTTGTGCTACAGTTTGCGTATGTGTGGGGCATGCTTGTGGCGGCTGTGACTGTGTGGCAACACAATTACGCAAGTTGCAAGCTGCCTTCATGCCTCCTCATGAACCATTCACAAAGCGTTTTCACAAAACATTTTCAACTAATTGCGACATTTCTCGCAGCTAATCAGCTCAACTTCAAACTGGCTGGCAAGTTGCTGTTAGCTCTTTTTGTGGACGCAACCAAATATGTTGATGCTGCCACATTTTGTGGCACCTGCGCTACTACAGAGTTCAGACATTAAATGTGTTGCCTGTGTGTGGGTTCCAAGCTCGCTTCTAATCTAAATATGGCGTAGTTTTCGATTAGTTGCAGAGTTGGTGAAAGGAGGGGGTGACAGAGGGAAGAGTTGTAAAAAGTGAGAGGTGAGAAGTGAGAGGTGAGAGTAGAGCGAGTTCAGAGTTGAAAAGCGAAACCCCACAGCTTAATTTCCGGACGCAAATATCAACAAGGACAAAGCTGAAGATGCCGCTGGAAGCTGCAAGCTGCCCCTAAAGCGCTCTAATGAAATTACAACAAAAAGCCAAGAGAGAGAGAGAGAAAGAGAGGGGAAAAGAGAAGAGTTTCAAGTGTTGTTGCTGTTATGTGGCTGGCTTGAAGGTTGTAAGCCAAAGTGGCAGTGGCAGTGGCAAAGTCAACTACAACTAAGCTTGGTTAATGCGTGGCATCAACGATGCTGGCAGACAGAAGGAGAAGAATAATACATGCAGAGAGCGAGAGACAAAGAGAGTGAGTGGGGAAGGGGAGAAGTGATAGCGAGGCTAGCAACAGGAAAGAAATGCGGCAGTGCCACGTGCAACGCGCTGCTTGCAACATAATAACAACACAAGCAGCTCACGTCGGCATTTGCAGTTTTACGTGCATCCTGAGGATAATTTAACACCTCGTACAAATGCAAACAAATGAGCGCCAACTACACACAGTGGCACAAATTCGTATATTTTTGAAAAAAAAAAGAAAAACAACAACAACACAAGTTTTTTACTTGCAAGTAATACACGTTAATGGGTTTTTAAAACAAATCCGCTTGCGGGCCTCTAAAGCATCCTGTCTTCCCTCTCGCTCTCTCTCTGTCTCTCTCTCACACCGCCACGTTGCAATTAAATTTTCAAAATTAACGCACATGTGCCCGAAAGAGATAGCAATAGTGTTGCGCATTAAGTGTCATTATATAGTTAATTAAACAAACATTTTCGTCGCTGATAAAATGCTTTAATTAACGCGGCGCGACGTTTAAATTCTTCTAACACCTCAAAAGTATGCTATAGAAATTTTTATGGCATTGTAGACGCGGTTAGAGTGAGAGAGTGGCATTCGAAAGATAAGCAAAAGCAAGGTGAAGAAACAGATAATGGGAAGATTGAAAATTTATTATCCTTTTGATCATTTATGTTTGAAAATTTGATTATTTGAAGAATTTCCGATTATCCGCTCAACGTCTCATCAGTTTCTTACTCAACTTTAATTGAGTGCAGTCGCACCTCAAAAGTATGCTATTGAATTTTTAATAGTATTATATGCGCTACATTTGGAGGCAGTTGTATCGGTTTTTAGAGCCAAGTAGGGAAGTTACTCACTTAAAATAAAAATAAAATTAGAGTAATGGGATGAAAAGAAGAGCATAGGTTCAAATAACTATCAAATTAGATCCACTTAACGTTAAATGCTCAGCGATTTATTGAATTCCCTGTTATCCTATCAACATTTCATAACTTTATTGGACAACTCTTTGCTTTCTCCCGCTACTCACTTTATCACTTAACTTAATTTACTGTTAAGGCCGTAACCCCATCACAGTTAACAGTTAACCGTTTGACTGTGTCCAACTGCAGTTTTTACTCTTATCCCTCCAATCTCTCCCCAGCATGAGATCTATCTCATTTCTCCACATACGTATGTATCTTTTTTTTCGGCTTCAGTTAACTTTTCATTATTTTCTTTCGGATATTGTGGGAAAATGTCGACGCGCAGCGTGCCATTTTTCAATATCCCGTTGGACGCTGTGGCCATTTTGAATGCCTGAAGGGCCATCATAACCCCTGCTCATTGCCCCCGTCGACGACTCCACTGTCAACCCGTGCTCCCCATTGGAATTTGCTTGCGGTACGCTTCGTTTTGCCATGTGACACATGGTCTCGTGTTGACGCGCCATAAAATATGCAATGCATGCAGTATGTCAAACCCGTTTCGCATTTTTCACCCCCCACCCTTAACCCAAACTCTCTCTCCCCCCCACAACTCGCTCATAAGTCAGGGCAAAAGTCATTGCCGAAGGGCGAGTTTTTTTCTTGTTGGCTTTCGTGTGGCAGTGTCAAGCCCATCGCACACAAAAAAACTATCAATAATGTGCTACGCCCACACACACACACACACACACACATATATATATGTATATATAGTATATATATATATACTTTTTTTTTTGGTGTAGCACAAAATGTTTTGCCTTATGACTTTTATGCAGAGAGCGTCGACCACCTGCAAAATATTTTAATATGCTTCACCGAATGCACAGCACCAGCAAAAAAGTCTAAAAATAGGGCTTGATAGACCAAGAGATACTCTATAAAATATAGGGTAAGGAAAGATTAGTGAACTTCGCAATGAGTAGCCTAGAGTATGATATATTAACCTTTGCAATCGGCAGTTAAAAGTGCTAAAAATATATCGCAAAAATTTTGTATGAGAAAATAAAAAAAAAAAAATTCTAAATTATTTTTAAATATTTTTGAAAATATAAATAAATATAAATAAAATGCGGTAAACATATGTTGATTATGTTTAATAATGTCTAGAATAGTTAGAAAAAATGTTTTTCATTTTTTTTTTTTGTGATAAATTTAGTAAGTATAGAATGAAATATATTTTCTTATTTTAATTTTGATATTTAATATATTTTTAAAATATTTTATAAATATTTCAAATGTTAACTTTTTCTTATTAATTAATAAAACTAAAACTAAAGCTTGCAATTTTTTTAAATTTTTTTAATAATTTCTGAAAAGTGTTAGAAACGTAAACGAAAAGTATTTTCTAATATTTTTAAAACTTTCCTAAAAGCAGAGCAGTTTTGAAATAGTTTTTGTTTGTTTGCAGCCCTGGTTTATATACTTTTGCCACCGTCGCATACTGAGGAACGAACCTCTATTAGCATACCCATTTTTTTGAAACCTGGTAATTTCTCTCTTCCCCATCTCATGGCCTACACATACTACTATCGTATTTCGGCTAGGGATTTAAATTTGCCTGGGCATATGGAATCAATGCTGTTGGCCAAGTTTTTTGCTGTTGCCGCTCCCGTTAAGCCGTTGAGTTGGTTTGCGGCAGCGCTTTTGCTCTTTGTTGTTTAGCCATAAAACCGCCAAATGGAAAGTTTTTTTGTTTGGAGCCGAAAATGTATTCATATGTATGAAAATCCAAGTCGAGTCGAGTTCAGGTATCCGTAATACATTCAATCAACTGTAAATTCCATATCAAAATATTTTCATATTTATGCAAAAACTTCACATGAGTAAAGGTGGAAAAAAAGGGGGTGGAAGTTGGGCAGGAAATGGAGTTGGGCTGAATCTTTATTTAAAATAATAATAACATTGAAATTGATTTTATTTAAAATGTGCAATGCAATTATTGTTGAGGTTTCATGTGGAAAGCTGCTTGTAATGCAAATTGAAAAAGAAAATTGAGAAAATTGGGAAAATGTGAAAATATGCAAAATGCATGTGGCATTTTGACTACTCAAATATTTATGAATATTAATTAGTGGCTTGACAGACAGAGACAGAGCGAAACAACAGTTGCAAAGGAGCGAAAGAGATGGAGTGTTTGACTTGCAAAGTAAATTAGAGAAAAGTGTTTAATGAAATCGAGAGAAGTGCACAGAAATATTTATAAATAATTCATTTGCATTTGAATTCTTTTCAATGCGTCAACTACACAAAGGGCGCTTTTAATTTTGATTATGTCAAATATTTATGCATATTTAGAAAACATTTTTTTATTGTAAAACTCATTTAATTATCAATGGAAACCAACAGAGCGCTTTTAGGACTTACTATAATTTAATAATAACAAAGTTGACATTAAAATATTGCAATTTCGCGACATTTTTAGACACACTTTTGGCCATATCTCGTGAAATACTCGTCAGAATCACCTCAAATAAAAAGCAAAATGCTAGTTTTGAGTCCAAGAATCGATTAGAGTCAAAATAACTGAGATTTGAAATTTTTCGATTTTTGATGATTTTGTCAAGGGGTAAGTATGGAAAACTGGTCAAAAAAAGTCGATATATTTAAATCGCTGAATTTCAACAAACTTTAAATGCAGCTTAAAAGTGTATTCAAAACCATGAGCAAAAAGGTAAAATTCATCAAAATCGGATGATTTTTGACCAAGTTATGGCCATTTGAATTTAGAAGTAAGTCCAGTAGTGTTAAAAACTGGATTTTATCACTTTTTGATACACTTTTGGCGATATCTCTTGAAATGCTCATCAGAATCACCGCAAATAAAAAGCAAAATGCAAGTTTTGAGTCCTAGAATCGATTTGAGTCAAGATAGCTGAGATTTGAAATTTTTCGATTTTTGATGATTTTGTTAAGGGGTAAGTATGGAAAACTGGTCAAAAAAAGTCGATATATTTAAATCGCTGAATTTCAACAAACTTTAAATGCAGCTTAAAAGTGTATTCAAAACCATGAGCAAAAAGGTAAAATTCATCAAAATCGGATGATTTTTGACCAAGTTATGGCCATTTGAATTTAGAAGTAAGTCCAGTAGTGTTAAAAACTGGATTTTATCACTTTTTGATACACTTTTGGCGATATCTCTTGAAATGCTCATCAGAATCACCGCAAATAAAAAGCAAAATGCAAGTTTTGAGTCCTAGAATCGATTTGAGTCAAGATAGCTGAGATTTGATATTTTTCGATTTTTGATGATTTTGTCAAGGGGTTAGTATGGAAAGCTGGTCAAAAAAGTCGAAAAATTAAAAACGCTGAATTTAAACAAACTTTAAATGCAGTTTAAGCGTGTATTCCAGATCATAAGTAAAAAGCCCAATTTCATCAAAATCGTATGATTTTTGGCCAAGTTGTTGCAGTTTAAAGTTAGAAAATGACTAAATTTCAGAGAAATGTGGTCAGATAATGGGTCGTGATGACTATTTGCATGTTGTTGACAGATTTGTGTCATATATGTATGTCTATAACTACTGAAGATGAGTGTCAATTTAAAAGGTGCAAAGATTTTTCTAAAATCACTAAACAACCGAAGAAGTTATGGAAGTTGAAATTAACTTCATCAAAATTATACCTAACTTCCTTTCTTCCTGGTTCTATGTTTTAATCTTTCTCTTTACACATTACTCATGGCATTAGTTTATCTCTACACCACAGTCTTTTTCTCTATCTCTCTCTCTCTCTTTCTCTGTCTGAATTTCTCCACTTCCTTTACTGTTTTTTTTAAGCTACGGGGTTGCGTGTCGTAGCAAACAGCTTCTGACAGCTGCTGTCAAATGCAATGCTGCAACGGAGGAAGAAGTTCCTCTGCCTCTGACTGTGTCTCTCTCTCTGTCGCTATCTCTTTCTAGTTCCCCTCTCTCGCTCTATTAATGTCAAGTGTGACATGCAGTTTGGCAGCCACTTTTATCTTATATCCTTTGCGCCTGACAACATTCTAACAAAAAACTTGAAATCCTTTACTCAACCCCATCTCGATTTCCTCTCCTTCTAGATACAAGCTGGAGGTGGCCGGGAAGAGTCTGCCGGTGCTGACGAATCTGGACAAGGGTCGTTATGGCGTCATCGTGTTTGAGAATCTGGACAAGTATCTCAACATGGACAAATGGAACCGGGAGCTCTTGGACAAATATTGCCGGGAGTATTCGGTGGGCATTGTGGGTTTCGTCAGTCCCAGCGAGGAGACCCTTGTGGGCGCCCAGTTAAAGGATTTCCCGCTGTTTGTGCACACCAATCTGCGCCTGAGGGATGCCAGCCTCAATCCGGACTCATCGGTGCTCCGTCTGACGCGTGCTGGGGAAACAGCCTGGGGAGCGTTGCCTGGCGATGATTGGGCCGTGTTCCAACATAATCACAGCACCTACGAGTCGGTGGAGTGGGCGCAGCGGAACACGCAGGAGTATCCGGCGGATAGCGTGGGGCAGGTGCAGTTGCCACTAACGACCGTGTTGCAGGATCGCGGGCAATTGGACGGCATACAACGTGTCCTGTTTGGCAGCAGCTTGCGCTTTTGGCTGCATCGCTTGGTGTTCCTGGATGCACTTAGTTACCTCAGTCATGGGCAGCTTAGTCTCAGCCTGGAGCGCATGATTCTGGTGGACATCGATGACATCTTTGTGGGCGAGAAGGGAACCCGGTTGCGGCCGGATGATGTCCGTGCCTTGATTGCCACACAGAAGATCATCGGAGGCATGGTGCCCGGTTTCCGTTTCAATCTGGGCTTCTCCGGGAAGTACTATCATCATGGCACGCGGGAGGAGAACCTGGGCGATGATTTCCTGCTGCAGAATGTCCAGCAGTTCAATTGGTTCTCGCACATGTGGAAGCATCAGCAGCCGCATCTCTATGACAACCTGACGCTGCTCATGGCCGAGATGCAGCTGAACTATGCCTTCGCCAAGGAGCACGAGATACCAACGGATTCGGGCTACTCCATCTCCCCACATCACTCGGGCGTCTATCCTGCCCACGAGCTGCTCTACCTCGCCTGGAAGCGGGTCTGGAATGTGAAGGTCACCTCCACCGAGGAGTATCCCCATCTGCGTCCCGCACGTCTGCGTCGGGGATTCATACACAGGAACATCATGGTGCTGCCCAGGCAGACCTGCGGTCTCTTCACCCATACCATGTACATTGATCGGTATCCGGGGGGCAGGGATAAGCTGGATGAGTCCATACAGGGCGGCGAGCTGTTCCAGACGATTGTCTACAATCCCATCAACATCTTCATGACCCACATGTCCAACTATGGCTCGGATCGGCTGGCGCTCTACACATTCCAATCGGTGATCAAGTTCCTGCAGTGCTGGACCAATCTTAAGTTGGCTTCGGCACCGCCCATACAGCTGGCCGAGATGTACTTCCGCCTGCATCCCGAGGAAGTGGATCCGGTGTGGGGCAATCCCTGTGACGATGCTCGCCACAAGAAGATCTGGTCCAAGACCAAGAACTGTGATTCGCTGCCCAAGTTCCTGGTCATCGGTCCACAGAAAACAGGCACCACTGCCCTCTACACATTCCTCTCCATGCACGGCAGCATTGCCAGCAACATACCCAGCCCGGATACCTTCGAGGAGGTGCAGTTCTTCAATGGCAACAACTACTATCGCGGCTTGGACTGGTACATGGACTTCTTCCCCGCCGAGACGCTGCCCAACACCAGCTCTCCCATGCCCACCCAGCTGGGCACGCCCCGCTTCATGTTCGAGAAGAGCGCCACCTACTTCGATGGCGAGGCGGTGCCCAAACGTGCCCATGCTCTGCTCCCTCACGCCAAGATCGTCACCATACTCATCTCGCCAGCGAAGCGCGCCTACTCCTGGTATCAACATCAGCGGGCCCATGGCGATGTCATCGCCAACAACTACAGTTTCTATCAGGTGAGAGAGAGTCAAGGAAGTAAAAGCGGTAGTTTTTGAAGGAGAGAACAGAAATTAGAAGGTTAAAAAACGGATTCAGATACTGACAAGAATGTAGATAAATAATTTGTAGGTAATATAGATAGATAAGATAAGATAAAAAAGGAAAAAAGGTTATAGAATAGAACGCAGTTAAATGGAAATCGAAAAATGGAGAAAAAGATGTAGATAAATAGTTATAGATGCAGATAGATAAGATAAGATAAATCACAAGATAACATAAGTACTTATAGATAAGCTTGATATGCAGAGTATATTTGCAGATACATTTAGAATAGGAAATTATTATAGATTAATTGTTTTACATTGATATAAAATGTTTAGTTGTAAATGAAAAGGTTTACATTAAAAATAAGTAGATAACTAGTTACAGTTATCTACATATACATAGATGATAAACAAAAAGATACATAAAGTAGATATAGATAAATGGGTATATGTATTTAAAGAAAATGTATAGATACAGTTTCAATTAACTATAGCTAAAGCTATAACCGCATTTATCTGGGAATGTATCTGTAATAGAATTTAGCTATATTTATCTACAGCTATTTATCTTGCTATAAAGATACATAAAGTTACAGATACAGATTGACTTAGATACATTTCTAGTTGCATAATAGCTTAAAGAAGAGACATTCCTTGAGTGGTAGATAGATTTATAGTAATACTAATAGTAATTGTGCTAGATACATGCAGCTCATCAATTTTCAGATACATTAAACTACTCAAAGATACGAGAAATGTTCAACACTCAGACAGCTACAGCCATAGATTTGTGGAGTGAAGATACATTTTGCATGATGCCAATAACAAATATGAAATTGCAGATACAGATGTAGATACAAATGTGCATTTTGTAGATGTACAAATATGCATTTTGTAGATGTACAAATATGCATAGATACAAATGTAATGATAGCAGCATCACTGTGAAGCCACTGACAGATACAGATACAAATGTATCTCGAGCACACAGAGCAAAAAGATAAACTTATTTAGCAAAAATGTTCGCATTTAGATACAGATAAACAACTGAGCTTGCAAACGCATAACGAGATACATTTATGAATGCAAAGTAGCTAATAAATATGCAGATACAACAAGAGGCAAAAGTGCTAAAGAGATACGAATTGTATCTCAATTGTATGCAGATACTTTTATTGATTGACTTTGAAAAAAACAATTGAAAATTTAAAAATAAAATTAATAATATAGATAGATAAAGATAGTTAAAGGCAATAGATACTTTTTATGAAAGCTACACAAGGGCTCCAGATACATTTGAAACAATTTGTAAAGATACAAAGTGTGTTGAAGATAACAAAAGAATTTCAAAGATACATTTACAAAATGCAAGGGTAAAAGATACTTGTACCGAGATATCTTTGTATCTTTGAGATACATTTCACGCCTGCCGTTGACAGTCTTTAACTGGCGGCATTTTCTGATTTTCCTTTTGGAAAATCTAATGAAAATTCCCTGAAAGCAAGTGGATAAACTCAGATACAAGTGGCAACTGTGTGCTGTGTTGGTGTTGTTGCTGCCACATTATGTTTGTGGCACAAATTCATTTGGGGCGCCACAAAATAGCTTTTCGATTTCATTTGCAAAATGCCCTCCCTCACCTTCCCCCCCCGTGGCACCCCCGCTAAAACACTAACGTGTTGTGATGTGTGGAGAGAAGAAAAAGAGTAAGAAAACAAGTTGTCGGCATCATTTTTCGATTTGCATGCAGATGCCACAGAGTGTGGCAAGTATCGGACAAGTGTTGTTGCAAACTTGAATTCAACTCAATTGCAATTGCAATGGCTGTGGCTGTGGCAGTTGCACTTGCAGCATATTTAGTTGCTTTGGACGTGTCTGAGCTTTGAGCCTGCCACCTGACCAACCTTGCCACGCCTCTTGTGGCACGTTGCCTGCCGACATGTGTTCAATGTGTCGACAAAAACTCTCGGCAAAAACTTTTCAAACTGTGTCTCGGCCTCATCCATTTGGGGTTATAGTTGGTGGGGGCATGCCACATCCATACACCCGATATGTGTTTAACTAATGTTTTTGCTTTGTTGCAATCCTCCTCCCCAGGTCATCACGGCCAGCGATTCGGCGCCGAGAGCCCTCAAGGACTTGCGCAACCGCTGCCTCAATCCCGGCAAATACGCCCAGCATCTGGAGCACTGGCTGGCCTATTATCCTGCCCAGCAGCTGCACATCATCGACGGGGAGCAGCTCCGTCTCAATCCCATCGATGTGCTGAACGAGCTGCAGCGATTCATCAAGATCCAACCCCAGCTGGACTACTCCAATCACCTGCGCTACGATGTGAAGAAGGGCTTCTATTGCCAGGCTGTCAGCGAGAAGCGCAACAAATGCCTCGGCAAGTCCAAGGGGCGGCAGTATCCGCCCATGGACGAACGCAGCGCCAAGCTGTTGCAGCGGTAAGTAAAGTACAGGGTATACAGAAATCAAAACTGTTGAAAAATCGTCAATATTAATCAACTAGACTTCGAGTTGGACTACAAAACATCGAAAGTATTGAGTAAAAACTAGGCTATGACTTATGTGTGCCATAACTAGGGTATCCAACGGTCGATCATTATGAAGATGGGGCGGATAATAAATTATATTATTTGCAATACATAAGCCAAGTTTCAGATCTCTGCGACCATTTATAATCCCACGAGATAAAATGTAAGAATTATTTCTCGAGCAAAAAAAAACATATATCATATCATATCATATTCTCCCAACTCTAAGCTGCACACAAGATATACTAAATTCCTTTCACCTGCCAGAGCCCAACTGCGAGGTATTCAGAAGTCGAAAAAAATTGGGGGGAAAAAATTGGTGAAGAGCAAAAAATCTATGAGAAACGAGCCTGAAGTATGATAAAAACGGGTCGTATGAGTGATTTGGGTTGGTTTTTGGGCGACAGACGTATGGCGACGACGACAACGATGCTTTGAGTGAAGGATTAATGAACATATATGTATGTAGTATAGTGTATGTGTAAAAGAAGAGTGACGAGAGTGAGAGAGAGAGGGGAACTCTCGTATAGGTTGAATGAAGTTTCTGTGGCCGTGGAAAGTGCACTTTGCTGTAGAGGCAACGATTTGGCATGCCAGCTGTCAGTTGGTCGGGATAGCGCAGGATAGCAATGCCACAGCACTGGGTACTGAGTGAGCGAGGAGAGTCCTTTTATGTTCACTGATTCACAGAGCAGTTAAACGACAGCGAAATATACGTTACAAGAAGAAACACGAAAGTATGGATGAAAATATAAATGCTGGCAAATATAGCTTATTAGCATAAGAAGTAGTGCAGAGTAGATTAAATATGGAAAACGACAAATTATTAAGCAAATAGTGAAGTGTAGTTAAACGATGTTATTTGAATTCGAATTGGCGTTTTAAGTGCCGGTAACAGAAGCAGAGTAGCATGGGCTTAACACTGCTTTGTAGTGTTGGAGAAGTTAATTTAATGAAGATGCTGCTGTTATTCATCGAGCATGCTGTTAATGTAAGCTTACAGAGTAATCAGTGATCTGGCTATGTTATTTTACATTCCTTTTAAATGGTGTTTATTTGTATCTCTTTTAGCTATTATCTAAATCACAATACGGCGCTGGTGAAGCTGCTGAAGAAGCTTGGCTCACGTCCCATACCGCAATGGCTGAAGGATGACTTATCCACGGGTACGTGATAGCAGCTGTTTATTGTCGGCGGTGGCAGCGACGACCACGGCGGCGGTGGCTTAGGAATTGGTTACGGACTTGGCTACGGCAAATATCGCAAAATGCGCGCAAAACTCAGGAAACAATTGCATTGGTTGCAGTTGGTGGCGGCAGAGGAACAGGCAGTGGCAGTGGCAGTGGCAGCGGCAGCAGAGATGCAAACAGCGGCAGCGCAGCAGCAAACTATGCAAAGCAGCGACGTCAGCGCGAAACAATGAAGTTAGAATAGCAGAAGAAGAAGCAGAGTTGAAAAAAATAGTGAAACATAATTAGCAGCGGCAGCAGCAGCGGCAGCTTTTGAACATGATGGAACATGTTTGTTGTGCCTGTTGATGTTGTTGTTGTTGTTGTTATTTAATGATGTCGCTGCAATTGTCAGCTGGAAAACAAAGCAAGGATGAAAAAAAATAGAAGTAAGAAAAAAAAAAACAAGAGTTAACTAGCAAGTGCATGCAAGTGTGTGTGAGTGAGAGTGTATGTGTGTATTATGTAAATAATGGCTTATAAGATAGAATGCGTGCATGTGTGTGTGTGTGTGTGTGTGTGTGTGAGAGTGAGAAAGAGAGAGAGAAATAAATCATAGAGAAAATCCGCATTAATATAAAATGCATTTATCGCGCTTTTGTTAGTTGTTTAAATGTTGAACAAATAGAAAAAAATGCAATTACAAAAAGAAAAAAAAAAAAACAAGTGAAACAAACGAGATTTAAATACATAAATAACTAAATAAATCACAGGCAATTTACATGTAAAGTAATATTATTATGCGCCCAATTAACTCCGATTTGATTCATTTCGTTATTACCTCGATCAAAAAAAAAATGAAAAGAAAAAAGAAACTGAAATTGAATTAAACAAATAACAGAGATTTCCAATTTATTTGAACTCTGAGTTTTAATTATTAATAATGTATACTAATATTTGAAATAATTTTAAATCCATGCCAAAACTGTCTATCTACAGTTAACGAGTGCTATATGAATATGTTAATAATAATAATATTGAGTGTATATCTTTAACTAAGGCTGCTATTAATGTACTAAGTGTATTATAAATGTTTTTAATGTAAAAGAAAAAAAAAACAAACACTAATGCTTAACGAAGAAGTGTACGCAATGCTCTAACATAGTTATATTATATATATTGTATAGTTGGATATATTAATATATATTATAAACTAGTTCAAGTTTAGATTCGTAAAGCGACAATAATAAATGCGAAAATTTAAACGAAGTAGCCGTTTTATTTTTCTGGGCTTCAACGGTCGTGAGCACCCTGTGTTGCTGGTTTGTGTCTAGGCTGTAGGTGCAGAGCACTTAATGCACCAACTAAGTCGAGTTGCTAAATTCCTATCGTACTAGATGTGTGCAAATTTTTGCAGCAACATTTGTGGTAAATTAGATAAAAGTTTGTGCAATCAACTTTATATTTTTTTGGTTTAATGCATCAAGTTTTCAAGCTTCCTATTCCTGCAATTGGTGTATGTCTCCGCTTTATTATCTGAAACAGCCAACTTAACTCACTTAACGAAACTGGCTCACTTAACAGACAGCGCTCATTTGGCGTATATGTTAATGTTTTCTTGCACAAGAATATTTTCTTTTATATTGGGAGAAGCAATATATAAATGTATTGTTAATTGATAGATTATAAAATCATAATATTAAGCTTACCCAATTTATTTCTCATGAATTAACATCGCTCTATGTTATCGATATATCGCTGGCTGCTGCTAACAGCATACCAGGCATGTGCCCATAACAGCCCAGCCAGCACAGCTGATTTCGAATTTTCGCAGTGGCTGCTTGCGATTGCGCCAAAAGGTGCTTTAACATTTCGGCCGGACTGTAACATTAGTCTGTTATCGTAGTTGTTCGCGCGCGGTTCGGTGTACGGCGTTTGGCTTTGTTGACGTGTTGCTGCTGCGGCTGTCTTCTTTGCTTAACTAATTAAGCATTATATTATTAGAACCTGCAATAAATCTTCGCAGTCGTCGAAAAAATACGGCAAACCATTTGAAAATACGCGTGTGAAAATAGCAGCTGCCATTTAACCGTTAACGTCGTCCGTTTAAAAGTGAAAAGTGTTTAAAACGCGAGTGCAAAGCGAAAGATTGTTGAAGGAAGAGGTTGAAAGAGTGAGAGAGAGAGAGGAAAGAGAAGCCGCCGCTTATAAGAGCATTCAATTAATTCTAATTGGAATCGCATAAAGTTAATACCAAAAGTTAAAAAGCATTGTTTAATACAAAAGTTTGTCGTGAATCGTGTACCGCTTATCGCGACTGTGTGTGTGTGTGTGAGTGTGTGTGCGTAAAACATATGCCGCGTTTTCGTACTTGACCAGTCAAATACGAAGCGAATAATATAAGGAAAAACCGGTAAATTTTTTTTGTTCTCTTTACCCTTTGAGTTTTATGTGCGATTCTCATCGTTCCACCTTTGTTTTCATTTCTGTTGCTGCTGTGGTTGTTGTTCTTGTTGTTCTGTGGAGTTGATGCATATATAAACTCACATTTGTGGTTTTATTCTATTTGTCATATTTATGACACATTTTTGTGTCAAATTCTTAGTAAATTAAATTTTTAGCTTTTACTTTAATGTCAAATTTATATTTTGCGAAAATTAAATTACAATTATATATATCGTTTTTCCGCATCAAAATTCTAGTGAAAATACCATTTTTATATAAATAGTTAATATAATTAACATTTATCATCATCGGGAACAACAATAATAACAACTACAACTACCCCTATCGAATTACTCATTTTACGTATTTCGGCTTATTCATACTTGACCCCTCCCTCAACTCTCCCGCACTCCTTATCTCCATCTGTTTTCTGCTCACACTCACGTTTTTGCAGTGTGTGTGTGAGTGTGTCTGTGGTATTGTGTCTCGTGCTGCTTTCGTCGCTAATTCGTTGTTATTGTTTGCTGTGATCTTGTGTGACAGTGTTGAACAACACCATCACCCTCAACCGTCACCACCACCACCACCACTACCCTGAAAGTCCGATAACATGTCCAGACGCGGTGTTGTGTTACTTAAGTCAGTGCAGCTGATGCTACGTCGCCCCAATCCACATCATCTGAGATTCAATGGACTACGCTTAACGCCGGTAGCGACAAGCTACTCAATATTGGTAAGTATCATTAAATAAAATAATTGAACTATTATTATTTGATTGTGCTGAATAATAGACAGTTTTCAACTATCGATTACTGCTTATCGTTATCGATCTGCAGCTAAAGACAAAACGGGAGTTGAACTTTTTTGAGGCCAAACAGTTGACAGGTGCCAAAGTCAGTTATTTATTTATACACATTGCTGATGATAACATTGCTATATATCCAGTTTTATCTGTTGTCTAATATATAACACACATACACATACTGAATGTGTCTGTGTAGCGCGTGTCGCTCTGGGGGAGCAGCTGCCGTCTGCCGGTTTTGCCGGCGACTATATGATATTTATAAAAATATACACAAGAAGCATCAGAATATAGCATATCAAAAACATATAGACAAGACTTTCTTTTGTATATATGTATGTATACATATGTATATATTTTTTGTTACATTATATAATATGCGTGAGCGTACAGAATACTTGTGGGCGCATTTTTTAAATTATTAAAATTTATGCGAGCCAAAAAGAGAGAATGATAGAGGGAAGAGCAAGAGTTCAAGCACCAACAAAACATCAAGCAAAGCACACATACACTCATACATACATACATACATACATAAATACATATGAATGTAGCGAGTATTTACACATTCTACTTTGTGTGTATGTTCTGTTTGGCGCTTCATTATTGCCTGCCTTTTCTTACATGCTGTCAGCTGTTGTTGTTGTAACAGTTGTTGCTGCCTGCTTACTTTTTCACATATTATCTGCTTTGGCCAACTACAACAACACAACTGCCGCTCTCATCACCAGCAAGTCGAGTTTGGCTCCTGATGCTCTCTCAGTATTCACTCACTCACTGTCTCTCACACTCTCTCTCTCTCTCTCTGTCTCTCGGTAGAAACTTCATTTGAAGTTCACTCTTATTGGCAATGGGCCTGCATTTCTGCGTGTGTGCACATTTCCCTTTATGTGTGTGTCGTTCGCATTACACGAGTGAAGCCTCTATGCATGTTTGTGTGAATGCTGTTTGTACTTATACCCCTTAGGCTGTGCAAATGTATACGAAGCGTATTGTTGATTATGTAATTTATGTAACAGAAAAAATAAATCAAGGCAGCTGTGACCTTATTAAAACTTATAAATATTTATGGTATATTATGCCATAATATTGATTCTTATCTTCTATAGGGTATACACTAGTTTGGCATTGTGTGCTGTCTGCACCTGTCCAACGTTCATTCAGCGCAAAACCGAAAAAAGCTGTCAAAAATGGTTTATCGTTGAGCTCTCGAGAGAGTGAGAGTAAGAGAGCAAATCAGGTGAGCTTGAGGCTCAATTCACCGGTGTTGCCAGTTTAGCTTTTTTATTGCAATATTATGTATAGTTATATGCGTTTGCAAGGTTAATATAGATTATGCGACTAATAATAATTAAAAATGGTCTAATTAATGTATTTTTTTTTTTTAAATTTGTAGTTGTTAACTAGAAAAGACCATAAATTGCCCAGCAGTCAACTGTTTTTGACGAAATTTATATTTGCTTATCTTTAAAGAGTCACAATACTTGCAACCCCTTAACAGATATTGTCAAAAAGAGATCCAAAACGCCGTTTTCCATAAAACGCGTCCTATTTCAAATTGGAACTGCCATAACTGGGCCAAACATTAACCGATTTTGATAAAATTTGTATTTTTGTTCATGGTTTTAATCCCAGTATAATTCTGCATTCAAAGATCTTTCAATTTCGGCGTTTTAATTTTTTTTTAAATTTTTTGCCCCCTTTTTCATACTAACCCCTTGACAATATCATCAAAAAAGAAAAAATTTTCGATTCCAATTTTTTTGAGTCTAATCGATTCTAGGACTCAAAACAAGCAGTCTGCTTTTTATTTGAGGTGTTTCTGATGAGTATTTCATGAGATATGGCCAAAAGTATGCAAAAAATACTTACAAATTATCCCTATAATACTATAAAAACAGTAGCTTAACTTTGAAGAGCCACAATATTGCAACCCCTCACGGATATTCATGAAATTTGTGTCCAGGACGGCCATGATCCTATTTTTGAAAATTAAGTTGATTTGAGATGTTTCTGATGAGTATTTTTCGAGATATCGCCAAAAATGTGTCAAAAAGAGATCCAAAACGCCGTTTTCCATAAAACGCGTCCTATTTTAAATTGGAACTGCCATAACTTGGCCAAACATTAACCGATTTTGATAAAATTTGTGTTTTTGTTCATGGTTTTAATCCCAGTTCAATTCTGCATTCAAAGATCTTTCAATTTCGGCGTTTTAAATTTTTTAAATTTTTTGACCACTTTTTCATACTAACCCCTTGACAATATCATCAAAAAAGAAAAAATTTTCGATTCCAATTTTTTTGAGTCTAATCGATTCTAGGACTCAAAACAAGCATTCTGCTTTTTATTTGAGGTGTTTCTGATGAGTATTTCATGAGATATGGCCAAAAGTATGCAAAAAATACTTACAAATTATCCCTATAATACTATAAAAACAGTAGCTTAACTTTGAAGAGCCACAATATTGCAACTCCTCAACGGATATTCATGAAATTTGTGTCCAGGACGGTCATGATCCTATTTTTGAAAATAAAGTTGATTTGAGATGTTTCTGATGAGTATATTTCGAGATATCGCCAAAAATGTGTCAAAAAGAAATCCAAAACGCCGTTTTCCATAAAACGCGTCCTATTTCAAATTGGAACTGCCATAACTTGGCCAAACATTAACCGATTTTGATAAAATTTGTGTTTTTGTTCATGGTTTTAATCCCAGTTTAATTCTGCATTCAAAGATCTTTCAATTTCGGCGTTTTAATTTTTTTTAAATTTTTTGCCCCCTTTTTCATACTAACCCCTTGACAATATCATCAAAAATAAAAAAATTTTCGATTCCAATTTTTTTGAGTCTAATCGATTCTAGGACTCAAAACAAGCATTCTGCTTTTTATTTGAGGTGTTTCTGATGAGTATTTCATGAGATATGGCCAAAAGTATGCAAAAAATACTTACAAATTATCCCTATAATACTATAAAAACAGTAGCTTAAATTTGAAGAGCCACAATATTGCAACCCCTCAACGGATATTCATGAAATTTGTGTCCAGGACGGTCATGATCCTATTTTTGAAAATAAAGTTGATTTGAGATGTTTCTGATGAGTATTTTTCGAGATATCGCCAAAAATGTGTCAAAAAGAGATCCAAAACGCCGTTTTCCATAAAACGCGTCCCATTTTAAATTGGAACTGCCATAACTTGGCCAAACATTAACCGATTTTGATAAAATTTGTGTTTTTGTTCATGGTTTTAATCCCAGTTCAATTCTGCATTCAAAGATCTTTCAATTTCGGCGTTTTAAATTTTTTAAATTTTTTGACCACTTTTTCATACTAACCCCTTGACAATATCATCAAAAAAGAAAAAATTTTCGATTCCAATTTTTTTGAGTCTAATCGATTCTAGGACTCAAAACAAGCATTCTGCTTTTTATTTGAGGTGTTTCTGATGAGTATTTCATGAGATATGGCCAAAAGTATGCAAAAAATACTTACAAATTATCCCTATAATACTATAAAAACAGTAGCTTAACTTTGAAGAGCCACAATATTGCAACCCCTCAACGGATATTCATGAAATTTGTGTCCAGGACGGTCATGATCCTATTTTTGAAAATAAAGTTGATTTGAGATGTTTCTGATGAGTATTTTTCGAGATATCGCCAAAAATGTGTCAAAAAGAGATCCAAAACGCCGTTTTCCATAAAACGCGTCCTATTTCAAATTGGAACTGCCATAACTGGGCCAAACATTAACCGATTTTGATAAAATTTGTGTTTTTGTTCATGGTTTTAATCCCAGTTTAATTCTGCATTCAAAGATCTTTCAATTTCGGCGTTTTAATTTTTTTTAAATTTTTTGCCCCTTGACAATATCATCAAAAATAAAAAAATTTTCGATTCCAATTTTTTTGAGTCTAATCGATTCTAGGACTCAAAACAAGCATTCTGCTTTTTATTTGAGGTGTTTCTGATGAGTATTTCATGAGTATTTCATTGTGTCCAGGACGGTCATGATCCTATTTTTGAAAATAAAGTTGATTTGAGATGTTTCTGATGATTATTTTTCGAGATATCGCCAAAAATGTGTCAAAAAGAGATCCAAACGCCGTTTTCCATAAAACGCGTCCTATTTCAAATTGGAACTGCCATAACTTGGCCAAACATTAACCGATTTTGATAAAATTTGTGTTTTTGTTCATGGTTTTAATCCCAGTTCAATTCTGCATTCAAAGATCTTTCAATTTCGGCGTTTTAAATTTTTTAAATTTTTTGACCACTTTCATACTAACCCCTTGACAATATCATCAAAAAAGAAAAATTTTCGATTCCAATTTTTTTGAGTCTAATCGATTCTAGGACTCAAAACAAGCATTCTGCTTTTTATTTGAGGTGTTTCTGATGAGTATTTCATGAGATATGGCCAAAAGTATGCAAAAAATACTTACAAATTATCCCTATAATACTATAAAAACAGTAGCTTAACTTTGAAGAGCCACAATATTACAACCCCTCAACGGATATTCATGAAATTTGTGTCCAGGACGGTCATGATCCTATTTTTGAAAATAAAGTTGATTTGAGATGTTTCTGATGAGTATTTTTCGAGATATCGCCAAAAATGTGTCAAAAAGAGATCCAAAACGCCGTTTTCCATAAAACGCGTCCTATTTTAAATTGGAACTGCCATAACTTGGCCAAACATTAACCGATTTTGATAAAATTTGTGTTTTTGTTCATGGTTTTAATCCCAGTTCAATTCTGCATTCAAAGATCTTTCAATTTCGGCGTTTTAAATTTTTTAAATTTTTTGACCACTTTTTCATACTAACCCCTTGACAATATCATCAAAAAAGAAAAATGTTCGATTCCAATTTTTTTGACTCTAATCGATTCTAGGACTCAAAACAAGCATTCTGCTTTTTATTTGAGGTGTTTCTGATGAGTATTTCATGAGATATGGCCAAAAGTATGCAAAAAATACTTACAAATTATCCCTATAATACTATAAAAACAGTAGCTTAACTTTGAAGAGCCACAATATTGCAACCCCTCAACGGATATTCATGAAATTTGTGTCCAGGACGGCCATGATCCTATTTTTGAAAATAAAGTTGATTTGAGATGTTTCTGATGATTATTTTTCGAGATATCGCCAAAAATGTGTCAAAAAGAGATCCAAAACGACGTTTTCCATAAAACGCGTCCTATTTCAAATTGGAACTGCCATAACTTGGCCAAACATTAACCGATTTTGATAAAATTTGTGTTTTTGTTCATGGTTTTAATCCCAGTTCAATTCTGCATTCAAAGATCTTTCAATTTCGGCGTTTTAAATTTTTTAAATTTTTTGACCACTTTTTCCCCTTGACAATATCATCAAAAAAGAAAAAATTTTCGATTCCAATTTTTTTGAGTCTAATCGATTCTAGGACTCAAAACAAGCATTCTGCTTTTTATTTGAGGTGTTTCTGATGAGTATTTCATGAGATATGGCCAAAAGTATGCAAAAAATACTTACAAATTATCCCTATAATACTATAAAAACAGTAGCTTAACTTTGAAGAGCCACAATATTGCAACCCCTCAACGGATATTCATGAAATTTGTGTCCAGGACGGTCATGATCCTATTTTTGAAAATAAAGTTGATTTGAGATGTTTCTGATGAGTATTTTTCGAGATATCGCCCAAAATGTGTCAAAAAGAGATCCAAAACGCCGTTTTCCATAAAACGCGTCCTATTTCAAATTGGAACTGCCATAACTTGTCCAAACATTAAGCTATTTTTTGACCACTGGCATACTTCCCCTTGACAATATCATCAAAAATGACCCAAAATGACATTTTTAATTTTTAGTCTGGTTATCCTTTCTCTAGCTTTTTCTATCAACACTGCCGCTTACAGCTATATTCTGCTAATACCTGCCCTCTCTCTCTCTCTCTCTTTATCTGCCTCTGTGCGTGAGTGTATGTGTGTGTGTGGGATTCATTCGGCAAGTTCCGATTGAACCACTCAGCTGTGAATCATTTTGGCTTTGCGTGTTATTTGCTTTGTGCCGTTGTCCCTTTCTGGCAGATGCGAGTACGTTTATCAGGTCGTCGTCGTCTCAGGTGAGACATTTAGCGGCCTACGAAATGAAGGAAGCGAAGAAAGAAGCAAAAGAAATAAGTCGTTTACGCCCACTGTCTGTCTCCCTCTCTGTCTGTCAGTCGTCTGGCCATAACATGTTCTTTTATGGCAAACACGATTTGCATACGAAATGATTAAATTCGTTGTTATTTGTACAAGGAGGTAGTAGTAGGGGGGGACTGAGCTTTTGTTTGCCCGTTGTCTATGTAAGCTAAAGTGAGAAGGGGATTGGTGAGGGGCGAAGAAAAACAAACAGAACGAAATACAATACAAAATGTTGACACAAAGTGTCAAATGCAGCGCAGTAAAAAAAGTTTTATCTGTAAACTGAGAGCGAGGGTCGCCGCTTGTGGGTCGTGGGTCGGGGGTCGTCGGTTGTTGTGGGTGGGGGTACGCCTTTTGATACTCGCGAGAGATATAACGGCACATTATTTGATTGTTGCCCGTGTCACATTTTCTTGTTGTTGTTGCTGGTGCCACTTAATTTGCACATTTTTTTTTTGGCATGCTATCTCGCTCACAACTGATTAAAGTCAACAAAAGTTCAAGCAAAAAAATTATAATAATGCAAAAAAGAAGAATGAGCTGATTGCATTTAAGGAGACACACACATACTCATGCCCACATATGATGCAAAAAGTTGAAGCATGATATTTTTGACGTCCCTGAGCGCTTTTGTTTTCGTCACTGGTTGAGGGAGGGGGTGAGGAACAGCTCTCAGTCATAATTTTTCCATCGCACGTTTCGCTCTAGTTTTCGCTTAAAGCTCTGCAGCCTAACTACAACTACAACAACAACTACAGCTAAAGCTATTTTCATTCGTCTGTCAGTTTTTGGATTTTTCGTAACCTTCACTCTCTCTCTCTCTCTCACACACACACACACTTACACTAGCATGTCGCTGTCGCTGTCTCTGTCTTGTTACTGGCAGCATAAAAAGTTTTATTGGCGCCATTCGGTCTGCCGCACAACACAAAATATGTGTTAGAAACAAAAGTTCAACACACACACACACACATACAAACTCTCTCTTGCGCTTACTCTCTCTGCACTCTCTTTACAAAATCCTCTCTGGCTTCACTTTGTTCAAACAGTCTGTTCAATTTCGTTTGCATTTGAATGGATTTTTGGGTGCTCCATGCATTGTTAAAGGCGTGGGTGGGCGTGGCATACTGCCAACAATTATTTTTGGGGCCTGAGCTATAAATAAATTTTTGCATACACACACACACACACACACTCGTCATGCATACATTTGTATGTATGGGGGTGTGTTTGTATGGGGAAAAGAGCGATGCAATTGATATTTGATTATGCCACCGCGTTGCACACTGATTCCTCACAGTTCAATGGGTGTATGGGTGTGTGTTTAAGCCATGGCTAAAATACACACAGAGCCGTAAATAGTAAACCAAAACATAGTTGTATATTATGACAAAGGAATTTAAACCTGCAACTGTAACTGTTCTTGCTGCCAATGGGAAAATTCTAAAATTTATAAACATTGAGCTCTCAAATCAGAGTGAAAATGCCACTTGAACAAAGCTTATTGGGTTTGTCGAAATACAGTAAAAACTCGCTAGACTGAACAAGTAATGGAGATTTAAATATATATGGAAAATAATTTTTTAATTTTTTTTTTAACATGCCAATATTCAAAATTGAAAAGATATTTGATAAAGTGAAACATTTTTATAACGTAATTTTCAATAAAAAAAGTTTTCACTGTAATACTCGAAATATTCGTAGTAGCCGAGATAATACAGATATACCTCTATGTTATTATCTAAATACGTTTTAATAAATTATAATAAGTGCCTTGAAAGCTTGTCTAATCAGTCTAATCAGTCAAGTTTTTGAGATTTTCTAACTTTTAAGTTACACTGCAATAAATTAAAGCAGAAACTATGCCAAATTTTTTGGAAAAACTGGCAGTGAACTACAAGTTTTTATTTTCAAAATTTAGTTTTTTTTTTGTTTAACTTGCTCAATTAACAGCAGCTGAACTTCTGGCGGTTTGCTTATCTCGTGTGGAGGAGACTTTTTGCCATTGTTTGAATCAGCAAAAATACCGTTTTAATGGTTAAACTTAAAGCTCGGTGTTTGTGCGTGGGTGGAAGGGTGATGGGTGATGGGTAGGCAGGGAGGGAGGAGAGTGCCGAGTGTAGTCTAAAAATTTTGTGCAAAGCTTTTTCGGCTTAACTCGTTCACAAACAGCAACCGCAGCAAATCTGCATATTATGCTGGATATATTCTACCTACCAGGGAAGCAACCCGCAAACCCCAAACCAAGGAACCCTCTACACCTACCTACCTACCTACCTACCTACCTAACTTACACCTACAACTAAACCCTTACTCTCTATTTCTCTCCCTCCCTCTATATCTCTCTCTCTCTCTGAGTGTGTCAAAAATATTTTCACTTGGAAACTTGTGCACGTTTTCCCACATTTATCAGAATGCCAAAATCTTTCATCTAGCTGAAAACCGTAACCATTTGCATATAGGGGGTGTAGAGAAAGAGTGAGAGAGTAAGATAGATGGTATGTGAGAGCGAGACAGAAGATAAGCTTACACACATGCATATCTATAGTAACTTGCATTCCCAGCATACGTTAGACTAATTAATGTTAATAAGACGCGTCTGATACTGAAATTAAAAGTGGGGCAGGATAGGGGAAAAGCTCAGCAAAGAGGATAATGTGTAAGGGAAGAAATGTGGGGTGAATATACATAAGTATAAGTATTTCTATATGTGGTGTAGCTGTTGCGTGTTTCAATTTGAGTTGAAATGTGTTTTGGCCAATTGATTCCGCTTTGCGTGTTATGGCGATTGTTGCTCATGTACTTGAGTCGCGTTTAAGTGGCACGATAAACAACACAGGTTGCACACTCAGCCCACATGTTGCAACTATGAGCGACGATTGCAAGTGGCAAGCGTGTGCTCTGGATTGATAGCAGTGGCTGTCAAACTGTAAGCACTTTTGTATGGTTTTCGTATCTCTTGAGTTTGGCCATTAAATCGTTAACTGATAAACGTTATCTCATGCTCAAGTTTTCATATTATTGAATGAACAACATGAAAATGAGTTTAAAACTTGTTTGCAAACCTTTCAATGTTGTACATAATTTATGCACAATTTTACAAATGTTGCTGCCCCTTTCTCTCTATATATACATATATCTCTCTCTGTCTGTCTTTTTCTGGTTCTGCTCTTTGAACTTTGACTGAGATTTAGTGTCAATTTATTGGCTCGTTGACTGTTGTTAATGCTTTTGGCTGAATTCAAACTCAAACTCGACTTGGCCAAGTTGTAATTTATATAGTAAATATTTAGATTGTAAGTGCTACGCGAGGGACCGCATTTTGCCCCTAAATAAAAAAAAAGAGAAACAACAAAATCTTTGCATAAATTTTACCACAATTTAAAAGGTCTACAGAGGTAGTATAGAGGCTATATTGGGGGTAGAGCAAAAAAAGGCCTGTCTGTCCCTAAGTTAACTGCATAAAAAGCCCTATTAATAATTCAGAACGTGTCTTAGAAGCAGCTTCCACTCCTGTCCAGGATCCCCCCCAGAAGTGTCAGCTGCCCTATTTTTCTGCTTGTTGTTGTTGATGTTGTTGTTCTCCCTAATATTGGTGCAAATTTTGCTATTATATGCAAATTTTTCAGTCCGCAAAGTAACTCGCCACAAAATGAGCTACATAAATTGTCCAGGAGTTGCCTTTTTTCCTTTGATTTTTCATGCCGTTGGTTACATGTCCACTTGGGGCAGGCGTGAGCCGCGTTAACTGGATTAATTTTTGGCATATTAACAAACAGCAACAAATAAAATAAAAAAAAAATACACTAAATAGAGAGTAAGAAAATGCAGAAAAAGTGGGGAATATAAAGAAAAGGCAAATAAAGTGGAAAAAATGTGAAAAAATAATGAGAAATCAAAGAAAAAGACGAAAAAGATTAAAAGGTGCAGGAGCAATAGAGAAAGATAAGAAAATCTGCTAAATTTTCACATGTCTCCGTTTTTCATAATATATAATTTTTTGATTAACCTTTTTCTAGCTAGAATACTATTCAGCTGTAATCAATATTTCTAATAAATACGATTAATAAGAGAAAAAAAACCTTTTTCTAGCTAAAAAAAATTTTGAAATATTTTTTACGTTTTGTTAGGCGTATTTTTTAAACAATAAAAAAGCTACGTTAAAGTTAAACAATTCAATTTAATTTTATTATTTTGATTTTAAATCTACATTTTTATGTATTTTATCAAATTCTTAACTATTTCTACTTTTTAGTATTCTCTTAGAGAATAGAGATCTGTTTTTTTTTTTAATAGTTTATCTTATGTTAAGCATAATATAAAGCAAGTAAAATGCTTACTTATTTTATTATCTTAGAAATATGTTTACTAATTTTTCTTTTTTTTACATTATGTTTATTGCTTCAACTACTTGCCTTTTACAGTAAGTTAAGCTTAGCTTTAAAGCCAAAACTATTTGAAATCTCTTTGGCATTAAAATAAATACCAAAAGTAGTTGCTTAACTTCTCTACTATTCACTTCCCTTTTCTTTTCTTTATTATTTACAATTGTTTTGTTTTTTTTTTTTTTTGTAAATTTGTTCTTTGTTAATCGTGGAAAGCGTATCTGAGTGGCGCTGTGCTTAGCCCAATTTTCCATTTAGACTGTTGTCGTTGTTTATGATAAAAATGTTGCTGAATTATGTCGTTGGCATGTCCTTCCCCGCACCGCCATCCCCTCACGCTCAGCGTCGACCCAGCTTGTGGGCCACTTAGTGGCAAGCAGCGAACAGTGTTGCCATTTCCCTATTTTCTCTCTTTCTATAAAGTATATCTCTGTTTCACTCTCTCTCTCTCTCCCTCTCAATCTCTCTCTCTGGTGACTTGGTTTATTTTGTTCCATATATAATACATTTTTATCGTTTGCTGTCTTGGGGCGTGTCCTTGTTGTCAGCATTGCCCTGAGCTCTGAGCGGGTCCAGCCTGCGTATTTTTTACTTAACGCTTCAGCTATTCCATCTAATTGTAAGCAAATTAAAAGCATTCGTGCCTGACACATGGAGACACATGTTTCAGGCCAAAATCTAGCTCTCTTTCTCTGTTTCTAACTTTTTATAATTTTCTTTTTATTATTATACATACTTAGTCTTAAGTTTTCTTTGGCAAAGACACATAATCATCTCCAGCTTTAGCTCTATTTTTGCACATATTTTCTCAAGGCGTTGGCAGCCGTATTTTCTCTCAATTTTCTTTTGGGGATTTTCATTTTTTACTTGCTTTGGGCTGCCACTTCTTTGTAATGGGAAAAGTGAATTATGCTGCATACATATAAAAATATTTTACGTTCGCTCGTTGAAGGCAAATTGCGAGCAAACGAGGCAACATATTGATGAAGAGAAACTGCCTCTCTCTCTCGCCCTCATATTCTCTGTCTTTCTCTTTGACTACTGTAATCATCTGGCTGTAGTTTGAGTTCCTTTTACGACTGCACTTCATTTGCGCCTTGGCAGCATTAATATTAAAACATTTGTAGTAAAAACAGAAGAAGGATAAGTAAAATATAACATTTTCTCATATTCCCTTTTCCCATATCAAGTATTTAGCATAAAGTGTAAAACAGTAAATTTAAGAGGCGCATTTCAATTGTTGAGAATCCCTTCAGTTGTCCTGCCTCCATTTGAAAGCGAAAATTCTCTGATTCAGTTGCCGTTTAATTAGTTTATGTATTCAATTAGTTACACATTAGTCTAGTTACCTTTTACCAGACTTTTAATGAATAATATTAGTTGCCATACAGGGCGTATGCGCAATATTTGCTAGTTACGCATACGCCACATTGAACGCAGCCGAAGAACATACAAAAAAAAAAAGAACACAAACTCCATTAAGACAATGTCTCAATGTCGTAAATCATATCGTATAGTATATCGTGTTTAGCCAAATGTGTGTCGCATTATTCCCACAACGCGCATTCCACTCCAAGGGGCAACATACCGAAATGGGCCATAAAATATGTGGAGAGAAGGGCCATGAAGAGAGGGTGAGCAAAGTGAAGAGAAAAATAAGCAAAAGTTTTGCCTAACAGGACGATCTTTAACAGCCGACTAAAGTTCATGTTGCTAAAAATCCCCAAAAATAGAAAAAAAAAACCAAAATATATATAGTCTAATGGGGAGACCTTTCTTTCTCTCTCACGCACTCTCTCTATCTCTCTCTTTTGGTATCTGTCATCTGCGGCGCTTTTATCGCTTTTCATTTGAATTATGACTGTTTGACAAATTTAAGTCTGAAAATTGCGCTCATGTTTTGTTTCATTTGCTTCAGTTTTCATTTAATTTTCTGTATCTTTGGCAGTCCCACCATCTACATTAATAGCCATTTCCTCTGCTATGTATTGGTGTGTATCTGTGTATCGTGTACAACGGCATACTAATTTTAGTCGCCGTCTGCTTTTTGCTTATTTCGCTGTTTTTCCTCTTTTTTGATAGTCTTCCACACATGCTCTCATACACCTGTCTCTCTCACATTTCAACTATATAAATATTTATTTTTTGTGAAAAACATCTTTTCAATCTAGATATTTGCCAAAAAAATAAGAAAATAGAACGAGACAAAAGAAAAAGGTATATATTCATATATATACTCAGCCTAATGAACATGCCCAAAATTTATGAGCAGTGTATTTTATATATATATAAATATATATATATATTTAATTTAGATGAGCTTGTTTTGTTATTAGAAATATAAACATATACATAATTATTTATTTATACATAAAAAATATATATTTTTATATAAAATATTTATTTGAGGTCAACTTAAGAATCAAGGCCTGATTTGCTAAAAAAAAAACTTAAATTCCAAGTTTAAAAATTGTATTCATGTTTATGACTCAAGTTAGATAAAAGTTTTAGTATAAAATAAAAAATATATTTAAATATAATAATTAATAATTTTTATATAAATTTAGTTAATTATTAATAACACAAGCTAAACTAGAAAAAATAATTATTTATAATTTTATATAAATAAATGTATTTATATATTATATGCAACATTCAGAGCTGACTTTATATTTTGTTTTGGAATGTGATTTATTTTTGCGCTAAACTTGACTTTTCTATTCATGCGCTGTGATTCATGCTGAATCATAAATTTGTTATTTACTATATTGAGTTTTAGAATGAGAATGCTGAAATAGAAGAGAGCGAGATGGGGGAAGAAGAGCGTAGCTTATCAACAATTCTCTAACATTCTCTGACAATCTGAGAAACTTTCGTTTTTTTTCTTCATAAGTGTTCACATAGAAATGTGAACTTTAAATTTTTATTTGCCAGGTATTGGCATTAAAATACACACACACACACACTCTCACGTTTTATTCTTCAACTTAATTAAATATTCAACGTCATGTGAGAAGCGTTAACTGCATAAAAAAGTATTTTCTTGGCTGAGTTGCCACTTGACACGCGACTTCTGCTCCTGTTTCTGCTGCCAGGACAATGCAAATTGAGTCAGCAATAGAGGGAGCTCAAAGAAACTTGTCACAAAGTTGACTGAGTTAAGTGGGCGTGGCTGTAAACATGCGGAAAGGGGTGGGATGGGGAGGGGGGGGTTACACTTAGTCACTCAACATTGAAATATCTCACGACGCGCTAAGCGCATTCCAACTATGTGAATCTCAAGCTGAAAGTTATGCACTTGTCGGGCATGTTTAACTAGCAGAGACTCGGCATTGGATTGAGCATAAATCTAGAGGAGAGAATCGAGAATTTTGATAAGAAAAGGCAATATTTTCTTGGGGTGAAAATATAGAACGAATGAGAGATATAGTTGGGGAAAGAGAGAGAAGGGAGCAGGCAGCACGTTTACTACACTTGCCACTGTTTATTGTTATTGTCTAGGCTGCTTGGCAGCTCAGTATCTCATTGCCTGCCCCAAAATGTGGCACTACATCTGCACTCGTCCGTCTCTCTCTCTATATACATATCTGTATCTCTCTGTGCGATTCCCTCTCAGCTAAGCTCCTTTTCTCTTTTGTCAACGCGGCTCAGTTCAAGTTGTTTCCATGTTGAGTTTCGTTTGGTTTCTTCTACTCCCCCCCAATCTTGTTTGTTGTTTGTTGTTTGGCTTCGCTTGCTTATGCTTGAATTGGCCTATTTCGAGGTGGGTGTGGGTGTGGGTGTGTGGCGGCATCCATTGTGGCACGTGGCAGCAGTGCTGGTTGTCATTATGAAGCCGCTGCCTGCAACATGTCGCCTATGTATACATACATATGTATGGATGTAACTCTGAAAGCAGCACGACTTTTGCTCTGACTTTTGTTGCCCTTTAAGTTGCCCCAAAACACAAATAAACTTTAAGGCAAGTGGCGTGCGTTATGTGGCACCTAGTGCCTGGCCAGGTGTAATTTATGAAATAACATTTTCATTTTCATTTAAAGCCATAAGCCAACGCAGACAGCAGTTGTGATTTCAATTTATTTTCCCACTCACAACATAAAAACTTTTTTGCCTCAACAAAAAAAAAACGAACGAAAATTGTAGCATACTTTGCGGCCTTGGCAAGCTGACTTCTGTCTCGCATCCTTTTAATTTATGTTGTTGTGCTTGTCTTTTGTTAACTTGTCTGCGTTGTCTGCTGACAGTTGCTGCCAATTTTCCCGGCCTCAACTCAATTTCGGAACGCAAAGTCTCGACTCAATTTTATTGGCCATCTTTGGCGCTTTATTAAGTTTGGCTTTTGTTTTTGGCCATCACCTTTGATCATTTCTCAAACTGTCATTGCTCGAATCATTGCCACAATCTGTCAAATGTTCAAAGTTATCCACAAACTTCACTCACTCCACAGAGAAATCACAATTCCCGCCAGAGAAATATGATTTATGTTCCTCTAGAGAGAGAGACAGAGAAAGTGTGTGTAAGAGAGAGAGAGGGAGAGAAAGTACATTGCATACAAATCAGTTGAGTTCTCTGCGGTCGAATGCAACCCTCATTTATTTGCTATTTAAATTTCAATTACCGACTTTACAAACTATGCACATACAGCTTGCCCCTCCCTGTGGTAGCACCCCCCCCCATCTCACCCCTCTGCTCGATTGCTGCAAAAAAAAATTCCGAGTTTTGTTGAATTATTGAAATGGTTGATTGAATCCGAGCGGAAAATCCAATCAGTTTACACGGTTATATACACATATACATATCTACACACAGGAGAGAGTGAAATTATGCAATAGAATTTTTGGCATTGGTCTTAGTTAACTGTAGCGAGGGCAGCTCGAAAAGTTGTTACTGTCAAGCTGTCAAAATGTAAGAAAAATATTTGTTTAATAGAAAAATCTGAGGAAATTCAAACTTTCAATGACTATAGATTTTTCGAGAGTCATATTATTTGATAAAAACTAAATATGATTTTTAAGAAATTAAGTTGAAATCAAATTAAGATTCACTTGAAAGTGACAGGAAATTGTCTTCAATTTGTAGAAAGAAAATGAATTGTAAATATTTCTGGCATTTTAAAATATTAAAAATAATTTATTAATTTTAAATTTCTGGAGGAAATCTATTTATTGAGAAAATGCCACTGCAAATATTTTTGTTATTTTAACAGCGAAAAATCTTTCTGATTTTTTCATATTTCATTGATTCTCGTGAAAAGTATCTCTTCTCTCTAAATCGAGCAAATGGAATAACAAGTAAAATAAAATATATATTTTTACTATATATAAAAACTGTGTAGTATTTTTCAAGCTGCAAAACTATAAATATTTCTCTGACTGCCTCATATTTTATAGATGCTCCCCAAAAAGTAATTCCTCTCTCTCTCTCTCTGTAGTAAAAAAAAAATTATGTCGAATGGGGGACTTCAATGTGAACTGTAATTTGTTGCTTAACTTCTAAGCTCTTTGGCCATAAAAGTTCTTATAAAAATGTCTCCTTTAATATGCTTTGTTCTTTAACTCGACTCGAGTTGGGAGTTGAACTTTATCCGTTTTCTTTATAAGAACATTTTTTTATCTCTTCTTCCTTTTTTTTTGCTTATTTTGTTGTATGAATAACAAGGTGAGTTTCGATTTTATTTTGTGCCTCCCAGCTGAATTTTTGGCATAATAAAATACAGAAAAATGTTTGCTGTGGATGTGGCAAAACTTTTGAGTTGAGTTTAGTTGAGTTCAGTTCAGTTGAGTTGAGTTTGTGTGCGTGTGCGTGTGCGTGAGATTGCGATTGCTCATACGCAGTGTTGGCCGCAACAAAATGAATGTATATGAAAATTGTTGCGAGTGGAGGAATGGGGCATCAGTTGAGGTTATCTACCTGCCTTCATGGCAATTTACTGCCAGACTATGTTATCCTATATGTATGCTATACTACTTATACGGAAGAACGCATGATGTTGCTACATTTTGTGGCGCTTTCGTTATGGCAAGCACGTGATTTCGCTGGGGAGCATTTTAACTTAATTAGGAGCGGTTGAGACAGAGACAGACAGAGCCACGCATTGATGTAATTCTCGCACATTTCGACTTCTCCTTTTATTTGTTTCTGAGGGGGAAATTTCGTAGGCCTTTTTGTATAAATATTTACGTGATATTACCGCCGACGAGTGCGTTTGGCAGTGAAAAGAGCCAAGATCTATGGCCAATTTAAGCCACAATCAATAAGACAGAAATGGAGTCATTAATGTTAATTTAACCATCTCATTCACACACCATCTTTCTCTTTCTCTCCCTCTCTCTCTCTCTTCTTTCTCTTACAGAACAGAACCTTCTCCTCGCAGTCATCGGACAATGAGAGCAAAAAGCATGACAGCCACAAAATTCAAAGGCAATCGACAGCGAATGGTAAGTGAGAGAGAGAGACGGAAAGTCAATCTTAAATATTTATATAGTAAATATTTGCCTTTAATACGAAAATTGATTGAGAGTCAAGAGCGCTGACGACGACGCCTTGGCTTGTTAGCTTAGGTAGATGGAATGGGAGATTAATCTCAAATCATGTCTCAAGGTCTCTCCGCTCGATAGGATATTGAAATTTGTGTTTCATAATTGCATAGGTCGTAAAACTGGCAATAAATTGAAGCTCTATAAGCAAATATCTAAGTATATCAGACTAAAATTTTTGCGAAAGAAATGTCGACAGCCAAAATATCTGAGAGTCAAGGCAATAAGAGAGATCAAGCCCCAACTTCAAGTGGATTCTCTGAAATTTTTGAAAGACATATTACGAAATGAATTCCAATGGGACTTAAAAGGTCTGAAAGAGCAAGAAACTAATGCTAGGTGTCAGTATAGAATGCGCTGCAGAAAGATAAGTAAAAGGGATGCAACTGAGAATGGAGTTCAAGGTGAGAGATGATAATATATATTTGAGAATTTCCAAAGAATTTTCTAAGCATTTTGCGGGAATTTTCTAAGAAAGTTTATTCCTTATAGTGAAGTTTATTAAAGTCATGCCTAAAAGTATGCAAAGCATTTTTGGGGGTTTAGTTGGGCGAGAACGTAAGCCAAGAAATTTGTATAGTTTTGAAGGGTGAAAATTTTTGATATGTTTTATATGTTTACAGTTTGTGAAGAGAAAGAGCTTGAGACAGAAATCGACTGTAATTATTTCTTTTAATATTCTTATCGATAACAAGAGAAGACAATCAGCTATTTTCTATATATAATGTACTGTAATTAATCCAAAAAAAAAAAAAAATATCCTATTATCAAATATTTTAATATTTTCTTAGGCTGAAAAGAATGAATATTCCCTGTTATTATATGCGCTCTTCACTCAACTTGCCTCTAATTTGTTATTAGTCAAAGCTATTGTTATAGTTTTGATAGCCTACTTTCCTGCACATCAATTAATTGCCTGCTTGAAATATTCTATATGCTTTAGTTGTAATTAGTAATTCAACTCATCTGCAAATTTATGGTTGCAATTAGTTAAAGCGGCGTCACCACCGCAGCAGCGTCAACAACTGCCACCGCAATGTAAGCTATAATTAGCCAACGATACTGCATTTTTCAGGCACTTATTAGTTATTTATAAATAAATTGTAGTGGGACAGTAGCTGCCACGACTCATTAGATGACTGTAAATGTTCTATGTTTATATGTAGTAAATATTTTATAAATTATTTTTATTTGCTGTAGACTGAACTTAATGTATGTAAGTGAAATGGAAACTACAATAATTTGTTTGTTTAATTGAGCTTTTGTGTAGTTTTTTGTTTTTTGTTCTTTATTCATTTTATTGGCTTTACCTGTAAAGCTAAAAGGCAGCTTAGTTGTTATCGTTTATCGTTTAATTATATCGATTATTATTTATAGCAACCCGCTACATTCTATCATCTAGACTGTCGTAGAGGTCCGCTTCGCTTAGTTGTCGTTTCTCCAACTGCTGCTGTTGTTGTTGCTCCTCCTGTTCCTTCTGCTGTTTCTCCAGTTCCTTGGCAGGATCATAGACCTCGAACTCCTCAAATTCGATATCATCGTACTTGCGTCGCTCATAGATGCTCTTATCATTGGCCACATAATGCCGCACGACAGTCTTGTCCACAATGGATGCACTGCTGCTGGCGTTGCTCAGGCGACGCTCCGCTTGAGACTGAGACGGTGCCTGGGACTGTGTCTGGCCAGGATTGTGTGGATGTATCTCGACGGGTACTATTATTTGTTCTGCAGTTATGCCTTCCGGCTGACATATTTTGACATGTTTTTCGAGCTCCTCATGCAGCTGCTGCCGCTTAGGCAATTTCTGATTGCCTTGGGTCGTGCCTGGACTGCCAATGAGCTGAAGCTGCTGCTGCTGCTGCTGCTGCTGGTGGTGCTTGGGCTTGGCCAGAGTATAGGCCAGATCCACATTCCGATTGCGACACACTTTGGCATTATTGTTGGGCTTATCGAGTCGTATGTTCATTGCCTGACTGTGATAAGTCTGGTTTGGTGTGGATGTGGCCTCAATCTCTGCCAGCTCCTGTTTGGGCTGCCCATTTAACAACTCACACTTGTCCAACACATTTATGTGATTATTTACTGTCACTTGGCGACGAGGCAGCAGCTCCTCCTGCTGTGCCAGAGGTTGTCTGCCCGAGGTGCTTTGACTGTTGATGGTCACATTCTGATGATGTGCCTCCGCCCCCATCAATGGCTGATTGCTCTCAAAGTGATGAACCATCTTACGCACCACTTCATGTTGTCCAACGTCCAATAAACTGTCCTCGCCATTGTCTGCCTCATCCTCTCCAGCCCCTGCCAGCTCCAGGCGACTGCTGCAGCTATTCGACTTGACCAACTTGAAGCGAATTCCTGCAAAAACAATTTATCATTTCGAAATTTTATTTTTAACATGAGAAATGTTTAGAGTTTGCTTGAGGGTTACAACAAAAGCAGTGAATTTATTACTTTTTAAAAAATTTACTTTTAATTATATCTAATATCGTCTCTTTTTGTTTGAATGTTTTAATAGATTTTTAAATTTATTCATTTTCTAATAAAAGTATGCATATATTAAAAGTAATTGGAAAACGTAGATATTCTGGGAAGTTAAAAATAATTTGCTGAAAGTAATTTTTTAATTAAAATGTACAAATTTTAATTAGAAATATTATTTCATAAATGGATATATAATTCATTCATTGAAGCTTACGAAACCAACTCTCAAAAATATTTAAAAAACAGACATGAAATATGAAATGAAATTTATATTGAAAATTAATGTAGATTTCAACATTTTAAGCTATTATTTTAATTAAAAAATTATAATCGAGTGAATCTGTATGAACATTAGATTTTCTCTTCTTTTTTAATTAAATACAAAATAGAAAAAAAACATAAAATTTTTAACCTTAAAGCTTTATTAATTGGCTACATACATTGCTTTTGAATGAAAATATGCATATATAAATTTCACAATTAGTTCCAAAACATATTTATTGAAATAAAATATTTTGATAATAAATTCACCAGAAATTAAGAAACTAGAAAATCCCCTCCATAAATTCTTGATATGTTCTTGATAAATTCTGAAATATTCTCAAGTCCATAGAAATTCTTGTCTTGTCAAAGTGCATAGAACATGAACAACAAAGCTCAGCAAAAATAAAACAACATAATAGCGAAAATCTTAAATAAAAACATATAGAAAAAATATAGAATTTTAGTAGGAAAAGAAATATAGATAGGACTTTTAGTAGATAGAGACAGAAAGATAGTTAGATAGATATGTATACTCCGAACTCACCCTGATAGGAGTCGTGTGTTGGGGGCGTCTCCTGTGCCACATTGCTTGCCTCCAGCTGACGCACTCTTGAGCGTGTGTCGACGCCATTTGCAACAGGCAGCAGCTGAGCGGCATTTGTGGCAACTTGGTGAGTGGTGCCCACGTTGCTCGTCATCAGGCCGGGTTCAAGGACTCGTCCGCCGTAGTAGGTTACCGTTGAACCGCATTCGCGGATTTTGGCCAGCACATCCTGTGGATGGGAGAGGGGTGTGTATGTATATAGAGAGAGGGCTTGGTCAGCTTAATGTGCCGGACATCAAAAGTCCTTAATGGGGGTCATAAAGCCACACGCAGCCTAAGGGAGCCTAGGGGCAGGGAACCTTCACTTACATTGCTCACATAATACGAGGCGCACATGTCCGCCTCCGTATCCACATCGTCGTCCTCTTCGTCATCATCGTCGCCATCAACATCATTGAGGTTCTCATCATGGTGCTCCTCAAGTTTGGACTGCTCATAAATCTGTCGATAGCGTGTATCGCCTGGAGCGAGTCCCGTTCCTGCTGCTCCCACGCACCAGGTGCGTCTTGATGCCAACTTTCCAGCCCTGGCCTTGGCATTCGCCGCATTGCTATTGTGGCGCCTCACCACGTCCAGCACATGGACACCCTTGCAGGCCAGGAGTGGTGACTCCTGCTCGGATTGGTTGTGATTGTGGCATTCGCCACAGGGCGAGGATAAATCTCCGCTGGAGATACCGCTCGATAGGCTGGCATTGTCCCAGTGGTGCTTCTGCTCCACCTTCTGCTGCACTTCCAGCAGTTGCTCCATGGTGCCCTTGGGCTGCTCCTCGAAGCTGGTGTCGATGGTCAAGTAGCGATAGCCACGCGCTCGTCGGGATTTGGGACTCAGCTGGCAGGCGGAGCCACCAAACTTTTGCTGGGACTGCACTAGGATGCCCTGGCCGGGAGTGGGCAGCACATGCTGCTCGAAGAAGCGTCGCACATTGCGCACCGTATCCGGATCGGGCAGCTCATCCTCGTACAGCTCCCGATTCACACGCACCGGCTGATAGAAGAAGTGTCGCTTGGCTGCAGTGCCTCCGCCTCCACTTCCGGCTCCCACCTGTCGTTGTCGGGGTTTCTTGACAGTGGCAGTTGCTGCAGTTGCGTGTTGTCTGGCCGGCTTGGCAGGAGCTGCTCCTACCACTGTTAGGGGTCGCTCAATCTTGGTGCGCACGGGCTCCACGATGACTACATTGTTGTTGCTCAGGAGCTCCTGGAAACTGTAGTCCTGCAGATACTGTATGAGTCCATCGAACTGTGCCTCCTTCTTGTTCCTCGCTGAGAGTATGTTGCTCCTGATGAGCTGCTGTGACTTCAGCACTTTGTAACGTATGTGATCAAATTGTGCCGCATCCTCATCCTCGTCTTCATCATCCCCCGCTGCAGTCTTCTCCTGCTGTGCGGCACTCACTATGGTGGCCTTCTGTGAACCTTCTCCCAACTCCACAATCTCGATGGAGGGCGGCATAATGCTGCAGTAATCGTTGCCAGCTGGCAGCGGTTCCTCCTTGACTGCAGTCGTCATCAACTGTCCGCCCAGCTGGAAGTGCCTTCTGCTATTGACCTCGTCTGCGGTCTCCTGTTCCCGTTCCTTCTCGTCATGTTCATTGCCCGCCAGCTTGTTCCAGTAGCACTTGACCGCATCCACCTTTTGAAGGTATTCCGCTGCCACTTGGCCTTCATCGTTGCTCACGCTACTGGCCAGGCTGTGTCTCTTCGAGTTGCCTGCTCCATGGTCCACAACATGCAGTATCTGAGGTCGCGACATGTCCCTCCTCGTCTCGCTGGGCAGCACCGTGATGGGACGCGCCTTGTAGATGCGTCGGTCTGGCGGTTTGCCGGCTCCGTTTGATGAGCTGCGTCGCAAAGAGTGCTGAGAGAGTTGAGAAGTTGATTGGGAACTGTGCTGAGAATTGGTTTGAGAATGGGTTTGAGTCTTGGCTTGGTTTGCGGTCTCCTCTTCAATCGCCTCGGTTTGTATGATGTTGTTTTGGGCGTCGGTAACAATAATGCGAAATGAGGTCGAGGTTTTCGGCAACTTCTTCTTTTCCTTCTCTTTCTCTTTCTGCTGCTGTTTTAACACCTGCTGTTTCTGTTTTTCCTCCTCTTTCTTTCCTTCTTTCTCTGCGTGGCACTCCTGTTGGGACTCCTCGCGTTGTTGCCTCAACTGCTCCGCACGTCGCTCGATTAGTTTGGTGAAATTGGCCAACTCAATGGCGGGTGCTTCCTTGGGTTGCTCCTCGACTGCTGAGATGGATACGTCTGGTTTATCGTTATCGTTATCAAAAGCGTGAAATTGCTCTGAGAATGGTGGTGGTGGCGGTGGCAGCGGCAAATCCTGCGCTCTTGCCTCCTCTGCCTCTACGCGGACTGCCTCTTCGTTTGGTTTGGTTGATACCACTTGGTTAGCTGCTGCTTCCTTTGGCAGTTTTTTCTCTTCCTTTTTCAGTGTTGTTTCCTGTGCTAACCTCTCGCGCTCCCTCTCCTCGTTCTCCTTTTGCCTGGCCTTCTGATGTGCTCGGCCAAACCTCCTTATCGAGTCGTAGGTCTCGGCACGCGTCACCTGCTCTGAGCTGGACTTTTGCCGGGTCTTGGACTCCTTGCGTTGCTGCTGTCGTTGTAGGTTGTAGGAGGTTCGCAGCTCCTTGTCAATGTTCTCGCAGACCTTGAGGCTCACGCCGATGTTGACATCCGGCAGACTATGATACTGATTCTCCGTGAGATTCGATTTATGGGCAGATGACGAGGATGCAATCAAAAAGGTGTCGGTGGCCTGGCGCTTCAGTTCCGGCGGAGCAGCCACAGAGGCAACTAACGGCTCCTGTTTCAGTTTACGTTTCTCGACCACAGCCAATATCCGGGGTTTGCTCGCCTGGTTGCAGGTGGGCGCCTGTTCCACCTTCAGTATCTGCGTGAATAGCTTTGCCTCTACCTTGGTGACTTCCTCCTGTGGCTCATAGATGGTGTCCTCAATGGAAATGTGCAGCAAACTGCGGGCTTCCACTTCGCTGAAGGACTCGCAGCTCTCGCCAATCAACGTGCACTCGGAACTGTCCTCGGAGGACAGATAGACCGAGTCGTAGGCAATTAGTTTGTCCGATTGGGCACTCTGGCCACGTTTCAAGGTACCATCACTGTCACTGGCAGCGGTCTCAGTGGGAGTGGTTGGACTACGTGTTGCTTCCTGCTTCTCCTGTTCCTGCTCCTCCTCGCTGCTCTCGAAGCGTGTCTGAGTTGTGGTCGTGAGACTTATTAACTCATAGCACTCCTCGCCAGCTGCCGCCTGATCCTGCTGGAAGATCTGCTCAATGTGCTGCAGATCGTACTCCTGCTCGGAGAGCGAAGGACTGTCCGTCTGATCGTCCGAGTTGCTGGTGGTGGTCTCCGGAAAGACGCTGCTCTGGCTATGCTCTGGACAGGATTCTGCGCCCAGATCAATCAATGCTCGCTGCTGGCAGTGCAGATGCAACCGATGATGCTGCTGCTGCTGGCGACGTGATTGATAGATACGCGGTCTGTCGCTCAGCAGTTGATTGACGGCCTCGAATTCTAGCGAGGATGGTTGCTGCTGCTCCGCTTGCTGACTCTGATGCAATGAGTTCTTGAAGTACTCCGAGTTGAGGCTCTCCAAGTCGCTCTTGTCGTTGTGCCACGGATGCAGTTGCTCGCTCAGACCCAATGCCAAGGCGTCCAACCGTTTCAGATTATCATAATACACATCAAAGTCGCGTGTCTCCCTAGGCAGCCGTTGCCTTTGTTGTTGTTGTTGTTGTTGTTGCTGCTGCTGGAGTTGCTGTTGTTGCTGCTGATGCGAATCGCAAGTTGTTGCTCCACTGGAGTGGCTGGCAGCGTCGTCTTGGGGCTCCTCTGGCCGCTCACTTGCAACGCCCTGTGTCTGCTTATTGTTTAGTCTATAGAGATGATGATTGAGAGAGTAGAGGGAGGTGAAGTTAGTTATAATGAAGCCATTGTTTTGCATATATGAAAAGTAAATTATAGCTCGGCTGAAATGACCTCCAGCAGCCGGGTAAATGTATTATTGACTACACGATTGAACTGATGTGCGTTTAATTGCATTGACATTGGCCTACAACGACGATGCCACACGCAATCGATAAATGAATGGGAATGCAAGTAGTCAATCAACTTGGCAAATAGAATTTGGCAGGGAGCGAAAGAGTGGAAAGCAGTGAAAAGAGACAGTCGTCTGGTTAAACACACAGACAAGCAGGCATTCAATCAATTTGGAAACTTGGTCAATTAAACATGCAAAGAGACACTTCATTCATTAATCAATCAAATGTTCAAAGCAGAGTTCAATCAGTCAATTTGTTGAATTTCGTATGTCGTCAATAGATAGTTAACTGAAGTAACCCTAAATAGATTAGCGTCTCTCTTGCAGATATTTTCATATATGACATCTGTCAACTAAGTATATTTCATCAGTCTTCAATATAGGATATACTGTTTTTAATCTTCAAAATCACTTTCATCAATCAAACATACAATCGAAGAGCTTAGAAAATATTTAAGCAATGCTTTCAATTTACTTCCAGTCAATCGACATTTTACTTATTCAATTTCACTTATTCATTCAATCAAAAGAAATAGACTTAGGTAAATTTTCGAATCCAATCAATCATATCTAAAGACTAAAATGGTAAGCACTCTTTTTTTTCAACTTTCTCATCAATCACTCCTTTTATGCAGTCAATCAAGCAGACAGCACAGCACAAATTAGACAATTGGAAACTACATGAACAAGTTCAATACGAGTCTAAAATACCGCAGGCCAATCAAGATCAAGCATCAATCATTATGCCAAGTGAACAGAATAATACTTTTTAGTCGAGACAAAATAACACACACTGCAACTCAATTGTCGAATGTCGAAAGTCGCTCTAATAGAGAAAATTGTTCTACGAAATTAGTTTGGGAAATGGCACTCAATCAGGTTTCCGACTTTGACTGTTCCAGATGCTGTAGATACTGATGTGGCTGTGGATGCATTTGATGTCATGTAAGGCATGGCCCTTGGCTAATCCAGCCATTAACGTTGAAGCATTTAGCGTATCGAGCGAACAAAGTGTGTTGAGCTTTACGACCCGCAGAATGTCTCTCAATGTGCAGCTCACGTTGCACTTGACGCCACGATTTGTGGCAAATTAAACGACAGCCGAAGGGCAAAGCAACCCAAGCAACATCGTCCCTGCTCAAGCTGTGTCATTGGCAGCATGCGTGAGTGTCCTGAAAGCCAGAGGCTAAAAGCTTTTGAATGCACCATAAATCACAGCAGAGTGCATCGCAACCCACATACATATGTTACACTCTAGAGATCTGCTTTAAGCTGGAGAATTGTCAACAATTAACACATTTTGGCCATGATGCAATGCAGTTGTTGCCACTGTTGTTTAAGCCAAACAATCAAACACAGTCCGCAGACCACAAATGCAATATGCAACTGTCTATAATTACCATGACAAATTCGAATATGTTCGTTAAAGCCAAACCACAACCGCAGCCGTCAATCGGGCCAAAATATGCGTCAACCAACCTGTTGAGTTGGCCGCTTTGAGAGTCGCGTAACAACTGAATGAGACGCGCTCAGTTCAAATTGACTTTGACTTTAAATTGACGTTGAACGGGGCGTATGCGTGTTTTGTTGCTGTTAATTGCAGTTAGACTATGACTATGACAATCAAATTACACTAGACAGCGAGGCAAGCGAAGCTCAATTTAAAATAAGTGCCAAGTACTAACTTGGAATATAATTTATTTTCAACATTTATAGTTTATAGGCAGTTGTCAACCTAAGCAAAAGAGTAACTCAGACCCTCAACTAGTTAAAAAAGTTAAAATTCCTTTTACATAAAGTTTAGTCTTTATCTTCAATCAATTCTAGTGTTAAGTCTCTACTTGGTAGTCGAGTGTTATGATACAGTCTAAAGCTCAAAATTAAGATTTGCAACTTAACGTTTTGTCTTGTTTGCTTGTTTGCAATAGAAGCTATTAGATTAACAACTTGACTTGGCTTCATAAAAGTGTTAATGCTATTCAAGTACTTTAATGTGAGAATCTAGCTATAATTGTAATCAGCATCGTCAATCTAATGTGAAGAGAATAGTAAAATCTTATCTGGAACGTGTTAGCACAAAGGTTAATCGCAATTCCCTTGAGGTGTGCTTAGAGTTCAATTTTAGATCAAAATAAAGGGTTATTTTTTTAGTGAGAATCGGAATTATAAAGAGAAATAATAGATATTGATTCATTCACTTATTTCAATCAAGGAAATCAAATTTGTGTGACGTATTTACTTCAGCTCCCAAAAAAACACACTCTCTCTCCCTCTCTCTCTCCCTCTCTCTCTCTCTTTCTTTTTCTTCCTTTACATAGTCCATCAATCAAAGAAGTAGGAAATTATGTTGTCTAAAATTAATCAATCTAACCGTCAATCAAATAGTATCTAAGAGATCATTTAGCCTATCTTCATGAATTAATTTCACATGCTCCATTAATTAATCCATCAAACGAAGAGCTAACAAAATATTGACCCCATATCAATCAATCTATCTATCAATCAAATCAATATTAACCATACAGTAAATATCTTAGTCATAGACATTTCAAACTTATTCTAGCTCCTATGGTCTTTCATAACTCTCTCACAAATTCGCCTAAACTATGTAGTTTAGTGTAAGTTGAAATATTGTTGCTTGAATGAGAATGATTGAGACTCACCGTGGCGATTCGCGGAAAAACCCGCGATTAACTAGCCGGGCACGCGGTATTAGCTGCGATCGTCGCCGGCTGCTGTTTGCCGAACCAATTTGCAGATCGCTAAATGTTTCCTCACGGATTACGGCCAAGCTCCGCGATCTTCTCAAGCTGCACGATTCGCTGCCAAAATCCAGATACGTTGCCGTCACAGTTGTTGATGCTGTCGTTGTTGTTGTTGTTGGTTCGGTTGTTGTTGTTGTTGTGGTTGTTGTTGCAAGTGCTTCGTCTGTTGGGTTTGGAGCTGCCTTTGGTTCTGCCTCATAGGTGTCACCAACTGTAAACAATTCATTTGTTTAATAACTCCCGCTCCGCTTGGATGGAGGTCAACTCGTGACTCACCCTTGTAATTGTCGAGCTGCTCACGCGGTGCTTCCGCATCAAAGTGCCAATAGAACTCGGCAATGTCCAAGGCGTGCTCCTCCCGCTCCAGCTGCGTGTAGTCCAAGGAGCGAGCGTTCCTCAGTTGACCAGCTGCAGCAATCCCCACGCGGCACTGCGTCCAATGGGGCTGGGCATGTGGAGTCAAGGGCGGTTGCGGGTAGTGCGGTGGCTGCTGATGCTGCAGGTGGGAGCGCTGTTGTTGCTGTTGGGTGGTGGGCCTGTGCCTGTGATCTATGCCAGCGCCAGCTGCATCATGGCAGCTGGTGGCCAAATCTAGATGCGATACGGACTTGTGGTTATGTCGCCAGCCGGCGGCGCGCAGTTGTGGACAGCGTGGATCGTGTGTCGTCTTCGTGTGCAGTGGATGGTGACGATGGTGCGAATGATAGCCGTTGGTGGAGTCCTCTAGGCGCACGCGATCCACGTAGTTGTGCTGATAGCTGTAGCTGTCCTTGCTGAGGGGGAGATGAGAAAGTGATGAAAGGAGACTTGGGAAAGTTGGTATGACCTAGATATTTTTTTTTCTTAAAGTAACCCCTTTTTCTGCTTATACCTCCTGCTCTTTGAAAATGACAAAAATGTTATAATTGCATATAATAATATGTTCTAAAGTTGTAATATTTTCAAATTGCCTTGAAGATATTTAAATGACGTGACATTTTCATTATAATTTTGAGCGTATTTCTTCAATACAAGATTTATATTTTTCTGATTTTCTTTTTGTTTTAATTATGAAGATTTTTAGTAATCTTCTGTGAAAATCTCTAATATTTTTCTTGAATTATTTTCTGTTATTTTTCTAAAGAATTTTGTGAACTGACAAATTGCATTTATTTTCACAATTTTCCATGACCTTTTTCAATTTTCTTTTAACTGTCGTCTGATAGCAGTTTCTATCCTGCTCCTCTTCAACTTCTATTATCTCTAGTCTGCACTCAACTCTCGAGCTATTAGCTAATTTCTTTCAAGTGTATGGGGGTGTTCCAGAAAACGCTTACGCCTGCAACTCGTCACGTCTGGACCTGTGACGGCACAGGTAATGCTGCTAGGTGTGGTGAGGTGAGGTGAGGTGAGGTGACCACTAAGTGAATTAAGCCTAAATGTCCAGCCCGATTATCGTAAACTCTCTGCTCATACACATTTTTGTGTGTGCTTAACTAACACATATATACAGACTAATATATATGTGGGTATATTCACATACAAGTAGAATCAACAGTCAAAGCAGAAGCAGAAATAGAAAAATACGTAGAAATAGATATAAAAATAGAGGTAGCATAAAAGGGGGAACTGAAACTGGAGAAGCTGCAGAAAACACTTTGCTCATCGAAGCATTAAAGCCAAGGCAATTGCTTATTGCCTTTTTGGCCTGGCTTATGCCCAAGTATTTTCTCTCTTCTTCCTCTTTCTCTGTTGGCATTTCCATTTTGCCTGCCATTTACAGCTTTATTTCAAGTTAAAAGCTGGCGCCACCTTGCCCGTCTGTTAAATGAAGCATACCGAGAGTTTGGATTGAGGGGGGTGGAAGACAACAGCAGGGGGAGGACAACAGCAATGCGACAATTGCTGTGAACTGGAAAAGCCAATGGAAAATATCCTTATACTGTATGGGAATTTGTATGTGATTGATGGATCATTGATTGATTATAAAAACACAAGGTAAAGAAAGAATTCAAACATGTCGTTAAATAATTGAATGAGATGTGAAAGTTCAAGAAATATTATTATTGAACAATATTAAAGTTGCAAATAAACTTAGTTAAACTATTTAATGATAAATATGTCTCAAGAATATTCATTTAAACATTTCTCAAACTGCATTTTCAACAAACTGCATATTAAACACAACTCTTAGTTTGCTTGTACTCTTCACAAGTCAATGGGGTCTCTATAACTGCAGTTCAGTGATGCTAATCCTCAATAAGAATGTTCTCAAACAAAACCTATTTGCAATGAAAACAACTTGCCACAGACAATCAAAACCTAACTGCAATGGGAGGAAGGGATGATAACGAGACTTTGACCTCCATGTAATCTACATTATTTGCAGAACTTTCACCAAGGTATTTAAAATAAATTGTGCTTGTTGTTGTTGTTGTTGGAGTGTGAAGGGGTTGCCACTCGTATGTTAATTGCCACAGCACCACGACGCTTAGTTGACCTGACCTTAATGCCGGAGCATATCCTGCAGAATGTGGCGGGAGAAGGAGGAAAGGGAAGTGGAAATAGACACTAGCTAAGGTTCTCTCCATTACAATTGCAAATGTTGCCGCGCCGTATAGGAATGCCAGCACCAGGCACCAGGATGCTGTTGGCGCGACATCCTGGCGGCTGTTACTGCTACGGTTAGTGTTGCCTACTGTCTGGGGCAGCCATTGGCAACTTGCAACTTGTGCGTCCCTTTTACAAATTTACGAGCAGCAGCTGCTGCCACTGCGAGGCCAACAAATGCGGCTCGAAAACCGCGTTGACCTACAAAATGAGAACGTACAACATATATTTTTGACAAATGTGTCTTAAGCATATGTACATATATTTCACATTTGAATATTAAAATTTCTGTTGAAATATGCGCATGTTTTTGGCCAGATTTAAACAACAGATAAATATTACAGATGCCCCCTGAAAGTATGCAACACATTTTCACGCAATGAATTTACATGAATTTCGTCGTTGGCCTCTCGCTGCCCTCTCTAATTACTCACATATTAGTAGAGCTTAACCCACAGCTAACCTCAATTTGGCCCTCATTTGTGGCCCGTTGGATTGTTTGTTTGCGTTTTGGCTTAAAGAACTCGCGGCAAAAGGTTAATACTCCCCTGAAAACCTCACACGTTTTTGTCTTGCCGCCTTTTGTGCCACATTTTTTTTTTTGTTTATCGCGTTTTGTTTTGCAATTCAATTAAAATTTAATTAGATGATTGTCATTAGCGTTGCCAAATTCTCGTACCTTTCTTCTTCTTTTCCCTCAGCTCCTAAAATGTGGCAACTTTTGCCTCTTGTGCCAAACCCATTTCTCTGTCATTTGTTGCGTGTTTAGCTCGGGGCAAAGTATATCGCGATCAACGTATCTTCTTTTGCTTTTATATTTCTTTTTATACCACGTGTACGAAGAATCTCCAGATGTTATAGGTTTTCATATAAAACATGCAATACGTAAAACGTACCTAAAACTCACCCAAAATGATAATTTTTGAATATCTTAGATTTTTAAAGTTTAACTGTCATAACTTTCCTAAAAATCAAACAATTTTCATTAAATGTTAAGCTTTGCTTTTTATTTAAGGTGATTCTGATGAGTATTTCACGAGATATAGCCAAAAGTGTGTCAAAAGTGATGAAATCCAATTTTTCGAAAAATTGGATTTACTTCTAACTTCAAATGGCCATAACTTGATCGAAAATCATCCGAATTTGATGAATTTTACCTTTTTGCTCATAGTTTTAAATACACTTTTAAACTTTTTAAAAATGTGTCAAAAAGTGTTCAGATTCAGTCACGTTATCATCTTTAAACTGCTATAACTATATGACACATAAAATTGGGATTTTGATGATCTTCTCTTTATAATATAAGGTGTATATTTAGTTCATCTACCCTGTAAAAATCTCTTTATTCCATTTTCTTCGTTGCAATGAACATTTGTTCTGTCACTCGTGCCTTTTCTAGAGTTCTTTGTGCAGTTTTCTTGGGGCTTTCAGTCTTAATTACATCTTTACACATACGCAGTTATTTTGCATTTGTATTGTTGTATGTTGTTATATGGGGTATATGTACGTTATATATCAGATATCTTATATACTATTTGTACAGTTGGGCCGAATAAAATATTTGCTAATTGGTTTTTTATGTTGTTTTAAGATCGCCGCAGATAACATTCTGAAATATTCATCTTGGAAATTGCGTGTAAAGTCACGTGTTTGCATTTTGAGATACTTTAAATGCGATTTAAGTTATTTACGTGTTCAGCGTTTCAATTTTGCTTGTAGTACATAAACACAAAGAAAATACAGAGAAAAAAAATACGATGAGTTTAATTTAAATGAAAGCTGTTTTTTATGGAGTATGCAAATTTCAGCAATATTTGTTGGCCAAACGAATCGAATGTAAACAAAACTTAATGCCCGCCAAATTGCTTAAAAATGCAAACAACGTCGGCTGCTAATTAAAACTTCATAATTTATTATAAAGATCTCGCCAGGGATGAATTTATCTCATGACAGAAAGTGAGTTGAAGAGCTCGCAAATAAAAATCTGATGAACTTAATTAAAAATCGGAAAGGTTTTTAATATAAACTGTGAGTACAGGGTATCTTAAGTCGTGGTTGTTTGAAAGTCGTTTCATGTTTTTCGCAGCTAATAAAAAATGTTGGCAAAGAAATTAATTCAAATTGAATGGCATTCAACATTTCGCTTTGCTTTTATGATGAGTCGAGGCAATTACTCATTAAAGTGCTTCAACTAATTTAATTATATGCAGCACAAGCAACAACAACAACAACAACAATAACAATAACAATTGGAAATGTAGACAAAAGAAAAGCATGTGGCGAAAATGGGGAAGCTCGCATGACAGCCCGAAATTAATTAACACAGAAAACTATTGGACGAAAAATGAAGGCCGAAAAAAAGGCAAAGAAAAAACAATAACAAACTATATTTACATGAAACCAAGCATAAAACACACAAACAAAAATGGCTAAAATGCCGCTAAAATAAAAATATATGTATTTGGAAAAGCGGGAGAATGAAAATATGCAATGCGCTTTTCATACAACATATTTTATAATTGCAACTAGAATGTAGAGAATAAATTTTAAAGAGAAATGTGCAAAACAACTTTGAGCAATCAGAGCGTACACATTGAAGAGGCGCCACAACGTTGCATGTGGCAAGCAGCTGCCAAAAAGCAAAAAAAAAATGATATATAGAGATAGAGAATAGAGAAGAAGTGATGGAGGGAGGCAGAGAGAGAGAGAGAGGTGGTGACAGCAACCGCAGGCAAATTGGTAACAAGAGCGGCAATAACACGCGACATTTGAAATGACATTTTCAGAAAATTTGGCAATTTTCACGCTGTGTGGCAACAACATGATGGGGGCAGCCGCAGATGAATGACTTAGACTATGAGCTCTCATAATACGACTTTGACTGCGGTTTCCGTTTCGCTTCGGTGACAAATTCTAAATCAATAAGAACAACTTTTTTTTTTGCACTTTGCTAAAATATTGCTAATGTTGCCATGTTGTTGTTGTTGTTGTTGTTGTTGTTGTTGTTGTTGTTTGGGGTCGCTAAATTTGATTTGAGTTTATGGATTTGAATTTGAATTTGAGTTTGGTTGCAGCTGCCTGAAATATGATAGCTGCAGTGGCAGTGGCAGTGTCTGGAAAACTGCCAGCAAAAAATTGGAGAAAATCTATCAATGGTGTCAAAAGCAAATAAATGTCAACTATTAAATCAAAGTACAATGTGGATGAAGAGGAAAGTGGTAGCAGAGAGTGGTAGGTGCTCAGCTTGTGCTTAAGGAAAACTGTCAATCATCGAGACACAAAATGAGGAGAATAGACTACGACTACGGCGGAGTATGGGCGACTATCGGAGTTGTAGTAGCAAAGGAGGGCAGTTAAGTGAGAAAAAAGTATTCAAAATACTCAAAGAGGTCTTAGCTATACAACGACTACGGTGGGGTAAAGGCGACTGGGAGTGTTGTGGTAATTTTTGGTAAGAAGGAAAATAAAGTTGATATAAATGAGATGGAACAATTCAAATTATTATAGAATTGATAATTGGTTTGATTTCCACCCTCTAATCAAGTGATGTGAAGTTTCCTTAATGCAGGTTCTTCACTTATTAAATTTATTTACAAAAAAATAAAATAAATTTATATTGTCAGAGAGGTCTTCGCTGGAATAGTAGAGTTATTGTGACTGTGACAGATAACTTTTATATTAGAACTGTGACTATTCCCTCTAATGCTGCTTATGAGAATCACTTCTATTTTTGATAATTAAGAACCTTTACTCTGCCAAAAGTCAGAGGACTTCTTTGCAAGATTCCCACTTTTCACTTTATTTTATTTTTTTTATTAATTTCTTCACTCTCCTCCAAAGTTATCTATATAATTTGAGCTTAAAAATAGTTGCTCTCATAACAATAAGTAATTCACTGGGGATACCATTTAACTAATTATAGCAACATTAATAATATTGCCAGACGAAATGAATATCCTTTGTGATAAGGCCAAGGACTAAGCTGGGCTACTGCAATTACCTGGGCCAAGAGTTAATCCTGGGGCGTTGTTGGCCTTAATGCATTTGGCCTAAGTGGGATCCACATTAAATCATTCATTCAACGGTGTCAGTTGTGTGGGCGTGGTTCTGGGGTGGAGTGAAGTGAAGTGAAGAGAAGTGAAGTGAAGTGGGGAAGGTCACACCGTAAAGAAGAAGCAGCGGCTAATGATGCTGCGGCTTTTGTTTGCGTGGAGCAACAAATATTGACAAATATTTCCCAATTGGAGAGCGAGTGTGTGTTTCTTTTGTATTTATCTTTGCTGTGGCTTGCGGTTGCCGGCATGCGAGTATTTACACATCACTTTTATTTTTATTTTTATCTTATTTTTATAACTTTTCGAGGGCGCTTAGACAGAGTGGCGCTTTCTATGCTTTTTGTATTTGCTTCAAACAGAAAGTAGCATGGGAGCTCAATAAAAAAGTAGCATGAGAGCTTTCGAAGTACTAATGCTCTCTTGCTCACACTCACTTTACGCACTTGTCGCACACTAGAATCGATCAGTTCTGTCGCGCTCGCTCGCTCACTCCCTAACACTCTCTATATATATGCGTCGGCTGTCTGCGCACGTTTGCGTCTCGCGTTAGACTGATGTGGCGATCGTTAAGCGCACGAAGCTCCACGAAGCTACGTTGGCGCAGTCGACTGCGCTGCGTCGGCAGCTCAAGCGACGGCGACTGCGCAGCTCAAAGCTTCATAATGATGTTGCTGCATTGTTTCATTGTCAGTCGTTCCCTTAGCAGCGACGCCGACGTCAACGCTGACTGCGCTTTGCTTAGCACTTTTGCGCTTGGTTTAAGGTTAACAAAAAATTACATGCCACAGTTGCCACAGCAACAATGGTTGTTGTTGCTGGTGGTGGTAGTGGTGCTACAAATTTCACAAGTTTTACAATTTGATATTTGCTGTCGACTTAAGTTTGTTAATGCAATTTTTGAACTTTAACGCGACAATTTTTACTTGGTTTTTATTTGTTGTTTGTTAATTAAGTTGACTTTAATTGAGTTGCGCTTGAGCAAAAAGTAAAAGTTATTTAAGAGCTCAATTAAACCAGCTGCTGCTGCTGCTGCTGCTGCTGCTGCTGCTGCCAAAAGTTAACTTTTAAGCCATTAAAAAAGCTCTTAACACTTTTGAGAATTGGCAAAACAGTCCAACACTCTTCCTCACGTTTCAATTCTCCAGACCCTTTTCCTTTTTGTTTCAACTTCAACTTTTCCCTTTTTTATACACCTGCTGCTGCTCCCTTCTAATGCGCCAAGTGTTGCCGTGCTGCATATCAATTTCTTTATTACTACTACTACTACTTAGTTGCTTTTAGTTCCCTTAGGAGCTGTATCAGCTGCTTTCTTCAGTTACATTTGAAACTCATTTTCCACCTTAACTTGCATCAGTTGGTCAAGGAATCTTATTAAAAAAATATATATAGTTATTAAATATTTTTAAAAGTAAATTTAAAATATTGTGATTACTTAACTTTTATTTATTAAAGAAAGTAAAAAATAGTTATGCAATAAATTCAAAATATAAAGATAATGTAATTATTATTAATTAAGCTTAGTTCATCAGAGATATCTTATACAAAAAAAAATAAAAAATATTTTTCAAAACAGGAAAAATAAGTATTTTTGAACTTTAAATACTTTTTACAAGATTTATAAAAATTTTTTTCAAAAGAAATTTGATAATATTATTGTTAAGTAAAAATAAATAATATTGCTCTTTTCAATTTGCCACATGTGGCAATACGCTTGTTGTTAAATAAAATTGCCAATGGGCTGTTGTGGGCAGTGGGTAAAAGGGGGGTAAGGGGAAATTCGTCTGAACTCGAGTGAACTTGGGAGTACAGCAAACACGTTAATTGAACTCTTGACGTTACGTGTTGCTGTTGCTGCCCCAAGGGGGTAAGAGGGGTGGGGGATGGGGGGCCACACACCGTCATAATTGTTATTGTTGTTGGGCCATTTCGTCATTGGGCGTCAGGCGTCACCTAGTTAACTGACGACAAAGTCAACAAAAGCAAAACACTAAAGAAACAAACGGAAATGCGTTGCACGAACCAAAAGCACGAAGAGAGAGAGAGAGAAAAGAGAGCGAACGCTGAAATGTTGCCGGAAGTAAGCGAAAAAATAGTATAAAAAATATATAAAAGCTACTTGCAACACTTGTGTGTGTGTGTGTGTGTGTGTGTGTGTGTTTGGGGCAACTTCAACTTGCCGCGCTGTGGCAGCAGCTTCAACAACAACAACAACAACGCACTGTTCTGTGAAGCAGTGAAGCGCGAATTCCAATGACGTAAAGTAAACTCAACCCTCTCCTTCCCCTTTCACTCCCACAATGCTGCCCTCTCTTTCTCACTCTGTTTGTCTGTCTCTCTCTTTCTCTGCTTTTGGCCAGGCTAGTTGGTCAGCCAACAAAATGAGTTGAAAATGTTTTGACGTGTGACGACGCATGGAAATGGCATGCAAAACTTTTCGACACGGGTTCCCATTTCAAAACATATATGAGTATTTCAGGTGGTGGAGGAGGAGGCAGGGTATGTGGGGGAAAGTCAGTACCAACTGCAGGGTAAACAGAGGGAGGAGGAGTGGTGGAGGGAATGCAAGAGAGAACTCTCTGTGACTCTTTTGTCGCCTTTTGTTTTCGATTCATTCATTCTCTCTGCTCAGTGACCGTAGCCAATGAAATGATTATAATTTTTTGCTGGACCCTTTTCAGTTGAAAAATAAATTTTATTTCATTTGAAAAAAATACAAAAATGAAATAAAATGAAGATTTTCGTGTCATAAATTAAGTGAACCGCAAACCGAAGCGAAAACAAACCAAAAATTCTGTTTATGCCACAAATGACGCTCAGCTGCCGCAGCCTGAGCAGCTGTCAAGGATTAAGTTGGCATATCCTTATGGCGACACTTAAAAAATAACATCAATCAAACATGGGTTTCTTTACGTAATTAATTTAACTTTTTTCACATTTGACAAATTATTATGATTCGTACAGTACTCTGGGGTCCCTCCCGGATATCACATTGTCTGGTAACTTACGGAACTTGAAAAGTGAAAAACTGAAAAACTCTCAACTACATTTTGAACTTGTCTGTGAAGTGAGTGTCTTGGGTGAGGGGAGTTCAGTTCAAATCTCAGCAACATCAAACGAAATGTGCCCCAAGTGACGTTTAATATACGTGTGAGAATGTGTTGTGTCAAAGATAGTTACACTTGTCCTAACAAAACATCATCTATACATGCTATATATGGGGTATACACGACAAATTACCATATCCATTGGGACTGCCTTTACTTTGCTTTACGAAATTTTCCACATTAAGTTTTCGACTTCAATCGAATATAGGAAAATATCATTTTGTTATTTGTTTGAGGTGATTCTGATGAATATATCCCGATATATGGCCAAAAGTGTATCAAAAAGTAATAAAAATCTCTATTTTTGAAATTCCTGATTTTCGTCTAACTTTAAACTGCCATATCTTGGCCGAAAATCAACCGATTTTGATGAAATTTGGATTTCTGTTCATGGTTTCGAACATATTTTAAAATTGCATTTCAGTTTTTGTTAAATTCGACATTTTAAATTTTTCGAATTTTTTGACCGATTTTCCATACAAACCCCTTACAAAAATTATGAAAAAATTTAAAAATTTAGATTCCACTTTTTTTTTTGCTTATTTCGATTCTGGTACTCAAAAATAGCATTTTGTTTTTTATTTGAGGTGATTCTAATGAATATTTCTCAAGATATGGCTAAAATTGTATATATGTATGTATATTTCTTAATTTTAGTCATTTTATAGCTATAAATTGCCATAGCTTTGGCAATATTTTAACTAATTCTCAATCTTTATCAATATGAAATAATCGAAATAAAATTAACCTGTAAATAGGGCATACCCAATGTCCATAATTCAGAATGGGAATTACAGGGTAGAAGAGGTTGCGCCAGTTGCATACTTTGGGGCGCTTCATGAAGCGCGTCAGTTTCTGAACAGTGATTTGTTTTTCCGCATTTTGGTGTGTGTGTGTGTGTGTCTGTTAGTGTGTGGCATGCCCCAAAGCGCAAGTTGGAAGTGGCTTGCTTGATTCAACTGCTTTTATTAAAATGCCGTGCAAAGGCGCTGGACACGGAAATTCTTTGTATTTTTCTTGTCCTCCATTTATCTCTTTCTCAGTCGGTCTCTATCTCTCTCTCTCTGTCTGTCTGTCTGTCTGTCTCTCTCTCTTGTGCCGTGCCGCATTTCAAAAATGCAACCAGCCGGAATGTAATGCTCTAACGACTCAAATGTTGCGCCAATTTTCATCTAACGATAACTGCAATCTCTACCAACTCCGCGTACTCCTCGACTATCTCTTTCACACACTCTATCTCTATCTCCTTTTCTTGTATATCTATCTCATTCTTTTGGATGATGCTGATGCTGCTTCTGTGTAAATTTTGTATGCTAAGCAAATCATGTTGCATGGCAGGGAACGCGTCAAGTTGGTTAGCTATGCCACCCGCCATAGCTGTATTGTTGTGGCACGCTGCTGTTGCAAGCACTATAATTGAGGCTTACATACTACACATGCCACATTCTATATGTGTATGTGTGCATGCATGGCAAGCTGAAGCTGCCCCAATGCCAATAACAACAAAAGCAACTGGAGCACAAAGGAAGCTGCACGGGAATGCAATAATAATAAATAAATAAAACATAAGCCAACAATTCAGCATACTTATAGAGGGAGTAGAAGCTGCCACATCAACTCTGTCTCTCTCTCTGTCTCACTCTTTCGGCTTGCACCTGCTCTCTCTTTCACTTATCATATGCATAGGAAATGAAAAGTTTTTGCCAGAAATTCTTGCCTCGGGCGCGAATCAAAATGCTGGCAAAACTTTGTTTACCATAAAATGTTCTTCGGTTTTGTTTTTCATTTTCCATTTTCCATTTTTCTACCTTGACAAGTTCTTTAGTTGCATGTGGCACTTGCCACAACTTAAGTGCAACTTGTTTTAAGCTAGCTTTTTGCAGGTCTAACACAATTTTTGACATTTATGTTCTGAGTTTTTCCAAAGTTCTTCCCCCAAAAATGAAGCCCAACTTTCTTAACGGAAAATCAATTAGAGCGTCAGTTTTCTTAAGCTACAGTAGAGCATATATGACAGCCAAAGACTCTGTGCAGTCAGTGTTATTACTTACGAGACTCAATTTTAATATACTTTTATACTTTCAACACATTTTCATTAGTAAAAGTGCCCCTAAAAAGTGTTTTCAAAAACTTACTTTCAATTTGTAGTTAAAGTGTCATAAAGTTGAGTTTGACTTTTTTCTACACTTTGTTACCATTTTTTTTATGAATCTCTTGAAGTAGACATTTATAGAAAAATGGAAATAATTTACATTATTAGCTTAAAAAATTGATAACATACTGACAACACAGGAAAGTTATTTCCTTTACTAAAATATACATCAACATTATTTATTAAATTGAAAAAGAAACTTAAAATTCAACTGACACCTACATGAATATATATATATTTTTTTTAAATATAATTAAGTAACTAGTTAAAATAAATCTAAAAATTCGTCTGATAATCAATTTGCTTATTTTTTAAATTGTAAATAAAATGCAAATGATATTAGTTTATCAAACTGCATTTGTTTTCCTGCAGAGCATAAAATATGACTCTGAGATTTTGAATAAAGTTAAAGTTGTTCAGTTTTCATTTGTTGTCTTCTTCATGTCCTTCTTCTGTTTCACATATTTTTTAGTGTAGCATACTTTTGTGATGACTTACTGCACATGTTTTATTTGCCACACACAGCAAATGCAGCAAAAGCAACTGCAGCAGTTTATGAATGTAAACAAGTCTGATCGATAAACAAAGCATAGAGCGGAAAAGAATAGTTTTTTGTGTTAAAAATAGCTGGCAGTTAGGGGGAGTTCTTTCTTATACGTAGAAGGACACATTGAGTGCATTGAAATGCTTGCCATTTGCCACACTCGACAGCTCGCCTGTCAATTTGCATAAGAAATGTTATCAATTGAATTTAGAAATCGCTGCCATAATCAGTTATTCAACACAACAGAAGGCAAAGGAAACGAAACAAGGCATTGAGACAGTGCTTGACAATGTCATCAACTAATTGCAGGCACTGTACGCTGTCGGCAACTTGAGTTGAGCTCGTTACGCCTTTTGCCTGTTCTCTCTGCGGAGTTGAATAGGCTGTCGTTGAGCTGACAAATTAGTGTTGCCTGCTTTCAGGCGCCGCAAAGAACTGAAACCGACGGAAATAGTCTTAACTTCTGTCGTCATTTATTTGAGTTCTTTTCGCTTTAGTGCTTTTGTACTTTTTTGTTCAGAGATACCTGTGACAATTCTTTTTTCTCTTGCAGTTATGTAATCTCATGTTCCCTTTTTGTTGTTTTTTTCTGCTTTTGAAATTTACATGAGTTGCAGTCAAAGTGTTTTGACCGTCTCGTGATAAACTGCAGGCAAATGCAATTACTTTGCACTTTTACACAAATTTATGGCGAAACAAATAAACGAAATTGTATAGTAAGGAGAATGCTCAACTTAACAGATACCACGTTATTTAATTCGAATAAGAAGAGGCGCTGAAAGTAACTGAGGAAATTAAATATTTTTAATTTTATTATTATTATTTTTAAAATAAAGATACATCTGATAGTCAGAGTCTCTATAAATCGATTGTAATATGGAATATGTATGCAAATCAGCTGTCTTCTTGGGCACAAACTTATGCTACCCTGGGGCATTACGTGGCATGAAAGTATATAACTTTTTAACCGCAACTAATTGGTGAACTTTTCTCCAGACTCAATCTCTCTCTCTCTCTCTCTCAGACTTTTTTATGATGACTCTCTCTCTTCAACTCTTTCTCTCTATCTCTCTTTCGCGTTGCTCTAGTACTGTCATAGTTAAACTGCTGCCATCTCTTGCCAATGGAAATTTTTTGTGAAAAATAGAAACTGAAACAAAAACTTATTTTGCAACTGACGATTGCACTCGTTGAGAACTAGGAAACTTTTTTAATGAGCATGAGCGAAAAGTTTTTGTAGCGCAAATTTACACAATTTATCGATAAATTTATTGATTTGCGAATGTTTTCCATTTACCAAACAAATTCTAAACAACAAAATTTCTCCTCTTTTCATTTCAGGTAAGTCGAGATACAAATTAAACAATGTTGGGTGAAAGGTCAAGTTGGAATAAGTGTTAAGTATGCAATACACATATACATAAACACATATACATACACGGGTGCACGTAATACTCACACAAACACAAGCACACACATCAATACATACATATATACATATATTTAAGGACATTTTTATAGCCATTTCAATAAACGTCCGAAGCGTCATTGGCACGTGACAAAATGTCAAAGCTCCAGCTGAGCCTCGACTCTGGGAGGCTTTAGGAAATTTCAGGAATGTTGTATGTGAATGTTCAGTTAGATATAGATATCAATGTCTCTCTCCCTCTCTCTCTCTCTCTTTTTTTTGTTGTTCGTTGTTATGTGTGCATACATCGATTTGTTGCTGTAGAAACATCGTGCTGAAACTACTCAGGCAAAATATACTACTCTCTAACAGCCTGTTACGCGACTTTGCCTCACAATATTCCCCCTTTTTTATATAGAGAGTGTGCACAACAAATTTACTTCTCACTGCATGCTACACACACTCTCTCTCTCTGTCTCACTCTCTTTTTTTCCTTCTAGCTATCTCACTCTTTTGCTATCCACTTGTATGCAAATTAAGCTTGTGTTGCCAACTTTCCACTCTCTCTCCTTCTCTCTCTCTCTCTCTCTCTCTCTCTCTCTCTCTCTCTCTCTCTATCTCTTCCATTTGAAAGGCAGCTGTGCGTGTGCAACGCAGTACGAAAAGGCTGCAGCATTTTAATTTTCCCTTTTTTTTATACATATTTTTTTTTTGACGGAACCCTGCCTCCAGCCAAGAATTTCAATTTTGTTTTGGCCACGCCGGAAGCAGCTTTTTTTTTTAGCGGGTTTTTCTCTGCCTGCCTGCAAATTGCAATAATTTGATAGCACCGCAGCAGGCAATAATAAATTTAAGGCGTAATAAACACGTTGTTATCAGCGAGTGTTATGCATATATAATATTAAGCGACAATTGTTGCCGGCGTTTCTTTGGGCCCTGAAGAGACGTTCACAAATACATGCATATGTGTAAATGTGACTGTGAGAGGAGAAGTCATAAAAAATGACTGACGAATTCAGCTATTTTCGGGCTGCAATTGCGGTTGGCAAATAAAGTAAATTTCACTTTTTGTACCAGTTTAATCATTAAAGGTCATAGTAGAAATCCTTCTTTTTTTTGTTAACCATTCAGTGTTTTTAGTATACTTAGCACTTTCTTTTTAAACTTAACAACAACATTAACTTAAAACATTTAAAGCCCACATAGCAAAATAAACTTTTTATGTCAGCTTCAACATTAAAAGTAGGTAAAATTTTGAAAACACAAATTATATAATAATAGTAGTACTATTTTCTTTTAATTTTTATACCACTTTCTGAAGCAAATTCTTGGCAAACAGCCATCAATCAACATTAACTCTTAATACGAATCCTGATTTCTTTGAGCGCGCACATAAGTATGCTATGAAAATATTGCATGTCTGCTTAGTGACAGCAGCAGTCATAATAATTAGTTGCAGACGAACACAGCATAACAATGAGTAATTACAGACATACATACATAACATGATGTTAGTAAAATCAGCTATAATGGCACACAAACTGTTGATGGACGGTCTGAGATGGCCAATAAATATTTTTTGCTGTATTTTCTGCGCCATTTAGTGCAACAGTTGCTGACATTTGAACTGTTTGCGGCGCAGCATGACTGGCAGTTTGCTAATGGCCCCCAACACATATGCTAACACACATATATGTATGTATATAATAGAAATGGCCACATATATGTTATTTATGGTTTGGAAATATTTTGTGGCTGCCACGCCCCTTCCATCATCATCATCATCATCACCATCATTGGCATCTCCTGCAGTTCTTTTGGCCTTTGGGCATTTTAATTGCTATTGTACCATCGTTCCTCTCCCCAATTCTGTCTTCTATTGCCCTTGGCTTGTGTCCAGGAATTTGTAATAATTGGAAAAATGCCCCAAGTCAGTTCTAATCGATGGAACAACCTAGAAACTGACAAGCAGCACAGCTCGCTAATTGCAATTGCCACAGTGAGAAGTAAAAATAAATTACAAATACAATTTAAATGTTGACCTCAACTTGGATTTAATTTGTGTTTTTCCTTCGGCCTTTTTTTCCATCACATTTTCACATTTTTCGGTGTTACCCGGAAAATTTAATTTTACAGCCGCGAAAGCACAAAGTTTTCTTTATTTTCTGACCCTTTTTTGCAACTTTACGCTACCAAAGATTCGGTCAAGAATTTTCCTCTTCTTGTTGTTATTTCTCTTTCGCCTTTAAGTTCTTGTTGTGCACACATCAAACTTTATTCGACATTTTTATTTGTCTTTCCCATGGCCTCGTTTTAGCCCTATAAGCAGAAAATGTGTTTGTCTGTATGTGTTGAAGTATTGCAGTTGTTGCCTTTTGTGGTCTGCGAAAATTTGTCTTTATTTTGTGCCAGGATGAAAGGCTTTAAGGAAGAAAAACAGTATTGAAACAAAGATGAGTGTTGGAATAAGGAAAACTTTTGAAAAAATTACTTTTAGATTTCCTATCTTATGAAAGTGTTCCTATAAACTTCTGTAGTTAAATTTCTACTTCCTCACATTTTTTTTATAATTGAAGAGATTAAAGCAACTTAATATATTATTTCCTAAGTTTCAAGTTATAACTTTTGAAAAAAAAAAAATTCCAACCTAATTCATTATTTATTTGAGATGATAATGATAAATATTTTACTAGAATGTCTAACTTTGAACTGCAGTAAAAGTGCCGAATTCAATCGATTTTTTTAATTCTGATGTCAGAAAGTGATAAAATCTCTATTTTTGAAATTTTAGATTTTCGTCTAACTTTAAACTGCCATAACTTGGCCGAAAATCAACCGATTTTGATGAAATTTGGATTTCTGTCCATGACTCCGAATACATTTTAAAACTGCATTTAAGTTTTTGTTAAATTGGACATTTTTAATTTTTAGACTTTTTTGACCGATTTTCCATACAAACCCCTTACAAAAATTATGAAAAAATTTAAAATTTTAGATCCCAAATTTTTTGGCTTATTTCGATTCTAGGACTCAAAACTAGCATTTTGCTTTTTATTTGAGGTGAGTCTGATGAATATATCCCGAGATATACTCAAAAGTGTGTCAAAAAGTGATAAAATCTCTATTTTTGCATTATCGGATTTTCGTCTAACTTTAAACTGTCATAACTTGGCCGAAAATCAACCGAATTTGATGAAATTTGGATTTCTGTTCATGGTTTCAAACATATTTTAAAACTGCATTTAAGTTTTTGTTAAATTCGACATTTTTAATTTTTCGAATTTTTTGACCGATTTTTCATACAAACCCCTTACAAAAATTATGAAAAAATTTAAAATTTTAGATCCCAAATTTTTTGGCTTATTTCGATTCTAGGACTCAAAACTAGCATTTTACTTTTTATTTGAGGTGATTCTGATGAATATATCCCGAGATATACTCAAAAGTGTGTCAAAAAGTGATAAAATCTCTATTTTTACATTATCGGATTTTCGTCTAACTTTAAACTGTCATAACTTGGCCGAAAATCAACCGAATTTGATGAAATTTGGATTTCTGTTCATGGTTTCGAACATATTTTAAAACTGCATTTAAGCTTTTGTTAAATTCGACAAATTCAATTTTTCGAATTTTTTGACCGATTTTCCATACAAACCCCTTACAAAAATTATGAAAAAATTTAAAATTTTAGATCCCAAACTTTTTGGCTTAATTCGATTCTAGGACTCAAAACTAGCATTTTGCTTTTTATTTGAGGTGATTCTGATAAATATATCCCGAGATATGGCCAAAAGTGTGTCAAAAAGTGATAAAATCTGTATTTTTGAAATTCCGGATTTTCGTCTAACTTTAAACTGTCATAACTTGGCCGAAAATCAACCGATTTTGACGAAATTTGGATTTCTGTTCATGGTTTCGAACATATTTTAAAACTGCATTTAAGTTTTTGTTAAATTCGACATTTTCAATTTTTCGAATTTTTTGACCGATTTTCCATACAAACCCCTTACAAAAATTATGAAAAAATTTAAAATTTTAGATCCCAAACTTTTTGGCTTAATTCGATTCTAGGACTCAAAACTAGCATTTTGCTTTTTATTTGAGGTGATTCTGATAAATATATCCCGAGATATGGCCAAAAGTGTGTCAAAAAGTGATAAAATCTGTATTTTTGAAATTACGGATTTTCGTCTAACTTTAAACTGTCATAACTTGGCCGAAAATCAACCGCATTTGATGAAATTTGGATTTCTGTTCATGGTTTCGAACATATTTGAAAACTGCATTTAAGTTTTTGTTAAATTCGACATTTTCAATTTTTCGATTTTTTTGACCGATTTTCCATACTAACCCCTTACAAAAATTATGAAAAAATTTAAAATTTCAGATCCCATTTTTTTTTGGTATAATTCGATTCTAGGACTCAAAACTAGCATTTTGCTTTTTATTTGAGGTGATTCTGATGAATATATCCCGAGATATGGTCAAATGTGCGTAAAAAAGTGATAAAATCTCTATTTTTTAAATTACGGATTTTCGTCTAACTTTAAACTGCTATAACTTGGCCGAAAATCAACCGATTTTGATTAAATTTGGATTTCTGTTCATGGTTTCGTACATATTTTAAAACTGCATTTAAGTTTTTGTTAAATTCGACATTTTCAATTTTTAGATTTTTTTGACCGATTTTCCATACTAACCCCTTACAAAAATTATGAAAAAATTTAAAATTTTAGATCCCAATTTTGTTGGCTTAAATCGATTCTAATACTCAAAACTAGCATTTTGCTTTTTATTTGAGGTGATTCTGATAAATATATCCCGAGATATGGCCAAAAGTGTGTCAAAAAGTGATAAAATCTGTATTTTTGAAATTCCGGATTTTCGTCTAACTTTAAACTGCCATAACTTGGCCGAAAATCAACCAATTTTGATGAAATTTGGATTTCTGTTCATGGTTTCGAACATATTTTAAAACTGCATATAAGTTTTTGTTAAATTCGACATTTTCAATTTTTCGAATTTTTTGACCGATTTTCAATACTAACCCCTTACAAAAGTAGTGAAAAAATTTAAAATTTTAGATCCCAAATTTTTTGGCTTATTTCGATTCTAGGACTCAAAACTAGCATTTTGTTTTTTATTTGAGGTGATTCTGATGAATATATCCCGAGATATAGTCAAAAGTGAGTCAAAAAGTCAAAGTAAAAATCTGATTTCTTGAAATATCGAATTTTCTTCCAAACTGAAACTGCAATGGTGCCGTAGTGTGGGGATTTTGATGAGAATGTATGCTATAGGATAATGGGTAAAAGCACCTTATATCCTACACTTGCAAGGTTTTGTAAATTAAGTTCATTCTACTTTCCGGAATTTTTATTCAATTTCCCCCTTAAATTTTTGTTTACGCAGCTGACGACTTCAAGTTGTTTACTTTGCATTATGTTTATCTTGGTTGTCAAAGAAACAATTCAGAGTTGAAACTGAAACTATTCATTTGCTGACTGTGAAAGCAATTGGCCGTAAATTGACTAGGTCCTCAAATGAACCAACCCTGCTGCCCGCCCGCTTGGGGTTGTCATGGGTTAAACATTTGTCAAACACATAAATTGCCACAGTAAGTGGCAACCCTGTCATAAATATTGATGTCCAGTTGCAGCTTATTATGAGAAGCAGACTTGACCTATGCGGATGCTGCATACTTCATTGACTTTTATGGTTAAAGGGACAGAAAAGGGTTCCTCTGTCAAGTGGCAAGCCACAGACCCTTGCCCCAATGCCGTTAGTGGAGACTTTCTATTAATACCCGCAACAGCTGTGTGCAGAGTTGTCAAGTTGCTGAACTTACCGTTTGCTCTCCCGCTGGCGGGCAGATGATGATGGCGTCGATGTTTGTGACGTTCGAAAGTATCCGTTGCCCATGGTGCCGCCATAGCAGAGGCTGTGACTCTGTCCGGATCCTATTTTGACGTACAAAATGTGGCCGGACTCTGCGTGAATTTAGCCAATCTCAGTTTCTGTTTCTCAATTTGAGTTGCTGCAAATGGAAGATAGTTTTTAAATTCTTCAAGGTATTTTTTGGCAATTTATTTGAGTTCCTTTTTATAAATTTGTATCACTTTTTTATCCCTCTTTTCCCTCACTTTTCCTATTTTGCTGCTAAAAATGATTTATTACGCCGCTGATGTGTCTCAAGGGCGAACAACGCTTGGCATTGACATCGATTATGTTATGTACTTGACTGTGCCTGCTGCAACTTGCAACAATTTGTGGCAGCAACCTAACCGTAAATCATGATAGATAAACAATATTGATTATCCGCCGATAAACTGCAGCTTCTGCTTAAAATTGAAGTGAATTGATAGCATCATAGCTAAATAATGAGGCACGTAGTAGTTTGTGCCTCAAGTGGCAAACTCAAGGTTGCAGCAATGACTAAAGCTGTGATAAGCACTCTCCTTAATATCCTGCACAAATTATGAAATTTTCATAATTACGAAAATGAATTCCAATTGAATTCCAGATAAGTAATTGTGGAAGTAACTTGATGTTTGGCATGGGCATAAATCAATAAAATTTTAATGGCACAAAATGTGAGCTAAAGCAGCAGCCAATTTGCATTATTAACAAATTGGGCAAAAATGGCCACAGGCGAGCTTAGAAAACTTTAAAGGACGCAGTAGAAGGTGATTTTTGTTATTCATATGTACTGTTTCCATTGAATATTAACAAACATGGGTAATTTATACTTGTTTCTAAGAAACTTTGTTATTTTTTTTTTTTTAATACTTTAGTAATTTTTACAAGCTTATTAGACTCTTCTATTTTTTCCCCAACTTTACCGCGTCTACAATTTTATATATCAATCTGATCGTCTGTTAATAATGCAATTTCCATTATGTTGTTATTGGTTAATGGCAACTGCATTATGGCCGTATTTGTTTAGCTGTTAGCCACATTATTATGAAATTGGTATATAAATTTATTTAACATATTTGCCAGTCGCTTTTCTAATAACAATGGAGGAACTCCCCTCAGTCTGGCAGCTGCTCTTGTTAAAAGGTTTTGCTCTGCCTGTCTCACTTTAGCTTTCGTTCTCTCTCGCTCCTTTGTACACATTAAATGCAGCAACAAAATGTTTATGCTAAATTGTGTGCAGAGTATAAAAACACACACATAGAGTCTCCACACACACACACATACACATACATACATATATACAGCTGCCCTTTGCCTGCGCCTACATATGGGGTCTAACAAAACGCATTGCCTACTTTTGTGCGCACAGCGAAGTTCTTTACATGTTTGACTTTATTCTGTGTGTCTGTGTGTGTGCAACTTGCTTTGGCCTGTTTATGCAAACACCAAGAGCTGCAGTAGTATGCGGTGAGGGGGTTGGAGGGGGTTGGAGATTCCAAGGTAAAGCCAACAACAAACACGCGCTTGAAGTATACCGCATGCCATGTGAAAAGCGAACGCAACTAAAATATTAAAAGGCTAAGCACAATGGCCAACACAATGGCCGCAGCGCTGGCGGCGGCACGCCCCACACACATATACAGAGAGCGGGAGAGGGAGAGGGTGAAGTGGCACGCACATAAAGCAAGAATTTTGGACGTGCAACACAGGTGCAACAAAAGTTGAGGCTGCTGTGAGCAAAGTCCTCTCAGCCTGCCTGGCTTTATCTTTGGCCATTTCATTAATTAAGTGCAGCTTTTGTGGTATGTAGTTGAAGTTGCAGCTTTGATTTGTGGCGTCACAAAATGATGCTGAACTCGAAACGCGTCATAAACTGCGATTTATTTAATTCCCCCCACGCTGTTTAAATCCCACAGCCGACAGCAAATTTATCGCCACGCATCACATAAATAAATAAACCAAACCTGAAAAAACGCTTTTCCTCCCACAGCAAAAAAAAAAAAAAAATATGAAGAAAAAAATGTGAAATTCGTATAAAAAACAACTGTATAGTATAAATATTGTTTGTGTTTTTGTAGCTTATGGCAAAACGAGCTGCAATTTCATAAATATTTGATTAGCTTAAAGGCAGTTTTAGTATTTCTCTCTCTCTCGGTCACTCTCTCTCTGACTCTCTCTTTTATTGTTGTTACTGCTGTGATTTGTTTTGTTTGTACCTCAAATTAAAAGCATTTTGATGGCTCTTCAAAATGTAACAGACTATAATGACGCCGTATTATACAGAGTATAATTTTACGCTTAAAATGCTATGACTTTAGCAACTTTAGGAAAAACAGAAACCAAATCCATAAAAAGGACACAAAAAGGCTGAAAGCCTAAGACGATAAATGTCCGAAAAGGTAACTCAATTTTATTTGACAAAAAATTCAATAAAAAGGATTTGGATTACGTTAAGAGCTGCACAAATAAATGTTGAGAACTCAACATACTATGACAATAACCAGAAAGAGTTTGGGAAAAGTCCTTCAAACGGGTACAAAAAAAAACAATGGAGAGTTATTGAAAGGTTATTAAAATATTAAGGATGAGAATTTGAGATTCTTAACAATGTTTGCTTACAGAAGGAGATTATAGACTAGAAGTTCTGATAGATATTTGGATTAAGGATTATAGCATGATATTTGGCTTAAGTTATGCTGAAGAATGCTTGAAGCAGGTTTAGTTTAATGTCTCTTAAATTGGGTGATTGACAAGCATATAATTCACATCAATCAAAATTGATTTAACATAGTTGTAGTTCATGATTTCTTATATAAGTTTAACTGAGATATAATAACTTGGTACCATAGGCGCTAAAAATGGCATATAGTATAACATTATAATATTCTATAATATTATATAATTTAAAAATATAAATGAATTAATATCATAAATGAATGTAATCTGGAATGTATTAATTTTAAGCTCAACTAATATCTTTAATCTTAACAATCTAAACACTCAAACTTCTTCCTTATACATTTTTCACTTTGACATTTCAAGAAACCCGTTTCAATCAAATGTTTTCCACTCGTTTTTACTCAGCATATTTCATATATTTCTAAATTAATATTTATTTCTTCCGTTTTCTATGAATTCCCCTCATATTTACTATCTTTAATCCCATTATTTGGTGTCATTTTCAATAAAATTGAAATCTGATATTAAACAATTTTATTAATTCCTTCCGTTTTCTATAAACTTCATGTCCTCCATTCTTATATAAGTATAATATATTAAATACATGTATTTCTGATGATATCCTTTCTAAATGCATACATTAAAAAATGAATCATTTGTAATTCTTGTTGAGGCCTCTTTTACTGCCTCGTCTGCTCCTTTCATCTCGTCCTTCACATTCACATCCATTTCGGGCCACAGTTCTTATCGTTCTCTTGACATATTCGTCGAAATGTTGTAATCGCACAATCAGACCAAACAAAACCGAAGAGAGAAAAAGAAAAGCTCGGATTATGGAACGCCTAAAAGCTGTCAACTGTCTGCCCCAAACACGCGCCATCTCTCTCTCTTCCACTCACTCCATCTCTGTCACACTTCTAATAAACTCAATTGCTCGCATCGCATTTCTCGGCATTAATGTGTTCTCAGTTCTCTCACTCTCTTCTCAGTTCACTCTCTCTCTCTCTCTCTCTCTCTCTGTTCTCACTCTTTTGTGCGCGTGTCATTTCCGGCATTTTTGATAAAAAGATGTCACAGTAACAGGATCTGAGCCTGTGTCGCGTTTGTCCTGCCGTCCTTATGTCCTTGCGCGTGTCTTCATCAGCATTCAGAAATTTTGTTTGCTTTTTTTTTATTCGCACATATTTTTTTAACACACATTTTGCCTGAGTTTGTTTATGTTTTTTTATGTGCATTTTGCGTGGCGTTAACTGCACGTGCCATCAATTTTAACTGCGCTTTTCTCACTCTTCCTATCTCTCTCCTATCGCCTCACATCTACTTCTCCATTTCTTTTTATGTTCTTTCTGCATTTTTGCTGTTATTTTTCTTTTCTCGTGTTTGTTTTTGGTTTCATTATGCAAAATGTAAAGAGCAGTCCACACACTTCTCGGCAAGGTTTCTTAGCTGTGGGTTTTCTCTTTTATAATTTTTGCTTTCCTTTCTGTTTTTTTATGCACTTGCCACGCCTACTTTTGCCTAACACCTTTGATGGGAAATTTCTCGTTCTCGTTGTCGTTCTACTTCATTTTTAATTTACTTTTACTGATTTTGTGGCACGCCTTTCTTTATTTTCTCGTGCTCTTATACCACTTTGCGTTTCTCTTTGCCGCGTTGCCACAGCAGAAGCGGATAAAGCAGAGGGAGCTGAGGGAGCAAAGGAAGCCGCCTCCAAGGATATTCGGAGTCTCAATCTCAACGATTTGAGGGCGCGTCTGCGTGCCTCCGGCCTAAGCACGACGGGCAGAAAACAAACTCTAATTGAACGCTTAGAGAAAGCAACAACAACTACAACAACAACATCAAGCACCAATTTGTCGTCAAGTCTGCCCCAACGCGAAGAGGAAGAAAATATTGGCAATGTTGCCTCCACGCAGCCCACACAAAATGATGGTAGGTAATGGAACTTGGTCAGGTGCAGCTAAAGGCCAAGAGTAGGAAAAGGCAACGAAAAGAGGAGAAGGATGTGCAGGAGGAACCGCTCGCCATTATCCTGCGCTTGTTTGTGCAACAGCGGCATGCCATTAACAGTAACTCTGCCCAGCCTCTAATACAGCCCATTGGCCAATATTGTTATTTATTTTTTGTGTGGCCAACTTTTTCTTTTTCTCCTTTTTATATTATTTCTCATTCAGCAACTTTTCTCTTATTTCTTTCTTACCCCCCAACCCATATTTCTTGTTACCTGCGATTGCTTGGCGCTTTAATGAAAATTGTGCGCTTAAATGTTTTATGCATGCAGCAAATTTAATTTAAATGCAGAGCATTTACACACGCACACCTACAAACAAACAGAAACACGCACATGCTATGTGAAAATGCAAAATGTAAAAGAAAATGAGCTCGAAATCACAACCGAATCGCAGCAGTCGCAGCCACAAACACGCGGTCCTTTTAATAATGCAGCAAATTGCTTGCCCCTTAAAAAGAATCCAGACCAGACGACGTATGAGGCAAAGTGGCACAAAGATGTCACCCAAAAGAAAACATTAAAAAAAAATTGTGGCAATCTGCAAGAGCATGAGAAACTCGCTCCGATTGTCGCTGGTTGTACGAGTCGTATACGCGACGTATAATATAAAATTAGCGGCAGCCGCAAAGTATGCTACAAATTTTTTGTCAATTGGCTGATGTACAGCAATGAAAGAAAGGGAAATAATTTTGAAATAAAAGTTTTACCAACTAGTCTAAAAATCTAAAAGTGTGCAAAAGCGAACAGATTGTTGAAGTTATGGTTAAAAAAAAAAAAGTGTTAAAAACTTGGCTTAATTAAAGCAACAAGGAAATATAGTTTAAAATGTTGACAGAGTTAAATTTGAGAGAAATTTGTAGACTTTGTTTCTGATTGAATTATCTCGATGTGCGATGATTATGTTAAGAGAGTTAACTTATCAAACTGTAAAATATTTAAATTAAAATATAATTTAGTTTTTTTGTTTTCAAAGTTGTAAATTAAATTAAAGTTCCACTTTCATATTGATTCACGTAATTGAAATATTTGTTTAATTTGCTTCAACATAATTTGAGGCATTTTAAACTACTTTAAAAATTCCAAATTCAAATTAAATTTAAAAATTCCACTTCTAGCTACATTTTAAATTCTCGTAACCAAGTAATTTGTTTATATTTCAAGCGCAATTTGTCCTAAGCTTTTAAATGGACTTTTTTCTGGAGACTTGACTTTTACTTTGTCGCTTGATTTATGCCTAAGCAACTGCAACTGCAACTGCAACATGTTGCAGGTGTGGCAATATATTTTCAAGAAAAATACCACACAGATAGAGACAGCGTTAGAATAAGAGCGAGATAGCAACAATGGCACGTTTTTAGTGTTATAAATTTGTATGCTGATTGCCGACTTGCATTTCCGCCATTTCCCTTTGCCACACACACACACACACACACAAAGTCACACATACACACGACACTAGGGCGACCTCATTACATGTTGTGCGTGTGTGTGTGACAGTTGTTAACCTCAGAGGGTGTGTGTGTGTGTTTTTGGACGGAAACTGCCTATTAAGTTTTGATGAGAGCAAAAGTTACACAACCCAAAGAACCCGAAAAGAGGGAGTCAATGGGGGAAAGGAGAGGGTGAAAGGAGAATTTAATCAATGTTTTCAGTTGTTTGTGCGGTGACACCGCACAAGCAAATCAACTACAGGAAAATTTAAACAACAAAACCGTGGGGGAGGAAGCGGAGGAGTGTTTGGTTGACAACATATGTGGCAGACACTTTGAGCATATGTTGCATGTTTGTGTGGCAAGAGCATCGGATACGTTGCGGTCATGTTGCCGCTTATCAGATAACATGAGGTTGCCGCTATATCAACTTGCGCTTTGTAATGTTATCAATTGACCAAGTTTATATATACATATATGTATATGTATGTGTGTGTGTGTGTGTGTGTGTGTATGTGTTACGAAGATTGTGGCAACATAAAAACTGCTCAATTGTGGCAAGAAATGAGGCAAAGTTCATAGAACTCCAGCTCGCTTGCCACATGTACATGATAAAATATATATGTATGTATTATTTTTTAAGCACTTTTCGTTGGATTTTAGTGGCATTAAGTTTAGTTTGGTTAGAGGCCAACTTATATCACACTTGGCTTTAAAACACATACAGTTGGCTTTACTTTAGATTTTTTATGGCTGCTTGCCACGTACAGCAACAACAAGTGGCAGCAGCAGCAGCACCAGCGGCAGCGCAACGCACGTTAGAAATGAATTCTATTTTATTTTTGGTTAGAGTTTTTCTTTTTTTTTTGAAGTTTTGAAGTTTTGCGGAGCGCGACTTTTAGTAGTGGAGGAAAACACGTCTGCAAGCGCGAAAATCAGAAAGTTAACTGAGAAAATTAACACAAAAAAAACTTGAAGCTATCAATAAATAAAAGCATAGAAGAAGCAGAGCAGTTTTAAGTGAGAAAGAGAGGGAGATAAAATGAAGAAAAGATATGGTGTTTAAAATCCCAAAAAATCAAAGTGCATGAAAATAATAATCAACAGGCAGCAGCAGCAGCAGCAGCAGCAGAAGAAGAAGACGATGATGATGAAGAAGAAGAAGAAGAAGCAGCCAAGCAACGGCAGCAACAACAACAACAAGAAGTGCGACTAGTTACCCACATTTTAGTGGCGCCACAACAGCAACACAACAACAACAACAACACGCAACTGGCAATTGGCTGCAACTGCAACTGGCAAAAATCTTTATTAAACGCAATAGAAAGAGCAAGACAGCGATATAAAGAGAGAGAGAGCATCTTGTGCTTGAGTTTTGAGTTGGGTTTGTTGCTTGCATCGCTGGTCACTCTTGGCGTGTTGCATGTGCCACATGTGCCACTTGTGAAGCCAACACCCAGCCAGCCTATCAACCAACCAACCAACCACCCACCCAACACCCCTCTCTCTCTCTCTCTCTCCCTCTGCTGTCACCCACACACACACACACACACACTCACACACACGCAGATGCGACAAAGTGAAAACTTTTCAACACTTTGCAGCGCAGAATTTGGCAGGATACAAGCTGCTAAACTAATTGAATTGTTTGAATTGTCAATTGTATGTCAGCTAATAGAGTGAGAGATAGAGACACAGATACACAGATAGAGAGAGACAGAGAGAGAGAGACTTACAAGTAGAAAGAGAGGCAACTAGAGAGTCAAGCAGAAGCAGCGCGTTACGCCTCAGCGGACAATGCGAACATCTAACAGCAACTCAACAACCTTGGCAAGAACTGTCTTACTTGCCAGCAATTATTATTAAAAAAAATATATATATTAAAACAAAAAAAACAAAAATCTAGTAAAATATGCTCTGCAATTATGGAACTATTTGCAATAAAATTATATTAATATAAGAAAAGGAAATATATTCGTTGAAGCTACAAATGTAGACAGAAGTTGAGATAGTTTTCATTCTCTAAATTGTATAATATTTATTTAGAAGTTTTCAATAACAAATAGTGTAAATAATAGAGAAATAAATAGTAATAGAAGTTATAGACCGAAAATAAAATTATAATAATCATAATAATAGGAAGAACGTGAAAATGGAAGATATATACCGATATAATACAGAAGACTTTTCTGATATGCATAGAACATATCAATTTTAAATGGTATACCCCTTTTAGGTCTTTTGAAAGAGGGTATAAATAAAAATAAATATAGAGTTTCAAATATACAATTAATATCTTATTTCTATGTAGAAATATTCTCTATATTTTAATTCTTCTATTTATATGGTAATATATCCATATCAATAGAAATATATAAATATAGAGAAAATTTCTACATAGAAATATGATTTGTAGACTGATGTCTTCCTGTGTGATAACATCCGTATAGAATATTAAAAATATATACTCGGAAGAAACTTAAGAGGAGTATGTGAACATTCTTGAACTATATTACTATAATATAATAAACAAAATCGAAATATAATTTCTATATACATATGTACATATGTATAGTAGATACAATATTTGTACTCTTGAAAACTCTTTGAAAAATCTGAAAAATACCCTAATAATTATTGTCATATTTCTTTGTCTACTCTTCAACTCAGATGATATATCGCTGGAGTATGTGAATGGCATGCCCCATTTGACAATACGCCTGCCCAGCCGCAATGAGCTATGCCAGTTCGCGTTGAAGCCCATCTCGCACACGGTGGGGCATCTGCTGGCGATGCTGCGGGAGGAGGATCGGGGCATAGATCGGGCTGCCATCATCAACAAACACGGCGTGCGCATTGCCTCCTCCTGCACCATCGAGCGACTGCTGGACGATGAATTCAGGTGAGTCACAGGCTCGATCATCAATCATCAGTCAATCTCTTAATAATGTGATTGAATGTTGTAGCATACAAATTAACAATCGTTGTCTGCAAGTGCAGCCGCCGGAGCGTGAGAAGATTACAGGGGAAACCATCGATAAGATGGGAGACGTGCGCAAGGTCATAGCACAGGTGAGAGCAGATTTTGTTGCCTGTAAATCATCTGTTTAACTCCGAGTATCTTTTCAGCTTTATGAGGCCTTCAATGTGGGTGAATATCAGCTGGAGAAGAGCAATCAATTGGCCAAAGAATTGGAGAACCTGCGCTACGAACTGGAGCCACTAGAGGAGGTTAGTTTAACTTCAACTCCAACTTCTATATATATATATATTTAATTGAATTCCTATTCTTCTTAGAAAAAACTGGAGTTGGCCAAGAAGGCTCAACGACGCACCAATATCATGACCTGGGTGGGTCTGGGCCTTATGTCCGTTCAGTTTGGCATCCTGGCGCGTCTCACCTGGTGGGAGTACTCTTGGGATATTATGGAGCCAGTCACCTACTTCGTCACCTACGGCACCACCATGGCAATGTATGCCTACTACTGTGTAACGAAGCGGGTAAGCTCTTATCTATTCCTTATCAGAACTCCAATTAATGAGAATTTCTATACTCTACAGGAATACATCCTGGAGAACGTGTATAACCGGGAGTATACACTGAATATGTATCGCAATGCGAAGAAGGTGCAGTTTGATGTGGAGCACTATAATCGCCTGAAGCGCAAGTCAGCCGAGTTGGAGTACAATCTGCGTCGATTGAATGATCCCATCAACCTGGAACTGCCCGCACATTTGGTGCGCACCCAGATGGATCAGCCGCCAGTGGATGAGAACAATAAAAAGGAGAAAAGTACTTAAGGACAACGTAGCCAACAGTTATGAGAGATAAAGAGAGAGAGAGAGAGATGAAGTTAACGTAGTCCACCAAACAGATCCTCGCTAACGCTCCCAGTCAAAACAAATCAACAATCAATCAATCAATCAGTGAATCAATCAGCAAAACTCGCACAAAACTGTGAACGTGATTGAAATTATATAGTCAAAAGTTGTACGAGCTCATACATACGCTCAAATGTATGCGAAATACTGTAGAATTATGTATATGGATAAATGGATTTTTATGAGATGCCTTCACTTCACTTTACTTTACACTTTCTTTTGTTTTAGTTATATTATTATTGTTTAATGTCGACAGCAACCAATGACAATGACGACGACGCTCGACAAAGTTTATCCTTAGTTTCTTTATATGCTTTAGTTATTTATTCTTATTTTAGTAAAAGTTATAGAGTCGAAGTATGGCAAATTTATTTTTATATAAGCTCAAATGTCTCATTATGTGTTCTAGTGAAATATATATAAATTATTTATTGATTATTAAACACCTGTATTATGATTTATATTTATTGCTGAATATGTATAAATGACTTAGAATTGAAACTGTAAGTGAAATCATATTATCAAATGAAATCAAGACTACTAACAAATACTTAAATACTCTTAAGATATTATTATGCGCATGGAATTAGCAACTTATTTGCCGATAAGTTATTGCATAATTCAGGCAGCCCCCTAAGAAATATTGTGGCCTACTTTTATGCTGAATTCGTTGATTCGCTGTTCCAAAAGTATAGCATACTTTCAGCTGATAAGCAAATAATATCTTGGGAGTATTTCATAAACAAAACATTAATTATACATTATATACATAAACAAATACAACTAAACGCAATCGTCGCATACTTAACCACCTCTCTAACTAATTAAGACATAGCCACCATACAGAGAAATTATGTAACAGTAAAAGTCATGCCGTGAATTCAACTAACTTCCTAAGCTTTAATACATATATACTTACCTAGCATAAACTATATACATAAAAAGTGAATAGTTACATCTAATGAAAATTTGTAAATAGAAACGCACCAACTAATTCATTAAGAATTTTAAACACACATCAATTCATACACATACACAGCGTAGTTAGTGAAGTTTACGAAATTCCTAAAAGAAAAAAAATGTTATAGAAATAGAAAATGCCATCATTTTTTCAATAATAATTGTTGGCATTTTTTGTGTGTAAATATTATAATGAAATAACTGCTGTGTTTGAAGACAACGTAAACGAGTTTTAAGATTAACAACAAAATTAATACAATTATTCTAATTTATGTTGCCTGAAGCACAACAAATGTTTGGCTTGAATTATTCGTTTTTAGCATAAGCAACTAGCTACAAAATTATTACTAAACTAAACTGTTTTACGCTTTCTGAAACAAACACACACGCACACATACAAACTCTATTAATCTAGAATCGCCAAAATGGTTGTGTTTGAAAACTTTATGCCTATATATCTCTAAACTTAATCGAATCAGAAACTAAACTAATCTTTACAATTTATCCCTAGAAACACTCTGAAGTTCTGATGCTTACAACTCACACTCATACGCACACAGACAAACACTCTAGCACTTTTAGCTAATCCAAATTTTGATGAACATTCTATACATACACACATATGTATGTATATGAAAAATTAGGGTAAGCCTTAAACATACTATAAATATTTTGAAAAAATTTGTGATTCAATTTGAAATTATAAAAGAAACGTATATTAATGAAGTTTGGTTTTTGTAACTTGACTAAATCACTTGAAAAGTATTTAACTAAAGTTCCCCTTAACGAAATCCAATTCCAATTAATGCATCTGCATACATATAATCCCAAAGCATTTATGTTCAACTAATACTTCTACATACATACACATATACAAACACATACTTGTACTAATTATTGTTGTAATCAGCGCCAAAGACTTATATAAAGTATATATACAATATACTCGATACAGAAAAATCAAATTAATTTATGCCCAGCCTTCTTTAAATGTTTTTTCAATCCCAATGCTCGTTATATATTTACAAATATATATATATATATATATCTACATATATACATTAACTAACAAACTAATTATGATAATTAACGCCCAACTACTTGTATTGTTATATTTAACTCTCTAATCATAAATAATTCTCAAGTACCTTTTTTCAAAAAAAAAAAAACAAAAATGCAAAACAAAATATTAACCCCAAACCAATCTTAACTCTTTTTAACGAATTTATACTGAAACAAAATATATAACTAATATATGAGAATTATATAAAATTGATAATTATTATAAGTGCTTTAAGTATTAAATTGTTTGAATTTTGAATAACCAAAAAAAAAAAAAAAACAAAACAAAAGAAAAAAAGAAATGCGATGCGATTTTTTACATTTATAAAGCCCAACAAATTGGTTTGTTAACATAATAAAGGTAATTAACAAATAATGATAGTTATTGAACTAAACCCGGCTAAATTCGCAACAAACTAGACAACTGATTAAAAATTAAAAATAATTCTAAAAATAAAACTAACAAGTTAATAATTAATACTAAACATAAAAATAAAAGCAAAACTCTTGTCATCTCGTCTTTATTTATGTTTTCTACTAAAACGTACAAAAATAAGAAACAAAAAACGAAACATTTCCTTAGGCACATCGGATCTCCAGGCGGTAGCAGCGTGTCGAGTCCGTGGAGTTCCATCTGACCAGCTCCGCAATGGGTCGACTCGGCTTGAGGAACAGCGTCAGACGTTCGTTCAGCTGCAGTGGCGAGAACTTGCTGATGATCTGCGCCTTCGTCGACTGACGGTACTTGCCAACCACTGTGCTCGTGTTGCTGAAGCTACGGCCACGCCTATCCGCCCACTCATATGTGTGCACCGCTTGGTTAGCGACATCGTCGATGAGCCTGTAGCTGGGCTGGCGGTCCGGATTGTAGCCCAGTTTCTTGCAGATCTCACGCACCTCGGTTAGGGTGGGTGGGGTGCTCTTGGGGAAGCATTTGGTGTGCCAAATACCGTAGGACTGCTCGATGACCTGGCCATACTTGGACTTACTGGTCATTTGACCCGAATAGTAGTCCATGGGCTCCTGTTGCAGGGGATGCTCAATGGCATAGCAGTAGCGCTCGTCCTCGCCATTGGGACAATCTGGCTGCTTATCGCAGACAAAGTCACGTGGAATGCAGTCCTCCGGAGAGCTGGAAAATCGACGGAATTAAAAATAGGCGTAGGCATTTGAGATCTCTCAACATACGAGCTGCATTGGAAGTGATCCGCGGTGCAGTTACACAGCACAGAGCTCTCGTCGCTCTTGTCCCAGCAGTTGCGTTTCCCATCGCATATCTTGGCTGGATCCGTGGCTCTGCAGGCAATATGATAGTTTTTAAAAAATATTTCAATTATATTATATTCTTGGACTCACTGCAGATAAGTAAAGCAGCTGCAGATAGTGGGCTCATCGGTCATGTCCTCACAGTCCGGCACATGGTCACAGAACTTGCGCTTGGGCACACACTTGGAGCTGGAGCGACATTTCAACTCATCCGGGGCACATCGCTGCTTTAGTTGACGGCACTTGTACTCCAGCTCATCGCTGCCATCATGGCAATCGTTGTGACCATCACAAATAGCCCCTGGGGCCAGACAGTTACCAAGTGGACAACGATGCGTATCACAAGCCGGTGACGGCTGCACATGGCCACACAGAGGTTGATCTGGGAAATGAACATGGATATGAATAAAGTAAGTAAGTCATGATTAATCTTATGAAGAAGAAGAAAAGGTTGTGATGAGTATTTCTCGAGATATGGCCACAAATGTGCCAAAAGGTAACCCTATGTGGTATTTCTCAATATCAGACAGTTTCCAAATTAAAAGTGTCAGTTTTTCATCCAAACAAAAATCAAAAAATTTCAGTCGACTCTAATTAATTCTAGGGCTCTAATTAATTCTAGGTCTCAAAACTAGCATTTTGTTTTTTATTTGAGGTGATTCTGATGAATATATCCCGAGATATGGCCAAAAGTGTGTCAAAAAGTGATAAAATCTCTATTTTTGAAATTCCGGATTTTCGTCTAACTTTAAACTGCCATAACTTGGCCGAAAATCAACCAATTTTGATGAAATTTGGATTTCTGTTCATGGTTTCGAACATATTTTAAAACTGCATTGAAGTTATTGTTAAATTCGACATTTTTAATTTTTCGAATTTTTTGACCGATTTTCCATACAAACCCCTTACAAAAATTATGAAAAAATTTAAAATTTTAGATCCCAAATTTTTTGGCTTATTTCGATTCTAGGACTCAAAACTAGCATTTTGCTTTTTATTTGAGGTGATTCTGATGAATATATCCCGAGATATAGTCAAAAGTGTGTCAAAAAGTGATAAAATCTCTATTTTTGAAATTCCGGATTTTCGTCTAACTTTAAACTGCCATAACTTGGCCGAAAATCAACCAATTTTGATGAAATTTGGATTTCTGTTCATGGTTTCGAACATATTTTAAAACTGCATTGAAGTTATTGTTAAATTCGACATTTTTAATTTTTCGAATTTTTTGACCGATTTTCCATACAAACCCCTTACAAAAATTATGAAAAAATTTAAAATTTTAGATCCCAAATTTTTTGGCTTATTTCGATTCTAGGACTCAAAACTAGCATTTTGCTTTTTATTTGAGGTGATTCTGATGAATATATCCCGAGATATAGTCAAAAGTGTGTCAAAAAGTGATAAAATCTCTATTTTTGAAATTCCGGATTTTCGTCTAACTTTAAACTGCCATAACTTGGCCGAAAATCAACCAATTTTGATGAAATTTGGATTTCTGTTCATGGTTTCGAACATATTTTAAAACTGCATTTAAGTTTTTGTTAAATTCGACATTTTTAATTTTTCGAATTTTTTGACCGATTTTCCATACAAACCCCTTACAAAAATTATGAAAAAATTTAAAATTTTAGATCCCAAATTTTTTGGCTTATTTCGATTCTAGGACTCAAAACTAGCATTTTGCTTTTTATTTGAGGTGATTCTGATGAATATATCCCGAGATATAGTCAAAAGTGTGTCAAAAAGTGATAAAATCTCAATTTTTGAAATTCCGGATTTTCGTCTAACTTTAAACTGCCATAACTTGGCCGAAAATCAACCAATTTTGATGAAATTTGGATTTCTGTTCATGGTTTCGAACATATTTTAAAACTGCATTTAAGTTTTTGTTAAATTCGACATTTTCAATTTTTCGAATTTTTTGACCGATTTTCAATACTAACCCCTTACAAAAGTAGTGAAAAAATTTAAAATTTTAGATCCCAAATTTTTTGGCTTATTTCGATTCTAGGACTCAAAACTAGCATTTTGCTTTTTATTTGAGGTGATTCTGATGAATATATCCCGAGATATGGCCAAAAGTGTGTCAAAAAGTGATAAAATCTCTATTTTTGAAATTCCGGATTTTCGTCTAACTTTAAACTGCCATAACTTGGCCGAAAATCAACCAATTTTGATGAAATTTGGATTTCTGTTCATGGTTTCGAACATATTTTAAAACTGCATTGAAGTTATTGTTAAATTCGACATTTTTAATTTTTCGAATTTTTTGACCGATTTTCCATACAAACCCCTTACAAAAATTATGAAAAAATTTAAAATTTTAGATCCCAAATTTTTTGGCTTATTTCGATTCTAGGACTCAAAACTAGCATTTTGCTTTTTATTTGAGGTGATTCTGATGAATATATCCCGAGATATAGTCAAAAGTGTGTCAAAAAGTGATAAAATCTCTATTTTTGAAATTCCGGATTTTCGTCTAACTTTAAACTGCCATAACTTGGCCGAAAATCAACCAATTTTGATGAAATTTGGATTTCTGTTCATGGTTTCGAACATATTTTAAAACTGCATTTAAGTTATTGTTAAATTCGACATTTTTAATTTTTCGAATTTTTTGACCGATTTTCCATACAAACCCCTTACAAAAATTATGAAAAAATTTAAAATTTAAGATCCCAAATTTTTTGGCTTATTTCGATTCTAGGACTCAAAACTAGCATTTTGCTTTTTATTTGAGGTGATTCTGATGAATATATCCCGAGATATGGCCAAAAGTGTGTCAAAAAGTGATAAAATCTCTATTTTTGCAATATCGGATTTTCGTCTAATTTTAAACTGCCATAACTTGGCCGAAAATCAACCAATTTTGATGAAATTTGGATTTCTGTTCATGGTTTCGAACATATTTTAAAACTGCATTTAAGTTTTTGTTAAATTCGACATTTTTAATTTTTCGAATTTTTTGACCGATTTTCCATACAAACCCCTTACAAAAATTATGAAAAAATTTAAAATTTTAGATCCCAAATTTTTTGGCTTATTTCGATTCTAGGACTCAAAACTAGCATTTTGCTTTTTATTTGAGGTGATTCTGATGAATATATCCCGAGATATGGCCAAAAGTGTGTCAAAAAGTGATAAAATCTCTATTTTTGCAATATCGGATTTTCGTCTAACTTTAAACTGCCATAACTTGGCCGAAAATCAACCAATTTTGATGAAATTTGGATTTCTGTTCATGGTTTCGAACATATTTTAAAACTGCATTTAAGTTTTTGTTAAATTCGACATTTTTAATTTTTCGAATTTTTTGACCGATTTTCCATACAAACCCCTTGCAAAAATTATGAAAAAATTTAAAATTTAAGATCCCAAATTTTTTGGCTTATTTCGATTCTAGGACTCAAAACTAGCATTTTGCTTTTTATTTGAGGTGATTCTGATGAATATATCCCGAGATATGGCCAAAAGTGTGTCAAAAAATGATAAAATCTCTATTTTTGAAATTCCGGATTTTCGTCTAACTTTAAACTGCCATAACTTGGCCGAAAATCAACCAATTTTGATGAAATTTGGATTTCTGTTCATGGTTTCGAACATATTTTAAAACTGCATTTAAGTTATTGTTAAATTCGACATTTTTAATTTTTCGAATTTTTTGACCGATTTTCCATACAAACCCCTTACAAAAATTATGAAAAAATTTAAAATTTTAGATCCCAAATTTTTTGGCTTATTTCGATTCTAGGACTCAAAACTAGCATTTTGCTTTTTATTTGAGGTGATTCTGATGAATATATCCCGAGATATGGCCAAAAGTGTGTCAAAAAGTGATAAAATCTCTATTTTTGCAATATCGGATTTTCGTCTAACTTTAAACTGCCATAACTTGGCCGAAAATCAACCAATTTTGATGAAATTTGGATTTCTGTTCATGGTTTCGAACATATTTTAAAACTGCATTTAAGTTTTTGTTAAATTCGACATTTTTAATTTTTCGAATTTTTTGACCGATTTTCCATACAAACCCCTTACAAAAATTATGAAAAAATTTAAAATTTTAGATCCCAAATTTTTTGGCTTATTTCGATTCTAGGACTCAAAACTAGCATTTTGCTTTTTATTTGAGGTGATTCTGATGAATATATCCCGAGATATGGCCAAAAGTGTGTCAAAAAGTGATAAAATCTCTATTTTTGAAATTCCGGATTTTCGTCTAACTTTAAACTGCCATAACTTGGCCGAAAATCAACCAATTTTGATGAAATTTGGATTTCTGTTCATGGTTTCGAACATATTTTAAAACTGCATTTAAGTTTATGTTAAATTCGACATTTTCAATTTATCAAATTTTTTGACCGATTTTCCATACAAACCCCTTACAAAAATTATGAAAAAATTTAAAATTTTAGATTCCACTTTTTTTTGGCTTAATTCGATTCTGGGACAATAAAATTGCTTTTTAGTTTTTCTTTGAAGTGATTCTGATACATATATCCCGGGATATGACCAAAAGTTTGACAAAAAGTATCCCACGAGACCATATTTAAAAATCTATAATCTCTAGAAGCTAACCTTGTCAAAACTCACCTGATTCATTTTAGTACATTTTTTTTATAATTTAAAATAATTTTTCTTACCCATAATATCCTGCATTTTGTGGTATGCTTGTTCCAGTGTCTTAATCCTGAAAGGTGCCTTAAAACTGCCACAGTTGGTGTTGTTGTAGCTGAAGATGGCGAAGGGAAACCAGCCTGTCCCTGATTGCCGGCAGACCAAGACGGCCTGATCGCTGGGATGAAGCTGGTTAGAGGAGTAGTTTCTATGGCCGAACTGAGTGCAGCTGGTGAACTTGGTGAGGGTGGGCATCTCTCTGGCCGTCACACCGCTGACCAGTTCCACCTCATCCGAAATGGAGGCCATGTCCTCGACGCTTAGGTTAAGCAGGCGCATTATATTACTGGGCGGGCGTTGCTCCTGCAGCTGGTAGCAGGAACTGCAACTGCTGTCATTTTTGGAACGGATGATTGCCACCGTTTTGATGCGTCCAGTGAGATCATCGTGCAGCACACTCATGCAGTCCGCCGGGGTGTCCAGCTGTTGACTGGCACTAAGAGGGGGAAGGAGGATAGTTAATTGCAGTCATAGATTGCTTGGAGATGCTGACCTATCCGGCATGAAGGTGGGCAGCACATGATGCGTAAATCTCGCCGGCTGCTCCAAATGATACAGCAACACGTTGGAATTGGGCACCGCCTTGAAGCAGTCCACCCGTCGAATCTGCTCATGATGGCTGCGATGCATGGAGCTTCGAGTCTTCCCGCCGCCCAGCAACGCAACAATGTGATGAGTCTCTAAACTAATCCCGTGGAGGCAACTCTCGTGGACCAGCAGCCAGTGCTTGTCCAGCAACACGCCTAGACACCAGAGCTCGCCATTCGCATAGACATCCGCCAGCCAAGGCCAGTGCAGCTCCTCGATGGCCTCATGCAGTTGATTCTGCACCAGTATCGTCTTGTTTTTCTTGCTCTTGATGAGCATGTCCAGGCGATCCAGGATCTCCTCCTTCTTGTTGATGAGCTGAGCGGGCAGTACAGGCTTGAAGTGCACATTAGGCATGTTGTAGGTCTCAATGGTGGGCAGCAGCTCTGGAAGATTCTCACTAGTCTGCGGCTTCATAGCCTGTCCAGCACTGAACGTCTTCAGCGGCAGAGTTGTATTCGCACGAGGATTACACTCCACATAGATGCCCAGGCACTTGTCGGGAAGGATAAGAGATGAACTCTGCTGTCTGGGCGAGTATGATGAGCGAGGATGATGTGCATGCGACTCCGCGCTGCCCATTTGCAAATTATCACGCAGTGTCTCTCGCAGCGTGGAACTCAACAGATGTGTCTTCCTGGCCAGCTCCGGGGTAATGGGTTGCATCCGGTGCTGGTTAACGAACTCCGTGGTATTAAAGAACTGCGAGCCATGGAAACCGAGCAGGGCGCAGATGCCATCCGCTGTCTGGGACTGATGCTGCTGGAAGCCAGTCTCTTGGACGCAGACCACTCGCCAGACGCCATTCGTGTTCTTGGAGAAGATGCCCACGCTGCTGAACTTGGGCTGCTGATGGACATCAAAGTGCACATCATGGCCATTGGTCAAAGCAACTGCAATGGAAATGTATATTCAGAGAAGGAGCTTTTTTTTGTCACGGTTCAACTTACAGCAATCCTTTTCATCCTCCTTGAACAGACAGTCGACCTCGTTGTTGCAGCGCTTGGAGAGCGGCAGGCAACTCTTGGAGAGCGCACAGTGGAACTCATCAGTCCGACAATCTCCTAAAGACAAAGAAAAATCGTAAGAAATTCAATTTCCAATTTAGTTTACACTGAAAAAAATATATGGTGGTAAACATTGCCTATTTAACAAACCTATTAATTTCCCTTCCTAAATAAAATATAATTATGTTATTTCTTATATATATTAAATATCTATATATATATATTTATATATCTTTCTCTCACCACAGTTCTTCTCATCGCTGTGATCCTCGCAGTCCATTTTGCCATCGCATATCAGGACGCTGAGGTTGCCCTTGAGATAATCCCGGCAACTGCAATCCAGTTCATCCGTGCCATCTTCGCAGTCAATTTGGCGATCACATCGATGCTTGATGTCCACAATTTGTGGCATTCTGTGGCGGAATCGAATCATAGAGGATATATGGCTATAGTCAAATGGATTCCAACTTACTTTTGGCAGACAAATTTATGCGGTAGCTGCGTCTTAGCGTTAATTTTGACTGGCTTTGTTGTTGCTGTTGTTGCCGTTGTTGCTGTTGTTGCTGCTGCTGCTGCGGTTGAGGTGTGACTATCATCTGCAATTGTTGCCGGTAAGTCCATTGTTGTTATATTTTTAGTACTCATTGCTGTCTGAATTGTTATTGTCTCTGTTGTTGCTGCTGGCAGTTCCTTTGCTGTTGTCTCTATTGCGGTTGTGGTTGCAGCACTCATCTCTGAAATTGCGGCTGGAGTTGCTGTGGTTGAAGTTGCTGTGGTTGCTTCAGTTCCTGTTTCTCCCTTAACTGTCGTTGCTGTTAGTATAATCCTTGTTTGGGGCTCGCCTGTTTCAATTGCAGTTGCATCCATAGTTGTTGCTGCTTCTATTTCCCCTGCAACTGTTGCAGCTGTTGTTTCATGTATTGCTTCAACTTTACTTGTTGTTGTTGCCTCCATTGTTGTTAGTTGTGCAGTTGCTGCTGTTGTCTTAACAGTAGTGGTTGCTGTTGTTGCAGCTTCTGTTATTGGATCTGCTATCTTAACAGTAGTGGTTGCTGTTGTTGCAGCTTCTGTTATTGGATCTGCAGCTGTCTGCGTTTCTACCTCAATTGCTGTTGTGTTCATTGCTGTTGCTGCTGTTAGCTTTCCCCTTGTTGTAGGTTGTGTTGCTACCTCATTGCTGACTGATGTTGCTGTCGTCTCAACTGCAGTTGGAGTCGCTGCTGCTGCTGTTAAACTTTCTGTTTTCACGGCTACATCAGCAACTGTTGCTGCCGTCCCCTGCTGCAGCATATTCTCAGCAGCAGCAATGCTTGTTGTTGTATGCACCATATTGTTGCTGTTGATGGTTGCTGTTGTTAGAGCCGAGGTTGCTGCTGTTGTTGCCGTGGTCTGCGCTTCTGTTGTCTTGGCAATCGCAGTCGTTGTTTCCTCTAGCAATTGCTTTATCAGTTGAGTCAGTTTCATGAAGTCCTCCGTTGAACTGGGCCAGGCAGCAACAGTTGTCGGTAGGGATGTTGCTGTAGCCGTCTCCAAGTCGCTGAGATCCGTCTGCTCCTCTCCTGCCGTAGAGGTTTCCATTTCTGCATGCAATTGATCCTCCTCAATAGGCACATCCTGTCGCTGTTGCTGCTCCGATTGCGCTGATTGCATGTCATCCTCCTGTGCATCCTTGGCCAAAGGATGATAGTCACTCTCTGTGGTGGCGCTTAATCCCTGCTTACTGCTGCCCACCATATCCGGTATAAAGTTGTAGGCGCAGCCTACCTCGTCCTCCCCTCCCAAACAATCCACCCGACGATCGCATCGTAGCCGCTGGGCAATGCAACGCTTGCCACCCCAGACACAGACGAATCCCGGACAGAGTTGCACTGGTTGCTTGGCAGGCAGCAGACCAGGCGTCACCGCCAACTCCAGCCAGTCCAGATAGAGAGCGATGCGCGTGTAGACGCCAAACTCCTGGGGACGAGCGCATCCATTGCCGTGACTAACGACTCCAGCAAGATACCATTCCTCGGTGTGGTTGACGCTGCGGCAGAAGAGCGGACCTCCAGAGTCTCCCTGGCAGGCATCTCGTCCACCGCCTGCATCCCCAGCACAAACATTCTCCGAGGCACGATCTTCAGGATCTGTGCAGCGTTTCCGTATAGGGAGAATGACCTGACGCAGAGGATCACCTGGGCAAAAGAAGAGATGGAATATTGATGTGGGTGAAAATACTCGATATACTCACTGCTGGGACCCTTTTCCCGAATGGCGCCCCAGCCCACCACCGTGCAGAGCGTGTCCTCCTCTGGTCCCCAGACCCAGTCATCCCCGAAAGTGGTTCTGCCCACATCCGGCAAACAGATGGGCTTGACCCACCGATTGAATTGCAGAGGCGCTGCCACACGTAGCAGGGAGAGATCGTTCCGCATATTGCGGCGCTCGTAGCCCTGATGTACCACCACGTGTGACACTGTCTGGATCTGCGTGGCCGGCGAGTAGCTGGTACGTCTCAAGAGTCCAGCACGTACCTCATAGTAGTACTTGGAGAAGTTAATGACGCAGTGGGCAGCGCTTATAATCTTGAAGAAAAGAAGAAAACACGCTTAGCTGCGGCAGATCCTCTCACGAATTGCACTTACCCAGCGCTCTGTGTAAATGGTGCCTCCGCAATGGAACTTGCCATCCCTGTAAATAGCCACGACGAAGGGCCATTGCAGTGGAGTGGCAAATCCACCGCCCACAATGCGTTGCTCCTCTGATTCCAGAGCAATTCTCTTGGAGCGCTTGAGCGGCTCATTTGGCTTGGGCTGGCTAGGCAATCCACAGCTTGGAGGCGGACACTTGACATACGCAACGTGATCCACTAGCGTTTCATGATCATTGCGGCCATGGCAGCCCTGGGCAAAGTGTATCCCCGCCAGAAGCGAGGGCTCAATGAAGGGTCCAGACAACGTCAGCTGCCGGAAGGTGAGATTGGTGAACTGTGTGGACTCCGGCTGCAGCTCACAGGCCTCGGCAGCCCACTTCTCACCATTGTTGCAGACGGGATACCAATCACCGGCATGATTCCTATAGAGGTATCCTTCCGAGGCGGAGGCAGCATGGAACTAGAAGTATCTGAGATGAAGAGCGGTATCTTTCGGGGAATCACCCCACACTTACCATATGATGGGAGACATCGGTGACCAGCATGCTGCAGTGCATCTCATCTCGTCCATTGAAGCAGTTCCGGAAGCCATCGCAGCGCTCTAAACGGCTGTAGCAGCGAGAGAGCGTGGAGCGGTTGTGGAGCGCGTACTCGGCGGCATTCTCGTAGCAGGAGTGGGCAAGGGATTCACAGCCGAAACAGCCCAGCTCATCCTCGGCCATGGGGCAATCGGCATAGCCATCACAGAGTCTGTCCTCGTCAAGGCGATCCGCGCAGGTGCAGGCGGACTCATCGCTGCCATCGGAGCAGTCTACAACATTGTTGCACCAGTTCTGGGCGGGAATGCACTCCTTATTCGCATAGCAGGCCAACTGATCCGGCTGCTCGCATTTGTGCCGCTCCAGCGGCGGCTGCTGCTGAGAAGGCACCTCCAAATAGGAGGCGTAGATGATCTGACTCTGGTGGTGATTGGCCTGACGCATCTTGAAGTTGGCATTGGAGAAGCCAGACTGACTCACGGGCAGTGATTGACTCTGTCCTTGGTTCTGCCCTTGACCCTGACCCTGACCTTGACCTTGACCCTGTTGCATGTAGGTGCAATAGACCTGCTTGGGTTGCCCATTATTCTGCTTTTGTGGGGAGGCATTCTTGGAGAAAATATTCGGCAGCTGGTTCTGTCCACCACCTGCTGAGCCCGCGCTGCCGCCAAAGAAATTTCCAGTTGGACCAAACTGCTGCGGCACAAAGAAAATTCCTCCGCCACCGGCGCCGGCCGCATTTGAGGAGCCACCGAAATGTCCTCCCTGCATACCCATAAACGAGGGCATTGGCGACCACATGGGCATGCGGAAGTTGGCCGGGGTCATGTAGAAGCACACGGGTATGCTCGGCATGCCGAAGTTCGGATTGAACATAAACTGTGCCGAGGCCTTCATGGTTTCGCCGGAGACGGGAAATCCGCCTGGACCGCGGCTGGTGAACTGCACGCTGGGCGATGCCGTGAAAGTCTCGGTTGCCAACTCGGAGGAGGCTGCCTTCTGACGCATTCTGTTGGCCAAGTGGGCGCAAATGGAGATTAACTGTGCATCCCCAGCTGCAAAGAAGAGGACAGGAGATTAAAGTGTGGAGGAAAATAAGTCGCCGAGAATTACCATGTGGAGTGTTGCCTTTCAGTGGATTTAGCTTGGGTGCCAACTGCTCCAGGCTGTGTGCCGTACCGAAGGTATCGATGAGCTCATCCTGCGCCGAAGGAGGAGCTGCCTGCTGCTCGAACTGCTGCAGCCAATGGGAACGATCATACACACTCGGAGTGGAGTTGCCAAGAGGCGAAGAAGTGACGCTTGGGCTGAATATGTAGTTGAGTGTAGTTTGGAAGCTAGGCAGAGTTGTCATGATTGTGGAGGTAGTCAGTGTTGAGGTTTTGGGCAACGATGTAGTCTTGATGGCTTTGTTTGCCTTCTTAGGCTGCATCACTTCCTCCTTCTCCTGCCGTTGCTCGTAGCTGTCCAGCATATTCTCCTTGCTGCTAGGATCATCCAATGGATGTGCTCTTTGTTGGATGGAATCTGTACTAGTGTGTTGCTCCATGATGTTGTCTGTGCTGGTTGAAGCTGGAGGAGCAGTGCTCGCTTCCTTGTGGATGCTCTCACTGCTCTCCTCGCGACCATCGAGGATCCAGCTGAAAGTGAGTGGCTTTTGCTTGACGGTCGTGGTGCTGGGCGGCATTGTGTAGTCCTCGAATGGGGTCGTAGTCGCAGCTGTAGTGGGAACACTATTGGGAACAGTTTGCGGAACAGAAGTGGGAACAGCAGTAGAAACCGTAGCGGGAACACTGGTGGGTATAGCGGTGGCAACACTTGTAGCTGGTCTATCTGAGCTGGAGCTGCTTGTGCTTGGACTATCAGTAGAGGTGGGTGAGCTCACATTACTGGTTGCTGCCTTCAAAGGCATCGAGGTGCTGGCAGCATCTTCGGTGGCAGCTGTAGCCAAGTCTGGACTTTGAGTCAACAAATTTTCAGAGTGTATGGGAACTGCCTTCACTTCCAAGGGCACTGGCGTGCTCAGTGCTTCCAATTGAGGCATGCCTGTGGACAAAGGAGTGGGTTGTGTGGTGGCCACAATCTCTTTGGGCTTGTCAAAACGATCCAGTACCCATGTGATGTTATCCGTTATACCTTCCGGCAGCTGCGTAGTCAAACTGTCCAAGAATGAACTCGCCTCATGTTCTAAGGTCTTAGTAGTTTCGTTCTGAAGACCATTCCCTGTAGTTCCTTCCAGTGTTGTGGCTGAGGTCGTGGTCGTGGGGTCTGTGTGCTCCGTGGTGGACAGTACTCTGGGTGTGTTCTCCATATAAGCATCTTGCTCATCGTGACCATGTCCATCTATGATCCAGCTGAACTGAGCCGGCTTGATCTTCACCCTAACCGGTTTTAAGGTCGTCTCAGCTGTGGTCTCCACTTCGTTCAGCATCTGCGCTGTCGTCTGTAGCATCTGTGTCGTGGTTGTTCTGGGTTTCTTCCCCGCCACATAGGGCTCAAAGTCCTCCACGCTCTCTGAATCGAATTGTTCCTTGATCAGCTGCTTCATGTCCCCCATTCTCTCGGAAACCTCCCTCGCCATCTCGTACAATCGCATAAAGACCTTCGAGCAATCCTCCGGCGTCTGTTTCTTGCAGCGCACATACTCGTGCTCCAACTTGCTTAACGCTGCCCGGGCTCGCTTGCTCCTCAGCTGCGTATAGATGTGGGGTATGTTGGCCTCCAGTTGCAGTGGATCGAGCAGATCAGCCAAGGATCGAAGGCTGCGTCGACGACGTTGCTTCTGCGGCAGACGAAACTTAAAACGTAAATGCTTCATGCGCAGGGATCGCTCCTCCGACTTGGTGGCAGCTGCCAGCAGCAGTGGACTGTGTTTCTTGAGAGGAATATGAAAGGGATTATCCTGAGGATTGATTAGTATGGACTGCTCTTCCTCTGCGGCCATGGGCTGCACCTTCCTCACATGACGTTCGTTCAGCAACTTCATTTGCTGCACACGATCTGGCGGAAATATACGATGGTAATATGTATTCCATATACATATCGGATAGGGTTACACTTACCCATGCGCTCCAAGACGATGCCATGATAGATTAGAGAGACGAGCAATGTAATCAAGACCAGCACGGAGATGATCAGAAGACGAGCGCAGGGCAGACGAGTGGGAAGGCAACATCGTCGGGGATTACGCGTCAAGCGCTTCGCCTCCAACTCTGCGAAAGGTCAAGGTCAAAGTTCAGGTTAGAAATCTTTAATTTAATTTACAATCTATATTTATAGATATATATTTGTATATATATACATATTATTGTTAATTAACATATATTTTAATATTTTATTTATTTAAAATTTTATTATAATATTTTTGATTTCATGTTCTATTTCGTCCCTCATTTTGTAGCGTATTCAGAATTCGTCAAGTTATGGGTTTTTTGTACCCCCCGCAAGAATTCGTAGGAGTTGAGTTTGAATTTAGCGCTGATGGTGGCATTTATTAATGTTTACAAGTTAATAACTTTAACACAGTTTAACATTTTTTTGTAGCTTCAGTAAATTTTAAGAATTTTTACTTTTGTTGTGCCTATTTCATCGATTTATTTCGCAATATTTAACTTTTTGCTGAGGTTGTCAAAAATACAAAAAGAAATATATATATAAAAAAAATAATTTCTTTTCAAGAATTTTAATGTTTTATGTGGCAATAATTACTTATAAATTTCTATTATTTATTATACGATTTTTAACACTTTATTCAAATTTTTATATGTATTAATACACCATCTGTATTTTTTGGTCACTTTTCAAACTTTGTTTCATGGTTGCTCGTATAAGAAATAAATTAATTTTTTTTTTTTTATTTATGTTTAAGCAGTTGTTATTAATTATTGCACCTACCATCCAAACTTATCTTCATGTTATTAGTTCTAATTTTTGAATATTTTCAGAAACACTTTTAACATAACTTCAGTTTTTACTTAAAATTGTTGTTTTCACTTTCACTGTGTAATTTCTAAATATTATTTGTATTTATTATACAATTGCAGCTCAATAAAAAGGAGCATCAGGTTACCACAATTCACTCAAACCCAAAAAAAATATATATATATATATCTATATCTTTTTAGTCAGTTTGGTAATCCAATCTACATATATGTATGTATCCAATATATTCTGAGCGATCACGATGACGAGTTTGAAGTAACCACGGCGCGTTCCAGGCGAAAACTGAATTTTGTGGTCGGAACTGGACGCGCTTATAAAGCGGTCGGTAAGTGGATCAGACGGGTGACGACCCAGTTCCAAGCTGCATTTTATGCTGTGCTTTGTACTTAACAATTTTTTGGTTAATGAAAATGTGCCACAAACTGCAGACGCTGCTGAAATGCAGCCACAGTCCCCTGAACCTGCCCCCTACCCGGTCAAGTTGAAGGGAATCGCGCAGAGCAACGAACCAACCAACCACCCACCCACACCCACCAGAAAAGATGCTAAGATCGGCAAATATCCAACGCATATATAATATATCAATTGATATATGTAGGCATGCAAGTATATAGTATATGTGGCAATGCCCCCTAACTTGACCCGATCTTAGTCAATTAAAGTTATGAGAAGCAAGCCATGGCATCTTCAAATTGGCTAACTTAACGAAACTAACTCAATTTCTTACTCATTTTATAAGTTACTTCCACACAAAAACCCCCAAAAAAATACAAAAAAAATATACATATTTATTTATTTTATTGCTCAATTTCATGTACTTTCGCGGGCATAATCATTTGCGAGGACTAAGTAATTGAAATGAAAGTTTTATTATTGAATCAAGTGTAAGTTAATTAGAAAATTAAGTACAAATATATTTCAAAATACATATATATGCATATATAACTTTCTTCTTTCAGAAATTACACGGTACAAAATAATATTTATCAAATTCACTGTTTACCACTGTTTGGTAAGTGTACAAATATATATATTCAATATAGAAACAGACTTATCTGAGGTTTATCTATACTTAAGGAATGTAAATGATTCGTTTCAAGATAGTTTGATTCTCTCGTAGAAATTAATGTATATGGGGATATAGTATTCATTTATAGGATTAATATAAAGTATATTATACCGACCACAAATTAGCAGTGATGGTAGCTTGCGAACTCCTTGAAATTTGAAATTTAATTTGAAAAATGGCACATTTTTCGATTTTAAGATAATTCAAAACAAAATGGGAACTTCGCGCGTTGTATATATAATAATATAACTTATAACTTATATAAATTCTTTCCATTATACATCTCTATAGTATGTATAAGATTAAGTGGATATGTCGAGTTTATCTTTCTCGAGGGTGGGCCACTTTTTGTCGCCCAATAGACCCACTAGTTGGTTAAACAGTTCCGGGCCAATGTTGTTGCCCACGCGCATCATCATGAACCAGTCGGCACAGCTGAAGTCTTTTAGAATGCGCTTCAACATGGAGATGGAGGTGAAGCGGGAACGGCAGCGGAGCAGCTGAAGACGTAAACCCGGATAGAAGATGATGAGCAAGCGATAGATCAGCTTGAGGGCAGCCAGTAGGGCCATTATGATGTACCAGAGCCAGAGGAACACGAAGATCTTCTCATTGAGCGTGTTGAGTGGCAGCAAGCAGAGATAGTCATGGCTTTCCAAGGAGCCGCTGGAGCCATACTTGAGTATCTCGCATTTGGCAAGCTTGGGGAAGATGCGTGTGGTGATGAGGTTCCATTCGTTCCAATCGTAGCTGGGCACAGCGGCCAGAGCCTTAATATAGTGGGACCAGAAGTTGTGCAAGAACACATTTAGCAGCAACATGTTGACAATCTAGGGAATAGAGAATAGGATTTACTTGAACTACTCATGGGAGCTCTCTGGAATACTTACGCTTATAGTCAGATTGAAGACTTCACAGAAGACGTATCCGACAAAGTACCGCATGTGTGTATCCTGGTGATCGGCGGAGAAGTACTTGGCAAGCTTGACAAGCTGCCCCGAGATCTTGTCCGGTGATGCCAGTGCATCATCCAGATTCGCGCACAGATTCCTCATTCGGCCACTCTCCCATTTCTTCCACAAAAATGCAGGCATATAGAAAATGATGGATTGCAGCATCAACACAGGCACCACCCATTGATAGTAGCGTAGGAAGACGGGCTTACTCCCCTGACCACCCAATCCCAGGGCATTGAGCAGCAAATGCTCCTCGATCGGCTTGTGGTTGTCGCGCCTGTAGCTCTCAGCGATTACTTTGGAGCGAGTATCCATCTGAGTCACATTCTCGTAGTTGTGTATGTACAGTCCCAGTGTCCAGCAGTGGGAAGTCACAAAGTCTTTGTTGGAACCGTCGGTATAGCAGACGACGGGATCGCCAAAGTATTGCTTGGAAGAAAGCAAAATAGTGAATCCTAGCAACAGGACAAAGGTGCCTTTGGCGTGAAGTGTGAACACTCCATCGTATATGCGCACTGACTTCGCCTGCAGATACTTTGAAAGCGGCTTAACAGCACTGAACATGTTTCCCTTTTGTATTTCACACAACTTCACACAACTTGTTAAATCGAAACTCAGAAGCGTATGAAAGCAAATGAAAAGCACGAGGCATTCTAACGGTTAAATATTATGACGTTAATCAGCACTGTTTCTCGGGAATATCGAATATCACTGATCTACGCAAAAACAATTTTCATATTTGTGAAGTGAATAAAAAGTGGTAAAAGAAACTTTTATTTTACTTTAAATTAATTAACATGCAATAGTTTTAATAGTTTTTAATATTTTTTTAGTTTTCTTAGTTTAATTCGCACATAATTTGAATAGTTAACATATTAGCTTAGGCATGCGGAGGAGTCGTGCTGTTGTCAGGAGGAGTAATTCTGTTAAGACAAAGTGCACTGCACTGTTAAGCAACACGAACGAAATGAACGCACACAGAGACCTGGTTCATTATTCAGTAAATCGAATTATCACATGTGTTTTTAAAATTTTTGCGTTTATTTAGTTTAACCAACATTCAGATTGTAATGAAAAAACAAGTTTCCTCAAAGCAACACGAGCGTAGCGAGAAGAAAAAGAAAAAACTGGTAGCATTGGCAAATCTAATACAAATGAACGACAGGGATCGCGTACACGAGGCAGAGCTTGCCAGGCAAAGCGACAGCGACAACAACAACGATGGGAATTCCGCCGATGGCGACGATGGATTCACCAAAGTTCGCAGTAAACGAAAACAACGGAATCGTTTAAGTGAGGCGACGCCAGATGACGTTGTCAGTGCTGCTCCTACCACTGATGAACCCGAAATCAAACGTAGCCGGAATCATTCGACAGGCGCCGATAGCACAAATATGCTGGACGAGATGCCCACCACGTTGACTGAGGAGCAATACAAGAGATTGTCCACAGAGCTGCGACGGCGCAAGCGGGAGCTGGAGAGTGTTCCTGCTGTCCATCTGCGCGATATGGGCAGACGAGCGCTCCTAGAGATACCGCAAGAGGATCGCACGCCCATATTCCTGGCGGATATACAGCATCTGCTGATGTCGGCGCTCATCGGAAAGAAGAGTCCCTGCAAACCGGATCGCTGGTGCTCCGCGGAGAAGTTTCAAAGTCTCTCACACAGCGTCGTACTCATCCTCGAGGGATTATCCCTGTATCACTATATCTCTAATGAGAGCAAGTTCGAGGCCACCAACAGAATATTCGAGACCAAGCTGGAGATAGTAATGCCACCCAAGAAAGATCATGGCAAGATCATCGATTTAATAGCTGAGGTAAGCTACCCATAGTTTCCCCCTTTCGAATAACTTAATAACTGGCCTGATCTCTCCTAGATTCCGCTGACAAGTGTTCAGGCGGAGAAGCTAATCAACGAGCATGGATCCCTGGAGTCCGCGATGGAGTTGAATAAAGATCCCACACTATTCGTCAAGTCCATTTTCCCCATCGAGGATAAGCCCACAAGGGAAGCCAATACTCTGCATCCGGATGACAAGTTTCCACGTACAAAGCTGTTGCTGTCTGCGCTTCAAATGGTGGATGAGGGCTTTCCCGTACCATTGCGTGGCGAGTTGAAGAACCGCTTCCAGCACTACAAATACACCAAGAAATCCTATGAGCCCGTCACAGATCAGAGTCCCATGTACGGCGTGGACTGCGAGATGTGCAGAACGGTGACTGGCGCTAATGAACTGACGCGTATCTCCATTGTGGATGAGAACTACAAAACTGTCTACGAGACGCTGGTGCGTCCTTTTAACAAAATCACAGATTACCTCACCAAGTTCTCGGGCATCACGGCGGAGCTGATGTCTTCGGTAACGAAACCGCTGCGCGAGGTGCAACAGGAGGTGTCGGAGCTGCTGCCACCGGATGCGATACTGGTCGGACAGTCGCTGAATTCCGATCTGAATGCGATGCGAATGATGCATCCGTATGTGATCGACACCAGCGTATGCTTCAACATGTCGGGCATGCGGAAGCGGAAGAGTAAATTGAAGGATCTAGCCAAGACATTCCTGAATGAGGAAATTCAGGTGAAATCCACTGGTCACGACCCCGTCGAAGACTCCCGAGCATCGCTCAAGCTGGTCAAGATGAAGTTGGCCAACAGCATCGAGTTCGGAGATGAGATTCTCTTACAACGCAAGCGCCTCCAGGACATCCTACGTGTAACATGTGGCGAAGGTCTCGCCAACAACCTCATCGCCCATGCCAACAAGCGGGACAAGCGGACGGCCATTGTCACAGTGGGCGACATGCAGCCACATCTCAAGGGGGTGATTGAGAGTGCCAAGCTTGCCAGCGCTTCCACGGAGAACAATTCCACTGTACATGTGCATGAGGTCTCCACTACCAAGGAGGCGGTACGCAAGGTCAAGGAGATCGCGCTGGACAACGCTCTGACCATTGCCAATGTGCTCATCTCCGAGGATGACTTCGTGATGGACAGCGCCGAGAAAGCGACAGCCAAACTGGATAGAGTCATTGAAAAAGTCTGGAATACGGTGGCCCACAACGGACTCTTCCTCGTACTGATGGGCGGCTCCACGGAATGCGAGAATGGAGTGGCCAAGATAGCAATTAAACGTGTGAATGGCAGTGTGCCCACGAGTGCACTTCTACATACATAACCATATTCCGACACACGCCCATGCCTTTTTTCTGGAATCCCTTGCAATGCAAAAGTATCTGGAATACGGATGCAATTAATTGTGGAGGAAAAGCAGCCTCAAAGCACAGATTCACTTCCCAAAACACATCCCCGAACCGTCACAAACTGCCACTAATATTACTTTTACAGCGAATCCTAAAAAATACAAGATACATATAATATTATTGACAGTTTCGAAATCGTATAAATAAAATCCTGTTTGTAAATCCAATTATAACTGCAATTGTTTAACTTGAGATATAAGTTATAGATGGATAGTTAGACTAAGTGAGAAACATTATAAATATTGGAAATATTCTCGAAACTAATCCTTTACTTCCCGAAGAAAAAATTCTTAATTTGAATTCCGAAATAATTTCGGATCCAAAATATCAAGAAAATGAAAGAAGTAGAGAAATAATTTGGGAAGCATAGGGTTGAGGAATATTCCTTTGAAAAGTGTTAAAAAAATGTTTAGAAAATTAAGTTAAACTTAAGGCATCGCTACGAATATGTTGGAGCACCATCTGGCATGTGTTGGCAGTGGCTGCTGGTAGTATTGGTAAGGCACATTCCATTCTTGCAATTAATGCATATTAGAAAATAATTAATTACTTTTCACAGTTTGTTCAATTACGAAACCGATAGCTGAATAAGGAGGAGCTGCGGATGGCGGAGCGATTGGCTGCTGGGAATTGACCTAGTTACCACAGAGTGCCGTTAGATATTGCCCGAATTTCTCATTTCTATTTCCCTCTTGGCTACGCTGCGCAGTCGGCGTCGACGCCTATATGTTGATATCGATGACTGTGTGTGTGTGTGTGTGTGCGTGATAAGAGCCATAAATTTCCTACCTCACTCAATGCAACGTGCGGTTGTCTAGGGCCCGAAACAGAAACAACACAAAATGCTAACGGACTCACCCACCATGCCCCCATTTGCGCCCACGCGCGTGCTCTCGCACTAACTCCTACTCTCTTACGCGCTCTCTCGCTGCGAGTCCAGCTATCCCGCTTGCACTAACAACAAAAGAAAGAAAAGCGAAAGTAACGAAATAGTGCGTAGGCTCAACGTCGTCTTATCACACGCTCGAAAATGTTGCGCCTTTTCACACACACTCTCTCTCACTCTCACACACACACACACACAATGACTGAGAGTTGTAGGGAGATATTGCTCATACGACCTGTGGGTCAACAAGAATGCTGAGAGGCAAATGTAGACAGCGCGCATGTCCGTTTAGGAGGGAGAGTTAGAGAAAAGAGAGAGAGAGTAGCAGCAGCAGCAGCAGCAGCAGTGAGAGCTGGGAAAACCCCAAAACAAAGCTGCCAGATCTGTAGTAAGTGTTTCAACTGATTTCAAATTTAAGTAAACAACTCTGAACTATTTCAAAATTTTGTACTTACAGTCTGGAAATTCGAATTTGGTTAACTAAATTAAAGTGGCATATGAACTTATTGCGGACACTGTTAAACGCCAAGGAGAAATTTATGCGATGCTTGAAATTGACACGAAAAGTGGCAACGCCAGCGCGGGAAATTTGGTATGTTTTTCATTACACATACATATGTATATCTACATAGAGTGAAATGTTTTTGGCCGCTAGCTATGATTCTGTGTGTGTATGTGTGTGTGTATGAGTGTGTGTGTGTGTGTGTAATCCTCTGTTGGAAAAAGGCACACGAATTATTTTGTTGTATACACGGTTTTCGGCTGTCGAGCAGCGAGCAACGTTCTGTGGCAGTTGCTGCCTTTCAACATTTTCCTGTCCCGTCGTCGCGCGCTCAAAACAACTACGCGACGCCACAACTACAACTACGCTCTCTTTAATTTTTTTTCTTTACTTGCAAAGAAATATACATATTTGCATATAATTTTAGAGTGATATATACAGTATATCTGTATGCATAAACAAATGTTTGTTTAAATAACATTTTGTTGTTCGCGATTTGTGGTGCATTGTTGGGCGTGGGGGGGAGCGTAGTGTTGTCGGCGGTCAGCAGGAGTAGGAGCAGGAGAGCTCATATACGAATTGAAATTGCGGCCATAAACTGGGGTAAGTCCACGGCAGTCTCCTCTCTGCCACAGTAATAATAATACTATCCACGAATACAGCACACACATACAAAGGGAAAGCGTGCAATTGGCAAATCATAAATTCTGTATCCATAAGATACACATAAGATACTACGAGAGCGCGAGTGTGTATGTGTGAGTGGGGGTGTAATAGTGTGTGTAACTCGTTCAGTGTGTCAGTGTTTCAGTCTGTGACAAAGGCAACAACAACAGCTACAACTACGAGAACGGCAGCAACAAACGCATCGCGCATACGCCGCGTTGTCAATTGTTACTTTTTCACTGTTGGCATTTCTGTCAATTTCATTCTTTTACTTTTCGCTTTGTTTTTTTTTTTTTTTTTTGTTGCTTTTGGTTTTTATGCTGACGCCCTTGGCACCAGTTGCCCGTTGTCACTTGATGCGACCCCAATCCCAACGACCATCGCCGCGCACTTGATATTGGCCACCATTTGCAGCAACACCAGCAACACCAGCAGCAGTGGCAGCAACGGCACAAGTCATCCACATTTTCCATTTTCATGCTTTTCTGCTGAAAATGTTCTCAGTTGTCGCTGCTGTTGCTGTTGTTGTTGTTGTTATTTTCCTGGTTATTCATTGTGTTGGGCTTGCTCCACTTTCCCTGCTGCCACCCTCAACCTACCCCACACGGCCCACAGTGCCGTTTGAACATGGAACATGTTGCGTAGGGTTTTCGTTTCTTTTTTTTTTTTGCGCTCTTCCAAGGGTGAGTTTTTCTCGCTTACTCTCTCGGCACACGCTCTCTCTTTTTCTCTCTGTGTGTTTATGTTATGAGTTTGAGAAGTTGGAACTCAACTTCAGTTGAGTTTTGCTTGAAAGTTAGTCAAATAATTTGTTAATATTTTCTGCTTTTTTGTGGCATAATTAATTTGAACTAATGCCACTAATTATTATTGTATTTATTGGGGCCTAATTTATCTAATGAGTCAATTGCAGCACCCCCCGTCGACTTGTTGACTGACATGACACATCGACTCTATTCGACTCTGTTCTCCTCTGATCTTAGCCATGTTTATCATATTGGGGGCCTTTTCAATTTTTGTGTTGGCTAAAAGCCAAATTCTTAGCCAGCAACAATTTTCCATGCCAATTGCAGTTCGTACTCAACTTAGTCAGCAAAAAGTGCCTCATCCCCCTCCCCCACCACCCTGTGGCAAGTTCAACTGATATTAGTGTAGGTGTTGCCACTTGCAGGTGCATGATGTCATCTCCGAAATCCTGTGGCATTGTCATGTCTGCCGCCTTATCGGAGGTGACTCACAGACCAGAGAATTGTAATTGCCACGAGCAGCGGCGTGGCAAATCAAATTACGCTCAACATTCGCAGGGCTTCCAAAAGTCCAACAAAGTTCAATAACCAAATCCCATTTGCTCTGCTCAAAAAAAGTAAATAAATAAATAAATAAACATATATAAATAAATAGAAGTCAAAGGCCTATAAATATTATTGCGCCGCAGCTTTATCCGTCGCAAGATAATTGAGTGTAATTTGGCAAGGGCTTTTCTCGCTTTTCCTCCACTTTTATAAATAGATCACTTTCTCCGGCTCTGGCACTAGGCCAATGCACTTTGCCCAAAACTCTAGCCAAAAATGCATTTATATTTAGCCAAACACATTTTTTGACAATAGTATTTTATTCTCTCACAAAGTGCCTTACAGGTGCCTCTCGCTGGAATTCCAATTAATATTTTTAACTTAAAGACAAACTTTTTATTAACTTTACATATTTTTTTAAAATTTTGAACTTTTATTATAAATGTATGTATTTTTTGATAGAGTTAAACTTTGCTGTTGCTCTACATTGCTTAATTATGTTTAATTTGCCTAATCAACTGGCTTTTCATATTTGTTTATATTTTGGGGCTTTTGTTGTTTTCTCGCACTTTTGCTAATTAATTTTCCTGCTGAAACAAATATTTGATCTTCAACTACTACGTGCTCGCCAACATGATAAGTTCAATCCACGATATTGTAAAGTATTTGCGATTGTAAACGAGTTTTTTTTTTGATATTTTTTATGTTTCCACATCTGCTCGACTTAAAACGGGCGGCGGGTGAATGGATTAGGGAGTGGAGGGCAACATTGAGGAGTGATGGTGGGGGGGAGGTTTTTTAAAAAAATTGGGGCTATCATCTACAAAGCCAGGCTACTCATCATAGAGATGGGCGACAGTGTCAAGGTAGTCCGTATGCTGTTAACTGTTAACTGTTTCCACGCCGGCTTCCGCCTCGATGACAACTCATTAGCAGGCAGCTAGGCAGTGGCTGTGGCAACAGCATCAGCAGCAGCAGAGGTGGCGGCAGAGGTATCAAACAGATGCCTCAGTCGCAGTTCCCGTCCCATCAATGTTGTATGTAAACATGTGTCAATAACTAGAGCGCTCTGTGCGTACCCCAACTGCGGGGCGAGGGCAGTTCCAAGAGGCAGACAAAAGCGGAGCAAGCTGATTCATGCCACAAAAATAAACAGAGTATATAACTTATTTATATAACTTATTTATATAAATTTATAAAATATTTAAATTATATATAAATTTATATAAATTAATTAAAAACACGATAAAAATAATTACGTAAAATTTTGAATTGAGAATACGGAGCAGAGAATCTAAATATCTTACCAATTTATTTAAATTTATTTTTGAAATAATTAAAAAATAGATTACATTCAATTTTGATGTGATTTTTTTAATTACTTAAACTATTTTTTTTAAACAAATGTAAGAAATGTTAAGAAATGGGTAGTTATCGTACTAGTTAGGACAAACTGTTGGTGCGACCCTCGCTTGTATGCAGTTCAACTTAGTCAGCTGCAGCTCTCTCAAGTGCTGAGGCTTTTGTCACGACCTTGGGCTCTAGCTATTTATGGTCTCTATGTTAAGGCAGTCGCCTTTGTTGTTCTTCTTCTTCGTCGACATCATCATCGTCATACTATATGATATAGTTAGTTCTCTTAACTGCCTGATCTGCTTGAGCTAAGCCCTATTGATAGCGCTTATCAATAAAGTATACACAGTTTGGTGGGTTCGTCGTGAGCACACAAAACGCCTCGACAACAATTACGTTTCTCAAATATCAACACGCTCCATAGAGACACCCACGCCCAATTCTAGGGGTAGAGCCCTAAACCCTCCATCCACACATGGGACTCTTTGTTAATTTGATAATCAAACATTGATTGTGGCTGCTTATATCTTATTATTTATTTGCCATTTACCATTTGCCATTGGATGTTTGTTGAATAAATTAAATTGATAATTGAGTCGTATCAACAGCAACTGCAGCCAGCTCGTAGCTCTTCATTCTACATCCGCTTGGAATATACCCTTCCCGCCTCTTGCTGCATTTATCGTTCTGGACTGAATCCCAAACAGCCTCTTGGACTCTTATTTTTTGCAATCCGACAACAATTTGTTCTTCGAAAATGCGGGTCAACTTACGAATCCAGCGAAAGCTGTCTAACTTCCTGTTCCGCTGAGAAGTTTATTAAGTCACATTTTCCTTAATTTGCTAAAATTTATATTAATTCAATTTATTCAATTATTTAAACATTATTACATACAAATATCTTGAATGCCATTTTTTCTAATTTCGATCACTGCTGAGCTGCCATTTTCTACACTACGAGCTCCTCCAAAGTGACCCAAAATATCATTTTCTCAATTTCAGTTATTTTCTAACTTTCAACTCCCTTAACTTTTCCACAAAAAATCCACAATTTTTGACTCCCATCGATGCTGGCAATCAAAACTGGCATTGATGAGTATTTCACGAGATATGGCCGAAAATGTGTTTTAAAGTGACCCAAAGTACCATTTTCCTGATACCAGGTACATTTTTAACTTTGAATCCTCATAACTTTCCCAAAAATCATCCGATTTCGATGAAATTTGGTTTTCTGTTCATGGTTTTGATCCTACTTTAATTCTGCATTCAAAGATTTTGCATTTTCAGAGTATTAAGTTTTTCGACTTTTTTGACCATTTATTCAGACATACCCCTTGACAAAAACAAAGAAATTTGAAAAATTCTCAAACCTTATTTTTTTGGCTCTAATCGATTCTGGCAATCAAAACTGACATTTTGTTTTTTATTTGAGGTGTTACTGCTGAATATTTCTAGAGGTATGACCGAAAATGTGCTAGAAACTTGCACAATATTTTCAAAATATTTCAGTTTTCCTTTGACAAAAACTCCACACTTATGTCGGGACTCAGAACTAACATACATTTTATTTGAATTATTTCTGATCACTTTTCTCAATTGTGTGCAAAAATTAGCATAAATAATTAGTTTTAAGTTCGTTTAGCAAAGTACTTGCCGAAGTAAGTCATAAATATCATAAAATTTGTGGTGTAATTCCCATGCAGCCATTCTAAACATACAACTTATTAGTATTTTATGGTCAGTTTTTTTTTTGTTTCTGTTTCAATTCGAATAAAGTTACTTTTGCTGCTGCCGGCGAAGTCGGCGCTGACGTCAACGCGCGCAGCGACAAAGACAGCAACTGCGACAGCGACGTCGGCAGAGGCAGCAGCAGAAGCAGCAGCAGAAGCAGCGGCTGCTTCGCTTTACGTTTGGCAAACAGCAGTCGACGTTCTAAAGTTGCCGCGAGCAGAACGCAGGCTGAGGCCGAATTGTGCGAATATTAAATGAGCTAATTAATAATATAATTACTGGAATTGAATTTATAAATTGAAAACTAAATAATGTTATAGTTTATACACACAAGTGAACACACACTATCACACTTACAGAAGTATATCTAAAGTCGGTGGCAAACTGAAAATAAATCGCATTTGATTGATTGATGGAAAAAGCCTTCGGTGATAAGCGCAGGCAAATAAACTATAAAATGTAAGAAGTGCATGGTCTTGGCCATGATATGAACATATAATACGATATATACAATAAACATATATATACAGCTGATTCCTCAGCGATAGTGACAGAGACACACAGAGACATAAAGTTCAAGTGCGTGCCTTTGAAAACATTTGAAAATGATTGTCTCGACGAGAGGAGCTTCTCTCTGTCTCCCTCCAGTTGAGCATCTACAGGTTGACTGACTGGGTGGGTGGAGTTGGGAGTGCTGGATGAGACACTACTCAAAACAAAGGCAACTTATGACTCCATCAAGCTCTGGTGTTAATTCATACATTGTGATCCACATAAAAATAGTCTGTGGTCAGCAACGGCGCGAGGAGCTGCCATGACTGTTGATAACGGCGATATATTCATACATATGTATATACATATATAAATAATATGCTGTAAAATTATTAACATACTGTACGATAATTTGTTTATTGCGCTATTGACAGGCAATGAGAGCAATGCGTGGGAGCAGCATAGAGATAGCGATAGAAAGGGAGAGATATAGAGAGAGAGATGGAGATAGAGAACTCGCTCTATATACATAGATATATATTCAGCGTCCGAGTTCGAGTCCCATTCCCAACTTCAACTTCAGCTGCTTTGGCATTTTGTCTTCCTTACAACTGTTTAAACATTCAGCTACAATATGTATTTATTTATTTGTTATTTGTTTTTATTTTATTTAGTTTTATTTTTTTTTTAATATCTTTATTTGAACTTTTCTGCGAACTTCTTGGCAATCATGGCATGCCATAATTAATTTTGTTTGCATTGTACTTAAGGCAATAATAACAACAACACCGTGCAACACATTTGATAACAACAAAATAAAAAATACAGTTTGATTTTCCATGTACATTCGTAGAGGGTTGCGCCTCCTCTTTGGGGCAACACAAAGCTCTCTTTTCATTCAGTTTTCCCGCCACAGATAATGGGGGGGCCCTGAACACGTGTCTTACGCGAGAATACATGTGCATATCTTTGAGGTGACTGTACACATTAGGGGGTTGGGGGAGAACTTTAATTTTATTATCTTTGTGTAATTTGAGCATTCATTACAAGGAAACATTGATTATGATTAGTCAAACACTATTAATCGAGATCTATATTGAAATACTTAGGGATACCTTAGTTTCCTGGCAACCTAGATAATTGCAAGCAATTAGAAAACTATCAAAATCAAGATAGGGTCTTAAAAAAGTAACTACCATTTTATAATAAACCATATAAGGTTATTAGTAAAGTCTTAAGATTTATCAAATTAAATCAATCTATCAATGATTGTTCCAAATTTCATAAATTTACAAGTATTAAAACTGAAGAAATAGATCAAAATCAGATTGAAGTTAAAGAAAAGTTGAAGATGGAATATTATATTTCTTCTAAAACTATATTATCTTCGGTAAAATCATCTGAAACTATCACTGCACTATGAGTAATACTTTAAGTTTCTTTGTCATAATTAAAGCAGTTCTGATAATGCAGTTATATATAGCTATAGCAATTAGTTATGAATCCATACTAATTGGGGGTCTGCAACTAGGCACACTTTGTAGGACCATGTCCAGCTGGGGATTGAGAGGCTTAGAACCTTGACAGCAACATTAGGCTGTCAGCTGGAAATGCTGTGGCCATAGTTGAGCATACCCTACCCGAGTGAGGATACCTCCTGCATGGGGGTTACCGTTGACACTATCAATGGAGTGGAGGAAGGGCAGAGGGATCGCATTATACAATTTATGGGCTGTCACGCGGCGGTGTGTGTATCTGACGTCCAGTTAAGTTCAGTTGGGTGGGTATCGATGATATGGCGGCGATTGTGGGCCACATGATTTATGGCCAAACGATGATGAATTGCAAGCCATCAACCGATTGACCTCTGCTCTGCCGCGAAATGTATGTATTTCGGCAACTACTACTAAATTGTGATTAAATTATTGAACTCGTAAATAATTAAGTGTATATTATGTATGTATGGTGGCAATCAGAAAAATCACCGATTAGACTCATCGAAGGCACTAAACCGATTTGTTATGTTTGAAGTGTGGCAATTGGCACAGAAACAGATAAGGTGATAAGGTCTGAGCAGTTCGGGAAGTGTATTGCCAATTGTGGTGTAATTATGGATACCCCATGCTCTGACTAATAAGTCTCGTGAATTGCAACGATATCTTAGGATAACTCAGTGATTCCCCCGAGTTCCTTCCTCATGCCTCCCATGTGTGAGAGGTAGGTGTCATCGAAGTGATAGTGGGGGTTACCTATGTATAAAACTGGCATCTATTTGTGCTATTAGAGATAAGCACAAGTGGGTCGTAAACAGAATCAACTTCCAGCTACTTCAAATATGTACATACGTATGTACATATGTAGATAAGAACTTGTGGGCCTGACCATTGGATAGATTACAGTTACTTCCTTTTATTAGAGAAAAATCTCCGATAAGAATATACATATGTATATATCTAAATACTTATTTATTATTTGTTGATTTTTTTTTATTTTTTATATATCGTTTTAATTATTAACTAATTCGTCAATTTTATCACTCTCTCTCTCTCTCTCTCTTTCCCTCTTGCAACAGCAGCTGATTAGGCAGCCGCCAGAGGGCGCTTCTGTGTATTGCGACCAGACAACAGGAACAGAAAGAGAAAGAGAAACAACAGCAACAAGCCGAGCAGTACTCCAACATGGTGTTGCCCTTTGGTTTGGCAGCCGATGGCCACAACGTCGATGCCATACAGAGTGCTCCTGCACCAAGTGCACCACCTGCCTCACATATGGCGGCGCCACCAATGTACGCACGTGGCCAGACGAACATCTACACGGGCGTGCCGATCATTGTGAATCCCTACATCGATTTCATAGTGGTGAATGGCGACGATCGCTACATGATACGCTGCGAGAGGAAGTCAGTGCTGGAGCGGAGCGTGGAGCTGGCCAAGCTGATACATGCGGGTCCGAACAGTGGTCGGAAGAGCGACAATCACTTCCAGATACTCAACGTGGACAAGCATGACTTTGAGTTGATCGTGCGCTACATGGAGAAGCACTTTATACCCTATCGGGATCACAAGCATCTGCTGAAGATCCTTGAGCTGGCTGACCGCTTCAATGTGCCCGATCTGGTGAGGAGCATCTTTATCATAATTGTAGTCCATTTGATAACCTGTAGGCTTCTCCCATCCAGATTATCTACTGCATACGTGAACTGGATCTCAGCATTTCGAGTGCCACAGCGTTGGATATATTCAAGGCGCTGTGGTTCTATCAGGGCATCGCGCTGACAAACCAACACCAGACGGTGATCACCACACAGGAGACTGCCCAGCAGCAGGCCAGGAAGCAGGCATCCAAGGCAAAGGCAGCCGCCAAACTGGCCGCGGCACAGGCTCAGGCCCAGCAGGAGCATGGCGGGGAGGGGGACACAGCTCCACTCAATCTCATACCCAATCCAAATCCCTTTACCACCGAGGACTACGGCGTTGCGTTGCTCCACAACACACTCCAGCTCATCGACATGCATGCGGAGCTGGTGCTCTCCATGCCAGCCATCTCAGATCTCCGTTTCGAGGAATTCGAAACGATCGTGAAGCGGGACACGCTGCAGCTGCGCTCCGAGATCACGCTCTTCGACTCGCTGGCCAGCTGGAGTCTCGCCGAATGCGCACGCAAGAATCTCCATCCGACGGCCGACAATCGACGCATGGTGCTGGGCCCGCTCTGCCTGACGCCGCGTTATCTGCGCATGAATCCGGCGGAGTTCCGACGCTGCTGCGAAAGAGTCGAGCTACTGCCACCCATAGAGACAGTTCTAATCGGCGACATACTAGATGGTGAGTCCAGATGAGCCAATCCATAATCCATACTCTTCTCTATCTCTGTCCATCTGTCCATTCCTAGGCAAGAAGCCAAGGAATCTTACAGATCAACAGACGGAACTGATGGAAAAGTTCCGTGCTCCACGTGCCGAGTATGCCCGCATGCCGGTGCATCTGAGCGATCGGAGCAGCCCCAAGAACTATCCCAAAAAGATGCGGCTCGCACACGAGGGCAGAGCCACCGACGAGGGCTGCTGGGAGAAGGTTGGCATCAACTGTCTCCGTGTCTTCGTCTGCATCTTCGATTGATACGGCACGTGGAGCAAGCATAGCAAGGGGCAGAATCCCCCAACATAGACTTGTTGCAATAACGAATATTAGCGCTTATGAAACACATATATGTATATACAACTATATATATATATATATGTATATATGATGATCAGTTAGTTGAACGAGTTGATCAAGTTAGTCTTATGGGCCACAGATGTAGACGCAGTGAAGTGTCTCGGCCAGCAGAAGATTTTATATAGCAGCTGTTTGTAACTATACGTATGTATGTATATGCCACAAGTATATAGAGTATGTTATATACATATACATAAATGTCATAAATTATATAGTGTTACTAACATTTATACATATATAGATATATATATAGCAAATGTAGGTCAACCGATTTGATTGGGTTCTCTTTTGTATTCACTAGTCAAATAATTGAACAGGAAAAACAAACAACAAATTTTATACAAACTTTATGCAACGTTTTGTAGCTGGACTCAAAATACAGAAATCAGAAAGAAATACAAATTACCTTACTATACCTATAGATATAGTTACAAGCATACTGATAAGCATTTATCACTGCTCTGTCTATAAACAGGCATAAGTTAAAAATGGAAACTAATCTAAATACTATTATTAAAGTTAATCAATCACCAACAACATAAACACATGAACAGCAACAACAAATTGATAAAGAAAATTTATATTTAAAAAATAGTGCAAATTATGATGATGATGATGATGATGATAAGTATTGTCTGTATTTTGGATCCGTTCGCAGTGGGGCATGGCTCGGCCATAGTTAAACAAAGATAAATATTGTTTATATTTTATTATGTATGCATATGTGTGTGTGTGTGTCTGTATGTGTCCGAGTGATTGTTACTAAAATCAAGATGAGCTATTTATAAAATGTTTCTACCCCTGGGCTAGCGAAAATCCTTAAAACCACCAACAATCAGATAAGCGATAATCATAGTCAATATTATTTTAAACACATACACACATAAATATGCATACAAATTGTTAACAGAATTATGCATTTTATTAGTTAAATGTAAAATCTAAGATAGGAAAGTGCAAAACGCGCAACGCTTTAAACAAATATTAATATATATATATATACATACATACATATGTATATTGTCAAACTTTTAAATAATCAGAACATTAGACCGATTCGTTGCGGTTACGAGAATTTACTTTGCATATCTCATGGGTTACGGTTTGAATTCCTTCAAAGTGCAAAAACAATGAGTAATAATTACAAAATGAAATTCCTTTTGCTTCTCTTTGCATGCATTTGGCAGTTTTGTAGCGCCCACTCAACACAACAAAAACACATATTCTGCATTAGATAAACAAACATTCAACCAAAAATGTATTTCATTAAAGTATGTACACGATTTTCTAAAAATTCTCAATGACCTTGTTTTATTACTAGCTAAGATTATATGAAAATGTATGTAAGACTTAGATTTTAAGTCAGCTTTAACAATTATTATAATCTATTTATTTGTTTTTAGTTATAGATCAAGCTTCAGAGGTCAACAATTTGGTGATTCAAACCCCAGCTCTGCTAATTATGATCTTTAGCTTCCGCATAACAAAAGTGTCCGGTGGCGTTGGGGATAAGATTACAGTCTCCCGCTGGCGAGGTTGCCGGTTCGAGTCCCGGCCCAGCCATTTATGATTTTCTAATTTTTATAAACTATAAGACAAATAAAGCGCTCTGTGGCGCATGTGGCTGAGGGCTTACTATGCCGCCTAGTTAAGAATCCGTCGGTCGCTGGTTCAAAACCCACGCAATGCAAGCTTAGCATTTTTCCAATTAAAAAAATTTATGTGTGACGTCATTTTCAGAGCTTAAGCTTATGATTAGCTTGCATGCACTTAAATGCGATAATGGCTGCGCGGGCTATGTCGTTGATTTGTGGTCGTTAAGACCTTGGATCAAGTCTCGCTTGAAACTTAGGAAAAATAATAATTAAATTTGTTATATGAAGAAAGGAGTGGATATGGGTTTGGCGGGGGGTGGTGTTACGGTAACGACGGGATGGGGTTGGGTTGGTTTGGTCGGTGGGGAGGGTTTTTGAGGTCTAACAAAATTGTGTTGTCAGAGTGTGTGTGTGTTCTGAAAGATCCCAAAAAGTATGATTGCAGCTATTGAAGATTTTTAACTGCGTTAGGAATTTTTTTTTTTAATGGTCAAAAATCACAAAATATCAAGGACGATTTGGATGGCGTACCACTGACATAGGACTCTGAATACGCAAGGACACAACCGAGATGCAACTATTTTTCGTATACAGAAAAGTTGCTATATCTTGCGCCCTATAAAGATATTTGTACTTTTTGATTGTTCAATCGATGCAACATTATATGGGTTTTGATCCTGCCAAAGGACATCTCAATGGACCTTAAAATGACTGAAATACAGGACATTTCTTGTTTTTACGCCCGTTTTAAGGCTACTGCCTTGATTTTTTCTAGTGAAGTTGAATAACCGCAGCAACAACAATGACTGCAAATTAATATCAAGGCAGAATCCTCGTACAATTGGGGAAAACCACAAAATGTCCTGTAGCTTGTCCATTTGAAGGACGATTTGGATGTCCTTTGGCCAGATGATAGTCTTTGTTGAGGCGCATCCAGTGAGACAGGACTCGTCAGGATACGCAAGGATACAACCGAGATATAACAATTTTTGTGTTTAAACAAAATTGTCCCTATCTTGCGTCCTGAAAGGATATTCGTGCTTTTTGATATTTCATTCGATGCAGGATAAGAAGAGCTATCGTCCTGCCAAAGCACATCCCCATTGTCCTTCAAATGGCCGAAATAAAGGACATTTTTTGATTTTTAACCTATTCTTCAAGGCATTAGACTTGATTTTTTTTCGGAAGGTGAAAACCACAACAACGCTACAACACAACTACAACCACAACTATCAACTATTTTATTCCGAATTTGTAGATCGATTGCCACAGGACTCATGCAGGATGCACAAGGAGACGCTCTTAATTTCAATTTTAAAGCGCACGGTCCAAAAAATACTTTTAAATAAAAAGGCTTGCAATTTTTTTATAGCATTACCTTTTGCTTTTTTAAACTAGCAGCTCCTCCCTCCCAACAAGCAAAACACCCTCCACAACCCAAATTCACACCTGCAGCACTTCGCGAGATTTGAACCAGCGTCTGCAACACCCGCGAGACAACGACTTAAGCTTATACAGCTATCATTGCAGCATTGAAGTGCATTCAAAAAGCTAATCACAACCTTAAGCTTTGAAAATGACGTCACATATAAAATTTTTATTAATAGAAAAATTGCAAAGCTTGCATGAGCTGAGTTTCGAACCGCTGTCCACTGCACTATGAGGTACCATGTTTAGTGGCTAAGCCACCAATCTTTTAATTTAAGCTAAGTCTAAAGTGCATTAAACCGCAGTTAGCAAAGCGAGGGTCGAAATTAATCAAATAAATAGCCACCTATCGGATATTGTTCAAACTATTTGGAGACATCTAGCATTTCTGAAATTTGTATTTCTCAATAGGTGGTGCTTTATGTTATATTGGGGCGCTTTAGCTTAGTTTCGACCATATTCAACAGATGGCGCATATTCTGAAGCTTCGATTATTTGCCAATAGATGGAGAAACCAATAAATAACCGCCGCATTTTGAAAATGCTGTTTCCCTGGTCGATTTCCGTTTGCATTTGAAATAATATCATATCAAGAAGTGCTTTCTTTAAAAGTTCTTATACTCTATGATTTTTGCATTGAGATTTCATTCTCTATGGCTACAAATACATTATAAAATTATAATCCCATATTTTATGATTGGGCATACACAAATTTTAGTAAAATTTGTACCTTATATATACTATATCTATATATCGCAGCAGCTCTGCGCTGCGTTTTAAAAATATGTATGTTTCATGTGCATCATCAGTCTTAGACAAAATAATATTTAAAAAATTAATTATATGGATTGGCTCTGTGGGATGATGGGACGAAACGACTATATGCATATCTGCATATAGTACATGTTAAAATGAGAAGTGAACTGCGTTGTGTCTTGTTTCTGGTGTGGGTTAATCTTTTTTCCCATAGTGGCTGTAACTCTCCTCTACGAAGATCTGAATGGAGCGCTTCACATGCTGTTTGTGTGGCTCCGGCAGCTGCTCCAGTTTTGGTAGAATCTTCATCAGAAATCGAAAATCGGGCGATAGGTTGATATTGGTCTCAGTCTCAGTCGGTGGCGGTTGCTTCACGGGTTTGACGGGTTCCACGGGTGCAATGGAAACATTTGCAGGTGTGTTGACACAGGGAGCACTCTCCACCTTTATCAAGTTCTTGTGATTCTTCTTCGGCGGTAGTGTGATTTGAGGTTTCTGCGGCGGAGTTGGAGTGGGAGTAGGAATTGCAGATGGTTCCTGCTTAATAACAGCTTGATTGACCGCTGGATGACCCTTGCCCTTCGCCTGCTCCTTGTCCTGTATGCAGTTTAGTATCTGCGGCAGGAACTTCTCCAGATGCTGTGTGAGATTCGCCTTTGGCTTGTCTGTGACAATCATGAGTTTCTTGGCTGATGTGTCCTTCTCCTGCTCCACCACCACAAACATTTTGCGATTCTGCCCATTGATGATGTTAGCGCCAGTCTTTTCATCCGATTTCTCGGTTATCAAGTAGAGTTTACGTTTCTTGGCCAGCCCATTGCCTGGTTTCCCCACATTCTTTGAACCGGCCGTGTCCACCAAGGCGGACAGTGGCATGCTGGCTTCGTAGTCCGAGTTGATGGATTGCACGTCGCTCGAAATGGACGAGGATGAGCAGATGGAGTGGGAACGTTGCGGCACTGCGGTTATGGTGGTCACCGATTTGCCCTTCGTGGGCAAACTCTGTTTCTGGGCGTCTCGACTCGAACTCTGTTAAGAATGTTATCGTTATCGCTTATCGGAATCATTAATATGCGATATTCGCACTTACCTCGACCAGTTCTATCGTGGTGCTATCGGCCATCGGATTGCTTAATGCTGTCGTTGTGGCTGTTGTTGTTGCAGTGTTGTGTTTTGTTGCACGAAGCGGCGTCGTCTTGATGCGGGTTTTGGCCATTGCCTTGCGCTCAGTGAAGTGCCTGTAGCAGATGCGCAGCCTCTTCAGGCCTCCAAGTTCCTGCACCAGTTGGTCGCTCACTCCGAAGTGCCTCAACCAATAGTTGCAGCTGCAGGAATTACAAAATTCCAAATAACTTCATTACTCAATGTCGCTCTCTTCCCCTATTCAGTGCTATCTCTATCTCTCTCTCTCTCACTCTCTCTCTCTTTCTCACTTTGTCTCTCTTTAAACTAAAAAAGTGCAAGTCTGTGGTTGTGTGAGAGATTGAAATACAATTCTGCGGCGCAGTGAAATGCAAGCTGAGCTTTGCTCATCAACAACTGTGTTTACTTAAAGCGAAGAAAGCTTTCCATAAACAATAACAGCTATGTACTTTGTTATAACTTTGTAACTTATATTGTAAAACTCACACAACTCTCAAATATCCCAAAACTAGAGCTGCGTCCGCGGCGTTGCGATCGTCTTGGAAGTTCTTTGTTTACTGTAACTGCACTGAAGTTTCGTTCCATTTGGTATTGTGCTTTTCCTCTGCAGCTTTAAAATTAGATCCCATCTCGCTCTCTCACACACATACAATATATACGAATGCACATACAGACAGACACGCACACATAAGTACGTCTCGTTTACACAAGCTAATGAAAAGTTCTACCATGGCCGTGGCAAAAGTTGTCGCTGAAAAAGCGCTTTTATGCTCGCTCATTGCAATGCCTCTTTCTCTCTTTCTTACACTGTGTGCCTGCTGGTCACGTACATTAGTGAGTGTAAGCGTGTGTGCACGTTTACGTTTTTGCATGTGTGTTGCTTTCGCACTCTCTCTGCTACGCTTGCTCTCTGAGAGCGGAAGTTTGCTGCGAGTCTAGTACCGGCATTCAAGTGCTGCTTTTACTACTGCTGTTGCTGCTGCTGCTCTCTCTGTTACTTCCCCAATCTTCTTTACACTGCAGTGTAGTGGCTACACACTCAACAAGCGCCTATACAAGTCAACTCGCTTCTGTTTATGGATAGAGCGACGCCTTAAGCAAGTCAATTGCAATTAGGGTTGACCAAAATTAATAAAAATTTTGAAAATGATATTTAATTATTGAATAAAAATAATTAACCTCACGTTTATTATTAAGCGTTTGTAAGACTGCACCTGAATTTTCTTAATAATTTAAATTTAATAATTAATCTGAGTGTGTGTGCGCGTGTTCCACTCTAAACTCCCATAACTCTACTGCACAGAACTTTTTGCAATAAAAACTTCACGGCCAACAGAGCACGCCTTGCACGCATATTACAAACAGACATACAAGAGAGCAAGTGTGCAAGTGTGAAGGGGAGAGAGCAAGAGAGTTATAAATAAACACTTGCATGTGTGTGTGTTTAGTTGTGGCTGTTGGATGCAGCTTCTTATGCTGTATTTCTCTCTCGATGCTTCCCTCACACCCACGACGCGCTATGCGCATAATTGCAATACAAATGCAAGCACGCCATATTACTTGTTGTTGGTATTTTTTTTTGTCTGTGTTTTGTTTTTGCCATGGCATTGAAATTTTTCTATGAAGTTGATGCGGGCGAAGAGAGTTCAATAACCTTTGACTCGAGAATGGCCCATGCCAAATCGAAAGCTCTCTCAGAGATACATAGATATGCATGTGTGTATGTATGTAGATAAACGAGGTTTGTCTGAAACACAATTTATTAACACACATACACACACACACTGGCAAGAAATGCATTTATGCTTTTGTCTGTACAAGTATAGAATATGCAAAAGAGAATTTCTGATGCGCAACAAGCTTTGATGCAGCCAACAAAAACAACAAACTGGTTTTAATACCGATCAGTGAGGGGACTATTAAGTGATATGATATTGGAGAGTGTTGTTGTGGGCAGAAACTTACCGACTGATATCGTGCACTGGAAAACGTCGCAGCTCCGATGGCGATGCCAGACAACCCATGAGGCACACCCTGGAACTTCCGATTGGCGTCTCCTCCTCGTCAGCACTGGCACTGGGATGCAGGGACATGGCATTGCAAATACGTAAATCGCTCATGCTCTGTAACGAATGAATGCGAAAGCACAGCTTTTTATGAGAAAGGGGAGCTTACTTATGTTTAAAGTATTTATTATCGGACGTTTGTGTTTGTCTGGCATGTCTTTCTGTCTGGCTGTCTATATGGAAGTATGTATTAATCTGTCGACACTCAACCGGAGCATAATAATAGTACAGCCGGAAGGCAAGAGATAGGCAGAGAGAAAGAGAGAGTGTTAAGTTGAAAAAGCTTTTTCTTTTACTTTACTCTCAGCAATAATGTGCCGCTGCAGTTTCATCTTATTGACAATGAGTAGAGCTTGAGCTTTTGTGGCCGAGAGTGCACACTCGTCACACGAGAAAAGCTCTGATAGAACAGCGCTTACGCTTCATCAGCTCCACCGCAGCCCGCACACTCTCCCTTCCGAACAATTGTTGCTGATGTTGCGAATACTGTTGTTACTGTTGTTGTCTACGATTATGACGACTTTTAGTTTAAGCGTAAACTTCAACTTACTCAGTTATCATAACATAACGTAGTTATAAATCGACAGGTAAACTCACGTATGTAGAGAGTTGCTGGAATCCAGCCGAGTTGAATAACCTCCTGCACTGCACGCCACAGTCTCAGCAACACGTTGTCTGTCTCTCTGCCTGTAGCGTGCTTTTTGCCAGGCACAATTATCAATGCTCTTTTATGTTACTTTATTTCGTGAATTCTTCTAGAGCTTTCAGCTATCACGCAGTAAGAGCGGCAATTGACTTGCCTTTTACCTTTATTGTGGCAAATATGAGTTGTTGTTGATTTTGCACATGGACCGACTATGATTAGGTTCTGACCAAGCTACGTCATGGTATCTCAAAGACTGCCAAAAGTTCCGCCTGCGTCACTTCAAGTATAATGTAAATCGAATTGAAAGCTGAAAGCGGTACGTTCCCCGATGCTTTTGTCGCTCTTTCAAAAGCTCTCAGTTTGCCGTTGTCTTGTAAGCTTGGTTTCTGAACGAGTGTTTGGGTGTGTGTGCTTTCTCTCTCAATTGAGAGTTTGAGCTTTTTCGCTCAGTTGGAGGGTGGCATACAAATAAGAGCACTTTCATTTAAACAGCGTTCCGTTGCGTGATCATATTGCGTAGAGTTGCAAAAGCTTCGGCACCTGAGCTTTTACGCTTACGCTTTTAACGGTCAGAGTGAGGTGAGAAACACGTTATGCATTCGAATTTCGACTGTTTACAGATCTATGCCATATGCTTCGATTGTTGTCGCATTACATTTAAATAATCAATTTTTTTCTTATCTCAACATCGTAGGTCATAAATTGCAGTGGCCATTTGGAATGCCTAATTGACAGTATTTTCCATTCAATGTTTAATTAAAAGTGTTAAAAATTTATCGTAAACAAGCAGTCAGGTGTTCTATGCCTAAGTTAGCTAGGAGTAGATTGAGTGGGAGAGAGAGAGAGAGGGGCACGATGGTAGTGAGAGAGCACTTTGGGTGCATTAATAATAATTTGCTTGGAAGCACGTTTAATTTGCTATTTAAAAGCCAATCAATTGAAAACTTGTGGATGCCATAAATTTCAATAGTTGCTCACTCAACAGACTGTTAAATATTTATAAGAATGCAGAAAATCCTATCGAAAAAACTGCAGATAAGGCGGGTTCGCCTGTCACATCATCATTCATTTTTTATTTTCGTTTGGCAATTTTTTTTTCTCGAGTCTCTCCATAGAGATGTCAATTTAAATTGTATAAAGAGTCGTCAAATAACCAGCCTCATTGCTTCACGCCTTGTGGCTTGGCTTTTAAATTATCTTAATAGTAGATAGTATTTATAGGCCCCCCTTACAACGTCGCCTTATTCCCCTACTAACCCGGAGTCAGAGTCGCCTATTTAAAACGTCGTAAGTTTGTCATAAACATTGCTATAAACAGTGAGTTTTGGAATGTCTGTTAGGCAGTTGCTATACGGTTGATTGCCATTAATGATCGTGAGTTTTCATTATTACAAATAGGGCACGATGGCCTAGGCTTTGAAGTGGTTTTACGACCATACCAAAGTCAAAATGAAAATATCCTCAAAGTGGAAACTGGAACTGCCATTCAGCGTTTTCTTGCGTCTGATTGAATGCATGACTCGTTGAAGTCTTGGAACGTCTCGACGATGCCAGTCTACGATAATAATCATCAGCTACTTGAGTGGTTGGTTGTCGGCATCAGTGTGAGTGCGAGTGTGAGTGTGAGTGTGAGTGTGTGTGGTCCAAAATGCTTGAAGGCAAAGCCTAACGATCAACGATTATGTGATTAGAATATTGACAATTAAGCGCACATAAATTGATTTACTTGTAATTTTTAATGGCGCCACAGGCAATTGCAGAAGACTTGCTGATTATCTAAATGATGAATGGCAGCAGCAACTTATTTAAAAAATACTTTTAAAGTTGGCGGCAACTAGTTATGAAAACTTGTGTATATGTATATGGGAATAAAAAAGTAGCTTGTCAGAAGTGGGATTCGAACCCACGCCTACAGAGTAGACTGCGACCTGAACGCAGCGCCTTAGACCACTCGGCCATCCTGACTGTTGTTCAACGGAGGGCTGATTGCCGAATGCATACCTCTCTCCCTTGCTGATTGTCTAAATGATGAATGGCAGCAGTAACTTATTTAAAAAATACTTTTAAAGTGACCAACTAGGTATGTAAAATATTTATATACATACATATGTGAATAAAAAAAAACTTGTCAGAAGTGGGATTCGAACCCACGCCTACAGAGTAGACTGCGACCTGAACGCAGCGCCTTAGACCACTCGGCCATCCTGACTGTTGTTCGACCGAGGACTGATTGCCGAATGCATGCCTCTCTCCCTCTCTCGTTTATTGTCGCTTCTCATTCTCTTTTGCGATACCTTTGATGACAACAGTGTTAAGCATACGTCATGTATTACACAATCACACTTCGCTCTTTGAACTTGGGCTTTGATTGCGACTGCGACTGCGGCTGCGGCCTACGCGCATACGTGGAATGAATTATTGCATGTGGCGCCCGGAGGCAGAGACAAATTGCAGTCGTCGCGTCATGGAAAGGTGTGTACTGACAACGGTGAACAGTGGACAGGCGACTGACAATCGACAACTCAAAGCTGACAACAAAAACAAGGCTTAAATTTGTACAATTATGAAAAATGCAACGATGCAGCGCCGCTGATAATAATATTCAAAAATAAATTAAAAAAAATAAAAACAAAATACAATTATAAACAAAACAAAATTGTAATCAAAATGGGGTCAAAATCATACATCAAGCTAGGTAAGTTCGCAGATTGGCAAGTGTCACAATTTGTATTTATTTTCATTTATTATGCAACCACCCACTGAGGTTTCTTGCCTTAAATGAAACAATATGTTTATGCAAAATAATTAACTTTGTTTTTTGTTTTGTTAAGTAAGTTAAATGTCAAGTGGCCAGTAGCCAGTGACCAATGGCTCCCAAATGGCCCAATGCTGTTGACATTTCACACGCAGCAGCTGCAGCAGTTGAGGTAGAAGTTGCTGCCACTTGTTGCACGCTGCCTGCAGCTTGTTACTTATGGATTGTGGCTTGTGGCTTGTTGTGTTCATTGGTCACACGCACTTTCAATGCATTTCAATTAGTTTCGACTGCTGCTCCACTTTGACTTTGAGCCAAGGGGGCCTCGCTGAGAGTCGCGAGCTGCAAGTTGCGAGTTGCGAGTCGCGAGTTAAGCTCTCGATTCGGTTTCAAGTGATATATTCATTTTTATAGCTTGATTGTAGACATTTGATAGGCATTTATATATGTTAATCAGTTGCCTGACCTGACAGCTAAAGTTAATTAAACTTTACGCACTCAACAGCCATAAATTCAACTACAAAAATATACATACATATGTATGTACATATATAGTATGTAGATATTTCTAGAGCTACGAGTTATTTATCCATTAATTCGTATGTTTAGTTTTGCAGACGCCCTGCGATTTGTGTGTGTCTGTGACTGTGTCTGCTGTGGATACCTCAACATCAGAGCAATTGTGCCCCAGCATAAATTTCATTGTGATTAATGATACTACTACAAAGTGTTCTAACAGACAGACTGCCTAACTGATTGACTGATTGACCGACTGGCTGATTGACTGACTGACTGACCTATTTCTTCACTGTGGGCAACTGCAGTCGAAATAAAATTAGCAAATTGCCCGAATGTCAATCAAAAGCCATCAATCAAAATTTATGCTACTGTCAGTGGGACACTCGATGTTCATATAAATATAAATAAATGCCAATGCATAAATATGGTACATTGCGGGGCGTGGCAACTCGCAACTTGCAACTTGCAACTGCCCCAGCAGTGGGTGCGGCTGGAATTACCATAACAATGGCCAGCTAAGTAGGTCAACAAATCCACATAAGATATACTTAGTTAGAGAGCGAAATACTCCAGTTTATTTAAAATTATGATTAACTGAAGCGTCTGCAAACGTCTACGATAGCCAAAAATAACCCTGAGAAGTCAAGAAACTCTTTCAAGTTCAAACTTGCCACACAGCTGGAGTCTGTCTGTGTGCAACACAATTGGCAGGCAAATACTCTGCCCAATTTATACATTAATCAATATTTTATTTATTTATTGTTTCGCTTAGTTGTCGCTTTGTCCAAGTCTCGACGATATTCGCGAGTCGCGACATATTCTGCCAAATTTGTGCAATGTTAATTAACAGGTTTCATTGTTTGTGTTGCTTTCATTAGCCGCAACTTCACACACACACACACACACACACATTGTACTTAAAATAATACTACGATGCGCATATGGATTATGGGGGCGTATACGTAATGTTTGAGCGACACGAAGAAAGCGAGTTGAATTCAATTATAAAACATGTTTTAACGCTTGTTTTGCTTTGTTCTGCTTTTGCCCAATAGAAGTTTAATTAGCCATGCAATTTAGTATTTTGTTTTCGTTTCTGTTTCTTCTGACAGTTCTTTGTTGTTGTTTTGTTTATGGTTTGCCGCTTTGAGTGTTGGCTATGCACGTGCAGCAAAGCTTTGAAATACGAGCTACTCTCTCTCCCACTCTCTGCCTCTCTGCCTCTCGCTCTTGCGTTCGGTTCTTTGTGTAAGTGTGTGCTGCCCACGCATGCGGTATTGACGCTGACGCTTCGTGTTCGACTGTGTGAATGTGTGTGCAAGTGTGAGTGAGTGAGTGAAGCGAAGTGAAGAAGCCAAGCCAAACAAAAAGACACGAAATAAAAACAAAACTTTATTGCGCCCCACACAAACGCATACACAAACACGCACACGCTCATACACATTGAGCAAACGACGTTGTTTGTGCTCTCGGGCTCTTGCTGTCCGCTCTCTTCGGCACAACGAAGATCCATGCATTGCTTCTTTTGCTATGCAGGTTACGCACTTCGAGTGTCGTGTTACGTCACGACTGTCGACTACTCATATGTGTTCGGCAATTGTGACGTCAACTTCTCGGAGAACGTTGCGCGCTCAGTGTCGTATCTTGTCAGCGCTATGCGATCGGCTGCTTTTGAACATTGGCTGTGGCTGTGCTGCGCTACTGCGTCGCTGCGGCGCTGCAGTCAACAGCACAAAGCGCAACGCGTCGGTTCGAGAATCGTCTTAACGGAAAATTTACATCCAAAACGAGGTTTGGTTATGTTCGTATGTGTTTGGCCTGTGTGTCCGTCTTATCGTTAAATAAATAAACGTATTTAAATGTTTCATGTATAAATATAAGTTAAATTAATCCTCCCGAAAGTAGTCGTCAGTCAAGAGTGTGCAGGAGAGTGGAGTGTGGAGGAGAGGAGAATTGGCCACAAACGCATTTCCCCATTATATGAAATGTTGGCAATGCAATTACGAAATCTTGCGTAGAAATTTTGTGTATGTTCCATGTGTCTATAAATACAACAACGCCGCTGCCATCGTCAGCATCAGCATCCAATACTACAATATAAATGAACAGTTCCGTCGGTCATGTCGACGGTTCGTCGGTCGCCTGGTCAATAAGCAAGCAAACCTACAACAAAAACTAAAGGCAAACACATCCCAATGTCCAACATCCATCTGACGGGTTGATTGACTCGCAGGAATTTCTGAAACCCCAAACAAAGCAGCCATCAGCCATCAGCCTCAGCCGTCAGAAACATCCGAGAGATTGAGCATATATCCGTCCATATATAACATCCACAACCATCTCCAGTGAGAAACCGCAGCTTCCGTTGACGCTGCGCTACGCTTATCTGCCGACCGAGATTATGACGCCTTTTCGGTCCGGCGGGTTCGTTCTCTGATGTGATGATTATGAAGCGCATGAGTTGCACTTTCAGTAAGTTGCACATTCAAATTACAAACTAATTTCACAAAATCTACACAATCAACATACAGACCCTCAAATCAATATATGTACATACATATGTATGTATAATATATAAACATCTGTGGAACACACATTTCCATACTTTGAGTAGATCTGAGAGATGTCTGGCCTTTGTTTAATTGCACATCAATACAAAACGCATATAAAAATCGAGGGAATATAGTGGAGGGAAACTAGAAGATATATGGACCCCAGATAAAAGATCAAACATAAATTAAGGCGCGTTATCGTAATTGAAGTGTTCAAAACAGCACAGAGTTATCAATTAAATAATTGAAAAGTTTTCATTAAAAACACAGTTGTTTGCGAGGGAGTGTGATTAGCAAACGAAATAAATTTCAAATTCGATTCTTTTGTTTATTAATCAACCTCTAACAGACGACACCCACAGACGCATATGCTAAGCTAAACAACATTACGCAAAACATATGCCATCCATCAGTATGGATTAATGTAAAAGATGTTTTTATATTTTTAAATAAAAAGTATTTCGACAAAAACACAAAAAAATTTCTTGTCAGAAGTGGGATTCGAACCCACGCCTACAGAGTAGACTGCGACCTGAACGCAGCGCCTTAGACCACTCGGCCATCCTGACTGTTGATGTGTCGACAGCCAAAACTGGTTTTCTGTTCTCTTACATTCGACAGACATCTGCTATTAACAGTGCGCTGTTAACGCAACAGATAGCTGTAAATATGTAATAAATATTGCCTTGGGTGTCCTCTGTTAATTTACTTAATAAATAATTTAATTAATTATTTTATTATGCTTAAAAGTTATGGGCAGTTGTGTAATTTCGAGTGGCTTGCAGCAAATGTTGTTAACGAATGATTTAAATGCGGTTTTATGGCATAATAATTGCAAATTAAACTGATTCGATCTGCTGCCTTTTCCTTTGTCGTATGTCAAAATGCCGCCTAATTGCTTTCGGCGCTTGTTTTCCCCTCCTCTAGATAAATCTTATCGCTGTCAAATGGGCTGGGCACAATCACAAAACGCCAGATTAGTCATGTGAAAAGAGTCTTAAAGAGAAACCCCAACCCACCCTCACCAACCCTGCACAACACCTGAGGGTAACCTCAAAACTTCTCGATCGCAGAGGCCATTTAACGGAGTCGAAAGGGAAATGAGGTCAAGCCCGCATTCTTAAGTCCGCACAGCAGCCTAATTTGGGGCGAACTGCGGTGCGGTTTCTCTGGGGGGCGTGTCTCTCGCAGTCTTAACACAAATCTCTCTCACAATCGTCTCTCATTAGAGTTGGCGGCAACCTTTTGTCTTTTCTTCTCAGTATATTATTAATATATTATTATTATTTATGATATATGTATGTGTTGTTGCTGCTATTGTTGCTGTCTTTGCAGTGAGATATTTTAATGAGTTTCTCGACACTTGGCGACATTTTCATTTGATTTATGTGCGGGAAAACATCAGCTCATTACGTAGTATTTCTGTCTTATTTGTGTACAACATTAATTGAAATGCTTTCAATTTTCTCTGTATCTGTATCTGTATCTCACTTGCAGTTTCAATTTCAATTCGGAATGTTATGAGTACAATCAATAGACTTGTAATTGTAACTGAAGAATAGCATCTCATTGTTCTAAGAATGTATAGAAGTTATGCCGACATAATATCGCCATTTATTTTATGACGACTTTGCTATATATAGTACATATATAGACATGTATCTGTATTTTCTATAGTATTTGTGTATTTTGAGATAATTGTTTGTTTATCCGAAAGGGAAAAAAATCCAAATGGCATGAAATGTTTTGACATGCCGCAAAAATTTTCCGCATTTGCCATTGAACTTTTGCCTCAATTCAGTTCAAATCCGAATTTGTTCAATATAAACACAAAATGATTTTCATTTTCGATTTTACAATCAGAGTTTTTCCTGCGAATAATAAACTTGACTATCACATGCCTGCCTCTGTCTCTACACTCTCTCTCTCTTACTCCCCTGATAAGTACAATACATTTATAATCATCGTAGAATCAGGTCAAATACTGAATGAGCTACGTAATTCTGAATTCTTTCGAAAATACATCGAAAATTGCATCTCAAATATAGAAAGACAGTTCAAGAAATCGCCCTCTAAAGAGCAGATAGGTAATCTTGTAGAATATCATGCCATATCGAGTTCGAGTTCTGTGAAAGTGACACCATTTATTTATCAAGTGCAGCAAATAAATAAATGTGCAATCATCTTCGGTCATTTGTTTATAAACAAAGAGTTGACACAGTTGCTGACCAGTCCAGTCCCCAGCGCTTCTTCTTCTTCTTCTTCATCGTCTAGAATTTCAGGGCATTAGCTCAATGCCATTTTGGTGGGGTCAGTTCTGTTGTTATAAAGTATGAATATACATATGAATATAGTAGTTGTTTATATGCATGCATATTTCCGTCTTTTCTTTTTTACGCAATTCGCAAACTCAACTGAGTCAACAGAAATATTGAAATCGAAATCAAAGCATTTGTCGCACAAGGTCTGAGCTCATTTATCTGTAGTTACGTGATAAATGAAATATATATGTATATACGTATATAGTATACTAGAAAGTCAAAACAGGTTAATTCTAAGTGTATCAATTAAATGAAACGCGCTACACGGCTACAGTTAGATAGATAGACAGATAGATAGATACGCAGATAAGGATTCACAGTAAACCTCCTTCCTCCCCGATACTATTTTATACATATATTTACTCATACTACGGCACGTGTGAAACAGGCCTGGCCATGGTCAGTGGGCAAATTGATAAATTACATTTGTAAATAGTGCGATAAAACCCTAGAAGCACGTTTAATGCATTTTAATGCCAATTTTACTCCTTGCCTGTGCTACCACAAATGTCAAGCAATTCCATTCGCGGCAGAAAAAGATAAGATTTGTATAGTATTTTGTTTACGACTGAGGCAGTTAAGTGCTTGTGATTTTGAATGTGCACTATCAACTCTGCATGGCACAAAGCATAAATGTATGTTTAAAAATAAAAAAAAATTATAAAAAGAATTCTTGTCAGAAGTGGGATTCGAACCCACGCCTACAGAGTAGACTGCGACCTGAACGCAGCGCCTTAGACCACTCGGCCATCCTGACACTTGCAGACCTATTGTCAAAATGCACATAGGAGTTAAAGACAGAACAGAATTTTTTACTTAGCCTAATAATGAAAAACGTTTTGTGAATTTTCCGAAACGAAACAATCAAATTTTATATAGTCGATTGTCAGAAACTGTAGATATGTATCACAGCGCGTATCAAATCGAAAAGGAAAAGACGCGTTAGCTGCTCATCGTCAAAGAGTTTGGAGTGTGCCCGTATTATGTTTTCCAGATTATTCATGCGATCCATGGTGCACAGACGCAGATTTATCTCAAATCTGTTGTCCAGTAGATCTCTTGCTAGAGCAAAGAAGTTGTCAACGAATTGCAACAGCACATTATTGCCCTTCTCTTCGGCAATCTGACGATACCTATGAAAGATGTCCTTCACAGAAGTCTGTTCTATGTTCCCCTGCATTATCTCCAGACAGGCCCTTTGGGCATAGGGATCCAGCAGTTGTTCGTTGTTTCTCAGCTCGTTGGGTTCACAAATGAAAGGGAATGTGTTGTAGAATTTGGAGGTTCTCTTTGATTCGGCAAATAGTTTAAGAACTCTCTCGTTTATAGGGTTGCCGCGGCACAGCACAAACTTGACTTGGAAACTCTTGAGCTTTGGTATCTCTGCGATGATTATATTGGTCAATAGATCGCATATATACTGATCTGGATTATCCAACTTGGATTCCTCAATGATACCCATATAGAGTACACTGAAGAAATGATTGGTTATGCCACACAGCCCAAAGATTATCGTACAGAATCTAAAGTTAAGCGGATACACATCGAATGAGATGAAGCATTCGTTGTCCAGTTCTTCGACATGCAATCGCTGCTCAATCTGTGCTGTCCACTTGAAGTACTTATTTATGCGATGTTTATCCTCCAGTGCCTCACTCATGAAGCTGGTGAGGCACACATCCTTGTCAGGCTCGGTCAGAGCCTGGAACGATTGCAGCTCCGTGATATCCAGACTGACTCTGGTCGTAGTCATCGCTAACGCTTATCAGACAATCATCTTAAAATTTTAAAACTGAACTTGACACCAAAAATACATCAAATCGAAAGCATAATTTCAGACAGGACAAGCAAATCTAAGCTTAGCTCGAAGCTGAATCGAAACGATTTATCAGACGAAGCTGCGACACGCCCCGTCAATAAGCATAATTGAAGTTGCAATTGAATTTGTTGTTCAAGTGAAGCGAGTGATTAATGTTTGGCATTTAAATCTCGAGAATTGCCCATTTGCATAATTGCAATTTGTTGTAAATCCGTGTGCAAAATATGCCAGAAATTTAGCTAAATTCTGTTTAAGGCAAAAGGCATTTGCCGCCAAAGGCCGACGGCTTTTCACACCAACGAATGTGAATTGAGAATGACAACGAGAACGAGAACGATAACGAGATGTATAAATGAAAACCAGGCAAAAGATCTCGAGAAATTGTCAACTCATTTTCTTCATTTTGATTCTATGCAAGTGTCTTGTCACACATGACAGCTGAGGCAGCTGAGGAGTCTCTGACACTCTACATCATCCCCGTTTGGCATTCAATCAAACAGACATTCGCACTAATTAGTTGTCAGTCTCAATTGCAGCTATGCAAATTGAATTGAACAGCTTATAAAATGCACTGATTGACAGCTATAACCGAACACGATAACTGCTGCCTTTATCTTGGAGTCTTAATTCGGTTTCAATCAAGCTCAATCACAGACAGACAGTTCTGCTAATTGCACTCAATCTTAAGATTAACAAAGTAAACTCCATCGTATATGATTTCAATTAATTGATTGCCAAGTCGAATTCAATTTGTTTCGGTTACTAAAAAATGCTGTACAAGTTATAAACTATCCAAAAGATTGAGACAAGTCACAGAGTTCAAGGTTGCTCTTCAGTTTCATAGCTCGATTCGTCGTTTTCTGTGATCAACCGACGCACACCACATAATATAAGATTCATTAGGTTATACTTCTAGTTCTCTCTATAAATATATACATACATTCATGTATCTCTTCATATATTACAGATTAAACACGCCATTTAATGGCATATGGACTATTATGGCAACTCCCACGCAAGTCACGAAAATTGAGCAAAGCGACGCGATTTCTCAGTGCCTCAATCAACTGAGACAGAGTCTCCATCTCCATCTCCACTTCCATCTCTATCTCAGTCTCAGTCTTTGTCTCTTACAAGCGGCAACCACGTAACGCTCAAGTTCAAGCCGAAAAAGACGACGGCTATAAAAACAATAATAAAAATAAACATCAAGAAAATTCAAGAAAAACAAAAAAGTCGAGAGCTGCAATAAATTAAACGCGCTAAAAGAAATATTTACGTTGAACAGTGCAAAAGGTGTTGGGTTCCGATTCGTATTCAGATTCAGATTCAGATTCAGATTCGGATTCGGATTCGGCATCGACTGCATTTCATTTCTGTGTTGTCGTCGTTAAGTGGGTCAGACGCAGCCAACAGATTCGCTGAAGACGCCGCCACCAGCAGACAGCAGACTGCAGACTGTCGTCAGTCGACAGGGGCACGTCCCAAGGTGCAACAACATGCAGCAGTTGTTGAATTAATTCAATAACAAATAATCACAAAGAAATACAAAAAATTCATACATATATATTCGACAAATTGCGAGACTGTTCGAAAAACTTTGATTTAGTGTAAAGAAGTGCCTTTTCCCACATCTCTTCCTCCCCGTCATCGCATATATTTCTCGCTTCTTACATTGTTTATGTAATTATGCAACTTGCGGAGCAGTGTTGAGTGAGCAAGCCAACAATAAACAAAAACAACAATAAAAAAAGGCAAACAAGCAACAAAGCAAAACACACGCATTCATTGATAAAAACTTATACAAAAAATCGCGTATACGTCGAGTGAATTCTCTCTCTCTCTCACTCTCTCTGTGTGTGTGTGAGTGTGTGTTCGCTCTTTATTCATTCACTCGTCGCGATCGTAAACAAAACAAAATGAACTCACCACAGCTTGTCAACACGGCAGCGCAAGCTCACCACAGCAACACCACCAACAGCAACAACAACTCGTCGGCACACGAAGCAACGACGAATAAATTTGCGCCTGCACGTAGGCTAGCCGCGAGGCAAACACTTCGGCTGGCGATACCGAAGCAGTCGCCACCGACACAGGGTGACTCGGGGTTGCCGTTGCTGGGCAACAGTTTGTATCGTCAGTCGCCGTCACAGCTGCCACCTGCGCCGCAGCTAAAGCGCCATCCAGCGACAGCTGGTTGCAGCAGCGGTATACCCAAGTCAGCGTCGCCTTTGGAATCCCACAAGTTGCCCAATGTGACGCCGCCGACGCCGCCGCTGCACTTCAATGGCTCCACTGCCGGATCCACTGCAGGCAGCAACTGCTCGTCGGCCTCGTCCACTTTTCTGGGCGTGCGCAAACCCAGCCTAACCCTCAACTCCTCGGACATACGCAACAACAATGATCTGTTTGCATTTGCCAAGGACATGTCGCCAGCTTTAGAGCGAACAGGTCAGAATAAAAAAACATTGATTGAGATTCTTCTTGCTTAAGATGTTTTCATCTTTTATAGATCACACACATTCGCCCCTCTTCACGGACATCAGCAGTGCCATCTCGCCAGGTAATAGCAGTGGTTCACCCACACATCATCATCAGCTGGGCAGACTCTTCAGCCTGAGTCCAAGCAGCTTGAGAAGCTACGGAAATGTAAGTAAATTCCACAATTTTCCACAGAATATGCATATCGACATGGAGTCTCCGTATTACAACAGTTGCTCGTTACTCTTATTTAACTATTTCAAATCAAAGTCAAGGCACTCTCACCCACTGCCTATGGGTTATTTATAGACCTATCGACGAGAGGTCACTCAATGTAAATGAAAGGGCTCTCTCTTAATCTCTCTCACTTACTCATTGACTTGTCTTCCCTTTCTAAGCGTTGCTTTCTCGCTCTTTTGTGCGTTCGTTTCTTCGTTCGTTTTTCGTTTCGTTTCGTTTTCGCATTTATTGTTGACCCAGAGCCCAAAAGCTTTACAAACTCAAACAAAAGTCGGCACGTATTTCTGTCCCATATTTAGGCATGGCAAAAAAGAGTGTGAAGAAGAGAAAGAGAGAGAGAAAGAGACGCACAACAACAAAAGTTCGCACCTCACGCGACTCACTGAACAGGGTGCGGTGTGTGTGGTATGGACGGGTGAGTGGGGGAGTGAAGAGCGCAGGAAGTGCCGGGTTGACGACACTCCCAGTCACCAGAGTCCGAATGAGACAGTCCATAATGTGCGCCTTGCCGAGGTAAATAGGTAGAAAATAGCGTCAACTTAATTAATAAATAATATTTAGCACGATTTGAATACGGGGGCGCGGCAGAAGCAACAGAAGAAAGACTCCAAACAGTAGGAATATAACAAACGACTAACGATGTGCCAGGTATATTAGTTAGCGGCTATATATACATATATATACTATACCTATTCATGCATGCACACATCAGCAGACATATCGACACAGGCTTTATGGCTATATGAATAATCGGTGTTTGGATTTGAATTGTGTTTTGATTTTATATTTACATTGGCTAGTGCTCCGCACAGTGAAACACACTGTTTTTCCTATATACCCTAACATCAACGGATTTGAATTTTGACGCTAATTTCTAGATATTTTCGGACGTATCTCGGTAAATACTCATCAGAATCATCTCAAATAAAAAGCAAAATGCTAGGTTTCAGTCATAGAATCGATTAGAGCTAAAAAATTGAGATTTAAAATTTTTCGAAAACTGGCCAAAAACTTTGAATGCAGTTTTAAAATGTATTCGGAGTCATGAACAGAAAGCCAAATTTCATCAAAATCGGTTGATTTTTGGCCAAGTTACGGTGATTTGAAGTTAGAAGGAAAGCAAATAGCTGAAAAAAATTGGATTTTATCACTTTTGACCATATCTCGGTAAATATTCATCAGAATTACCTCAAATAAAAAGCAAAATGCTAGTTTTGAGTCATAGAATCGATTAGAGTCAAAAAAATTGATATCTACAATTTTTCGATTTTTAGTGATTTTGTCAAGAGGTTACCATGGAAAACTGGCCAAAAAAAGTCGAAAAATTAAAAACGCAAAATTTGTGCAAACTTTGAATGCAGTTTTAAAATGTATTCGGAGTCATGAACAGAAAGCCAAATTTCATCAAAATCGGTTGATTTTTGGCCAAGTTACGGTGATTTGAAGTTAGAAGGAAAGCAAATAGCTGAAAAAAATTGGATTTTATCACTTTTTGACACACTTTTGACCATATCTCGGTAAATATTCATCAGAATGACCTCAAATAAAAAGCAAAATGCTAGTTTTGAGTCATAGAATCGATTAGAGTCAAAAAAATTGATATCTACAATTTTTCGATTTTTAGTGATTTTGTCAAGAGGTTACCATGGAAAACTGGCCAAAAAAAGTCGAAAAATTAAAAACGCAAAATTTGTGCAAACTTTGAATGCAGTTTTAAAATGTATTCGGAGTCATGAACAGAATGCCAAATTTCATCAAAATCGATTGATTTTTGGCCAAGTTACGGCGATTTGAAGTTAGAAGACAACCCATTAGCTTGAAAAATTGAATTTTTATCACTTTTTGACACACTTTTGACCATATCTCGGTAAATATTCATCAGAATGACCTCAAATAAAAAGCAAAATTCTAGTTTTGAGTCATAGAATCGATTAGAGCCAAAAAAATTGAGATATACAATTTTTTGAATTTTAGTGATTCTGTCAAGGGGTTAGCATGGAAAACTGGCCAAAAAAAGTCGAAAAATTAAAATCGCTGAATTTGTGCAAACTTTGAATGCAGTTTTAAAATGTATTCGGAGTCATGAACAGAATGCCAAATTTCATCAAAATCGATTGATTTTTGGCCAAGTTACGGCGATTTGAAGTTAGAAGACAACCCATTAGCTTGAAAAATTGAATTTTTATCACTTTTTGACACACTTTTGACCATATCTCGGTAAATATTCATCAGAATGACCTCAAATAAAAAGCAAAATTCTAGTTTTGAGTCATAGAATCGATTAGAGTCAAAAAAATTAATATCTAAAATTTTTCGATTTTAAGTGATTTTGTCAAGAGGTTACCATGGAAAACTGGCCAAAAAAAGTCGAAAAATTAAAATCGCAGAATTTGTGCAAACTTTGAATGCAGTTTTAAAATGTATTCGGAGTCATGAACAGAAAGCCAAATTTCATCAAAATCGGTTGATTTTTGGCCAAGTTACGGTGATTTGAAGTTAGAAGGAAAGCAAATAGCTGAAAAAAATTGGATTTTATCACTTTTTGACACACTTTTGACCATATCTCGGTAAATATTCATCAGAATGACCTCAAATAAAAAGCAAAATGCTAGTTTTGAGTCATAGAATCGATTAGAGTCAAAAAAATTGATATCTACAATTTTTCGATTTTTAGTGATTTTGTCAAGAGGTTACCATGGAAAACTGGCCAAAAAAAGTCGAAAAATTAAAAACGCAAAATTTGTGCAAACTTTGAATGCAGTTTTAAAATGTATTCGGAGTCATGAACAGAATGCCAAATTTCATCAAAATCGATTGATTTTTGGCCAAGTTACGGCGATTTGAAGTTAGAAGACAACCCATTAGCTTGAAAAATTGAATTTTTATCACTTTTTGACACACTTTTGACCATATCTCGGTAAATATTCATCAGAATGACCTCAAATAAAAAGCAAAATTCTAGTTTTGAGTCATAGAATCGATTAGAGCCAAAAAAATTGAGATATACCATTTTTTGAATTTTAGTGATTCTGTCAAGGGGTTAGCATGGAAAACTGGCCAAAAAAAGTCGAAAAATTAAAATCGCTGAATTTGTGCAAACTTTGAATGCAGTTTTAAAATGTATTCGGAGTCATGAACAGAATGCCAAATTTCATCAAAATCGATTGATTTTTGGCCAAGTTACGGCGATTTGAAGTTAGAAGACAACCCATTAGCTTGAAAAATTGAATTTTTATCACTTTTTGACACACTTTTGACCATATCTCGGTAAATATTCATCAGAATGACCTCAAATAAAAGCAAAATGCTAGCTTTGAGTCATAGAATCGATTAGAGCCAAAAAAATTGAGATATACAATTTTTTGAATTTTAGTGATTTTGTCAAGGGGTTAGCATGGAAAACTGGCCAAAAAAAGTCGAAAAATTAAAATCGCAGAATTTGTGCAAACTTTGAATGCAGTTTAAAAATGTATTCGGAGTCATGGACAGAAAGCCAAATTTCATCAAAATCGGTTGATTTTTGGCCAAGTTACGGTGATTTGAAGTTAGAAGGAAAGCAAATAGCTGAAAAAAATTGGATTTTATCACTTTTTGACACACTTTTGGCCATATCTCGGTAAATACTCATCAGAATGACCTCAAATAAAAGCAAAATGCTAGTTTTGAGTCATAGAATCGATTAGAGCCAAAAAAATTGAGATATAAAATTTTTTGAATTTTAGTGATTTTGTCAAGGGGTTAGCATGGAAAACTGGCCAAAAAAAGTCGAAAAATTAAAATCGCAGAATTTGTGCAAACTTTGAATGCAGTTTAAAAATGTATTCGGAGTCATGAACAGAATGCCAAATTTCATCAAAATCGATTGATTTTTGGCCAAGTTACGGCGATTTGAAGTTAGAAGACAACCCATTAGCTTGAAAAATTGAATTTTTATCACTTTTTGACACACTTTTGACCATATCTCGGTAAATATTCATCAGAATGACCTCAAATAAAAAGCAAAATTCTAGTTTTGAGTCATAGAATCGATTAGAGCCAAAAAAATTGAGATATAAAATTTTTTGAATTTTAGTGATTTTGTCAAGGGGTTAGCATGGAAAACTGGCCAAAAAAAGTCGAAAAATTAAAATCGCTGAATTTGTGCAAACTTTGAATGCAGTTTAAAAATGTATTCGGAGTCATGAACAGAAAGCCAAATTTCATCAAAATCGGTTGATTTTTGGCCAAGTTACGGTGATTTGAAGTTAGAAGGAAAGCCAATAGCTGAAAAAAATTGGATTTTATCACTTTTTGACACACTTTTGGCCATATCTCGGTAAATATTCATCAGAATGACCTCAAATAAAAAGCAAAATTCTAGTTTTGAGCCATAGAATCGATTAGAGCCAAAAAAATTGAGATATAAAATTTTTTGAATTTTAGTGATTTTGTCAAGGGGTTAGCATGGAAAACTGGCCAAAAAAAGTCGAAAAATTAAAATCGCTGAATTTGTGCAAACTTTGAATGCAGTTTAAAAATGTATTCGGAGTCATGAACAGAATGCCAAATTTCATCAAAATCGATTGATTTTTGGCCAAGTTACGGCGATTTGAAGTTAGAAGGAAAGCCAATAGCTGAAAAAAATTGGATTTTATCACTTTTTGACACACTTTTGGCCATATCTCGGTAAATATTCATCAAAATGACCTCAAATAAAAAGCAAAATGCTAGTTTTGAGTCATAGAATCGATTAGAGCCAAAAAAATTGAGATATAAAATTTTTTGAATTTTAGTGATTTTGTCAAATGGTTAGCATGGAAACTGGCCAAACAAAGTCGACAAATTAAAATCGCTGAATTTGTGCAAACTTTGAATGCAGTTTGAAAGTGTATTCCAAATTTCATCAAAATCGGTTGATTTTGGGCCAATTTACGGCTGATGGAATTTGCAATCATTGCAAATTGTAATATTCATATACTCATGTTTTAAATAATTTAGGGTCTGTATAAAGTCGGCAACTCATAAGCTGCTATATCAGTTATTTGTATTTTAAAAAGTATTTGACGAGCTCTTCATCACATCAGAAAACGTGAGTGCGATGTTAGTTTGTAGTTCTTTTCGATGTAGTAGTTGTTGGAGATTATAAGCTCGGTAGGTTATAGTGTGTGAGTGTCGTAGGTGCAGGCAGATGGAGGTAAGGCGCAAGTACATACATACATATATACATATATACATATATACATATATTTTATATACGATATGTGGGAGAGTGTGTGCGTAGTCAGGTCTCTGGGCATATTAATGAGTGCTGCTACCGAGCTGTAGCTATACGAACTTCCACAGAGAGAACTCACAAAAAATCGATTAGTACGCCAACAAATGCTCGGGCAAAAGGAAGTTAGCGCTTGGAACCGCTGAAAAATACAACAAACAATATTCTCGCTTCTCGCTGATGACGCCGACTTTTTTTCGGGCATTATAAAAGACCGCGCACACCACATACACCAAATACACCACATACAAATAAACAATACAGAAAAAACAAGACAGATACACGCTATACAGATACACGAACATATGAAAGCTACTTATGAACTGACTGAATGTCTGTCCATCTGCCTGACTGTCTGTCTATCTGTCTGTCTGTCTGTCTGTGGTGTTAGTGTGGCATTTTGTGGTTTTCGGAAAGAATTCCATTCTCAGTATTTGCCGAATTGAGATGCGCGCCGGTTCTGTTTCTGTTTCTGTTTCAGTTTCAGTTTCAGTGCCTTAACTTTGAACATAATAATATAAAATAAATATTAAAACAATTTCGAATTTGAATAATTTGACTAATCGTTTAACACATACATTTGTTGAGCATGTAAAGTGTTGACTGGGATTTCCTCCACTCTGCATATTTGAATAACAATACCAATAACGTAATCGCAATCGCAATCGTAATCGGTTTGTGTTCAAAAACCTGTAGCATGGGCAATCGCTTGAGTGGTTTGTGGTGTAAAAAGACAACAACATTGCAGATCAACGATTCAATTGAGAAGCCCCTAGATAATAGCACCATTTGTAATAATAATAATAAATCACAGAGAAGAAAATCAGGTGCGGGTCTATACGGTGCCACCTTTCGGTTTGGTGGCAGTTCGCGTCGTCTATCGCTAACCAGTTGCGTATCCCGAGATAACAAGAAGGTATCGTCTGCCAGCAAATCAACAGTGTCAACAATCGAACAACAATACGAGCAACTTATCAAAACGAACCCCAGCTCCGATCCAGTTCCAGCTGCAACCCCACAAAGGTCATACGAGTCTCAGACGCTGCCCAATCCAAAAACGAAATCCACAGTCAAGTCCACTTCCAATTCGACTTCCATGACAAGCATGAAGGTTAATGCTCAACTGCCCACTGTCAAGGTGAGTCCATACCCAAAACAAATCCCCCTGTCGAGTCGAGGTTTCAACCATTTCCTAACGGGGGCGGAGGAGGCATCATTTGCAATTGGACAAGTTGCGAGATATTTACAGCGCATTGAAAGCGCCAAGAGCAACAAATGAAACAATAACAAATGATCAAAACAATGGAAACAGATACAAGCAAAACAATAACATAGACACCCGAAATAGTAAAGAGTAGCTGCGATTAGTCGACTTGGAAATACTCTAACTATTGCCTAATTCATATTTTTGCTAAAAGGAAATTTAAATAGTCTAATAACATTTATATATTTATATAAGATTTTTGAAAAATACATGATTCCATAAACAAAGGGTGTCTAGAAATTAAAATACCCTCTGCTAGAGTATAGAGCATACAATAACAATTATGTCATTTGCTACTGTTGTTGAATCCATTTCGGAGTGGGAGAAACATCTTTCATTATAATAATATACCAGTAACGATCTCGACTCTGCAAAATACTTGACTCGTGACGTAGTTGAGCTCTTGATAGGGTCGACCCTGATTATAGATCATAGTAATAGAAACTGGTCATTAGCAAAACTCGAATAGGAAATATGATGAATGCTGTAAATGCGGATGTCAAATTTTTAAGAATTATTGAGTGTCAAGTGTAAAGTATCTGATAAGCTGAGCTTAGTCTGTTTCATAGAGTTGGGATCAGAACTCGATATTAATGAGCTGATGAGGTGACATGTAATAAATTTGTTAAGCACACAATAAAGTTATTGAGAAAACAATAAATCGTTGTCAAAGATTCGAATTTCAGTATCATCACACATAAAAGATACTTTTGTTCCGCCTTGTACTGCCAGCCAACGATATAGATAAATATATGAGGAATGATTCAATGCCTCTGTTATTATCAATCAATTGCGAGTGCTTCAGTTCCTACAAATTCCCCCCAACAAATTAAATTGTCCGTTGAAAATCTAATCTAAAACAATTTTCTTCAAGTATTTCGGGAACGAATGACCCAAATTCGCTGACGTCGCACTGGAAACGTGTTTAACACGCTTCGCTTATAAATTTCAGTAGTTTTCAAGGGGAGCAAGGCGAAGAACGTTGCATCAAAATCAATTACGCATGAAAAAATACCAGAAATACCAAAGAGCATACCGTATAAAATACCAAAGCGAAACATTTTGTGCCGATGGGCGCAAACGCAACCGCATTCTCATTCCCATTCCCTTTCAGTCTCACTCACTCTCCATATGCCCTGTCTACCTCGGGTCCGCTCTCTTTCTATTTATTTCTCTCTCGAGAGAGGTCTCTCTTAAGCAGAACCTTTCTCACGGCAGTTGATTTATGAGCTTTGTTCTTAAGACCTACTCAGGTAATGCCCATCCAGCTATGCTGAGGCTGAGGCTGAAGCTGAGGTTGAGGTTGCGGTTGAGGCTGGGAAAATACTCCCCCTTCAATGTGATCAAGTTCTCAGGTTCTGTTGGTGCCTCGTGTTAGATACACGTACTCGTAGATACAATGAGTCAGCAGCGCGCATACCTCTCAAGCTCTTGATTGGTTGTGTTGCACTCGGTGGCGGTCTTTGGAGCTGTGCTTTGAGACTTGATATTCGCCAGCGATGAGTCATGAGTTTCTTTGGGCGAAAGTCATTCATTCATTCATTCGTTGTGTTATTCGTGGACTCTCTCATTCATGTCGTAGATACAAAGATACGATACAAAATTCGTACTTACCAACGCCAAGCGCGTAATTGAAAACACATTTTCTTTGCCGGCGGCATCTCTGGTTCCATGGTTCCAGAGCGATGAATCAGCCGAGGATCGAGATCACTTTTGATTGGTTTTGATGGGGCTTCTTTAGCTGCTCTTTTTTTTATTTTGGGTGGATTCGTATTAATTCGAGCCATTTATTAATGCTAATCGGTTTGCCAACATTTGAGCAAATTGGCATCGAGTTGCTGACGAGTTTGTGACTAATTCCTCAAGGCGGATGCTGCCACTAACCTCAAGCAGCTTGGCCTAAAAACGAAAGTATCTGAAAGATACGCAAATAAGATTTATTTAGCTGTGAAAAGCACAGATACAGATACATATGCATACTATATGTATTATTTGTATGATAAATGAGCGTCCGTCAGGTGAATTATAGAATGGAGATGTGCCGAGTAGAAGAGGTGTACAGAGTGATGGGGGGGGGGACAGGGGTCAAATTGCATAATAAATTATATAATTATGTATTAATGCTTACGTATGTATGTATGCTTCCTATAACTCAATTAAAAGCGAGCGCGAATGAAACGCATTGGCCACGCTATCAATTGACCTTCCCCCGCTTCAGTTCAACAACTTGTTGCGTATCTGACAGATACAGATACAATTTCGTACCAAGTTTAACAGTGTGTATATTAGGTGTGTGTGTGTTTGTGTGTGTGTTGGGTGTACGGGTGTGGGTGGCGCCACAGCTGCGGTTCATGGTAATACAGCGACTTGTAATCAAAACCCAGAAACCAAAAAAAAAAACATAAACAAATTCGCATTTTAAATATTTTCCAAAAAAAATAAAAATCTAGAAAATCTGGGAAAAATAGAAAAACAGCAAACGAGATCTAGTAACACACACACACACACACATACAGAGGCATTTCCTATTTTTGCATACTTTAGCATTTCCAGGAAACATTAAAGATTTCAGCTCATTTTCAGCGGCCTGAAATGTTTATTAAACAATGGCCAGCAAATTAACAAACAAAACGCGGCGAAAATACAAGAAAACAATAAATGAAAAAGTGGAAAATGCACGTGTTACTCACAGATACATATACAGCAGCCACAAATACAGATACAGATACATTTTCCCCCCATTTTTTCACCCAATACGCATTTCAATCACATTAAACCGCAGCTACCTGTGTGTGCCAAAGGTTCATTTGCCAGTCAACAATATTAACGAGATTTGTTTATTTGTTTTTGCAAAAATAATAAAAATAAATTACTAATGATCGACTAATAGATAGCCTGTATCTTAAACAGAGCAGAATAAATTGAAAATTGGATGTATTTCAATGCAAATTGAACACTTGAAAGCAATTTCAAAGTATCAAATATTTCGAGTGCCCCAAATAACGTAGATATACTTAAGTTTTGAGGCAATAACAAGAGAGGCAAGAAGACGTACATATATGTATGTAGAAGAAGAAAAACACATGCAACACATTGTAAAAATAATAAAATCTGTAAGGAACAATAAATACAGGCTAAGAATATCGAAATGTGAATTTTTTGCGAACCCCACGCCAAATTGCATTGCAGCTAAAAACAATCCAAAAGATACACAGAGAAATAGAGAGGTGAAGAGTGCTCAGATCTTTACGCACTCTCTCAGTTTCAATCTCTCTTTCTCTCTTTCTCTCTCTTTCTCTCTCTTTCTCTCTCTTTCTCTCTCTCTCCCACTTTGTGTTCGTATCCGAGCCAAGTCTAAAGCTGCCACGAAGAGCACAACTCGTTGCCGAGAATCGCGATGGGTTCGCTTCAGTCTTGTGTCGAACACTGAACGGATCAGTTCAGAGCGGAATCGAAGACAACGACGTCTTTTACACAAATATATATATTTAAAATTGATAAATACAAAAAAAATCAAGTATGAAACGCAAGATAAAAGCTTTAAATAATATTGTGAAATACCCAGCATAAAATTTAATAAAAATAAATCTAAATAAATTAGAAAGGAAGCAAAAATATAAAGTGCGTGAATGCCCAACAAATATTGTTCGCTCGTAAATTGTGTGACAAAAACTAAAATATACATACATATATCAACTATAAGTATATTTGTTGTTAAAATTTCAAATTGAAACATAAATCATTGGCATCAAATTGTCTCGTGCCCTTACAAACCGTGACGTAGGTTGGCATCAGTGGGAAAAGAAATTGTGTTAATGAAATATTTTACTTATTTTTCTGAGAATTCTCTTGCAGTCAGGGAATTTGGTGCAAAATTTACATACAATACAACAAGTAAACAGTTAAAGAGCGAAAAAAAGAAACCAGTTCGATTGAAAAATTGCGTAGGTTTTGCAAAATCAGGCTGATAAACGCCCAGACTCGAGCTCGAATTCAAAGTAACCCAGAGACACACAAAGACGGACGGACCTACAGAGAGGTTGGGCTAAGGTAGCTGCCAAAACGGTTAACGCCTGTTAGCCAAACGGAAATTCATTAGCCAAGTTTAGGTAAAAACAAAGAAATATCGAAGTAAAAAACCTGCATGCCTGCCGAGGCAGACATCCCAATGCAAACGGAAGTAAGAAACCCACGTGGGTTGCGCTTCGCAGCGGAGGGAGGGACAAAAAAATCGCAGTGTATGTGTGGGTTGAACATATCCAACGCCCAGGCAAAGAAAGAGAGAGAGAAAAAGAGAGAGAGAGTCAAGACTCTTAAGCGTGGTAGTTGCTAGATGTCATAATCGGTTTCTAGTATTTGTATCTTATAGATACATTTGTCAACGCAACACACAAAATACGCAACAGTCGAAGAAAAATCAAGCTAAACCAGTTCTCTAACTTCTTCAGAAAAAAAAAAACAAATGCTGATCAGGCCTGCCAAGCTATACCCTATAAATAAAAGGGATCATAGTTAAAGTTAGAAAAACATGTACAAAAATTAAGAGCTCCTTTAATTGTTTTATTATTATAAAAGATTAACTCCGACAAAATAATTAAAAGAGGAACTATAAATTGTAAGCTCTTTGTTTTTCTCGCAGTGTATGCAGAGTATATCAAAAGTTATGCGTAACTCACTTCCAACATTTGTGTTTTATTGTGTGTTATTTCGATTGGAATATTCATACTTATTCATATTCAGATGCCTTCGGTTAACGGTCGTCTCAATTGTTGTTTTCTGAGTAGCCGGGTCTTCAATATCGCTTCTCTGCTTTCAGTTCTTCATTCTTCTTTCTTTCTTATTATGTTTTCTTTATTGAGCATTTCTTTTCTTCGCGTTTCTTGTACTCTCACATCTCAAAAACCAGATGTGCGATGTGTGCTGAACTGTGGGCAATTGTTTATAACAATATCTTTTCAATCCCATACAATATGAGGCTGGTCTGGACTAAAGTTATGGGTATTATTCTTATTATTATTGTGATTATCGATTTCTGGGAAGGGAAGGGAAGGAATGTGAGAATGCTAATTTTTTGGGCCGTGTAATTATTGCAAATGATTTATGCCATGTTTTTGTTTCTGCTGCCATAGAAAATCCCCCCAAAAACAAAAGAATTTTTCGAGAAAATCGCGAAAATGCCAAGTAATTGTAATTCACCGCCCAAAACCTTAAAACCAAGTGAATAATAATAATAAACCCACCAACTAAATAAAACTACAGAAAAACGAAAGAATACGATAGAATTCAAGTGAAAAGTCAATCAAGTGCATAACCATCCCACTCAATATGGTGGTCACGACGACCCGAAGTCCCCTCTTGGCCCAGACACAGCCCAAGAGTGCCACCAACAGCGGCAATCCTCATACGGCGGCACTCCGCTCCCGATTGATATTTCCACGACAACACTATCAGGTAAATGCGCCTATCCGTCATCATCTATCGTATGTTATGTTATGTTATGTTATGTAGGGAAATATGTGGTAAGGAATGTCTATCGACTGCCGATAAAGACACTCTACGTAAACTCTTCATAACCAATATAAATAATAACAACAAAAGGGCGTTAAGTGAAAAAAGTCGCGTTCATTAACCCCGAGACAGCGACAACAACAGCAACGACGACGTCGACGACGACGCTGACGGCGACAACAACAAGAACAACAACAGCAACAACAACAATGTCTCGCAGCTCTAGCTCTAATGGTTCTTTAGTCTGTTTATGATTATTATAAATAAAGTCCAATTGTCTGTGTGCGTGCAGCGTCTCTTGACCCTTGGCTAGACATCGACAGCAAGTGGCAGACTCCCGATAGAAACAGAGGAGAGGCGAAACAATGGATATTCTCATGAAAGAGAAATATTTGAAAATGCGCCTCATACTGATCCCGAAGGACATACAAATTTACAAACAGCTTCAAAATTTATGATATTCGAAACATTTTTGGGCATATCTCGAGAAATACTCAGCAGAACGACCTCAAATAAAAAGTAAAATGTTAGTTTTGAGTACTAAAATCGATTGGAGTTAAGAAATTTAAGTTAAAAATTTTTTGATTTTAGATGATCAAGGTTTTTTATTTTTTTTTTTTTTATGTTTATTTTTATGAATAATTACTTTTCAAAATATTTAAATTGTTCAAATTAAGACAGGACAGCTTTCTGAATGATATATAATTTTTTCATAATTATAATTGATGTATCAATATGGAGGTATATGTGGTTGTTTTGGATATCGAACACGGCTCGGAATTGATTTCTTAGCTGGAGTGTGGGAGTCACTATATTCACTTGCCACTTGCCCTGGTATTGAATTCATCTTCTGCTAGCAAGTAAAAATGATGAAGAATTGTGGCGTGTTTTTGTTTTGCTTTGAATTGTTTTGATTGGATGCGAATTGATTGTATGCAAAATTCAGTATAAAAGCGATTAAAATAGGCGGCACATAAATTGGCGAATCTTATTTGTTTATAATTAATTCCATGCGGTTTTTGTTCATTGTCCTGTCTCTTTCACACTCTCCGCTTTTCTCTAGTGATATACATACATACGTCAACTGCATCTGTCTCTAATTATACGCATCGATAAGTATCCTAGTTTTAGCTACAAATGCTGATAGATTGAGAGATCCAGAGATATTTCTGATTAAACCATCTGTTAATTTGCACTCTCGACCTGTCCCAAGCACAGACAGATTCCCCCTCAACTCTATCTACATACATACATATGTACGTATGTATCTATCCCAGCCGAGCCATTAAAGATATACATATGTATGTAACTCTGTTTTTGGTCGATCTTCACAGATTTCTTTAGATTATACTCAAGTGCCCTCTCAACTGACAGATATGTCTTCGTTGTTTTTTTTTTAGCAGTTTCTCATTTTATTTTAGTTTTTTTTCTTTAATTTTCTGTTTTATTTCTGTTGCGTCTATGCGTCGTCTTTGTCTATATTTACGATATACGCTCCCCTCCCAAGCGATATAGTCGCCGTATATTTGATTTCCAGAACGTGCCTCGGCCTGCCTCACTGCCATATTGATGCCGCTGTTTGACGTCAATGGAGAATGGGGCAAGTTGTATCTGTATCTGTGTCTGTCGGTCTGTCGGTCTCTCTGTCTGTAAATCTATTTGCTGGGTGCGTCGCAAGCTGGACAGATTGGGGTAGAGTGTGAAATGAAGATATTTAAGGAAATGTTACCAAGATGCTCTACAGATATATGGTCTCCCAAACAGGGAGTGCCCCTAATCTCGTTACGTTGGCGTTATCTTAACTAAACCTGATATTTGGCATTAATTTATGTATGTTTCAAATCAATTAAGATAAATGCGAAATGAACACAGACTCAGTCTCAGCCTCAGCCTCCGACTGAGTTCATTCATTGACGAGTTGCAGACATGCATTGTTTCAATTAATTATCTCACATTCAAATTGCAACGGCAACTGCAACTGCATCTGCAACTTCAGTTTCAACGAGGCGACAATTAAAGGCGCCTATAGAACAGCCTCTCAGCAATTGGCGTGAGAGCGAACGACAGAGAGATAGAAAACGCGCTCTCTCCACACTCAACAAGTCCAAAAAGCTCTCTGCATGCCAACTGCGATGCAGTGTTGGCAAACGGCGCACAGAAAAAGCGCTAAAATGCGCTGCGCTTCTCGTAGCCAAAACAAGTTTCAACGCGCTCTCTCACAGAGATAGAGAGCGGCTCTTTCTCTCTCTCTCTCTCTTTGTGTGTTTGTTGGCTGCGCACTGCGTTCATATTTGTTTTGTGCTTTTCATTCATTCGTTTGCCTGTTTCAGTTGTGTTCGTCGCTTCCGCGCGTGCAAAAGCTGCGTTAAAATCAAAGCAAAAAACGCGAGCGGTTTTGCATAAAAAAACGCACGCGATTCCGTGGCGGCTTTTAACGCCGCGATCTGTTTGCTTTTTAGTTGTGGCAACAACAGCAGAAAGTGAACAAACTCAAAAGAAAATAATGTATACAACGTTAAAAAATTAACGAAAATTACCGAAAAAAAAAATCGCAAATATAAACAAAACAGCTAGATAGAAAAATTAAAATAAATATTTATATGTGAAGGCAAAAGGTAAATCGCATGCGAGAAAATAAACTTCTAGAAACATTAAAGAAAAGTCATAAAAATAGTGGTTGCTGTGGGCACTACCAACCTATGTACATACATACGTATCTGTTATTGTTATTGTTGTATTTGTTTACAGTAAAAAAAAACGTTGGTGTTATTATTATTGTTGTTGTTATTAGATTGATCGCACTCGCAGTCGGTTGTGTTGTGTTGTGTCTGATTAGCATGGTTGCTGTTTTTGTAGGTATAGGAAGTGCTCGACAAAACGGCAAAATAACAAATGTATCTCGCAGATACTCTTTTCTATATGTGTATCTTTTTTTTTGCTGTCATGCTCGATTGCTTCGATTATGCTGTGATTAGAGCAGACAAGAGAGGCATTAGTTTTATATGCCATTTGGCACTTTTACCATTTGTATTGAAGACCTCAACCTTAACCCCAACCCCAACCCCAACCCCAACCCCAACCCGAACCTCAACACAGACCCCAGAACCGCAGACACCCAGTCAGCGTGTCGCTCTGACGTCTTTCGTTAGTCGTTTATTTTAACCGGTTTTTAGTTATACATTTTAAGTTTCAATTCCATTCTCAGTCTCATTTTCATTCTCATTCTCATGCTGCCATTTGGGCTTTATTATGATTATTATTTTAAGCCACACGCATGGCAACCGGTTGGCAATACTATCGATACTATCGAATTGCGATTTCTCCTCTGCTCTTTGCCGCTGTTTATTTATGGCTTATCTATTTTGGTCGCTCTTATCAATCGGCTAAGCACTCCCAGTATTCTCAGTTCCTCCACAAACCTTGACTGCAATCTGACCCCTAACTTATGTCAAGGGCCAACTGCGTCAATTGGCCAAGAGTCAACCCCTCTCTCTCTCTCTCACACACTCTTCCTCTTTCACTTAGAGTACAGTGAGGTGTGACTATGACGGCAACTGCAACCGAATTTTGGCACAACCCACGCCGCTTTGTTAAATGTAACATTAAATTGCGAATGCAATCAAAATTAATCTGCGGCTAATGAGACACATTGCAGCACATGGGCTGTGGCAACATTTTTGTGGCAACTAATTGGCAACAGCAAAAATACGAAAAATCCCCACTCCTCATACTGCAGCTGTTTTTGTCGCATAGACAGCGAGACAATGGCATTTACCTTGAACCTCATCGCGATTCGGTCTGCCTTTGACTACGGGGCGTATGATCAATATCAATATCAATGGCAAGCAACAAGCGAGAAGAAAAACGGCGCATTTACTCTCTACATTCTCGCTGTTTATCTAGGCACTTAACACAGAAAATCGCCAAGTTAACGGAGCTGGGGGTTGCCCCCATCTGCTGGAGACGGAAATGCCTCTGCCTACGATGTCATTATTATGCCAACTATCATACTTGACTGCCTGTCATCTTATTACGTTCAAAGTAAAAGCTTCAATTGAGTTAAGGCCAGTGGGGCGGCATCTAGGGGGGCGGGGCAACCCTCTATTTATGAATTTCAGGCAGCGCATACTATGAGCATATTTGAGAAGTTTTTATAGAGTAAAAAGTTGTTTGGAAGAATTCCTTGAATATGCGATAGTGAAAATACTCCTCAGTTGGCAAAATGTTATCCAAGCACAGCGTGGGGGTGAATAGAAGAGAAATAGAGAAAAAGAGATTATAAATTCTAGAAGCTCGTAAAAGTTTGCATTATAAAGTTGTCTGTAATTTCACAAGCTGCTTTTACCATTTTTAGTAGTTGGTTGGAAATAGATACTAGGTATTTATTTTAATGAATATTCAACTGAATAATATTGAAACAAATAATTCCTTTTATGCTCAACACTTACTCAACTAAGTTTCGTTTGAATAAATATTTACGTACTATATTTCACAATTCAACACAATTGTTTTCCACACATTTGAGACAAGTTTTTTGGCGCCACTGTCGACACTCTGAAAAAACAAAAGCCCACACAGAACCTCAGTCCCAAACTGCAGTTGCGATATTGTTTGTCACCCACATACAAAATTTACAAAAAATTTAGAGAGAAAAAAAAGTGGAGGGAGAGAGAGAGGGGGGGGGAGAGACTCCCCACGCCCACACTTAATATTATGTATAACAATTTTTACACAATTAACTGGGCTGAAAACAATGTTTTGGCATTCATTTGAATGAAGCTGCTGCTGCTGCTGCTGCCGACGACAACTAATTAAACAATAATAAAATAAATAAAAAGAGCAAAAGCAAATAAAACATTAAAACATTTTATAGCTTGCTGTCCTAGCTGCAAACAAAACATCAACCCAAGACAGCTACAAACAACTACGAGAAAGAAAATGTTGGTTGGATACGCCCAACAGCATGATTCCAGGCACCAATTAAGAAAAAAAAAATTATTTCAAAATAAAAAAAATTATAAAAAAAAATATAAAAAAAAGAAAAAGAACTGAAAATGAAACAAGGGAAACGAAAAAAGGAAAAAATACTAAAATATGGAAAGAAAATACTAAAAGATGGAAGGAAAATACTAAAAGATGGAAGGAAAATAAGTGAGAATAAAATAAGTTAATTCAATTCATTTCGAATAGGAATATATATAATTGATGCGGCTATATGTCCTTCTAGATGAAAACACTTCAGTTTTACTAACCTTATGAGCCCAGCACACCATCGTAACTATGGTACTTGGAATCACAACGAAAAAATATTGTCACGAATACATTAAAAATCACTCAACCGTTTTCTCTCATGTGCCATTTTATTTTGTATGGTGAACTTTTTGTATTTTGTTAAATTTATTATGTGTATGTATGTAAATGTGACAGCTTTTTTTTTTTTGCAAAAATGCGGTTGCATGCCAAGCGTAACACCCCCCGCCCCCCTGGTGAGGTTCTAATTCCACCCCCTTGACCAGGAACTGTGCCACATTCTGTGGCAAAAACTTCATTTAAAATCACATAAAAACCACATTAAAAACAGAAACAGAAAAAAATTGTTTATCCGTTAACATAGCCAGTTGTTGGCCTTTATGGTTCTGGCTTTTTATGTAAATTGTTAAAAAGTATTTTAAAACTTTATGTTTTGATTTGTTAATGAGCTGCTAATTGAAAACGAAGCATCCTTGAAATTTGTTAATGCCATTTGATGAGGGTATTCCCAGTCGTATTAATGGCCGAAGAAAGGCCCAAGGGCCAAAGCTTTTCTTTAATATTATATTAAATAATTTAAATGAATCGCATATAATTAATGAAATTCCCAAATTGTTTATAGAGATATCAGAAAAATCGGAATCAGTTTTATGCAAATGCTCGTAACTCAAAGCGACAGCTGAAAAAATATACTGCGAATATGTAGTGTGTAGTATTATTTTCAGATGATTTGTCAGCAGAGAAGAAAAAAAGAGTAACAAATTATAATAATAAATGGTTAATAATGGCGCAGATAACAATAATACCGGTAGCCGAGCAGCTGTGCGACCCTCGGGCAGGCTTATGGGATATATACGATGATAATTGCTCACACTCAAAATGAATAACTTGGCGGAGGAACATGTCTGTCTGTCTGTCGAGACTCCGAAATGAACATGCAAATTAGTCAAGAGATTGTTCAATAAAATAATTAAACAAACACCCAACAACAATAACAACAACAACAACAATCACAATGAAGTATAAAACAAACATTTAAATGCTATTCAAAATTCATAAATGCTTTTTTGTCTCTTTTTGTTTTACTTCGTTGAACGATTTCTGGGAATTATGGAATGGAATTCATGCCCTCTTAATTGAGGTGGTGTCAGCGGTGGTGGTGCTGCTGTTGCCTCTGCAGTCACAACAAACAATTAAAGACGCATAAAAATACCAAGAAAATACCGAAAAAATATACTAAAGCAAGCAGTGAAATTGACCCTCAATCGTCTGGCGGCGAACCTCATATACTGGTCACGTGCTACACTGAGAGAAATAGAAGAGGGGTAAACAGGTTCAAGAAACTTCATTAGGTCTGCCCACAATACACCCTCTACTTCCTCCCTTAACCTTACACATTGTTCACGTGCTGTACAGAGAAAGCGATATAAAGTAAAAGAGAGGTCACAAGTTCAAGAAACTTTTCATTAGGTGGGACATGCAAATGAGAGCCCATATAGACACAGATACAGGTGGGTTAATTAGTTGCCAGCCAAAATGGACACATATTCACTGATAGTCAGGGAGGGAAGTGGGAAGTTGGGTACACGTCCTCGTCCTGCCATCACTATGAGCAAATCGCGTGTCGCGTTTTCGCCGCGCCCATATTAGTTTTTAGTGTGTGCGCAAAATGGAGCGCGCGTGGCATGCCACCATTGAATGACATTGCCCCAGCGACCGACCGAAAACCCGCTGTGTTGTCAGTAGCACACAAAATCCGGCTAAAATCAATAATCAAAACCCAAAAAGGCAGAAATGAAATCGCAAACACTTAAGCCCTGCTCAGACAGTCACAGTGAATGGCCAAAAACAGCAGCAGTCGCCGAACAAGGGATGAATCACATACTTTAAAATCACATCTCTGCCAGAGATTTCTCTCAGTGTAGAAGCGCTGCGAATTATGGCTTTGGGCTTTGCGTGGGTGAAGCGCAAACCCAGCGCAAATGATGCACAGAAATTATGTTAATTTCTTGGAATTATACACAATTTAAATTTTTGATATTAAAGCAGTTACATGTAGTTTATTATATTGATTGATTGAACCTCTATCGCTACTTGTAGTATATACACAGCAAAGTAAATCAAGTACAAAAACTATAAACATATGAATCAGGGACCGTTATGTATTTTGAATATTTGAAAGTAATTGTATTTTTAATACTTCTAATAACTTTTCAGATTTATTTTTTTTCTTTTTCCCTTAATAAAAATTTAAAATATAAGATATTTATTGATTTTTATAATAAATATGAAACATATATTTTCAATCAAAGGCAGCCAGATCCAGAAACTGCCAGAAATACTTTAAAATTTTCTATATTTATTATAAAAATTTAAAAAAACGTACTTTTAATTTTTCTTATAAAAGTTGATTTATATTATGAAAATTGAATTGCATTAATTAAAAACCAAATTATTATAAAATTAAAAAAATTATTTCTTAGCTTGTTCAAGAAAAGAAAAACTTTAATAAAATATGCGGTCCTTGATAAATATATTAACTTATAAATATAATAATGGTAAGAATTGCACGTTGTAAATAATACTAAATGATAAACAATAATAAAAGCTATGTTGCCCAGAGCTTGTGCACATATCACAATACAATAAAGTTTAATTAAAATTAAGAGGAACAACGCACACACACATGCACACATAAGTCAATGTGTGTGTGTGTGTGTATGTGTTGCAAGTAAAAAACATTCAATTGTACATATGTATATGTTGAAATACAAATATACATCACACAGTCTCACACACACATTCACACTCTATATAAACACAGATACAGACTGACAGACAGACAGACAGACAGACAGTTGTTTCATTCATACATATTTAGTTTTTTCTCATCTTCCTCTTGTTCTTTGTGTTGATCCTCCTGCCTATGCCTTGATCTTGCGTCCCAATTTGGAGACCGCATGTTTGTTGCCATCTCGGCCCGCATTGCTGCTGCCACTACCATGGGAGCTGCTGTGATGCGCCTTGTGCTTCCCATTGCTCTTGGAGCGCGTCTCGAAGAGCACATCCGAATCCGTTTCCGATTCGGTTAACGAAGTATTCCGCGAATCTGTGAACCACAATTCAAGTTCTTAACTCCAACTGAATTATTACTCATATATCATGTTGCTTACAATTCGCTGCCTCCTCGTCCTGGTTGCCAATCAGCGCGTATTTCTGCACCTTCTGTCGCAGACGTGGCTTCTTTGTTTGGCGACAGGCGCAGGCAATCCCCCAGAAGATGCTCGAGAGCAGCAAACAGCCACCAATCACGCCCACAAATACATACAGTATACTCCAATCTGTAAATTTACATGTTCCATATAGTGCAAAAGGAATCCCCTGAGATATCTCTCCATGAATCCTTACCGCAGTTGGCCTCGTTGTTGTAGAGGAAGTATCCCGCGGAGGGCATCCAAAAGGCTTCGCATTCGCAAGCTCGTGTCGAGGGATTGCAGCTGCCATGTCCGGAGCAGTTGTTCTGGCATACTGTGGTCCGTATGTCCACATAGAGTGCTCCTAGGATGGCGGCATCCTTCTGCAGCTTGGCACGCAGCAGACGCTCCACCTGGAGTCCATCCACTGGCTTCGATTGTGCATCCGTCACATAGAAGACCAGGACAGCCGCCTCCGTGTGGAGATCATGCTTGAGCTCCCTGATCTGTATCTTGTTGTCGTCGCCGAGCAGCAGCTGCAGCTTTTGGACTGTGGAGTCCAGTTCGCCCTTGGTCAGCACTGTGATGCCCATGGGCAGCGTCATCTCCACGAGATGCGCTATGTTGGGATCATCACGCACATTGATGCTGACCGTATCTGTGCCCGTCAGACCTTGATCATCGGTCACGGTCAGCATAAAGACGTAGCGACCCTTCACAATGTTCGTGAGCTGCAAGAGATGTCCTTGGTTAACTGCAATTGAGGTAAATCCTTTGGATGGGGCTTACAATCATGACGGGTTGCTTGTCGGTGTCTGCCACGATGTCACCCGCTGCCAGGCTGCTCTCCTTACGTGTCCAGGCGTACTTGACCACTGCCAGATCATCAGAGGATTGCGAACCGTTAAGATAAATCGCGGTCACGGGCAACGTTATCGTGTGATCCCCGCCAGCATTGGCAACGGGAGCCGCATTGCGTTCTACATATAGTTGTATATAGCATACGATATCTGCTTTGATCTGGAGTCGGACTCACCCTGCACTATCTTCACCCAGGTGGTATCCCTGGCCGTGTTGTCGTTCTCATCCGCCACGCTCAACTCAAACTCGTAGAGTCCCAGCGTCAGGCTGGTCGCATTCGCAATCTATGGGATTACATTCCCGGATTAGATCAGTGGGATGGGAATTGTTGACCCTGTTGGTCATGGCGAGCAACTTACAGATTGATTCGACTTCAGTATGACGGCATTGTTGGGTCCCTGCAGCTGCTTCCACTGATAACTCTTGATGCCAATGTCATCCTTAGACTCCGATCCATTGAGCAAAGCCCAGTTCATGGGCAAGTTGCTTGTCTGCAAGGGATTCATTTAACTTAACTGGAACCCTTGAACACTTTAAGCATAGTTTCTTCTTCACTCACCACATTGGCGCCCGCCTTGACGACGGGCGGGGAGTTCGTTGGTTGCTTGACGAAGACATGCACCTTGGCTGTGCTGGATTGTCCACTGCCATCCGTCACCTTCAGCACGAAAGTGTACATGCCCTCCTCCAGATTGGAGAGTTGCACGTAGGGAGTCCTTGTGTTCTGCATGTCGACGGCCTTGGCCTCGTCACTGGCATCCTTTGTCCACTCCCAGGCCACAATCTCATGGTCATCAGAGCTGGCGGTGCCATTCAGGGTGACATTGTTGTTGGGCAGATACAGGATGACAGCATCTCCAGCATTGGCAACCGGCGCGTAATCCGTTTCCTTGAGCACCGCTATGGTGGCTGTGGTGGAGTTGGTCACGTTGTTGGAGTCCGTCACGGTCAACTTGAAGGTGTAGTTGCCCGGCGAGGTGAGATCTAGCTGGAGGGTGTTCACCTCCGGCAGCTGCGGCTGATAACCGATGGGACCGGAGATGACCTCCCAGTGCCAGTTGATGATCTTGTCATCGTCGGTGCTGGAGCTGCCATCGAGCACTGCATTGGAGGTGGGTTGTCGTATGATTTGTTCTCGCGGCGAGATGATGACCTGTGGTGCCTGGTTGATCCTCTTCTCGGGCATCACCGTCACATTGGCCGCTGCCTCGCCAAAGGTTCCATTGTCCCCCGTCACAGTTACCTTGAAAGTGTAGAGTCCCTCGGAGAGATTGGACAACTTCACCTTGGACTTGCTCTGATCCGAGATGGTGCCATTCATTGGTCCCTTCGGCTGCGAGATCAACGTCCACAGATACTTGTACTTGGTGCCGCTGGTCTGCTCATCCGGCACTGTGAAAGCGGCCAGGGTTACCTCCTGCTCCGGCAACTGCACTTCCTTCGACACCACAGACACAATGATCTTGTTGGTCTCCTGTTTGTTGGGTGCCGGCACCACAACATCGGGGACATTTTCACTGGCAGCGGCTTCTTGATTCTCTGCTGCGATGGCTTCGTTGTTGGCCAGATAGGAACTGTAGGGCACCGCCGGCATGATGCACTTCATCTGCTTGTTGCGCATGAATCCGTGTTTGCATCTGCAGATGCCCGTCACTGCATTGGGCTGGAGCGGCACACACTGCTCCTGCAGGGGGCAGGGAGTGTCCAGATCGCAGGTCATGAATTTCGCATTGGAGGAAATCTCGGGTCCGCCATAGTAACTGAGATCCTCATCGTTGTCGTCGGGCAGCAGCAGTTGCTTCATCCGTTTCTCCGCAATTGGAAACTCGTCGTCATCGTAGGCATTGCTATCCTGAAAAGTCAAGAGATAATTAGGAGAATCCCTGATGAGTCCAACACTGGGAATCCCTGCTCACTTGAAAGGACATGCGACGTGGTTGCTTCCAGAAATTGAGAGCGCTCTGGGCAGCCAGCTCGGGATCATAGCGAAGCACCTCGCTGCTGGGCTTGGATGCCTTGAGCAGCTGTGACCAGGTCTCTGTTGGATCCCCCACCGGATTCACCAGCACCATCTGCACCTTGTCGTTCTCTCGCTCCCGTGTAAGCGGCTTCGGCAGACAGGCCTCATTGCTTACGCACTGGATGTGGTAGCATTTCCTCTTGAAGACCAGGACAACGTTGCAGGTTTGAGACTGGTTCTGGGACTGCGACTTCTCACAGCATGCCTCCAGGCAGCTCCAGAGGTACGTCTCCTCGTCTAGGGGTTGACCCACATCCGGCTTGTATTCCTTGAAGACGCCCGCCTGCTGCTCATCGCGTGGCATGGCGTTCTCGAAGACGTGGCGCAGCATACGTGAACACACTGGAGACTGTTTGCTGTTGCCTCCAGACAGTTCTTGCTGTTTACCCGTCGCCAATAATCCGTTTTGTGATGTTGTTACTCCGGCTGCCCCCATCCCCACTCCCCCGCCCACTCCAGCGCCTGTCATGACGTCGACGTCGGCTGACGACGCTGCTGCTGCTGCTGCTGACGCCATCCATAGGCATAGAAAAAGCAGCCATATTTGTTTTTCGATGGTTGTGCGGCACATTTTGTTGTTGGCCAGGTCTTGCAGCACTTTTTATGAATTTTCACTACACTTTTGTGCACTTTTTCACGTTTTACGCACATAAATTAAAACATTTCTAACAACTTGGTGAAGGGCTCCAGCAACAATGTGTACACACCCTGCACAGAGTTCACAATAAATAAAAGTGCTAAAAAATACCACAAACAGCTGTTCAACCGCTTAGAGCAACACTGCGCCAAGCAGTGTTAGAAGATAAACGTTAAATTTTGAAATTTCCGCCAGAACACGTAACAGACGACGTAATGAGAATTTATATTTAGGTATAATTAAAGTTTATTGTAATTGACAGTTTATGATGAAATGGCAACATTAAATCGCGTCGCAATTTCATAAATTACATTCGCGAATACTTATGAAATTGCAAATATTGATTTAAAGAACGCAATTCGCAACGAAACTGGTCTCGTGCTCCCACACACACACACACTGAGAAGGAGACAGATGTGTTGGCTGAGAAACGAGCTCAGGGAATTGCGAAAAGCATGACGCCCACGCGTAAGTGGAATATTAATCAGAAACAGCAGCAGCAACCACAACGCTTCGGAATCATATTAATTATGTGCATAAATCGGAAAATAAATCGAACAACTGGCGGCGTTTTATTTTAGTTAGTAAATCAAAAGCCAAATTAACATATCAAAATAATACAAAATACAGTAATCAACATAAATCAATTGATAAAAGCAACTATCATTGTTATGGTCTTTTTGTTTTCTATATTTGTTATCAAGAGTTTGTTACGCCATTTATACAGTTTCAGAAGCAGTGCACGGCAGAGTTTAGCAAGCAGTGCATGCTACAGTTTGCAATTTTACAATTTTACTTTTGTGCATTGTTTTAAATTTATTATAATTACATTAAATTTAATACACCAAAGTTAAACAGTATTAATAAATTATTAAAAATTAGGTATAAAACTGATTTTGTTTTGGTGACACCACTGACCAAATAACATATAGATACCCCACTTCATATACACGTTTTGTTCACAAAAATTTCTTGCGAGCGGTCCCAGCAGAGGCTCAGCGTCGTCACTGACCAAATAACATATGTTATTTGGTCAGTGGTGACACAGACAACAGTTTGATTAGCACTGCAAGGGGAAGGTTCAGCAAGCAGTGCATACTGCAGATTGACGTAATTTGTGATGAATTTAGATTTTATTTTTCTTATTACTCACTTCCATAGTTAATATTATTAAATATTTGATAAAGACGTTTTCCGGTCGTGTGACTAGAGTTTCTCTAAACAGTTTAATCTAATATAATACAATATAACTGACAAAAGATAAGACGTCCTTCTAAATTCCAATTTCAATTCTTCTCTCTCGTATTTACAGATGACAGACTTCTCAGAGAGTTCCCAGAGCGGGGGCATGCTGAGTCCGGCCAGCACGCTCATTGAGAGTTTCAACAAGAAGAGTGCCGGCTCCGCCTCAACCACGCCCAGCACATCCCTGACGCCCACCCTGAATGGCGCTGGCAATGGGATCGTGAATGGAGTTGTGGGTCCGCTGAGTGCGGGAGGGAATACCACAGTGGGCGTGGCCGGACGACAGATCAACACTAGCTCCAGCTCATGCAGTAGCCTTAAGGAAACCTCACATCAGTCAACATCCACATCGCAGCAGGTGAGCACATCATTCAGACTTGCATATTGCGTATACGCACCCTTCTCTCTCTCTATGAGACTTGCATATTGCGTATACGCAATGTTGTCAACAATTGATTTATTAGCGTTGATTGCCGCCCCTGACGCTGCTCTGCTATTTATAAACAATTACTTAAGCCAAAAATGTGAAACCTTTGAAGTAGCCCAAGATAAGGCACTAAGAACTTGGTCGTGATCAGCACGTTTCCAGACCATTCAAAAGGTTAAACAGGCAACCGTTGATAAGAAACACGAAATGAAATCGAATTCGATATGAAAACAATTTGCCGGCAATTTGATTAGATTATGATTGGGGTTTGATTGGGGGTTGATTGGGACTCGATTGACGGCGTCGCAGTGGCTGTGGCTGCTGTGATGACACTTCAAATGAATGCCTGTGTATTGTTATTCGAAAGCAACATTTACTATCAGCACACTTATTCACAACTATTCACAAGTATTCATTGGGTATTCATCATTTGAGTGGAGCCATAAAATTAATTGCCCACAGACGGAACTTTGCATATACCCATCATGTGTACATATATGTATATATAGTAAAGTAATATTATTATGGGTATTTTTTATTTCTATTTTTATAGAGTGTTTCGAGTGTTTGTCTTGCATTGAATATACTCGACATATTCATCATATTCACACTTGTCCGATAAGATAAACTCCTCGGCGACATTTGCATGGTTGTGTCTTATCAATTGCTGGGCACTCTTAACTGAATCATTCGTAGCCCAAAATAGTCGCTTACACGCCTTGGTCAAGTTGTTCATTGTTAGCATGAAAATTGTTCATAAATTTTAAATTGCCATGACAAATACATACATGTTACGTCAATTTATAATAAACATAATCAACAATTTAAATAGAGCTCTTCTTCGCCTCCCACGCTAAAGACTCGGCTTGCAACTGTGACGTCACAGCAGGGAGAACGTGACTGTTGACAGGGATATTAGAAAGAGATAGAGACACTAAAAGTGAGAGAGAGATAGAAAGAGAGAGAGAGAGGAAGGAAGAAGAGGAGCTTCAGTTGCGGATGCAAATAATCAGAGCTTAGTCAGAGTGTCATAAACTAAAAGCTATACTAAAATAGAAATGAATTTATATTTTACGACCATATAATATGTATTAAAGACTTCTGTTTTAAGTGAAATATACTCGAATAATTCGTGTATATTCGCTTGAAAATTAGCTGTCTGTTTGGGCGGTTGACATGTATGAATTTCCGAGGAAAAGCTTTTATTTTAAGAATGACCACAGAATGGCTTCGATATGAAGGTGCTTCACGGAAATTTATAAACTATACAATCGAAGAAGAACTATGATGCGTAAGTCTGACACATTCTCCAACTTGATATGGAATACTATATAAATTTATGCAAGCGGGCGATAGTAAAGTTAATGAACTTTAATGATTTATGACGCATATTTTATTGTTCATTCAAATGATTTGCCAAGCAATAAAAATATATGTCTGTATATTCTCTATAAGTTGGCGAATTGAAAGCTAGATAATCCGACAACTTATGCAAATGATTAGTGGCAATTGTTTATCAATTGTACATAAATTAGCTACATATTACTAACCAACGAGTCGGGTAATAATTATAAATACAAATAACAACGAAAACCCATATAAAAACAATAACAATTCATGACGAAAACGAAAAGATCGTCTCTCTGTCTGTCTGTCTGTGTGGTGTTAATGCAAAAGAGCTACACTAATCAGCTAAGTAAACATCTCACAGATGAAAAGCACAAACGAGATACACACACACACACACACACAACGACAACAACATATAGTTAACAGTGTTTCAGTTTGTTGTTGAACGCGTTTATTAGAATATTGTGCTGGCGGTTTTGAAAACGTGAGGAATTATTGCAGAAATCTGGTTAGAGGAGATTGAAAGCAACGCTGCATAAATTAAATAATACATAAAAATAGTCAATGTAGATGTAGTAACATCAACAACAACAACAACAATTAACAGTAGCAGCAACAACAACAACAACAACAACACACATTAGTTGCCGGCAAAAATGTATTGAGAATATATTTACAATATGATTTCCTAGAATTCTCATCGCGCGCGCTCAACTCACTTCAATCTATATAGCTGTCCCGCTCTCGCACACGCACACGCCGATCGTCGCACACTTTAAAGTGACACCAACAGCAACAGCAACAGTTGAGAGGCGACGCAGACGTCGACGTCGCTGTCGACATCGATGTGAACGACGACGTCGCTGTTGACGGCAGCAGCGACAGCTAGAAAGAAGCTTTTTGGGCTCAAAAGCTTCACAGACACAACCTACGAACGGCATCGCTAGAAATGCTTTGCCTCATTTTAATTTAGTTAACGAAACGAACGAGAAGCGAGCGTCGCGCGCACCACAGAAACAAGAGATAGAAAGATAGTGAAGGAACGGGTGAAACAAGAGAGAAATAGAGAGAGAGAGCGAAGACAACAAACAATTAACAGAAGAATTTGTTGTTAAATTGAATGTGTCGTGTTCTTGTTCTGGTTCCTTGCCGTGTGTGAGACAACGCGCCCCTTCTTGGTAAAGATCGAGAAATAATTATTGTTTTGCATAATAAAAAATAAGAATTTCTTAAACGAATTACGAATACGAAACATAACCAGGCAACATTTTCCTTTTTGCCAACTAACGAACATTTAAACGAACCCCTCTTTATTTTGTTGTTATCAGTATTTTTCTATACACAATAAACTAAAACGAACGTCGAGCAATCGAGCAATAATAATAATAAAAAAAAAAAAACAAGTAAAGAAGCGCAAAGAGAACAACAAAACGAACGAAGCACAGGAGGAAAGGAGAGCAAAAAAGAAAAGATTATTTCGGGCAAGCGTGAAAAATATTAAAGCAAAGTTCAGTTTCAGTCTTGTCAGCGTGTGAACGAGTCTTTCCTTAACAAATATTATAATAATAATATCAATTAATAATCAACAAATGAAAGTGCACAAAAGTGCTCAACGAAATAAATGCGAAATAATTCATAAAAATCACATATAAAATATCTTGAATGTAAAAACAGATTACAAAGAATATATGTACTATATGTATATTTAATAGAACTTTGTATCTGTATGAAGTGCCTGTGTATGTGTGTTGGCTGATAAGCAACCATAGTTTAAACAAATACTTATGCCCGAGCCTGAGATTGCAATCGCAGCGAACTCGGCGTATACGTAATATGAACTGTTAATTGAAAAGCTAAACGAGAAAATACGGTAACGAGGGAACGAAGCGAGGCAAAGCGAAAGGAATTTCCAGAAAACTCTCTCAAGACATCGGTTAGTAATACATATTAATACATAATAATGATAAATTAGTAAATGACGCAGTCGTATGCCAATATCTAATCTAAGACTATTGACTGACTGCCATGTCCAACTTCACGACCCCCCCACAACCCATCCCATTACAAATTATTTACTAACAAGAGTTGAAGAAGAAACAGAGAATGGGGGAATTTTATTTTTGTTGTCTCGCTCTAACAGGTAATTGCGATAAGTTGAAAGCGAGCACATTATGACATACGATGTGTGAAAGAGTAGACTATAATTAAGAGAGAGGAAGAGAGAGAGTCCAAGTTAAATGCAAGTTTAAACATGTCCAAATCGGCGCAATTATTAATTATTTATATATATGTATGTAAATGTGTATGTATATGTCTGATTAGTCAATATTTCGCGCCATATACGCCACAAACTATGAAGACAGGTGACACCCACACTCAAAATCTTCCCCATCTCGAAAATTTTTGGCGCTTCTTCTCTCGAGAAACGAAAACGAATTGAATTGCGTCCAAAATTAGAATTGATTCGTAATGTGACAGCATTTGTCAAAATGTTTCGCTTTGCTTTGCTTTGCTTTGGTCTGTTGTTTCCTTCTTTCTGCTGCTGCTTCTTCTAACTCTTCTGGTTTGCCAACAACAAAAGCTCTTGAGTCTTGTTAACAAAATAAATTGCAAATAAATACGATTTTTTTTCCAATAAATCACAATGAAACTGTCGAAATAATTGGCAACAGTCTCAATTTTGAATAGGAAGTGAAAATTTCCAACTAAAAATATCTATTGATGATGAGGGGGACATAATGCGAAAAATATTGAGGTTGCAAGTGCCATGGGTATTCCCAGAAATACCACAAATACATAATTCTCTAACAAATATTTTTATTTTCACTTTTTTTCTTAACATACCCGTAATTATAAAGAAAAAAAAACTATTTTTGAAATATCTAAGGAGAACTGAGTAAAGAGATTTTAAATAAGAGATACTTATAGCTACAATATATGGTATTATAGATAACTCACGAAGTACTACAAATTGAATTCTGAATTGCGAAAAATATTATATGATATAATAGATAACTCAAAAAGTACCACAAATTCAATTCCGAATTGCGAAAAATATTCCACAAAAAAAAAAAAAAATGACATGCCATGTTTATTCCTCACCCTTGTCTCTTCATCAACTGTTGGTACGATGGCGACTGAAAGATATGGCCTGACAGACAAGTACAATGGGCGGAATTCTCCAACAATCAGCACTTGAGAGAGCAGGCCACTGATGTATCTCAGTGTAGATAGAGTTTTCGAGTCTTTCAGCGACATTGAAATGCTTGTGAAGTGGCAGCCGTAAATGAAATCCGACGGGGGTTAAATAAAATATATTTATCAGAATACTCGCATTTGTTTATCAAAAGTAGAAGAAGCGATCTATCAGCCAGAAAGCAGAAAAGCCGAGCCAACAACGAATTCGCTAAGCAAATACTACTCGCCCCATGTCAATGCTTCTCCCATTTGATTTATAAAGGCGGCGAAGGCACCGTTAAGCTATGAGCACAGATAGCAAGAGCCAAAAAACATGAAAACAGTGTATAAATATTACAGATAGATACTAGAGGAGGTATACTACACTAGAGATGGGCATACTGACACCACTCAAAACAAAATTACTCACGAAAATCAAATATTCTGAACTTACAAGTTCCATTTGAAATTTCCTATACATTTCCAATCGGTCGGTAACACAAAATTGCTGTTTTCCTCAATTTTAGTCACTTGCATGCAATAAGTGATCCAAAATGCCATTTTTCTGAAAAAGAGTCCTCCCAAAATTTTGAACAGCCATAACAAAATTCATCCGTTTGTTGTAAATAATTTTGATGCCTCAAAACTAGCATTTCGCTTTTTATTTGAGGTAATTCTGATGAGAATTTCTCGATATATGGCCCAAACTGTGTCAAAAGGTGAAAAAATCCAATTTTTCAAGCTAATGGGTTGTCTTCTAACTTCAAATCGCCGTAACTTGGCCAAAAATCAACCGATTTTGATGAAATTTGGCTTTCTGTTCATGGCTCCGAATACACTTTAAAACTGCATTCAAAGTTTTCTCAAATTCAACGATTTTAATTTTTCGACTTTTTTTGGCCAGTTTTCCATGCTAACCCCTTGACAATATAACGAAAAATCGAAAAATTTTAGATCAGAATTTTTTTTGAATCTAGTCGATTGTGGGACTGAAAACTACAATTATGCTTTTATTTGAGGTGATTCTAATGAATATTTACCGAGATATGGCCAAAAATGTGTCAAAAGGTAATAAAATGAAATTTTTTTTAGCTATTGGCTTTCCTTCAAACTTCAAATCGCCGTAACTTGGCCAAAAATCAACCGATTTTGATGAAATTGGGCTTTCTGTTCATGACTCCGAATACACTTTAAAACTGCATTCAAAGTTTGCTCAAATCCAGCAATTTTAATTTTTCGACTTTTTTTGGCCAGTTTTCCATGCTAACCCCTTGACAAAATCACTAAAATTCGAAAAATTTTAGATCTCCATTTTTTTTTAGCTCTAATCAATTCTATGACTCAAAACTAGCATTTTGCTTTTAATTTGAGGTGATTCTGATGAGTATTTACCGAGATATAGACAAAAGTGTGTCAAAAAGTGATGAAAATCCCATTTTTCAAGCTAATGGTTCGTCTTCTAACTTAAAATCGCCGGAACTTGGCCAAAAATCAACCGATTTTGATGAAATTTGGCTTTCTGTTCATGGCTCCGAATACACTTTAAAACTGCATTCAAAGTTTTCTCAATTTCAGCGATTTTAATTTTTCGACATTTTGGACAGTTTTACATGCTGACCCCTTGACAAAATCACTAAAATTCGAAAAATTTTAGATCTCAATTTTTTTGAAACTAATCGATTGTAAGACTGAAAACTACAACTTTGGTTTTATTTGAGGTGATTCTAATGAATATTAACGGAGATATAGCCCAAAATGTGTCAAAAAGAGATAAAAAAAGGACATTTTTCTTAATTTTAGTCGCATTCCCACTCTAAACTGCCCATTTGACAAAAGTCATCCCGTATTTGAATGGTAATACTTTTATCTCAAAGGTTTCAATAGTTTTCTACTGTCACTATATGACACGAAGAAACCTCGCGGCGGGTCCATCTCTATACTAAACTAAAAGATATATGCTAGGTAATATTTGCTTGTTGCGAGTGCAGTCTGAATAGTTGGCATACTTGTCAGCTGATTCAGAGAAATCTATATTTGTTTAAGCTTTTTCTTTGCTCTTATTAATGTGAGATTTCTCTTAATGTTTCTCTTGCAGGTTGTCAACAGCAGCAGCAGCAGCACAACGACGCGAGTGGAGAAAAAGTCACAGCGTCTACATCATATCACATCCTCCTCATCGTCCACAACACAAGCATCCTCATCCTCATCATCGTCTTCCTCGTCATCAACGTCGTCTTCGGAAATGAAGGCCGCCGCGGTAAAGCGCGATCTCAATGATATTAAACTGTCCATGTCGGAAATAAAAGGCCTCACGGCACCGAGCACCAATGCCCCCCGGCATCATCCATCGATTGATGACCTCAAGAGTCTCAATAGTGAAGATGCCATATCGCAATTGAAGAAGAAGTGAGTAGACTTCATATCCCTTACATATGTAGAACTGCCTCTAAGAGTATGTGTCTCTTTGTTTTGCTAGAATGCGAGCCTCATTTGAGAATCTGGTTGATGACGATGATGGCTGTTGCCATGGCATTGTCACCACACCAGATGGCGATGATGATGGCACACACAAACACTTTGGCAGCGGCCTAGACCTAACACATCCCGCGGCAGCCCAGCTGACAGCCAGCAATGGATTGAATGGCTCCAACAAGACCATCGATACCTTCAAGTTTGAGGAGAAGCGCTCGAAATCAGTTGCCACCACAAAAGTTGTTGCCGACGGCTTCAGCTCGGAGCAGGCCACCAGCAACTCGGCTGAAATGAAGCGTCTGCAGGCGGGGGATATCGATTACAAAGAGGCTAAGGCTGCGTCAGCGGTTCGAAACCGACTCGAAGTGGATGGCGTCAAGGCCGAGGAGAATGCCGCCGTCATGCAGGTGAGCAGCTCAAGATTGATCAATCAGTCAATCACTATCAATCACTGACTGAATTGCATACTCAGCTAATTACATGCCGCAGGCAGCGATAAGTCAAACGATGACAGTCATTGAACTCCCCCTATTGTTAAATCAGAAAGCTTTCCGTAAAGCTTTCGCACCCTCACAACCCTCACAGCCCTTACAGCCCAAAGCTCTGTAGTCTACAACTGTTCTGCGTTCGCCGGTTATGGGCACTCCTTTCAGTCGAAGTTAGTCGCGTTCCCGTTCGCATGTTTGACTCGCATAAGGGACCTACACGAGTCGTTAATGGCGCCGCCGATGCGTGATGTGAAAGTGAAAACTATCCAAGAGAAAGTTGTTAAATGAATTTTGAGCAACATCAAGAAAATCGATTTTCTTTGTTGTATGTGTCCTTCTCTGGTCTCTGTGCGATTTGCCGAAAAAAGTAGGCAACAGTTTGCTGCCAAATACCACGGCGTATACGTCGTAATATGTTCCTATACAAGTACTCAGCGCGTGTTCAGTGGAGTCCTCTGCTCAGGCGACGCTTCAGCCAGGATTCAAATCAAGAGAATCGCTCCATGATTAAGAAAATTCAGGTACTTCACATACCACATACAAGTGTTTTGCGCACTTGCCACACTCAACAAAGTTGCCACGGGCAACCGCCACTCACCACGCCACTTATCTAATCAATCAGTTTGCGGTCAAAGGGAATCATCATCATCATCATGGCTATACCGTATTATAATTAGCATAAATTGCTTTATGACGGGGGACTACCATAAAACAATTGCCAACTAAAAACGCAATTCGAACCAGATGATGCAATTTGATACAGACTATTGCAGAATATTCCATGTTGAATATCATTGAGAAAGAAATATAAATATTTCCAATATTTCCTTTCATATTACCAAGAAATGTAGGAATATATTCAAATATTATTAGTTTTATCAATAAGTTGTAGAATATGTTGCAATTGAAATATTTCCAATACTATAGTGATTCCTCTTCAGCAAAGATAAGCCATGTTAATTACGGCGATCGGTTTGTTCTGCTCTGTTCTCATCTCATCAATCAGTTTTCAGCAAATCCTTCGTCTACACTTTGATCAAAATCCCCAGAATGTGCTCTTCGATTGGCATTTGTCCAACACACAGACACGTTCCATTAATTGTTTATGAGATCTAGAGATCATAAAAAAGACGCATTCTACTCTCAGCTCGTCTTGCCTACAGATGGCAACATTTTATGGATACATTGTGGCAGTTAAATAATTTCGAATCCAGGCAAATATATGTATTCCAGTGAATCTTGTTCAATCCCCGAGTTGATATAGCAATGTAAATAGTTTTATGCCTTTTGATTTATTTAGCAATTATCTTTTCTATAGAAATTCTTTTAATTTTTCTTTTCTTTGCTTATTTCGCTTGCTGGGAAGTGAGAGAGAAAAGTTCTTATTCATTTTCGAACACAATTTTTGTTTTCGTTTTTTTTTTTTTTTTGGGTTTTCGTTTTGCTTGAAATAAAATGGGACTGAACATTGTTCGGTTCTCATCAGATCAGTATCGGACAAACGATCGTCGCGAGCGTTACGCTTTTGTCGGACAATCTGAAAAGTTGCCTCTCTACTATATAGATATAGATGTATATATGCATATGTACCATATCGGCATATAAGCAAAATCTAACATATACAAACTTATATGTGAATGCATAGAGAATGCATTAATTAGTCAAAGATTGGCAACTGTCAACGATTTCCTAATTGAAAATACATGAAGAGAATGAAACAATCGAAGAATCGCAAAGAAAATAAGAACTCTAAATACCGAACAAGTGTTCAAAGTGTCGAGCATATAATTAGAACTTGACCTTCCGGTTGTGAGACATTTCGAGAATATTGCTATATATAATCGTCCAATGAGTATATATAGAAAAAATTGCGGAATTTCAAAAATTTTATAAAATGTGTTGAGACTATAAATCATATATAGAGAAAACGTTTCAATACTTAACGAAAGACTAACTATAAATCGAATTTTAAAGAGAAACTTAACGAAAGTATAACGAACTCAGCTTAACTCAACTCAACTCAACTCAACTCAACTCAACTCTTATAATGAGTTATCGCCTTCGACAATATGTGAGATATGTTGCATGCATTCGTCAAGTTGTGTGCTCTGTTTCGTTAAGCATCGTCAAGTGTTAAGTGTCGTTAAGTGTCATTAGCACAGTTCTGCTGCAAGTTCTACGAAATAGTTAATTAACATTAACAACTCAATTCATCGGCCAATGTCACCGGAGAGCGGAGAGAAATGCAAATTCTCAGACTCACACACCCCCAACTAAATACACACACACACACACACACACACTTTCTCTCTCTCCCATACACACACACACACATTTGCGGTGGGTCGACGTCAGCACATAACAGGCAATTTGTGCGCTATTTTTATGTGTATGAAAATAAATAATTAAATCGAATTTGTGTTAAACACAAGAAAAATACATTCATTTTCACGTTCACGTTCAACGTTCACGCCGCGTTTAACTCGCCTCGAGTCGAGTGGAGTGGAGTGATTCCCGCAACGAGATCGATTAGTCTCTTCCTTCACCAATCCTCCCACGCTCCCACATGGCCAATCAACAGCAGCAGAATCAGGCGCCTTGGCCCGTGCGCAAGGGCATCTTCCGGTCAACGGGCCAATCTGACTTCGTGCCAACACGTTCGCCCAGTCCCATTGTCGAGATGCCGCTATCGCCACCACCGGTGGGCAGCACACCACTTGGACGCTTCGCCCACAATTCGCCAATGTCGCCGCCACCGCAACCCATACAAGTGATCAGCGGCATGCCACTGACGTCAGCAGCCGCCGCCACAGCTTCCACTTTGTCCACCGCGTCCGCTGCCCGTATGTCAGGTGCTGCTTGTAGCTCCTCCTCTTCGTCGTCATCGGGCAGTGCTTCCTCCTCTTCCTCGTCGTCGTCGTCTTCTTCTTCGGCTTCGGCTTGCGCTTCTAGTTCAAGTTCAAGTTCACATACAAGAGTACGTAAAAGTTCTAATCCACCTTTGCAGCCAGCCACCAACTGTTCCCTGTCGCCACCGCCACCGCCACCGCCATCACAACCACAGCCACAACCTCAACCACCAACTGCACCCACAACCACAACACCCTCCAGCATGTCCAACAGCAACCATAGCAACCACCACAACAAACTCAACCACAACCACCTTCCAGCTATCATCACAACAACAAATCATAAAAACGTTCGCGAAATACCTATCGAGGTTGAACAGAGCAAGGTAAAACAGTTCAAATTGGGATGTCTTTCAATGTGGTATAACAGTTTCGCAGCTGTTATACTCTTCGCTCTGTAATACACATCTATAGTCTAGGTTAAATGTGCCATCTGAGGAAAGTTGTTGATGATTTACAGCAGTATGTATAACAGTTTATCAACTGTTATATTGATATTATAATAGGTTTAATATGATGCAATACGATGCGGTAAACTATTGTCTAGGCCAAATCTGTCGTTTCGCTGCTAGTTATTTGCAATAACAAACTGTTATAAACTGATATATGTTTAACAAGTGTTATACGGTTGAAAATACAACATTAAACTATTATCTAGGTCAAATCTGACATTTCACGGAAGTTGTAGAACAATTGTAAACTGTAACGATAAGATTTTGCAGCATGTAATTAGCGAATATCACAAATTTAGCAAATGATCTCAGTTCCACTTTAACCAACTGTTGCAAGTGTTACCTAATTGTGCCTCGCATTTTGCAGGAAGCGCTCTCGCTACGGACCGGCGACATTACGCAGCAGGCGAGCAACAAGGTGGCCGCGGCCGCCATCAAGGTACAGAGCGACAACTTCTCGGCCGATAAGAAGGCCATATCGCAGTCGCAGCAATCGCAGACGATGACCTCGAATGGCATCATCAGCCAGGAGAAGCATGTGTCATCCGCATCGCAGGCGAACTACTCGATGACCCACAAAGGCGTCTCCAGCACGGGCAGCAGCATGATCTCTTCCTACTCGCAAATGTCTGCCACTAATGGTCAAGTCGTCAAACTGAAGGACCTCAAACTGGACGATCTCAAGTCCCTGACCGCGGAGAGTGGCCAGCAGGAGATCGAGCAGGTCATTAACAAGTATTCAAATGTGCTCACCTCCCTGGTCAGCACACTCCATGACAACGAGAACAGCCTGCAGACAATCGACGAGGTGATACGGCTCGCCTGGGCAGTGCCCACCCATGGCCATGAGCTGGGCTACTCCCTGTGCAACACGCTACGCCAGAATGGCAGTCTCGATCAGCTAATGAAGAACTGCGTTCAGAAGAAGATAGCGCTACAGTTCTCCTCCGCCCAGCTGCTGGAGCAGTGCCTGACCACAGAGAACCGGTCGCATGTCGTGGACAACGGTCTGGACAATGTGGTGAATGTGGCCTGCGTCTGCACCAAGGAGACCAACGAGGAGCATTCTCGCGTGGGCACCGGCATACTCGAGCACCTCTTCAAGCATTCCGAAGGCACCTGCTCCGACGTCATCCGACTCGGCGGCCTCGATGCGCTCCTCTTCAAGTGCCGCACCAGCGATGTGGAGACACTGCGTCATTGTGCCAGCGCCCTGGTAAATCTGTCGCTGTATGGCGGGGCCGACAACCAGGAGGAGATGATTGTCCGCAAGGTGCCCATGTGGCTGTTCCCGCTCGCCTTCCACAACGACGACAACATCAAGTACTATGCCTGCCTGGCCATCGCCGTGCTCGTCGCCAACAAGGAGATCGAGGCTGAGGTGCTCAAGTCCGGCTGCCTGGATCTCGTAGAACCATTCGTCACCACCCACGATCCCTACGAGTTTGCCAAGTCTAATCTAGCGCATGCCCATGGTCAGAGCAAGCACTGGCTGGAGAGGCTCGTCCCCGTGCTCAGCTCTAACCGAGAGGAGGCCCGCAATCTTGCTGCCTTCCACTTCTGCATGGAGGCGAGCATCAAACGGAAACAGGGCAACACCGACATCTTCCATGAGATTGGAGCCATCGAAGCACTGAAGACTGTGGCCAGCTGCCCCAATGCGATCGCCTCCAAGTTTGCGGCGCAGGCGCTGCGTCTCATCGGCGAAACCGTGCCCCACAAGCTGTCCCAGCAGGTGCCGCTCTGGTCGGTGGAGGATGTGCAGGAGTGGGTCAAACAAATTGGCTTCGACAGCTACCTGTGTCAGTTCAAGGAGTCCCAAGTGGATGGCGATCTGCTACTCAAGCTGAACCAGGAGAATCTACGCGATGACATCGGCATCGCCAATGGCATTCTCCTCAAGCGTTTCGAACGTGAACTGCAAAATCTCAAACGCATGGCCGACTACTCCTCTAAGGACACAGCTAAGATGCATCATTTTCTGGCCGAGATCGGCTCCGACTACTGCATCTACACGTACGCGATGCTCAACGCGGGCATCGACAAGTGCACCCTGCCCCACGTCAACGAGGACATGCTGATGACCGAATGCGGCATCAAGAATGCCATTCATCGGTTGCGCATCCTCAACTCGGTCAAGAATCTGGAGAACTCCCTGCCCAGCTCATCGGAGGAGAACATGGCCAAAACTCTTGATGTGTTCGTCAGCTACAGGCGCTCCAATGGCTCCCAACTGGCCAGTTTGCTAAAAGTAAGTTCAATTTGAAAATGTTGCTAACGGAGATCATGACCCACAATTCGATTGGAAACAGGTTCATCTTCAGCTGCGCGGTTTCTCAGTGTTCATCGATGTGGAGCGTTTGGAGGCGGGCAAATTTGATAATGGCCTATTGAACAGTATTCGTCAGGCAAAGAACTTTGTCTTAGTATTAACACAGGATGCACTGCATCGCTGCATCAACGATGAGGAGTGCAAGGATTGGGTGCATCGAGTAAGTAGTAACCTCCCAAAACCATGTGCCAGAATCACATCTCAATGAGTGTGTGTGTGTGTGTGTCGATTTTCCTTGCAGGAAATTGTTGCAGCTCTGAACTCTAATTGCAACATCATCCCCATCATGGATCTGGAGTTCAAGTGGCCCGAGAATCTGCCGGAGGACATGTGCAGTGTGGCGCACTTCAATGGCGTCAACTGGAGCCACGACTACCAGGATGCGTGCATCGACAAGCTCGAAAGGTATATTAATGGAGCCTTTAGGACTAAATGGACCTTGGCCAAATAGACTTAACCTAATCTTAACTGTGTCCCGTAGCTAGTTTACTATTAATCAGACTTCAATGTTGAAACTCAAATATGCAATACGAATCTAAATAATAATCTCACCTACCCCTACCTACCCCAATTCTCATCCCCTACCAACTCGGCAGATTTTTGCGCGGCGAAAAGAATATCGATCGCATTGCGGCGATGGCACCGGGCACGCCCGGAGTGGCCTCCTACCAAAGAATGCACAGCAACGACTCCGATTATCAGCAGAGCGGCGCGGGCAGCGGAGGAGGTGGTGGCAGTGGCGGCGCAGGCAGTGTGGTGGATGCATTGATGGCGGCCAATGGCAGTGGACAAGGTGGGCCAACGAGTACTTCAACTTCTTCTACTTCAGCATCAGCAGGAACAGCCAACAGTACCAATCTAAATCTGAATCAGAATCTAAATCAAACTCAGAATCCGAATCCGAATCCAAATCCGAATTTGACTTCGAATTCCAATTCGAATCCGAATTCGAACTCGAATACAAGTTCGAATGCGAATCAGCGTAGACTAGGCCATCGCGATCATTTAGGCTAGCCTCGAATAATCACATACACTTACATACATAAACATACACTAAAATCCTCACTTCAAGATCTGAACCCGATCCTCTTAAGGGGGATCGGAAAAATCCCGCTGGCATTCGCAGTCAAATTTCCAACTCCTAACAGAGAATGGATTAAGAATGTTAACACTAAATGTACCTCTCTCACTTTTTCTCTCTTCTCTCGCACACACATACACACACACGCACACAAAGAGAGATATATATATAGTTTAAGATCGTAACAGAAATATTCTAGTTAAAGCCAAATCATTTAGAGAAGTTGAGGAAAACATAAAAATGCGATTTTGAGGTAGAGCATCTCTATCACACACACACACACACACACACACACTTACACTATCTCTCTCTCTTTGTCACACATTTAACTCTATCTCTTTCTATCAACTTTTACTCCAAACTAAACCTAATTAATGATTAATTTTAATTTGACTCAAACTCGAAATCGAATTCGAAACTCGAAACTCGTAACTCGATCAGCTAATCACCAGGCAAATAGATTCCGGCAATCCCCCTCACCAGGTCGCCAACGGGGCAGCACCTCCCTGCTGAGCTACGGTCGTGTGCCTACGGGCAAGAGATCCAACATCCTGCCCCCGTATCGCACACAGCAGCCATCGTTGCTGCACAAGTCGAGCGCTGGTTCCGCCTCGATGCAGAACATGACGCCGCTGGCGTATCTGCCGCCAAGACGTAGCTCAGCGGCGGGATTGGGTCACAATGCCAGCGTGGCGAATGGATATCGGTCGCACAGCGTTGATGGGTTGTTGGATCAGGCGGCGGCGGCGGAGGCGACGGTGGGCAGCAGTCAGGATAGCTTGAGTACACCGGAGCAGAGAATAGCGGCAGTGGCTGCTGTGGTGGCTGCGGGCAGCACTGCGCTGACAAATGCCAGCTCTACGTGCACCCTGCAGCCGGAGGAGGAGGACGAGGTGGATGCTGAAGCAGCAGCGGAGGTGGGGAGTGTGTGCCTTGTGACGAAACGGGAGAAACAAACGCTGGCGCTGCCAAATGTCCAACAGCATCGCAAATCACGTAGCCTAGATCACATACTCTCCAAGCAGACACTGGCGGAGCTCATGCCACCCAGTGAACCCACCGATGAGACGCAGTCGATGCAGAACTTGGCATTACCACCCACCCCACAACCCCAACGACGTGATACCAGCTCCTCATCCAAATCCCCAACACCCGAGCGAGTAGTGGCCCAAGGGCAGCGCATTGTCGCCAGCCGCCAGAGTCCCGACGGGGTTAGTTCCACCGAGAGCGAACGAGAGGATACAAAGTCGCTGAGATCACAGTCTCATGGGCAGCCGGCGCAGCATGGGAATCAGCAGAGGGCATCGGCGCATGTGCATCGTGGCGGCGGCCTGAACAGCAGCAAGACGTCCAATTCATCTCTGGGATCGAACAATAGCGCCAACAATAAGACGATATTCAATCGAACTATCAAGAAAGTGCGATCGCTGATCAAAAAGTAAGCTGATGAAATGCGTTTCGATTGAATTGAACTTGAAATCGTTTATCGATCAACGCTTATCTACTATCAATACTACTACTACTTTTACTACAACCATAACTGCAACTCGTTACTCGCCTCTTACTCGTTACTCTACCTAATAACGCACTCCATCTCGTTCTTATGCTAACGTGTTTATTCCTCGCTATCAACATACTCCACCCCATAAATCATTGCTTTCGTTAATTTTCAATCGCTACTCGCTACGAGTCTCATATAATTCTCATTTCTCCCGCCTCCCCCCATTAACGCAATACACTGTTTCCACTCCTTTTCCATGTCTCTCATTTCCTTTGTACTCTTTTTTGTGGTTACGGTATTCGCTCGCTCTCCCGCTCAACTCGTAGCTCTCTAGAGATACTCTCGCTCTCTCGTTGTTTCTACTCGTTACGCTTAGCATCCACTAAAACATGCCTGCGTTGCCCGACATCAACAAGAACAAGAACAACAACAACAACAAAATCAGCAACAGAAATATGACAAATTTCTTGTTTCCCTTCCCTCTCTATCTATCTATCTACATACATATATCTGTGTCTCTTTATAACTGACTGTGTCACAGTCCCAAAAACTCTATTTGCCTTGTGATTAGTTGTTTTGTTTAATTAGAAAAACGAATTTAAATTGCAAACTAATTTATATAAACTATTTTTAACGACTGCTAAAAAAAAAAAATAGAAATAGATGATGAGAAGATGAGAACCTAATATAGAGATTAATTTTAAAATGAAAAGAATCAAAAATACATGAAGTAAATCAAAACTCTATTAATTACATACATATGTATATGCTACAACATAATTAACTTATTGTAGTCAAGAATTGTAATTTTAATTTCATTCAATTTTCATCTTGTATAACCGTCCGCAAAATTAAGAAAAATCAACAAAGTGGCTTGAAAATATTTTTCGAAATATTTAAGTGATATTTAAAAATATATACAAAAATGAAAGATTATTGAAGAAAAGAAAAATACCCTAATGCTGTATAATATTATAATTTTAGCAAAACGAGAGTTAAGGCATATTTTTATTGATTTTTGCAATACTAATTATACGATATACGATAATTAAACATAAAATAGTGCCTAAATTTGGACTAGTTCTACAAACAATAAAATGTGAATTACTATTATACTATTGAAAAGAACAACAAAATTGTGTATTATTGCAAATTGCCCCGATGTCCCCGATCCCCCCAATGCTTTCCCCTGGCTTTATCAGACATTTATCTATATCATTTCGCATGTTCATTGTTAATGTTCTCTTTGTCTTATATATATACATATGTTTGTCTACTGAATGTTTTTAATTTCAATTGGAATATATTCCATATATATCACTACTCTCTAATCTTCACTCCATCATTGTTATTTGTTTGTTGCTGCTATTATTCGATTTCTATTTCTTTTTTGAATCTTATCTTTTACTATTTTTTTTTTTAGACCATAAAAATGCGCATTGTTTACTTCAATTTGTTATACTTGTCGTTATTGTTGTTGTGCCACACCTACTACGCCCATGCACATACTATCTACCCCGAATCGAAGAAACCTTCTCATCAATCCACACCATCCTGAAACCCATCCACAAGGTGATCGATGTCCGGCACCCAGAGCCAAAAGTCAACTCAACCCAACAAAACAAAATGCAACATTCATTGTTATTTATTATCAAAACTAAAAGCAACAACAAGAAAGAAAAAAAACCACAAAGCGAATAAATATAATTCAATGTGCATATCTGACTATATCTATATATGTATATCTCTCTCAATTTCCCCCCCATTCTCGCCCCAAAACGCCCTCAACTCTCAACAGCAACGAATCGGAGGACGATGAAATCTCGGATATTCTTCTCTCGAAGGCAACGTCCCCGAATGCAGGACGCATGATTTTTTGGTAGCCCCGGATATAAGCTAAAAAATATTTACAAATTTTCCACTTACCCCTTTTAAGCCGATACGAACCTGTAAATAAAAAGGGAAAAAAATTAAATACTCGTCACATCAAAAATATTGCTAATTTTAAAAATAAAAAAAGGCGTCCTTAGTGTGCTTTGGATTTGGTAAATTTACAGCAACATGGAATTATTTTACTGGAACTTGACAGAAAACAATCACAGGCTGTGTGAATTAAAATTCTTAATATTAAATATTTAATTTTATTAAAAAAAAAGAAGCATAATAAACATAATGATGCAAGATAAAGATATTCTCGTTGTGAAACCATCGCATATCTTGCGACTGGAGGGACCCTTCAATAAGTTTCTCAAAAGCCAAATTGAAGTCCACAATCCCAGCCAATCCCGTTGGGTAACTTTCAAGGTGAAGACGACCTCACCCAAGGTGTTCTACCTGCGGCCAAATATGGGAATAGTGGAGCCGAATGAGACTGCCTACATTGAACTATTCCTGCAGCCAGAGAGTGAAGAGCTCAATTCACGCAATCACAAATTGTTGATACAGTCCACTGCTGTTACTTCAGACATATGTGACGTGCGAGAGTTTTGGAAATCGGTTAATCCCGAAGACATTTGTAATACAAAACTTAAAGTTGAGCTCAAAGCCGCGGAGGATGCCGTCCAGAACTCAGTTGAAACTGTTGTGCAGAAAGGGGACAGCGTGGGTGTAGATGAAGCGCCACCTGTGGCTCAGTTTCTCGAACAGATAAAAGAAGTTGAAGCGGAGCGGGGAATAAAACAAGAGGAGGGCAAGAAGGTGGCCAGAGACTCCGTTGGACGCAAAATAAAGAAATATATGATGTTTTTCATACTCACGGTGTTAGTGGCTTGCGCTGCGATTTACATCATGGACAAATATAAGTAAACGTCTCTCACAACACAATAAACACTAATGAGATAAAAATTATAAGTCAACACTTATTTTTTTCTCGAGCAGATATTAACATTAGCTCAATACCGTTAGTACCGCTATGATCATGGAAAACATCACAAAACACACTTTACTGCACAATATAAATATAAATACTTAAGCAAACAAACGGACAATTTGTGTGAAAATCTTATTTTACGCGGCGCATTTTGCTTTAGCGTTTTAGCGTCGGTGTGGCAGCACTAATTGACGAAACGTGGTAGTGACACTGGCTGTAAGTGTTACCAGAGCATTGAATAAAAATAATGCGGTGGTAATACCTGCTATTTTCAGCGCTGCCATATGGCTGTAGCCAAAATTGCTTGCTAGCGTTGCCACTATACACAAATCGATGTGGCAACGCCATTGTTTACTTGCAAGTTGCAACCATGGCAATGAGCGCTGAGTTCGCTGTGTTTAATATTTAAATATATTATTTTTTCGATCAATTAAAACCAAAATTATACAATGTTAAGTAATGAGTGATACCGACACAGACGATACCGATCTGTTGCTGCTGATACCACCCAATTATTACACGGACACCGCCGAGCGCCTAATGCATGAAGCAAAAATGAGCGCAGCTGCAGCAGCGGCCAGTGACGCTCGCTTCGACGCACCATCAGCAGCAGCTGCAGACGCACTTGCCATGCCCCCGCCTGCGTTGCCAGCGCCCACGACTGCTGCGTATCAGTTTCTGATGCCCAGCAAGAAGACGGAACTGAATCACATCAATGCGCGCCTGCAGAATATGGAACTGGATCAGGAGGATGATCGTCGCTTTGAGGCACCCTCCGATTTGTCAACAATCTCATCAAGTACAGTGCGCACTGCGTTTGGTGGACGCAAACAGCGGACAGACGTACACGGTGTGGTGAGTTCAACACCCAAGTCGGGCTCCGTTGAGCCACTGCGCCACCATCGAGCTGAGGATAACATGCTGCTGGAGATCGACAATTACTTGGACGATCGGCATCAGCACCATCACAGCGATGATCATCTCCGAATGCGTGCCCACCCCGCACCGCCCCACAGAAGGGAATCGGATCCGGCCCTACCCATTATGCGAATGGGAGCAACGAGTGACAATAGGCTGATCAGCCTGAGCGATCTCTGGGGTAAAAGTCACACGGCTGGCACTGTAATCCCCAACAACATGACCACGCTGCAAGGTAGTCCATCTCTGAAGGAGGAACAGCTGCGTCGGCAGCATCTCGAGAAAATGGTGCAGACACTGCAGGGGCAGCTACTGGAGTATCAGCAACGGATGTCTGTGGCCATTGAGGTGGATCGCTCCAAGGATGGTGCACTGCATCAGGCAGATCAGCAGGTCAAGACACTCAACTTTGAGGTGCAACATCTGCGGGATTCGCTTCATCGCGTAGAAGCCGAGAGGATTGACAATCACAACAGATGCGATGCACTGCAGCATGAGCTAGCCCAGGCCGTCGGATTGGCTACCAAATTCCAAGAAAAGACGGAGAAATTAGAGTCAGAACTGGATCACTCTAAACGTCAGCTGACTGAATCAACTAAACACCATGAGGAGCTGGAACTCCAACTCCAGAGCAGCAAACGAGCAGAGGAATTATCACATGCTGAGCTCAACAAACTGCGGGACAGATTCGCAAAGGCCGACTACCAGCAGGAGAAGGTAAGTCTCTAGTCTTTCTCAGATCTTTACCAACTCTTGGTAATCGTCATCGCTATCCTCCAGCTTAGAGCAACTGTTGAGGACCTAGAGAAGGACAAGTCCACACTGCAGCAACAGAAGGAAATGCTGCAGGAGTATCACCAGAAGCAAAAGTCACGTGCTGACAGTCTGGAGACACAACGCAAGTCCATGCAAGATGCGTTGGCCAATCTCACAGAGATTGAGGTAATCCTGTCGAGCAAAGAGAATACAATATTAGAATAAACATAGTTAATAATTTGTAAATATATTACTTGTAGTCCAATCTCAAGAAGAAGCTGGAGGTGCAGCAGAAATCGTTGAAGCAACATTACCAGCAACAATTGGAGAATGTGGTGGCCAAGAAACTGCAGGAGTTCCAGGCACAGTTGGACAAATCCGAGGAGCTGCTCAAGAGCGAGGCACGGGAACGCGAACGTCTCATAGCAGACAGAGCCGTCAAGCAGCTGGAGATGATAAATGAGAAGAACAACCTGGAGCTGAATCTCATACAGGAGAAGCACAGCGAGGAGGTGGAACTGTATCGTCTACAACTGGCGAATGCCTCCAAGAAGTTAGAAGAGCTGGAACTCAAGCTTAGTGGCTACAAAACAAAACGGTATAAGAGTTCTCTTATAAAAATGCTTATAATAAATTATGCTCAAAAATTGGTATTAATTTTTAGCGCTGACATTGCCGAGAAACTGCACGGGGTTATGGAGGCTCAATGGCAGCAGGCTCTGGCCATACTTACCTCACCCAATCAGACTTTCCAGCTGGAGACGGACAACGACGAATCTGCTGCGGATCTGAACACAGCTCGTCATTTTCCAGAGACGCCGAAGTCCAACAACACGCAACGCAGCAACAATACGGAGAAGAATAACCTGGATGTCGTGGCCAAAAAGGATCCACCGTCTCCCATGGACAAGTTGCAGGCCTACATTGAGCTGCTTCTGAGCAAATCTCCCAGTGATTTGGACAAGCTGGACGAGATACTGGCCCTTAGTACCAAACAAAATACCAAACCAAGTAAACGAGGTCCCAAACCTCCGCCATGGAAGGCCTGACCCTGGTCAAAAATTGTATCATATAGAACTCTATTTTTGTACTTATGTGGGATTAAGTAAAAGGTTTATAGATTGTATACAAAAATTGTGTTAGTATTTATTGTTAACTAGCAACAATTGAAGGCAGCGGGAAAAGCATAAATATAAACAAATCTCATAAATGAAATCATTTTCAGAGAGTGATATTAAGCGCATCTGGGAAGGATTAGAGAAATGTTGTCTGGTAGAAAAATGTATTTGATACTTCAGTTTTATAACCAATCGGCTTAGATATGCATAATTATAGTATATATGTATGTATATAAATTGAAGCCATTCTAAATCAGGATTTGCCCGCAAAGGCTTCATTTGAACTAAATGTATTTCTGAGCTTTTGTCATTGATATGCTTTCAATTGAGTTGAGTTTAGGAGCTCCAATCAGCTGGAGAGGAGTATTCGACACATCCTGTGGTTCACTTGTAGGCAATCTGCGGGAATTTCGGAGCATTGCCGTTGAGGTCCTTTGACTCCCAGACCTGTATGTGGGACTCACGCGTTAACACCACCAGATGTTGATGAGTGGAGTAGCAAAGGCTATAGAAAAGAGTTGACAACTGACAGAAGCTCATGAATATGTGCACCACTTACCTTCTGATGGGAGCAATGCCTGTGGTTAGTTCGCTGACAAATTTGAGGTTCCAACTGGACCAGAAGCGCACGAAACCGCCCTCCATAGCGGTGGCAATCACATTGACACCAACGCCCTCCTTGATGTACGAATAGCAGACAGCCTGGATGCGATCCTCGTGGACCAAATGCTGCACGTAGCGGGCGTTAACCGAGTGCAGACGCAATATGGATTTGCCACTGGGATTTATGTTCACATTCACAAAGTCATCCAGACTCTCCTCGGTCACCTCGAAACATTCATCAGCTGTGCTCTGCTTGGAGAGCGCAGTTTGTGGCTGAGCTGCGTCAGATTGGGGCAAGGTGTGCACGGTGACAATGTCACCCAGCGTGGGACTGATGGCCACATGGGTAATGGGTGAGTGATGTATCTCCGCGGGTCGTGCAATGGTGCGTACATAGGTCCAGCTGCAAGAGGGATTCCTTGAAACACGTTACCACATTATCCACTAACGAACTTACTCATTGAGATCCCAGATGACGGCAATACCATCTCGTCCAGCGGACACTGCGATCTTAAACTCCACGGAGAGGCTGATGCAAGAGATCTCATCCGTGTGCCGAACCAGCAATGTAGGGCCCAACCATATCAAGTCAGCTCCATCTCGTTGCAGGCCATCGCTGCTGGAGGATCCGCCCGAAGATGCCACAGAGGCAGCCGAGTGAGTGGCATGTAGATTGCTCGACTCATCGACAGTATCGCCAGCAGTTCCAACCTGTCCCGTGCTCTTGGTGGTCATCTTTCGGAATGCCGAGTTGTATGAGAGCCGCAGTCCACGCACATAGCTCTGTCTACTCTTGGTGCTCGCCCGCTGCTGTGCCTCCACTCCGCCAAAGCACTTATAGACACTGATCCTACCAGATTTGTGCCCGAACCAGAGCTGATTGCAGTTAACATCGCAGCCACAGGCGCTGATATCGTCGAAGGTGCTATTGTGCAGCAGATTCTTTGGTTTGGCCTGGGGTTTGTTCAGCGGCTGGATCCGCACAATCCGATCATCATAGCCCCAAGAGATCACATTGTATGTGTCCGGCTCAGCGCCCTGCATCACACCAGCTCTGGCTGGCAATGCATAGATCACATTCGTGTTGCTGAAGCTAACGAGATGCTCCGTTCCAGGAATCTTGTGTATGTTGGCCCAGCTGGGTGTCTTCACCTGCGGCGATCCCACATAGACGCCCCAGCGCAGTCCCTGCACATGACTCACAACTGGCATATCCACAGCAACATAATCCAGTGACCTGGTTGGCAGATGCGGCGACTTGAACAGCTGCCTTGGCATTTGACCATATGTCTTCACCATTGTTTTGACAGCCTCACGCTCTATGGGATCGCTGATCTCAGAGTCCAAGAACACAGCATAGGTCTGCAAGCAGTTCAAAGTTAGGCATTAAACTAACCTCCGCATGGCATTAATGCTGAACACAACATTTTGAATATAATATTCCAGAAAAAGCGATCTTCATCTATTTTGTAAAATACGTATCAGAATCACCTCAAATTTAGATCGTATTATAAATTAGAGTCTCCACGATTGTGGTGGATCTAAGCCATAAACAAAAACACAAGTTTCATCAAAATCGAAAATGGAAATTCTTTATTGTCAAGGGGTTAGTATGGAAAACTGGTCAAAAAATAAAAAAAATTGAAAATGGCGAAAACCAATATTCTTTAAATGCAGATTTAAACTGTTATCGAAACCATAAACAAAAACACAAATTTCATCAAAATCGGTTGATTTTTGGGCAAGTTATGGCTCTTCATATTTCAAATAGGACTCACTTTTAAGGAAAATGTCATTTCGGATCACTTTTTGACACAATTTAAGCCATTTCTCGATAAATATTCATCGGAATCACCTCAAATAAACTTTATTTTGAACAATAAGGTCATCTTCGCCATCGTCTGAAATTTTATTAATATTGGTTCATGGGTTTCAATGTTGTGACTCTTCAAAGTTCAGCTACTGTTCTCATACTGTTTTTGAGACTATTTTTGCATATTTTTAGCTATATCTCGAAAAATATCCATCAGAAACACCTCAAATAAAAAGCAGAATGCTAGTTTTGGGTGCTAGAATCGATTAGAGTAAAAAAAACTGGAATCGAAAATATTTTCATTTTTGATGATATTGTCAAGGGGTTAGTATGGAAAACTGGTCAAAAAATTAAAAAAATTGAAAATGGCGAAAACCAATATTCTTTAAATGCAGATTTAAACTGGTATCGAAACCATAAACAAAAACACAAATTTCATCAAAATCGGTTGATTTTTGGGCAAGTTATGGCTCTTCATATTTCAAATAGGACTCACTTTTAAGGAAAATGTCATTTCGGATCACTTTTTGACACAATTTAAGCCATTTCTCGATAAATATTCATCGGAATCACCTCAAATAAACTTTATTTTGAACAATAAGGTCATCTTCGCCATCGTCTGAAATTTCATTAATATTGGTTCATGGGTGGCAATGCTGCGACTCTTCAAAGTTCAGCTACTGTTCTTATACTGTTTTTGAGACTATTTTTGCATATTTTTAGCTTTATCTCGAAAAATATCCATCAGAAACACCTCAAATAAAAAGCAGAATGCTAGTTTTGGGAGCTAGAATCGATTAGAGTAAAAAAAACTGGAATCGAAAATTTTTTAATTTTTGATGATATTATCAAGGGGTTAGTATGGAAAAGTGGTCAAAAAATTAAAAAAATTGAAAATGTCGAAAACCAATATTCTTTGAATGCAGATTTAGACTGTTATCGAAACCATAAACAAAAACACAAATTTCATCGAAATCGGTTGATTTTTGGGCAAGTTATGGCTCTTCATATTTCAAATAGGACTCACTTTTAAGGAAAATGTCATTTCGTATCACTTTTTGACACAATTTAAGCCATTTCTCGATAAATATTCATCGGAATCACCTCAAATAAACTTTATTTTGAACAATAAGGTCATCTTCACCATCGTCTGAAATTTCATTAATATTGGTTCATGGGTGGCAATGCTGTGACTCTTCAAAGTTCAGCTACTGTTCTTATACTGTTTTTGAGACTATTTTTGCATATTTTTAGCTATATCTCGAAAAATATCCATCAGAAACACCTCAAATAAAAAGCAGAATGCTAGTTTTGGGTGCTAGAATCGATTAGAGTAAAAAAAACTGGAATCGAAAATTTTTTTATTTTTGATGATATTGTCAAGGGGTTAGTATGGAAAACTGGTAAAAAAATTAAAAAAATTGAAAATGGCGAAAACCAATATTCTTTAAATGCAGATTTAAACTGGTATCGAAACCATAAACAAAAACACAAATTTCATCAAAATCGGTTGATTTTTGGGCAAGTTATGGCTGTTCATATTTCAAATAGGACTCACTTTTAAGGAAAATGTCATTTCGGATCACTTTTTGACACAATTTAAGCCATTTCTCGATAAATATTCATCGGAATCACCTCAAATAAACTTTATTTCGAACAATAAGGTCATCTTCGCCATCGTCTGAAATTTCATTAATATTGGTTCATGGGTGGCAATGCTGTGACTCTTCAAAGTTCAGCTACTGTTCTTATACTGTTTTTGAGACTATTTTTGCATATTTTTAGCTTTATCTCGAAAAATATCCATCAGAAACACCTCAAATAAAAAGCAGAATGCTAGTTTTGGGAGCTAGAATCGATTAGAGTAAAAAAAACTGGAATCGAAAATTTTTTAATTTTTGATGATATTATCAAGGGGTTAGTATGGAAAAGTGGTCAAAAAATTAAAAAAATTGAAAATGTCGAAAACCAATATTCTTTGAATGCAGATTTAGACTGTTATCGAAACCATAAACAAAAACACAAATTTCATCGAAATCGGTTGATTTTTGGGCAAGTTATGGCTCTTCATATTTCAAATAGGACTCACTTTTAAGGAAAATGTCATTTCGTATCACTTTTTGACACAATTTAAGCCATTTCTCGATAAATATTCATCGGAATCACCTCAAATAAACTTTATTTTGAACAATAAGGTCATCTTCACCATCGTCTGAAATTTCATTAATATTGGTTCATGGGTGGCAATGCTGTGACTCTTCAAAGTTCAGCTACTGTTCTTATACTGTTTTTGAGACTATTTTTGCATATTTTTAGCTATATCTCGAAAAATATCCATCAGAAACACCTCAAATAAAAAGCAGAATGCTAGTTTTGGGTGCTAGAATCGATTAGAGTAAAAAAAACTGGAATCGAAAATTTTTTTATTTTTGATGATATTGTCAAGGGGTTAGTATGGAAAACTGGTAAAAAAATTAAAAAAATTGAAAATGGCGAAAACCAATATTCTTTAAATGCAGATTTAAACTGGTATCGAAACCATAAACAAAAACACAAATTTCATCAAAATCGGTTGATTTTTGGGCAAGTTATGGCTGTTCATATTTCAAATAGGACTCACTTTTAAGGAAAATGTCATTTCGGATCACTTTTTGACACAATTTAAGCCATTTCTCGATAAATATTCATCGGAATCACCTCAAATAAACTTTATTTCGAACAATAAGGTCATCTTCGCCATCGTCTGAAATTAATATTATCATTAATATTGGTTCATGGGTGGCAATGATGTGACTCTTCAAAGTTCAGCTACTGTTCTTATACTGTTTTTGAGACTATTTTTGCATATTTTTAGCTATATCTCGAAAAATATCCATCAGAAACACCTCAAATAAAAAGCAGAATGCTAGTTTTGGGAGCTAGAATCGATTAGAGTAAAAAAAAACTGGAATCGAAAATATTTTCATTTTTGATGATATTGTCAAGGGTATGGAAAATTGGTCAAAAAATTAAAAAAATTGAAAATGTCGAAAACCAATATTCTTTAAATGCAGATTTAAACTGGTATCGAAACCATAACCAAAAACACAAATTTCATCGAAATCGGTTGATTTTTGGGCAAGTTATGGCTCTTCATATTTCAAATAGGACTCACTTTTAAGGAAAATGTCATTTCGTATCACTTTTTGACACAATTTAAGCCATTTCTCGATAAATATTCATCGGAATCACCTCAAATAAACTTTATTTTGAACAATAAGGTCATCTTCGCCATCGTCTGAAATTTCATAAATATTGGTTCATGGGTGGCAATGCTGTGACTCTTCAAAGTTCAGCTACTGTTCTTATACTGTTTTTGAGACTATTTTTGCATATTTTTAGCTATATCTCGAAAAATATCCATCAGAAACACCTCAAATAAAAAGCAGAATGCTAGTTTTGGGAGCTAGAATCGATTAGAGTAAAAAAAACTGGAATCGAAAATATTTTCATTTTTGATGATATTGTCAAGGGTATGGAAAATTGGTCAAAAAATTAAAAAAATTGAAAATGTCGAAAACCAATATTCTTTAAATGCAGATTTAAACTGGTATCGAAACCATAACCAAAAACACAAATTTCATCGAAATCGGTTGATTTTTGGGCAAGTTATGGCTCTTCATATTTCAAATAGGACTCACTTTTAAGGAAAATGTCATTTCGGATCACTTTTTGACACAATTTTAGCCATTTCTCGATAAATATTCATCGGAATCACCTGAAATAAACTTTATTTTGAACAATAAGGTCATCTTCGCCATCGTCTGAAATTTCATTAATATTGGTTCATGGGTGGCAATGCTGTGACTCTTCAAAGTTCAGCTACTGTTCTTATACTGTTTTTGAGATTATTTTTGCATATTTTTAGCTATATCTCGAAAAATATCCATCAGAAACACCTCAAATAAAAAGCAGAATGCTAGTTTTGGGTGCTAGAATCGATTAGAGTAAAAAAAAACTGGAATCAAAAATATTTTCGTTTTTGATGATATTGTCAAGGGGTTAGTATGGAAAATTGGTCAAAAAATTAAAAAAATTGAAAATGTCGAAAACCAATATTCTTTAAATGCAGATTTAAACTGGTATTGAAACCATAACCAAAAACACAAATTTCATCAAAATCGGTTGATTTTTGGGCAAGTTATGGCTCTTCATATTTCAAATAGGACTCACTTTCAAGGAAAATGTCATTTCGGATCACTTTTTGACACAATTTTAGCCATTTCTCGATAAATATTCATCGGAATCACCTCAAATAAACTTTATTTTGAACAATAAGGTCATCTTCACCATCGTCTGAAATTTCATTAATATTGGTTCATGGGTGGCAATGCTGTGACTCTTCAAAGTTCAGCTACTGTTCTTATACTGTTTTTGAGACTATTTTTGCATATTTTTAGCTATATCTCGAAAAATATCCATCAGAAACACCTCAAATAAAAAGCAGAATGCTAGTTTTGGGTGCTAGAATCGATTAGAGTAAAAAAAACTGGAATCGAAAATTTTTTAATTTTTGATGATATTATCAAGGGGTTAGTATGGAAAAGTGGTCAAAAAATTAAAAAAATTGAAAATGTCGAAAACCAATATTCTTTGAATGCAGATTTAGACTGTTATCGAAACCATAAACAAAAACACAAATTTCATCGAAATCGGTTGATTTTTGGGCAAGTTATGGCTCTTCATATTTCAAATAGGACTCACTTTTAAGGAAAATGTCATTTCGTATCACTTTTTGACACAATTTAAGCCATTTCTCGATAAATATTCATCGGAATCACCTCAAATAAACTTTATTTTGAACAATAAGGTCATCTTCACCATCGTCTGAAATTTCATTAATATTGGTTCATGGGTGGCAATGCTGTGACTCTTCAAAGTTCAGCTACTGTTCTCATACTGTTTTTGAGATTATTTTTGCATATTTTTAGCTATATCTCGAAAAATATCCATCAGAAACACCTCAAATAGAAAGCAGAATGCTAGTTTTGGGAGCTAGAATCGATTAGAGTAAAAAAAACTGGAATCGAAAATATTTTCGTTTTTGATGATATTGTCAAGGGGTTAGTATGGAAAACTGGTCAAAAAATTAAAAAAATTGAAAATGGCGAAAACCAATATTCTTTAAATGCAGATTTAAACTGGTATCGAAACCATAAACAAAAACACAAATTTCATCAAAATCGGTTGATTTTTGGGCAAGTTATGGCTCTTCATATTTCAAATAGGACTCACTTTTAAGGAAAATGTCATTTCGGATCACTTTTTGGCACAATTTAAGCCATTTCTCGATAAATATTCATCGGAATCACCTCAAATAAACTTTATTTTGAACAATAAGGTCATCTTCGCCATTGTCTGAAATTTCATAAATATTGGTTAATGGGTGGAAATGCTGTGACTCTTCAAAGTTCAGCTACTGTTCTTATACTGTTTTTGAGATTATTTTTGCATATTTTTAGCTATATCTCGAAAAATTTCCATCAGAAACACCTCAAATAAAAAGCAGAATGCTAGTTTTGGGAGCTTGAATCGATTAGAGTAAAAAAAACTGGAATCGAAAATATTTTAATTTTTGATGATATTGTCAAGGGGTTAGTATGGAAAACTGGTCAAAAAATTAAAAAAATTGAAAATGGCGAAAACCAATATTCTTTAAATGCAGATTTAAACTGGTATCGAAACCATAAACAAAAACACAAATTTCATCAAAATCAGTTGATTTTTGGGCAAGTTATGGCTCTTCATATTTCAAATAGGACTCACTTTTAAGGAAAATGTCATTTCGGATCACTTTTTGACACAATTTAAGCCATTTCTCTATAAATATTCATCGGAATCACCTCAAATAAACTTTATTTTGAACAATAAGGTCATCTTCACCATCGTCTGAAATTTCATTAATATTGGTTCATGGGTGGCAATGCTGTGACTCTTCAAAGTTCAGCTACTGTTCTCATACTGTTTCTGAGATTATTTTTGCATATTTTTAGCTATATCTCGAAAAATATCCATCAGAAACACCTCAAATAGAAAGCAGAATGCTAGTTTTGGGAGCTAGAATCGATTAGAGTAAAAAAAACTGGAATCGAAAATATTTTTATTTTTGATGATATTGTCAAGGGGTTAGTATGGAAAACTGGTCAAAAAATTAAAAAAATTGAAAATGGCGAAAACCAATATTCTTTAAATGCAGATTTAAACTGGTATCGAAACCATAAACAAAAACACAAATTTCATCAAAATCGGTTGATTTTTGGGCAAGTTATGGCTCTTCATATTTCAAATAGGACTCACTTTTAAGGAAAATGTCATTTCGGATCACTTTTTGACACAATTTTAGCCATTTCTCGATAAATATTCATCGGAATCACCTCAAATAAACTTTATTTTGAACAATAAGGTCATCTTCGCCATCGTCTGAAATTTCATAAATATTGGTTCATGGGTGGCAATGCTGTGACTCTTCAAAGTTCAGCTACTGTTCTTATACTGTTTTTGAGACTATTTTTGCATATTTTTAGCTATATCTCGAAAAATATCCATCAGAAACACCTCAAATAGAAAGCAGAATGCTAGTTTTGGGAGCTAGAATCGATTAGAGTAAAAAAAACTGGAATCGAAAATATTTTCATTTTTGATGATATTGTCAAGGGGTTAGTATGGAAAATTGGTCAAAAAATTAAAGAAATTGAAAATGTCGAAAGCAATATTCTTTAAATGCAGATTTAAACTGGTATCGAAACCATAAACAAAAACACAAATTTCATCAAAATCGGTTGATTTTTGGGCAAGTTATGGCTCTTCATACTTCAAATAGGACTCACTTTTAAGGAAAATGTCATTTCGTATCACTTTTTGACACAATTTAAGCCATTTCTCGATAAATATTCATCGGAGCAGGAGGCAGTTCGAAGTTAGGGTAATTTTTAGTACTCATGTTGAGGAAAATTCTACTTTTGGGCACTTTTTGACACATTTTTGGCAATATATCCAGGAATACGTATCAGAATCAGCTCAAACTGGAGTCTCCATCGTCATAGCCCTATATTTCATAAAAATTGGTTAAGGTTTCGCTGTGTTGTGGCTTTTTAAAGTTGGCATACTCTTGTTATAGTGATTCTGGTCAAAAAAGTCAAAAAAAATTAAACGTATTTTTTCCGATCATGAGCCCGGTTGCGCGTATTTTTAAAAATTATCTCGGAAAATGTTTTTATAACTGTCATATGACTTATTTAGCGTTGAATATATATATGAATAGTATTAACTTACCGCCGGATGGAATACATTGATGGCCTCCACCGCACTCTCTCCCGTCTGCTTGTAGCCAAATATGAGATCAATCCAATTGTGTAACTCATTGCGCACTAGTTCCGACTCTAGCGCCATGCGATGTATGAGCACAAAGAGACGCGGATCCCTTTGACACCAGGCTGGCAGCGTGACGTCCTCCACACGTTCCCCATTCTGACGACAACCGAAATTGAATCTCTCGAAATTCTCAAACATTTCTGGTAAACAGAAAAACTCTGGAATTAGCTCCTTAACATCTGTGGGACTATCCCTGCTGGCCAGGCAATATGTGGTGTTCAGTGCATGGAAAGTGCGATCCGGCAGATCAAAGTTGTTGTCTAACGAAGAACATCTTTAGTGGGGTTTGAGATCGGGTGAGATGTTATCAAGTATTTACCTTGGTACCGAAGAAAATAGCTGGTGAAAGGCGGCACACGGACGAGAAAGTGCAGCACGGTGCCCGAGTTCGAGTAATGGGAGCTATAATGATACGGTTTCAGTATCAGAGAGCCCATGTTCGTATTGGTGCTATCGATGTACTGAGGAAGACAAAAGACAGTTGGAAAGATTCTCGAATCGCTTGGATTCATTTCACCTACCGTATAGTTGCTGATGTAATGCTGTTCGTTCTCCTCCAGTTGCACGGCAATGGGTCGAGCAAGTCGACGAAAGTTTTTCGGATCTTGCAGATCCAAGAACTCGGACCTGTAGTTGGCCAGCACCCATGGAAAGACAGGGTACTGCATGAGATCATTGTAGGTGCGTCCCGCAATTTGATTGAGAGTCATCAGATACTCCCAGTTGGTAAGGAGACCCTCGCGCCACTGTTGAGTGATGGCCCCTACTTTGCTATTGTCCGGCATGGTCACAATTTTATCACAGAATACCTCGCGCATGATCTTCCAGTCGTCTGCGTGCTGCAGCGAAAAGAAGAGCGATTTGTTCGTGTCCAGTAGAATCTCAAAGGCCTTCTCCTGGTGCTGATAGCGCTTCAGCCAGATCTCAGTTATGTTCGAAATATCACAGTTAACATTGAAGTATTTACAACGATATGTGGCCAGAAAGTATAGCTTCACATCGGTTATAATGATCTCGCCATCGATCTCACCATCCACCGGCAGGAACTTTGCTGCAAAATTGTACAGGATCTGTGAGTTCAACGATATGTTCAATTGCTGATCGTAGCTGGCTATCAAATAGTCCAGAGGACGCAGAAATTGATCCTGCTCCTCACGCTGACCCTGCCCAGGACAGTAGTCATTCATGAAGAACCTGCGATCAATGTCCAAATGGCAGCGTCGCAATCGAGTGTGAACCCGTGACGGACCCTCCGTGTCGTCCAGTTCCCAGGAGCTGTTAAGGGTTGGAATATAATTGAACTTCATCTCGAATCGATATATTATCTCTCACCATTCAGCACGCTCGCTACAGTGCCAAGGAGCACCCTCGTGGGTCATCCTTCGTATAATCTCCAGCCATTTGGTGTATGTGTAGGTGTCATCATAATCCTTCATGTGGCACATGAGCAACTTTCGCTCCGCATTCTAAAGGAAGTCATTAAAATAAAACATTTTTAGACTGGATTTTCTTTCAGGGAATAGCGACTCACTTGAAGCTCTGCCACTCGTCTCGTGGTCACCATTGAGGTTTCAATGCAGTGCTGCACCAGCGGCTCAAACTTGTAGAGCGTCTTCTCCAGCAGCTGTTTCTGTTTGCCGGCCAAAGTGCTGCGACTCAGCTCCAGGCGATCAATCTCATGTGTCAGATTCCACGTGGAGTCGTTCTCCTTGATGCCCAGTGCTTGGCACAGCGCTGGCAAGTTTTCAATGGGCGGCGTTATGTCCTCCATTAGGCTCAACCAGAGCAACGCCTTAATCATCTTGCCGTCGCAGATGATGGCACTCTGGAACTCATCCTGGCAGCTACGCCACAGTGCATCCACAATGTAGGCACGCAGATCCCGCGGACGATTCGGCTGCAGTCCCCACGCAATGAAGTTGTTACAGCGATGATTATTGGCTATGCCATAGGACACAAGGAGCTCAAACAACGCCAACTCCTGGCTGCTGGCCACATAGCTGCTGCTGCTGCCATTCATTGGGCCAGCGCCTGCTCCTCCATCACCTCCGGCCGTAAAGAACTGTGTGCAGCGATCGATGAGCAGCTCCATGCGTGTGCGGCACTCTGTGGTACTCAGCGAACTGTCGGAGAGGCTGCTCTTCAATCTGTAGCTCTGATGGATGGCGATGCCATTGCACGCCTCGAAGAACATGTTGAGCCACTGCAGCTGAAGCTGGGCCTGCACAGCTCGAAAGCTGCGCACGATCAACGCTGGATGCTTGTCCTGGTAGAAAGACAACATATTGAGTATATCCCAGACGAGCTGTGGGAGAAAGAAGAGGTAGTTAACAGAGAGGAAACCGAGATGCTAGTGAGTCCTCACATTAATCTGACCCACAGATTTGAGAGCACGTTCCCCTATACCACCCAGTAGATCCACAATCGATTGGTCCATGTGGGATTGACCCAAACGTAGCGTATACAGTCTATGGAGCGCCTTTATAGCGCACTGTAACAACCCAGCTTCGATCAGGCTGAGCTGGTCCTCGGGATTCTGCAAGCACAAATTGCATAACTATTTGAAGTTGCCTAATATCTCTCCACGATTACCTGTAGATAAAGTCTCAAGAGTGCCTTAAAGACGCGATGTGGCTCCGCTGTCCAGCTGGTGTTGCCCAATGCCATCGATATAGCCAGCAGAGATTGCAGTCCGAATCTCTGACGTATGCTCAATGTTGTCTCGTTGTTTGACATATCGTCTAGGCTGCCATGCAGATCGCTTACCCAGGCCAAGCATGCCTCAAACATGGACACGTCGCTGCCATGTATGGTCAGCTGATTGGCAAGATGCAATGGATACAGCTGCTTGGAGGCGGCGGCCAATTCAGCGGCAGGTAAACGCTTGGTGAGCACCGCCAGCAGTTGGATGATGGCGGCCCGGACGGCGCAGCTGCGCTGATTGGACAGCACCAGCAGAAACTCCAGCTTGACGTAGTGGCGCAGTACCTCATCCACCGATGAGTCAGGCAGCAGACACAGGAAATCCTTGAGCAGTACGAGCAGCCGCTGCTGCAGAGTGACGATGCCCAACTGATCGTAGAAGTCCGTCTTGCGGTTAGGCAGCGGCGTGGTATGGCTGGAGGAGCACGAGCTATGTATGAAGGGTTGCCAGTATCGGGTGGGATGGGAGTGGGCACGTCGTCGTGCCAACTTCAACGGACTTCGCTTTGGACTCTCGTTGTTACCCGGATGACGTCGCTTGAACTTCTGACGCCAGCGAGCTGCTTCTACGGGACTCAGGAGACGCAGTGCCGCCTTGTTGAGATTGGAACAGTCTGCCATTTGGTCCATCTGCTCCTCCAGTTCGTGCAGTGCTCGCTTGAAGCTGGAACCGGAGTTGTGCAAGCGTCGCAAACGCTTGATGCGCTCCTGACGCTCTGCATCTACATCCTGACCTTGGGGTTGCGTCTGACGTCTGAAGGAAGTTGTCACTCTGCTCAGGTTGGCGGCCACCAGAGAGCGTTCCTTCACTGGTTGCTGGGCGGTCAACAGAAAGTAAAAGTATGCCCTATCGTGAGTGATGTAGCATTCACTGGGCTTGTGCAGCAGTAGCAGCAGCTTCATCATCTCGTCCAGCAGCGAAGGTGCCGGCGGAGATCCCGCGAATACAGCTAGAATCTGCACAAAACACTCGCCGGCATAGGGCGAGATGTGGACCGGATTGGGGGACTCGATCACGTACACCTTGCAGAGATTGAGCAGAGCTCGCAGCAATCCAGAGTTCTGCAGTTGCTCCATATTGAAGTCCCTCTGGGGATGCTTGTCACGGCTGAGCGCCAGTATCGAGCGGAACAGCATGTCCAGCACATCCGAGTTGGTGGCACCCGAACGATGCCAGTCGGAGTAGCGATGCAGCACCGCCAGCAGCAGTCGTGGATACACCAGACACGCTGTCGTATTGTCGTTCACATGGAGTCCATCGCCCTTGCGGCTGATCAACGGCTGAGAGCACGCATTGTTTACAATGCTGCGCAGCAATTGCACATCCTTCGAACAGCGTTCCGATTTGATAACGTAGCCAATCAGGGCCAAGTAATCCTGACGCTGAAACTCCGTATACAGCTGCGCATCCGAGTGACCCACCTGAAGCAACAGGTCCAGTGCTAGAGCTTGAGTGCTTGCCGTGCTAGACAATTCCACAACCTAAGGGATTAAATTAGTTAGAAACGGTGAGGATAACCAAGTAGAACATAGAATATCCAATTTTGATGGGTTCAATTAAACCACTCTCCCTTATTCTCCTGGTATAAAATCAACTCTTGGTACGTGGAATAAAACATAAGGAGGTTCAACATAGATTCAAGGTTTTTACAGAGGTTTAACATATGTTGAAGGTTCTTAGAGAGGTTCAACATAGATTCAGGGGTCTTAGAAAGGTTTAACATAGACCTAAAGTTCCTACAGAAGTTTAACATATGTTCAAAGTTCTTAGAGAGGTTCAACATGGATATAAAGTTCTTACGGAAGTCCTAAATAAGTCCAAGGTTCTTACAGAGGTTCAACTAACCCTAGCAAAGAGATACAGCACGTGGAGGTTCAAGGTTTTTACAGAGGTTTAACTCACCCTGGCAAAGAGATACAGCATTGTAGATAGTCCTCCATTAAGTGAGACGGCGGTTTGAAGTGTCTGAGGATGCTGTTGTAGCAGCTCGCCGTAGAGTATGTGACCCTGGGGCTGACCGTAGCTGGCCATATCCAGTTCCTGGCTGGCATCATAGGACATGGCCAAATCCGGCTGCTGTGCTGAGTAGACCAAAACCCGAGCTTGGCGCAGCAGCTTCATGCAGTCCGCGTGATTGCCAAAGTTAGAGCTTGTCAGTTTGTTTAGCTGGACGTATCCATAGTTGGGTTTCCAGTTGGCCACTTGACACTGGGTGAACTCTGTGTAGTCGGGTCCCATAGCCGTGAGATTGAGCATGAGATTGCGTTCGGAGAGGCGACGCTTGAAGAGCACCACATTGGCCAGAGCATATCTGGGACCACAGCCATCCAAAGTGGATCGAGATGAGCTGCTGTTGCCATTACCACTGCTAGTGCCACTTTTGGCGGGAATTCCCTCGCCCACGGCGAGCATTTGGAAATTGTGAGAACGCGAGGCGAACCGCAAATTGTGAAAGGGAAGGTTGAGCATGTGCTGCTCCAGCCCATCCAAGTAGATGACTACCTGCAAGCCATCCGCCTGTTGTTGCAGTCCGAAGACCATATGGATCCACTTGTTTCTGGGCAGGCGCAAGTGCTGCAGCTGCACGCTGGCACCTTCAAAGTAACCCATGTTGCCATCGTGAGCTGCGTTATGTCCATTGAGTAAGTGCATCTGCCCGAAGCTGTTCAGCAAGGCCATTTTCGTTTGCTTCAGAGCATGACGAAAACTGCCACTCGACTGTGATTGTTGCGGTGGCTGTGAAGCGGTGGCAGTGGCTGTAACTGTAGCAGAGGCTGCTTCAGTTGTGACCTCCACATGCTCCTCGATGCGTGCCGGCGGCAGCTGCTCGCTGGGCTTAACCAGCTCGAAAATCAACTGCAAATTGTTGCTTATATAAATGCTCAACATAACGGCACTGCTGCCCAGCGAAATCAAATGAGTTTTCTGAAAATATACAAGGAATTTAATAGGAGAATGAGGAAGGAATTTGGCTTGACCTACCATCAAATCCTCGCCAGAATAACGCGTCTCATCGTCGTTGAGCTGCGAGAAGCTGCGATGCATCTGTTGACCCTTCAGCTCCAGCCAGAGCGAGAGTGTAACACCCTCCGGCTGCCAAAGACGCGTCTGCGTCACCGGCACGATGCAGGCTGCCCGCGTGAATAGAGTCGTAGCCTGGGATTGCTGATGCTGCAGACGGACTCGCTCAATATGCTCGCTAATTGAGGGATCGGCTGTGATCACAACCTTGCCATCGATGGCAATCGGGAACTCCAGCTCCATGCAGGGTTGTGCCTTGCGCAGGCTAAACCCGCAGATATGATGCATATGACGCACCAGCAGCTCCACCGGAGGCTGCTTGCTGGCCAGGATACTGAAGTACGTCTGCAGTACGTCCGGCGTGTTCAGTTGATTGATAAGCTCCAAGATCGATTGCTGCAGCTCTGAAAATTGGTTAAGGTAAAGATAAAAATTGTAGGTTAAGATCTGACCTATTCGAAAAGAAATCCTTCACGAACCTCGCAGTTTGGCATCATTGCTGCTCAGGATCGGACCGAATCCCTGCAGCAGACATAACGGTCCACCCAGGTAGTCACGAATAACGAAGAGGCGATTCGCTAGCTGGGTAAGACTCTCCGTCCAGCCGCTGGGCTGACGCATGCAGAGCAGCGATAGCTCCACTAGCATCTGCACCACCAGCTGACTCAGACCCTCGTGCATGATGTGGCTGCGGTAACGGGACGAGGGCTGAAACGGTGTCCACGATTCGTTGGCAGCTGCGGCAGCTCCGCCAGCTCCTCCGCCATTCAATTCACACTCGGATTCACTTAACTCGGCAATCTCGCCATCTGCTTCGTACCCCTCATCCGCGGTCAGATAGTACTCTTGTTCATTCTCGCTGAGCTCCAATTCGCTGTCAGCGGCACAGCTTAGCGAGGCACGTGTGGAGAAGTAATCCGCATCCCCAATGGCACCATCACCCGAATTGGGGCGTGGTCGTCTGGGAGTGGGCGGTGTGGCCAGAGAATTCTTCGCCGGCAGCGTTACAACTGTGGGCTGTTGGCGGGGCAACTCCACGCAGCCACTGTTAAAGGAGCGAGCACGTGGTCGAGCTGTGACCACGCCCGCCGGCTCATTATGGTTGCTGGAGAGTTCGGCGATCTTTAACAGCGTCTGTAGGGTTTGTATAACTGCATTATCCCGGGCATGCTGCTCGCCATGCTCCGTCCAGTTGTTGGTGGCGTTGCTCAATATGATTGCCTTCAGTTTGCGCAGATGCTTCTGCATCTTCTCGACTGCAAAAGGTAAATGAGATGTGAAGTGAGTTGAGAGAGATCTCTCCCACGTTTTATCCGATTATTATCTCCCTAACTCTTGATTATGAGATCTCTGAGAAGAGAACTGTATCTCACCGGGTCTTATCTCCCGTAACTTTTCCCTACGAGATCTTATCTTCGTCAAACAGAGACGAGACTGAGACTGATGCGGAGGAGCGTTCTCTGTCAGAGTTCGACGAGCGACAAAGCAAAAGTGTTGCCCTATGCTGCAGCTGTCGGAGCGTGTGGAATGTATCTCTATGGCATGCCTCTGTCTGTAACGTGTGCAACTAAATCCATACAAACTACACTCAACACACAGCACACAATGTATTTGTTGTGTACACACCAGTTACACCACTGAGAAGTAGAAATTCAATCTCAGCTGGTATTAGTTGGAGAAAAGTAACTCTCTACTCTATGACTAACTGACTCAGCTTATAATTAACTCTTAGGCAACCGCAACGCACCGTTATTAGCACAGTGTGTGTGAGCGTGTATGTGTGTGTGTGAATGTGTGTGTGTGTGAATGTGTGTACATTGTTCTGGGGCATTACTAGGGTTTCTTCTCTCTTGGCTTTGTCAATTGCATTGGAAATGTATTAGCCGCAGAATGTTACAAACAGCAAACAAATAGTGGGTATAGGGAAAAATGTTAGTCTGAAGAACGACAGTCAAGTATCTCGTGCCAAAGAAATAATAGTCAGCAAACCGACAGCAAATGATCTCGTACTAATCATAACCAGATTTTTAAACTAAACAAAACTAGAAAAATTATAAATTTCATACTTTACATACTAGTGTTTTACATAAACCTACCATATTCCCTAAATTAGGTACGAGACATGCAATTTGTTTCGCAGTGTTTCAAAAATATATAATGAAAATAAGTTACCCTTTGAGCGATTGCATATAAAGTTGGCCCAATTTACACAAATTCATCATTTCGCGTAACTTTGGTACGAGCGTTGTCAACAAAATAGAATAGGTACGAGATATGCAAACAAAATTGCTGGTTAATCAAAAAGACGCGAAGTTATCCATTAATGTTCTGTCAAGTTTCATCTAAAGTTTACATAATATACACAAAACCCATTATATGAGGTAACTTTGGTACGAGGTATGTAAGCCCCTATACGAAGAAAAGCAGAAAACCCTCTGTTCTAGCATGCAATATCTGCACTTTACTATTAATTCATTCCCATTGCTTTTATTCTTTTCACACTCTCCGATTTCTAAGCCTCCTATATACCTCTTTACCTTGCAACTACAGGGTATGCCAACACTTAAATGCTGATGCACCCACTCTACAAAATCTTACTCACCTTCTTCGTTTTGAAAGCCCTTGATGCAGATGGCCATGGTCGCCTCGAAGAGCTTCAGCAAGAGTTTCTTGCATTCCCCATTCGATTCGTAGAGGCAATACAAATCCGGATCGATGCTGTTGACTCCGGTATGTGGGGGTTCACCACGAGAGGACTCACTCTCGGGTGAGCTAGGTCTGCCACTGAAGAAAGAGCCAACGATATTGAATAGTTTGCTGATAAGCCCGGCGGCAGCTACTTCGTTCTCCACGCTGGAGAGCACAAATGGGTTATTAACAGGTTCTGTTCTGGGCTGAGGATCGGTGCCCCGTATATCGAAGAGCACGATGCTCTCGTCGGGTTCACTGGACTGCAGATATTGCAGAAAGGAGGGCAAGGCGGGCACCTCCTGCTTAGAGTATTTGTCGATGACGGCGGCGTAATCCAATGAGGAGTCAGCGTAGTTCGAGCTAGCTGTTGTCGTCGTGGAGGTAGCCAAAGCACTGAACGGCAGCTGGGCCTGCGAGACGAGCGCCTCCAATGAACTTGAGCCACAAATGCCCCCATTCAGCGGCGGCGACGTTGGCGTAACAGTTGGCCTGATTGTGGTTGCGGTTGAGATTGCCGCTTTGGGCAACATAAGGAAACAGCTAAGCGCATTGTAGTTGAGCTTGAGTATGTCAATGATGGTTTTGTCTCCACGTCGCAGCTTCTCTTTCTCCTGCTCCTCCAGCTCCGGCTCTAGTTGCGATGTCCCATCATCATCGTCATCCACCGTCATTTCCACGGGTATCGAGTAGATCTTGGCGAATTCGTTGTAGAACAATTGACTCGTCTTGAGCAGCTCATAGTTGAGTGTCCACTGCAGTGCAGTGATATACAGTATATCCACCGGCTTGTGCCCCTCCAGCACAGCCATATTCACAGACTCTTCCAGGCAGAACTTCATCTTCGACTTCTTGGCACATTTGTGAAGCAGCGCCTGAAACAACTTGGAGGCGCGATCGCTGCTATTCAATTGCAGTTGGATGAGTCTCCGACTGAGGGCGATCTGCTCGAGACCGTTATCGCCCAGGAAGGCAATGTTATCGATGCCCACCTTGATCAGATCACACACGCCACGCTGCAACTCCGGCACATTCAACAGATCCTGCATATAGCCAATGTTCTCCTCATTGTAGAAGGCCTTCACCAGCCTGATGTCGCTCAGATACATTACGAAGATACTGAGGCACTCGTGGAGCACACGATAGTTATCCAGATTGCTGTGCAGTTGGAGGTGAAGATGGGGCCTTGGCTGCTCACTTTGCTGCTTGTACTGCCTGAAGATGGGCAGCACCACCTCTGCCAAGATGCCTGCTGCCAGATCATATGACAACAGGTAGGCAATGTGCTTAAGGTGCTTGAGAAAGAGCAGCATTGAACTGACGCTCTGCAGGCTGCGATAGTTGTCCTTGTAGATGCCGAGTAACTGGGAGTGAAATGCAGCCGATTTGAGCTTCTCCTCACATACCCCGCATGACTGAGGCGAACGCTTCACGAACACCGTGTGCAGCACATTGTAGTGAAGGAACTTGTAGGCACATTTCTGATAGCTGCCGGAGAGCTGTGTGGCCAATCGAAGGCAGGTGGCATAATTGGCGGCATTGTAGTGGCAGCAGCAGCTGCCCATGCGCAGCAGAGAGCGCACGCTGTGCTCCTGCAGCTCCGGCACCAGACTGGGCAGCAGCTGATAGAGCTTCCCCTGGAAGTAGCAACTTAGCGAACGATTCGTGCAGTGGAGTTGGCTATACCGCTGTCTCTTGTGCCGAGGGGGCTGGTGCTGTTTGGGCAGGGCACTGGAGATACTACTCTCCATGAGGCACTGCTGCTGCTGCTCCTGCCTGGACAGATGATCCGTGAGACGGAGCAGCAGCTTATAGATGTGAAAATACAGCTGCGAGCAGCTGCCAACTGCCTCGCCCAGGACCTCGAAGCAACTGTCAAAACTCTGCATATCAAGCTGCCCCAGCTGCTGGGCTCCATTCTCCACCAGGTTGTGCAGTGTGCCGAACATTAGATAGAGTATGCCATGGGAGATGAGGGAACTGCCACGATTAGCTGCCAGCGCATAGAGTAGCTGACTGAAGCTGCTCTTAAAGTCCAGAGAATGGGGTTTATGTTCGTGCAGATAAAAGTTGTTGGCACAGTGGGCGATGAGCTGCAGCAGCTCGAACTTGATAATCTCATCGTTGGCATCGACAGGCTCATCGAGACTTTCGAATCCATTGCACAGATGTCCCAGTGCAAAGTTGTGCACGGTCACGCTCAACTGGGGTTCCTGCTCTGCCTCAATGCAACGCGTCAGCAACTGAATGAGGAGCAGCGCCAGCTCATCGCTTGTCCTGTTCGCTGCCTTGAACTGCTCAAAGTTATCTATGATTGCAACAGCTGCCGACGCAGGAGATTGTATTGACTGGAAGTGCCTACGCGTCTTGTTGCGCTGCGTGTTCAGGTGAAAGCTGCCAATGAACTCGCCAATGCTGGTCAGTGACTGCAGCGGAGGAGCAGCAGCAGTTGCGCCCGCGTCCCACTTGCAGTTGGGAAACAGATTGATGCACAGATGGCAGAGGCTCTTCAGCGAGGCGATGTGCTGCAATGGAAAGGGTCAACAACTGATAAGCAACTATGAGATAACTCTCGACGAAGCTCCTACTTGCCTTGATCTGAACTCGCAGCAGAAATGACAGCAGATGCTGTCCCAGGCCATCTGTAAGAAATGTGCGCAGTGCCAGAATCTTACTGCAGTCGCTGGGTGTGCTTAGGATGAGCTAAGAAAGTGAAGGATTTATGGATTTAAAGCTCGAAATTTCTAAGGCCAACTGATTCCTTATGTCAACATTAGCATATCAGTTTTTATTTGAGGTCTTTCTGATGGGTATTTCTCAAGATATTCAAATCAAAGATCAATAGTTCAATATTTGATTATCGATTAATCGAAGCTTACCTGTGCAAGGTTGTGTTGCTTGCGCAGCTGCTTGATGCACTTGTCCTGTTGCTCCGGCTCCACCTCCTGAGATCTTTTCGCTGCGCTGATGATCTGATAGACCTGTTCCAGCAGATATGAGCACAGTTCCTCTGGCAACTGGTTGAAGTTGCTGCAAGCCATAAAAATGAGTCAAAATCTTTAAGGACACTCGATATGTGCCTTGACCCAACCCACCTTGTGAACTGTGCATCTTGCAGGGATTGCTCATCCAAGTACTGGAAGTTGTATAGCAACAGCCACAGCCAGTGCTCCTAAAAGTGAGAGTGAAAGAATGCTGATAGTGAGCAGCGATATATGGAGTGGATATATCCAAGTGAGCAAACCTTGACACTCTGTGTGGCTGTTTGGTTATCGGCCTCCTCGGAGTCGGAGGCCTGCAGATAATGACTCCAAAGTCTGTATAATGTGTCGAGCAACAGCACTTGGGGTTGCTCCGCTACCTCCACCATCACCTCGACCTCCGTCATGGCCCTGGCAAGACACACGCTTCCTGTTGTCAGCTGCTGCTACTCCGACTGTCTCCTCAAGCATCGGGCAACGTTGTGGCCGCAATAAGCGCTGGACAAGAACTGAGCTGAGAAGTGCAGTTTGCCAGCGATTGTATGCCAGCTATAAATAAGAATGAAGTATTAAGTAAACTATAGATGTTACTGTGTGCGAAAGAGATCAGGGCAGAGAGAGAGAAAGCAAAGCACAAAGAAAAGCTTAACAGATATGCACTGGAGGGTTTGTGGGCGGCATAGATATAGAGGCGGAGGTTCTATTGCCCTTAGGTAAATATATGATTTCTTTATTCATTCCGAGTGTAATGAAGATGCCTTGCCGAATTGGAATTTACAGGGTATCTTCTCTGATTGGAACTATTTACACTTTTAGTTATTGTCTATAGCCGGCATTTGATGATAAGCACCGTGGGTTACTGTTTAGTCAAGAGTGAGATAGAGATAGAGAGAGAGTGAGAGAGGAGGGGGAGACCATCTGGTAAACAGCTGGCAACGATGCGCAGCGGCTGCAATGATGAATGCTGGCAACATTGCCGATAAGCTGCATCCAAATACACACACACACATACACACAAACACATACTTATATTCATCTAAGAAAGAATTGCACGCGACATTGACTAAACATAAAGTCTAATTAATAAATTAACAATTAAAGAGCAGGTCTTATCGGCCACTCTTAGCTACAAAAACCACCAACAACCACCACAATTCGGATTTCAATGTAAACAAAAACAAACCAAAAAAAAAGTCCGTTTTGCATTTCTAAACTGCGTAAATAAACTGACGAAATAATTCTCGCATACTTATACACTTTCACGGCCAATTTATTTATTTATAGTATATTTGTGTAAAAAGCACAAAAATCATTAGACGTTACTCACCAGCTAAATAGATAAATAGAGAGACTAAGCCAAATAGCGGAACGAGAAAAAAAAACACCGAAAAATCACTGGGCAAAAACACCAACAAATTTTAATACGCCATTTTGGTTCAAGTGTGTACACGTTCCTCGCTTAAAATTAATTAAAATTCACTGGTTTGTTTTTCTTTCAGTTTAAGCAAGTTTTTCGCTGCGATGCGCTGCACGTTCTTGTATGCGTGTGCTGTGTTTTTGTTATAAACAAAAAGTGAGTAGGAACTGCTTTGTTATTGCAGAAATCAGCTGTGTATGTTGTTAGTTTGCTGCTGGCTCATTGCGATGACGATAATTGTGCACTGATTGGACAGCTGTTAATCGATTGCCGTTAACATAGTTGCTCCACCACTGTTAATGGATTTTGACTAGATTACGTTCGCGGCGATCTGTTTTTATGTTAACCGTAGCAGTAATTATGATAGCAGTTGGTTGGCGCTGAGATTCTGCACAGTAACGTAAGCATTAACATTAGGTGCCTTGCTGTTAACCAACAGTGCATGTAAAGCCACGACTCTGTAATCAGTCTATTGGCAAACACACAGCTGCGACTACGCGCGTTATCATTACCACGAATTTGCGTAGAGTCGATATTGTTGTTGTTGTTGTTGTTCTTGTGCTAGATAAATAATTCATTTTTAACGTGTTATTTAACTCGTAAATTGAACAAAATGTTGCGCAGATTAATACTAAACAACACCTTTGCCAAGGGACAGCATAGCTTCAAGGTAAATGCGCAATAATTCGGGCAGGCAAAATATTTAGACACAAACTATTTATTTTTATTACTGGGAATGACAACAATAAAATATAACAGATAGATCTCCAACAAACACATGTTGCTCTTTTGCCAAAATTCTTGTGTATACACTGAACTTGCACTGTTAACTCTCTACGTGTAGGTGAGAGACAGAGGGAGACGTAGAATTCTTGTGATTATGTTGTATGTATTTAACAGTGTGTGTTAGTTTTGATTCGTGTTGTGAGATTGATAAGTATATTAGTGGCAGGGCCTCTGTCTGTGTGTCCCCCTCTCGCTACTGCTTTGCTGAGATAAGCAATTATTTTGACGGCGCGATCGCCACACGCGAACAGAGACCCGCCGCGCTCCCCACTCTCTTGCTGAGCAGATTCAATAAATATGCGCCTGTTACGCAAGCTTTCTGTTAATGCAACCATATAGACGGCGGTAACAGTGTAAGTTATTTATGTATGTTAATCAAAAGCTGTTTACAGGGCAACAACTATTCGCATATAGTTAACAGAGTTGATTGACTTGTTTTTTTTGCAATGACAACATAAACACGCACACTACATACAATATAGACTATACACAATATAGAATATAGAATAGTCGTGTCAAACAAGTATGCAAATTGCGACCGCTAGAAACCCAATTTAATCTAAGCACCTGGACTGGGGTCTCTCTCTATCCGCTTACTCTTCCTCTTCCAGCTCATTGCGTGCTATTCGACATCGGGCGGATCACGCCATGGCAAGATTTACGAGTCTGCTGACGAGGCGGTTGCTGATGTTAAAGATGGCTCGAAGATTCTCTTTGGCGGTTTCGGCATCTGTGGCATACCCGAGAAGATGATCGCGGCACTGAAGCAGAAGGGAGTCAAGAATATCACGGCCGTATCCAACAATGGAGGTAAACATTGAATCAGAGTGGGAAGAAGGGTAGTTCCATTGAGCTAATCCTTGTTATCTTTATGACTCGGGCAGGTGTCGATGATGTGGGTCTGGGTGTGCTCATAAAGCAGAAGCAGGTGACAAAGGTGATTGGCTCGTATGTGGGCGAGAACACGGATCTGGTGCGTCAATATCTGGAGGGAGAACTGGCCGTGGAGCTGACACCACAGGGCACGCTTGCCGAGAAGATTCGTGCTGGCGGCGCTGGAATTCCCGCCTTCTACACGCCCACCGGTTATGCCACACTGGTGCAGGAGGGAGGAGCTCCCATCAAGTACACGAAGGATGGCAAAATTGAGATTGCCAGCGCTAAGAAGCCGGTGCAGGAATTCAATGGACGCAACTATGTCATGGAAGAGTCCATCTTTGCAGACTTTGCCTTCGTTAAGGCACAGAAGGCGGACGCCTTGGGCAATCTGGTGTTCAACAAATCCGCCCGCAACTTCAACGCACCCATGTGTCGGGCTGCCAAAGTGACGGTCGCCGAGGTGGAGGAGATTGTGCCTGTAGGTTCACTCTCTCCGGATGAGATCCATGTGCCCGGTATCTATGTGAAGCGCATCTTCAAGGGCACCAACTACAACAAGCGCGTGGAGCGTCTACGCATCACAGAGCCCAAAGAGCCCAAAGAGCCAGGCAAGGCGGCAGCCGCACCCAATCCTGGCCAGGCTCTACGTGAGCGCATCGCTCGCCGTGTGGCGCTGGAGTTCAGCGATGGTATGTACGCGAATCTGGGCATTGGCATTCCCGTGCTGGCATCCAACTACATACCCGATGGTATGAGTGTGATGTTGCAGTCCGAGAATGGAATCTTGGGCTTGGGTCCGTTCCCCACCAAGGACAAGGTTGATCCGGATTTGATTAATGCTGGTAAGGAGAGCGTTACTGTCGTATCCGGTGCTGCCTACTTCGGTTCTGACGAGAGCTTCGCAATGATCCGTGGCGGTCATGTGGATTTAACCATACTCGGCGCCATGGAAGTGTCGGCCACAGGGGATCTTGCCAACTGGATGATACCCGTGAGAAGATGCTGTAATTTCTTCTCACCTAGCATTGTGATTCCCTCTCTCTCTATTTTTAGGGCAAACTGGTAAAGGGCATGGGCGGTGCCATGGATCTGGTGGCTGCTCCCGGCACTAAGGTTATCATTACCATGGAGCACAATGCACGCGACGGATCACCCAAGATCCTGGAGAACTGCTCACTACCGTTGACCGGCAAGGAGGTAATCGATCTGATCATCTCCGAGAAAGCAGTATTCCAGGTGGAGAAGGGCGTAGGTCTAACACTGATCGAGGTTGCCGAAGGTTTAACCGTGGATGACGTTGTTGCCTGCACCGGAGCCAAGTTCAAAGTATCACCGAACGTAACACAGATGAGACAAATACCAATTTAGGAGTGATGTTACCCATTGAATCCTTGGAATTTACAGAAGCTATTCAGGTACTCGAAGTGATATATTTGTGCATTTATTGTTATTGACCGCGGTAGCGATAATCGTTTGTTGTTTGAAAACCATTAAAATGTCAAATTGTTGTAATTGATAATTGTGGTTATTGTTAGTTTTGGGAGGTTCAACATGAACTTGATCTCATCCAATGGCCTTGGCCATGTTCTTCAGGGCACTCGAACGATGCGCCTTGCGCATTTGTTTGTTGAGCATGTCGAAGGTCTGATTGTATTTGCTGTCGGACTCATTGCGACAGATGGCGCAAAATTGTGAGGAGAGCACGTGGAGGGGACTGCGGAAGTAGATGTTGTTCTGCATGGTGAGGGAGTTCTTGTGATGGGACACCATGTGCAGTATGATCTCCAAGATGGAGAGTATGCTCCACACAAGGAAACTCCAGCTGAACAGGGTCGGTATCAGGAACAACAAGAATGAGTTATTGCGCTCATAGCCCAGTATAATGTTCTGCAAATCCAAGCAAGAGACCTTAGATACGTATCATGAAAGGATCTATGAGGTCCACTTACGCTACTGACGCCGTCCATTTCGATGTAATCCTCACGCTCATAGCCTGGCGCTGGTTTCTTCTCCGCTGCAGCCTCTGTGGCAGCTGGACCTACCAGATGCTTGGCTGTGATGTGCAAGTCATCCTGGTATTTGTTGGCGAGAACATTATCGACCTCATCACAGATGGTGCCACGCAAAAACCTTCGCGGCACATGGAAGTTGCCGTGTTTGCGATATCGCACCTTCATCTGATCGTTGACCGGCTCCCCGGTCTCTTCGTCATACTTGGGCTGCTTAACCCGAGCCGAGTCCGTATAGAAATACTCAAACTCACCAGTTTCGCTGTTCTGGAGGAGGTGCAAAACAAGAAAAACAAAACAATATTATTATAATGCTTATCACGCTGATATACGAGACTGATTAATAAATATATAGCATGTGTTGTGATAACAATTGAAACCCGTTGAAACCCTGAGTTCCAACTGAAGACTTCCTCTCTTTTTCTCTGAATCTCTCTCTCTCTCTCTTACTCTCTCTCTGTGTGTCTTCAGGGGATTAGTCTAGCTGTTGATAGAGAATGCAATTAAATATGTGTTTTTTTTTTGGACCTCAACATACGATGAGACTTGCTTTTTCCTGATAAGCTGTAACCCCCACAGGAACCTCTGAGGGGGGTTATGATTCACACGCAATAGTTTTCTCTCTTTCTGTCGCTGACTGCTTCTCTCTCATTCTGTTTCTCTCTCTCTCTCTCTGTCTATCTGTCTGGCTGTTGTAGAGCTCTTACCACCAACATGTTTAGCCAGATACTGAATCTAGAGAACCTAATGTGTGTGTTTCGGGCATGCCCCGATCGGACAACGGTAATAATAATACATACTCGCATACTCGTAGTATTTATAAACTTATCGCTATCAGCGAGACTTGAGATACGGCGCCCCAAAGCAAGCTGGCAAGCTTATGAAATATTTTCGAGAGCTTATCATTTATTGTTTTTGTTTTTGTGCCTATACTTTTTGGTAGAGTATAGTATGGTAGGGTATCTATAGGTCTGGCCTTAAACTTGATCTTACGTGAGAATAATGTGCGTGTTTTTAAGCCAAATTGACATTCCATAAATAGATATGTATGTATATACTTCGTTAATATATAGTTATATTCCAAGTTGTAGAACATGTCGTAATACTCATATAAAATTAATACAATTACACTAATTATTCAACGATTAAATTGTTTATATCCGATTGTTAACGACTATTTGTATGTCTATCTCTCATGTCTCACAGCTACCGTCGTTCTATGAGATTTAACTAACCCTAATGCAACCCGTGAGTTGATTCAATTGAAACTTATTCGCGAGTCGAATGCCAAGTACTTACACTATACTACATATACACTGTATCAAATTCGTCAGGGTGGTCTTAACTACCTTATATGAGGTATATTTCTCATGCACTTTATATGCAAGAATTACATAAAATATATCAAAGTATTAGAGATTCCACTATCTTCTAAGATGTTCTACTAGATTGACTGATTGAACGTAAATATATTTTTAAGATTGTATATCTCAATTCAAGATCGCTTGAAGTTTGCAAAAGTGATAAGCTTTCCAGGCTCATTATTATTCCACGAAGATTACAGATGCTGAAACCCCTCCTCAATATTTAAAATTTGAATATAGTTTTATATACAGATCGAATCTAGAGATCATCTCGAAAACAAATTGAAAAAAATCCTCTATAAGGTGTTGATATTTTGCCAAAGCTGTAAAAGTTATTCAAACAATCGAGATATTAGTGTGTATTATGGGATATACGTCATGTGTCTAGAGCATTTTACCCTAGAGAGAGAGAGAGAGAGAGAGAGAGAGAGAGAGAGTGCACTAACTGAGAGAGAGGGAGATAGCAACAGATAGTGCGAGATAGAGATAGGTATTAACATGTCTGGCAATTGTACAAATAAATCAAAACAAAGCGTTTAGTTTTTTTTGTAGGGCATAGAGAATGTAGTTAATTACACTCAAAGGCCCCGACAAATTTAATAGATCCAACTAGCCTGCCTACCTAGTCCATATCTCTTTCTTTCTCTTCCACTCCATACCTATCTCACTCACTCATTACCCAAAAAAAAAAAAGAAGCAGAGTAAAAGTCTGAAAACGAGTTTTTGACAGACATTATTTAAATCTAAATTTGGAGCCTGATATGGAGTCAGACATTTCTCTCTCACTCTACACCCTCTGCTCTGTCTCTCTTTCTCTTCATTAAACAATAGACTCATTTGAGGGGGGTGGGGAGTGGGGAAAGGGGCGCATAACAAAATAAACCACTCGGCGAATCTTTTCGGCTTCAATTTTTTTGCTTGCCGAATTTTATGTTTTTTTTTGAGGGTTTTTTTTGTTAACGGGGCCAAAACGCGTTAGTTGCTCACCTTTATGGAGTATACCATGTCTGACGATCTGTCTGGCTAAATATTTATATATATTTAAATATGTTATATGGTTTATTTTTTATGACAAATCGTAGTGAATGCTTTTCGCATAATTTACATAGACATGGAGTGAATATTTATTGATATTAATATGTTAATTTGTCACCAAAATGTTTTCACTTTGCTTTGAAAACAGCGGGAAAAATCGAATAAGTTTTCAAATTATTGAAAAAATTTCGTAATTATATTTCGATTAAGGAAGGAAACCGGTTGATTGACTTTTCTTTAGCGTTTTCAATTTAATCTAATTGCATTTCATTTCATTTGAAACTTTGTTTTCGTTTAGTTTCTCACACTTTTATTGCTGTATTTCGCACACACACAACCACATCTATTAATTATTATATATTTAACCTTTTCTCTCGCAGACGTCTGGCGATATTTTTTTTTCGTATTTATATATTTCGCTATTTTTCTGCACGCGCGCAAGAACGAGAGAGAGAGAGAGAGAGCGAGCGAGCAAATAACCACGTCTGTTGCGCACAGCTTTTAAATGTAGAATGAGCGACAAAGCAACAAATAAAAACAAAAAACAAAATGGTGTGAAAAAGCGCAGGCAACAATCAAAAATTTTAGTTAACTCACAATGGCACTGTTAACTACCGTGTAGAGAGTGGGCGTGAGTCGAGTTGGCAGTCCAGCTGGTGAATGTCATTGCTAAGTGCTGTTAAGTGCTGTCAATTTCACCAGCATATGTAGCTATGCTAGTTGCTGTCTCAGCTAAATGCTACGCTGTCTCTGCTAAGTATTCCATGTTAAGCACATATGTATATTTGGCACTGTGACGTTCAACTTTAACAGTGATTAAGCCACTGTTAAAATGTGATCTGTCAAGTCAGGTTTGATTACGTATACGAAGAGTGCGCCGAATTCGTAAGTTCAGCTAAGTAGCATTTCGGGTTTCTGTTATATTTAAACAATATCCATATATGTATACATATATTGCAGCTATGTATGTACATATCATTCAGTATTTATCTGGAATGAATAAAGTTCTTAGCAATGCTGATAGGGAGGCGTTAAGCTGATTGTCAACGAGCGATTTCAATTTAGTAGCTGCGCGTTTGGCTTCTCGTTTGGTTGTGTCTGCTTCCCACCATCCAACAGATTCAATCTTCCACAAATCCTTTTCGCAGCGTGTAGAGTACATAGTGTAGAGTATTTTATCTAAACAACTGCGCGCGTTTTTGTGAGAGATAAACGATCTATGCTTTTTGTTTCTTGTCATTTAGAGTAGCTGCCTAACAATGCAGTGAGTCAATTTCGAGCAGTTAAGAAAATAAGATCTTTGTAATCTAGTGCCGAGCGAGCATCATAAACTCGCTCCTAACTAACTGATGGGTAAATAAAGCTGCCAACAGCTAGCAGCCACGGACAGAGAGAGAGAGAGGGATATTTAGAGATACGACTTGGAGGACTTCGAGTAACAGATTTTATTGTGATTGTTATTTTGATCAACATCAGTGGGCCAAAACGGTTCTCTGTTTGTCTCCTAACAAAATTAACCAATTAAAATTGTTTATAATCGTGAAATTCCCTCTCTTCTGCTCAGACCCCCATCCAGTTTGTCATAAACTGTTTATAATTGCCTTTCGTGCTCTTGTACGAGCTTATTATCAGCCCCATAAACTCTGACACAACGTTGCTCGATTAACAGCACCGATTGTAAATCAAATTCGTGTCGTAGCTGCTATTTATGGTCCTCTCCAGTACTCGATAGTGAAAATTTCCTATTATATATATATATATCTTCTCTCTCTATATATATCTTAGCAACGATACACAACACGATTCGCCTACGGTTACAACGGAAATCAGGGAAAAGGCTTTATCAGATGACGATTACGATCCCCACCTGCATCGTAATGTTAAAAATCCAACCAAGTGAGTAATCCATATCTCTATAGATGTATCTACAGTCACATGGATATATTTGTGTTATTATTTCCTCTTAGTAATTGGCAGACCTTTGCCCACTTCCTGAAGGCCTCCATTGGCACGGGAGTCTTGGCCATGCCCAGTGCCTTTGCGCATGCGGGTTACGTTAATGGCATCATCCTCACACTCATCATTGGCCTCATTGCGCTCTACTGCCTTCACATCCTAGTGAGTTTTATTAGTTTATACTTAATTTCCATATCCCTTAAACTTCCCCTCTTCCCCATTCACAGATTGACTGCATGTATCGCTTGTGCAAGCGTCATCGGGTGCCCTATGTTAGTTTCTCGGAGGCCATGAAATTGGGTCTGGAGCAGGGTCCGCCTGGCCTACGTTGTTTGGCGCCCATTTCCTTGTAAGTAACCTTCTTTCACAGTTTTCATTCCTTACTAGTTATACTTTCTCTTCCTACCCTCTTCTTTTCCACCACCTCTTTTCCTATTTTCCACCGTCTGGCTTTCTCCTTCTCTGTTCCTATCTGTCTCCGTTCCCCACGTTTTCCACACTCTACCTTCCTTCCTCTCTATTTTCTTCCTCTATCTGCTATCTTGTCTCTTCCCATCTTCTTCTTCCCTCCCTCTACCTTCCTCTCTTCTTTCCTCATTTTTTAATTCCCCTTCTCCTTCGTCTTCCACTCTTTCTCCCTCTCTCTTCCTCTCTATCTTCCTGTCTCTCTCTCTCTCTCTCTCTCTCTCTTTCCCCAACTTCCCTCTTCATCTCTACTATTTCTCCATCAACCTTTAACTCTCTCTTTATCACCTCCTTCGTCACCTATCCATAGACCCTTTGTGGATGGTTTTCTGGCTTTTTATCATTTCGGCATCTGCTGCGTCTACGTCGTCTTCATTGCGGAGAGCATCAAGCAGCTGGTGGATGAGTATCTGGTCGAGTGGGATGTCCGCATCCATATGTGCCTGCTGATCATACCACTTGTGCTGATCTTCAGCATACGCAATCTCAAGGTGCTGGCACCCTTCTCCAGCGGTGCCAATCTATTGCTCTTCGTGGGTAGGTCTACATCTCATATAGCTCTACTCATGTTGCTCCTCTATAGTCATTCTCTCCACAGGCTTCGGCATCATTTTGTACTACATTTGCACGGATTTGCCGCCGCTGAGCGAAAGAGAAGCATTCGAGGATTACAAGCTGCTGCCCACTTTCTTTGGCACGGTGCTCTTTGCTCTCGAGGCGGTGGGCGTGGTAAGTTGCTGAAGTCTTGATAAGTTATATAAAGTTTATAGCGGATTTCCTCTTGTAGATTCTAGCCATTGAAGAGAATATGGCTACGCCCCGCGTCTATGTGCAACCCTGCGGCATCATGAACTGGGGCATGTCCATTGTCCTAGCACTCTATGTGTTTCTGGGCTTCTTCGGCTACTGGAAGTATGGCAAGGAAGCGGAGGGTAGCGTCACACTCAATATACCACAAGAAGAGGTGTAAGTGGTGTAGTTCCATATTAAGTATACGCACAGCTTAACCAACTTTTTCTCTACAGACTCGCTCAGGTTGTAAAGATCTTTTTTGCCATTACAACCTATATATCGTATGCACTGCAAGGATATGTCACCGCCCACATACTGTGGAGCAAATACCTGAGCAAACGCTTCGGTAATGTCAAGAAGCATACGCTCTATGAGCTCATCTTTCGTTGGATCATAGTGCTCCTCACCTGTAGGTTATTACCTTCTGTAGATTGAAGGGTTCCTTTAAAGCATTTGTTTTGTTTTGCAGTTGCCTGCGCTGTGGCCATACCGGATCTGTCCTTGTTCCTGTCCTTGGTGGGCTCCTTCTGCCTGTCCATACTGGGTCTCATCTTTCCGGCCCTCCTGCAAATCTGTGTGCAGTATGATGTGGGTTATGGTCCCGGTGCCTATAGACTGTGGATTAATTTGCTGCTGCTGATCTTTGGCTTCTTTGGCGGTGTTGTGGGCACCTTTGTGAGCATTAGGGACATTGTGGATGCCTTGTCGGGCAATGGCAAAACAGCCTAAACTACACATACACATACACACACACATATACTGAGAGAATACAGTTAACATAATTGACTTAAGCGGAGTTTTGCATATTCCCTCGCGTATAACGCGGCGAATGCGTAATGCGTGTGGAGAGAGAGAGAGAGTGTGTGTGTGTGTGTTATGCAAATGGGTGCTAATTATAGCCAGATATTGGCAGAGTATGGTGAGAGGGTGGGGGGTGGTGTTGAAGTGGGTCAGTGGTCAAAAGTCAAGCTGCCAAAACAGCCAAAAATTCTTTTCAACTTTAATTAAAAGCTTAGCTTCTTTTTCTGCGGTCATTGCGGTCGAGTTGAGGTCTTCTTTCTACTCCCTCTCAGACAGACCCAGACACATTCTGCTGCAGGCATGTCGCTGTTGCTGTTGCTGTCTCACTCTCTCTTCGTAGCGCTGTCTCTGTCAGACATGGTCACGTGTTGATGCTGCTGCTGCAAATGCAACGAACTGTAATTAAATGCAACCGCAATTAACACAAAAGCGCCCGCAGCCTCAGCATGCCAGACATACCGTTACCCACGGTCAGACAACCTCATGATGCTGGGGTACCCCTTTCTGCCTTTCCGCCTTGATATCCTTGCTATTTTATTTGCTATGTGTTTTTGGTGGACAGGTTGAGGCCATGTCGACAGCAGGCAGCCCCAAACTTCAACTGTGACTATCTGTGCTGGCACCTTGGCGGGCAAGGAGTTGAGGCAGCTGGGCTGAAACTGTTGGAGCTGCCCTCGCAAAGTTGTGTGCTGAATTGCCGCTTGCTTTGTACGTTTAATTACTCTTTTGACGGAAATAACACAACATTCGTTTTAAAAAATGGCTACAAAATACAAATTGCATTCGAGAGAATGCCAAGGAGATAGGAAGGAGAGAAGGTACTATTGAGCAAGAGTTAAAAAAGGAGACAGACAAGAGAGTGAGAAAGAGAGAGAGACATTTAGAGAGTTAGATGAAAGGCAGAGACAACGAGGGAGTATAGAAATTAAGAAAGAGAGGGAAAAATGATAGAGCAAATAGAGAAATTGAAAGATAATGAGAGACGGAAAAGATTTCGAGAGAAATTTAAGATTGAGAGAAAGAGGTGATAGGGAAGAGAGATTGAGAGGGAGACAGATGATATTGAAAGAGGGTAGAGATTTAGATAGGTGAGAGAAATACCAAGAAGGTAGTGATTGAGAGAGGAGAATGATATAGAGAGGCGGAGAAAGAGGTGAGTGAAATTGAGAGCAGAAAGAGAGTTGAGAGATAGAGAGAGAGAGTAAGCTTGCAGTTTTTAGCTGCAATTTCCGTCCCAGATGGTGTCAATTTAAATAGCTGAGAACCAAGGACATTTCTCTCACTTTCACTATAATTCCGTATGTACATTTTTTTTCTTAAATATTTTATATTTTTCCTTTGAGCTGTGTTACAAATGAAATGGCAAGTTTAGTTGCTGTTGTTTGTCTTGTTGACATATTGCTGTTCTCTCAACATTGGAGACCACAGACGAGTCCTGTCAAGTCATTTGCCTCGTTTGAGCATTTTAATTATATTTGTGCAGGGCAGCTGAAAGTGGGCCCTCAATGCGGATGACGATGATGATGATGATGGCGTTGGCGGCGTTGAAATCGTTGACGCTTTTACTGTGTTTTCCGGCTAGTTGATTCCATGACCACTACAACTACAACTAAGCAATGTACCGCCATCTTCTCCTCCTCCTCCCTCCGGCTGCTTTTGTTGCTCGTCCATGTCCGTTAAATTGAATTACGCACAATGCTAGGTAAACACACGGTCATTGCATTTGATGATTGCCATTCAAAGCGAATTTTTTTCATCTCTCTCTCTTTTCCACTGTTTATGACTCTCCTTTTTATATGTATGTCAAAGTTAATTAGAATATGGCCATTGTGTGTTCAACTTTTTGTTCACACATAAAACGTGTTTATTTCATTTCTTTTATATCATTATTCTGTTGAACATTTTTGAATATATATACATTTATTTTTAGCTGTCTACATAAAATACTAAAAAATACAAACAAGTTTGATTTATCTACCCTCTCAGTATATCTCTCTCTCTCTATCATTATCTCCTTCATTCTTCATCTTTCTCTATCTTTAGTGAAATGACTGTTGAGTTCAAAAAGTTTTCAAAATATTCTTTCCATATTAAATCCTTTTTATTAAGTTTTATGTTGATTCTATGTATATTTTTTGCTTTTTCTGCAACATTTTTAGTTAATTTTGTTAAACAGTTTGTTTTACCTCTCTCTCTCTCTCTCTCACTTTCTCTCTCTGTCTGACTCTGCCCAAATATTGGCAAGTTCAATACATTTTTATCAAATTTACAGCATCTCGTTTTTGCTGCCCCCACTCTTTTCTTCTTTGTTTGTCTTTTTTCCCTCAAATCCGAAACTGAAACTCAGCTATAAATTTCGCGTTGCATACTTTGCGGCGCTTGCAACAGCGGAACATGAATTTATATTAAAAATTTGTTAACCAAAAATTATTATATTGCTTTAAAGTTGTTTTGTTTTTGTTAGACTTAAATTTATTAAAAAAATTCAAAATAACTTAATTGAGTTTTAACCTAGGAATTCCATTTTATGGTACTCTCAAATCTTAAAAATGCCATATCTTCGTCAAAAATCATCTGATTTTCAAAATTTATGCACCAAAATGAAGGTATTGAAATTCCTGATCGATTGGTACCAAAATCTCAATATCGAAAATTTGGGCCTGTCGAAGTTGAATTTTGACCTAGAAAATCCATTTTATGATACCCTGAAAACTTCAAAATGCCATATCTTCCTCAAAAATCATCGGATTTTCAAAATTTATGCACCAAAATGAAGGTATTGAAATTCCTGATCGATCAATACCAAAATCTTAATATCGAAAATTTGAGCCTGTTGAAACTGAATTTTGACCTATGAATTCCATTTTATGATACCCTCAAAACTTCAAAATGCCTTAGCTTCGTCAAAAATCATCGGATTTTCAAAATTTTTGCACCACAATGAAGGTATTGAAATTTCTGATCGATTGGTACCAAAATCTCAATATCAAAATTTTGAGCCTGTTGAAGCCGAATTTTGACCTAGGAATTCCATTTTATGTTACCCTCAAAACTTCCAAATGCCATATCTTCCTCAAAAATCATCGGTTTTTAAAAATTTATCCACCAAAATGAAGGTATTGAAATTCCTGATCGATCGGTACCAAAATCTCAATATCAAAATTTTGAGCCTGTTGAAGCTGAATTTTGACCTAGGAATTCCATTTTATGTTACCCTCAAAACTTCAAAATGCCATATCTTCCTAAAAAATAATCGGATTTTCAAAATTTTTGCACCACAATGAAGGTATTGAAATTTCTGATCGATTGGTACCAAAATCTCAATATCAAAATTTTGAGCCTGTTGAAGCCGAATTTTGACCTAGGAATTCCATTTTATGTTACCCTCAAAACTTCCAAATGCCATATCTTCCTCAAAAATCATCGGTTTTTAAAAATTTATCCACCAAAATGAAGGTATTGAAATTCCTGATCGATCGGTACCAAAATCTCAATATCAAAATTTTGAGCCTGTTGAAGCCGAATTTTGACCTAGGAATTCCATTTTATGTTACCCTCAAAACTTCAAAATGCCATATCTTCCTCAAAAATCATCGGTTTTTAAAAATTTATCCACCAAAATGAAGGTATTGAAATTCCTGATCGATCGGTACCAAAATCTCAATATCGAAAATTTGAGCCTGTTGAATCTGAATTTTGACCAAGGTATTCCAATTTATGATACCCTCAAAACTTCAAAATGCCATAGCTTCGTCAAAAATCATCGGATTGTCAAAATTTTTGTACCACAATGAAGGTATTGAAATTTCTGATCGATTGGTACCAAAATCTCAATATCGGAAATTTGAGCCTTTTGATGTTAAATTTTGACCTAGGAATTCCATTTTATGATACCCTCAAAGCTTCAAAATGTCATAGCTTCGTCAAAAATTAACAGATTCCAAATATTAATGCACTAAAATCATCACTAACAGGGTATGTCATAGTCGGGCACGTTTGTCAATGATGTTCTTACTTGTTAAAAATGAGTTTATCCTCAATATTTTTTTACGACTACTAACAAGTTAATATATATTTGGCTTAAAGAAGTGCCTCTGATTAGTTGAAATTATATAAATATGCTGAAATTTTATAATTTGCTTCAGTAATTTGCAGCTTATATTGTCAAATGTCTAACTCTCTCTGTCTCTATCTCTAATTAGCTCGCTATCTCTGTCTCTATCTCTGTCGCTCTCTCTTTCTCTTTCTGTGCCTTTGGCCGTGGAATGCGAATGTGCCTCAATTGCTGCCATTGCTTTGAATGGGGTTCTCAGCTGTTTATATACATTGGGGAGTCATTTGAGCATAGCTAAGCTCTTCCAGCTTATCTGAGTAGCTCTCACTACCTATCTCTTTCCATCGCAATCTATGCTGGTCTCTTTCTAACGCCTACATGTAATCACACCTTTTGAACTCATTTCTGGTATTTAGACAAATGTGTGTGTTTGCATATTTGCTCATTTGGGCTGTGTGAGTGTGTGGTGTGTGTGTATGTGTGTGTGTGTGGCACAAAGTGCTTCATTTTCTTTTGCAAATGATTCATTTTTATTCATTTAAACGGATTTTAGAAAAGCGTGGGCGTCGGTTTTGAGTAGTGGGCGTGGCTATTTAGTCAGAGCAAATGAGTTGAGCTGAGAGCAAAGCGCAGCCTCTTGGCAATTTGTTATTTTTTTTGGTTTGTTGTAACAGCTGAAACCGCCAACTGTCTGTGTGTGTGTGTGTGTGTGTGTGTGTGTGGCTGCCACAACTGAAATGATTTATTTTACGCTAGGCTAAACACACACACTAACATACACACACACAGACACACACACATATATCCACAATGAGCTGGCAGTACGTGTCGCATTGTTTTGTTGAGGTTTTTTGGCCGTATTTATTTTTGGCATTCGCTACAATTCATTCATGCAACAAAACGCTGCTGCTTGCTGCTGCTGCTGTGGCTGCCACCTAATACCATCAGCACCCACTACAATTGCCAAACTGTGAGGACGTATGTCTGTCAATGGAAATGAAAATGAAAATGGCAATGGCATTTGCCATGAATAAATAACGAACACACCGGCAACATTCTGATTCTGATTCGGGGTTGTGGCATGTAGATGAGCGTTGCCTTGTGGCATGTTGCAGCTACTGATTTATGCTCAGCATACATGAAACTAAACTAGAGATAACAATGGAGCTACCAAAAGGCATTGATTGTTGTTAATGTGCCTCACAGCTGTGGGAGACCCAAAAAAAAAGAAGAACAATAAAAAAATTTCAAAAATTTCCTCATGGAACTGCGGTTTCTCCTTGGTGGCCGTCACTTTAACTTTGCAATGATAACAGCTAAACAGACATGGGAGTAACCATATATATATATGTATATAGATGTGTATATAGATGTGTATGTAGGAAGAAGCGAAAAAGGTTGAGCAGCTGCCCTCCGATGGAAGGGGTCTCTGTTCGATGCCGTTTGCAGGTGCCTTAAACATTTATGAGCGCCAATATATATATATATATATATATATATATATATCTGTATATACATATATATAAAAAAGAAACGCAGATTTTTATTGAGGCAGTTCGCGTTGCGTTGGGCGCACCGCAGAAATTGTTATAAACGTCCATGCATAATTCATAAAAGTTAAAGTGACCCCGTTGCGTATACGCAATAATCATACGCCATGACGCACACACTCACACACACACACACACACACACTCGATACACCAAAAAAAAAGGCAACTCTGCTAAAGAGCAGAACAGGAGAGAGCGAGAGTTGTGCGACGAGAGAGGGAGAGGGAGGCTGTCCGTGTTGAGGGATGCATTAAAAAAAAGCAAAGCCAGGGCACAGAACCCTCCTTGTTTGTATGCCCTTGGTGTGCTATTTAACGAATTGCCACCGTGGGAGGTTTATTGGGGCCCCGTCTAGCACAACATACGGCAGACATGACCCACAATAACAAAAAATAAAAACAAAAAAAAAAACACAGAAGAAGCAGTAGAAAATACCAGGAGGAATAAAGGATGAGAGGCAGGAGAAGCGGAACAGCACACGGCATAATGAACGCGCGCGAAAAAAGGTTGCATTTTAAATTGGCAAATGCAATGCAAGTCGAGTTTTATTTGAAATGAAAATGTTACACAAATTTAAAAAAAAAAATACAAATTGGAAAAAGTGACGAGGAAAATAAAGTCTAAAAAATGCCACATGGGAGAGAGGGAGAAAGAGACTTTAAGAGAGAGAGAGAGAGAAATGTTTATAGCGTTGCATTAAGGATCCAGAAAATTTGGAATATTTTACAGATTTGGAGTAATGAAAAAAGCAATCAATAAATAAGTTCATCATATTTTAAAAAACTCAATTAATACAAAATATTTTACAATAAATCTACTTATATTTGAAATGAAAATGTTACACAAATTTAATAAAAAAAAATAGGGAATAGTGACGAGGAAAATAGAGTCTAAAATATGCCATATGAGGGAGAGAGAGAAAGAGACTTTAAGAGAGAGAGAGAGAGAAAGAGAGAGAGAGAGCGAGGCAGAAAGGTTTATAGCGTTGCTAAACCTTCAAGGACCAAGAAAATTTTAAATATATTACAGACTTTGAGTAATGAATAAAGCAATCAATAAATAAATTTATCATATTTAAAAAAACTCAATTAAAACAAAGTATTTTACAATAATTTGAAAAAAATAAGTTATAATACTCGAAAAAAGTATTTCAATAAAGTCACTTTAAGGTAAATGTTCTAAGTGGAATGCGTATACTTGATATTTATAAAAGCATAATAAATACAAATATTACTTAATTTTATAGATTGCCCTTAAAAATTAGAAAAAAAAAACAAAAAATATTTATAAATATTTTTAGTAAAGGAACAATTCCTTAAAAAATATTACAAATATTTACAAGTAATTAAAAATACCAAAAAATGAATAGAAAAACTTACATGTAATATTTATAAAATCTAATAAAAAATAATTGAATTTTATTTTTAAATAGACGCCGAAATGAATGTTTAAATATTTTCAGTCAATCAAATATTCAACGAAAACAAAGAATAATAAATTAAAAAACTACAAAATGAGCAAATAATATTTATGCTCAACATTTGATTCTATAATTGTCTTTGGAACATTTCAATAAAGTCAATTTAAGCCAAATGAAAGAAATTGAGTGCGTATACTTGATATTGATTGTGTGAAGAGGAGAAATGCTGTTTTTTGTTAAAGGAAACTTTCCAATTCAATATGATTATTAAATCAAATAGAATAAAAGCAAAATGGCTAAAGCAAAAATATTTAATAAGATTAAAATCAACTCGAAAAAGAAATAGAAAATGTTTAATTAAATAAATGATGAAGTTGTCTAAAGCTTCTGGTAAATATTTAAGTGAATTTATCACAAAAATCAATCAATGCTTTAAATATTGCATATGCTTTGGAAAATCTCTCGCTCTCTCTCTCTCTTTCTCTGTTATATTTTGGGCTGATAATTGAGCTATAAAGTGATGAGTTGACCAGGATAATGGCCACAAATAGTGGCACGTTTGGCCATAACGCAGTCTTCAAATGGTTTTCTGTTTGCGTTGTGGAATTCGCGCCTAATTGCGGCCAAAAACAAGGACAACAACAAAAATCCTTATGACTTTTGGATGTCAGCTAAGGAGGGGCAGGCAACAGCTGATATATATATCGCATATAGTATTATGGGGGAGGAGAAGTAGCTAAAAGAGTGAAGAGTGAAGCTTGACAAGCAATGAAAGTAACCAGCATCATGATGAACATCGTCATTATCATCACACTGAACATCATTGAGTGAAAGGACATTGACGACTGCAGGATGAGCAACTGTCATGTCATGGCATTGGTAATGGAATTGGAGCTGCTTCAGCTCTATGCGAAGCACTTGGCATGTCAACGCTTGCCTCACTTGGAGGAGCAGGAGCAGGAGCAGCAGCAGTGCTGTGAGAGAATTGGGTGTCAAGCACTTTGCTTAAACCCATAATTTATGCCGCATGTTTGCCATAACTCAATGACGACGACGACAACGACGACAACGACAACAAGGACGTGCAGGAATAGGAATATCCTGTGGCTGAAATTTTCGGCAATGTCTTTGGCCTTAGATATCTCCACTCTCCACTATCCACCCTCTACGCTCTCGATATGTGCTTGATGAGCAGCAATCGATAAATACATATGCGACGCTCTTCGTCCTTCTTCGTCCTAGAAAGCGAGTTTTTTGTCGCCATCGCCTTCGATTGAGCGCACAATTGTTAGATGGCGGGCAAGATGAATGTCCTGCAATTGTGCGCATTGCCTGCCATTTGTTTGCCAGCAACAAACAGATTTACACCATCATCAGGGGACACTCCACATATCCTTGAGAGTCCCAGAGTCTGATAACAGCAGTGGCAGCAACAAATTGCATCACATGCATATAGCGTATATTTTCGGTGCACTTTTGGTGCATTATCGGAGGGCAGCATTAATAATTATGGTTATGGGATTTGGAGTGCATGTTAATGGCCAACATGCATCGATTTTCATTCCCATTCCCATTCCCATTCCCATTTTCATTCGCATTTTCATTTTCATTTGATATTTCGCATTTTGGCCTTCTGATTGCATTACCATAACACATATGCCATTTGGCACTCTCAATATGTATGTGTGTTTGTCAACCACAGCCACTAATTAGCCAATGACAAACACACACACACAAACACACAGTCACACACCCACACACACAACCACATAGTGAACATTGTATGTCACAAGTGCGTGTTTATGTTTGTTTTTCCCTCCCATATATTTAGTTTCACTTTTCCTCAACTCCGCCCCCCCCCACTCCCTATGCACAGCTTAACCCAGAACTTAATCCATGCATAACTGTAAACGTAACTGTAAATGTAACTGTAAGTGTAACAGTAACTGTAACAGTAACTGTAGTGCACTGCCAATGGAGGCTTCAAATAATAGATGAGCTTATAAATAGCTAAATCAGTTTACTATCCTATATGTATGCATAAAAGCCAATTAGCCGCCATACTTGTCTTGATCAACTTGATTGATGGTTGCGGTTGAAACAGAATAACTGCAAAGCTGTGGTGAGTTTTGGAGAAAAAGAAAACGAAAGGGAAGCAACGAGAAGGAGATATGGTTTGAGAGAGAGAGAGAGAGAGGTAAGGTTTGAAAAAGAAATAGAGATAGGGATTACAATAGAGAGACCAAGAGATACACGAATGAAGAGGAAGGTTCAGAATTTTCAAAAACCCCTTTTTTTTAAAGATTAAGTTCATTTAAAATATATTAAAATAAATAATTTACTTTTATATTTACTATTGGGAGACATTTAATTCATTTTAGGAAAATACCTTAACCTAATCCCCAACTTCTGTAAGATAAATGCCAATATAAATAAAAAAGTTATTATTTTAAATTAATAAAAATATTGTGGAAAGATAAAATTGAAAAAAGCGCAAAAGTTGCCAAATACATACATAAGTAAGAAATTTCAGAGTTAAATTTTTGTTTTTTTTTTTGGTTAAAATATTTAGAAATATATTTTTTAAATTGTCTTAAATTACAATTTCATATAAAGTGTCCAAAAGTGCTCTCAAATTTGTAAAATTGCGCTGAAAAGTCCAGATAAAAAATACATTTTCAAAAATATATGTGTAAAATTGAAATGTGGAACATGGATGCGGTCAAGTTGTGCTAAATCATTTTAAAAGCGAGCAATTAACTATTTACAGTTATTATGCAAGCGCACACTCCGCCACACACACATGCACACACACACACACACACACATACACATAGTCATGGCTACACATACAAATAAGTAAATTACAAATTATAAGCCATATTTAATTACCAATGAGCAGCGTTTGCCAAAATGGAGGTGAGGCAACTGTAATGACAGAGAGACAGAGAGAGAGAGAGAGAGAGAGAAAAGAGATAGAATTAGTTCAGCTGTAACATAGAGCGAATGGAGGTAGATAGTGGGAGAGGGGAAAAGAGGGCGGCTGGGAGTATTTTGTGGTAAATGTGGCAGAGTGTGTATGACAGGGAAAGGTAGTCAGAAATTTGGGGGAAGGTTATGGAGTCAAATTGAAAGTGTTTTCGTTTTTGTCATACATTGCAACTGCAATTGTTTTGGTTGTGTGCCAACCACACACACACACACATACACATAATAATAATATAATATAATTGAATAATGTGTGTGTGGCATTGTTTTTACATTTTGTGGCAGCCCCCAAAATAACACACGAAACGATATGGAAACCGATATGCGGACTTTGTGTAATTTCAATTAAATGCTCATTGGCGAACCCAAAAAGAGACAGAGAGAGAGAGAGAGAGAGAGAGAGGAGAAGGGAAGCAATTGAGAGTTTTGTGGCATTCAATAAACTAAATGTTAAACGCCTTTTAATGAGTTTTCCCCTCACAGAGGCAACTACTAATGAAGCGTATCGCAAATATGGCAAAGAAATATTGCGTATACGCAACGGCGGCCATGATAAACTCTTGTAGTTTAGGGCAGGTCATCTGAGAATGGCTAACAGCAGGCTACGGGAAAGGGGCAGGGGTCAGGGCAGAGATAATGCTTTTGTATATGGGGAGCAAATGGCATTGTAACTCTTTACAAATAAGCAGCATTTCCGTGCCAGGCTTGTGTTTGGCATAAAGCCAAAGATAAATGGCAACTACCAAATGCCAGGCTAAAATACAAGTAAGCTAAATGGAAGGTCAGCGACGAGGGGGAGCTGATGGGGGGGGTAAGGAGGCGGCTAACAAACTGAATTTTTGTTGGTCATATACTCGTCCAAGTGAAAGCCAAAGCTGAAGCTGAAGTCAAAGCCAAAGCCAAAGCCGAAGCAGAAAAGTGTAACAAATCTTGTGCCAGTTATTTCACAACTCACACTACTCTCTCTACTCCGTCTCTTCTCGCAGTTCTCTCCCCTCTCAGTTGTCTCTCCTCTCAGTTCTCGATTACTCGCTTGCTGTTGTTGCTGCCTTTCGAGGGCGAATTTATGGGCGCGCATGTCACTGCACACAAAAAGTTAAACAACGCGCAACGGAAGTGCGACAACAACGAGACAACGAGACACTCTCTCTCCTCCTCATCTATATATCTCTGTTTCTCGCTTATTCTCTCTTTGGCCACACTCTTTCATAGTTGGTTTCGCGCAAAAAAACAGTACGCAAAACAAACAGGAAGTACAGGCATTGCTATGCAATTTCTAGACGCCTTCGTGACAAACTGCGAAATCAGAGCATCAAATTCACATGCCACACAAACACACACACACACATATGCACACTATCACACACACACACCAACATACACATTGCAATGCAATCACATACGCTCTCATTATCATGAATCACTAACTAAATATGTAACAAACTACGATTGCAAACTGGCTGAACAAGTAGAGAAGACTTTTAGATACCATTCCACTTTTATTTAAATTTATTTATATATTTTTTAAAAAATTTAGAAATATTTTATAAGCAAAAAAAAAAAATATTTTTAATATTTTTCTCTATTTGCCCATACGATATCTATAGTCTATAATCGCTTTCATGCCCTCAGCGATTTAATTAAACGGAACTGAAATTCAACTCAAAATATTACGTATACGTCATGTATTCGCCAGTACAACTAGGCTGGGGTAAATAGGGTAAACGTATAGAAAAGGTATTCTATAAATATTATTAATACGATTCAGCAATGATATAAATATAAGCTTTTTATTTACAAATATTTCAGCATAAATATTAAAACTTAGTCATTAATAAATATCAATAAAAAAATCTTTAAAAAATTGGCGTAATTTTCCCAGAATTTTTGTAGTCTGGCATACCCCATGGAATAACCCTATCAACTAGTTTTATTTGGCTTGGATCACGTTTAGAGTCGGTCTAGGCTGCTAACAGCATTAACTAGCAGCGCCTTCGGGTCGTATGTGTAATGCGCTTGGCATGAACTCAGAGCCGTTTGCCTGTGTGTGTGTGTGTTAGTGGTGTATATTTTTTAGTGCAGAAGCCAACTTCCGTCGCTTGTTGACATATTTCCACTTCATTGGAATGAATAGAGAGGGAGAGAGAGAGAGAGAGAGAGAGAGAGCAACGGCGGCAGCAGCAGCAGCGAAGCAGGCAAATGAAGATACAGCCGCGACAGCCTCGGGCGCCTGCGAACGTCGCGATTCATTCAGGTGTGCAGCAAAAGCAGCAGCAGCAGCAAAAACAAAACATCACAAGCAGAGAAGGGGATGATGGCAAGTGAGATACTCTAGATACTCTACTCTCCACTTTCTAGGAGGCGAAGCATACACATATGTATTTTGTGTACATCTGTAATGTAGGCAATGGTTTTAAGGAATAAATCAAATTAAAAATTAAATGAAAATAAAATGTAACAAAATTTAAAAAAAAAATATATAAAAATTAAATGAAAATGTAAGTTAGGCAATGGTCTTAAGGAAAAAATTTCAAATAAAATAAAATAAAATAAAATAAAATAAAATAAAATAAAATAAAATAAAATAAAATAAAATAAAATAAAATAAAATAAAATAAAATAAAATAAAATAAAACAAAAAATGAAATAAAATAAAATAAAAAAAATACAATAAAATACAATAAAATAAAATAAAAATTTTCTAAAAATTATATGAAACTAAATTAAAAAAATTCAAAATAACATATAAAAATGAAATATAATTGTAAGTTAGGCAATGGTCTCAATAATAAAATATAAATAAAATATAATAAAATAATATAAAAAAAAAAAATAAAATAAAATGCAAAATAAAAATGCAAAAATATAAATTTTACAAAAAAGTAAAAATCAAATTCTACACACTTTAAATAACGAAAAAAGATTCAATAAATAAAATCTAAACAGAAGCTGATATACCCTCTCTCGTACCACTTCAAAGGGTATCTCAGCAGCGAGGAAAAAAATGGAGTTGTCGGAAACTGGCTGAATGTGCTGGCAGTCAGCTAACGACAAATATTTGACACTTGGCTGGCAGGAGGCGGTGCTAAAATATGCGAGACATGTGCCAGGACAGCACGCGGAAGGGACAAGAGGCGTGCGTATCCTGCACGTACGTATCATTTGGCAGAGACTGCCAGAGACACATTCTGCACATCACTCGCTATCTCTTCATCTCTTACTACCTCTTTCACTCTCGTTCTCTCTCTCTCTGTCTTTGTCTCAGTTTGTTTTGTGTTTTTTAATTTGTGTCAAATTGTTGCTAAAATGCAAAACGCATTGTTTTTCCCGGCAGTCAGACACAGGACAATGTCAAACTGACTATGTATGTGTGTGTGTATATGTATGTGTGTGTGTGTATTGTACTTATGCTTGTTCAACTAACAATTGTTGTTGCTGTTGCTGTTCGCCTTGTTAACACAGTTTTGTGCTTTTGTTTTGCGGACGCAAAGGTTTTTGTTATTATTGTGGCATAAGAAAAGCAGTTGTTATTGTTGCTGATGTTGTAGTAGTCGCAGCAGTTGTTAAAAGGGTCTGCATAGTGCATGGATATCCCATCTCTACTATGTCCATCCTCCCCCCTTTATGCTCTTCACATCCTGCAGTTCGCGCAACAATAAAATGTTGTTACAAATTCATTACCGAAGGCGTTAAATTTGACACAGTTTTGCCAGCGGACTGCAATGCAAGCTAGAAGAAGACAGCTAAAATGCAAAACAGAGAGGGAGATAGTGCAGAAAAAGTAAAAGAAAGCAGAGAAAAAGAGAAACCCAAAAAGGGAAACAGAGCGCAACATGCAACAATACTCAGCATAGTCCACGGACTTAATATATGGTCTGCTTAATGCCGGGGTAGCTGTCTCTGTCTCAGAGGGCAGATCAAATAGTTTCTCGGCCAACATCTAACTAATCGTCATGTTCTTAATATTTCTGTTTCTCTTAATGTTATTAAAAAAACCGAAAATTTTCTGATGTACATCTTCTTTATCCCAATCGATTCTGGTACTCGAAGCTAGCATTCAGCATTCTATTTGAAGTGTTTCTGATGAATATTTCTCGAGATATGGTCAAAAGTTTGTCAAAAATTGCCTTAGAAAACCCTAAAAACACTATAACAACCGTATCACAACTTTAAATAGCCGCAATACTGCGATATCTCAATCAATTTTTATGAAATTCATGATTTCTGAGTGATCTGAATCAAGATATTATTCTTGAAAAGTGAACGCTACGGTTTCTAAAATGGTTCTTTGAATCCCAATAAATTCGTTGCAACCCTCGCGTTGAGATTAGCATTGGCAAAAATATCACTGCATAACATTAGGCGCAATATTTGAGTGTATTCGTTCCTTGCTGCTTTTGTTGTTGTTTTTATTCGCTGGCCATTTTCATGTTGCTCTTTATACGCTTTCCCTGTTTCTGTTGCTCTCTGCTTTGTTTTATGTAATCCATATAATTTTTGTTGTCTACTTTTTATTACCATTTGCATTATATAGATTTTTTTATCGAAGATTTCCACGCATTTTCACACATATTTCCAGTAGATGTGTGTGTTGAGGGGGGCGTGTCAAGCGCAAGAGCGAGAGAATGATAGAGAGAGAGAGAGAGAGAGAGATCGAGTGGGAGAGAGATAAACAAAAAGGATTATTATCATTTTGACATTTTGCTAACGCGATTCCTTTGCCACTTTGCATCTAAATCGAAATTACAAACGCACGCATGCACACACACACACCTACACAACACCCTCTTAGAGAGACACCCACTCACACACACACGCAAGCAAATGTGTAGCCATTGAGTCATAAAACATGAACAAGACAACAACTTCCGCCCGCGTTCAACAATAACAACAACAACAATGACGACGACGTCGACGACTTCGAGCGACTTTCGCGCTTCGATTATAATCAGTATCTTTGTGGTGTTGTTCTTGTTGTTGTTGTTGTTGTTGTGGCATTAACCTTAGGGTTTAATTTGTAGCAACTTCCGTTTCGAGTTTAGGCAATATGCAAAATTACTTAAATTGCGATTTCCGACCATTTCCGTTTAATTTGGGCATCCCCATCCATAGTCTCTCTTTCTTATCCACAATTTTGTTCATTCCCCCCAAACTTAATTGAAGTTGCTTCTTAATTGTAAAGAGCTCGCTATCTCTTTTTCTCCACTCTGTCTCATTCTCCCACTCATTCTAGCTCGCTATCTATTCTCTCTGCAGTCTGTCCTATTCTAGCTGGCCAAGTTAATACATGTCCTTTGGCCATTGTTTCAATTGCTGCACAATTCGCCAATTCTCTGATTCCGTTGCTTCGTTGCTGTTGCAAATCGAAATCGCATATTCAAAGGCGTCTCCAGCTTGTTCAGCAATGAAAATTACTTGTGGGCAAAAGTCAAAAACTTGAAAATTAAGTAAAGAAAAAAAGTGAAGAAAAATATGGCAGAGAAATTGATTTTGCGAGTGTTGCAGCTGCTCTACTGTATAGATACCCTGTATTAATATGATAACGTCACCATTTTCTAAACAATTTTTCTAATCAGATAATCTATTATTAAAATAAAGAAAATATATAAGAAATTATCAGAGAATTATAATTTGATGTTGTTAAAGCTGAATATTGAAATGAGGGAAACAAAAAAAGGCATATAGAAAAATAAATTGAATTTTTCTAATGATGAAGTTGCTCTACTGAAAGATACTCTGTAAATTGTTATTTTTCTCATCTGACAAGTGAAGGAAATATCGTTTAGTGTATAATAAAAGTATAAGAAAAGATAATATATGCTAGAGTAATTTAGAAATTGCAAGTGTTGAAATTGTTCAACTGATAAATACATAATAATATCGTAATATCATAATCGTAATATAATAATTTTTATAATCATTAGAATTATTTACAGAAGAATGTATAACTGTTGACTTGCCAGACGATTAGTGGATTTTCAACTGCTTGTCATCTACTCTTTTTACAAAGCACTTTTTATCTGAAACTCCCCTTTTTGTTGCCCAGATACATTTCCAGGGTATATACAGCAGCTAACATGCGTGTATATGTAAGTGGGAGTGGGAGAGTGTGTATGAGTGGGTGTGTGTGTGTAGTTGATTCTATTCCACATTTAACCTTTGGCTGCCATTACAAATGTCCGGTTAGCGGCGGGATTGTAACCAGCTGCAATGGACAATATCGATTGACCCCGTTTCCATTTTCGATTGCAATTCGTTTCAGTTTCATGCACTCACCCAGCATCTCCTCCACTCTCCACTCTCCAATTTCCCAATCTTGCCCCTTTCACTCCCCTCTGGCCATACGTATAGCGAAGAGCATCCGTTACAGCAGCAGCAAAGAAAACATAATTTACTTCCGCCTGAGCGCATTGACTTTTGGAATTCATTTAACGCCGAACTGAGACAGGACGAGACGAAGAAGGATATGGAGGAGGACGAGGAGGAGAAGGAGGTGTGGCTACAGCTTGCTATGATACTGCTGACCATGCTTAAATGCGGCTCATTTATCAATTGCTACTTAGCATTGTCCAGAGTCCATTGTCCATTTCAACTATCCACCAGTTGCTGCTGCTTCCACCATCATTCAGAGTTCAGCGCGAGGATGTGCTTCAGGGTGGCAAGGATAAATGAGAAGCGACTGTTGGGTCCACAGTCAGCCAGTTGGAATAAGGTCAAATGCGTTTTCTTCTGCCGTTTCCGATTTCCGTTGTTGCACTTCAAAAATTGACTTTTACAAGAAAACAATTGCAGCGCTGATAAGTGGTCGAGAGTTGCCAACCCACCGACAGGGCACGTCCTCAGCCACGTCCACGTCCACGCTCACTGTCGTCATCAACCTCCACACAACCAACTCCTCACACTCCCATCTCCTGGCACAACGTACTCTAGCTTAACATTCCCGTCGCCGGTTGTCGCAGATGCGAAGCAAAGGCAAAACAATGAAAAAGACAACTATATACTTTCATTCCCAACGAATAGTGCATACTCTATCATAATATATCTTTAAATGCAGAATTGAACTGGGATCGAAACTATAAATAAATCCAGAAGTTTCATCAAAAACGGTTAATTTTTGGCCAAGTTATGTCAGCTCAAAGTTTGAATAGGACTAATCTTAAGAAAAATGAGGTTTTGGATCACTTTTCGCCACATTTTTGGCCATAACTCTGGAAATGCTAGTGAGAAACCCCTCAAATAAGCTTCAATTTGAAAAATGGGGTCATCATCGTCTTAGCCTCAAATTTTATGAAAATCGGTTGATAGGTTGCGCTAATGTGACTTTCCATATTAAAGCTAACTCTGATTTAGTGTTTCTATAGTACTTTGACGTACTTCTTTGCACAATTTTGGCGATATCTCAAGAAATACTTATCAGAAACACCTCAAATAAAAAGCAGAATGCTAGATTAGAGTCCTAGAATCGATTAGAGTCAAAAAGTTAAAGTCAAAAATTTTTTCATTTTTGAAGATATTGTCAAGGGGTTTATATGCAAAACTGGTCAAAAAAAGTCGAAAAATTGAAAACACCGAATCTGGAAAAACATTGAATACAGAATTCAACTGGTATAAAAACTGTAAACAAAAACACAAATTTCATTAAAATCGTATAATTTTTGGCCAAGTTATGGCAAATCAAAGTTAGAATATGACTCATTTTAAGGAAAATGGCGTTTTGGATCAGTTTCTGAGACATTATGGCTATATCTTGAGTAATACTTATCACAAACACCTCAAATATGTTTAATTTTCAAAAATAGGGTCATCATTGTATTATCCTCAAATTTCGTGAAAATCGGATCATAGGTTACACAATTGTGACTTTGCATATTGAAGTTACTGCTGTTATAGTGTTTCTACTGTATGTCGAGGTACTTCTTTGCACAGTTTTGGCCATATCTCGAAAAATACTTATCAGAAACACCTCAAAAAAAGAGAGAATGCTAGATTTGAGTACTAGAATCGATTATAGTCAAAAAATGGGAGTTGAAAAGTATTTGATTTTTGGTGATGGTTACGACAATTTTGATTTGATTTTTGACCAAGTTAATATTAGGACTTATTTTCAGGATAATGGCTTGTCGGATTAAGTTTTGACTGCCTTTTGACAGTGGTTTTTAAATAATTAATCATCGTTTTGCTATTCCGATGTATAATTCTCAAGAAGTCTTTAAGTGTTGTGAGAATGCTCCATGATTTTTCTTGATAATCGTTTTTGTAGAGTATTTGGGAGACGAATCTCAATGAAAAACATTGTCTGCAACTGGAAATCGTTCTGCCGATGGAGTATTTCTTTATTGTAAGCGGAACCAGATAAAAGGTGGACATAGTTGAGGGGGTAGGGGGTAGGTTCGAGAACGTGGGCCTATTAAGCAAATTGAATTGCAAGCTGGTGCAGCTGGAGGAGCATACGCACTTCGGATTCGGATCGATTGTGGGAGATTCCTAAGTGGACATATGGTCAAATAATGCAATTGAAGTGCAATTCAATTGAGTTAACAAATTTCAATTGGGTCGAGGGTCGGTGGTATTTTTGAATACTCGAAGGTTTATGATTGCAACTATTTGATGGGTGTCCACTTTTATGTTTAATGACTTAGTTATTATGCCCCATTGGCAGTGTAAGTTTTCGAGGAGACGAGGGGCAGTCAGAGAGGCAAATAGACGAAAAGTTTTTGCGGTTAAGTGGCATTTGGCTTGGATGTGTTTGTTGGCATTGACTGTGCTGCTTCTGGCCAAGTTACTGGCCAAGTTGTTGGCAATGCTGGTTCAGCGTTTGTGCAATTTCTTTTGGCCATTTGTTTTATGATTGGTTTCGTTATGACCAACAGACAGTATTTATTCAAGTATTTGATATTCGAGTTTCTTTGTCCCTGGCACAGGTATTGCAATTTCAATTCAGATGCGTATTTACTTTAGACCCGAGTTAATAGTCGTCCTTCGTTAAAGCAAGGACACCGCATAACTTAATTATAAGTCCGAAAAGACAGAGAAAGAGTGGGAGAGAGAGAGAGATTGAGGGGAGCATAGCAAATAAGGAAAAGGATGCTGAATTTTTCATAAACTTCTAATTGAGCCATTGAGCTGTCTACGCATTCTATAGCACCTGCCCAGCAAATTTCAATTGCCAATTTGTTATTGAAATATTTTGTGTATTGCTAATGAATTGAGCACAGCAAACAAACTATATATGGATATGCACAAATCTATATATAGAAACATGTAGTTTCAGGCTCAGAGGGACAGCAAGAGAGAAAGAGAGAGAGAGAGAGAGAGAGAGATCCTCGGCTATGGCCTGGGCTTTACAGTTGGGTAATAGCCTTCAATATTTAATGCCAATTTATGTTGCATTGTGTCTTACAACGCACAGGACAAGTGTCCTTTGTTTCTGGCCCCCCTTGTTGTGCCCGGGATATGTTGCATCAATTAAAGGTAATTCATTCATGTGAATATTGCATGACATTAGCAGACAAGCTCCACCTGGGATAGAGACTCAACAGCTGCAGTTGGGAGCAGCAAGGACTTGGAACTAAGGACGATAACTTTCAGCTTGCTGATATGATATGCAAATATGTGTGTCTTACACTCAGCGAAAAATCCAATTAGATATTCTAATTTTGAGCAAAGTGCTGAGATTTCTCTCTCAGTGCACTCCAATGGCCATTATCCTGCCTGCACTTGACAAATAGCGACAAGACAAGCGGCATGAGAGGGGAACTGGAAATGCAGTTCTCAGCAATTCGCACCTGCCATTTACCTGCGTGATAACGATAATTGGTCACACAGTATTGCACAATTGTGCATGTCCTGAGCTCACAAAATTCCAATTTCAGCCGAGTTAATTGCAGAGGACATCGCAACACAGCAACGACTACTGCAACAGGACTTGGAACAGGATTCGACAAATGGTGTCACAGTTGGTGTCTAATTGTTGTTCCCATTTGAAATATGCATTTAAATGATTTATTTCTGCATTTTCTTGTTGCTAACAAACTCATAAATTTTAATTTAAATTCAGAATATTTTGTTGATTTTCAAATTAGTATAAAAGAGTGTCCTGCAGCTAAGAGTACTCTATAATCTAAAATATTATTGTTTACTTTTATTAATTGTATGTGATTTTGTAGCTTATTAGTTAAATAAATCTTTAATAATATGACTTCTTATTTATTTTATTTAAATTTTTATTTTTTTTATTTAAATAAATATCTTTGGCTTATGACTGCATATTTATGCTACTTTTAGTATAAAGAATTGAAAAACTCGATATTTTTTTTTTAGTTTGTAATTTGCATTCAATTTGAAATAAATTTCCCAATGATATAATTTTTGTTATGAGTACATCTAAAACACATAGAAGTGAAGACCTGGTAAACCCCTCCATCCATTGTTATATACAGGGTATTATAACTAAATCGCATTTAAAATTCCATTTGTTTGATTCTTTTGTTGGCATATCTCAGTCTCAAACTCAGTTTCAGTTTCACGTAGCGAATGCAATTTACTTTGTTTTATACATAATATATTTTATATAAATAGTATATGAAGAGCATTCTTTTTAAGCTGGCGTCGAAAAAAAGTATCTCATTGTACAAGTAACTTGAAGTTTAACAGCTGTCGTTTGAGGGCAAGTCGTATTACCACATTGACAATTGCTAATAAAATCAAAAGTTTTTCTGTGTCACGCCCACACTCAGCACAATATCAACGCCCACATTCAATAACCCACACATAGAGAGAGAAAAGTTTTGCCAGCCCAGCTGCGACTTGCACAGAGACAGAGAAAGATTCTTTGACTGAGTAACTTGTGGCATAAATAAAAGTCGAGCACCTGATATATACATATATTGTACATATATCTATATATATATATATCTATATACATATACTATATAGTATATGTAGGCAAGCATCCCGTATATTCGTAGACTGTTCCAAAGTTTTACTTTGTCGGCTGTCCGCTTCACCTGCCAATGGGCGAGTGCAAAATTTTCGCAAAATATTTGCATGCTAAACTTTAGTCATAATTCCAAGCACAGGCAACAGTCTATCCCTTTTACTCTCCTTCTCTCTTGTTCTCTATCTAACTCTATCTAACTCTCTCTCTCTCTCTCTCTCTCTTTCTGGCTACTTTATACTGTTCACTTGAGCATTTGATATTTGGCTCTGTTGTAGCAGTTTCGCTTTATACCATTTTCGCAAGTTGTGCAGCGCCTTAGGCATTGGCATCGGACACGATGACGGCGATACTCTTTCATTATCATCATCATCATCATCATCATTATCATCATCATCATCATCATCATCATCATCATCATCATCATCATCATCATCATCATCATCATCATCATCATCATCATCATCATCATCATCATCATCATCATCATCATCATCATAGTCATCATGTTGTATTCGCAGTTTGCTTCGAGTTGCGAATTTGGTTTCACATTGCCTACTTTCAGGCGCGCCCTATTGATTTTAGGCAAATTCGCTGTTTTTTTTGCTAGATATATTTTTTTGACTGAAGCTCAATTGGCATTCAAATGGCAAATATAACTATTTGCACAACAAATTCGAATAGAACGCGAAAAAAACACAAAAATTAACTTTGTTTATATCAACGGATATAGAGCATATACAATTACAATGAAGATGAGGTTCGGTATAAAATAAATGTATACTTTATAGTAATGTTTTAAATGTTTTATATTCCTTAGCATAATTCTGAATGTTCACTAATTTTAAATACAAAATGTATGGTCATTTTGTGTTTTCGATCTCAACTATCTATGATTTTTTTGTGCATGAATCTCAACTGTAACCGTAATCTTGATTTACAATATCCTTTTAGGGCAAATAATTTTAGTTACGAGTATAGTGTGCTTTTAGGCATCAGTCGAGTGCATAAAATGATTTCTGTTAAATACACACATATACACATTTAGTTGCCCACATCAGAACACATACATCTGTATATACATATGTATGTACATATGTATAGAAACACTTTGTGAGGCGCGTGAGTTAACATAAAAGCTGGCATTTTGCTGGCAATAAATGTTTGCGGTTTCGATGTTCAAATGGCCGCATTTACACTTCAGCCTACAAGCACACACACATTCACACATATTCACATACACACATACTCATACACACACTTTTGTATACATTTTGGGTCTGAGTCCTTGGCCAGCAACCATTTTGACCACAAGAGCCGTAATTTTTCGGTTACTTTCAATGACCGATTCCGAGTCGAGTCGAGTTGAAAACCCCCAAAAAGCACTTGAGGCATGTTTTCACTATACAGACAAAAATAAAACAACAACTTTTAAATGCTCAACAGATAGTAGATTAAAGGGAGAAAGAGAGAGAGGTATAGAGTGTTCATCTTCAGTTTTTTTCTGCTTCTTTATAAAATGCATAGTTGTTGACCTTGTGCCTGTGAAAATTGTGAAAATTGTTTGCCAGGTGTGCCAATTGAGTTGAGTTGAGTTGAGATGAGTTAAGTCCTTAGCTAAAACTTGTTAGTTGGCATTTTTAGAAAATGCATTCGAATGCATGTAGAGCTGCTAACCAACCCTTCCCCTCTCACAAACACACTTCTCACCGTCAAGTGCTGGCAGGGAAGGGGGGGTGGGGGTGTCCCTCACAGCGTAAACTAAACGAAGCGTGCGCCTCTTGAGGCAAAGTCAACGACGCTCATGCATATATATTTTCGGCACGCACTGTGCTACAGAGAGGGGGAGAAAGAGTGAGAGAGAGAGTGAGAAAGATTGAGAGGGAGAATAAGAGAAAGATTGAGAGGTGGATGAGAAGTGGAAGTTTGCTTTGTGGTCAGGTAAACCATTTGCAGCTTTGCTTTTGCATTTTTCTTCATTCTTACTCTCTCTCTCTCTCTCTCTCTCTCATTCTCTGACTCTTTCTCTTTTTCTCTCTCTCTCTCTCTCTCTCTTTCTCTTGAGCAGCTTTTTGGATACGTTTGCGTTTGACATGCATTGACTATGCATAACTGCAACCTCTAACTGGAATTTAAGGGGGGGAAACGAACCAAAAAAATGGGGAAAAAGGCGTCGCCACTTTGGCGGTCGTTTCAGCTGCAAATCTGCGTGATCTTGCTTTTCCAATTGCTGCCAAAAAATACAACCCCTTGCTTTTCCACATTTCCACTGAGAAAAGCAAAAACTTAAAGCGTAGAATAAAACACATGCCTTGGTTCTGTGACTTTGTGCATGTCATAGAAATAATGAATATTAACTACAGGAAACTTTATTGCTGCTTGGGTTTCCCCCAAAATGTATATGAAAATGGAAAAATGACAGAAAAACAACATGCAAATTACGCTTGTTCTCTTGTTGCCGCTTTAAGAGATTTTTCCATTACAATACAACTGCTGCTAATCCCATTAAAGCTGTAAAAAACTGATTGGCAAGTGTAAAAATTATGAGTTGACGGAAGTCTCTACAAAAATTCTTTCAATGAATGGTACCTTCAAAACTTCAAAATGCCATATCTTCCTCAAAAATAATCAGATTTAAAAAATTTATGCACCAAAATGAAGATATTGGCATTCCTGATCGATTGGTACCAAAATCTCAATATCGAAAATTCGAGCCTATTGAAGTTCAATTTTGACCTAGGACATCCATTTTATGGTACCCTAAAATCTTCAAAATGCCATATCTTCCTCAAAAATTGATTCTATACCATTAACAAAAATGCATGAATTTAAAAATTTGGTTGATTTTTCGAAAAGTTGTGCGTTTTTAAAGTTAAGAAGATTTTAATTTTTGTACTAAAATCTATATCTTTACTATTTGTTTTTCCTGGTCCATATTTTCTGATTAATGCCAATGATGTTAGATATCGATGCAAAATAGGATTAAAGTCATTCACAGAAATGCAACATTTTTTGAAATCGGTTGATATTTGACAAAGTTATGGCATTTCAAAGTTAAGAGAGTTTTCAGAAATATGTAAAAATGGCAACAGAAGTCCAAAAATTAAATACGACAATATTAATAAACTTTTGATGCATTTTGAAAATTGATTCTATACCATTAACAAAAATGCATGAATTTAAAAATTTGGTTGATTTTTCGAAATGTTGTGCGTTTTTAAAGTTAAGAAGATTTTCATGTTTGTTTTAAAATCTATATCTTTACTATTTATTTTTCCTGGTCCATATTTTCTGATTAAAGCCAATGATGTTAGATATCGATGGAAAATAGGATCAAAGTGATTCACAGAAATGCAACATTTTTTTAAAATCGGTTGATATTTGACAAAATTATGGCTTTTCAAAGTTGAGAGAGTTTTCAGAAATATGTAAAAATGGCCACAAAAAGTCCAAAAATTAAAAATGACAAAATTAATAAACTTTTGATGCATTTTGAAAGTGGATTCTATACCGTTAACAAAAATGCATGAATTTAAAAATTTGGTTGATTTTTCGAAAAGTTGTGCGTTTTTAAAGTTATGAAGATTTTCATGTTTGTACTAAAATCTATATCTTTACTATTTGTTTTTCCTGGTCCATATTTTCTGATTAAAGCCAATGATGTTAGATATCGATGGAAAATAGGATCAAAGTCATTCACAGAAATGCAACATTTTTTGAAATCGGTTGATATTTGACAAAGTTATGGCATTTCAAAGTTAAGAGAGTTTTCAGAAATATGTAAAAATGGCAACAGAAGTCCAAAAATTAAATACGACAATATTAATAAACTTTTGATGCATTTTGAAAATTGATTCTATACCATTAACAAAAATGCATGAATTTAAAAATTTGGTTGATTTTTCGAAATGTTGTGCGTTTTTAAAGTTAAGAAGATTTTCATGTTTGTTTTAAAATCTATATCTTTACTATTTATTTTTCCTAGTCCATATTTTCTGATTAAAGCCAATGATGTTAGATATCGATGGAAAATAGGATCAAAGTGATTCACAGAAATGCAACATTTTTTAAAATCGGTTGATATTTGACAAAGTTATGGCATTTCAAAGGTAAGAGAGTTTTCAGAAATATGCAAAAATGGCAACAGAAGTCCAAAAATTAAATACGACAATATTAATAAACTTTTGATGCATTTTGAAAGTGGATTCTATACCGTTAACAAAACTGCATGAATTTAAAAATTTTGGTTGATTTTTCGAAAAGTTGTGCGTTTTTCAAGTTATGAAGATTTTAATTTTTGTACTAAAATCTATAACTTTACTATTTGTTCTTCCTGGTCCATATTTTCTGATTAAAACCAATGATGTTAGATATCGATGCAAAATAGGATCAAAGTCATTCACAGAAATGCAACATTTTTTGAAATCGGTTGATATTTGACAAAGTTATGGCATTTCAAAGTTAAGAGAGTTTTCAGAAATATGTAAAAATGGCAACAGAATTCCAAAAATTAAATACGACAATATTAATAAACTTTTGATGCATTTTGAAAATTGATTCTATACCATTAACAAAAATGCATGAATTTAGAAATTTGGTTGATTTTTCGAAATGTTGTGCGTTTTTAAAGTTAAGAAGATTTTCATGTTTGTTCTAAAATCTATATCTTTACTATTTATTTTTCCTAGTCCATATTTTCTGATTAAAGCCAATGATGTTAGATATCGATGCAAAATAGGATTAAAGTCATTCACAGAAATGCCACATTTTTTGAAATCGGTTGATATTTGACAAAGTTATGGCATTTCAAAGTTAAGAGAGTTTTCAGAAATATGTAAAAATGGCAACAGAATTCCAAAAATTAAATACGACAATATTAATAAACTTTTGATGCATTTTGAAAATTGATTCTATACCATTAACAAAAATGCATGAATTTAAAAATTTAGATGATTTTTCGAAAAGTTGTGCGTTTTTCAAGTTATGAAGATTTTAATTTTTGTACTAAAATCTATATCTTCACTATTTGTTTTTCCTGGTCCATATTTTCTGATTAATGCCAATGATGTTAGATATCGATCCTTAGATGTTAGATATCGATGTTAGATATTTGATCCTTTTTTTTTTCCTGCTTGTCTTTCAACGAGAAAAGACGTACGATGGCAACCTCTTCGCACCTCAATCCAAAAATTAAATACGACAATATTAATAAACTTTTGATGCATTTTGAAAGTGGATTCTATAAGGTTAACAAAACTGCATGAATTTAAAAATTTTGGTTGATTTTTCGAAAAGTTGTGCGTTTTTCAAGTTATGAAGATTTTAATTTTTGTACTAAAATCTATAACTTTACTATTTGTTCTTCCTGGTCCATATTTTCTGATTAAAACCAATGATGTTAGATATCGATGCAAAATAGGATCAAAGTCATTCACAGAAATGCAACATTTTTTAAAATCGGTTGATATTTGACAAAGTTATGGCTTTTCAAAGTTGAGAGAGTTTTCAGAAATATGTAAAAATGGCCACAAAAAGTCCAAAAATTAAAAATGACAAAATTAATAAACTTTTGATGCATTTTGAAAGTGGATTCTATACCGTTAACAAAACTGCATGAATTTAAAAATTTGGTTGATTTTTCGAAAAGTTGTGCGTTTTTAAAGTTATGAAGATTTTCATGTTTGTACTAAAATCTATATCTTTACTATTTGTTTTTCCTGGTCCATATTTTCTGATTAATGCCAATGATGTTAGATATCGATGCAAAATAGGATTAAAGTCATTCACAGAAATGCAACATTTTTTGAAATCGGTTGATATTTGACAAAGTTATGGCATTTCAAAGTTAAGAGAGTTTTCAGAAATATGTAAAAATGGCAACAGAAGTCCAAAAATTAAATACGACAATATTAATAAACTTTTGATGCATTTTGAAAATTGATTCTATACCGTTAACAAAAATGCATGAATTTAAAAATTCGGTTGATTTTTCGAAAAGTTGAGCGTTTTTAAAGTTAAAAAGATTTTCATTTTTGTACTAAAATCTATATCTTCACTATTTGTTTTTCCTGGTCCATATTTTCTGATTAAAGCCAATGATGTTAGATGTCGATGGAAAATAGGATCAAAGTGATTCACAGAAATGCAACATTTTTTAAAATCGGTTGATATTTGACAAAGTTATGGCATTTCAAAGTTAAGAGAGTTTTCAGAAATATGCAAAAATGGCAACAGAAGTCCAAAAATTAAATACGACAATATTAATAAACTTTTGATGCATTTTGAAAGTGGATTCTATACCGTTAACAAAACTGCATGAATTTAAAAATTTTGGTTGATTTTTCGAAAAGTTGTGCGTTTTTCAAGTTATGAAGATTTTAATTTTTGTACTAAAATCTATAACTTTACTATTTGTTCTTCCTGGTCCATATTTTCTGATTAAAACCAATGATGTTAGATATCGATGCAAAATAGGATCAAAGTGATTCACAGAAATGCAACATTTTTTAAAATCGGTTGATATTTGACAAAGTTATGGCTTTTCAAAGTTGAGAGAGTTTTCAGAAATATGTGAAAATGGCCACAAAAAGTCCAAAAATTAAAAATTACAAAATTAATAAACTTTTGATGCATTTTGAAAGTGGATTCTATACCGTTAACAAAACTGCATGAATTTAAAAATTTGGTTGATTTTTCGAAAAGTTGTGCGTTTTTAAAGTTATGAAGATTTTCATGTTTGTACTAAAATCTATATCTTTACTATTTGTTTTTCCTGGTCCATATTTTCTGATTAATGCCAATGATGTTAGATATCGATGCAAAATAGGATTAAAGTCATTCACAGAAATGCAACATTTTTTGAAATCGGTTGATATTTGACAAAGTTATGGCATTTCAAAGTTAAGAGAGTTTTCAGAAATATGTAAAAATGGCAACAGAATTCCAAAAATTAAATACGACAATATTAATAAACTTTTGATGCATTTTGAAAATTGATTCTATACCATTAACAAAAATTCATGAATTTAGAAATTTGGTTGATTTTTCGAAAAGTTGTGCGTTTTTAAAGTTAAGAAGATTTTCATGTTTGTACTAAAATCTATATCTTTACTATTTGTTTTTCCTGGTCCATATTTTCTGATTAAAGCCAATGGTGTTAGATATCGATGCAAAATAGGATTAAAGTCATTCACAGAAATGCAACATTTTTTAAAATCGGTTGATATTTGACAAAGTTATGGCTTTTCAAAGTTGAGAGAGTTTTCAGAAATATGTAAAAATGGCAACAGAAGTCCAAAAATTAAATACGACAATATTAATAAACTTTTGATGCATTTTGAAAGTGGATTCTATACCGTTAACAAAAATGCATGAATTTAAAAATTTGGTTGATTTTTCGAAAAGTTGTGCGTTTTTAAAGTTAAGAAGATTTTCATGTTTGTACTAAAATCTATATCTTTACTATTTGTTTTTCCTGGTCCATATTTTCTGATTAAAGCCAATGGTGTTATATATCGATGCAAAAAAGGATCAAAGTCATTAACAGAAATGCAACATTTTTTAAAATCGGTTGATATTTGACAAAGTTATGGCATTTCAAAGTTAAGAGAGTTTTCAGAAATATGCAAAAATGGCAACAGAAGTCCAAAAATTAAATACGACAATATTAATAAACTTTTGATGCATTTTGAAAGTGGATTCTATACCGTTAACAAAAATGCATGAATTTAAAAATTTGGTTGATTTTTCGAAAAGTTGTGCGTTTTTAAAGTTAAGAAGATTTTCATGTTTGTACTAAAATCTATATCTTTACTATTTGTTTTTCCTGGTCCATATTTTCTGATTAAAACCAATGATGTTAGATATCGATGCAAAAAAGGATCAAAGTCATTAACAGAAATGCAAAATTTTTTAAAATCGGTTGATATTTGACAAAGTTATGGCATTTCAAAGTTAAGAGAGTTTTCAGAAATATGCAAAAATGGCAACAGAAGTCCAAAAATTAAATACGACAATATTAATAAACTTTTGATGCATTTTGAAAATTGATTCTATACCGTTAACAAAAATGCATGAATTTAAAAATTTGATTGATTTTTCGAAAAGTTGTGCGTTTTTAAAGTTAAGAAGATTTTCATTTTTGTACTAAAATCTATATCTTTACTATTTGTTTTTCATGGTCCATATTTTCTGATTAAAGCCAATGGTGTTAGATATCGATGCAAAATAGGATTAAAGTCATTCACAGAAATGCAACATTTTTTAAAATCGGTTGATATTTGACAAAGTTATGGCTTTTCAAAGTTGAGAGAGTTTTCAGAAATATGTAAAAATGGCCACAAAAAGTACAAAAATTAAAAATGACAAAATTAATAAACTTTTGATGCATTTTGAAAGTGGATTCTATACCGTTAACAAAACTGCATGAATTTAAAAATTCGGTTGATTTTTCGAAAAGTTGTGCGTTTTTAAAGTTATGAAGATTTTAGTTTTTGTACTAAAAATATATCTTTACTATTTGTTTTTCCTGGTAAATATTTTCTGATTAAAGCCAATGATGTTAGATATCGATGCAAAATAGGATCAAAGTTATTCACAGAAATGCAACATTTTTTAAAATCGGTTGATATTTGACAAAGTTATGGCATTTCAAAGTTAAGAGAGTTTTCAGAAATATGCAAAAATGGCAACAGAAGTCTAAAAATTAAATACGACAATATGCACCAAAATAAAGGTATGAAAATTTCTGATCGATTGGTACCAAAATCTCAATATCGAAAATTTGAGCCTGTTGAAGTTGAATTATGACCTAGGAAATCCATTTTATAGTACCTTTAAGACTTCGAAATGCCATATCTTCCTCAAAAATCATCGGATTTTCAAAATTTATGCACCAAAATGAAGGTATTGAAATTCCTGATCGATCAATACCAAAATCTCAATATCGAAAATTTGAGCCTGTTGAAGTTAAATTTTGACCTAGGAAATCCATTGAATGGTACCCTTAAAACTTCAAAATGTAATATCTTCCTCAAAAATCATCTGACTTTCAAAATTTATGCACCAAAATAAAGGTTTTGACATTCCTGATCGATTGGTACGAAAGTCTCAATATCGAAAATTTCACCCCACAGAACTTGATTTATCAGTCGGAAATGCCAGCTTGTGGACCCCTTTGAAACTTCAAAATACCATAACTTCCTCAAAAACTCATCTGATTTTCACAATATATGCCTTATCTATAGCTATTTTTTGGTCTGCCTTAATTTAAGCCTTTTTGGTCAGTTTTGGTCATTTGTCCACTTGAGTGTTGGCATTGCTGACAATGCAATCTCTCTACAGTCTTTTTCACTATCTCTTTCTGTCCCTTTCAACTTTGTTTCTCTTCTCTATCTCCCAATGTGCCTTTTTTCGAGCTTGTTAAAATGCACATTTCAAATTCATACGAAAAGTTGCAATTGTTTTCATTTTTTTTTTTTTTTTTTTTTGTTCTTTATTAAACTTATATTGTTTTTTATAGAGAGCGTGCATGACTCTGAATGAGCACAGTTTTACACCATTACTTTACATATATATATATATATATATATATATATATATATATATATATATATACAATTTGTTTTTCTTTTCTATAAGCATAATCATAAAATTGATTTAACTAATCAAACTGCTATAAACATAAGAGAAACAAGATTGCAGGCAACAAAAAAATAATAAAGAAGTGGAAAAAATTAACACATATTCAAAGTAAAATACAGATCACTTGGTTACGTGAGGGAGGGGCTGTGGGGGTCACAGAAATCAGTGTTCGATTCATAAAAATTGCTGGCAATGCTAAAAAAGGCAAACATTGTTGAAGCGTGTCAAAGGCAAAAGCTGGCAAAACTTTTTGCCAAATTGCCAAATTGAATGTCAACACGCGTAAAAATAGCAAACGTGCCAGAAAGAGATGCCCAGCCTGTGGGCGACAGAGAGAGAGAGAGAGAGAGAGAGAGAGAGAGAGAGATAGACAACAGACATTGAGCACGCATGTCCATGTCCTTTGAATTTGTTTATGCCTATTGACACGCTCGCAAGCTTGTGCCTCCGTCGTCGTCTTCGTCTTCGCCTCCTTCTCTGTCTCCATCTTCATCGTTGCCACAATCAAATACAAATTACGTATACGCCGCGTGCGCGCACGTGCCGCAAGGAAAGAAATATGTATATTCAGGACTCAGTTGTTTCCAAGTCGACTCGGATATTTGTGATGTATTTATTAATAGTTGAAATTTAAACGTAACATGGCCTCAACTAGTGTTTTGCCTAATAACCATTTATCATGTGCTCGACAGGACATTTTCTTTTTGGCATACTTATCACAGGACTCCCCTGTTTGGCAAGGCTTTCAAACTTTCTCCAGTGATTGATTGAAGCCGCCTAGTGAAAGTCCTTACTTTTCGATATATGACCATAGTACGAACTTAAATCATTTGGGACTGAATTTGTTTAGTATGTGTATAGATAACAGTGAGATCCTTGCTGTTGATCATCGAGAGCTTCAGCTTTAATTCCCTTAGTTTCCGTTTTTGTTTTGCATGATGATGTCGGGAATTTATTGCATTGTTTCAAGGACTTTATGTATTGTATTGTATTGTATTTAATGATTGCTTTGGGCTCTTGGCTTTTTCTTTCGATAGATAGTTTTTTACGAGCCCGATTCCTGCCGGGAGTTGGGGAATTGACAGAAGGACATTGTAAACTGTAGCAGAAACAAACTATAAATGTCTTTTATTGCAGTTTTTAAACGCTTTGCTGATTTTGCTTACGACCTCAACTTCTAGTACAAGGATGTGGATGAGGACGAGGACGAGGACGACACATCAAATTGTTGTGCAGCACATGAGTGTATAACAAATTCTCTGCTTCTTTAGATGTTGCAGGCTGGGAGGTGAGAAAGTGGAGAAAGTTTGTCAGGTCTCACAGGTGAATTAACTTTTCCGCTCCACTCGCTAGCTGCTGCTGCTGCTGCTCCTTCCTTTGCCCCTTTAGCCTCCCCCCCTAAAGAAACTTTTCCCGGCCAAAGTCAAAATGCATTTTGTGAGGAAACTTTTACGGCTCCTGTGCATTGACAACCGCATTGAAAGGCGGCTGTGGCGGCTCTACAACTCTTACACTGAAATCTAGTAGAGAGGGCGTGGCAAATGCTGCCAGCTGCCAGTTGCCAGTTGTTGGCTTACACTCGACTGGCTGCTCTGGCCAAGGCCAAGTTATGAGGCGGGAAGGGCAGAGATTTGACTGGAAGGATGAGGAGCAAGGGGACAAGGGTGGATGATGATATTGGCAGAGTTGCGTGAAGCGTATTTAAATTTTTGCTTTAATGCGTTTTTCATTTATTTGCCTTCACTTAGCAACTGTACGAATTGCTGTGATATCGAGCTCAAAAACGATATGCTGGCCAAAAAAATATGTACAGCCAGGTATGTATAGAAAATTGATATAAAAACAAATTAAAATAATAAAAGATATTCAAAATAAAAATGATGAAAATAATTTAAATTTTTTTTAGTTTCTCTTAAATTGTGTAATTAAATAGAACTAAAGTTATATAAAGTGATCAAAAAATTTAAAATAAATTATTTCAAAATTTTAATTAAACTTTCGTTAAATTGTGAATTTTTGTGGATTTAATTTTAAATTTTACTGTCATTTAACTCTACTAAAGTCAACATAAAGTTTCATCAAAATTATCAATGAATTTTAACAATAATTAAATGAAAAATAATTAATATGCCTATTATTTAATTTTGTTAAGCAATTTTCGGCAAATAAATTCTCCAAGTGTATTTTACGTATTGGTTTGTATGTAACTATGTGTGTCCGACAATTGACATTGCCACAGCTCAACAACCGGAAGTGACTCTCGACTGTCCTTCCATCTCTCACTCTCTTCCTCCTGCTGCTTTCTTGACCGAATCCTCAACAACATTTGCTTTGTTTATTTTCACTTAAGTGTTGACGGTTTCAGCTGCTGTCTGTCTGTCTGTTGTTGTTGTTGTTGTTTTTGTTATTGGTGCTTTTGGTTTTTTGCTGTACGGCAAATAAACCATAAAAGAGCATAAAAAATGTTTCAATTGTCGCAGCTGTACACTGCAAGAAATTACTATGTAGTATGCGGTAGTGTGTGTTTGTAAGCCCGGCAATGAAAATATTTGCACTGTCCAACAAGAGAGAGAGAGATAGTCCTTGAAATCTACAGACAGCTAGAGACAGAGAGAGAGAGACAGAGAGAGTGGGAGAGAATAAGGAAGAGAGAACTGAGCCGGAACGACAGTTCGCTGTTGGACAAAACCGCCGCAAACCCAGGAATGTTCAGCTCCACTGCAACTGTTGGTCATAAAAAACAGCGCAGAAAAAAAAACAACACACAATATTCGAAACAATAACAACAACAACGACAACAACATAAACACAAACATCAACAACAACAACAACAACTGGACGGCAACAACAACATAAGCATATAAAATTCACAAGCAGCGTCCATAAAAAATTAAATCAGTTTGCGCAAAATACTCTCGCACATATTTCTCTTAACTTTTGCCCAGTTTTGTACAACTCCCTCTACCTCTCCCTCTCCCCGTCCACAGTCTCAGCCACTCTCTCCAACACTTTTCATCCCCCCCATTCTCCCCCTTTGGCTATGCCATTTTCAATGAAACGCACGCGCCGCATTCAGTTTGTGTGATTTTGTCTTGCAGAACGCGTAATTGCAGCGAAAGTTGAAACTCAGCTGAGAATACATATAAGGCGAATGGAAAACTGTGGGAAAACTATGGGAAAACTGATGCCCTGCTTGCCACTGTAGCTGCCACAAGCTGCAGCCAGACTAAACGTGTGCTAAGCAGTAGCCAGTGCAGGAGCGGTTCAGCGGATGCACTAAAAAACAATCATAAACATTTGCAAATAAGTTGCGATAAAAAACATTGAAAATTTTTATGATGTTCACAATTATAGCTGAATTTAATTTACTTTAGTTAAATTAATAATTGATAAAAAAGATTTAGCGGATGCAGTAAAAATCTATCATAAATTGTGATAAAAAATATTGAAAATTTGTGTTCACAATTCTAGCTGAATTTAATATATTTTAGTTAAAATAGATATAGATTATAGATTTCTTAATAATCGTTAAAAAAAATATCCTTTATTTAATACAACATTTAATATTGCTGATTAAATTTGTTATATTTTTTTTTTGTATATTTTGCAATTTTTTCTAAAGAAAGGAAATTTTAATTTTAATAGGACTGATTTGTATTAATTATATTTTATATTTTTTACTTTCTGATAATCTGAATAAAAAATGTATTTAATTTATTAATTAATTTATTAATTTATTTCTCAAAATATAATTTAATTTTAAATGTTAAGTCAAAGAAATTAATTAAATTTTATTTATTGTTATTGCTTTAAAAAATATTTATTTTTATATTATCAGAAGAATATATCCCGCTCATATATGTAATTAATTAATTAATTAATTTTATTTTAATTTAATTTTTAATTATTAATTATATTTTATATTTTTTAACTTATATATTACATCTCAGATTATTAATGTCTTTTAATATAAGTTAAATATTTTTCATTTATTTCTCAAAATACATTTTAACTTTAAATGTTAATTCAACTAAATTAGTTGAATGTTATTTAAAAAATATTTAATTTTATATTATCTAAAGAATATTTTCCTTTATATTTCTATAAAATCTTATCGGTATTTCTTTGTAGTTTGTCAGCGAATCCAGCCCTTAATTGTCAGTGGCGATTTATTTTTCTTTTTGCAGTTTATTTAAGCTGGAATTTTTTCTGCGTTCGCTCTCTAAAAAGTTGGGGAAACTGTTTTGCCTTTTGCGTGCCGCAGAAAACTTTCAAGCAGAGCATCATTTGTCAGTGGATAAATAGTTTTGCAGTAAGTAGCTAAAGTTATGCTTTTTGATTATGTAGCCAAAGCAGATAATTTCTCATGGCAATCGTACTGTCAGAACTTTAAATGCTCTCCATTCGGCCATATCCGACATCGGCATCAGAAGTCCGATTCTATCCCTATCAGATTGGGGCTTATCCCGCACTTCTCAACTGTTTTTTGGTGCCCCCTCACATAAAACATATCAAAGTGCGTCAAGTAAACGCAATAAATTCAAATTCTGAGTTGCTTACACTGAGTGTGTGTGTGTGTAGTTAGGGAGAAGGGAGTGGTGTAGCGAGGGTTGGGGTGGTCTTAATGTGTGTAAGCCGCAAACATAATAAATAAGCTTAAGTTTGGTCAATTTGACAAAATTGTTTGAGCTTGGCAAAGTGCGTTTATCGGGGGCTCTCTCAAATAAATCAGCTGCCATTTAATCTGGCAGCGTTTGCCATAAGCGAATTTATTACACACTCGCCGATTACATCACAGAGGGGGAGTTGGGGCTGGGGGAGGGGGAGGGGTTTCTTGCCAACTTGGCCAAATATTGATGAGCTGAGATTTTGTTCAATGCGTTTGCTTAGGTTGCCAGCATCGCCCACACTAATCAAATTTAGCATAAATGATTGAATAGAATTTTAAGCATTAAATCAGACAGAAACAACCAAAAAAAAAAGAAAACCCATAACCAAAAAAATGGTATACCAGAAAATTGTCAGTGATTGAGCAGCTGCTGCGCTGCTGTTGCCCGTCTTCAGATTGCGTATACGCAACGTGAGCCGAGCGAGAGAAAAAAAGAAAACTTTGTCGCCTGATTGATGGCATTGCCTGGCTGCCCTTTTAAAGCACAAATTCCACATTTAACACAAATATGCAGCGGAAAGTAGCAAAAATGAAAAAAAAAAAAAATTGAAATCGAAAACAAAAGTAGAGAACATGAAAAGAAAACCTGAAACTTGGCGCCGTGCATTTTGAAACCACTTGACAATAAAACGTAAAATTGCAACGAACTGTCCGTCCTTCCGTCCGTTTGTCCTTCTGTATTTTTGTCTGTTCTATGCACTGTGTAAATGTAGAACTGAAGTGGAAGCATATCTCTCTCTCACTCTCTCTCTCTGTTACACTCCCCATTCGCATTGGCGTGGGATTTAAGAGTGTCAACGGTCCAAAGGTAATAAAAGCAGCGCACAGCAACCCCAAATGAAATATTAAATGCACCCTCTTCACTCGATTCACTTGAATTTCTCTGTCAGTGGCGAATCCCTACACGAGTCCCTTTGCACAGTTAGATATACTATACTATACTATACTATACATATATAGAGTAAAGGCAACTTGCAGTTGAAATTGCAGTTTGCATTGAGTTAAACAAAGCGTGTTCTGCAATTGTCAATTTGATGTACCGAAATGAAGCTTGTTCCCCGTACAACAGCAGCGGAATGTTAGATAAGGTTTATGGGTAATACAGTCCGCACTTGTCAAATAAATCATGCCATCTTTACTCCCCAAATATCTGCAACGACACTGACAAGCATTTGCCATCATTTCAGCTGTTTAACCTTGCTTCACATTAAATATTTAAGAATGTTCCATACTTCCATACAAATTCCCAGCATATTTTCCTCACAATTATCTCAGTAAGTTCTATATTCGTGCTTGAATTAGCGGCGCTAAGCGATATCCATATCCATATCCATATCTATATTTAAGTACCATAAAATATGCCCATTTTATTTAAATAGAATTGCACATAAAATGAATACCTCAAATGCCTCTTCATTGGAGGACATACGAAAGGTCCTTGCGTAGAAAAAAAAAACAAAGACTTGAAAATTCTTAGCACGTCGCAAGTTGCGTTATTAACACGTATAAAGCTGCGGCCTCCACTCAAAATGACTTTAATTTCGATATGAAAGGACATATATACATATAGCAGATAGCTGTATGTATGTAAGTGTAAGGATGAATGTCCTTTGGCTGCTTGTGCGGGATTTCGTAATGCGTCTGACAGCGGATGAACTTGTTAAAGTTTAGTGCGCCTCAAAATGTCATAAAATTTAATGCGAATTTACTTTCCAACTTCGGCTACAATAACAGCGGCCACTCAGGACTCAGGACCTTAAGGCGTCGTCACGGCTGCCCGTTGACCATCATGGTCATTTGCCACGCCCACCACTCACACTCTGAACTTCCACTCTCACTTTCATTCAGACTGCGATTCGGCATCGTGTCCATTCGTGTCGCTTTGCTGATGATAGATTTTCATTTTGAGCGCCTGTTTTTATGCCACATCATAAAAGCGACTCGTAGGCGTTACACATTACAACGAAACCCTCCCTCTCTCCCACCTCTCTCTCTCACACACACACACACACACACACACACACAGACAAACAGACTGGAGAAACATATGCACGCCCATACCAAGAGACAACAATGGTTTCCATATCCTCCATATTCCTCGTTAGTCTCGCGTTGCCTGTCGTGAAAAATGTTGCCAGTCTATGCCCGATATGAGGTAGGGTAGGCGTTGCCACGCCTCGTTATTGTATGTGTATTGGAGTGTGTAGGGCGCAATCTGATTGATTAATACATCAATTTGTTATAGAGCCATCACTTGTCTCACACACTCACACACTCACACACACACACACTCTTGACACACTTTGCAGCTCATTAAATCGACACAATGCCGCATAAAAGCTAATTGTGCAACTTTCCTTCGCACTTCCCCCGCAGTTCCCACAACCCCCCTTTGTACTTCAAAAAAAAGTTTGACGACAACCCACATATGATTGAAACTTGGCTAATGACCACGAAAAAAAAAGAAAAAAAAAAGAAAAACTGGCAGTTAGGGAATACAATGTCTAGTAAGCAATTGGGAATAAAACGTTGACAACAATTGATAGGTTTGAACTTGGGGGCATCATCAGCGAGAGTCCTTTGGGTGACATTTTTAGTGCTGACAACTGATTAACTGATAAACCCATATATATAGACCCCATGAAATAGTCTAAATAGTCTAGACTGGACTTAGAATGGACAGCAGAGATATACCTTCTAAACTTTTATTTTGCATAGCTTGGACAATTTTCATGCGACTTTAAAAAGTTTTACAGAAATTATTGAAATCGATTTTATAATAGTTTAAATATTCTTCAAATATTTTGCAGGTCATCAGTTTTCAGTTTTGCATACTTTTGACCATTTGATTCCTTGGTAAAGAGTAAAAAATTTTGAATATTTTTACATTTCAAGTTTTTGCATCAATGTCAGCATAAAAACATTGAGTTTATTTGAAGCAAATTTCAAGAATGTTCAAAATTTGTTCACTTCTGTTAATGGATTTCATTAAATATTCAAACTTCACTACAAATTTGTTAATATAATTGACTTACATTAAAAAAAAATTGAAATCAAAAGTGAAAAAAAATGATAAATTTTGTCCGCTAACGATTTCTGGCATCAAAATATGTATAAAATTTCTTATTGGGGGTGATTTGGAGCAATATTTTAAGAAATATAGTGTAGAAATTGTTTCAAAATTAGCAAGTTTCAAGAAGTTTTTGTTTCCAATTAAGCAGCCATAACTTTGCCAATAATTAATTTTTCCTTGTTTTTATCACATTTGATTTGCTGATAAAAAGTAAAATCCAGTGATAATTTACCCATCGAAATTTTTTGTTTACAATCGATTTCTGGCAACAAAAAAGTTATAAAAAACTTTACCGAAGACGATGTCGACCAATATTTGGGAAAATATAGCGAAAAACGTTTGGAATTGGGCAAAATATATTTACAAAAAATATAAGTACCTTCTACGCTTTCAGATATGTAGTATAACGTAACCAAATCCATTCCAGTAGCATTAAAATTTAAAATAGGGGATATGGTAAAAGTAACATCCCTCCATAAGTTGAATACTTGGAGAAATGTCGTATGGACTTCTGTGACAATCTGCTAAATACATTTCCTGGTGGCAACTCATGTGGTTTTACTGTCGCTGTGTCCTTGTGCGAGTGTCTGTCTTAGATTTTATGAATACCACACAAAAGGAACTTACTGCTGGAGTTGTGGTTGAGTCTTGAACAAAGTCTGAATGTGTTTTCTCAGTTTCTGAATGTATGTGTGTGTGTGTGTGTTAAAAACTTAATTGGTTTTCAACATATCGAAGAAGATATGGGAAGGGTTTAGGGGCTGCAATACGCATGGATGACAGACAGTCTCATAAATTATGCAACTAAAGAAGACAAAGAAGAAGAAGAAGGATTCCCAGACAGGCAGGGAATCAGTGCAGCAAAGTGAGACGGAGGCATGGTTGATGTGACAGAATTGCATAGGCATAGCTAAGCACAATTCAGTTGATTGATTGACTGCTTGATTGAGTTGACTTGACTTGACTTGACTTAACTTGACGGGGTTCTTAACTTCTGATACTCTACTCTACTCCACTTGATGTGAAACTTTGCAATTGCATGTTGACTTGAGCGCACGTTTTGCTTGAAATTGCGATTCGCGTGTCCAGCAGCAATTAAAAGCCAATGAAGCAACTGCTTTTTAATTGTTTGCACTCCCAAGGCTTTGATTGAAGCCCACTAAACGCTGTTGCTGCACACACACACATACACACACACACAGCCACAGACTCTCGCATATATAGCGTTGTTTAATGGCTCGACACCCACAAGATATCACGTATACGTAACGTATACGTAACGTAGTACGGCGCTGCTCATTAGCCTCGGGGCATACACTCTGCACTCACTGTATTTGCGGGGGCTGTAGGCGTGGCAAGGCAGCTTAACAGCTTTTTGTTAATCATTTTATGTGTTTTTATAGGTTTTACCTTATTCTTTATATATACATATTTTTTCTTTTAGAATTTTTCTGTGTTTTCTGGTTGAAAATTTAAATGTGCCGCTCGCTCCATAAAAAAAAATGTGCAGAAAATTTACAAAAAATTTAAGCATCACTTCCTTTACGAGCACAACAACCTTACAAACACATACACAGACACCCCCCTGAATCTGCTTAATGTTGGTTTTTCGTGTAAATTTGTAATAACTTGCATAAATTAAGGCGCCTTTCATTGAGCCGAAGAAACTCAACTTCACCACATACTGTTTGGGGAAATTTCCCCTCATTCAGTGGGGAAAACTTGACGAAGCTTTCGTTAGGTCGAAATGTTGTTGAATTTCCCCTGCAACGTGTCAGTTCCTTTATTTTTGTTCTGTATATTTTTGTATAAATCTCACATAATGGCCATAAATGACACAGAATTGGGTAAATGCGGCCTCGTGCTGGTCTCGGCCAATAGGCAATTTTGATATGATTAGCCTGGCCAACACATGTTGCCAGCCCGCAAATATTTATTTGTGGTCATTCCAACCAACTTTGGGGTCAACTCAGACAAAAAACTGGGAACATAGTTTCACTTTAAATTTTAAACTCATTTTTATTATATGTTTTTTTTCTTTTGTTGGCAAGACCTTAAATTATGCAGCCAAATAGTTGTCTATTGAGCAAAGGCCAAAAGAAGGAGGCTGTGTGTATATGTGTGTGTGTGTGGGCGTGGCATATTTGGCCTGCATGCTGGCCAAGTCAATTTTGTGTGATAAAATTTGTGTTTGTTGCACATAAATTTCGCTATAATGCGCTTATTACGCAGTTGGCTTGAGGCATGTGGCCAACACTTGTAGGCCAAGGAGCACAGGGGGGGATGTTGCTCACAATCGGCTGTTTGTCAGAGACAAAGATTGGCTATGCCCTTCCCCCTGCTGCTGACCCCAAACACAAATTGAGCGCAACAAAATTTTTGTTGATAATGATAAAGTGCCAGTGGACAAAATGTATATTTTTTTTTTGTTCGTCACTCAATTTTCTGTTTTTGTTTTAGTTGCTTTGGCTTTGGCCATTGCCTAATTGTTTAATTAATTAGGAGGCAACATTTTAATTAGGCTTAAGTGCTGTGGCAGTCAAATCATTTAATGGTAGCAGCTTTAAATGCCAATATGAACGAGGGTGGGCAGAAAAGTAAGGCGTAATCGAAAGCTGTAAAAAATTAAGAAATGACTGCTTAAACAGCCTTATATGTAATACTATATTCATAGACTTACTTTTATTCATTTTGATATATTTTTTTCATTTTTATTCCTTTAAAAATTCCTTATATATTTAAAAATTTGAATTTATTTTTAAAATTTTATTAAATTGACTTTGATTGAGATTTTTAGGTGCATTTAAATATAGAAAATTATATAAACTCTTATATTTCCCTCAAAACCATATTCTTTATTTATATAAAATTTATTTCATTTAATTTTAAGATGAATGAATAATATATAATCTTAAATTGTCTTAAATATTGAAATAAATTATGTTGATTTTTATTTTGTTATCGCATTTTTAGTTGAAACTCATGAATCTGCCCCATTGGGAGCAATCAAACTGACCCACTAACATGCAAACAATGCTCTGGCAGAGAGAGTCAGAGCGAAAGAGAGAGAGAGGGAGTCAAGACAATGGCCGCATTCTTATACATGTGTGTGTGTGTGTGTGTGTGTGTAACACAGTATGAGTGTGGTTGTGTGTGTGTGTGTGTGTGTGTGCATCTTAGGCAAACAAGCCAAACAATGTAGACAATTGCTTTTAGAGCGTTGACTGATGACAATCGCAATCACTTGGCCACCCACTCAACCTAGATTCCATTCCATTTTCGTTGGCGGCTCACAAAACCAAACAGAAACGGCAAAGAGTTTTCGCCAGTTCTTCAGCATATTCTGCTCCCCACTTGCCCCTACATACCCTACATATCTAACCTGACTGTTGTGTTTGTGAATGGATCTGTTTGTATGTGTGTGTGCGTGTGTGTGTGAGGGTAGTTGTTGTTGTTGTTGTTGATGATGTTGCCGTGCAGCTCTCACGTGCTCAGGTAGCATTTGCGGCGCTCAATTTGTAGTTGGCTTTCAGCAGCAAAAACATATATGCAGAGATTACACATACGCCACGTAGTACGAGGAAGGCAGGCAGGCAGGCAGGCAGGCAGGCAGGAAGACAGTCAGTCAACTAGGCAGCCGCTTGTCAGCTTATAATTCAATTCGGCAGCTGCTGTTCCATTGAAATGCTAACCAGAGTTAGAGTTGGCTGAGAACCACATACTATACATCCGTCATGGAGAGGTGTGTCTTGCAAATTGCATTAGCTGTCATGTGGCTACGCCTTCTGGTTGTTATTGTTGTTATTCTGGGGTAGTTGTAATTTATACAGAGCGGTAGCTGTAGTCGAGGCAAATAGGCTTGACCGAGTCCTCGGGCTCGTCCTTGTCCGCTGCCATTTCATTTTCATTTTGGCTTATTTTTTCTCTTTCGTGCCAAACTCATGCATGACAACAATGGGTTCAAGTTGCTGTCAGGATTTAACGCTTGCCATGTTTATTGAGAAACAGCTGCCATCATAATTCAATATTTTACACTTGAATGTACACCAAACATAACTTGACAGCACCGCCAACAACACAACAACAACAACAACTGCCACAGCAACAGCAACATCAACAGCAAATGAAAATGTTTACACGCTGCTGAGCACTTGCCCCGTTTGCCAGTCAGCAGCCATTTGAAACCAAAAGACACTGATGACAACGAGGGGTGCGGAGTGTTGGTTGCGAAGTGTGAGGGAGGGGGAGGGAGGGTGGTTGTGTCGCAACCCTTGCCACAAAACCAACAGCAACTGGCGCCAGCACGTCTTGAGAGTTTCGCTTGGCCAAGCAACAGCATCTACCTGCTGCTCAGACTTGTCCACTTCTCCCTCTCTATCTCTCTCTTATTTTCCTCCTCTCTCTCTCTCTCTCTCTCTCTTTTGGTTATTATTGTAGGCCATAAACTGGAGACAGCTGTCGTGCAACAGGCAAAACAATTTCAGCCAAAGTATATCTTTGCCACCTGGGCAACCGCCTCCCCCGCCACCCACAAAAATTTCACCAACAGCCTCAGCTGCCACTTGAGCAAGTGCTTCAGAGCTGCTGCTTCTTCATCATCTTCTGCTTGTGCTTCTTCATCATCTTGGAGCATAATTAACTGAAATGTGGTGCAGTTAATTAGCCACACACACACACACACACACACACACAGCTCTCACATGCACTGCTCGACTGTGTTTGTTGACCTGATTTGTTGACAGCACCGCGTATACGTAATATTGTGCGTTGAACAAATTCAATCAACTGACAGTGGCAGATAGATGAGTGGGGAGGAGAAGGGGAGTGGAGGAGAAGGGGAGGGGAAGGGGAAGGGAGAGACTGTCAGTTAGTGCAGCTGTTTACTAAACTTGACCTCAACCCCAAAAAACTCATTCCAGGTGTTAGTTGCATTATATTTCTCCCATTTTGAACACATCCACATAGTGGTCAACATCGACAAAAAAAATGGAAAAAAAAAATATTATTAAATGGGCAAAAGTTCAAAATGGTGCACAGGCAAGCCACAGGGCAGAAAACATTGCAGTGGCATGCAGCAAATGTTGCACAAACTGCACATTTACCAAGTTGAGGCTTGCTTTAAAGAGAACTAGTTGAAGCAGAGTAGAGACAACTATCATATAATCTACAGAAATTGTAGTTATATAAAAACTATTATTTAACTAAAAATGTATTTACAAAAATTATTTGTTTCTCTTTTTTTAATTATTTAAAAAGAATGTAAAATCTACTCCATATAGGGCGGTTTCAACTACCAAATAATGTATTTAAAATATTGTATAATAAAGAGTTTAGTTCGAAATATGTTAAAACTTTTTTTTTGGAATTTCAAAATAACCTTGGAACGAAGCTTAAAATTTCTTTTGATGATGTTTCTAGTGCTGAAAAGTTCTTCAAACATGAACATTTTTACAGAAAATAAATATATATTTATCATTCATAAAACTAGGTATTCAAAAGGAAATTAAATTTATTTGCTTATATCAAGCTGAAAAACACAAAAAAAAAAAAACACGATAAAACTAAACAACACTATAAAATATTTAGAATTCAATAGACTGAAATATCATTTAATTATTATACGTCAACTATTTAGTTGATAAATTGATAAATTTTATCTTATATTTAAAATAAAATGAAATGTAATATAATTAAATTAGATATTTTAAACTGCTAGTCACTGAATTTACTGTTTCAGCATATGAGTTATGCATGTTTTTAGTTTCGCGGTTTTGGGGCACTCAACTTTCTCTCGGCTTTCACATCCGATTGTTGCATGCATAATGCAAAGGTATTTCTCTGTTGGCATCGATGCCTCGGGGCTGTAAAAAAATACTTTTCACATATTCTCTGGCGCAGCACAAGTGGAAATTGCTTTTCTGTCTGCCATTTTAAACCACAACGCCGCACACATGGCGTATGCGCAATAATTCCCATACAATATCACGCATACGCAGCGTTTAACCTCTGCTACTGCAAAGTCTGTTTAAATACAAATTGTGCGCTCCAAAAGCATTTTAAAGTACACAAACAACAACAACAACAACAACAACAGCAGCAACAAAAACAACAACAATAATAATATCGCACTTGACACACTCCAGAAAGCGGCAAAAGAAAACTTTTCGCCGCTCGATAAGAGTTTTTTAATTTGTCTAAAAAGGTAAACGGCATGTGGAGAACGAGCGGGGAGGTTGGTTTGTTATGTGTACATGAAGGGGGAGTGGGGGGATGGGGGCTGCAGTGTGTGGCAATGGGGCAACTTTTTTTAGGCGCGTAATTTATGCGCAATGAAAGCGTTGGGATTACGACAAAGCCAAGGGCGTGGCAACAGCAGCAGTAGCAACACAACAACAAAGTGGGCGGATGGTATATGGGAAGGGGCGTGGCAGAGGCTGGCGGATGGCAGACAGGTGTAGCAGCAGCAGCAGTCAAACCGGAAAATTAGCGGAAAGCGTCAAAAGCGTTCCCCAAACAGCAATGTCGCGACACGCCGCATCCACAACTCACACAAAGAGAGAAAGAGAGAGTGAGAGATGTATATAGAGAGTTAGAGAGAGAGAGAGAAATACACACACACATACATTTTCACACCCAAAACTCTTGCTCATCTCTCCCTCTTGTCTCTTGCCACTCACTTTATTTATGCCAGGCTTTGGTTGCCACTGCCTCCCCTTTTTTAGTTACCTCTGCCACACTGCGGTTTGACTTTTTGCATAGCCACAACAAGCAGCAGCAACAACAGCAATAAAGTTAACAACAATCAACAGCAACAACAACCATAACAACAACAGTGAAACTGTCACAAATGTGAGCATAGTTGGAGCCGCTGGGCAATTTGACTGTCGTCCTCGTCGTCGTCCAAGGCATAATTACCTGGACACATTTTTTGTTGAGCCACGTTCTTGTTGTTGTTTGTGCCACTTTGTTGGCCCTTAAACGTGCACCAAAAAAAAAAATAATAAAAAAATATTATTATAGAAACAACAACAATTAGCACTCTACACCAGCAATAAGTTGCCTGAACTAGTTGAGCTGCATTCACAACTTGAGTTTAAAGTCAGTTTCGTATGTGAAACCAATTAAAATTTGTTATTAAAATTCTAACTTTATTTCTGGCATGCTGTTGATTTTTTTTTTTTTTTTTTTTTTATATATTTAATAAGTGAAGAATCCGTACATCTTTAAGTACCTCAACATCACATGGTTGGGTTGTGTAAGTGGAACCAAACGTCAATTTGCATGGCGATTACATATGTATATTGATGTGTTTTAGAATTGTGTTGTAGTATGGGTGGGTAAGCGCTATTGTCGCCTCATTGTTTTGGCAAATCCTTGCCTCTTAAGACGCCTCAAAGGTCTAGCTGGAATCAGATTTCTAGCAAGTAAACTGCGGTGCCCCAGAAGTTTGTCTCTGTATCGGCTCGTATGCCTACCAATCTGCTCTTCCACAGTAAACAGCTTCAAGTCTCTATGAAGAGTTGAACCGCGTACATACCAAGGGCAATCAGTTATATTTCTAAGGACCCGATTCTGCAGCACCTGAATCCGTTTATAATTTGATTTTGCAGCGATCCCCCAGATCTGAATTCCGTAAAGCCAGATTGGTAAGATACAATGCACATATACCGCCCTTTTGCATCTAAGCGGCATGGTACTCCTTCTATTAATAAGCCATCGCAATTGCTGGATCCTCATGTTACACTTCTTAACCGTGGTCTTAAGATGTGGTCCGAAGGTAAGTCGCTTGTCTAAAGTAATTCCAAGATATTTCGCTTGCGACGGCTGCTCCAGAGTAATACCCTCAAGCTGGATTTCAGGGGTTGTCATTATTAGTCTCTTCAGGGTGAAGCATGGGTTTGTTGTTTTTAGCGGATTGACTTTCATATTCCACCGTTTGCACCAAGCTGTCAGAGCAACAAGATACTCCTGCAAGCCATGCTGTTGATTGATTTATCTATTGATTTTATCAGTTTAAGTTAAATTTATTTGTTGCTAAATTGTTATTGTTTTCATTGGTAAAATTGTCTGGCTTTCTTTTATGGTTCTTCGGCAGTAGCAAGTGTCATTTTCTAAATCTGAGATAAATATTTGTTTAATACATTTTTGAGTGCACATCAAATTTGAGAGGAATTTTGGCTATTCTAATACCTCGTAGACAGTTTGAAAAGGGGGGGTTTGGCTTGGAGAAACAATTTTATTTAAAATTTACTTTAATTTTCCTAATTTATTTAACTTTTTTTTCATACTGTAGATATTTTTGAGTACAATGATTTTCGACTTTATAATTCCCATTAAAATAGAAGTTTCTTTAGAAATTTTTAAGCCTACATATATTTTAAATGCTATTAAAAATTAAAAAAATAATTATAAAAAATAGTTACGATAAATTGAATAATATAGATGTAAGTTTTCAAAACATAAGTAATATTCAAAAAATTCAAAAATTGTTGCTATCTCTGTAGTAAAAAATATCTAATTGAATTAATTCAAAATGCAAATTATTTAAATAATTTTGAATATAAATTTAGGATTGATTTATTAGTTTAATATTATTTTTATTATTTTCGATTTAAATTTTGTCTTATTGTCAATCGCATTTTCTGGTTAACTAAAGTAAAATACTTTTTTTTTTTTTTTTGATTTTTAAATGAAGAATCTGTACAGCTTTAAGTACTTTAACATCTCATGGTTAGATTGTGAAATTGGAACCAAACGTCAATTCTGTCTGACAATTACATATATTGATGAACATTATAAATATATATAAAAAAAATAAAAATAAAATTAAAAATACTCAATAAAATAATATAAGTAAATAAACAATATTAATTTTTTATTAATTTGTATTATAATAGAGAGTTTAGCTTTTTTCCAAATTCCAAAATTCCTTACCATATTTATTTTGCTAGATATCTGCTAGTTTGGTTCTCTTGACCAAAGTATTTTACATAATATTTGTGCTTGGCTTTTACAGCGTTTAATTTTAAGTCTTGTTTTTGGTTACTTTTCCCGGTTTTTTTATGTCTCTGCTTAGATGTCTCTCCTTTTCTCTCGCCTGCTGTCTCCATATCTCTCCTGCCTGTTCTCTGAGGCATATCAAACATTTCAGGGGCGTTGGTTTGGCTTAAGTAGCCATTGTTTTTAGTGTTGTTAGTGTTGTTATTGTGGTTATTGTTATTGTTGTTGTTGTTGCTGTTGTTGTTAGCCTGCGGCTTTTGAGGCGGCTTAAAATTGGATTTGCATTTCTGTTTTGACATGGCTTGTTGTTAGTCTCCTTGCTGCTGTTTTTGCGGTTGTTGTTGCCCCTCTCATGTGCGTACTTATAAACTTGTCACTTTTAATAACTTTTTGCTGGGTTTTTTTCGGCATTTGCTTTTTTGCATTTCGTGTCTGCCATTTTCTCTCAATCTTTTTCTCTCTTATTTTATTTTTTTTTTTTTGCAGCAGGCAGTCACTTCAAAGGCACGTTTTAATTGCTGTCCTAACAGCTGGCAAAATATTTATTTTCTTTCGTTTTTTTTTGTATATTCGTTATATATGTATTTAATTTTATTTTTAGACGTGCCGAAAATCTTGAATGAATGCCCGCAGCATTTGCTTTTTATGGCTTCCCAAAAGAGAGAAAGAGAAAAAATAAGAGATAAGAACAACAGAGACAATTTGAGACGTAGAGTCTGAGAAGAGAGAAGCCATTGCCATCTAATAATGTGTGAAAATTCGCACGTTTCATCACAAATAGCAATAAAACAAAGCGTAGCTTCAACATGCTGGCTAAGTGCTTCAAACAATTTATGTGAAAATTTATGAATTTTCCTTTTCAGCTCGAAATATGTCCAAAACATGCATATTTCACATATTTGCCGGCTGCACTCAATGACCAGCTATGTTTCACTCTCTCTCTCTCTCTTTCTCTATCTCTCTTTCTGTCTCTCTCTAAATCTCAATTGTCTGTCGCTTTTTATCAATTTCAGCGCATAATTTAACAAGCATATAACAAACATGGCTGTAATTATTTGCACAAGTGCTTAATTGTTTGCATTTTCCAACGGATTTGGCAGCGTCAAGCGCAAATATTGACAAAATTTTCAGCTGAAGTGCTTGAAATTGTTTGGCGTCTGTCCTCCCCTCTCGCTCTCCTGTTGCTCCACTCTCTTATTTGTGGTGACAAATTATCACGCAAAACGCATTCCCCGATCTTCTTCAACAGTATTTTTTTTTTTTTGGCTGTTTCAATTAAATAAATCGACTTTTTCCTTTTATTTAAATTTAAATAATGCAGAAAATCTGCAGTCGTTCCTTCTCTGTCGCTCTCTGTGAACATTGAACCAGTTTTTAACCATAAAAAAAAGTGCGTCAACACAGAAGAGAAGAGAGTTCCATTTGGAGATAAACAGTGAAAAACACAGAGGGGTGGGGAGGGGAGGGCAGTGTAAGCACATGAGCTGCAGCTTTTAGTCAAGCCTCTGGTTGTACATAAAAAAGTCAACAAACAAACAAACAACATGTAAATTATGAAAAATGTACTAACAAAGCACGCAGACAACTATAGAAGAGAAACGGAGAGAACAGTGCCTCTATACAATGCTGAACAAGCTTATATGTATATCAGTAATGTAAGAATAAAAATTTATAAAAAATATTTGATATCAATTTAATATTATTTGTTAGCTCAAGGAATCATAATTACTGTGTGAATCATTAGCAACAATTAAATTTAAGACAATCATTTAGAACTTTAGCCAAATAAAAACACTTTGAACTTTATCCAAAATCAATTTGAACTACGCCACAAAAAACACCTCATTTCGAACTCTTCCCAATCTTCATTTATTCACTTGGTATTGGCTGCGTCACTTCACTGTCCTGTTCGTCGTCAGCTTCATTGGGATCTGTGAGTATCTCGTTATTTTGCCTGGCAATTGCAAGTTTCATATCGTCGGTCAAAGGACTCCTTTCGAAAGTTGGCAACGTGTCCTGCAACGAGGCGATAAGTTGAGAAGTTAAACTTGATGGAAGCTCCTCTTCCTCATCGGAGCTACTGGAGCTTATGGGCAGTCGAAGTCTCGGATCCATGATCGATTTAATTTTTATAATTAATTGCGATTCTCAAATAATAACTAAAAACTTTCGAGTTTTGTTGCGTATCGAATTTCATTGAATATTAAGACAGCTGTACAAATAATTTGGTTAAAGACAACATAATATTAGCTAACTTTGATCTAAATGTAACTATCTGTTTGACTCGGAGTGTTTGAACAGTGTTTGAGTATGTGTAGTGCATGTCCCTGTGTCTCGTTAGGCAGGCAGCTGTTGTTGTTTCGCTTCTTGTTGGGGGCTTTTTCACAGACACTTCAGGCTGTAGGCCGACAACATCTGCAGCATGCCACTGTCTTCCCCTCTGCCCATCTTACTCTCTATTCCTTTCCCTCTTTTCATGTTCACTATGCAGTTGAATAATGCTCACCTGTTTTGTTTATTTTGACTGCGTAGAGCAGTGCAGCTGCAGCTGCAGCTGTAGCTGTCTCTATCTGTTGTGCATTTAAGGCGCCACCCTTAAAAGTAGGCAACAGATTTTTAGTTAGGTAAGTTGATGGAGTTTTTATTAAATATATGTATAAGTCATTTATGAATAATACACAAAATGAATATAGAATTGCATTAAATTCAAAAAAAAAAAAACACATCAAAATATGTAATCGTCATAAAGAATTGACGTTTGGTTCCACTTACACAATCTAACCATGTGATGTTAAAGTACTCAAAGCTGTACAGATTCTTGACTTATTAAATATATGAAAAAAAAAAAAAAAAACAAAAAATTAAATTCAAAATTAGTAGAATGAGTAATTTGTGAGTTTTATATTTTTAAGTATTAAAGGCATAACATTAAATAATTAGGAGAAGATTTTTGATTTTAAATGCATTAAATATATTTTTAAATGCAATATATTCTTTCTTAGACTGCTTTAAATGATTTAAATATATTTTATTATATTATATTATATTTATTAATTTGTTAAGACAGTAAATTGTGGATTTCAAATACTTAAGTCAATTTAAAATATTTAAATGAATATAACTAACCATAAATTAATCGCAACACAATAAATTACTTAACAACTAAAAATATATATAAAATGGAAGAGATACTAGGAATTGATGGAATTTTAAGTTGCTGTCGAAACAATGAAATCCCCAACTAAACTAATTACAAAGTATATCTGCTGGCAATTCAATGTTGTTGATCATTTTTAAATTCTGTGAAAGCGCAAAGGGCAACTTAACACAACTTTCGAGCAACTTTGTGGATTTGCCAATTGTCGATTTTGCTGTAGACTACAGCATAGGCAGACATTGGCCATGCTTAATTAACTGGCCAACACGCAGCTAACAGCAAAAAAAAAAAAAAACTAAATTAAATAAATACGCACTGCACAGTCTGTGGCATCAGCAACTTTCAACCTTTGTTTCCTCTGGTTTTCCCCTCCCAGTTTGCAACCCATACCATTGTCAATGCAGCAGCTAATCAGTTGAGAAAATGCTGAGACGCTGGCCAGGCTAACAAAAGGCCAAAACAGACCCTTTGGGCCATTAATTAGCCGCTCACGAAAACAAAAGGCAAACTTGCCCGAGCACAAAGAGACCAAAAAAGAAACCTCCATACAAGCATTTATTCTATACATATACATATGTACTTAGTTGTAGCAGAAGTATAAATTTATAAATATATACTTGCAACATTTGGGCCAAAATCAGCTTAATTAACTCCAACCCAGGCCAAAGAGGCAAAAGGGGGGGAGGACTTTTGCTGTGAATAAGTAGGTGTATAAGTAGGCCACTCCCCCCAATCAATCGCATGCCCATTGAGATTGATCACAGACCATTGGTTCCTCAGATTTTTACAAACATTTCTCATACTTGGGTAGCCATTAAAAAAGAGCATCGCTGACAGCGGCCTAATTGAGACAATCGAATTGAACAATTGATGGCAAACAATTAAAATGATGAATCAGCAGCAAAGAGCGAGAAAAAAAATATTATGATATATCATGACTGAAGCAATTATCACGGTCACTTCAGTGTAAGCGATGCTATTTGATACGATAAATCGTCTTATAACTCGAAACAAATATATCTATATCTATTGCTTATATTTACTTTTAAATTTATTTATGTAATATTTCATTTAGTCAAGTAATGAATTATAATTTTGTTAAAGAGATTTAAAACGATTTTTTACTTTTATTTATGTATTTAATATAAAATTTCTTCATAACTATAATAATTTTTCGTTTCGTTTTTCTTGATTTAATAAATATTTTATTGAATATATATCTTTTTTTATTTATTAATTAAGTGAATATAATGATTTTTTTTTGAGAAATATTTTTTTTAATAAAAATAAATTCTAAGAAAAATAGAATTTTTTTTCTCTTTTTTTGTTACAAAAAAATAAAAATAAATTTAAAGTAAATTCTAATTTTTTTAAATATATTTTTATTTAAAAGGATGTCCCATCTATACTATATTTTGCCCTTTATAAATTTCCACTAAAATAAATCTACAACAAATTGAATAAGTTAAGGAATGGGGCATGCTTTTAGGCCAAGTTAGGGGTTAACTGTTAACCGTTCATCGCTTATATCGTTTATCGCCTCTGCCGTTAGTTCAGTCATGTGTGCTGTGGGCTGGGCATTTACAGTTAGAGTTATTTTAGTTGAGGCAACAGTTGCGGCCTCTCGCAATTTAACTAAAAGCCTCCATAAAATTTGAAAGGTGCCACACAGTCAAAAGGCCCCAAAAAAAAAAAAAAAAAAAAAAACAAAAAGAAAGAAACGAATCAAGCATAAAAACTTACGTACTTGTAGCGATACGATAAAGTGCTTAACGAAAGAGATAGCAAGAGTATGTGTCAGAGTGAGAGTGAGAGAGATGGCAGTAATAATCATGTGATAGCCGTGGCATAAACATTTATGTAGCTACTTTTTACAGTTACATTTGCAGTATGTGCGCGCAAAGCCAATGCCTTGCCACGCAAATCCAATTGAAATCGTTGCATGTGGCAAGAGGGAGAGGGGCGGACAAGTGGGGCGTGGCAAGCGCATGGCAAGGCAAATCCATTTAATAACCAACATAAATACTCTAAAGGAGCTTTACGACTGCGTTGAGTGCGCCGCAGGAAACTATTTTCCAGTCTAACAGCCTGAAGACGAACAAAAAGTCAAAGAAGTTAAAGGAGATGATGAAGACCACGAAGAAGAAGAAACAGTTAAAGCAGCTGAAGCCGTAGATTCTCAAAGTAACAATCTTAAGCATCTCTCCCTCTCCCTCTCTCTCTTTCGCTTTCTCTGTGTAAGTAAGTCGCTGTCTATCTATCTTTGTCTATGTCTTTATTATATGCAAATAAGTTTGGGCATGAGATTCCCGCAGCGACACTTTACGAGCTCAAGCAACAATTGCAAAAAGTGTGCCCACGGCCAGGACCAAACAGGCCAGCACAGGACATGCCAGAGACCCGGCACAACTTTCAATTCACGTTAACCAACTGGCGGCTCTTGCTTATTTTTATGCTGATTAAACTAACAAGTCAATTTCACACACACACACACACACCACGTAATTGAATAAGAATATGTCTCGTTACAATATTTTATATCAGAAACACACAAAATAACCCACAATCAGAGCCAACACGTCGCCTGGCCAAGAAAAAAGAATGGCAGGGAAGCAACCCAAGGAAACTCTGTCTACGCTTCGGACTACCATAAAAACTAATAAACTAACCATAAATATCGGCCCACTAAACTGGCGCCATATGATGGCAAATACCCCATAAAATTCCAACTCAAGCGGTCATATTCATTTCCACTATCAATACAATAAGGATTTCCTATATTCTGTCACATTAATCATACGCCACGTATTACAAATGAAATTGAGGATGTTGGCACTTCTAAAAATGAGTGGCAAATTAGAGCATGTGGAAGTCGAGCAATATTTTGTTAGATTTGAAATTCGAAATGTCTAATAATACCAGGCATTTCTTGTGCTCTGCACGATTTCACATTAATCATACGCCATGTGCGCCGAGAAGTGACGGAAATATTTGGAAAAAAGGAAAAAAAATCAATTAGCTTCGTCTATTATTGATATTTACAGGGTATTTACAGGCATAATAGATTATGATGCCACAAATTAAAATGTACTGATAAGAATTTAAAGTATCTTGCATGATAAATGAGAAGAATATTAACAACATATAATATTTTATAATTTTTAATTGGATAGAAAGTGTGGTATTTTATTTCAAATCTTAAATATTTCTTCAACAGTTTTTCTTTTTATATATTTAAAATTTTAATCAAATTTAATATTTTATTATATTTTATTATATTTGTATACATTTTTCCAGTTGGTTCTTAAATATAAAAACAAGATAAGCAAGAATTATTTATTTAACAATTTTTTTAAGTTTAGCAACATTTCTCTCATTATAGGGTATCTGCTGTGTACTGTATTCTATTTGAAGACAATTTTATTGCCATTTTCTTTGATATTTTTTTTTTGGTCTTAGCGAGAAAATACTTTCAATGAGAGACTGTTGCGTTGCCTCTGTCCCAAAATGGGCAAGCCAAAAATGATGTGTAATTGCGTTTTATTGCCATAAATAAAAAGTTAGCTGTCATTTTCTTTTTTTTTTGGGCAGTTGGGAGAATAGAAATTGGAGGGGAATGGAGGCTGTAAAAGTGTTTAAGTGGAAGCGCGTGCGTTTCTGTCTTAATTAGTGAATCGTTGCAAGTTGCAAGTTGCAGCTGCAAGTGTGGCAACAGCAGTTACAACAGTTGCAGCTGCAGATGGAGCTGCACTCGAAATATTTAAGCAATTCCACAAGATTTCTTAATTAAAAAGTTGCTCTATCGTCGCTCACTGTCGTCCATATCATTCTTGGCTTACATCTCAGCAGCATTTGAGGTGTCAGCAACAATGAAAATATTTTCTGCTTGCTGCGTTAGTGCTTCGACAGACGTTTCAAATACCCTAACAAGAGTTATGATTGATGGAAAGGTATCTGCGCGGAAACTTTAACTATTTTACGATATTCACTTATGATGCTTCATTTAAGAGTAGTAATAAATCAAAATTTATAAAAATAAAAAAAAAAAAATCTCGCATAAAACTTAGGGTATCTTATAGTTGTGCAGGCTCTAAGCTAGCGGTCTGTCGCGTACTCCCCGTTTTTAGCAATTTGCTTTTCCGCATTATTCTTCATTTACTTTCGCTGCGAGAAATCTACGAAATTTCATTTGCAGTTATGTTGCGATGCCGGCAACAAATTTTGGAGACGGGCTCCGCTTGGAGCTGGAAAATATTTGCCAAACGCTTCACTTTGGACGCATGGCCAAACAATTTGTCTGGTCAAGATGAAGCCAAAATGAAATATATGTATCTAATGTATTCGTAAGCGGCAAAAGACCTGGCCAAAAGTTCATTTCATAAGTCTTCTTATAAACTTTTCTGCTTCTTCCTCATCTTTTAATATTCTTCAAATATGTACAAATGTGTGTGGTAAATGTCGATGCCAAGGGTTTTTCTCTGCCAAGTGCTGGAACGCATCGCTTGTTTTATGTTTTTGCAGTTCAAACTGAGCCTGGGAAAAACACTACTGCATACATTTAGGCAAAACAAGGTTCAAGCTGCTGTCCAGGACCAAGTTTTTGCCAACAGATAGTTGCAGGCTGCAGTTTGGTGTTCATCAGCGCCACAATACATCATCAGCAGCTTGTTCATAATGTGATGGATGTTAAATGCTGAAGAATGCTTCAAAACTTTTCGAGTTCATTTTAGTTTTTACACTTTGTGTTTATTGCTACTAAAGGACTACGGTCTCTACTCTATAATTTATCGTCACGTTGCCAAGTGGATTTCGAACTTTGGTTGAATTTTGGCTATTTTTTCATGGTAAAATGTATAAAAAACAATACAAGAGATTGAAAAGGCAACAAAATCAACAAAATTTTAATACAGTTTCAATATATCATAAAAACCATTGAGAGAAGTAAAAAAAAATATTGTTAATCGGATGATTTTTGGGGAAGTTAGTATAGTTCAAAATTTGAATGAAGACCCCTTTATGAAAAATGTCAATTTGGAGTACATTTTGGCTATATGTGCTAAAAAATGTTATAAATATTTTGATGGCAGAAATCATTTGCAGACGTAAAATTATAATGTGACTTTTCGTCAAGGGGTTGTTATGGAAAACCATTAAAAAATGAACAAAAGTTGTAAATGGCTAATAAGTTTAATTTGTTAAACCAGATTCGAATTAGTATTAAGTCATTATCTAAAACTAAAAAAAACTGCGTAAATCAGATGAAATTTGGCAAAGTTGTGCCATGTATAAAATATGTGTTCACTTAATTTTCTTGATAATCCTATTGAACTTTTACTTGAATCTATCTTTTTCTGCTTGTTGGCCACATTTTGTGTAATGTGGTGCTTTACTGTGGAGACAGGTCAGTTGCATGCTGCCAAACTTTGACTTTAACTACTTTACATGTGAAATTGTTTGAGTGGAAATTTTGCTGAAGAAATTTCATGAGGGAAACTTTGTGGCTGCACTCTCACACATTCGCTTAGCTGCACAGTAATTGCATTTTAAATGGCATACATATATGGATAGACAGTGAATGCTGGGAGTAGAGACAGAGAGAGAAAGAGGGGGAGAGATGTGGCGAGAAGGAGAGAGAGGGGTAGTCTGTCAATAAGGCAACCGCTGCTCACACAATGCGGCCACAAATTTGTGAAATTAATTCAATATTAAGCAATCAAATATTGTCACTACATCAGCAACTGCTGCGGTTGCTGCTCAGACAACATTCAACACAAACACACATCTACCTACTACTAATACTACTACTAGTAGTATTATCTACTACTATCTACTGTTTGAATGGACGTAGCCTTGGCATTAGTGGCTGCCAAATTGCACAAATAAATGGAGAACTGAATTGACTTGATTTGTGTTGGGATTTGTTCATTTGCACATAAATTAGATCAGCTGCAGGATGCCTGTCAATGAACGCTACTTTTCTATATGATTTATATGATATTACTGTATCTCATTGTAGCTATAATCTCTCGTTAAGCCAAAGCCCCAAAAAAGATGATTTTCCTCTTCTTTTTTTTCTACTGTGTTAATTTTGTTTTTGCATTCCACTCTATATATATTTTTTTTCTTTACTTCTTTTTATGCATGTACAAAAGGGCAGCAAAAAGCGGCGACAAAAGAATTTAATTAAACTGAACTGCATTGTGTTCTGGAGCTGCTCCTGCTGCTGCTGCTGTTCGTGTCAGCGCAAAGGATTAAGACGTTGCCAGGGTACACTTGACTGCGAAAGTCTTTTATCTGTCAGTCCTTTTCACTCTCTGCTCTTCTCGGGCTGTAATTGACGCTTCGTGTCGCCCAACATTTTTACAGGTATTTTTCTTACATTTTTTTTTTTTATAACTTTTGCATAATTTCAGTTGATTACACGGGCGTTGTGCAAACATCATTTCGACTCGAGTTATAATTTTCAACAATTATGATTTGCATAAGTTGCATAGTGTGTGGTGTGCCTGTGTGTGTGTGTGAGTACCTTATAAAAGTTTTTTAATTACATACCCACACACACATTAACACACACGCACACTTACAAGAAGCTTACCGAAGACAGGCTTACATTTGTTTTGCTTGCGCTGAAATGTAGGCAATGTTTTTTCTCACAATTCTTTGTGGCGCCATAACAAAGGAAAGAAGGGGGCTTCCTCAACACACACACACACTCAGTTGTCCAACATACCATGTGTGTGTGTGTGATTGTCATTCTGACAGTTTGTGATTGTGTATGTAGGCGGCAAGTAGCATAACTGTAACTGTCATACGCCATGTTGTACGCCATTTTGACACTTTTGCGCGCCTTTGATGTGCATTTAATTGCAACAAAATATTCTTTTTGTCTTATCGGCTGTCAGATACCCCAACCCAGTGAAATTAATTTTAAATCAGCAAAAGAGCAAAGTCGTGTTTCCTCCATAATAATTTCTCATTGCTCATGGTCTCAATTTTATTTATAGTTGAAATCATTTAATATTTAAATTCAAATTCAAAAGTTTTCGCCTAAACAAAGTTTATGAACTTGAAAATCCCTGCAGTTCGACAACAACAACTAAAGAGCATTAAATATTTAAATGAAGTAAATGAAATGTCAACTACAGTTTCAGGTTTCGGTTTTCAGCTTTTGCAGTTTTCTTAAGCTCTCTTGCTCACTGTGTTTGCCTCTTGCCATCGTATTTGCATTCAAATTTGCATTTATTGAACAAATTGCCATGGAGCTTAGGACTTTGGTCATGGAATGCAATTTCGCAGTCACCTTTTGTTTTGTGTGTTCAGTTGAGTTTTATCTAAGTTGTAAGCAACTTGTCCAGCTCAAAGTCAATTAAGTAGTTTTAATTAAATCATATTGCTGCCAAGTGCAGGCAAAGTCAAGTCAATTACATATGAAACTTATGTAAGAAATAACATATTATGTTATGCAATTGTAAGCAGGGCATGAAAGTAAATGCAGAAGAGAATTTATAATTATTTATATTATTTCGACTGTTTTACTTAAATCGAATAATGATTAATATTTGTATTTTGAATATAATTTTCTTTTTTAATTATAATTTTATCCATAATATTTACTTATTATCTATAGATAGATTGAAAATTTCAACAATTTTAAAACGAAAAATATTTATTTACTTTTTCTTCCAGCCAGTTATTTTAATAAATTAGCATATTAGAAAAGAAAACGTTTTATATATTTTTCTAGTAAATATTTTATTAAATACAAATACTTAAAATTAGTGCAACATTTGATTCAGTTTGCTTTCAGCTACAGTTTGAACTTTGAGCGCATGCAAAAAAGAAAAAAAACATTCAAGGAAATAAACATTTACTCGACTCTGTTCAATGTCGTTGTACTTCTATAAGTTACTGCTATTCATGTTGTTGTTTGTTGTTGTTGCTGTTTGTTGTTGGTTTTTATTGCTGCAATGGCCTATTATGCTGTGGGCTGTGCGGTGTCCGCCCGCTAGTTAAGCGCGCTCACTGTTCGCCTCCGCTGCCGGAATCGGAACTCGTGTCATTTCCGCACAAAAAAAAAAATACAAGCAGACAGCTATTGAAAGAAGGAGAGCAAGTTTAGCATGCTTTTAGGCGCGCCCATTTAAGCACGGCGGGGGGCGTGGCACATTTCAGTCGACTCGAACAACACTGTACAAGGCATACATTAGAGTTATCAAAGTTCATGTTCTCGACATCCATTTCGCTACGAAATAGTTTCAAAAACTCTGTTGAAAGTTGCCAAATCCTGACGCCAGATGGCGCTACATTCACTCAGAATTAAATCATTTTAATTTATTTTATTCTTTACTTAATTTTATTATTTTTCTTATTTTATATAATTATTGTTATTATGATTATTTATTTTATTTTATTGATATTTTTATAAATATTCAAGCGATTTCGTTGTGGAAATGGGAGACAGGAACAGCTTAGACTGTTTGGTCGCAGCGGGATGTTTATGCTGCCCCGAAAGTTGTTTAATAAATGTACTCACACATGCTTATACAAATGGCCATCGAATTGGCCGAAATGTTGGCCAAAATGTTGGCCGAATGTTGGCAATGGCCTTTGGTCAAAACAAGCTGCTTGTTATTAGGCATCAGACAGACAGAGCAACCTTGAGTAACTGGCATATCTCTATTTCGAGGAGGAAAAGCGCAATATGAAAGTTTTTTAATAATAACAGTATAGACATGGCTTCCCTTTCTCTACTCTCCATTTTGCTCTGCTTCATATGCGCTATTCTGGCGACCTTGAGGCTGTAATTGCGATTAGCGCACAATTTGTATCTTTGCATCTTTAATATTACAGGCTCTCAAGTTTGCTGGCCGACTTTTCTGATTTATGAGAATGGTCTGCTAATTACACACACTTTCTCTCTCACTCTCTCGGTATCTCTTCCTCCTTCTCGTGTATATCACTCTGACTATCTTTTAATGAGCAGCAGTTAAATGCCGTAACGCGCTTAATTGTTGCTCGACGCACGCACTTTCGCTCTCATTAATAATTTTGTCTGTGTGCAAGTTTTAATGAAGTTTGCATTGCGTTTCAAGGTGCCAATATCAACAAAGTCCTTTCGCATCATCGGCCCTCCATCGACCAAGGACTCCCAGCTCGGTCAACATTGTTCCACATTGCGTATACGCAACGTAAGTCAGCCACAGATACAGCTGCAGCCGCAGCCGCAGCTGTTGCCATGGTTGATTATTTACTCGCTCAATTCTTTATTGCCTGCTGAACAGACAAAATGCGAACTTATTTTTTTTTTTTACTTCACTCTCTCTCTCTCTCTCAATTTGCATTAAACTTTAAATGCCAAACGCATACAAACACACACAAATAAGAATAATAATAAAGCAAGTAAAGGCCGCTTTTTGTTTTCAATTTTTATTGATTTTTTTTTTGTTTGTCCCACCCAAAGTTACATATTGCAATTTCCATTTTTCATGAGCAAATATCTACTTGCAACATGCGGCAGGCGACGTAGTGGACATTGGCTAAGCGTTACTAAAATTTTGGTTGTATTATGGAAAGTTATAGTTATATGTAGTAAAGTTATAGTCGGAAATTATGAATATATAAATAGTGTAAATGGAATTGTATTGACTGATGTTATATTGTGATGGCAACTTCATTAAACCATCTACTTTGTGGGCTGCATATTCCCACTGAAAATGATGGAAGTTGTTATATATGTAAATATAGACATCAGTGCTTATATCATGATGAATGCTCTGTTTTTAAGCAGACTAAAAATCATGGAGGTGAAGGCCTTTTAATGATTTACCCAAAAATTCTTATTTTATTATGATTTTTATTTTTTTTTTTGTTATTATTATTATTATTATCAAATATTTTATTTGATTTCTACATATTTTAGTAATTATACTTTTTAAATTTTAAATGTTAATTAAAATATATTTAAATTTCTTTGGACTACAATAATAATAAATATAATAAAATATTTTCACATTTATAAAGAGTATCTCTTAGTGCATTCTCTCTACTTTCTACTCTACTCTCGCATTTCACTTTGTTTTTTGTTTGCGGTTGCGGCAAAGAGCGCTCAATTTTATTATTGATACGGAGGCATTTCTCCCGCAGGACTGCAGTTTTTTTTATTTTTTTATTGTTAACAATTGCAGCTGAATCCAGCTAAAGGCATTGCTTTTGTGAGATAATCATTTAAAAATTGTCAAATTAAATTAAAGTTGGTATATGAATGTAAAGTGCATAAAAAAAAACAATTGCAACAGTTTTCACATTAATTTGAGGTCATTAATTGCCCACATAGAGCGAGGGAGATGGTAAGTGAAAAGAAAGAGAGAGAGAGAGAGAGAAAGTGTAGTACCTTTTGGCAGTGGCAAGGACAGCTTGAGGCAGGGATATCGAACTTAAATATGTGCTTAGTTGTCTAGACTCGGTTTTGCTGCTGGGCGGCCTCAAGCGGAGGATGAAGCAAATAAATCTGGTTATTGTGTGCTGGGGTTATCTTGGCCCCAAAAACAAACCCCTTCTCCCCAACCAAATAAATGTGCTTTGGGTCAACTCTTGTAAATGTTTATGTGTATACACATATATGTATATGTGTGTGTGTGTGTGTGTGTGTTGATAAATGTGTGTTTGTGATGTTGTGTTATTAAGTAAACACATGTAAACAGCAAATGCTGAGCGAATGCGAAAATCACGCTAAAGTTCTACACGTGAAATCAGCTTAAGAACTTGTCTTGTCTTGTGTTTTGTATTTGACTTTTGGTAGGAAATTTAATGCCGCCTCAGCTGGGCTTTAATTTTCAACAGATACTGTACACATATACAGACTGGGAAATCGAGTTAAAGTTAAGCAGACAACTCTGAAAGAGGGAGAGAGGGAGGCAAAGTGAAAGAGATGAACAATTTGCATGTGCAACAAGTGATGATGCCCCGCAGCTTGTCAATGCTGCCGATATTCGATTTCGATGGCATTGCGCTGTTGCCACTGATGATGTTGCCAATTGCATTAAAGGTGTTAATTTCATGCAACATTGCTGCCTGCAGGCAACCAAAGCTCATTTGCCACGCGCTTCATTTGCCAACCAAACAGCAAGAGATGGAATTCGTTTCATACAAATACATACATACGTATGTATGTATGTACAAACACCTACAAAGTACAAATGTGTGTGAGTGTGTGTAGATATCTCTATATGGGCTAATAAGTTTTCTCGCATTTGGCAAAAGTTTTATAGCCATGCTGTTAACACATTGATTGGGAGCCAACTTTTGAGCCAAGGCCGACAACCGACATCACTCCACTCAACTTGACTCGCCTCTTATTTCAGTTTCGAATACCGATTGCGATTCACATGCAAATGTTTTTAAAGTGCATGGGAGATAAAACCAAACAATTGAAGATTCTTTAAGACCGAATAGAAGAGTTTTACTTTGTATAAATAATTGACATAGAGCACCATTTTCAGAATCGATTTGAGCCTGTTAAAGTTGAATTTTGACATAGAAAATTCATTCATTTTATGGTACCCTTTAAACTTCAAAATGCCATATCTTTCTCAAAAATCATCGAATTTTTAAAATTTATGCATTAAAATGAAGGTATTGAAATTCCTGACCGATCGGTACCAAAATCTAAAAATCGAAAATTTGAAGCTATCGCTGTTAAATTTTGCTTGTTTGCTCAGATGACTTTATAAGACTAAAATATAAATTCCCTAAGAATACAATGAGAGGCTCAACTCTCCTTACGCACTATTAATGAGAGTTAGACTTTTCAATAGCCATAACTATGCGAAAAGTCATCCGATTTTTAAAAATTTTGCACTTTCGTCAAAAATTATTCAGCATTCAAGTTTCAAGCTTAGAAAAAAGCTTAGAAGAAAATTGGTGTTTCGGGTCTTTCAAAACTTCCATTTGCTATAACTTCGTCATATGTCAACCGATTTTCAAGTTTGATGCCATTTTTTTCAAGTTTCGGGATATTGAACAAAACTGCATTCAAAGATTGTCCAAATTAAGACCATCATTTTTGGACCCCTGTGCAAGCCCAGAATTATAAAGAAAATCGGTGTTTCGGGTCTTTCAAAGCTTTGATGGGCCATAACTTCGTCAAATCTCAACCGATTTTCAAGTTAGATGCCCATTTTTTCAAGTTTCGGCATTTTAAACAAAACTGCATTTAAAGGTTGTCCAAATTAAGACCATCATTTTTGGACCCCTCCACAAGACCAGAACTGTATCTGAAAATCGGTGTGTCGGGTCTTTCAAAACTTTGATGGGCCATAACTTCGTCAAATCTCAACCGATTTTCGAGTTTGATGTTAATTTTTCCAAGTTTCGAGATATTGAACAAAACTGCATTCAAAGATTGTCCAAATTAAGACCATCATATTTGGACCCCTGTACAAGCCCTGAATTATAAAGAAAAGCGGTGTTTCGGATATTTCAAAACTTCCATTTGCCATAACTTCGTCATATGTCAACCGACTTTCAAGTTTGATGCCATTTTTTCCAAGTTTCCGCATATTGAACAAAACTGCATTCAAAGATTGTCCAAATTAAGACCATCATATTTGGACCCCTGTGCAAGTCCAGAATTATAAAGAAAATCGGTGTTTCGGGTATTTCAAAACTTTCATTTGCCATAACTTCGTCATATGTCAACCGATTTTCAAGTTTGATGCCATTTTTTCCAAGTTTCCGCATATTGAACAAAACTGCATTCAAAGATTGTCCAAATTAAGACCATCATATTTGGACCCCTGTGCAAGCCCAGAATTATAAAGAAAATCGGTGTTTCGGGTATTTCAAAACTTCCATTTGAAATAACTTCGTCATATGTCAACCGATTTTCAAGTTTGATGCCATTTTTTCCAAGTTTCAGCATATTGAACAAAACTGCATTCAAAGATTGTCCAAATTAAGACCATCATATTTGGACCCCTGTGCAAGCCCAGAATTATAAAGAAAATCGGTGTTTCGGGTATTTCAAAACTTCCATTTGCCATAACTTCGTCATAAGTCAACCGATTTTCAAGTTTGATGCCATTTTTTCCAAGTTTTGACATATTGAACAAAACTGCATTCAAAGATTGTCCAAATTAAGACCATCATTTTTGGACCCCTGTACAAGCCCAGAATTATAAAGAAAATCGGTGTTTCGGGTATTCCAAAACTTCCATTTGCCATAACTTCGTCATAGGTCAACCGATTTTCAAGTTTGATGCCATTTTTTCCAAGTTTCCGCATATTGAACAAAACTGCATTCAAAGATTGTCCAAATTAAGACCATCACTTTTGGACCCCTGTACATGTCCAGAATTATAAAGAAAATCGGTGTTTCGGGTCTTTTAAAGCTTTGATGGGCCATAACTTCGTCAAATCTCAACCGATTTTCGAGTTTGATGTTAATTTTTCCAAGTTTCGACATATTGAACAAAACTGCATTCAAAGATTGTCCAAATGAAGACCATCATATTTGGACCCCTGTACAAGCCCTGAATTATAAAGAAAATCGGTGTTTCGGGTATTTCAAAACTTCCATTTGCCATAACTTCGTCATATGTCAACCTATTTTCAAGTTTGATGCCATTTTTTCCAAGTTTTGACATATTGAACAAAACTGCATTCAAAGATTGTCCAAATTAAGACCATCATTTTTGGACCCCTGTACAAGCCCAGAATTATAAAGAAAATCGGTGCTTTGGGAATTTCAAATCTTCCATTTGCCATAACTTCGTCAAATCTCAACCGATTTTCGAGTTTGATGCTATTTTTTCCAAGTTTCGGGATATTGAACAAAACTGCATTCAAAGATTGTCCAAATTAAGACCATCATATTTGGACCCCTGTGCAAGCCCAGAATTATAAAGAAAATCGTTGTTTCGGGAATTTCAAAACTTCCATTTGCCATAACTTCGTCATATGTCAACCGATTTTCAAGTTTGATGCCATTTTTTCCAAGTTTCCGCATATTGAACAAAACTGCATTCAAAGATTGTCCAAATTAAGACCATCACTTTTGGACCCCTGTACATGTCCAGAATTATAAAGAAAATCGGTGTTTCGGGTCTTTCAAAGTCTTGATGGGCCATAACTACGTCAAATCTCAACCGATTTTCAAGTTAGATACCAATTTTTTCAAGTTTCGGCATTTTAAACAAAACTGCATTTAAAGGTTGTCCAAATTAAGACCATCATTTTTGGACCCCTCCACAAGACCAGAACTATATCTGAAAATCGGTGTTTCGGGTCTTTCAAAACTTTGATGGGCCATAACTTCGTCAAATCTCAACCGATTTTCGAGTTTGATGTTAATTTTTCCAAGTTTCGACATATTGAACAAAACTGCATTCAAAGATTGTCCAAATGAAGACCATCATATTTGGACCCCCGTACAAGCCCTGAATTATAAAGAAAATCGGTGTTTCGGGTATTTCAAAACTTCCATTTGCCATAACTTCGTCATATGTCAATCGATTTGCAAGTTTGACGCCATTTTTTCCAAGTTTTGACATATTGAACAAAACTGCATTCAAAGATTGTCAAAATTAAGACCATCATTTTTGGACCCCTGTACAAGCCCAGAATTATAAAGAAAATCGGTGCTTTGGGAATTTCAAATCTTCCATTTGCCATAACTTCGTCAAATCTCAACCGATTTTCGAGTTTGATGCTATTTTTTCCAAGTTTCGGGATATTGAACAAAACTGCATTCAAAGATTGTCCAAATTAAGACCATCATATTTGGACCCCTGTGCAAGCCCAGAGTTATAAAGAAAATCGGTGTTTCGGGAATTTCAAAACTTCCATTTGCCATAACTTCGCCATATGTCAACCGATTTTCAAGTTTGATGTCATTTTTTCCAAGTTTCGGGATATTGAACAAAACTGCATTCAAAGATTGTCCAAATTAAGACCATCATTTTTGGACCCCTGTGCAAGCCCAGAATTATAAAGAAAATCGGTGTTTCGGGTATTTCAAAACTTCCATTTCCCATAACTTCGTCATATGTCAACCGATTTTCAAGTTTGATGCCATTTTTTCCAAGTTCCGGCATATTGAACAAAACTGCATTCAAAGATTGTCCAAATTAAGACCATCATTTTTGGACCCCTGTGCAAGCCCAGAATTATAAAGAAAATCGGTGTTTCGGCTATTTCAAAACTTCCATTTGCCATAACTTCGTCATATGTCAACCGATTTTCAAGTTTGATGCCATTTTTTCCAAGTTTCTGCATATTGAACAAAACTGCATTCAAAGATTGTCCAAATTAAGACCATCATTTTTGGACCCCTATACAAGTCCAGAATTATAAAGAAAATCGGTGTTTCGGGTCTTTCAAAGCTTTGATGGGCCATAACTTCGTCAAATCTCAACCGATTTTCAAGTTAGATGCCAATTTTTTCAAGTTTCGGCATATTGAACAAAACTGCATTTAAAGGTTGTCCAAATTAAGACCATCATTTTTGGACCCCTCCACAAGACCAGAACTGTATCTGAAAATCGGTGTTTCGGGTCTTTCAAAACTTTGATGGGCCATAACTTCGTCAAATCTCAACCGATTTTCAAGTTTGATGCCAATTTTTCTGTCCGATTTTCAATATTTTTGCACTTCTGTCAATGACCCAAAAATAATTCTGCATTCAAGATTTTAGCTTAAGCAACTCTTAAATTTTTTAAAAATTTTCGACAATTTTCCCACCAGTACCCCTTGCTAAAAAGTTGAAAATATGTTAATCGACATTTTTTGAGCCCAATTGATTTCTGGTATCAACATAGGCATAAAAAATCTTGACCAGAGTTAATGTGGCGCAGTATTTTAGAAAATATAGCCGAAATAGTATAAAATTATATAAAATGGTTCTTTTCTTGAACTTTTCAGCCTTATGGATGCAAAACCAGGACAGTTAAAGATTAAAATTAAGTTGATCTTGATTTAGGGCATCTGTATGTGTTTAAAAAACTTTACCCGAGATCATTTGGAGCAATTGTTTGGAAAATATGAGCAAAAATGTGGTAAAAAGGCTCTCAAAACGGCCTTTTCCTATGAGTTAGACCTGTCATTAGCAATAACTTTGCGAAAAATCACCCGATCTTCAAAATTTTTGCACTTCCGTCAATGGATTTGATCCAAAAATATTTCTGCATTCAAGTTTCGAGCTTAAACGATCTTTTTTTAATTTTCAAAACTTTTTGACATTTTTGCAAATATTTTCTAAAATATTGGTCGAAATCAAGCGCGGTATAGTTTTTTATACTTTTGATGCCAGAAATCGATTGAGCACTAAAAAATTATGATTTTAAAAATTTCACTGTTTTGACGTTTTTGCGTGTCTGTACACACAACAAGCTTTGCTTGTGTTTATATATTCTGGCAGGCATTGATATGGTGGGATAGCCCAATGAAGAATCAGCGATATGCAAAGCAATGATAAAATAAAATTTGTCCTGTAAGAAAAATATAGGCGGCATTACTGCACACAAATGCTAAACTTTGTGCCTTGAAACACAGGGTGAAGATCCGTCAAAATACCGTAATAACACTATAACAGTGGCAGCTTGAATATGCACACTACTGCAACCTGTGAACCGATTTTCATGAAATTTTAGGCTGAAACCTAACCCTATTTTTGAAATTGAAGCGAATTTGAGGTGTTTCTGATATTTGATAATATAGGTATTTTTGTTTGTAGTTTTGTAGTTTAATCAAGTATTTAAACCAGTTTATTTAAAGATTTCAGTGGCGCCCATTTAAGAGTCGAATACCTCCTCCAATATGGAGCTTGTGAGAACTGCTGCAGTTTTATTGACTATTATATGCCGCTGGTTATTGGACTGTGTAAAGCTTTAACTGTTTTGTTATCGATATACATGAGAGTATATGGTGCAATCCTAGAGTAAACAGAGCTCCTGCTCCTGTCCTGGCGGACAGACAGACATACAGACAGACAGATAGGAGGACAGACTGACAGGTAACCAGGCAGTCAGGTGGGTGGCACCATAAATAAATAAGATTAAGCGCACTTCGAAGTAACCTTGTGGGTGTGCGAGTGTGAGTGTATGTGTGTGTGTGTGTTTGCGCCACATTTTGGGAGGCAAGTGTTGTGTGGCAAGTCCAACAAGCAGTCGAGCATTCAGCAGCAAACGACGTGCCCGGACTTAAAACATGAAATAAACATTTCTTTTTTCTGCGTCTCCTTCTTCACCCGGTAACCCGCAACATTTCCGTGTTGCACGAGTAACGCAGCGAGTAAGTTGCAAGTTGCAAGTTGCAGTTGCAGAATCAAAATCAGCTGCTTGCAAGTTGACTTGGCTGACTTTTGTGGCAACTGGCAACCGGCTCTGCTCATAATTCAGGAAGTGTGCAGAACTCTTTGTCAGACGACTTACATTTCATATAAAGTAACTAACTAACTGTTGAGAAAACTTCCCCTCCAGAGCTCTGTTTAAAAGTTAAAATGTCGCAGCAATTAAATTTTACTGCAAATTTCAACTACAAATTTATCTACAGGCTAAGTAAACATTATTAAAAATTAAAATACAAAAAGGCATAAATAAATAAATGTGTTAAGCCTCCCAAACAGAGCGTTAATCCATTCGCAATCATTAAAATTAAAGCCAAAAAATAAAAAAAAAACTGTATAAATAATACATGAATCCCGGCAAACATTTTGATAATTAATATAAAAATCAGTTTGTTAGCTGTCCCGTAGGTCTGTTTGTCTATCTGCTTGTCTATGTGTCTGTTTGCATTGTTTTCTCATTAATCACACATGCTCTCCCTGTGGTTAATTAGAGCTGGAATTAATTAAAGCTCTGCAAAGTACTCAAAATGAGCAAAAAATATAGTAAATTCTATTGGGAAGTGTAGAAAACCGCAAATCATGTTGTAACTCAAAGACTGATACTTAATGAGGCGTTAATTAAAATCAAATATTATTTATATATCATAGATAATACTTTGAATATTTGTGTGTATTCAATTTTTAACCAAATCAAGAATCTAATCTGAAACAAAATGACAAACGAATATTTTTCAATCGACATACAATGATAATTATCCATAAAATATATATTCAGTTGTTATTTAATAATTTTTTAACGCAAATTTTAATGCATTCACAAACTTTGTTTAAATTTAACGTACTATTATTTTGTTAAGATTTATTGTGCATGTTAATGGCAGGCAGCAAAGTAAATAATCAACACAATTAGCAAACTGCCCTGAAAAGTATGCTATGAAAATTTGTTTTATTTTTATTTTGCAAATTATTTATTAAAACAAGTTGATTGCTATATAAATTATAGCAGCCATTTTAAAGTGCTGTTGTTTATTCAACATACTCTTTTTTTTGTTGGTTCAGTTTGTATAAAGTTTAATTATTATAAAAATGTATATCTGTTTGATGTCCGCGTGCGGCATATTAAACAATTAGCAAACTGACAAAATACATTGTAATGGCAGAATGAGTTGCAAATGAGTTCACAAATTGCACTTAATTATATAATAAATTCAATTGACAGTTACCCTCCTCCCATGCCCCATCTATTCTTACCACTACTCTACTGTCACTTTTGATGGTATGATTTGTCAGGCTTTTGCACGCATTGCTTTTGTTACTTTCCCCATCAATGTTATTTTTTGTTTTTGTTTTAACATAAAGTCATGATGCAATTTCATGCTTATTTATGAATTTAAGTTTATCTATATTTATGCACTTATTTTAATATAATCATTTTGTGTGCATCTATGTCGATATAATTAACATTTTTCGTTCAACAAGTGCGTCGGGCTAATTGCCTTTTGCGGTTTATCAGATTCACAGAACGGCATTAAATTTTATGGCTGCCAACAACATTAATTATAAACTACAGGCTCCTTTTGCTCTCTTTCATTGTTATTTGCTCTCCCTTTCTAACTTGTTCCGGCCTGGCCTTGAGCTCAATTGCAGAGTTTCGCCTTCAATTTGGCCTTATGGTCTACAAATCACACAGCCAAATCAAAGAAATCCCCAGTTAACTTTAATTTGCTTGGGGCTAAAGCTTTTCCCGAACACAAAGCAACACGAAAACACGAATAAAATGAAACCGAAATCAAAACAAAACGAAACGAAAAGCCAAGGGATAGCCAGTAAATTTAATCAAAAGTATATACAAAACAAAAAACTGGCAAAAAAAAAACATATTTTGCTTGGGAATTTCATCAAGAATTCCCTCTTTACTGCAAATATTACAAATAGATTTCAATATCTGCATGAGTTTATCCAAAGTAAGTTTGTGCTCTTGTATATTTTTTCTTTTCTTTTTTGTTGTTTTTGACTGAGAAATGTATTTATTTATTTGTTTCGGAGCTGCTGCCTAAAAGTTTGGCCCAAAAAGTTCATTGTTATGCGCAGATTTTATTTGGATTTGTTAAAAACGAGAATCGAACATATTTTGTTGCAAGTCTCCGACAGACCGGAAGACTCCAAACCAGACCTGGCAATGTAAATACCAAAAACTGAGCAACAATATACGACACACATATTTACATAGATTCGAATTTTGCATATATTTCGTTTACATTTTATTTATTTTACATTTTGTTTTTCATTTTTTTGGCTGATTTTTGTTTTGTTTTCTCGTAGAGCAGAGCAAACTCGACAATGGGTCCATTGAAATTTCAAATTTGCATGCAAATTTGTTTCTGTACAGGTGAAGCCAACACTGACAACACAGATATTCCGTCAGCAATCACTGATAGCCCATATCAATTTATCAGAGCGCTACAGAGAAATATAAAAAGAGACTGGGATAGAATAAAAGATAGATAGAGAGAGAGAGAGAGAGAGGGGCACGTCGCTGGCTGGTCAACTAACTGTCAGCGGGTATTAGGGAATTAAGGCATTACACATACGCCCAGTTGACCGCACCACAGAAACGAGGGGAAGGGAAGGGGAGTGCGACAGGACTTGCCTAAATGACGTCACACACACACACATGAGAGCTGCTGGCATATTTTTGCGCTGTATTTAACAGCAGCTTACCAAAGCATATTAATTAACTTTTATGAAAGCACACACACACACACACCATCATATATAAACTATAGATGTGAATGGGTGTGTGTGTGTGCAGCATATGAGTAATATTTCATTTAGAGCCTTGGCAACATCTCCCCATCTGGTAGCTCATCTCATCGTTGGCTGTTAAGAGGCAGCTCCTTTGGGTCTAAGAGATTTATTGCCTGCTTCAAAGATAAAGTCATTATTATGGCATTATAAAAGATGGCGGCGTGCGCCCTGCGGCGCTTAAGGATATGAATCTTTGATGCATGTAATTGCTGTCGACCCTTATATGGTCTTATCATTGATTCCAACAGCCAGCTGAGTGGTCTCCTCTCTGTCTGCTTGGACAGACAGACAGATTGACTGAGTGTCTCAGTGACTAACTGACTAACGCATTCATTCTCGCAATTATGTTAATTTTTATTATATGTTTTTTTTTTTTGTGTTTTTTGTGTAATTTTATCGCTTGTCTTGCACTCATTAAAATTTCATTAGCCACGAACCATTCCAAACAGCTTTGACTTCTGCAACTTCACTGTCTCCTCTGACTCCGGGACTCATGCAAACCGTGTCCTATGCATGTACATTAATTATGCATGTCGTGGCAGGACAACAACAGCAACGAAGTGACAGCTGAGCCTGCGACGCTTTCGGGCTTCAAGTCAGCGAGAGAGAGAGAGAGAGAGAGACGTATGTATTTCTGAGCAAATGAACCTCAACATAATCAATAATCCTTGAAGGCACTTTTGGCATGCCTAAAATCTCAACGAGGGGAGGGCGTGGCAAACACGTGTAAAACGATAGCGTAACTTGATCGTTATGTGGAGCTAACAGACGACAGCAAATATTTGACCTGAATGCTAACTTACCCCTTTTGCAGCCAGCCAAGGCACAGTGGGCGCATGCCTGTAAAACAGAAATAGAAAATTAAATTAAATTAAGATATACAAACTTTAAATATTAAATTAAAATAAAAATTATATTAAATTTAAGTGTACATATTTAAAATATTTCTTGAATAAGTCAAACATTTTTAGATATATTTGTTTTTCACCAAATGAACCAGATGTATCTTAAATATGTTTCACAGATTTTTTTATATAAGAAAAGGTAATTATTAGATCAATTTTAAGTACACAATTATATAACAATATTTTTATAAATGTATGTATATAAATATATATAAAGTCTAAGGTCTATATATAAAGTAGGAGATAGGGTTATTATAAGTACAAATCTTAATGTTTTATTTCATTTTAGAAATATGCTTATTATATGTTAACATATATAACTCAATCTAAGATCAGTAATTTTTAATTCAATTAAGAAAACATTAAATATTTTAAGTTTAAATTTTTCCAAAAAAATACTAATGAGTTCAAAATTATCTCAATACAATTTTATAGTTCTTTAGGCAAATAAAAAATGAAAATATTTTATTTCACACATTTACCCAGAAATGAAACCACTGTGCGCTATCTGCAGTCGGCTGTAAAATGGACATTTGGCAGGCATTCAATGCTGCCACCAGCAAAATAATAATAAAAAAAATAAAGGAAAAATTTTGCGATACGAAGAAATCATGCAAGTAACATTATGAGGCTGCCACTGCCACTGCTGGTGCTGCTGCTGCATGGCGCCTACGCAAGGCGACAGCCAACAAAATGGCCGACAAAATGGCGACAAGCCACAGCCTCAAATGCTGCCGCCGTCGCCATACTTCGCGTGTTTTGAGGTACTCATTTTGAGGCACTCTCAAGCCAAGATTATCTGCTTAACACTTCACTAACTTGACTAACAAGTCAATTAAGAACAGCACTTCTTAAGTACTTGCAAGTTATACGATTCGGTATACCTTAACTTATAACACAGAGTCTACGATATTCGTTGCAAAGGGAAATGGGAAACTCGTTCTCTTTGCTGACTTTTGATGCAATTTCCTGACAATGCAATGTTGCATATGTTGCCAGTTCGCGTAGCATGAAGTTTTCCTTTATTGAAATCGATGCAGTTGTGTTTCAGACAAACGAAATGCCAGAGATTTATGTTAATTTATTGAATTTCATGCTCCGCTCTCTTTCTTTGTATCCATTCTTCTTTCTCTTTTTTTTGAATATCTGTGTGATTCTGTTGAAATCTTGCGAATGCGCACCAAATTCAATCAAGTTTTTGCATAAATTACACACTGAGAGCAGAAAGGTGCAGCAAAAAGGCAAGTGATGAAAGAGAGAGAGAAAGAGAAAAGGTAAAGTTAACAAACATTGAGCGAAAGGCAGCTCATAATAATAACAACAACAACAACAAGAAATTCTTAAGCATAATAACAACAAGTTGCCACCGTTTCGTCTTTCACTTTATCTTTATAATGGCAAAAGTTTACCAAGTTCGAGTTCGAGTTCGAGTTGTGGCCCTTTTCATGCCTTCGTCCTTGGTCCTCAGTCCTTGGTTTGTTGCTGTTTGCGGTTGAGCATAAATTCAAGCATAGACGGTTATGGTCACCGCAGGGTTCGTTGAGCTGCGCTCGTTAAAGTGGACTTGAACGCCTCAAAGGTCGCCGGCTCCTTGCTTGTTATTCATTAAGTAATTGAGGTGTGTGTGCAGAGGTTAAAGGACCTGCTGCCAGCGATCCTTCTTCCTGCGGTCTGTCATTTAAATTATTTACGAGTATATGCTAATTTAATTATTCTTCAATTTGCACAGTTTTATTGTAACCTAAATGAATCTCAAATGGGGGACGGTTATCTCGGCCGCAGATACTCCAGAACTCCTGTAAACAGGGACATCTGCACCAACAGCTTGAAACCACCCAAGATGCCTCCAAGGCGTACACCATGCGGTATGTATCGCACTTTAAAGCTGACAAACATAAGAGAATTGGCACGATAATCTAACAAGGAGGCACGACTGCTGAGCTGCAGGAGATATGAAATCCTTTCAGCATAAATTCTTACTTAAATAGTTTTCTAGTTACCATTATGTTGAACATATCCTTGGGATTTTCAACTTCTTTTCCTTCTGCGAGATACTCCAATTGCCAGATGTTTCGCCAAAATTTCCTCAGCTCCAACTGTTGCACATACGCAGCCAGCAATAGCTGCCCAATGAGCAATGCTTGCCACACAAAAAATGTTGTCTCCTTTTGCAGGAGCGCAAAACTCGTGGGTTGTGGCAACTCCGCCAAAAGTTCTGGGTCTTCAAGTTCTATTAAGGTATCATTGATCTGTGGCAGAGAAGCTGCCAGATCCTGTGGTTTACAGTTAAAGCTGCCCATGTAGCTGCCACAGCGTATGCAGAACAACATGTAGAAGCAGCAGAAGGTGCCACCAAAGTAAGAAGCTGCAACATGTTGCATGCTACTTAGACGCGCTTGCAAAGCTAGCATATGTGGCAGCAGTCTAAAAGTACTCTGCCTCTTTAAAAAGCGATTCACAGATTGCAACACTGCGGCATGCAACAGATGATAGTAGAACTGCAGTGAAAAGAGCAGCACGAAGAGCAGACGCACAGGACTCAGCACATAGTCTGAGATGGTATAGATATAAGGTAGAGGCCAATCCAGAAAGAATAGTTTGAGGCACAATACAAACAGCAGCGCCAATTGTGCCACACCCATGGCAAACAAACACTTGCCACACTGCAATTCCAGGTGATGTTTTGCCAAGGACTCCAGCAAATTGTGGCACGTTTGAACCTGCCTTACCAGCTGCCACAACAGCTTTTTTCTAGCCAAGCAATAGCTCAGTAATATCAGATATATCCAATCATGGCAGATATCCACTAACTTTAATTTGAACCTTAATTCAACAACATCCGGCAGTTCCTCCGATTCACTTAGTTCACTGTAGAGCAATTGGATCTCCAGCAGGAAGTAAAAGTGTTGGAGGATTACAACTAATATAATTATGCCTGGCAGATAGTCCTTCAGCCAGGACCCGTTTGCTAGCGTGTAGTGCTCCTTGGCGCGATCATAGCGCAATCGCAGAAATCCCACACTATGAAAGATAAATTTAAGAACTTGCAACACCACCAGGAACAACTCTATGTCACACATGACGAAACACAACTATCGAAAGAAATACTTTTGACACACTCGCCTCCATTTTAATAAAAATGTCACTCCATTAATTTAATTTATTCCATTTCCGTATATGGATGGTGTATTAAATTGATTAACAGGGCTCGATTAACATACTGTTAAACTCCAAATCGAATGCAGAATGTAGGAGTTGCACGTTATCAAGCCTTAGAGAGTATACTGTTAAATTTAACATAATTATGATAACTTTTGCAGCACAAGTTAAGTATATTCTGTTGACATAACATTAGGTTACAGAATTCGTAGTATTTCCCCATTTTTAACCTCAAAGTTAACAAATATGCTTTCACTTCATTCATTGCAAATCATGAAATAAGTCATGTCGATAAAATTGACAAACGGCATGTGTTTTATGCCGATTAATTGTGTTCAGTTAAAACTCTGTTAACTGTAAAGTAAAATTAGCGATCTCATTCCCTTAAAAGGCTCTGTTATTTTGCTGTTAACCATATATTGATTACAAAAACTTATAGTTGATGACTATTGACATGCCTCAAAGTTATTATACTTTCATTATTAACACTTAATTCATTCCATTTCATCATATTGGTAATATCGATAAACCTGACTAATGGCATGGGTAACATTCCTATCAAAGTTACTGCGGTCGTAGCCATTGTAGAAGCTGATGTGGCGCCACAGCAACGGCAGCAATAACATGGCAAACACTTTGATGAGTCCACTCAGTAGTTGGGGCAGTGGCAGGTGTAAGTGATGTTGCCACATGGGGCACAAACAGGCCAAAGGCAGCACCCGCTGGCTGAGCATGGGTCCAGGTAGGTTACAGGTATACTGTGGATATCGGAAATTGCATTCAATTAGTCTGTCGGGTAATGGAAATGGAAATGTACTGAGTGACAGAGTGTGTAATGTACACTGACCAATATGCTGATGGCATCCATTTTGGGCTGAGCTGCCCGAGGCAATGACAGCCCGAAGGGCATGGGCAGTGCTTGGTTTTTGATCAATCCCCACGACTTTAATTGAAAGTATTCCAAGCGATCCTCCAACAAGAGGTAATTTTGATAAAATTTTCCACGTTGCAGTTGCAAATAATGAGCTGTTAGCAAAATTGTGAAGAGTAGTAACAGATGCAGTATAAGTCGCATTAACTGCAGTTTATCCACGGTCATCTGATCCCCGCTGATGCCCATCACAAATACTTGAAACATTTGCTGCATAATCCAACCTAGAAATGTCAAGAAATGCAGCGAAAAGTAGCGTATAACCCGATGATGGAGTCTCCGTCTACTCTGCTCGTGTTGTACGATTGCCTTGAGCATCACCAGCCTGGAGCTGGCCATGTGCTGCTGCAGAAACTCACTGAACGCACGATAGATGCTCCCCAGCCAGATGAGGTAGTTGCCCAGGAAGATCAACTGCACATGGTAAATGAAGGCGATGCCGGCAATCATACAAAACTGATAGGTGAAGTACGTTCGGAACTGGCAGACCACCAACAGTAGCAGCTCCAATGGCAACAGGAGCGCCAGCACCGCACTCCACCGCAGCGAGACGCACAACCAAGTGCCCAGTATCCGCTCCAGCTGCTTATGTATGTGGGCGATATCATTGAGGAGGCTGGTAAAGTGTTGTCGCAACATCAGGAAGTAAACGTAGAGGGGCACGTAGAGAAGCAACAAGCTCTGATCGTAGATCCAAAGTTGACTGAGGCAATGATAGAGCACAGCCATGATCCCATTGAAAATGGCCATGAGTTGCACGTAGAGCTGCTCGTCTAGCATGAAGCGCTGCTGCTGTGGCATGTAGCTGGCATTGTAGTAGCCGAGGTAGTGGCACAGTTTCCCCGTCACTTGCCACACGCACAGCAAGTGGCACAAACAGAAGCCCTTCACTGTGCGTATATGTGTGCGCACCGATGACATTTCCTTGCAACACTGAACACACAACACTCGTCACTTGCTACTTGCCACATGCAACACATGCCGCATGCAAATTAACTTAACATGCCATTAATAAGTTAAGTGAGCGCACAAAATGACAGAGAGTTCTTTCTCTTTCTAGGGTCATTCCATAACTAACGATAAACAATATTTCATGCTCTGTTAATTTGTGTGAGTGTATGTGTGTGTGTGCAACTGTAATAGTTTACAGACCGATATGGCAGTAGCCCAAATGGAGAGAGCACTTAAAATGCCATAAAGTCATAGCATAAATCAAAGCATACAGAAATGGTGACTATCAAATACTCTGTAAATAAATTATAGTTACGAAAAGCTTTATCTGAAAATAAATTTATTTTGATTTAAAATTTTAACAGAATTATGTTACCTTTAGTCTATTTAACATTATACTGTTAGAGCACTGTTAAACGTCAATTCCTATCAATTGATATTCAGTAGGGGTTACAGAGTAAACTCAATACTATTCAAAATGAAATCATGTTAACAGAATATTGTGAACTACATTCTAGTTTACATAATACTGTTAACCCGGGGTTTAAATACAATTTCTAACTGTTGAGCGGTTAGCAGAGATTACAGAAAGGGATTACAGAAGAGTATTTCCTATTATTTAGGACACTACTGTTAACGCGCTGTTAAATATCGTTATAAATTATCTACAGCATATAAAGTTAACATACTGTTAAGCGGTAAATCCGTTCTATTCTTATGAAGTGGGGCTTAAAGTTCATCGTACCTTATCTTATCCATCTGACAGGGTATATAGCTTATAAAAAGACAAGTACTGCAACTCTTTCTACTCTTGTTCTATCTTTATCAACATCTCTGGCTGCCGTGCCACCTGCTTCTGTCCAGCTGCTATCTCTGTCTATCACACACAACTCGCTGCACACATTCAGTTGACATCTTCAATTCAGCGTGCAGCAGCTGCCTGCCACCTCTTCCCCCTCCATACTTCCATTGCCGCTCAACAGCAAAAAACTTCACAAGCACACACTACATTTGTGCTATGGGGCGTGGTGAATGTTTTTCGGTTGTTTGAGGTTGGTGCATGCAACATGAGAACTCATATCGCTCCACGCGTATGTGTGTGTGTGTGTGAGAGAGTATGTGTGCGATAAAAGCAGCATATAACAATGACAAAAAACTGCATGTTTTTATTACAAATTGCAATTGTAAAAATTTTATACATGGCCGCGGCCACATTGCCTTCGCCTCTGCATCTCTCTACTGCATGCAGCGTGTGTCACATTCTGGGGGCACCTGCAAAAACGACAAGAACAAAAAATGGAGAAGGAACTGCAGCATAGGATATATTGTAGGCAGCTCCTGGCGATAGTGTCGCCACAAATAAACTTCCGCACACAAAAATTGGGCTGCGTTTCCGCTGCCAACTTGCAACTTTAGTTCACATTTTAATGCCAAGTGCGACCAGTACGATGAAGTATACGATTAGTGAATAAGATAAGAAAAAATGGACAACAGAATGATGAGGTGCGGATTATAATAAATTTACAAAAAATAATAATTAAAAAACATATTTTAAAAGTTATAATTTAATTTGATATTTTTTATATTAATTGTTTTTTCTTTTGTTGGTGCCTGGAACTATATTGTTGGGCAGTGTCAACTACAACTGCCTAACAATTTTTTTGTTGTGCATCAGCAGCTTCTTTCCAACTTCAACTATTTCACGTTTTTGCACATAAAGCAAATGAATTTATTTTTTAGTCTTAACTCACATAAAAAACACAGCCTCCTATATTTTTGTTTTTCAATTTAAATACTTTTGCCGGCAGCGTCATTTCCCAGCAAAAGCAAAACACACACTTTTCTTTCACTCTCTCTCTCTCTCTCTCTCTGTTCATATACAATTTGAATTGAATTTTATTTTTTCATTTTATCTGCCGCTGCTGCAATAAATTTTTGCATGTTTTCATTAGTTGTCAGCGACGCGGCTGCTGCTTTTGATGATTTATGCATGTTTTTGATGCCCTCCACACAGACACTGTCATAGTGTGTGAAAATAACAAACTTATGAAAAATTTAGGCGGCAAATGCAAAAGTTTTTAAGCTAATGAAAGTCAGCGGAGAAGAATTTAATATTAAGAAAAAAAATAATAATAATAGACAAATAGATGTTTTTTTTTTATCTGAAAAGATTAACATTTCGTTAACAATTTCCTGCCGCTTCAATCTCATTATCCTTTGTTGCCTTTATGATAATGTTGCTGGCATTTATTATAATGTTGATTCCCCGACACATACGCGCTCAATTTCGCAAATTTCAATTAATACTTTTGAGTGGAGAAGAGTGGGGAATATTGTCTCTCGTCTATACGAAAATTGCCGTTTATTATTATGATCCTGGCTATATGATTTCTCTTCTACTTTCTTTGGCTTCTTCTCGCACATTCTCACACGTTTCCTCCCCAAGTGTCCTACGAGTCCCACAAAATAAAGCCGTAGCAGCTTTTCAGTTCCATGGACATGTCTCAGAGACTATTCCCCGCACTTGTCATTGTCCTGCCCACATCCCCCACCCAACAGTCACTTCAATTCTACTGCCTGCTTATGTAGCGTATCAAGGATACCGACAGCTTTGCCGAGCTGCTAACGATGTGGCTGATGGTAATGGTGATATGTACTGCCATTCGAGGACGTTGTTGTGCTACATCTCCATCTCCATCCTCATCCCTGTTGCTGCTGCTCCTTTTGCTGTTAACGCTGATGGCTCTAATGATTGTTTGTCAAACATGGCGAGGGTAAAGGCAGCTTCCTGAATGGTTCACCTTGTCCCTTGGCCAGCTTCGAGCTGCTTATTGAATTCCAACGGGGCGACTGTTTGGTCCTTTTCTTCCTTTTTCTACTCCTTTTTTTTTGTTGCCGCACATGCACAGGATTTTAAAATGCCACATGAAAGTGGCACAAAGTGCTGCGACATGAATGCAAAGTTCGTGAAATGACAAAGCAAAAGTGAAGCACAAGCACAAGGATTGAAAATTGAGAGAGAGAAGGCCAGAGAGAGAAAGAGAGAGAGGGATGCCAAGCAGCAAGTGAGATGCTTAAGTTTGACATTTTTGGGTTACGCTGCGATGAATCCCCCAAACACACACTCTCCTCCTTCAGCTTGATCTTCGTCATGTAGCTGAAGCTTATGGAAATCCTGTCAGAGACTGGAACAAATTAATCGCCGAATCGCCGAATCGCAAATCGCCAATCGCAAATCACCAAATCGCTTTGCAAACTCAAACTTCACTTTCCTGACCTGCAAAAATTCCCAGTTTGAAAATAAATTAGTTTGCTGCGTGAAGCGTTTGGCGACGCAAATCTGAAGTGGGTCTGACAGTCGAACCCACACAAGCAACCCCAACAAAAAAGGGATTCCCAAATTAGAGAGAGAGGGACACGTAGAAAGAGAGAGGTAAATAGAGACAGGAAGGAATAGAGAACATAGAACATTTTAAATATTTAAGCAACGTGGAGAACTTATCGATGCCGTGGCATGTGCTTGCGGTGCTGCTGGCGGTGGTGCGCTAATTGAAGTGGTTGCCACTTTGTATGTATGTGTGTGTGTGTGTGTGTGTGTGTGTGTGTGTGTGTGTGTGTGTGTGTGTGTGTGTGTGTGTGTGTGTGTGTGTGTGTGTGTGTGCCATCAATTACCCGCACTTCAGAATGCGTTGCCCAGCCTTTAATTTCTTTGCGTCTCCCTCTACTTTTGCTAAAAGCGTTTACACAGTCTGAACCCATCACATTAGCAATAAAGTAGCCCGAAATTGTTATTGTTTTTAGACCAACAACAAAAAAGTACTCGAAATTCGTCAAATTCTAGCACAAAAACAGGAGTAGCAGCAGCAGTAATAATAGTAGTAGTAATAGTAGTAGTAATAGTAGTAGTAACAGTAGTAGTCACAGTAGTAGTAACAGTAGTAGTAACAGTAGTAGTAACAGTAGTAGTAACAGTAGTAGTAACAGTAGTAGTAACAGTAGTAGTAACAGTAGTAGTAACAGTAGTAGTAACAGTAGTAGTAACAGTAGTAGTAACAGTAGTAGTAACAGTAGTAGTAACAGTAGTAGTAACAGTAGTAGTAACAGTAGTAGTAACAGTAGTAGTAACAGTAGTAGTAACAGTAGTAGTAACAGTAGTAGTAACAGTAGTAGTAACAGTAGTAGTAACAGTAGTAGTAACAGTAGTAGTAACAGTAGTAGTAACAGTAGTAGTAACAGTAGTAGTAACAGTAGTAGTAACAGTAGTAGTAACAGTAGTAGTAACAGTAGTAGTAACAGTAGTAGTAACAGTAGTAGTAACAGTAGTAGTAACAGTAGTAGTAACAGTAGTAGTAACAGTAGTAGTAACAGTAGTAGTAACAGTAGTAGTAACAGTAGTAGTAACAGTAGTAGTAACAGTAGTAGTAACAGTAGTAGTAACAGTAGTAGTAACAGTAGTAGTAACAGTAGTAGTAACAGTAGTAGTAACAGTAGTAGTAACAGTAGTAGTAACAGTAGTAGTAACAGTAGTAGTAGATATATAACAGAAGTAGTAAAAGTAGTAGATATATAACAGAAGTAGTAAAAGTAGTAGATATATAACAGAAGTAGTAAAAGTAGTAGATATATAACAGAAGTAGTAAAAGTAGTAGATATGTATATAACAGAAGTAGTAGCAATAGCTTTAGTAGTAGTATTGCAGTACTAAATAAACAAAAAAAATTAAAATTTAAAACTCCAAATTAAATTTTTGGTTATAAAAACATATAAAATTAAAATGAATTATCAATTTGAAGTATAGTTAATTTATTGAAGAGTCCCAAATTTGCCTAAATAAACTTAACATATTTTAGTCACTAGGATTTCTCGTTTTGTCAAAGACTGTCAGCCATGAAATCTGTCAAGGAAATCAGGGAAATTGGTTCTAACAAAATTTGAAATTATGATTGTATGGAAGATATCAGCAAATGGATTAGATTGATATGGATTAATGGAGTGATAAATGCATTGAATTAATTGGATTGCTCAGCTGCCACAGCACTATGATTAGCTGAGGTTACTTATGTGATTTATTGGCGGTTTTATACGTGTTGCAAGTTGTATGTCTCTGTGTGTGTGTGTGTGTGGCACGTTGTTAGCTGCAGCTGTGGCAGCTGCTGTTGCATCACAGTTGCTTTATTTAGCTGCAATGGCAGCTCGTCCTGCGTCGTCCTTATCTCTGAGTCTGGCCATAAACTCGTAAATCACACTCTTTCACTCTTCACAAGAAATGCTTGCAACGACAACGACAACGACGACGACACATGACGCATTTATCTGCACAAGTTGCACAGACACTTTGGACACAAAGACCAGGATATGCGAGTAGAGTATTCGCTGTGATATACAGTAAATCTTTTTATCCTGATCAGCACTTTTCTCGTCTCCATATATATGCTGCCACATTTTGGCAATTGATTCAGCAGATCAGAAATTCAAACTTGGAGTATTAAGCAAATGTCTTTTTCTTGCCTCCACTTTTTTGCTTCTTTTCCCCAGTTTGATTGAATGGACTTTAAAGTGTATTAGTGGAGGATTCGCTGTGTGTATAAAATAAATAAATAACTGGTAAACAACGCTATTGGAATATCCCCAAAATTTTGCTATGCAAAGCACGTACATATTTGCCTTTCTCACAAAAAAATAGGGACTGCGGACCCAATAAATCAAAATAAAAATGAGAGTGAGATTAAGAACATAGAGAGAGAGAGAGAGGGAGAGGGAGAGAGAGAGAGAAGACCCTAGTACTCCAAACTAATACCCAACTAACCCTAACACACAATGGCATTATGTAAAGCTGGCAAATCAAGCTATTAAATCACTTGAATTGAGAGAGCGCTAATTAGCTGCCGCTTCCTATGCAACTGCCCCCAAGCGAAGAACGTGCAACGTGGCGTATGATTAACGCGGCTAATGAACGACGACGTCATTGCTGAGCTGTAAACGATTGAATTAAAATTTGGATTCAGCGAATTCGACCTTCTATTGCCATAATCAATGCCCGACACGCCCCCTTACTCAATTTAGTTGTTACGCCCACTGCGCAGTCATAACTATTTTAGGAATTTCTGATATTTTTTATTTTTGTTTTACAGCAAAAAAAAAAAAAAAAAAAACTATGTTGATTTTATTTTTGCAAATTCGAGTGCACTTTACTGGAAATTATTTTCAATTAACGGCCTAATTGGCATTCACGCCCACTTGATAAGAAACACGCCCAAAAATGTCACTTGCTATGGCAAGACAAATTGCTAAACGTGCTTAACGAATACCAAAATAATTTCAGTTTGTCATGACATTCTAAAAAAAACACACACAGAAACCAGAATAAAAGCAGGCTATAACCACACTTCACATTAAGGATAGAGAGACAGTAGCAGAGATAGAGACAGACAGAGAGAGAGAGAGGAAGAGTGAGAGAGAAAGAAAGAGAGAGACAGATAGAGAGAGAAAGAGTCTGCTTGTCGTATGTGAACTTTGTACCATGCTTACGTATTGCAATTTGTGCAAAATGCAAATTTTCCTCACTGATGACAGCCGCAATTTTCTGAGCCATTGTTGTTAGTCACCATCATGTTGTTGTTTGGCTTGTTGATAGTGTTGTTGTTGTTGGAGTTGTTAGAGTTGTTGTTTAGTGTTGTTGTTAGTCCAGAGGCATTTGTTTGGGTTTTTAGTGCTTACAATGCTGTTAAATTGCATAGAAATCGAAGCTAGCCACATTCGAGTTGGCGAAAAGATAAAGTGCTTCTATGCAGTTGGACGGCGCTGTATTGAGCAAGGGAAAAACTCGTGCACACATAACAATAAACATAGGCGAGCCAAATGCCAAAACAGAAGCTCAACTAAAACTAAATTTTATTATTCTCTGTCTCTCTCTCTCTCTCTCTATCTTTCTATCACTCTCTCTCTCTCTCTTTCACTCTCTCTGTCACTCTCTTTGTATATCTCTCTCTTTCAGTCTGACCGCCAGTGTCAACAAGAGTTAACATCGTATAGATTGCATTTCCCTTTCTCTTCATTCTCCATCGTTATCTCTCTTTCTTTACTCTGTCTCTCTCTCACTCTCTTTTTTTTGTCTCTCTTTCGCTTTGATTAACAATGATGTGCATTATTTTCGTAAATAAAGTTGCCCAACTTGCTGCCTTCATGTAGGCGTAGCAGCATCAAGCTGTAGGCGTGGCAGAGTGCAGAGGATTTGTTGTGTCAGTTTTATGACATTCTTCCATTTCACTTGTCAGGCAATTTGGCTCAAGTTGCAGTTATTGATTTATAACAACGAAGGCATCCGTTTTCTAACAAAAGACTGAGCTGCCTTGATGAAAACCAAACTAGAGACACATTTGCGAGGGCTGCTTGTAAGTTTGACAGTGACGAATAAAGCGAATTAAGCAGACTAATAATTGATCACTTTTTTGCAGTTTTTTGAATAATGTGTATATATTCAATAAGTAAATTGAATTAACAAATTTTAATTTCAATTTATAAACTTTTTCTACTTTTTTTTTAATGAATATGTAGTTATCATATAGTGATTAATCTAAAATCATGTCCTATTTTAAACAATTAAAATTCGTATTTCAAGTCACAATGTATACATTGACTTACTGGTGTGGCAAGCACACTTGCCACTTGCAACATGCTCGTGATAATTGCGCATTTGGGTGCAAGGTCTTTTCACTGAGTACTCGCATTCACACTAACAACATTCCCATACACAAAAACAATACATACACTCGCTTATACTTTCACGTAAATGGTAAGCGGAAGCTTTTAAACAAACAGGATATGCTGTGAGCAGCTTTCGAGGCACACACACACACACACACTCACATATTTAGAAAGAGAAAGTCCATTGAGGCAACTCTAGAACAATACTTGCAAGTCCGGCTAGAAATGGCAGAGGCTCCAGAAGCAGCCCAAGTACAAGTGAAAACAAAACATTTGTTATGCAAAGCCTTTGATGTTATCGTCCTTGGGGGAGCATGGAGAGTGGAAGCTGCTCGGGGCTTGGAGCTGCTACTGTTCGCTGAGTGCAGGATGCAGCAAGCAAAACGACTTGTCAATGGCAGAATCATTTTCTACTAAACAGACTACAGACTACATGCTACGGGCAACGGTTTAAGAAGAAAAGTGTTTTCCTTACTTATTGTCGGTACAAGGATATGCTCGCAAAGTAAATGTAACACGGCTTGAATACTTGCCAAATGGGTCAGCAGCAACAACAACAACAACAACAATAACAAGCTAAAACTTTGGATAACCAAAAAAGCAAGAAAATAAAAAGAGCAAAATAATTAAGGTCCTTGAAACTTATTGACTTTATTCTTGGTCGAGTTGATTTTTCACAAAATTTTCAGAGATAATAATTAGGCTGAAAAGCAAACGAAAACAGCAAAAGCTGAAAAAAGGACACTGGCATCCAGCCTGGCAGTCCAGCAGGCATGTGGCAAGAACGGACGCTCGATAAATAAATAAAGTATGCTGGAAGCAGGATAACACAAGGACCAAACAACGAAACGAATGCAGACAGCCGCACTTAGCAGGCAATTGCGGAATAATTTAATTACGTGGCAAACTGGGTGGGCCCAAGGATAACAGGATAATGATAACGAAATAAGCTAGCCAAAAGGCTTAGCCCCCCCAACGAGGCAGGCGCTGGCAATAAAAAAGGTGCCACATTCAGTGCGGTAAAATTAAATGAAAAATGGCAGCGACTCTAGGACTTTCTCTCTCTCTATCCTTCTCCCTTTTAGTCTCCATCCGCTTCTATGTACCGTTTGCCCGGGGCCTCTCTCATTATAAAGCGTGTAACTGACCGATAACAACAATATCGGCAGGCTTATATAAATTGCTGGCCAACTTAATTGAGTTGCCAGTTGCCAATTGCCGCCAGCAACAAAACAAAAGCGCTCTAACTCTCATTCTCATTCTCTCTTTCTCTTTCGCAGTCTCATTCTCTCTCTCTCTCTCGTCCTCTATCTGTTTGACTGTGGCAAACGGAAGTGCAAAACTTGTCGCCGGATATGGCCAACACAGGTAACAGCTGCCTGGATATCCTCGGGCATCTGCAACTGAAATTCAACATAATTAGCCAGCAAATTATTCAAGAAGCAATTAAATTGACTCAAAAGTATAACAGATATTCCAACTTTCTTGCGCTCAACTAATTAATTACAACTGAAACCAATTGATTATCGAATTTAACTGATTGTGAATTTTAACAAGAGATTTATTAAGCCATTCGACAAAATTAAAAGAACCATGTGAGACTATAAAATAACACTTTTTTTTATTATGTTCCACTATTTTTGTATATTTAGTTTTATTGTTTTTCTAAAGTTTCTATATAGTAAGTTTAGCTAAGAAATTCTAAATCAAAATTAATAATTTATTTTTAGATATTGAAAAATAATTCCGGTTGGTGACTTATGAAAGACCTTCATGATAAAACACCATTAATTTAATTATTTTATTTATTTTCAAATATTTATATATTAATTTTTATATATATTATTAATTTTGTCAAATTTTTTATAATTTATCCCTTTGAAATTATTAAGTATTTCTAATTTAATGGTCTTCAACATAAAACGAACAATGCGAGACTGAAAAAAATGTCTTTTATTTCAATTATATTTTAAATATTTGTATACTTTCGAAATTTAACAAATTTCTAATAATGCCAATATATTATGAAAATGTTAAGAATGGTGGCAGGTGAAGAACCTTCAGGCGTTTCGTTTGCCAGTCAATGAGCAACTTGTCTGCAACATTACGAGTAAGCATGCATGTCAAGCACATTTCCACACTGAAAAGTTTGTTGCCCCAGCTGCAAGTTGCCATTGCTGTTGCATTTGCCGTGGCAGTTGCAGTTGCAGTTGCTACTTGCAGCTTGCAGCTCTTGCAGCATGTGTGTCGCCCCAAGCACCGCCTTGGTGTGGCCTCATTTCAGTTTCTTATGTAATAATTAAGTGAGTGGCAAGTAGAGTGAAGCGTGAAGCGCAACGACGCCTCGCTCTCATTTTACCATTATAAACATTTTTTTTTTCTCATTTGCCGTTACGTCGTTGTGTCGCTGGCAAATTCATGCGTAACGTAAATGAGTGGCCCAAGACGGCACAAGAATGTATATACATATGTATGTATGTATGTATGTCGATAAGGGTATATAGGGAGTGTGTGATATTTTGGGAGGTAACAGCTGTTGCGATGGTTGTGTTAATATCACACGCATGAGAAATCAAAAGTTCATTCTCTCTCTCTCTCTATCTCTTTTTTCTATCTCTCTTTCTCTCTCTATATATATCTCTTTCTCACTGTGTTTCATTTTCACTTGCTTGAGCGCTTAAAATGACTTGAGAAAACGATGGAAACAGGGAACTTTTATTTTTTTGAAATTAAACATGTGTATAAAATTAACAATATTCATTTCAACGAAGTAGTTGCAAACAACTTTTCCACCTAATAAGTATGCTACACTTTTAATCTACATTAAAATGGGATAAAAAGGGGAAAATAAAAATAATTTAAGCCACGTCATGGGAAATACCCATTAAAAACATTTCAAATAAAAAGCAGAAGGTTACATTTAAGTCCTATAATCGATTAGAGTCAAAAAACTGATATATAAATTTTTTTTCATTTTTGATTATATTGTCAATGGGTTAATATGGAAAATTGGTCAAAAAATTAAAAAAATTCAAAATGCCGAAAATCTAAATTCTTTGAATACAGATTAAAACTGTTATTGAAACCATGAACAAAAACACAAATTTCATCAAAATCGATTGATTTTTGGCCAAGTTATGGCTGTTCATAGGTCGATTAGGACTCACTTTTGAGGAAAACAGCATTTCGGACCCCTTTCTGAGACAATTTTAGCCATATCTCGAAAAATACTCATCAGAAATGCCTCAAATAAACTTCATTTTGAACAACAGGGTCATCATCGTATGACTCTCAAATTTTGTAAGTATAGGTTCAGGGGTGCATTTGTTATGACTCTTCAAAGATCAGTTACTGTTGTTATACTGTTTTTGCGGTATTTTGAGACCATTTTTGCACATTTATGGCTATATCTCGAAAAGTAATCATCAGAAACTCCTCAAATAAGAAGCAGAATGCTAGTTTTAGGTCCCATAATCGACTAGAGACAAAAAAATCGGATTCAAAAATTTTTTCATTTTTGATGATATTGTCAAGGGGTTTGTATGCAAAAAGTGGTCAAAAAACTCAAAAAATTGAAAATGTCGAAAATGAAAATTCTTTAAATGCAGAATTAAACTGTTATCAAAACTGTAAACAAAAACACAAAATTCATCAAAATCGATTGATTTTTGGCCAAGTTATGGCTGTTCATAGGTCGATTAGGACTCACTTTTGAGGAAAACAGCATTTCGGACCCCTTTCTGAGACAATTTTAGCCATATCTCGAAAAATACTCATCAGAAATGCCTCAAATAAACTTCATTTTGAACAATAGGGTCATCATCGTATGACTCTCAAATTTTATAAGTATTGGTTCAGGGGTGCCTTTGTTATGACTCTTCAAAGATCAGTTACTTTTGTTATACTGTTTTTGCGGTATTTTGAGACCATTTTTGCACATTTATGGCTATATCTCGAAAAGTAATCATCAGAAACTTTTCAAATAAAAAGCAGAATGTTAGTTTTAGGTCCCATAATCGACTAGAGACAAAAAAAAAGATTCAAAAATTTTTTCATTTTTGATGATATTGTCAAGGGGTTTGTTTGCAAAAAGTGGTCAAAAAACTCGAAAAATTGAAAATGTCGAAAATGAAAATTCTTTAAATGCAGAATTAAACTGTTATCAAAACCATAAACAAAAACACAAATTTCATCAAAATCGATTGATTTTTGGCCAAGTTATGGCTGTTCATAGGTCGATTAGGACTCACTTTTGAGGAAAACAGCATTTCGGACCCCTTTCTGAGACAATTTTAGCCATATCTCGAAAAATACTCATCAGAAATGCCTCAAATAAACTTCATTTTGAACAATAGGGTCATCATCGTATGACTCTCAAATTTTATAAGTATTGGTTCAGGGGTGCCTTTGTTATGACTCTTCAAAGATCAGTTACTTTTGTTATACTGTTTTTGCGGTATTTTGAGACCATTTTTGCACATTTATGGCTATATCTCGAAAAGTAATCATCAGAAACTCCTCAAATAAAAAGCAGAATGCTAGTTTTAAGTCCCATAATCGACTAGAGACAAAAAATCGGATTCAAAAATTTTTTCATTTTTGATGATATTGTCAAGGGGTTTGTATGCAAAAAGTGGTCAAAAAACTCGAAAAATTGAAAATGTCGAAAATGAAAATTCTTTAAATGCAGAATTAAACTGTTATGAAAACCATAAACAAAAACACAAATTTCATCAAAATCGATTGATTTTTGGCCAAGTTATGGCTGTTCATAGGTCGATTAGGACTCACTTTTGAGGAAAACAGCATTTCGGACCCCTTTCTGAGACAATTTTAGCCATATCTCGAAAAATACTCATCAGAAATGCCTCAAATAAACTTCATTTTGACCAATAGGGTCATAATCGTATGACTCTCAAATTTTATAAGTATAGGTTCAGGGGTGCCTTTGTTATGACTCTTCAAAGATTAGTTACTGTTGTTATACTGTTTTTGCGGTATTTTGAGACCATTTTTGCACATTTATGGCTATATCTCGAAAAGTAATCATCAGAAACTCCTCAAATAAAAAGCAGAATGCTAGTTTTAGGTCCCATAATCGACTAGAGACAAAAAAAGGATTCAAAAATTTTTTCATTTTTGATGATATTGTCAAGGGGTTTGTATGCAAAAAGTGGTCAAAAAACTCGAAAAATTGAAAATGTCGAAAATGAAAATTCTTTAAATGCAGAATTAAACTGTTATCAAAACCATAAACAAAAACACAAATTTCATCAACATCGATTGATTTTTGGCCAAGTTATGGCTGTTCATAGGTCGATTAGGACTCACTTTTGAGGAAAACAGCATTTCGGACCCCTTTCTGAGACAATTTTAGCCATATCTCGAAAAATACTCATCAGAAATGCCTCAAATAAACTTCAGTTGTAACAATAGGGTCATCATCGTATGACTCTCAAATTTTATAAGTATTGGTTCAGGGGTGCCTTTGTTATGACTCTTCAAAGATCAGTTACTGTTGTTATACTGTTTTTGTGGTATTTTGAGACCATTTTTGCACATTTATGGCTATATCTCGAAAAGTAATCATCAGAAACTCCTCAAATAAAAAGCAGAATGCTAGTTTTAGGTCCCATAATGGACTAGAGACAAAAAATCGGATTCAAAAATTTTTTCATTTTTGATGATAATGTCAAGGGGTTTGTATGCAAAAAGTTCTCAAAAAACCCGAAAAATTGAAAATGTCGAAAATGAAAATTTTTTAAATGCAGAATTAAACTGTTATCAAAACCATAAACAAAAACTCAAATTTCATCAAAATCGATTGATTTTTGGCCAAGGTATGGCTGTTCATAGGTCGATTAGGACTCACTTTTGAGGAAAACAGCATTCCGGACCCCTTTCTGAGACAATTTTAGCCATATCTCGAGAAATACTCTTTAGAAATGCCTCAAATAAACTTCATTTTGAACAATAGGGTCATCATCGTATGACTCTCAAATTTTATAAGTATAGGTTCAGGGGTGCCTTTGTTATGACTCTTCAAAGATCAGTTACTGTTGTTATACTGTTTTAGCGGTATTTTGAGACCATTTTTGCACATTTATGGCTATATCTCGAAAAGTAATCATCAGAAACTCCTCAAATAAAAAGCAGAATGCTAGTTTTAGGTCCCATAATGGACTAGAGACAAAAATCGGATTCAAAAATTTTTTCATTTTTGATGATAATGTCAAGGGGTTTGTATGCAAAAAGTTGTCAAAAAACCCGAAAAATTGAAAATGTCGAAAATGAAAATTCTTTAAATGCAGAATTAAACTGTTATCAAAACCATAAACAAAAACTCAAATTTCATCAAAATCGATTGATTTTTGGCCAAGGTATGGCTGTTCATAGGTCGATTAGGACTCACTTTTGAGGAAAACAGCATTCCGGACCCCTTTCTGAGACAATTTTAGCCATATCTCGAGAAATACTCTTTAGAAATGCCTCAAATAAACTTCATTTTGAACAATAGGGTCATCATCGTATGACTCTCAAATTTTATAAGTATAGGTTTAGGGGTGCCTTTGTTATGACTCTTCAAAGATCAGTTACTGTTGTTATACTGTTTTAGCGGTATTTTGAGACCATTTTTGTACATTTATGGCTATATCTCGAAAAGTAATCATCAGAAACTCCTCAAATAAAAAGCAGAATGCTAGTTTTAGGTCCCATAATCGACTAGAGACAAAAAATCGGATTCAAAAATTTTTTCATTTTTGATGATATTGTCAAGGGGTTTGTATGCAAAAAGTGGTCAAAAAACTCGAAAAATTGAATATGTCGAAAATGAAAATTCTTTAAATGCAGAATTAAACTGTTATCAAAACCATAAACAAAAACACAAATTTCATCAAAATCGATTGATTTTTAACCAAGTTATGGCTGTTCATAGGTCGATTAGGACTCACTTTTGAGGAAAACAGCATTTCGGACCCCTTTCTGAGACAATTTTAGCCATATCTCGAAAAATACTCATCAGAAATGCCTCAAATAAACTTCATTTTGAACAATAGGGTCATCGTCGTATGACTCTCAAATTTGATAAGTATAGGTTTAGGGGTGCCTTTGTTATGACTCTTCAAAGATCAGTTACTGTTGTTATACTGTTTTTGCGGTATTTTGAGACCATTTTTGCACATTTATGGCTATATCTCGAAAAGTAATCATCAGAAACTCCTCAAATAAAAAGCAGAATGCTAGTTTTAAGTCCCATAATCGACTAGAGACAAAAAATCGGATTCAAAAATTTTTTCATTTTTGATGATATTGTCAAGGGGTTTGTATGCAAAAAGTGGTCAAAAAACTCGAAAAATTGAAAATGTCGAAAATGAAAATTCTTTAAATGCAGAATTAAACTGTTATCAAAACCATAAACAAAAACACAAATTTCATCAAAATCGATTTGATTTTTGGCCAAGTTATGGCTGTTCATAGGTCGATTAGGACTCACTTTTGAGGAAAACAGCATTTCGGACCCCTTTCTGAGACAATTTTAGCCATATCTCGAAAAATACTCATCAGAAATGCCTCAAATAAACTTCATTTTGACCAATAGGGTCATAATCGTATGACTCTCAAATTTTATAAGTATAGGTTCAGGGGTGCCTTTGTTATGACTCTTCAAAGATTAGTTACTGTTGTTATACTGTTTTTGCGGTATTTTGAGACCATTTTTGCACATTTATGGCTATATCTCGAAAAGTAATCATCAGAAACTCCTCAAATAAAAAGCAGAATGCTAGTTTTAGGTCCCATAATCGACTAGAGACAAAAAAAAGGATTCAAAAATGTTTTCATTTTTGATGATATTGTCAAGGGGTTTGTATGCAAAAAGTGGTCAAAAGACTCGAAAAATTGAAAATGTCGAAAATGAAAATTCTTTAAATGCAGAATTAAACTGTTATCAAAACCATAAACAAAAACACAAATTTCATCAACATCGATTGATTTTTGGCCAAGTTATGGCTGTTCATAGGTCGATTAGGACTCACTTTTGAGGAAAACAGCATTTCGGACCCCTTTCTGAGACAATTTTAGCCATATCTCGAAAAATACTCATCAGAAATGCCTCAAATAAACTTCAGTTTGAACAATAGGGTCATCATCGTATGACTCTCAAATTTTATAAGTATTGATTCAGGGGTGCCTTTGTTATGACTCTTCAAAGATCAGTTACTGTTGTTATACTGTTTTTGCGGTATTTTGAGACCATTTTTGCACATTTATGGCTATATCTCGAAAAGTAATCATCAGAAACTCCTCAAATAAAAAGCAGAATGCTAGTTTTAGGTCCCATAATCGACTAGAGACAAAAAATCGGATTCAAAAATTTTTTCATTTTTGATGATATTGTCAAGGGGTTTGTATGCAAAAAGTGGTCAAAAAACTCGAAAAATTGAAAATGTCGAAAATGAAAATTCTTTAAATGCAGAATTAAACTGTTATCAAAACCATAAACAAAAACACAAATTTCATCAACATCGATTGATTTTTGGCCAAGTTATGGCTGTTCATAGGTCGATTAGGACTCACTTTTGAGGAAAACAGCATTTCGGACCCCTTTCTGAGACAATTTTAGCCATATCTCGAAAAATACTCATCAGAAATGCCTCAAATAAACTTCAGTTGTAACAATAGGGTCATCATCGTATGACTCTCAAATTTTATAAGTATTGGTTCAGGGGTGCCTTTGTTATGACTCTTCAAAGATCAGTTACTGTTGTTATACTGTTTTTGTGGTATTTTGAGACCATTTTTGCACATTTATGGCTATATCTCGAAAAGTAATCATCAGAAACTCCTCAAATAAAAAGCAGAATGCTAGTTTTAGGTCCCATAATGGACTAGAGACAAAAAATCGGATTCAAAAATTTTTTCATTTTTGATGATAATGTCAAGGGGTTTGTATGCAAAAAGTTCTCAAAAAACCCGAAAAATTGAAAATGTCGAAAATGAAAATTTTTTAAATGCAGAATTAAACTGTTATCAAAACCATAAACAAAACCTCAAATTTCATCAAAATCGATTGATTTTTGGCCAAGGTATGGCTGTTCATAGGTCGATTAGGACTCACTTTTGAGGAAAACAGCATTCCGGACCCCTTTCTGAGACAATTTTAGCCATATCTCGAGAAATACTCTTTAGAAATGCCTCAAATAAACTTCATTTTGAACAATAGGGTCATCATCGTATGACTCTCAAATTTTATAAGTATAGGTTCAGGGGTGCCTTTGTTATGACTCTTCAAAGATCAGTTACTGTTGTTATACTGTTTTAGCGGTATTTTGAGACCATTTTTGCACATTTATGGCTATATCTCGAAAAGTAATCATCAGAAACTCCTCAAATAAAAAGCAGAATGCTAGTTTTAGGTCCCATAATGGACTAGAGACAAAAAATCGGATTCAAAAATTTTTTCATTTTTGATGATAATGTCAAGGGGTTTGTATGCAAAAAGTTGTCAAAAAACCCGAAAAATTGAAAATGTCGAAAATGAAAATTCTTTAAATGCAGAATTAAACTGTTATCAAAACCATAAACAAAAACTCAAATTTCATCAAAATCGATTGATTTTTGGCCAAGGTATGGCTGTTCATAGGTCGATTAGGACTCACTTTTGAGGAAAACAGCATTCCGGACCCCTTTCTGAGACAATTTTAGCCATATCTCGAGAAATACTCTTTAGAAATGCCTCAAATAAACTTCATTTTGAACAATAGGGTCATCATCGTATGACTCTCAAATTTTATAAGTATAGGTTCAGGGGTGCCTTTGTTATGACTCTTCAAAGATCAGTTACTGTTGTTATACTGTTTTAGCGGTATTTTGAGACCATTTTTGTACATTTATGGCTATATCTCGAAAAGTAATCATCAGAAACTCCTCAAATAAAAAGCAGAATGCTAGTTTTAGGTCCCATAATCGACTAGAGACAAAAAATCGGATTCAAAAATTTTTTCATTTTTGATGATATTGTCAAGGGGTTTGTATGCAAAAAGTGGTCAAAAAACTCGAAAAATTGAAAATGTCGAAAATGAAAATTCTTTAAATGCAGAATTAAACTGTTATCAAAACCATAAACAAAAACACAAATTTCATCAAAATCGATTGATTTTTAACCAAGTTATGGCTGTTCATAGGTCGATTAGGACTCACTTTTGAGGAAAACAGCATTTCGGACCCCTTTCTGAGACAATTTTAGCCATATCTCGAAAAATACTCATCAGAAATGCCTCAAATAAACTTCATTTTGAACAATAGGGTCATCGTCGTATGACTCTCAAATTTGATAAGTATAGGTTTAGGGGTGCCTTTGTTATGACTCTTCAAAGATCAGTTACTGTTGTTATACTGTTTTTGCGGTATTTTGAGACCATTTTTGCACATTTATGGCTATATCTCGAAAAGTAATCATCAGAAACTCCTCAAATAAAAAGCAGAATGCTAGTTTTAAGTCCCATAATCGACTAGAGACAAAAAATCGGATTCAAAAATTTTTTCATTTTTGATGATATTGTCAAGGGGTTTGTATGCAAAAAGTGGTCAAAAAACTCGAAAAATTGAAAATGTCGAAAATGAAAATTCTTTAAATGCAGAATTAAACTGTTATCAAAACCATAAACAAAAACACAAATTTCATCAAAATCGATTGATTTTTGGCCAAGTTATGGCTGTTCATAGGTCGATTAGGACTCACTTTTGAGGAAAACAGCATTTCGGACCCCTTTCTGAGACAATTTTAGCCATATCTCGAAAAATACTCATCAGAAATGCCTCAAATAAACTTCATTTTGACCAATAGGGTCATAATCGTATGACTCTCAAATTTTATAAGTATAGGTTCAGGGGTGCCTTTGTTATGACTCTTCAAAGATTAGTTACTGTTGTTATACTGTTTTTGCGGTATTTTGAGACCATTTTTGCACATTTATGGCTATATCTCGAAAAGTAATCATCAGAAACTCCTCAAATAAAAATCAGAATGCTAGTTTTAGGTCCCATAATCGACTAGAGACAAAAAAAAGGATTCAAAAATGTTTTCATTTTTGATGATATTGTCAAGGGGTTTGTATGCAAAAAGTGGTCAAAAGACTCGAAAAATTGAAAATGTCGAAAATGAAAATTCTTTAAATGCAGAATTAAACTGTTATCAAAACCATAAACAAAAACACAAATTTCATCAACATCGATTGATTTTTGGCCAAGTTATGGCTGTTCATAGGTCGATTAGGACTCACTTTTGAGGAAAACAGCATTTCGGACCCCTTTCTGAGACAATTTTAGCCATATCTCGAAAAATACTCATCAGAAATGCCTCAAATAAACTTCAGTTTGAACAATAGGGTCATCATCGTATGACTCTCAAATTTTATAAGTATTGATTCAGGGGTGCCTTTGTTATGACTCTTCAAAGATCAGTTACTGTTGTTATACTGTTTTTGTGGTATTTTGAGACCATTTTTGCACATTTATGGCTATATCTCGAAAAGTAATCATCAGAAACTCCTCAAATAAAAAGCAGAATGCTAGTTTTAGGTCCCATAATGGACTAGAGACAAAAAATCGGATTCAAAAATTTTTTCATTTTTGATGATATTGTCAAGGGGTTTGTATGCAAAAAGTGGTCAAAAAACTCGAAAAATTGAAAATGTCGAAAATGAAAATTCTTTAAATGCAGAATTAAACTGTTATCAAAACCATAAACAAAAACACAAATTTCATCAAAATCGATTGATTTTTGGCCAAGTTATGGCTGTTCATAGGTCGATTAGGACTCACTTTTGAGGAAAACAGCATTTCGGACCCCTTTCTGAGACAATTTTAGCCATATCTCGAAAAATACTCATCAGAAATGCCTCAAATAAACTTCATTTTGACCAATAGGGTCATAATCGTATGACTCTCAAATTTTATAAGTATAGGTTCAGGGGTGCCTTTGTTATGACTCTTCAAAGATTAGTTACTGTTGTTATACTGTTTTTGCGGTATTTTGAGACCATTTTTGCACATTTATGGCTATATCTCGAAAAGTAATCATCAGAAACTCCTCAAATAAAAAGCAGAATGCTAGTTTTAGGTCCCATAATCGACTAGAGACAAAAAAAAGGATTCAAAAATTTTTTCATTTTTGATGATATTGTCAAGGGGTTTGTATGCAAAAAGTGGTCAAAAGACTCGAAAAATTGAAAATGTCGAAAATGAAAATTCTTTAAATGCAGAATTAAACTGTTATCAAAACCATAAACAAAAACACAAATTTCATCAACATCGATTGATTTTTGGCCAAGTTATGGCTGTTCATAGGTCGATTAGGACTCACTTTTGAGGAAAACAGCATTTCGGACCCCTTTCTGAGACAATTTTAGCCATATCTCGAAAAATACTCATCAGAAATGCCTCAAATAAACTTCAGTTGTAACAATAGGGTCATCATCGTATGACTCTCAAATTTTATAAGTATTGGTTCAGGGGTGCCTTTGTTATGACTCTTCAAAGATCAGTTACTGTTGTTATACTGTTTTTGTGGTATTTTGAGACCATTTTTGCACATTTATGGCTATATCTCGAAAAGTAATCATCAGAAACTCCTCAAATAAAAAGCAGAATGCTAGTTTTAGGTCCCATAATGGACTAGAGACAAAAAATCGGATTCAAAAATTTTTTCATTTTTGATGATAATGTCAAGGGGTTTGTATGCAAAAAGTTGTCAAAAAACCCGAAAAATTGAAAATGTCGAAAATGAAAATTCTTTAAATGCAGAATTAAACTGTTATCAAAACCATAAACAAAAACTCAAATTTCATCAAAATCGATTGATTTTTGGCCAAGGTATGGCTGTTCATAGGTCGATTAGGACTCACTTTTGAGGAAAACAGCATTCCGGACCCCTTTCTGAGACAATTTTAGCCATATCTCGAGAAATACTCTTTAGAAATGCCTCAAATAAACTTCATTTTGAACAATAGGGTCATCATCGTATGACTCTCAAATTTTATAAGTATAGGTTCAGGGGTGCCTTTGTTATGACTCTTCAAAGATCAGTTACTGTTGTTATACTGTTTTAGCGGTATTTTGAGACCATTTTTGCACATTTATGGCTATATCTCGAAAAGTAATCATCAGAAACTCCTCAAATAAAAAGCAGAATGCTAGTTTTAGGTCCCATAATGGACTAGAGACAAAAAATCGGATTCAAAAATTTTTTCATTTTTGATGATAATGTCAAGGGGTTTGTATGCAAAAAGTTGTCAAAAAACCCGAAAAATTGAAAATGTCGAAAATGAAAATTCTTTAAATGCAGAATTAAACTGTTATCAAAACCATAAACAAAAACTCAAATTTCATCAAAATCGATTGATTTTTGGCCAAGGTATGGCTGTTCATAGGTCGATTAGGACTCACTTTTGAGGAAAACAGCATTCCGGACCCCTTTCTGAGACAATTTTAGCCATATCTCGAGAAATACTCTTTAGAAATGCCTCAAATAACCTTCATTTTGAACAATAGGGTCATCATCGTATGACTCTCAAATTTTATAAGTATAGGTTCAGGGGTGCCTTTGTTATGACTCTTCAAAGATCAGTTACTGTTGTTATACTGTTTTAGCGGTATTTTGAGACCATTTTTGCACATTTATGGCTATATCTCGAAAAGTAATCATCAGAAACTCCTCAAATAAAAAGCAGAATGCTAGTTTTAGGTCCCATAATCGACTAGAGACAAAAAAAAGGATTCAAAAATGTTTTCATTTTTGATGATATTGTCAAGGGGTTTGTATGCAAAAAGTGGTCAAAAGACTCGAAAAATTGAAAATGTCGAAAATGAAAATTCTTTAAATGCAGAATTAAACTGTTATCAAAACCATAAACAAAAACACAAATTTCATCAACATCGATTGATTTTTGGCCAAGTTATGGCTGTTCATAGGTCGATTAGGACTCACTTTTGAGGAAAACAGCATTTCGGACCCCTTTCTGAGACAATTTTAGCCATATCTCGAAAAATACTCATCAGAAATGCCTCAAATAAACTTCAGTTTGAACAATAGGGTCATCATCGTATGACTCTCAAATTTTATAAGTATTGATTCAGGGGTGCCTTTGTTATGACTCTTCAAAGATCAGTTACTGTTGTTATACTGTTTTTGCGGTATTTTGAGACCATTTTTGCACATTTATGGCTATATCTCGAAAAGTAATCATCAGAAACTCCTCAAATAAAAAGCAGAATGCTAGTTTTAGGTCCCATAATCGACTAGAGACAAAAAATCGGATTCAAAAATTTTTTCATTTTTGATGATATTGTCAAGGGGTTTGTATGCAAAAAGTGGTCAAAAAACTCGAAAAATTGAAAATGTCGAAAATGAAAATTCTTTAAATGCAGAATTAAACTGTTATCAAAACCATAAACAAAAACACAAATTTCATCAAAATCGATTGATTTTTAACCAAGTTATGGCTGTTCATAGGTCGATTAGGACTCACTTTTGAGGAAAACAGCATTTCGGACCCCTTTCTGAGACAATTTTAGCCATATCTCGAAAAATACTCATCAGAAATGCCTCAAATAAACTTCATTTTGAACAATAGGGTCATCGTCGTATGACTCTCAAATTTGATAAGTATAGGTTTAGGGGTGCCTTTGTTATGACTCTTCAAAGATCAGTTACTGTTGTTATACTGTTTTTGCGGTATTTTGAGACCATTTTTGCACATTTATGGCTATATCTCGAAAAGTAATCATCAGAAACTCCTCAAATAAAAAGCAGAATGCTAGTTTTAGGTCCCATAATCGACTAGAGACAAAAAAAAGGATTCAAAAATTTTTTCATTTTTGATGATATTGTCAAGGGGTTTGTATGCAAAAAGTGGTCAAAAGACTCGAAAAATTGAAAATGTCGAAAATGAAAATTCTTTAAATGCAGAATTAAACTGTTATCAAAACCATAAACAAAAACACAAATTTCATCAACATCGATTGATTTTTGGCCAAGTTATGGCTGTTCATAGGTCGATTAGGACTCACTTTTGAGGAAAACAGCATTTCGGACCCCTTTCTGAGACAATTTTAGCCATATCTCGAAAAATACTCATCAGAAATGCCTCAAATAAACTTCAGTTTGAACAATAGGGTCATCATCGTATGACTCTCAAATTTTATAAGTATTGATTCAGGGGTGCCTTTGTTATGACTCTTCAAAGATCAGTTACTGTTGTTATACTGTTTTTGCGGTATTTTGAGACCATTTTTGCACATTTATGGCTATATCTCGAAAAGTAATCATCAGAAACTCCTCAAATAAAAAGCAGAATGCTAGTTTTAGGTCCCATAATCGACTAGAGACAAAAAAAAGGATTCAAAAATTTTTTCATTTTTGATGATATTGTCAAGGGGTTTGTATGCAAAAAGTGGTCAAAAGACTCGAAAAATTGAAAATGTCGAAAATGAAAATTCTTTAAATGCAGAATTAAACTGTTATCAAAACCATAAACAAAAACACAAATTTCATCAACATCGATTGATTTTTGGCCAAGTTATGGCTGTTCATAGGTCGATTAGGACTCACTTTTGAGGAAAACAGCATTTCGGACCCCTTTCTGAGACAATTTTAGCCATATCTCGAAAAATACTCATCAGAAATGCCTCAAATAAACTTCATTTTGACCAATAGGGTCATAATCGTATGACTCTCAAATTTTATAAGTATAGGTTCAGGGGTGCCTTTGTTATGACTCTTCAAAGATTAGTTACTGTTGTTATACTGTTTTTGCGGTATTTTGAGACCATTTTTGCACATTTATGGCTATATCTCGAAAAGTAATCATCAGAAACTCCTCAAATAAAAAGCAGAATGCTAGTTTTAGGTCCCATAATCGACTAGAGACAAAAAAAGGATTCAAAAATTTTTTCATTTTTGATGATATTGTCAAGGGGTTTGTATGCAAAAAGTGGTCAAAAGACTCGAAAAATTGAAAATGTCGAAAATGAAAATTCTTTAAATGCAGAATTAAACTGTTATCAAAACCATAAACAAAAACACAAATTTCATCAACATCGATTGATTTTTGGCCAAGTTATGGCTGTTCATAGGTCGATTAGGACTCACTTTTGAGGAAAACAGCATTTCGGACCCCTTTCTGAGACAATTTTAGCCATATCTCGAAAAATACTCATCAGAAATGCCTCAAATAAACTTCAGTTGTAACAATAGGGTCATCATCGTATGACTCTCAAATTTTATAAGTATTGGTTCAGGGGTGCCTTTGTTATGACTCTTCAAAGATCAGTTACTGTTGTTATACTGTTTTTGTGGTATTTTGAGACCATTTTTGCACATTTATGGCTATATCTCGAAAAGTAATCATCAGAAACTCCTCAAATAAAAAGCAGAATGCTAGTTTTAGGTCCCATAATGGACTAGAGACAAAAAATCGGATTCAAAAATTTTTTCATTTTTGATGATAATGTCAAGGGGTTTGTATGCAAAAAGTTGTCAAAAAACCCGAAAAATTGAAAATGTCGAAAATGAAAATTCTTTAAATGCAGAATTAAACTGTTATCAAAACCATAAACAAAAACTCAAATTTCATCAAAATCGATTGATTTTTGGCCAAGGTATGGCTGTTCATAGGTCGATTAGGACTCACTTTTGAGGAAAACAGCATTCCGGACCCCTTTCTGAGACAATTTTAGCCATATCTCGAGAAATACTCTTTAGAAATGCCTCAAATAAACTTCATTTTGAACAATAGGGTCATCATCGTATGACTCTCAAATTTTATAAGTATAGGTTCAGGGGTGCCTTTGTTATGACTCTTCAAAGATCAGTTACTGTTGTTATACTGTTTTAGCGGTATTTTGAGACCATTTTTGCACATTTATGGCTATATCTCGAAAAGTAATCATCAGAAACTCCTCAAATAAAAAGCAGAATGCTAGTTTTAGGTCCCATAATGGACTAGAGACAAAAAATCGGATTCAAAAATTTTTTCATTTTTGATGATAATGTCAAGGGGTTTGTATGCAAAAAGTTGTCAAAAAACCCGAAAAATTGAAAATGTCGAAAATGAAAATTCTTTAAATGCAGAATTAAACTGTTATCAAAACCATAAACAAAAACTCAAATTTCATCAAAATCGATTGATTTTTGGCCAAGGTATGGCTGTTCATAGGTCGATTAGGACTCACTTTTGAGGAAAACAGCATTCCGGACCCCTTTCTGAGACAATTTTAGCCATATCTCGAGAAATACTCTTTAGAAATGCCTCAAATAACCTTCATTTTGAACAATAGGGTCATCATCGTATGACTCTCAAATTTTATAAGTATAGGTTCAGGGGTGCCTTTGTTATGACTCTTCAAAGATCAGTTACTGTTGTTATACTGTTTTAGCGGTATTTTGAGACCATTTTTGCACATTTATGGCTATATCTCGAAAAGTAATCATCAGAAACTCCTCAAATAAAAAGCAGAATGCTAGTTTTAGGTCCCATAATCGACTAGAGACAAAAAATCGGATTCAAAAATTTTTTCATTTTTGATGATATTGTCAAGGGGTTTGTATGCAAAAAGTGGTCAAAAAACTCGAAAAATTGAAAATGTCGAAAATGAAAATTCTTTAAATGCAGAATTAAACTGTTATCAAAACCATAAACAAAAACACAAATTTCATCAAAATCGATTGATTTTTGGCCAAGTTATGGCTGTTCATAGGTCGATTAGGACTCACTTTTGAGGAAAACAGCATTTCGGACCCCTTTCTGAGACAATTTTAGCCATATCTCGAAAAATACTCATCAGAAATGCCTCAAATAAACTTCATTTTGACCAATAGGGTCATAATCGTATGACTCTCAAATTTTATAAGTATAGGTTCAGGGGTGCCTTTGTTATGACTCTTCAAAGATTAGTTACTGTTGTTATACTGTTTTTGCGGTATTTTGAGACCATTTTTGCACATTTATGGCTATATCTCGAAAAGTAATCATCAGAAACTCCTCAAATAAAAAGCAGAATGCTAGTTTTAGGTCCCATAATCGACTAGAGACAAAAAAAGGATTCAAAAATTTTTTCATTTTTGATGATATTGTCAAGGGGTTTGTATGCAAAAAGTGGTCAAAAGACTCGAAAAATTGAAAATGTCGAAAATGAAAATTCTTTAAATGCAGAATTAAACTGTTATCAAAACCATAAACAAAAACACAAATTTCATCAACATCGATTGATTTTTGGCCAAGTTATGGCTGTTCATAGGTCGATTAGGACTCACTTTTGAGGAAAACAGCATTTCGGACCCCTTTCTGAGACAATTTTAGCCATATCTCGAAAAATACTCATCAGAAATGCCTCAAATAAACTTCAGTTTGAACAATAGGGTCATCATCGTATGACTCTCAAATTTTATAAGTATTGATTCAGGGGTGCCTTTGTTATGACTCTTCAAAGATCAGTTACTGTTGTTATACTGTTTTTGCGGTATTTTGAGACCATTTTTGCACATTTATGGCTATATCTCGAAAAGTAATCATCAGAAACTCCTCAAATAAAAAGCAGAATGCTAGTTTTAGGTCCCATAATCGACTAGAGACAAAAAAAGGATTCAAAAATTTTTTCATTTTTGATGATATTGTCAAGGGGTTTGTATGCAAAAAGTGGTCAAAAGACTCGAAAAATTGAAAATGTCGAAAATGAAAATTCTTTAAATGCAGAATTAAACTGTTATCAAAACCATAAACAAAAACACAAATTTCATCAACATCGATTGATTTTTGGCCAAGTTATGGCTGTTCATAGGTCGATTAGGACTCACTTTTGAGGAAAACAGCATTTCGGACCCCTTTCTGAGACAATTTTAGCCATATCTCGAAAAATACTCATCAGAAATGCCTCAAATAAACTTCAGTTTGAACAATAGGGTCATCATCGTATGACTCTCAAATTTTATAAGTATTGATTCAGGGGTGCCTTTGTTATGACTCTTCAAAGATCAGTTACTGTTGTTATACTGTTTTTGCGGTATTTTGAGACCATTTTTGCACATTTATGGCTATATCTCGAAAAGTAATCATCAGAAACTCCTCAAATAAAAAGCAGAATGCTAGATTTAGGTCCCATAATCGACTAGAGACAAAAAAAAGGATTCAAAAATTTTTTCATTTTTGATGATATTGTCAAGGGGTTTGTATGCAAAAAGTGGTCAAAAGACTCGAAAAATTGAAAATGTCGAAAATGAAAATTCTTTAAATGCAGAATTAAACTGTTATCAAAACCATAAACAAAAACACAAATTTCATCAACATCGATTGATTTTTGGCCAAGTTATGGCTGTTCATAGGTCGATTAGGACTCACTTTTGAGGAAAACAGCATTTCGGACCCCTTTCTGAGACAATTTTAGCCATATCTCGAAAAATACTCATCAGAAATGCCTCAAATAAACTTCAGTTTGAACAATAGGGTCATCATCGTATGACTCTCAAATTTTATAAGTATTGATTCAGGGGTGCCTTTGTTATGACTCTTCAAAGATCAGTTACTGTTGTTATACTGTTTTTGCGGTATTTTGAGACCATTTTTGCACATTTATGGCTATATCTCGAAAAGTAATCATCAGAAACTCCTCAAATAAAAAGCAGAATGCTAGTTTTAGGTCCCATAATCGACTAGAGACAAAAAAAAGGATTCAAAAATTTTTTCATTTTTGATGATATTGTCAAGGGGTTTGTATGCAAAAAGTGGTCAAAATACTCGAAAAATTGAAAATGTCGAAAATGAAAATTCTTTAAATGCAGAATTAAACTGTTATCAAAACCATAAACAAAAACACAAATTTCATCAAATTCGATTGATTTTTGGCCAAGTTATGGCTATAGCTTGAGAAACACTTATCAGAAACACCTCAAAAAAAGTGAGAATGCTAGTTTCGATTCCCAACATTGATTTGAATCGATAGTGAATATAATTCAAAAATTTTTTGATTTTTAATGTCAAGTTCAGAGTTAAACTGGTATCAAAAATATAAACAACGGCACATCAAATGTTGATTAAATTGAACATAGGAATGTTACACCCTTGAATGAGTTTAAAGTCACAGACTTCATGGTACGATGGTATGAAGAAGTTTTGCCAATGAACACACGTAAACTGACAGAACACGCATTCACTTATATTGCCATCAAAATGCGAGGACTTCAAATCAAATTTAAACATCTATCCACTGTCATACAGGGATACGCATAGTAAGCATGCCATCACGCTCGTGCTCCCAACTGAGTTCTTTCTCTTTCTCTTCCTCTTCTTCTTTCACTGACACAAGTATCTCTCATTCCCATATACTGCAAATGTCTCTTTTTGAGTGTGTTTATGGGTGTATTCGTAGTTGTGGAAGAATGTGTGTAGTTGGCGAGAGACACGTACTTCCGCTCATAAGCCGAAGGCAAGCTAGGAAAGGACGCAAAAATATTTTTAACATTGTAACGAGATAATATTTTGCCAACATACGATAGTCCTGTGTGTGGATGTGTGTGTTCGTTTTCGTGTTCGTTCTTGCCACAATTCCTTTTTTACTTGCGCCCTCGCTAAATGATATTACCTGTAGCAACGTCAACATGACAGGCAGGCAGGCTGGCAGGCAGTTAGAAGGCGAAGGAGAAGCAGAATGGTAGTCGAAGGACATGCACAACTAACGGAAACAGGATGTGCTGGCTTGGCAGTTGTGAAGTGATGTTTAGGCCAGGCCAACAACAGTCTGCTGCTCCTCTCAACGTGCGAAACTTGGCCCATAGGCATCATCGAGTGCCACGTTTTATGTCTTGCCAATGGCAGGACTTCAAGGACTACAAGTCACTAACCAGCTATCTAGCTATTCTCGTACATACATATATGTCTGTAGTTGTATCATGGCCCCGCAGGCACTACTCATATGCCACGCTAACCACGCATACTCAATCTATGCTCACTTACGGCACACTCGAAGTCCTTGGCAAGCAGATTCTGCTCCAACTCCAACTCCAGTTTGTGACAGCACAAATCGCTGCGTTTGCTTCAATTTGCAGTCACCTCCTCGACTGTTTGTTTTCTATAACTGTGTGTTTGTTTGTTTCTTGGATGGAATAAAGCCATATTGGCAATTTAATGTGCTGCAGAACAACATTTGAGCGTCTTTTAAGCGACAGCACGCATACGACACGTAGTCCAGGCACTGCATTCTAAGCAGCTTTGCCTCCCTTCCCCACCACATGCAGTTCAGCTATAATTTTCAAATCGAATGCACGATAAGCACGTAAACAGCCTGAGAAATAGTCGCTTCTCTTCTACCTCAGCACACTTTTCTCTCTCTCTCTCTCTGCACTTGCAACTCACTTATGGCATCCTTGCAGCAGCTGCAACTGCAACTGTTATTGGCAATTCTGGCAGCTGCTGGCTACAGTTAAGTCTGCTTTGGCTACTTATCTTGGCTGATATGCCCAACCCGTTTATATACTACTATATACACAAAATACATACTTCTACAAACTCACAGATATATGAACACAATATATATCTGTTGTCACAACTTCATTATCAGTTTACCAAACGAAAGCAAAACTTTTTTCAAGTCGAAATAAACGCTGAAAATCGTCTAGACTAACAGCTGTCATTATCCTTAAAGCTGAACCAAAGAAAGTGTCAAGTTTCTGAATTGTAAAAAATACAACTTAAAAAAGTGTATTTTTTGTATTCTTAAAATAATTAACATATCAGTTATGTTTTGGCAAAATCATATCACTTTTTGTTGTTATTATTTCTATTTTATTTTCTATTTTCTGTTCTATTCTCTGTTTTATTTTCTGTTCTACTTTCTGTTCTATTTTATTTGGTATCTAGTCATCATCAGATTTCTATGAGAGCCTTTATCTGGAGGTTCCCGAAAAAAAGTTCTAAATTTCAATATTTTTCAATTTAATTTTATGGTATTTGTAGAGTCTTGAAAAGTGCGATCTCAAAGTGAAAGTGAAAGCAATTTGTGTATCCTGAATTATAATAGAAAAACTTTTCAAAATCAAACATTTTTATTAAATTATTTTAACCGTTATTTCGCGCAAGTTAAGTTATGACAGATTACATATTTTCTCTTATATTTTATATTTTCTTTATATACAATCTCTTGAGAGTAAAATTTAAAGTCTTAATTAAAAAATCTCTGCAGTTAATGTTATATAATATATAAAATATTAAAAAGTGCGTTAATGTTTTACAAAAATCTGTTAAGTTTTACTAAAATTATGAAGATATAATGGAATTCACCTCCTGTTTAATGGAGTAGAGCCTTATACAATATCTTTAGCATAACAGTTTCTTTCTACCATTATGCAGTTGAGGATAGTTGAAGTTTTATATGTTGTTACTAGATTAACAGGATCTGTTGTTGGAGTGGAGTGGAGATACACGGTTGCAATTTGCATATTTGCGTTGCAGTTTTTGTCGCTGGCTTGTAAATTTTGGGCTTATACGCAAGGTGAAAATCTGTTTAGTGGCCCCAGTGAAAAGGGAGACTACTTAAAATGCATTTATGCAGGGACCCATGAAAATGCAGACAGCCAAGCGCAGTAGCTGTACATTTAACTGATAATTTGGGTCTTTAAGGAGTAAAGTAACTTTAAAGTTTACTTAATTTTTATATCGAAGCCGTAAAACGAGAGAGAAATGGATGCTCTATTTAGCTCCAATCACTTGTAAAGCTGTGAATGTTTACACAACGAGCATTATCCTTATGGTTAGTTTTCATTTTTATGGATTGCCGCATGGCTGGAGAATCTATCAACGGTTATGGACTGTCAAAAATATGCTCGTTAACGCCCACCAAGGAGAGCCATTGACGTCCCTATAATGAGACCAAATCATTTCAGAAATGTGTATAAAAATGTACAACTTTTATGACCACATTAGAATGTCAGATACGATGGCAATAACAATAAAATCGTCAGCGGATACCTACTGTCACTAGTCACTAGGTAATAAATTGTCTAATCAAATATACAAAATTTCACTACATAATTTTACTCATTCATGTTGTGCGTTAAACAATAAACTTTGACTCAGATATAAGCCAAATAAATTAATTTACGGCAAACAAAATCGTATATTTCTCATTTGTGGAAGACGTGCTAACAACTGAAAGTGTATATTTAGCTAAATATCGTTGGCATTTGCCTCACATTACGTATACGCCACGTAGAACCCATTTAAGTAAAATTCTAATTGACTTTAATTATACGCAGAGACCTCAAAAAGTCAAGAGGAAGGTAAATGGATCCATTCGAAGTGGAGATGTACCCCCAATTAGGAGACAACAAAAGCAGCAGTTTTATTAGTTTGCTTCACTCTCAAGGCAAGGTATAATATTATAGAAAGAAAAAACAGCAAGAATGCACATAAATTTTCAGTAAATTTTCAACACTCTCTCCGATAAAATATAAAAAAGTTGAAAAAGACAGTATTAAATACAAGGCAGTAGGAAACCGATAAAGGATATTTTTCATTTCATTCCATTTTTCATTTCATTAGCAAATTTCGCTTTTTAATTTAAAACTTCTTAAATGCATTTCTGTAAAGCGAAATGCTCCAAAAACGGAGGAAATGTGCGTGGCATGAGAGCGTGTAAAATTCTTGCAGCGGAAGTATCGCTGCAGTCAAAGGAAAAGGATAAACTCGAAAGGACATTGTGCACATATCGGGTCAGGACAGCCAGAAAAGGATGCGTGTGCAATCTGACAATAAATATTTTATGTTAAAAATATGCTTCATGCTATTTACTTTCGGCTCCTTGAGGATGACTCCTCGTTACCAGCCATCGACACTCAACAACAGATTGCAGCCTTTATATTCAGCAATTTTAAGGAACTGTTAAAAAAAGAGAATATCGTTGATGTTGTGGGGAGTACATTCACTTAAATGATTCTCTTAAATGTTTACTTGAGACTCAACCATGTTTGGGAACCCCATTCCTCTACTCTCCTATAATATCTCCCTCTCTATACTGTAATCGACCTTAACTTGGGTTTATGGAGCTGCATTCTGTAATTAATGGGCATGGTCCCTGCAGGCATCAGTTTCCTCTACCTTTAGTTACAGGACAACAGGACTACGGGGCAATTATGCATACACAGTTCTCAGTTCGTTTATGAGGATAACTGAAGATAGGGGCTATTGGGGGACATTGTTGCGCTTCGTGGGTCATCACTGTAGTAAATGCCTGGCAGATACATGGTTTATGAGCCAATTCCTAATGTAGTCCAATAAACTTGGTATAAATTTAATGTTTTATTTGACTTTTTGTTGCCAACTTAAAGTTATTTATATTCTTCCACAGCAACATGCGAACTATGTACAACTGCAAGCTATAATTTCTTGATCTTTTACTTATTTTATATACTGTGATCTTAAAAACAGCCAATTAAACTATTACATAGTAAATTTTATAAAAAGGATGTTTTAAATTGTATAAAAATGTAATATAATATTTAACTTACGGATGCAAAGAACTGATTCAGCAACAGATGGCGGGCAGCACATATCGAATAGAGTTTTCACTTACTCTTCTATAATTGTTACACAATTAAACACTCGTGCACAATATCACCACAAGAAAAAAAACAACAAAAAACAAACTATTTTTAATAAATATCAATATTTGCACACATACATATTCTGATAAGCGATAATCGACTCCAATCCCGTGTTTAACGGCAATCACATGTTTCACTGCGTCCACGTGACTCACGGCAATCACGCGTGTTGACGATAGATCGTGAAGCCGAGCTTCTGGCAACTCTCCCAACTTCAATAATATGGCGCTCATATTACTTTTACAATTGAACAATTAAACCACGTTACATTTAGGCACAAGAAAAAAATTAATTAAAAAAAAGGTATTACACAACCACAATAAATTTGTTGATAAATAATTATTGCACTTGTAGCGGAGGATATACAAAGATGTAACTTCTGGCAACGCTGCCAATTGGAAATATGCTGCATCTTCCAATTGCTTGTGAAACCAATAAGGTAGAGCACTTTCCAATACCAAATTAAAAATTTGTTTACTTTTTTAAAAATTTGAATAAAAATATTTAGGATTAAGCACAATTATTTATTAGCATACTATATAATTATATAATTTGCAAATATATATTATATTATATTATATATATTATATTATTTGGCAATAGATGGCGCTTTGAAGCCGTAGTTGGCAACGCTGAAATTTGCAAGAAAAGGAATTTGCAATCACTATATGACTTAATATATTTTACTTTTATCACTTGCATCAGAAATATGGAACTCAGTTCATGGTGACAATTTCCTGTTACATTTACTATTTGATCATTGACATATGTACAATAAATATTATTTTAACAAGAGCAGCTTATGGCAACCACAGCTTAAGCCACTACCACATTGCTCTCACCATTTGACTATTATCACTTGCAAATTTCAAGTAAACACCACATCAATATCAATTTCACATTCAAAAATAAAGAATACACATATTTTTTATAATATTAACACACTTTTTACCGGCTGATTTGTTAATTAAACTTCATCAAGTGCCTCCCGCGTTTTTGATGGCTGCACAAATAAGACGATCTACATACACGTGTGGAAACACCGATCGAACTTCACGAATTTACATAGTGTGACACTGGTCCTGGGACTTGCGATTGTTTGAAAGTTGGCTCATTAAGGCGGGCTATTTAAATTTCAAAGTCTTATCAATTTAAAGAATGCCCAATATTTTGCATTTAACAATAAATATCACTTCTTATATTAAAAATATTTTGATTTGGGTAGGTCGTATTGCATTTTAAAGGCAGATTATGTAAATGCACTTCAATCGAAATATTTTGTTCTCAAATTTGAATGCACCGCCAATTAAGTTATCGCAGGGTCACACGGACAATGTCAGCTTGGCATCACAGCCAACTTTAAGCAACCAAAACCTAGATTAAGATAGACGCTAATCGCGCGCGTAAATATTACGAGTGGAAAAATGTGCATATTAATGTAATAATTAGTATAAAGCAAGTTTATTAATGAGTCCACAGCTTAAATTAGCAAAGCACATTGATATTGAATTAAAGTGCATACGGAACAACATAATAATGTGTATTAAACCGTCGTCACTCGGTTAACAGAGGCTCCTTTGGGCAGCTGTAATTTCACCTGTATTATTTGGTAGTCGCCTTTGAGTTTAATTGTTTAAATATAAGGCAAAGCAAATAATCAACGAGTGGAAGATTTAATAGTTAAACAAATAATAATTCAAGATATCTAATTAATTCTAATTGTATAATAAAAGTGATAATAAAAATATTAAGTGCCATTACTCCAATTGCCAGAGTTGTCAATTGGCGTATTCAATGCAGGTTAATATGCAGTATTCTGCAGCAGCTGTTAAATAATTTAAAAAATGTGATGTGTGTTTAATTTTTTTGATATTTTTTTTTTGTAAGAGTGCAAAGTGTCAAATTAAAATGAAATTAATAATTAAATAGTGTTATTACACTAATTATAGAAGTTGTAATTATGCTGCTTCGACAACCCTTTTTTTAGCAGTGCAAAATCATCGTTACGATGAATGTCGTGATTTCCGAGCAATATTTGTAGTTGGTTTTCATTAAATAAAATAATAATTATTGAGTGCGCGTAAATTGTTTTTTTTTTTACATTTAAATTAATTTTTGTTTTTTTATATATAATTTTTTTTTTGTGTTAAAATTTCTAGTTAAATTTTCAGACTTCTCTTCGATTGTTTAGATTCATCGGTAAGTAATTCCAGTTCAATTTAAGAAAATATATAGTTAACTTTATATGATCATTGCATCTGAAATAGAAGTAAATGTTATGTGAGAACGTATCTACGTGATATACTTGGAATAATGCTATGAAGAGTCGTAAAGAAGTTGTAATTAGCGCTGCTACAAGTAAATTCATTTCATGTTTATAGCACCGGAAAAGCGACCAAATGAGTCACTAGACCAAAGATTAACTATTGCCGCATAAGCCATGTATCTGCCAGGCATTTACTACAGTGATGACCCACGAAGCGCAACAATGTTCCCCAATAGCCCCTATCTTCAGTTATCCTCATAAACGAACTAAGAACTGTGTATGCATAATTGCCCCGTAGTCCTGTTGTCCTGTAACAAAAGGTAGAGGAAACTGATGCCTGCAGGGACCATGCCCATTAATTACAGAATGCAGCTCCATAAACCCATGTTCGGGTCGATTACAGTATAGAGAGGGAGATATTATATGTGGGAGAGTAGGAGCAGAGGAATGGAGTCTTGAGTAAACATTGAAGAAAATCATTGAAGCTAAAGTACAACCCCCACGATTTCGAGATATTCTCCTTCTTTCAACGGTTGCTTAAAATTGCTGCCCATAAAAGCAGCAATCTGTTATTGAGTGTCGATGGCTGGTAACGAGGTCTTATCCTCAAGGAGCCGCAAGTAAATAACATGAAGCATATTTTAAATATAAGATACTTCCAGATTTCACATGCATCCTTTGCGGATTTCAGGCACAATGTCCATTTTTACACGCATTTCCTCCGATATATTTTGCCAGATTGAAGAATTGTCAGGTTGATGTTGTCACTGATGTGTATTTGTTGGGAGATTGTTAATAGAATTTGACAAACAAGGCACAATTTGGCAAATAGAGTGTGCGGCATTTCCTTTCTATTATCGTTTATTATTTTGGCAACTAATTAAGCAAACTTTTTGCTGTCTTTGTGTTCGTTTTGTCATGGATTTTGTTCTGGTTCTTCTGTCTGTTGTTTGACGAGCCGTGTCTAGGAGATATCAGAGAGAGAGAGAGAGGAAGTGCCGCCTTCAATTTTCTACGTGCACACCATAAACTTTATATGTAATTTGGGTGAGAGAACTTCTTCGAATGCCATTATAAGTTTACAATTGTGTTAGCCGGAGTTCGGGAACACATTAATAAACCATAACTAATGGCCGCCAAGCGAAAGAGATAGATAAAGAGCTTTAACAGGGAGCTTTAAAGTTGTGTGGGTTTTGTGCTTTAAACGGAAACAAGAGGAAGCTAAGCTGACAGCCTGAATTTAACACAATAAAAATGGCAACAAAACAAGAAAAATCGAATGAAGCGCATGAAAAGCAAACAAGTAAATGAAATTTCCGCTCGTGTGCCAGTCGAGACCAGACCTCACCAGACCTCAGCAGACCTGACCAGACCACTCCATCTACTAGTGCTCCATTCACAATTCTCATGCTCAAGCATTTCCCACTAGAGTTCTTCAAAATAAATGCCAGTAACCTGTGCAAAAAAATACTGTAACAAATATTATTTTTTGATTATTATTTTTAAATTTTTGTAAGTTTATACAATTTTAATAAATATTGTTACTTATTTATCATTTTTAATAATTTTCATAATTTTAGTGGCCATTTTGAAACTCGAGTTACATTTTTTTTAAATTACATTTCTCTCAGTGTATTAAGTAAGGTTGCCTGTCTGTCAGTATCAATAATGGTTGTAAACTGCCCTTCCCCCCTCTCACTTTTCGCTAACATTTTTGTATTTGTATACAATTTAAAAAGTGCCGGAAATATGTTTAGCTTTATGAGCTCGTTTTCAAATTGTATTTTCTCTCATCTCTCTCTCTCTCTCGCTCTTATATTTCTTCTCTCACCAAACGGCAGCTCTCACTTGTTACAAAAGTTTAGCAACAAAGGCGTCATTTGGCTTAGTGTATATTACAGTTTGGTGGCCAATGGCTACAGTGAAAAAAAAACAAAGTTAGTTGGCAAAGCTAAACAAGCATATGTATAACATTTAAGATAATATCTTTTGATTAGTGGTAACCGCAGAAACTTTAATTAAATTCGCACACAATTCTCAGGGGGAACTATATGCAGAGAAAGATAGAGATAGAGAGGGAGAGAGAGACAACTGTCTTGCTCTTTAGTTCACCATTTCTCAGTCACCATGTGTTGCCCAAGTTGGTTAGCCATATTTGTTGCCATTGTTGTATTTTTTGGTGACTTTAAGTTGTTGAAAAAAATAAAATAAAACTTAATAGAAAACTTTTGGTTTTGGCGCGCAAAGTTATGTTAACTTTCGACTGTCTCTTTATGTCCTTCTCCTAACTGGAGTTCAGTTTTGTTCTAATGAATTAATTAGTTGATTTTTCGTGCTCAGCTGGGCAAGGGTTTTAGTTTTGTTTCTGGGATTTGCCAGCGGAGGAACTTAAATTTACTATATGGTTATTTAAGTTAATATGAATGTTTAGAAAGTTGTCAGTTCATTTTATTTATTAAAATTTGAATATATTAAATTTAAAAGACGTTTTTAAGATATGTTCGTTAAAAATTCATTAAATTTATTATTTTTGCTTTATTTAATTAGATGTTTTATAACTAAAAGACGTATTTGTGTTTGGGTTACAACATATCATAGTAGTATTAATTATTACCCTTTCTCTTTCTGTCTCTGTCAGCGAACTCATGGCAAAGGCAGCAACGAATCCAGGCGACAACAATCAAACACACACACATACACACATGCACCTGCACACTCACACACACACACTAAAACACACACACACAACATAATCGTAACTCATATTGAATTGCACCATTCATTGAGTATATGAAGTCCGCTCTGTTGTGGGTGTGTCTCTGTGTGTGTATGTGAATGTGTATGTGAATGTGTCTGTGTGTGTGTGTGTTGTACTTGGTATTGTGTATCCTTTGGTGTTGGTTGTTGTCCTTGGGTTCGCTGGGGCCCGATGCGCATTGAGTCGTTTTATCGTTTGACGCTTTTCGAATTTGATAAATTTATCACAGCTTACAAAACAAAACATAATCAAAATCATAACATTTTATGAAAATCAAAACTCGATAGAAATATTCATTCATATTCATATTCATAGAGAGATTACGTAATGGCCGCCAGTGCCCATTGAGCCATGCTCAGGCATCTGTCCAGGACAACGTCCAAAACATCAAGTATTTCTTCGCTCGCACTCTTTGCTCGGCACGTGCCGGGAGGAGAGGCGTGAGCATCGCTCGGGCACGGACGCAATTCCAATCATTACATAATCTTTACATAATCTTATTGTTGTTGTTGTTGGGGATTTTATAAAGTACAAAAAAGCTACAAAAAAAATCAATCTTATATATCTAAAATTAAGTTTCGTTTGTTCTTCTTGGCACCCTAATTATCATGGGTTTAACTATGTCTATTTGGAGTTCTTCTTCTTCTTTTTCTGAGGTAACTGCGCCCACAGACGGAAGAAGTACTCATCGCGTTGAAGCAGCCTGCCCCGAGCATACGAATGTATATCGGCATCCATGTTGTGATCTCGCAGCCACGATGATGTGTTGCATGTGCTCATCTCAGTACGCGGCTCGTCGGGCAGGCTCTCATGACCTGTGCCGAGGATCAAGCAATGAAACACTCATTAGTTGAGTACATATATTATAATCTATTATCCAAAAAATGATAAAAAAAAAACATACCCGCTGTCATGACCTTGTAGGGCTCCTCAGATTCCAAAGGTTCACTCAGGCCAATCTCGTTCTTGGCAAATATGCGAATCATGTACTCGTGATTCTCTTGCAGATCCCTAATCTGGAAGCGCTGCACGCCAGCTGGCACACGTCCCACCTCAATCCACATGGACTTCTTCATGTCCCGAATGGCTATGTGATATCCGAGCAGTGGCGCACCTCCATCTGACTCGGGTATACCCCATTCGAATATGTGGGCATTGGCGGCCAAAACGCGTGCCTCCAGCGGCGCAGTTGGTGGCGATGGTACCGCTGCAAAATCAAGGATTACATTTATTTCTGTGGAAGATTAAGGAGAACTCCTTGTACTCACTTGCATGTGTCTTCAGCGAGATGCTCTCTGTGACGGCTGGTGCACCTAAACCAACCTCATTCTCGGCTGCGACACGGAACCAATATTCGCACTTGTCCTTCAGATTGTCAATGGTATAATGCAGCTGATGTGCATCCAGGGTGATGACCTTTGACCAACTGGTCGATGTGGAAGATTTCTTCTCCACGCAGTAGCCTGGGCAATTAAATATGAAATAATTTATATATTTTTTTTAAATTTAAATTTCATTGAATTAAATATAACATAAATTGTCTAGATGGGATTTTCTGTTGTCTAGCTTACCAGTAATTTCGGAACCTCCATTTCTGGCTGGCACCTCCCAGTCAAGGGTTACGCTGCGACTCGTCACGTCCGGCGCCCTCAGGTTCTGGGGTGGCGATGGTGGCGCTAGAAATTAATTCGAATTTAGTTTGCGTTCTCCACAATTTCATTAATATTTAGAAATTTAAATTAGAATTAATTCTATTTTAATTTTATTAAGCTACATTTTTTTTTTAAATTTTTGTAATTTTCTTAGTATTTTATTAATGGAATTAATTATTTTATTTTGTAACATTGTTTATTTGAAATTATCTTTACTAATTTATTTTAAATTATCTTATCTTGATTAATGGAATTTGAGTATATGAAATTAATTTTATAAAATTTTTTTTAATATTTTCGCCAAATTTTTATACATTTGTAAATTCTATATATTTATTATAAAAAAATTTAGAAATTTTCCATAATTTTTTTTTTAATATTTATATTTTACGATAGTTTTTTATTTAAATATCTTTTTCTATCACTGTATTTATTCAATAAATTTTTAGAAATATTAGAGACAATATCAACTTGTTGTTTGATAAACATACCCTTATCATTATCCGTTTCATTGACTGTCGCATGGCAAAAGAAGCATTAGTGAGCGATTAAGCGTTAAGAACAAAGCAAATAAAAATAAAAGCAATTTGGCAAAAAGCAATAATAATCATTATGGCAGAACTGTTGTTGTTAGTATAGCTCAGATTCACTTACTTATCTTGCGTCCCACGACAATCTTCTCGGTGGTTTCAAACGCCTCGCTGGTGCCGACCTCGTTACGAGCATAGATCCTGAACAGATAGCCCTTGGTTCGTTTCACATTCTTCACATGGATGTTGGTGGTGGTGCCCGTTGTTGTGGTGCCCACGGAGCGGTAAACAGATTCAGTCTCTTCACGCATCTCTACAATGTACTCGATTATTTTGGAGCCTCCATCGTTCTCCGATGGCTCCCAAGATAGTGTGAACGATGTGTCATTCATGCCCGACACCTCGGTTGGTCCACGTGGTGGAGTAGGTTTCTCTGCAAAGCGAAATATGACAGCAAATTATAGATGTGTATACATATACAGAGATTATACCGACTATACTTACCAAACTTCTTGGTTATGGTGACAGTCTCACTTTCCGTTGGCTCGGACTCTCCAATGGGGTTGATGGCGACGACGCGGAACATGTATTGTGCATTCATGGAAAGCTTCTGTATGGCATAGGAATTGATCTCCTTGTCAAAGTCAGAGACCTTCATCCACACATTGTTCTGGACATCACATTTCTCCAATGTGTACTTGCTAATGTCCATGCCACCGTCATCAATGGGCGGGGTCCATTCCAATGTAATCGAGTCCTTCTTGATGTCCTTAACCTCAAGAGACAGCGGTCTGCTTGGCTTATCGATCACCTGGACCGTGCATTCGCTGTGCGTCGATCCTGACTCATTGGTGGCAGTCAACTTGTAACGTCCGGAGTGTTCCCGCGTCACCTTCTTGACTGTGTAGGTGGATGTAGTCTCTGTGGTCTCGATCGTAATTTCCTTGGTGGATTTCTGTTCGACAGTCTCCTTGTGCCAAGTGACTGTGGGTCGCGGATAGCCATGTACTGTTGCTGGAATGGTGAGAGTGCTCCCCGTGCGAAGTTTTTGTGTCAGATACTTGTCCTCAATCTCAATTGTCGGCTTCTTCTGTAATTTCAGTCTGCATGTGGTCTCCACGGATCCCTTCACGTTCGTCGCCACACACGTGTATGTGGCTTCAGTCTCAATTGTTGTCTTTTCAATAGTGTATTTGGCGACTCGGTTCTCATATCGTTGGCTACTCGACTCGAAAACTTTGCCATTCTTCTTCCATTTCACAGTTGGCTCTGGAATGCCGCCAAACACGCAGGACAGTGTGACCTCCTTGTCGGGCTCACTGGTGATGTCCTGCAGTGGTTCCTGTACGCTGGGCGCCACGGTCTCCACCTTCGGCACCAGACGAATGGGTGGCGAAATGGGTGAGGGTGGTGAAGGTCCAACTTCGTTGACTGCAATCGAGCGGAATACGTACTCCTTATCGATTTTCAGCTTGGTAATCGTATATGTTGTATCCTTAATCTGTCTTATTTCAGTCCATCTATGAAGGTAATTGATAAAGCATACAGAATAACGGTGAATAATAAATTTCGTTCGTTCAGAATAAAATAAAAATCCATTCCCCAAGTAAACAATGGTTCGAATTGATTTTCTTCAATCTTTATAGTGTCATAATTTAGCTGGAGATATACCCAAAAACAAACCAGAAATCCTTTCAATTGTCAAATACCAAAGCTCAACCATTTTTTAAACTTTGAGTTAAGAAGTGACCCTGTAATGACCTTTTCCTATTTTTCTAACACAAAAGCATGGGCACAATATTCCAGAATTCTTTGGTGCACGGATAAAGGCAAGAATAAATAATAGTACGTACTTCTCTTCCAAAACATCGTGATATTCTAGAATGTATTCGATTATTTCCGATTGGCCGTCGTCCTCTGGAGCCTTCCAGTAAAGCGTTATCGAATCGTGCATTACCTCGAGAGGCTGTGGAGTGCCTGGTGCTGTGGGTTTGCCTGCAGAAAGTTGTTGATGAGGGTCAGAGTTTTGAGCGCCTGGCCGAGATTAAATGCTAATTAATTATACTTACGCATAATGACCAAGTGTAGGCTGGCCTCTGCCTCGCCCACAGGATTGACAAGCTTGACGGTGTACTCGCCCTCGTCATCGTCGACAACCTTCTTGATGGTTAGGCTGGCGGATTGTTCATCAATCGTTGGAATTGTGCGCTTCGTCTTGGGTATGCGAACGTTGCGTGAGGTCCATTCGGCCTCGGGGGTAGGGGCACCGGTGAATTTGACTGTGAAGGTAGCATCATCGTTCTCCTTGACTTTGATGGTTTGATCCTTGTCAGAGGTAATCACGGGTGGCACTTTAAGCTCCTCAACGCAGAGTTTGCTGCTGCTTGTGACATTCTCGGCCACGCAGCTGATCTCACCCGCGTCATCGTCATTGGCATCATGGATGACCAGTCGCCTAACGGTACCCTCAACGAATACTTCATGCTTCTTATTCGGTTTGATGGGTTTGCCCTTCTTGCACCACGTGACCTCAACGTCCGGCTGTGAAAGTTGCACTGTGAACTCCGCGTCTGTGTCCTTGGTGGCCAACGTCACATCTGGCAGGCGTACAACGAAGTCAACCAATGGCTCCTCTACGGTCAGCTTGGCCTTGCTTGTCTGCTCGCCCACTTGAATGGAGTACTCGCCGACATCCTCGGGCTTGGCTTTGATAATGCGAAGTGATTGATTCTTGCCGTCGATTGTCAGTTGGATGCGTTCATTGAATTTGATTTCCTTGCCGTTCTTGAACCATTTCACCAGGGCATCACCCTTGCTCAGTTCAGTTTCGAAAATGGCATTCTCTCCCTTGGTAACAGACACATTCTTAAGGGGTTCCACTATCTCTGGTGGCAGTTCAATAACCGTCAGCTCAGCACTGCATTCCTGGCCTTCAATCTTGCATGTGTACTGACCCTCATCATGGATGGTTGTATTGCGGATAACAAGGCGACGAGACTTGCCATCTTTGATGAACTCGCAGTTCTTGTGCTCGGGCGTGATCTTCTCGCCGTCCTTGTACCAAGTGACTTCAGTTGACTCGGTAGTGAGCTCCACATCCAGAATGGCAGTATCCTTCTCGGTTACCTCGTAGTCATCCAGCACTTTGGTGAAATCTGGTTTACGCTTCAGCACCTCAACGGTGGATTGGGTCTCCTGTTTCTTGACCTTGCACACATAGGTACCAGAGTCACGCAAAGTAGTGTTCCTGATGACCAGTTTGTGGGTCTTGCCATCTTCGACAACCACACGATGATCCATGCCACTCAGTTCCTTGCCATTGAAGAACCATTTCGTGGAAACAACATGAGAGGTCTCGCACTCCAGTGTTAAGGATTGCACTTCCTCAATGGTAATGGTCTTCTTCAGCTTCTTGGTGAACGTAACCTCATCCACTTCGACAATGACACGTGCTCCGTGCGATGTCTTGCCAATGGGATTGCTGGCAATACATTTGTAGTCCCCGGAATCAGTTTCAGGATTGGCATTCTTGATGATCAGCTCGATATTCTCACCGTCGTACGTCTGTTGCACACGTTCGTCGGGATACAATGGCGCATTGTTGAATAGCCATTGAACCTCCGGCACTGGATTACCAGAAACCTTGGCTGGCAGACGAATTTCGCCCTTCTGTGGCACAGATTGCTCCTCGAAACGTTCAACAAAGAGAGGAGGCTCTGCATTGCCACTGGTAGATTCTAAAATTAGAAATAAAATTTAGATTATTATAATAATTATATATATTTTTATGAATTTGAAAGGTTTAATTTTATATATCCAAAGTTTATTCAACATGGAACACTTGTACTTACCTTCAATTGTGAGATTGGCTGTGGTTTCTACACTGCCCAATGGGTTCACAGCCTTAACTGTGTACTCGCCCTTCTCGGACTTCTTGGGTGTGATCAGAGTGAGTGTGTGAGTGTCCTTGTCGGACTTGGCATTTTTGATGGGTTTGCCATCCTTTAGCCAGGTTACCTTTGGTGGCGGATTGCCCACAATTTGTGTCGATAGCACAATGCTTTCGCCTTCGCGTATAACCATATTTCGGAGAGGCTCCAGAATTTGAGGAGCTTCCTTGTCGGCAGTTCGCACCTTGAGTGTGATAGGCAGGCGAGCCTCGCCCTCACGGTTCGTGGCGATTACCTCGTAGGTACCCTCCTGCGACTTCTTCACCTTGGTAATATGCACAACACTGCAGTACATATGCATATCGGATTCGGTAACGATCTTGACATTCTTAAATTCTTCCTCGTCGATATCTTCACCGTTGAAAGTCCAAACCAGGTCGGGCTCTGGCACCGCAACGAGACGGCACTCGAGTATGACATTGGTACCCTCGTCCACATATTGGGCCTTTGGCTTGCGAGAGAATGTTGGCGGAATACCTTCCAGAATATCGGCCAGGGAAGACTCACGCGACATGCTGCGTCGAGACAAGGCCGTAGCATCTGAGCCATGGTCGGAGAGTGGACTCTCGACAATCAGCTCCGTGGTGGTTGAGGTAAAGCCAGCAGCATTCTTTGCTACGCATGTGAACTGACCGGCATCCTCAGGGAACACTCCACGAATGATGAGAGTGGCGACATTATCGTCATCGTAGAACATCTGGAAGTCCTGCGAGGGCTTTATGATGGCCGTCTCTCGGAACCAGGCAATTTGTGGTCTTGGATTGCCCTCGACCTTGCATTCGAATTGCACAGTATAGCCATCAGGTGTATGTATGGGCTGTAGTTTCTCAATGAATCGTGGCGCAATGGGCTTATCTTCTGGTCCGGGTCCTTGATTATCCACAGAAATCACAGGGAGACATTATATATTTGGTTAATAACGAGACGCAACAATTGTTGGTTAAACACATTTAAGATACACATAAAATCGTAATCTTACTTTCAAAGACGGGAAGCTTGTCGATCTTTTCGTGCAATTTGCTTTGCACATACTGGTCATAATCTTCGGGCTCCATGAGGTACTGGGCTGGCACCCAACCCTCTTCATCCGTGATGCTCTTCTTCACGAACCACCATTCCGAACTGTGTCTGCCAATCACCTGAACCTTTTCGCCCTCCACCAAGTTGATAGCTTCATCGTTATCCGCAATGTAATTGCAAATGGAGTACATAATGTTCTCAACTTGTGATTCTACAGAGATTGTAATTTATAATTTCCATATACCATATATTATAAGGGAAAAACTCACCATCCACATCCATTTCTCTGGTAATATTAAGAGAAGCCCCATCTATATCAAATTAAATAACAATGTATAAGTATATTTTGATTTCAGTATTTCCGATTAAAAAAAATATTATTAATATATTAGCTTGGTTATTGAGAACAATGGTTCGTTATGCGTTAGCTACCAACATTAACAGGAAGTTTTACCTCAACTCTTTATAAACTCTATTACCATATAAGCAGATATGTATACGATTAAATTGAATTTAATGAGTATATTTATTGCATTTAAAATCATTTTATATACTATAATAACATAGAATTCAACTTACCCTCGTTAAAAAGTTGTTGTATGACCTTACGCTTCTTCTTGAAGGTCAGAGAGTCCTCATCGTAGGTAACGGAATCACGTTTTGGCTGTCGGATGCCAATCAGGAACTGCTCCTCCTCTTCATCTCGGACAGAGTAAGCTGGTTTGGGTTGTTTCTTAGGCTTCAACTTGAAGTCAACCTCATCTGGTGGCAACTCTTCGACCAAGTACTCCTCGGGTTCCTCAACCTCGTCAATAGTATCTTCATCATCGTGTATCTCCTCGATAATGGGTCCATCGCTGTCTTCGTAGTCTTGCATGACCTTGATGTTGGCCTCCTCAGTGGCCTCAGAGTACGTCTTCTTAATAGGTTTCTTGAGTTTCACATTGCCTGACATTGAAATCTCTTCTTCGGCATAATCGTCTAGTGCAATATTGAACTCTTGATCCACATCTTCTTTGGTCTTAGTGGCCTTAGACCGGAACGTAACGTTTTCAGTTTCTGTGAATTCAGGGATGTTCGGCTTTTTGTAACGTTTCAGTTTCTTCACGGTATAGGCCTGATCTTCCTCCTCAGTGACTTGCAGTGGCTTCGGTTTAGCCTTCTTGCTGACCACGAACTCTTCAATGTCCTCACCCTCTTCGTACTCATCTTCGAGACGCTTAATGGACAGCTCAGCGCCAGCTTCATCCATAGTTGTGGGCTTAACTGGACGCTTCTTAAGGACTGTGGCTGCTTCCTCGACGCCTTCATTAATGACATGAGGCTTCTTGAACGATAGACTGAATTCAGTATCTTCCAATTCTTCCACCGTGGGCTCGAAAGGTTTCTTAGGCTTGCGGCGCATGACAACTGCCTCCTCGATGATTTCTTCCTCCTCAATTTCAACAGGTCTCTCTTCAATGACCTCTTGCTGAATTTTGAGTTCAGCGGCGGCTTCTTCTACGGGTTTCTTTGAAATCTTTTTCTTTTTCAGCTGTACGATCTCTTCGGCAGTTTCTTCGGTGACCTTCTTCTCCTTTGGCAGCTTGACATCTACAGAGAACTCTTCTTCCTGTACTTCCTTGGGCTTCTTGGGTTTCAGGGTTACTTCGGCAGCCACTTCTTCGGGCTGTGGTGATTCTGCCTTCTTCTTCTTGATTTTGAATACGGCTGCGTCAGTTTCCTCTTCCTCAACCACTTCTTCTTTGGTAGCAGGTCTTGCTGGCTTCTTAACCTCAATCTCTTCGACAACCTCTTCTTCCACGACAATTGGCTCTGGAGTGACTTCTTCTTCGACCTTGACGGTGAATTCCTCAGCAGCTTCCTCTACCACGGGCTTTTTAGGTTTCTTCACCAGTTTCGCTTCTTCCGTTACTTCTTCAACCTTTGGTTTAGGTTTAAGAGTAACTTCTGCTTCAGGCTCTTCGGTTACCTCAACGGGCTTTGGTTTCTTCTTTGGTAGGATTACCTGCTGTTCTTCTAGAACTTCGGGAGCTGCAGGCTGACTTTCACTGACTTTGAACTCATATTCCACCGGTTTCTCCTCTAGTTTATCTTCAGACTTAATTTCTAGCGGCTGTTCGACTTCCTCAACGACTTCCACAACTTCAGATTCGGGAGTAACCGTGTCAATAACAGTGACCTTGAGTTCAGCCGCAGCTTCCTCCGCTTTCGTCGGTTTTTTGGTCTTCTTAGTAATCTTTGCTTCTTCTGTGACTTCCTGGGTAGGCTGTTTCTGCTTAATTTCAAATACGGCCTCAGGCTCTTCAACAACATGTTGTTCGGGAGTCTTCCTTTTCTTCTTGATAGTGATTTGTTCTTCCGGCAATTCTTCAACAATTTCCTTTGGTTTCTCAGTCTTCTTCTTCAGAGTAACCTTTTCTTCCTCAACAATGTCTATTTCTTCGATTTCTTGAACAAGCTCTTGAGGTTCAGAGACTTCGTCGATAATTCTTACCTTCAGCTCGGCAGCCTCTTCTTCAATTGGAACTTCTGGAACAATAGTAACACTTTGAACAGCTTCAACTTCTTCAACGGGCTTCGGAGCGGATAGACTGATTTGAGCTTCAGGCTCTTCGGTCACTTGAGGCTTGGGCTTCTTCTTGCGAGTAACCTTAACGTCTTCCTCGATGACTTCATCAACGATTTCGCGAGGCGTTTCGTCAATCACCTTCACCTTCATTTCTTCAAAGATTTCCTGCTGAGGCTCTTCGGTAATGGTTTCTGCCACCTTCACCTCTTCCTGTTCCTCTTCGATAATGGGCTTCTCAAGCTGAGTTTCCTTAACACCTATCTCGTAAGACTTGTACTCGACTGGAGCCTCCTCTTTTGTTACCTCAACAATTTCTTCAACTTCTTCAACGATGGGAACCTCTTGTGGAACCTCCTCTGTTATCTTGATTTTGAGTTCATCAGCAGCAACTTCTGTTACCTTCTTTTTGGGTTTCTTAGTCTTAATTTCAGCGACTTCTGTGACCTCCTCCACTGGTTTCGTCTCCTTTAGCACAAACTCGGCTTCGGGTTCTTCCGTAACGGTTTCAGTGGGCTTCGAGCGTTTCACTGTAAACTCGGCAGGAGTTGGTTCTTCGGGTTGTTCGGGTACCGATTCAGAAATACGAATGCTGTATTCGTCAGGAACTTCTTCAACTGGAATAGATTTCTCCTCAACAATTTTAGGCTTCACCTCCTCAACAATAATTTGTTCTTGCGGCGCAGATTCTTCAACAACCTTGATATCGTGGGTAAAGGCTTCTTCGGTTTTCTTTGGCTTCTTAGTTTTCTTTGTCTTGATTTCAGCTTCTACCTCATCGACATCTTGAGGTTTTGGTTCGGTTAAAACGACCTCAGCTTCGAATGTTTCAGGTTGCTTGGGTTTCGGAGCAATTACAATTTCTTCAATAATTTCCTCTTCTGATTGCTCTTTCTGTTCGATGACCTTTTCGGGTTGAGTCTCACTCACAGATATTTCGAAGGATTCGAACTTTTCAACTGGTTTTGGTACTTGTTTCTTAATGTTTTCAACAGGCACCTCCTCAACAACTTGCTCAGCTATCTTTTCAGGTGCATCAGTTTCGGAAATTTGGAATTCAAATGTTTGTGGCTTATCCGGTACATTGACTTGCTCTTCTTCTTTCAGAGTCACTTCTGGTTGCTTTTCCTCTGGGTGTTCCTGCACTTCTTCGACCACTTTGTGCTCCACTTCTGTGATTTTTTCTTCGGGCTTCTTCTTGGATTTCTTTTTGACGACGACTTCCTGCTCTGGCTGAGGTTGCTGCTCAGTTACTTTAAGTTCAACTTCGAACTGCTTGGGTTGTTGTTCGGGTTGCTCAACTGGCAGCACAACCTCGGCTGATACTTCTTCCGGCTGTTCCTGAACCTGCTTGGGCTCCTGAAGAGTAACCTCAAATTCTTCAGGCTGTTCTGCCTTAGGCTTCTTTCTTCTGGTCACAACCTTTTCTTCAACAACTTCCTCAGTAGTTACCTCACGTTCATCAAAGTCAAGCACACGAACTTGATGTTCCTTGGGAGCTTCCTCAGGTTCAAGAACTGTGGTGGTGATCTTATACTCCACAGGTATTTCCTCAGGTACTTCAGGTTGTTTGTCTTCTTCGACTACTTCCACTTGGGCAGCAGGAGCCTCTTTCGGTTTCTTATGTTTAACCTTCACCTCCTTGGGCTTCTCTTCCTCAACAGGCTTGTCTTCTACAACTTCCTCATCCTTAACAAAGATCTCAAATTCTTTAGGTTCTTCAAAAGTGACCTGGTCCTCTTTCACTGGAACATGCTTTGTTTTGGGTTTCTTGGGCTTCTTTGTATCTTCAATAGGTTTCTCAGTTTGTTCTTCTTGAAGCTGAGGCTTCTCGTCTGTTGGCTTCACAACAATTTCTTCCTCTGGTTGCTCTTCCGTCGGCTTTTTAAATGGTTTCAACTTCACTTGGGAATCTGTCTCTTCAGGAGCCTCGCTACTTGGTTTTCGGAACTTAACTTCTAGTTCAGGGACCTCCTCCTGTTCCTTGGGCTTGCCGGGAACAATTTCCGTAATATTCGTTTCTTGCTCTGGTTTGGGCTTTTCTTTCGACTTGTATTTGGTTTTAGTCGGTTTCTTTGGTTTCTCAGGTTTCTCTGGATGTTCAACTTGCTCAAGCTCTTCGGAAACATATTCCGGGCGATCGTAATCAGTTGGTTCGAAAGGTTCGACTTCAAAGTGCTGCTCTTTCGGCTCCTTAGGCTGTTCCTCAGAAACTAACTCAGCCTTTTCTTTAGGCTTCTGCTCGACTTCCTCTTCAACTTGCTGAGGTTTTTGCGGGATCTTCTTAAGCGTAACATTCTCAGGTGCCTCTTCCTCCTTGGGCTTCTTCTTTCCTTTACCTATCTTAAGTTTCACATCTTCCGGAGCTTCCTCCTCTTTAGGTGCTTTCTCGGGCTTTTGATATGGCTTCTTTTCTTCGGCCTCTTCTTCACTGCTTTCATACTTTTCGTACTTTTCAAGTTCAACCTTCTCCAAGTCATCCTTGATCTTCTTGAGTTTCTTAGTCTTTCGTGGCTTGAACTTGAGCAGTTCTTCGGCTTCTTCAATGTTGCGGGATAAATCACCATTTTCCCTAACAGCGCCGATCTTCGTCAACTTCGGTATGAGAGGAGCTGGAGGATATTCTACCATTGTCATGCGGGCTTTAAGTCTGAACTTGGGCAACTGCACGGATTGTTCTTCAGCGGGTTTTTCCTTACGTTTACCAGGCTTCAATTTGACCGTCTTCGGGACATCAGCAGCTTCCACAATAGTGACTTTTGTTGGCTTATGCTCAGTTCTCTCGATCTTCATGGGCTCCAGATTGGCGAATTCGGGCTTTAGTTTCTTTGGTGTGTCAAATTCCATTTTCTCATATTTCTCCAATTCGGTTTTCTTAATTTCTTGCTCAAGCATCTTTTGAATGATATCATCATGTTCGTTGGTCTTCTTTTTCACAATTTTCTTCTTTCTGGCCTTTGGCTTCGTGGTGTCCTCAACAGTTTCTCCAGCTGTCGGCTGTTCATCCTCCTCTTCAACTTCTTCAACGATGGGCTGCGACTCACTAATCTCGGCTTCCTCATCGATAACTCTCACCTCATGCATCTTGTGGGGTTGCTCTTCCTCTTCGACGGGCTCTTCATCTATCACACTAATGTGATAATCCTTAGGAATCTCTGGTGCTTCACCTGTTGTAAAAATACACAAAGAAGCTAAATATCACACAATTCTCAACAAATTTTGGAGTATCCGTGCAATTGCTATTGCAGAAGAATAGCAAGCAAATCGTAGAGCTCGAGAAATTTGCTAATATTTACAGCATTTTCGAAAACACGAAAACTTAGTAGAGCTTGGTCCAATATTAAGAAAATTCCTAAATGTTAAAAAAATGTTATTATCTGAAACAGTTAGTCTTTTAACAGTTTATTTAAACATTAATGGAAGGGAACATAATTAAAATTTTATAGGTTTAGATCATGCAAAAATATAATATAGGTTTAGGATTACCATATAAATTAATTATAGTTATGTTACAGTGTGTATAAAACAGGAGGTAGATCAAACAAATATAATTAACTGCAAAACGGGAAATATTTGGTAAACGGATAAAAAGGCAGAAAGACAGACAGAAGACAAAGTAAAGTAGAGCAATAGACAAAAAGAGATAGAGAAATTGGTAAAGGCGCAAGTTATCGAATTCATCAACGTTGATAAGGACAATAAACAAAGGCAGAGCTTAAATAAGACAGAGAGAGTGTGAGAGAGAGAGAGAGAGAGACAATACACAGACAAATGGTGAGCAAAAGGGGTGCGATGTGGCGGGGTAAAGAAGAAAAATTGTAGGCTCCAATAAACTCTCATCTAGTAACTTACTTGTTTCAACGCTTTTAACTGTGTCTGGCTTAGCTTTCTTATGCTTAACTGTTTTTTGAATTGTATCTTTAGTGTCATCTTGAGTTGTTTGCTCTTCTTGTGCTGTTGGTGTAATTTGTGCTGTGGCTGTGTCCTCGGGTTGTGCAATTTGCTGTGGTGTAACGTCTTCAGTAATGTCTTCAGTCGGTTCGTCTGGTTGGTGTTGTTCGACTGTCTCAACTGGTTTCGGCTTGACTGATTTAGTCTTTTTGGGCTTAGGTTGCTCGAGAACCGCTGGAGTTACTTCAACCTCATCAGGCTTGTCCTCTACCACTACCTCTACTTCTTTATCACTTTCTAAAACTGGTCTTTCTTCTACTTTCTCTGGCATATCAACTTTTTCATATTTCTCCAGTTCTGTTTTTGGTATTTCTTCCTCTATCAGTTTTTTAACATAGTCATCCAAATCATCCTTTTTGATTTTCTTCACAGTTTTCTTTGGTTTTGGCTTTGGCTTAATATCCTGTTCCGTTTCTGGTTGACTTTCAACTAGCTCGACGGGTGCAACTTCAGGTTCTTCGTCCACAATTACCGTCACAGAATCATTATCCTCACTTTCAATAGTTGTAATCTTGAAAGTTTTGTCCTCCTTAGGACCCTTTTTCTTCAATACGCGCTTAGTTGTAATCTCTTGTACCGGAATACCCTCATCGGTGATGGTTTCTTTGACTTCAACTTCTTCAGGCTGAACTTCAACCACCTCGACAACAACAGGCTGCTCGGGAGCTTCCTCTTCTATGACTTTAACTTGACTGAGAATTTCTGGCAGCGGTTCCTGTAATTTAGCTGTTTCCTTCGGCTTGGTTTTCTTGTCTTTCTTTGGTTTCTCACTCGGAGACTCCTCAGCAACAGTAGCAACAAGCTCAGTTGGTTTATCCTTGGGCGTTGTTTCGAACTCAATTTTTTCATATTTCTCAAGTTCAGTTTTGGGTGTTTCCATGTCAATTAGTTTCTGTATGTAGTCATGAATGTCATCCTTCTTAATCTTTTTCGTTTTCTTCTTTGGTTCCTTCGGTTTTTCATCCTTTTCAGGTTGTTCTGGCTCATATTCGACAACCGTAATAATGGCATCTGGTTGATCATCAGTAACAGTTTCAATTATTTCAATAACTTCATCAGTTTCGGGACGTTTCACCTTTCGCTTGGTTGTAACGACCTTGTGCACCTCACCATTATCATCCGTGGTTTCTTCGGCTTTCGTTTCGCTTTCGAGTACTTGCACCTTGTCAGGATATTGATCTTCAAGTTCCCTTATGCTCTCTACAACTGAGATTTCATATTGAGAGTCCTCTACTTGGCTTGGTTTTTCCTTTATTTTCTTTGTCAGTTTTTCTGGCTTCTTCTCGGGTTTCGATTTATCTTCGGTTAAGATAACACTATATTCTTCGTTATCAGGTTCCTGAATATCACTCTCATTTTCTATAACCTCCAAAGGTTCTTCGTTTGATTCTGTTTCCGGATGCTCCTCAACAACAGTTACCTTTTCCTTTGGCTTTTTCTTTTTCTGAGGAGTTTTGTCTTCTTCAACTACTTTAATCTCTTCTTCAATAGTTTCTTCTGTTGGTTTTTCTTCTTTGATTTTCACTGGTGCTTCTTCGAATGATTTTTCCTCGGGTTGTTCTTCCAATATTTTCACAGTATCTTCTGTAAGTTTTGGTGATTCTACCTTTGGTGCTGACTCCTTCGTTTTAATCTTCTTTGGTTTCTCAGATGATTTCTTTGGCACTTCCTCTTCGGTTACCTGAATAGAAGCCTCTTCAACGTCCTTGGGAGTATCTTCCTCAATGACTGTCTTAATAAAGTCTTCGACATCATCTTTTTTAACCTTCTTGACTCGCTTCTCCTTTATGACTACCTTCTCATCTTGCTGGTTATCTTCAGGAGTGGAAGTGACAATAGTAACTTCAGATTCGTCTGTGTCCTTATCCTTGACAACAGTAATTTCATGAATGACCTCATCAGAACCCTTCTTTTGCTTGACTTTCTTAGTTTTCACTTCCTTAATTTTAATCTCGCCTGTCTCATCGGGCATCGCTTTCTGCTCAACATTTTCTTCAAGCACTGTAATTTCGAATGGGATTTCTTCGGGAGCTTTCGGAGCGAATTCTTTAACAGCGATTTTCATTTGTGGCTCCTTCTCTGAACCCTCTGGTACTTGTTCTTCGTGCTTTGGTTTTTCCGTCACGGTGTCTTCAGTGGTTTTTTCAGGCTGTTCTTCAGAAACTTTCACTTTTTTGACAGGCTTCTTCTTCATCTTCACTGGTTCATCGAAATCTATCTTTTCGTATTTCTCCAGCTCAGATTTCGGTATGTCCTGTTCAATTAGTTTCTGTATGTATTCATGAAGATCATCCTTTGGAACAACCTTCTTGGTTTTTTTCACCTTCTTCGGTTTTTCTTCTGGTGACTGTTCTTCGACTACCTCTTTGGGCTCTTCGGAGATTACAGTCACTTCGAACTCCGGCTTACCATCCTTAACAGTTTCAATGATCTCTATAATTTCTTCCTTCGGGCCCAATTGTTTTTTGATCTTTCGTTTTGAAACTATTTTCGTAGATGTATCGCCCTTTTCATCCTTTTCTTCCGTTTGATCTGTCTTAGTTTCAATTTCTTCAACATGGAATAATGGCGAATCGGTTGATTGCTCTTCTTCCGGTTGTGGAGAGATGACTTCGCGCTCGGGAGATTCCGTTTTGATAATTTCATCAGACGACGAAACCTTCATTACGTAGTCTTCATATTCGGGTTGGATGGATTTCGGTGCTTCCTTTGCTTTAGGCTGTTTCTTCGATTTTTTAGTCTTCTTTTCTTCAGTGATAGTTTCTTCCTTAACATCAACAGAAAATCCAGGGAACTCTTCTAGAGATTCAACTGGAGCTTCAACCTCTGCTTCGCGCTCTTCCTCCATAGTCTCTTGTTTCACCTCGTCGATTTGCTCATGCAGCTTTATTTTGTGTTCCTTTGCAGATTTCTTTGATTTCTTCGGAGTCTCTTCTATGATCTCCTTAACTTCTTCTTCAAAGGTTTCAACTGGAGATTCATTGACAAATTCGTCAATAACATTGATAATGTACTGCTCGATGTCAGCCTGCTTGATTTTCTTAGGTTTTTTAACGACCTTCTTTTCAGTGACTGGCTGCTCCTCAGTTAGAAGAGGTTTTTCTTCCGTTAACTCTACGACCGTGATTTCAGCCAACGGCTGATCCTCACTGGTGGTTTCAGTTATTTCAAAGACAATTTGTTTTGGTCCCTGTCCCTGTTTAACTTTACGTTTTTTTACTGTCACGTCTTTAACCTGTCCATCTTCTGTCGTCTGTTGAATAACTTCAGTCTTTTCCTCTACCTCATCTAAAACTATAGGAGTCTTTTCTATCTTTTTCTTGTTCGGGGTCTTTTCTTTCTTTGTTGGCTTCGTAGGTGCATCAGCAATGTGTTCCGTGAATTGTAAAGGTTCCACAATTTCATCAAGTATATTAATATTATAGGTATGAGGCTCATCGATTTGTGTTGGTACAGTTTCTACGATTTCTTCAATAGGCTGAGATTCTTGCTCCTCTTCATCTGGTTGAACTTCCGAAACATCAAACTCGTGTACAGTAATAGGGAGTCCATCGATGATTTCTACCGTTTTCTTGTGCTGAGGCTTTGCCTTTTTCTTGGGTTGTTTGGGTTTGGCATCAATTTCCGTTGGTTCGTATTGCTCAAGCTCTGTCTTGATGATGTCTTGTTCAATAAGTTCCTGAATATATTTATCCAAGTCATCCCTAACAGGTTTCTTCTTTTTCACCTTCTGTATAACCTTAACAGGCTGTTGAACTGTTCCCTCTGGGGTTTCGTTGGAAGGCAGTTCGATTGTTGTGTATTCAATAACTGCATCTGGTTTGTTTTCTTCATAGGTCTCAGTTACCTCAATTAGATACTCCTTTGGACCCTCTTTCTTTTTGAGTTTTTTCGTTGTCTTAACCTGCTTAACCTCTTCTCCTTCATCGTTTACAATATCTTCGATTAAAGTTTCAGGAGCAAGCTCTTCAAAACGAATGATGTTATCTTCTGCTTTCTTGATAGGCTTCTTTTGCTTAACTGATTTAGTTTTCGGGATTTTGGGTGTATCCTCAATTTGAGTCACTTCTATATTATCCTCTGACAATGGTTTCGTTTCCTCTATAGTTACATCTGCAATTTCTTCTGTTTCAGGTTCAGTATAATCTTCGACAATATTAATAACGTATTTGTCGACTTCATCCCGCATTATTTTCTTTGGTTTCTTTACGGTTCTCTTAATTTCCTGAGGTATATCGATATATTCTTCGGGCCTTTCTTCCTGTGTAACCTCAACGATAACTACTTCTGCCAAAGGTTCGTCATTTGTTGTTGTCTCTGTAATCTCAAAGATCTGTTCTTTTGGACCTTGCTTGCGTACAACCTTACGCTTTTTGACTTGCACTTCCTTCTTAGTTCCATCTTGGGCTACTTCTTCTGTGACCGTAACGATTTCTGCCATATCTTCAATCTTAACTGGCTCCTCTTCAGATACTTTTACTTTAGACTTCTTCTCCTTCGTTGGCTTGGGCTTTCGTTGTGGCTGTTTCTCTTCGATAATTACCTTCTCTTCCTTAGGAGATTCTGTGGCATCTGTTTCCGCAACTTCCATGTCAAATGAAGGACGTTCTTGCTCTTCTTCTGGCTCAAACTCTTTGATTGTAAATTCATGTACAACATGCGGAACACCATCGACAATTTCCGTAGTCTTCTTGTGATGCTTTTTGACCGTCTTGGGTTTCTTTGTTTCTACTAATGATTCTGTTATTGTTGTTTCGAAAGTTTCGAGATCCGCGATCGGAATCTCTTCTTCAATAAGCTTTTGAATATAATTATCGATATTCTCTAACTTAGGCTTTTTCTTTTTGACAACCTTAACTTTGTGATCCTTAGAAACCTCAGTCTCGGACTCTGGTGTTATTTCTATTGTTTGAATAACCAGTTCGGTTTCTGGTTGATTCTCTAACATGGTTTCAGTAACCTCAATGAGATATTCCTTAGGTCCTGCCTTTTTCTTGAGCTTGCGCGTGACTGTCACTTTCTCAACTTCTTTGCCTTCATCATTAATTACTTGCTCTATTGTTGTTTCTGGAGCTAATTCCTCAATGCGAACCAAATACTCTGTGATTGGAGAAGACTCCTTTTCCTTGGTTTGTTTTTTGGCTGGCTTTTTCTTAGGTTTCGGTGTGCTTTCCTTGACGTCTATGGAATATTCTTCATCTGACTTTACAGTTGTAGTTTCAGACTCTTCAACAAAATATTCCCCATCCTTAGGCTCCTCTGGGATATCGGTTGGTTGTTCCTCGTATACTTTAACCTTCTTTGATTTGGGTGACTTTTTCTTCTTATCCTTAGGCAAATCTGTTAATGTTTCCAGCAATTCCTCTTCGGGCTTGCCAACAGAGTCAGTTTCATCGTCAACAACCATAGTAGTGTAACTAGTCACATCCTCATCCACAGTTGGTTTTGTTTTGGGAGTTTCGAGAACTTCTTCGGATAAAGTTGCAAGAAGTTCCCTAGGTGCCTCATCAACAACATTAACAATATATTCTTTGAGTTTATCTTTCTTTACTTTCCTAACAGTCTTTTTGGGAGCTTGTGGCTCTTTAGCGTCGGGCTTATCGGGAGTATCTTCCACGATTTCAGTCGTTATAACCACCACACTTGCCTCACCCACCTCATCGTCGGGCTGGTCAGTCTCCACAATCTGGATTTCGTACTGTTTGGAACCCTTTCTGGTTCTCATCTTGCGCTTTTTAGTCACCTTTTCCTCCATTTCAACAACTTCATCAATTGTCTCCGGAATACTCTCAGAGTATTCCTCCAAAATAACTAGGGGAACAGTCTCATTAATATCCATTATGATTTCGTCCACGTCAAGTGGTTTTTCTTCTTCAATCACCTCAACTGATTCCATTGGAAGATCTTGCGAATCGATTGTCTTGATAGAGAACTCATCATACTGAGGAGTATCTGTCACTGCGGGTTGAGCTTCTTCTTCTACGATGGCTACACTCTTTTGCTTCTTAGCCTTTGGCTTCTTAATGGGCTCCTGTTGAGTTATTCCTACTTCAAAAGCTTCACCTTCTGGTACAGGAGCTTCTGCCGGCTTCGGCTTGTGTTTCTTGGGCTTCTTTGGCTTGGCATCGATGTCGGTCTTTTCGTATTTCTCTAGTTCCGTTATCGGAATCTCAGCATTGATCAACTGCTGTATGTAATCGTCGAGTTCGTTTTTCTTCATTTTCCTTGTTTTTGCCTTCGGTTTCTCGACAGTTTTTAAAGTGTCTTCAACATGTTCGTCACCTTCTGTTGATTTAATGGTTACTTCATAAACTGGTTCCTCGCCTGGCTCAGATACTGTCTCTACGATCTCAAGAACTTCCTCAGCATCTCCTCTCTTATGCAGAATCTTGCGTTTCTTTATCTTTTGCGATGACTTCTGACTAGGAATTTCTTCGGGCTGCAGTTCAGTTAGCTTAACTTCATAGAAGTCGCTAATAGCCGTCTCATAGAAGTCTTGATCGGGTTCTTCCTTAAGTTCAGCCACAAACTCGTCCAATTCTTCCTTGTTCATACGTTTCACCTTCTTTTTGAGAATTTTCTTTTCCTTTGGTTGATCCTCGTTAATTTCGGAACTTGTCACGGTCACTTCGTAAATTTTCTCATCGCTGTCAGCGGAAGGAATTTCAACGATGTCGACGATATTCTCTTCGTGTTCCGTTTTTAATTTTAACTTGCGTTTCTTTTTGGGTTCCTTAACGGGAGCAATGCTGTCTTCCACCTGTTCCTCGGGTTTCTTTTCTGTTTCCGATTCAAGCACCTCAAATTTGAAGAAAGGCTTTTGATCATTATTCTCAGTATCATCGACCTCATCAAATGGTTTAAAGGAGATTTGGTCATCGTATTCTTTGGACTTCTTTGGCTTTTTCTTGTCAGAGCTCGTTTTTTCGACAACTTTCTGAGGTTTCGGGCTTACATCCTCGGGGTTTTCGTCCAATGTGAAAGGCTTAAGTTCGACTGTTTCTATATCCTCGACATTTTCGGGAACTTTGCCCTTGCCGATCTTTAGTTTCTTCTTTTCGTCAGTAACTTCTGCCTTGGTTTTCTTTCCTCGCTTATACTTTGGTTTATCTTGTTCCTCATCTTGAGGTTGCGTGTCCTCCTCTATGAATTCCATATCTGATTTTTCCAGATCAGTCTTTAGTGGCTTAGGATGCTTGAATTTTCTTGAACGGAAACGTAGGACTTCTTCCGCCTCCTCTATATTTCGGGAAAGTTCACCATTGTCACGATTAGTTTCAAGCTCCACAACAGTATAAGGGAAGCAGTAGGGAGAGTAAGGAATAAATCTTATTAAACTCTTTAGTTTTTTATTCTTAAATGAGGCCTCGCTTAGTCTGCGCTTCTTATCCTCCTGTGGTCGCTGCTTCGGAGTCTTGAGCTTAAGCATTTGCGGAAACTCGGCGACAGAGCTTATCTCAATCATTTTGGGCTGGCGAACTTCCATCTTTTCGATCTTCATTGGGGTGAGTTTCATTGGTTTGATGGAAGAATCCCGACGCGCACGTTGAGGCAGTTCCATTTCTGTACGAACATATGGCTGAAGCACTGTTTTCGGAATTTCTTGATGAATAAGGAATTGAATATAATCATCCATCTCATCTTTTTTGGTTTTGACCACTTTCTTCTTCTTGAGTTTCTCCTTCTTTGCTAGAGATGGAGCTGGAGCAGTTTCTACAACTTCCTCAACTAATTTTTCTTGATCAAACTTAACCTTTTGTTTCTTTTTAGTCTTGTCTTTCGGTTCGGTAGTATCTTCCGCAGGTTCAACGGTCTCGTCAATCTGTTCGAAATGACTTTCTTGAGTCTTTTTCTGTTTTGGTTTCCTAGGAGTGTCTGTTGTCTGTGTCGGTGTTTGTTTGGTGTTGTCTGCACTTACATCTTCGGGTTCTGTGATAGTGTACTCTTTGTTGTATTGGTCTGTTTTGAGAGAAAATTATGTGTTTGGGTGTTAGCACTAAACTAATATGTTAACAAATATATTTGCATTTTATATAATGCGTTACAACACATAAACTAGAGATTTATTTTCATAAAGTTTAGTGTTTCATAGTTGAATATGTTAATAAGATATTTTTTGAAATTTGTAACGTTCTTCTATACAAATGTAATTAAAGTATATAGAACCTGATGTTAGTAATAGATAGTAATGCCAAAGATTTCAAACATAAGTCTTCATTTTTTTTTTGTGTATTTTGTTTTTGTTTGTTTGTAATATGTTAATTGGATCTATTTCACACCAGATAAGTATTGGATAGTAGGCCCTTTACATACGTAGTAATTGTAACCGCAGAATTACGAAATATTTGTATTTGTGTAGACTTAAAATGAATGTTAAAAAATCACCTGTGGGTTCGCTGACTTCAGTGATTTCAATATTTGTTTGTGTCGTGTCTTCCACATTAGATTCTGTGTCACTGAGTACCTCCTCAACAAGGATGCCCTCCTCCTCGGAGACTCTCTTGTTTTCTGTCTGTATTGTGGTTTCCCCATCTTCGTTTTGCACCGATTTGAATGTTGTTATGTAAACTGGGTGTTCCGTTTCACTGTGTTGTGGTTTCTCCGCTGTTTGTGTAGTGTATTTTTTTTTACAAATTATATTAATAATATGTTGAAAAATTGTCATTATCGTAACTAAAGATTTTTAAAAGAATATAAAATATTCTAAACATAACCCTTCTAAAGAATTTTTGAATTATATTAGATAGTTTATCCCCTTATTAGAAATAAATCACTAATATAATATATAGAGCGCATACTTCAGATTCGGATGTAGTGTAAAATGTAGTGTAATATAATTAGTGTAGTGATATGTGAATGTGTTCTTACCCTTCGGCTTGTGTGGCTTTTGTTTTTTGTGTTTGGGAAGCTGTTCATCGTCGAGCTTGCTGATATCAATAATGTCAGCAATGTTCTCATCACTTACAACGCGGACAAGTGAGTAAGGCTCTTTGCCTTCCTCTTCGATTGTCTGAATCTGATAATATTCTTCGTCCTCGGGTCCCTGTTTTTTGAATGTTCGCGTTTTCGTTGTCTTCTTTTTGGGTTTTTTAGGTTCGGCAGATTCCTCAATTATAATTTCTTCGGGTAACTCCTCAATTGGAATTGGCGCTGCGGAGGTCTCATCCACAGAAAGGAATTCGACGTTTACTGAAGTTATTGGTTCCTCATTTTCTTCTTCAATAATATTCACAGTTGTAATTTCGTCAAGATTGTCATTAATGTTCTTCTTGAACGCTCTCGATTTTACAGTTTTCTTCTTCTTTGTACCATCAGGAGAGATAACTTCAATTTCTGAGATCTGCTCTGGCAGTTCCACTGAGTTGCTATTGACTTGACAAGTTTCAGTTATTGGAAGATCATTAATAGTTATAGTGAAAATTGGCTCTCCTGAATCTTGTTCAGTAATGCCAATTTCAGTGACTTCTTCATTAAATTCGTCCTTGGGTTTTTTAATAACACGCTTTTTGGTTTTTGTAATCTTTAGTTGTCCATCCTTATCCACAACTTTGGATTCGATTATTTCATCCGGCAATACAACAACTTCCGCACATTTTTCTTCCGGAAGCTCTGGGAAAGGTGCTTCAAAGTTCTCAACAGTAACCGTTGTTTTTGCTGGCTTTTCGTACTCCTCAACTGTTTGAATTTTAGTGACTTCCATATTTGGTCCTTGCACCTTTTTAATAATTTTCGTTTTTATTACAGTTTTTGTCGGCGTACCATCAGGTTTCTCCGAGAGAATAACTGACTTTCTTTCTGGCAATTCCACCACGGAAATATTATCCTCCGGCTTATGAACTACGATTCGCTTCTTGAGATTAACTTTTTCGCCAAAAGGACTTTGCGAATCTGATTCTTCTACAGTAATAGTAGTTTCTGGTTTTTTATCATCCTCTTCGACGGTTTCAATCTTTGTAACTTCCTCTTTGTTTCCCTTTACCTTTTTAATAATACGAGTGCGGATCTTCTTCTTTTTCGGAGTGCCATCCTCAGAAACACTCTCCACAACTCTAACCTCTTCAGGAAGCTCTTCAACCGCTTCAGGTTGAACTTCTTCGACATGCAATTCTTCTACAGTTACTGTGGTCTTTGCCTCCTTGTCGTCCTCTTCGACGGTTTCGATCTTGGTAACTTGTTGAGTGCCACCCTTTACCTTTTTAATAATACGAGTGCGGATCTTCTTCTTTTTCGGAGTGCCATCCTCAGAAACACTCTCCACAACTCTAACCTCTTCAGGAAGCTCTTCAACCGCTTCAGGTTGAACTTCTTCGACAGGCAATTCTTCTACAGTTACTGTGGTCTTTGCCTCCTTGTCGTCCTCTTCGACGGTTTCGATCTTGGTAACTTCTTGAGTGTCATCCTTAACCTTCTTAATGACACGTGTGCGGATCTTCTTCTTCTTGGGCTTGCCATCTTCAGATATGGTCTCTACCACACGAACCTCTTCAGGAAGCTCCTTAACTTCTTCAGGTTGATCTTCCTCGACAGGCATTTCCTCTACAGTTACTGTGGTCTCAGGCTCCTTATCATCCTCTTCGACAGTTTCGATCTTGGTAACTTGTTGAGTGTCACCCTTAACCTTCTTAATGACACGAGTGCGGATCTTCTTCTTCTTGGGCTTGCCATCTTCAGATATGGTCTCTACCACACGAACTTCTTCAGGAAGCTCCTTAATCTCTTCAGGTTGACCTTTCTCGACAGGCATTTCCTCTACAGTTACTGTGGTCTCTGGCTGTTTGTCATCCTCTTCGACGGTTTCGATCTTGGTAACTTGTTGAGTGTCACCCGTAACCTTCTTAATGACACGAGTGCGGATCTTCTTCTTCTTGGGCTTGCCATCTTCAGATATGGTCTCAACCACACGAACTTCTTCAGGAAGCTCCTTAATTTCTTCAGGTTGACCTTTCTCGACAGGCATTTCCTCTACAGTTACTGTGGTCTCTGGCTGTTTGTCATCCTCTTCGACGGTTTCGATCTTGGTAACTTGTTGAGTGTCACCCTTAACCTTCTTAATGACACGAGTGCGAATTTTCTTCTTCTTGGGCTTGCCATCTTCAGATATGGTCTCAACCACACGAACTTCTTCAGGAAGCTCCTTAATTTCTTCAGGTTGACCTTTCTCGACAGGCATTTCCTCTACAGTTACTGTGGTCTCTGGCTGTTTGTCATCCTCTTCGACGGTTTCGATCTTGGTAACTTGTTGAGTGTCACCCTTAATTTTCTTAATGACACGAGTGCGGATTTTCTTCTTCTTGGGCTTGCCATCTTCAGATATGGTCTCTACCACACGAACCTCTTCAGGAAGCTCCTTAACTTCTGCAGGTTGATCTTCCTCGACAGGCATTTCCTCTACAGTTACAGTGGTCTCAGGCTCCTTATCATCCTCTTCGACGGTTTCGATCTTGGTAACTTGTTGAGTGTCACCCTTAACCTTCTTAATGACACGAGTGCGGATTTTCTTCTTCTTGGGCTTGCCATCTTCAGATATGGTCTCTACCACACGAACCTCTTCAGGAAGCTCCTTACTTTCTTCAGGTTGATCTTCCTCGACAGGCATTTCCTCTACAGTTACTGTGGTCTCAGGCTCCTTATCATCCTCTTCGACCGTGTCGATCTTGGTAACTTGTTGAGTGTCACCCTTAACCTTCTTAATGACACGAGTGCGGATCTTCTTCTTTTTGGGCTTGCCATCTTCAGATATGGTCTCTACCACACGAACTTCTTCAGGAAGCTCCTTAATGACTTCAGACTGATCTTCCTCGACAGGCATTTCCTCTACAGTTACAGTGGTCTCAGGCTCCTTATCATCCTCTTCTACAGTTTCGATCTTGGTAACTTGTTGAGTGTCACCCTTAACCTTCTTAATGACACGAGTGCGGATCTTCTTCTTCTTGGGCTTGCCATCTTCAGATATGGTCTCTACTACACGAACCTCTTCAGCTAGCTCGTTAACCTCTTCAGGTTGATCTTCCTCGACAGACATTTCCTCAACAGTTACTGTTGTCTTAGGCGGTTTGTCATCCTCTTCGACTGTTTCGATCTTTGTAACTTCTTGAGTGTCACCCTTAACCTTCTTAATGACACGAGTGCGGATCTTCTTCTTTTTGGGCTTCCCATCTTCAGATATGGTCTCTACCACACGAACCTCTTCAGGAAGCTCCTTAACATTTTCTGGTTGATCTTCCTCGACAGGCATTTCCTCTACAGTTACAGTGGTCTCAGGCTCCTTATCATCCTCTTCGACCGTTTCGATCTTGGTAACTTCTTGAGTGTCACCCTTAACCTTCTTAATGACACGAGTGCGGATCTTCTTTTTCTTGGGCTTGCCATCTTCAGAAATGGTCTCTACCACACGAACCTCTTCAGGAAGCTCCTTAATCTCTTCAGGTTGACCTTTCTCGACAGGCATTTCCTCTACAGTTACTGTGGTCTCAGGCTGTTTGTCATCCTCTTCGACGGTTTCGATCTTGGTAACTTGTTGAGTGCCACCCTTAACCTTCTTAATGACACGAGTGCGGATTTTCTTTTTCTTGGGCTTGCCATCTTCAGATATGGTCTCTACCACACGAACCTCTTCAGGAAGCTCCTTAAACTCCTCAGGTTGATCTTCCTCGACAGGCATTTCTTCTACAATTACTGTTGTCTCAGGCTGTTTGTCATCCTCTTCGACTGTTTCGATCTTTGTAACTTCTTGAGTGTCACCCTTAACCTTCTTAATGACTCGAGTGCGGATCTTCTTCTTCTTGGGCTTCCCATTTTCAGATATGATCTCTACCACACGAACTTCTTCAGGAAGCTCCTTAATCTTTTCTGGTTGATCTTCCTCGACAGGCATTTCTTCTACAGTTACTGTGGTCTCAGGCTCCTTATCATCCTCTTCGACCGTTTCGATCTTGGTAACTTCTTGAGTGTCACCCTTAACCTTCTTAATGACACGAGTGCGGATCTTCTTCTTCTTGGGCTTCCCATCTTCAGATATGGTCTCTACCACACGAACTTCTTCAGGAAGCTCCTTAACATCTTCTGTTTGATCTTCCTCAACAGGCATTTCCTCAACAGTTACTGTTGTCTCTGGCTGTTTCTCATCTTCCTCGACGGTTTCGATCCTTGTAACTTGTTGGGTGTCGCCCTTAACCTTCTTAATGACACGAGTACGGATCTTCTTCTTCTTTGGCTTGCCATCTTCAGATATGGTCTCTACTACACGAATCTCTTCAGGAAGCTCCATAACCTCTTCAGGTTGATCTTCTTCGACAGACATTTCCTCAACAGTTACTGTGGTCTCTGGCTGTTTGTCATCCTCTTCGACGGTTTCGATCTTGGTAACTTGTTGAGTGTCACCCTTAACCTTCTTAATGACTCGAGTGCGGATCTTCTTCTTCTTGGGCTTGCCATCTTCAGATATGGTCTCTACCACACGAACCTCTTCAGGAAGCTCCTTAACCCCTTCAGATAGCTCATTAGCTTCTTCAGGTTGATCTTCCTCGACAGGCATTTCCTCAACAGTAACTGTGGTCTCAGGCTGTTTGTCATCCTCTTCGACGGTTTCGATCTTGGTAACTTGTTGAGTGCCACCCTTAACCTTCTTAATGACACGAGTGCGGATTTTCTTCTTCTTGGGCTTGCCATCTTCAGATATGGTCTCTACCACACGAACCTCTTCAGGAAGCTCCTCAACCTCTTCAGGTTGATCTTTTTCTACAGGCATTTCCTCAACAGTTACTGTAGTCTCTGGCTGTTTGTCATCCTCTTCGACGGTTTCGATCCTTGTAACTTGTTGAGTGCCACCCTTAACCTTCTTAATGACACGAGTGCGGATCTTCTTCTTCTTGGGCTTGCCATCTTCAGATACGGTCTCTACCACTCGAACCTCTTCAGGAAGCTCCTTAACCTCTTCAGGTTGATCTTCTTCGACAGGCATTTCCTCAACAGTTACTGTGGTCTCTGGTTGTTTGTCATCCTCTTCGACGGTTTCGATCTTGGTAACTTCTTGAGTGTCACCCTTAACCTTCTTAATGACACGAGTGCGGATTTTCTTCTTCTTGGGCTTGCCATCTTCAGATATGGTCTCTACCACACGAACCTCTTCAGGAAGCTCCTTAACCTCTTCAGGTTGATCTTCTTCGACAGCCATTTCCTCTAAAGTTACTGTGGTCTCTGGCTGTTTGTCGTCCTCTTCGACGGTTTCGATCTTGGTAACTTGTTGAGTGTCACCCTTAACCTTCTTAATGACACGAGTGCGTATTTTCTTCTTCTTGGGCTTGCCATCTTCAGATATGGTCTCTACCACACGAACTTCTTCAGGAAGCTCCTTAACCTCTTCAAGATGATCTTCTTCGACAGGCATTTCCTCAACAGTTACTGTTGTCTCAGGCTGTTTGTCATCCTCTTCGACGGTTTTGATCTTTGTAATTTCTTGAGTGCCACCCTTAACCTTCTTAATGACACGAGTGCGGATCTTCTTCTTCTTGGGCTTGCCATCTTCAGATGTGGTCTCTATCACACGAACCTCTTCAGGGAGCTCCTTAACCTCTTCTATTTGATCTTCCTCGATAGGCATTTCCTCAACAGTTACTGTGGTCTCTGGCTGTTTGCCATCCTCTTCGACGGTTTCGATCTTAGTAACTTCTTGAGTGTCACCCTTAACCTTCTTAATGACACGAGTGCGGATCTTCTTCTTCTTGGGCTTCCCATCTTCAGATACGGTCTCTACCACTAGAACCTCTTCAGGAAGCTCCTTAAACTCCACAGGTTGATCTTCCTCGACAGGCATTTCCTCTACAGTTACTGTTGTCTCTGGCTGTTTGCCATCCTCTTCGACGGTTTCGATCTTAGTAACTTCTTGAGTGTCACCCTTAACCTTCTTAATGACACGAGTGCGGATCTTCTTCTTTTTGGGCTTGCCATCTTTAGATGTGGTCTCTATCACACGAACCTCTTCAGGGAGCTCCTTAACCTCTTCTATTTGATCTTCCTCGATAGGCATTTCCTCAACAGTTACTGTGGTCTCTGGCTGTTTGTCATCCTCTTCGACAGTTTCGATCTTTGTAACTTCTTGAGTGTCACCCTTAACTTTCTTAATGACTCGAGTGCGGATTTTCTTCTTCTTGGGCTTGCCATCTTCAGATATGGTCTCTACCACACGAACTTGTTCAGGAAGCTCCTTAATCTCTTCAGTATGATCTTCTTCGACAGGCATTTCCTCTACAGTTACTGTTGTCGCAGGCTGTTTGTCATCCTCTTCGACGGTTTCGATCTTAGTAATTTCCTGATTGCCACCCTTAATCTTCTTAATGACACGAGTGCGAATTTTCTTCTTCTTGGGCTTGCCATCTTCAGATATGGTCTCTACCACACGAACTTCTTCAGGAAGCTCCTTAACTTCTTCAGGATGATCTTCTTCGACAGGCATTTCCTCTACAGTTACTGTGGTCTCTGGTTGTTTGTCATCCTCTTCGACGGTTTCGATCTTTGTAAGTTCTTGAGTGCCACCCTTAACCTTCTTAATGACACGAGTGCGAATTTTCTTCTTCTTGGGCTTGCCATCTTCAGATATGGTCTCTACCACACGAACTTCTTCAGGAAGCTCCTTAATCTCTTCAGTATGATCTTCTTCGACAGGCATTTCCTCTACAGTTACTGTTGTCGCAGGCTGTTTGTCATCCTCTTCGACGGTTTCGATCTTAGTAATTTCCTGATTGCCACCCTTAATCTTCTTAATGACACGAGTGCGAATTTTCTTCTTCTTGGGCTTGCCATCTTCAGATATGGTCTCTACCACACGAACTTCTTCAGGAAGCTCCTTAACCTCTTCAGGATGATCTTCTTCGACAGGCATTTCCTCTACAGTTACTGTGGTCTCTGGTTGTTTGTCATCCTCTTCGACGGTTTCGATCTTTGTAAGTTCTTGAGTGCCACCCTTAACCTTCTTAATGATACGAGTGCGGATTTTCTTCTTCTTGGGCTTGCCATCTTCAGATATGGTCTCTACCACACGAACTTCTTCAGGAAGCTCCGTAACCTCTTCAAGATGATCTTCTTCGACAGGAATTTCCTCAACAGTTACTGTTGTCTCAGGCTGTTTGTCATCCTCTTCGACGGTTTCGATCTTTGTAACTTCTTGAGTGCCACCCTTAATCTTCTTAATGACACGAGTGCGGATCTTCTTCTTCTTGGGCTTGCCATCTTCAGATATGGTCTCTACCACACGAATTTCTTCAGGAAGCTCCTTAACCTCTTCAGGATGATCTTCTTCGACAGGCATTTCCTCTACAGTTACTGTGGTCTCTGGTTGTTTGTCATCCTCTTCGACGGTTTCGATCTTTGTAACTTCTTGAGTGCCACCCTTAACCTTCTTAATGACACGAGTGCGGATCTTCTTCTTCTTGGGCTTGCCATCTTCAGATATGGTCTCTACCACACGAACCTCTTCAGGAAGCTCCTTAACCTCTTCTGGTTGATCTTCCTCAACAGGCATTTCCTCAACAGTTACTTTGGTCTCCGGCTCCTTGTCTTCTTCCTCGACGGTCTCGATCTTCGTAACTTCTTGAGTGCCACTCTTAACCTTCTTAATGACACGAGTGCGGATTTTCTTCTTATTGGGCTTGCCATCTTCAGATATGGTCTCTACCACACGAACTTCTTCAGGAAGCTCCTTAACTTCTTCAGGTTGATCTTCTTCGACAGGCATTTCCTCTACAGTTACTGTTGTCTCAGGCTGTTTGTCATCCTCTTCGACTGTTTCGATCTTGGTAACTTCTTGAGTGTCGCCCTTAACCTTCTTAATGACACGAGTGCGGATCTTCTTCTTCTTGGGCTTGCCATCTTCAGATATGGTCTCTACCACACGAATTTCTTCAGGAAGCTCCTTAACTTCTTCAGGATGATCTTCTTCGACAGGCATTTCCTCTACAGTTACTGTGGTCTCTGGTTGTTTGTCATCCTCTTCGACGGTTTCGATCTTTGTAAGTTCTTGAATGCCACCCTTAACCTTCTTAATGACACGAGTGCGGATCTTCTTCTTCTTGGGCTTGCCATCTTCAGATATGGTCTCTACCACACGAACTTCTTCAGGAAGCTCCTTAACTTCTTCAGGTTGATCTTCTTCGACAGGCATTTCCTCTACAGTTACTGTTGTCTCAGGCTGTTTGTCATCCTCTTCGACTGTTTCGATCTTAGTAACTTCTTGAGTGTCACCCTTAACCTTCTTAATGACACGAGTGCGGATCTTCTTCTTCTTGGGCTTGCCATCTTCAGATATGGTCTCTACCACACGAACCTCTTCAGGAAGCTCCTTAACCTCTTCTGGTTGATCTTCCTCAACAGGCATTTCCTCAACAGTTACTTTGGTCTCCGGCTCCTTATCTTCTTCCTCGACGGTCTCGATCTTCGTAACTTGTTGAGTGCCACCCTTAACCTTCTTAATGACATGAGTGCGGATTTTCTTCTTCTTGGGCTTGCCATCTTCAGATATGGTCTCTACCACACGAATTTCTTCAGGAAGCTCCTTAACTTCTTCAGGATGATCTTCTTCGACAGGCATTTCCTCTACAGTTACTGTGGTCTCTGGTTGTTTGTCATCCTCTTCGACGGTTTCGATCTTTGTAAGTTCTTGAATGCCACCCTTAACCTTCTTAATGACACGAGTGCGGATCTTCTTCTTCTTGGGCTTGCCATCTTCAGATATGGTCTCTACCACACGAACTTCTTCAGGAAGCTCCTTAACTTCTTCAGGTTGATCTTCTTCGACAGGCATTTCCTCTACAGTTACTGTTGTCTCAGGCTGTTTGTCATCCTCTTCGACTGTTTCGATCTTAGTAACTTCTTGAGTGTCACCCTTAACCTTCTTAATGACACGAGTGCGGATCTTCTTCTTCTTGGGCTTGCCATCTTCAGATATGGTCTCTACCACACGAACCTCTTCAGGAAGCTCCTTAACCTCTTCTGGTTGATCTTCCTCAACAGGCATTTCCTCAACAGTTACTTTGGTCTCCGGCTCTTTATCTTCTTCCTCGACGGTCTCGATCTTCGTAACTTGTTGAGTGCCACCCTTAACCTTCTTAATGACACGAGTGCGGATTTTCTTCTTCTTGGGCTTGCCATCTTCAGATATGGTCTCTACCACACGAACTTCTTCAGGAAGCTCCGTAACCTCTTCAAGATGATCTTCTTCGACAGGAATTTCCTCAACAGTTACTGTTGTCTCAGGCTGTTTGTCATCCTCTTCGACGGTTTCGATCTGTGTAACTTCTTGAGTGCCACCCTTAACCTTCTTAATGACACGAGTGCGGATCTTCTTCTTCTTGGGCTTGCCATCTTCAGATATGGTCTCTACCACACGAACTTCTTCAGGAAGCTCCTTAACTTCTTCAGGTTGATCTTCTTCGACAGGCATTTCCTCTACAGTTACTGTTGTCTCAGGCTGTTTGTCATCCTCTTCGACTGTTTCGATCTTGGTAACTTCTTGAGTGTCGCCCTTAACCTTCTTAATGACACGAGTGCGGATCTTCTTCTTCTTGGGCTTGCCATCTTCAGATATGGTCTCTACCACACGAATTTCTTCAGGAAGCTCCTTAACCTCTTCAGGATGATCTTCTTCGACAGGCATTTCCTCTACAGTTACTGTGGTCTCTGGTTGTTTGTCATCCTCTTCGACGGTTTCGATCTTTGTAAGTTCTTGAATGCCACCCTTAACCTTCTTAATGACACGAGTGCGGATCTTCTTCTTCTTGGGCTTGCCATCTTCAGATATGGTCTCTACCACACGAACTTCTTCAGGAAGCTCCTTAACTTCTTCAGGTTGATCTTCTTCGACAGGCATTTCCTCTACAGTTACTGTTGTCTCAGGCTGTTTGTCATCCTCTTCGACTGTTTCGATCTTAGTAACTTCTTGAGTGTCACCCTTAACCTTCTTAATGACGCGAGTGCGGATCTTCTTCTTCTTGGGCTTGCCATCTTCAGATATGGTCTCTACCACACGAACCTCTTCAGGAAGCTCCTTAATCTCTTCTGGTTGATCTTCCTCAACAGGCATTTCCTCAACAGTTACTTTGGTCTCCGGCTCCTTATCTTCTTCCTCGACGGTCTCGATCTTCGTAACTTGTTGAGTGCCACCCTTAACCTTCTTAATGACACGAGTGCGGATTTTCTTCTTCTTGGGCTTGCCATCTTCAGATATGGTCTCTACCACACGAACTTCTTCAGGAAGCTCCGTAACCTCTTCAAGATGATCTTCTTCGACAGGAATTTCCTCAACAGTTACTGTTGTCTCAGGCTGTTTGTCATCCTCTTCGACGGTTTCGATCTTTGTAACTTCTTGAGTGCCACCCTTAACCTTCTTAATGACACGAGTGCGGATCTTCTTCTTCTTGGGCTTGCCATCTTCAGATATGGTCTCTACCACACGAACCTCTTCAGAAAGCTCCTTAACCTCTTCTGGTTGATCTTCCTCAACAGGCATTTCCTCAACAGTTACTTTGGTCTCCGGCTCCTTATCTTCTTCCTCGACGGTCTCGATCTTCGTAACTTGTTGAGCGCCACCCTTAACCTTCTTAATGACACGAGTGCGAATTTTCTTCTTCTTGGGCTTGCCATCTTCAGATATGGTCTCTACCACACGAACTTCTTCAGGAAGCTCCTTAACTTCTTCAGGTTGATCTTCTTCGACAGGCATTTCCTCTACAGTTACTGTTGTCTCAGGCTGTTTGTCATCCTCTTCGACTGTTTCGATCTTGGTAACTTCTTGAGTGTCGCCCTTAACCTTCTTAATGACACGAGTGCGGATCTTCTTCTTCTTGGGCTTGCCATCTTCAGATATGGTCTCTACCACACGAATTTCTTCAGGAAGCTCCTTAACCTCTTCAGGATGATCTTCTTCGACAGGCATTTCCTCTACAGTTACTGTGGTCTCTGGTTGTTTGTCATCCTCTTCGACGGTTTCGATCTTTGTAACTTCTTGAGTGCCACCCTTAACCTTCTTAATGACACGAGTGCGGATCTTCTTCTTCTTGGGCTTGCCATCTTCAGATATGGTCTCTACCACACGAACTTCTTCAGGAAGCTCCTTAACTTCTTCAGGTTGATCTTCTTCGACAGGCATTTCCTCTACAGTTACTGTTGTCTCAGGCTGTTTGTCATCCTCTTCGACTGTTTCGATCTTGGTAACTTCTTGAGTGTCGCCCTTAACCTTCTTAATGACACGAGTGCGGATCTTCTTCTTCTTGGGCTTGCCATCTTCAGATATGGTCTCTACCACACGAATTTCTTCAGGAAGCTCCTTAACCTCTTCAGGATGATCTTCTTCGACTGGCATTTCCTCTACAGTTACTGTGGTCTCTGGTTGTTTGTCATCCTCTTCGACGGTTTCGATCTTGGTAACTTCTTGAGTGTCGCCCTTAACCTTCTTAATGACACGAGTGCGGATCTTCTTCTTCTTGGGCTTGCCATCTTCAGATATGGTCTCTACCACACGAACCTCTTCAGGAAGCTCCTTAACCTCTTCTGGTTGATCTTCCTCAACAGGCATTTCCTCAACAGTTACTTTGGTCTCCGGCTCCTTATCTTCTTCCTCGACGGTCTCGATCTTTGTAACTTGTTGAGTGCCACCCTTAACCTTCTTAATGACACGAGTGCGGATTTTCTTCTTCTTGGGCTTGCCATCTTCAGATATGGTCTCTACCACACGAACTTCTTCAGGAAGCTCCGTAACCTCTTCAAGATGATCTTCTTCGACAGAAATTTCCTCAACAGTTACTGTTGTCTCAGGCTGTTTGTCATCCTCTTCGACGGTTTCGATCTTTGTAACTTCTTGAGTGCCACCCTTAACCTTCTTAATGACACGAGTGCGGATCTTCTTCTTCTTGGGCTTGCCATCTTCAGATATGGTCTCTACCACACGAATTTCTTCAGGAAGCTCCTTAACCTCTTCAGGATGATCTTCTTCGACAGGCATTTCCTCTACAGTTACTGTTGTCTCTGGTTGTTTGTCATCCTCTTCGACGGTTTCGATCTTTGTAAGTTCTTGAGTGTCACCCTTAACCTTCTTAATGACACGAGTGCGGATCTTCTTCTTCTTGGGCTTGCCATCTTCAGATATGGTCTCTACCACACGAACCTCTTCAGGAAGCTCCTTAACCTGTTCTGGTTGATCTTCCTCAACAGGCATTTCCTCAACAGTTACTTTGGTCTCCGGCCCCTTATCTTCTTCCTCGACGGTCTCGATCTTCGTAACTTGTTGAGTGCCACCCTTAACCTTCTTAATGACACGAGTGCGAATTTTCTTCTTCTTGGGCTTGCCATCTTCAGATATGGTCTCTACCACACGAACTTCTTCAGGAAGCTCCTTAACCTCTTCAGGATGATCTTCTTCGACAGGCATTTCCTCTACAGTTACTGTTGTCTCTGGCTGTTTGTCATCCTCTTCGACGGTTTCGATCTTTGTAAGTTCTTGAGTGCCACCCTTAACCTTCTTAATGACACGAGTGCGGATCTTCTTTCTCTTGGGCTTGCCATCTTCAGATATGGTCTCTACCACACGAACTTCTTCAGGAAGCTCCTTAACCTCTTCAAGATGATCTTCTTCGACAGGAATTTCCTCAACAGTTACTGTTGTCTCAGGTTGTTTGTCATCCTCTTCGACGGTTTCGATCTTGGTAACTTCTTGAGTGCCACCCTTAACCTTCTTAATGACACGAGTGCGGATCTTCTTCTTCTTGGGCTTCCCATCTTCAGATATGGTCTCTACCACACAAACCTCTTCAGGAAGCTCCTTAACCTCTTCTGGTTGATCTTCCTCAACAGGCATTTCCTCAACAGTTACTGTTGTCTCAGGCTGTTTGTCATCCTCTTCGACGGTTTCGATCTTTGTAACTTCTTGAGTGTCACCCTTAACCTTCTTAATGACACGAGTGCGAATCTTCTTCTTCTTGGGCTTGCCATCTTCAGATATGGTCTCTACCACACGAATTTCTTCAGGAAGCTCCTTAACTTCTTCAGGTTGATCTTGTTCGACAGGCATTTCCTCTACAGTTACTGTTGTCTCAGGCTGTTTGTCATCCTCTTCGATGGTTTCGATCCTTGTAACTTGTTGAGTGCCACCCTTAACCTTCTTAATGACACGAGTGCGGATCTTCTTCTTCTTGGGCTTGCCATCTTCAGATACGGTCTGTACCACTCGAACCTCTTCAGGAAGCTCCATAACCTCTTCAGGTTGATCTTCCTTGGCAGGCATTTCCTCTACAGTTACTGTGGTCTCTTGCTGTTTGTCATCCTCTTCGACGGTTTCGATCTTGGTAACTTCTTGAGTGTCACCCTTAACCTTCTTAATGACACGTGTGCGGATTTTCTTCTTCTTGGGCTTGCCATCTTCAGATATGGTCTCTACCACACGAACTTCTTCAGGAAGCTCCTTAACTTCTTCAGGTTGATCTTGTTCTACAGGCATTTCCTCAACAGTTACTGTGGTCTCTGGCTGTTTGTCATCCTCTTCGACGGTTTCGATCTTGGTAACTTGTTGAGTGTCACCCTTAACCTTCTTAATGATACGAGTGCGGATTTTCTTCTTCTTGGGCTTGCCATCTTCAGATATGGTCTCTACCACACGAACTTCTTCAGGAAGCTCCTTAACCTCTTCTGGTTGATCTTCCTCGACAGGCATTTCCTCTACAGTTACTGTTGTCTCAGGCTGTTTGTTATCCTCTTCAACGGTTTCGATCTTGGTAACTTGTTGTGTGTCACCCTTAACCTTCTTAATGACACGTGTGCGAATCTTCTTCTTCTTGGGCTTTCCATCTTCAGATATGGTCTCTATCACACGAACCTCTTCAGGAAGCTCCTTAACCTCTTCTGGTTGATCTTCCTCGACAGGCATTTCCTCCACTGTCACTGTTGTCTCAGGCTGTTTGTCATCCTCTTCGACGGTTTCGATCTTGGTAACTTGTTGAGTGTCACCCTTAACCCTTTTAATTACACGAGTGCGGATCTTCTTCTTCTTGGGCTTGCCATCTTCAGAAATGGTCTCTACCACACGAACCTCTTCAGGAAGCTCCTTAACCTCTTCTGGTTGATCTTCCTCGACAGGCATTTCCTCAACAGTTACTGTTGTCTCAGGCTGTTTGTCATCCTCTTCGACGGTTTCGATCTTTGTAACTTGTTGAGTGTCACCCTTAACCTTCTTAATGACACGAGTGCGGATCTTCTTCTTCTTGGGCTTTCCATCTTCAGATATGGTCTCTACCACACGAACCTCTTCAGGGAGCTCCTCTTCTGGTTGATCTTCCTCGACAGGCATTTCCTCAACAGTTACTGTTGTCTCTGGCTGTTTGTCATCCTCTTCGACGGTTTCGATCTTTGTAACTTGTTGAGTGTCACCCTTAACCTTCTTAATGACACGAGTGCGGATCTTCTTCTTCTTGGGCTTGCCATCTTCAGATATGGTCTCTACCACACGAATTTCTTCAGGAAGCTCCTTAACTTCTTCAGGTTGATCTTGTTCGACAGGCATTTCCTCTACAGTTACTGTTGTCTCTGGCTGTTTGTCATCCTCTTCGATTGTTTCGATCTTTGTAACTTGTTGAGTGCCACCCTTAACCTTCTTAATGACACGAGTGCGGATCTTCTTCTTCTTGGGCTTGCCATCTTCAGATACTGTCTGTACCACTCGAACCTCTTCAGGAAGCTCCATAACCTCTTCAGGTTGATCTTCCTTGGCAGGCATTTCCTCTACAGTTATTGTGGTCTCTTGCTGTTTGTCATCCTCTTCGACGGTTTCGATCTTGGTAACTTGTTGAGTGTCACCCTTAACCTTCTTAATGACACGTGTGCGGATTTTCTTCTTCTTGGGCTTGCCATCTTCAGATATGGTCTCTACCACACGAACTTCTTCAGGAAGCTCCTTAACTTCTTCAGGTTGATCTTGTTCTACAGGCATTTCCTCAACAGTTACTGTGGTCTCTGGCTGTTTGTCATCCTCTTCGACGGTTTCGATCTTGGTAACTTGTTGAGTGTCACCCTTAACCTTCTTAATGATACGAGTGCGGATTTTCTTCGTCTTGGGCTTGCCATCTTCAGATATGGTCTCTACCACACGAACTTCTTCAGGAAGCTCCTTAACCTCTTCTGGTTGATCTTCCTCGACAGGCATTTCCTCTACAGTTACTGTTGTCTCAGGCTGTTTGTTATCCTCTTCAACGGTTTCGATCTTGGTAACTTGTTGTGTGTCACCCTTAACCTTCTTAATGACACGAGTGCGAATCTTCTTCTTCTTGGGCTTTCCATCTTCAGATATGGTCTCTACCACACGAACCTCTTCAGGAAGCTCCTTAACCTCTTCTGGTTGATCTTCCTCGACAGGCATTTCCTCTACTGTCACTGTTGTCTCAGGCTGTTTGTCATCCTCTTCGACGGTTTCGATCTTGGTAACTTGTTGAGTGTCACCCTTAACCTTCTTAATTACACGAGTGCGGATCTTCTTCTTCTTGGGCTTGCCATCTTCAGAAATGGTCTCTACCACACGAACCTCTTCAGGAAGCTCCTTAACCTCTTCAGGTTGATCTTCCTCGACAGGCATTTCCTCTACAGTTACTGTAGTCTCTGGCTGTTTGCCGTCTTCTTCGATGGTTTCGATTCTGGTAACTTCTTGTTTGTTACCCTTAATTTTATTTATAGTACGAGTGCGAATCTTCTTTTTCTTAAGTCGTCCGTCGCTTGAGAGTTGCTCGAAAACTTGAATCGTTTCAGGAATTTCCGTTACCTGAACTTCAGTTATTTCTTTAGTTTGTGTAGGTGTCTTTTGTTTAGGTGTGTGTGTTATGTCTGTGGCTTGTTTTGTATCTGTGTAAGAAATTTGATTTTAGTACTTATTCTGTATGTTATATGGATTATTGTTTTGTGTAATATGTGTTTTTTTTTTGTTTTTTTAGGGGTCTACGATAATGGAAGTAATACGCCTTTATTTATTATTCTGCTTAGAGATAATCCTACAATATACTTACCCATTGTTGATTTTACCGTTTCATTTAACCTAACACTTTCATACTCAGCTAACACTGTAGATTGCAGTTGTGACTTAGGGTGTAATTTGGTGTCAGTTATTGTTGTGCTATCTTTAAGATGTTTTTTATATTTTTGATGTTTTTCTTGTTGTTGTGCATTGAGTTCTTTTTCAGGCTGTGCTTTCCATGAATCAGTTGATACATTTTCACTATATATCTCCAGTTGAGCTGTACTTTCAGCTTCGAATTTAACATTTGCATTTGAGGGTTGCGTTTTGTTTTCTTCGATTTTAAGTTCTGTAATATGTTGTGCCGTTAAAGTTTCCTGTTGAACAAGCGTGTTGTGTAGTTGTACCGATGGCACCGCTTGTTTATAATCAATTGAAGAACTTAAAGTATCGTGAATGGTTCCTTTCTCATGAAGTTCAGTTGAAATTGCTAACATCATTCCCTCAACGGATGTGCAAACTGCATTTCCGGTTGCAGCTGACTTTTCCTCTGGTAATTTTGATACATTTTCGTAGGGTTCATGTTCAATCACAATGAGATTCTTGTGAGTATCGCTTTCTTTGGTTGCCGTAGCTTCTTTCGGCTGTTCTGTTGAAAAATTTTCCAGCGATGGTATAACAGAAACCTCTTCCACAACCGAGACCTCTGAGTTAGCAAGTAAATCTGTGGTGGGCCTTGCTGACTGTAGCTTGAAGTCACTGTGTCCTCCAACATTTTCATAAAGACTAACTGTTGATATTTCTACCGTTTTGACAGAAGTTTCAACAAGATTTACACTTGGCATTACATGTGGACTTTCGAAATCGTCTATATTAGGTGATTCCTCAAAGGTAGTTTGATCCGTGATGGAAACAGCTTCCTTTGGAGACTCTCGACCAGCTTTAGCACTAGCTTCTTTAGGCACTTTCAGATTATATAACTCAAGAATGGAAGTCATGCCTATTACCTCCTCGGTTACTAGAGAATCGTTTTGTGCTTTCGTAACGTCAGCTCTAGTTCCTACCAAATCTAGGGGAGTCAAGTCTTCTTCCTTAATATATGTTGTTTGTGTAGCAGTCACATGAACGCACTTCGTATCAGCGTTATTTTCAACCTTAGCGAACTGCCCTTCCTTGCAAAGCTTTAATCTTAAGTCATCTGTCTCCTCATAGGTCTCAACCTGTGAGATGGTTTTGTGTATTTCAGATTCCGTTGTTGTCATCGAAGCCTCAATGTGTTCGAGCTTGGAATCTCTCAAGTGGCCTACATTTTCTATGGGCTGTATCTCAGAAATAAGGGTTTCCCGCTGCATGCCCTCAATAAATGGTTTACCGTATTCCACCTTATGTATATCATCGAATGTATCTTCTTTTTGCAGTGTCACTTCCTCCTGCTGAACTTGCACCTTGGTGACAACTGCGTCCACCAATGGTTTGACTTGAGCCCCCTGCGCAGGGGTATGCTTTATATACTCTGTGAGTTCAAATGGTACCACATATGTTGTCGTAGTGCTTTGGAGCATATCGCTTATAGTTGGCTTTCCAATGGCCTCTTGGGTACCACTAGACGGAATGACAGTTTCCTTTAAATAGGTACTTTCTTGTTGCGACTCCGTAACTGTGTTAAATGCAAGATTCCGGGATTCTACAGCTCTTGCAGATAACTGATTTCGAACTTGTATATCGGCAGCATCTTCGATGGGCTGACTCTCGGTTACTGTAATGTCATAATGATGTCCTTCTAAACTTGGAAGGGCCATTGATTCATTAGACTTTAAAGTAATAAATTCACTGGCATCTTCAACGAATTGCACTGCCGTATTCACAGGCAGCTTGTGCTGTGTTATATTATCCGTTAAGGTGGCAGCAGCGGAGCTCGATGCTTTGGAATTGAAATTATCCTCCGTTTCGACGATCTGCTGCAGCTCTGTAGAGTGTGCTTGGATGACAGCGTGTGAAATTTCCGCATGATAAGCTTTGATTTTATCATCCATTTTGTCTCCTGTCGATTCATAGACTTCAATTGTCTTGACTTCATTACCTAGAATCGTGGAAACTGCCATATTAACTTTGGCTGTGAGATCTTCGGTCTTTTCTATATCGAATGCTGATGCTGCCTCCAATATATTTTGATCTTCCACAACGGCTAATGGATTGAGGCTATCCTGACACAGTTGAGCAGCTCGCGGTTTATTTGACTTTTCCTCCAATGGCTCCACTTCATCAATGACAACACATTCGGAGACTAGCGTATGTTCAAGAGGAATCACAGACTCTATGCCAGTATATTCCAGCTCAGGAGTAATTTGGGCTGATACTACATTGTCAAAAACTAGAGTTTCTGTTGTACTGGTTTCATTTATGATGTCAATACTGGGAGAGGCAAATATATCAATTACACTGAACTTAGCAAGATCCCCAGTCGATTGGTGCTCTTGAACTCCTTCTGTCAGTGGAATTCTTAGTAGGTCGGAATTGATGGGTTTTGCCTGCTCCAAACTTACGATAGGTTCCTGGAGATCTTCAGTATTTTCGAATGTGGAATCCTTTTGACTTATGGCAACTCCGGTTTTTGACTCCATTGAGACTTTCACGATCTGGCCTGTCGGTTGTACTAACTCCTCTAGCAATGCTTCTTTCTCAAACGCTTTGGTTTCTTCAACATTTAACACCTCAAAGTTATCTAAAGTCTCTTCGCCACTTTCCAAATTAGGAGCAAAACTTTTGAGCTCAACGGCATTATCCAATACACTGGGACTTTCCTGAACCAGAGATTTCTTCGTAACTTCACTTAGCTTGGGAGTGATAGAGGATTGCTGAGGAGCGCTGTCCTTGAGCTCAGCAGTTTCTTCGCTAACAATAGCTGTAGTTGTCTTGAGTGCAGTCTTATTCTCTATGATTTCTATATTACTTATGTTGGTTACATTTACTGATGGAGATTCGTAATCGTTGAGTGTATCCAATGAGATAATCTCCTCGCTTTCAGGTAGAGTTACTTCCCCTATATTCATATGAGCTTTCTGCTCTGGTTGTGCCTTCTCAGTCAGATCTTGTAGTGACTCTAGCTGCTGTGGAGTTTCATTGTTTGCCACCTGTAGAGCTCTTGTGGCGCCAACAGAAGCAGACTGCTTGGAACTTGGCTCCTCTGCATTCAGCACTGCTTCCTGTTCCAGCGTCAGCAGAGAGCTTCTCTCCAAGGGCTCTAGCAGGTCAAATGTAATTTCGGTCTTTTGTTGCTGAGGACGAGCTTTCTCGTCGTGGGCCTTAAAACTCTCTAGGACAGCTTGCTCTATAATATCTATGACAAATTGAGCTGGGACTGTAACATCCGCTAGAGCTTCACTAGGTTTGCTATCCGCAATTTGATCCATTGTGGACTCCATTGGTGTTACCTGCAAATGCTCTGCGTGGATGAATGTGGCTGCCGTTTCTTGAGCCCTTTTCTTGGTTGGCTCGGACAATGTATCCAACAGCTCTGAGGTTGTTTCGTTTGGCTGTACATCAGTTACATCCAATGGCAATTGGTTTTCATCCATCAATACTTTTCCCATCTTTTGTTCTGGTTTCTGTGGTATATCCAAATTTTCTGTTCCCTCTAAGGAATAGTGCTGGGAACTGACTGCCGTTGGCAATGTTTCAAGGCCTTGAGAGGCGCAAACAGGCTTGATCTGCTCATCGTCCATGTCAGCTGAGGAAATTTGAGGTTGCACCTCGTAGATGCTCGTGACCCTTAAATCTGTGGGAATAATATTTTGATGAGCTGCCTGCTCAGATATTTTCTGAGAACTTGCGAGAGTGTCTTCCTTTTCTATAGTTGTTTCTTGTTTCACGTCAATTGCCTTTTGCTCGATGAAGTCAAGTTTTGCTGTTCTCACAGTGGGCAGATTGGGCTGAAGTTCCTGCTCCGCCTCGTTGACAGTTTGCGTGTGCACCTCTGGAGCCAGGTCACCCTCAGTTAAGATCATTTTTCCCTTTGTGACATCAGTTCTCAGTTCATCGATAACATTTACAGTATCATATATTGTTTCCTCATTTTCAACTGCAGTTGGAAAAGCTGGAGTTAGTGTCTCCTTCGTAGGTTTGACCGGCTCCACTGTGGGTTCCCTGATCTGCTCTGTCGATTCCACTAAATAAGTTTCATGAGTTTCACCAACTGACAGAGAAGTAGTGCGGCTTTCAATCGCATCAGCTATTTTAGGTGCTTCCTGTTGGATTAAGTTTCTCGGCCGATCCTCGTCATGAATAATTTCATGAGTAACTAAGTGTGTTTGAGTCTGTAAATTCAACTCTGCCTCCTGAGAGGTAGCCTTGAAATCGGGCATTATCTCTTCGATGGGACTTTGTGCATCTGCGGTTGTGTTAATGAGACCCTCCGTTAATATAAACTGTTGATCAGCTTGAAGTCCTGTAGGTCGTTTTATTGGCAGCTCTGGTTCAGTAAGAGATTCCATATTTTCAGTCGCCTCTATCAAAATGGGAACTTGTTCCGTTTTAAAAGAAACTTCTGCCAATGACTTGACAGGTTTTGTTGCTGGGGTCAAATCATCTACGCTTTCCAGGATCTCCAAGTCGGTCGTGCTAAGAGCTTTCGATTCTTCTACTGTAGTTGATAATGTTTCAGTTCGAACTTCTGGTTTTGGTCGTAGTTCTTTCACAGAGTCCTCTGGCTGACACTCTGAAACTTTAATTCCATAGCTTGAGGTAATTTGTGGAGTAATATTTTCGGTATGACGTTTTTCCGATTTAACTTCTTTGGAAATAGTTTCCCCTTTGAACATTTCGGTGATCAATAGACTCTCCTTCTGCAGGAACTCTGAATGCGCTATCTCTGTGTTCATTGCTGGGGCCCTAAAGTTGTCCACAGTGTCCAGCGTCGATTGCTCATCGGTTGCAAGTTCATGAGATAAAAGAATATCGCCATGAGCATGCTGTTTGGGGGCCTTGAGAGCTTCTATATCTCCAATGGAATCTTCAACGCTTGTCTCCTGCATCAGAAGCGGTTGAGACTCTTTCATTTTACTATCGGCCTTTACAAGTTTCGGAATCTTTGATGGCTGCAGAACCTTGGGGGTTTCCTTGATCTGAGTTTCACTAACGGATACTGCATGCCTTTCATGTATTTCAACCTGTTCACTAAGCTTACTAGCCTGAAGCTGAACTTTATCTAAAGTGGAACTAACTTCATCAAATGTCAAACATTCCTGATTCAAAGCTAATGTATTTTGTGGTAGAATATTGTGTTGAGTTTGGGCTTCTAACGGTTTCGGTGTGGAGAGTTCTGTTGTTACTGCAACTGGAACGGTTTCGTTTAGACTTTTTGGTACATTTTGCATAACAAGTGTTGTTTTTGTTGTATCATGTGATTCGTCAAATTGCTCAAGTGTTTCTAGTTTCGGTGATTCAGTGTTTATTTCTTTGGCAAATGTTTCTCTCTGGACGTGATCTGTTTCATCTAGTTGTTGTTGTATTTCTTGTTCTTGTTGTTGTATAAGTTCGGTATGTTTTTTATGCCTTTTGGTTTTAGTTTTCTTATGCACAATTTGCTCAGCCTGTATTTGTTCTTGTTCTTGTTGCTGTATGAATTGTTTTTCCACTTTTGTGATTGTGGTTTCTGCGAATGTAATGTAATTAAACAATGACAATGTCGACTTCTCTTGTTCAAGATGATATTAGATATGTATGTATGTAAAAGAACCAAATGCAATACAATAAAATCGTTTTCGCTGTAAGCCAGGCAAATAAATTAGTGCAATTATTTTCGATAAATATATAATAAAGCTGTGTTTTTCTTTGATCTATTTACAGGTTTCTTTGTTCGGACAAAGGTATTATACAAATTATGTATACGCATATTCAAGATTTAAACTTACCTCATGAGCATTTTGTGCGCAGGGGCTTTGCGTGCAGAATTGTTTAAGCAAGCAAGCAGCTGTTATATACTATAATACTGTACAGGTGAGTAGAAGCATTTTTTATAGTATATGTTTTTTTATTTTTTTTTTCGGTTTTTATAAGCTTATATGGCAACAGGATGAAAGAGCTAAGATACTTAGTAGGCAGTTATTAGCTGGGTTAATGGGAAACTCTGTTCGAGTACTCAAGTAGAGACGCCTTTTTTATAAAATTTTATAATATACACATTATTTGGTTTGGATTTAAATCAATTGCTATATATTTTTTTTGTTTCTCTAGTGATTGATTATTAAAAGTCAAAATCTATTATGGATTTGTAGTCTGTTGCAATTGCAATTGTTGTTGAGCAGAGTCGTATTTGGGGTTACTTCAATCAATTAGATATTTTTATTGTTGGTTACAGTTCATCAGTGTTTATGTTCAAACCTTCATCGACAACTATCGTGCGTTCCTCGACAAATGTTTCCTCTGGTTGTGGTTTTGTGGGTTAGAGATTTGGTTTATTTGTTGTTGTGGAAAGCGCAGGCAGGCAAAGCGAAAAATATAAGAAAAAATAAATACGATTTGGGCATATAAAGCAAATCATCGCATCTATCCACGCTGTACACCTTAAAGCTTACTCACCAATTTTCACATGGGTTATTGCCTCATGACTTTCAATTATTTGGGATGTCTCTACTATTCTCTAGAGTTCAGTGAATCGTAAAAGAGTAAATAAAAAAAATGTCAATATGGTAAACTGACCTATCCAAGGTATTGCTTAAAATGCCAATATTTATTTTTGAATTTTGAATAATTTGTCCGTAATTCGTAAATTGGCATTTTAATTACATAAACTGCACTAAAACTCAACAGACAATCGCAAAGAAAACATACAAAACAGAACAGAATTCAAACCTCCTTTCCACATATCTTCCAGTCATGTGATATGAAGTCCTCCCGTCGGAACTTGCGTATGACGGTCTCTATTGTGATCTCGTAGGTCTGTATCATGCGTATGAAAGCCTTGAAACCGACTGTGGCTGCCAATATGGTCTCATCCTCATTGGAGGATTCGCTCAGAATAAGTGTGATGAGCTCCTCGTGACCCTCCCGCTCGACCAGCTGCACCAGAGCAGACTGCGACTCTGGTTTCTGCAGAGATATGAATATATTCTGTTCGTACATGTAGGTAATTTCATAGTGAGTGCAGCCATAGCGCAGCAGTAGGCCGATTGTGGCCAGATCCCGGAGTGCCGCCTCCCCGCTTTTGCCAAAGGATTCTGCCTCGACGGACTCAAGCAGCCATCGGACTTCCTCGTGATGACTTATCTCGTGTATATCCTCAATCTTGATTATTTTCTGGGTTATTTTCGTCCGTATCTCTTGCACAGTTTCCGTAAGCTCAATGGACTTACTCGATCTGTATTCTTCTTTTTGTTCAATGTGTACGATATCTTCGTCTTCTTCTTCCTCCTCTATGACCTCTTCAATTTCTTCGATAATTCTGCTGCTACGTTTCTCAGCTTCGGCTTCCACAATCTTGCGATCTTTGACTTCCATAACCTCAGATTCTTCTGTCTCTTCCACCAAAATGGGCACAGCCTGCTTAATCTTGACAATGTTGACAGTAGTCTCTTGGCTACTCATGGGCACCACTTTAATCTCAGTTTTGTGAACCGTGCGGGACTCTGCGGCACTTGCTCGCTTTGCGTTGGCAGTCCTCTTGCCTGTCTTCTTCTTGACTGTTGTCTTGGTTTTCAACTCCTCTTCTATGATTGAAGAGGTAGAAGATATGTCGAATTTGGCACGAGTCATGGTCATGCCAATCTCATTGATAAGCTTGCAGTTATAGTAACCGCAATCTTCATTGCTGATTTTCATAATCTCAAGAGTTGCCTCTGTTTCCTCCACTACCATGCGATACTTTTCAGATGCCCTAAGTTGTACATTGTTGAAATACCACTGAATATCTAAAAGAACCCAATAGCCATTCAACCCTCTTCTAATTCCCTAAAAATTAATAATACAGTACCTGGTTTGGGGTTGCCTGCGAATTGTATTGAAAATTTCGCGGTTTCGCCTAAGGCAGCACGACAATCACGCATTTCATTAAGTAGCGATGGCGAGCATTTAGCAGCTATAAGCATACAAATTTCATAAAATAACTAATTATATTAGCAGTTCTACCTTAAAGCAAAAACTATGCGTAGCAGTAAATATATGTAAGTTACTCTGTACAAAGCAACCAGAAGAAGGGTCAAATTTTTTCGATAAAATAAAATCTACAAAACGTTCTAAGAAGTTGACACCAAAAATTTATTTATTAAATATTTATTGAAGCTAAAAAGTTATAAACAAGAAACCGATTTTGACGAAATTTGTGTTTTTGTTATTGGCTTTGATCACAGTTTAATTTTGCATTCCATGTTTTTTCAGACTCGGAGTTTTTAATTTTTCGACTTGTTTGACCAGTTTTGCATATAAACACCTAGACCATTTCATCAAAAATGAAAAAAAATATTGACATCAGATTATTAATTCTAATCGATTCTAGGACTCAAATCAAGTATTCTGCTTTTTATTTGAGGTGTTTCTTATAAATATTTCTCGAGATATGGCCAAAACTGTGCAAAGAAGTACCTCAAAATTCAATAGAAACACTAAATCAGAGGTAGCTTGAATATGGAAACTCACATTAGCGCAACCTATGAATCGATTTTCATAAAATTTGAGGCTGAGACGATGATGACCCTATTTTTGAAAATGAAGTTTATTTGAGGCATTTCTGATGAGTATTTTTCGAGATATGGCTAAAATTGTCTCAGAAAGGGGTCCGAAATGCTGTTTTCCTCAAAAGTGCGTCCTAATCGACCTATGAACAGCCATAACTTGGCCAAAAATCAATCGGTTTTGATGAAATTTGTGTTTTTGTTTATGGTTTTGATAACAGTTTAATTCTGCATTTAAAGAATTTTTATTTTCGACATTTTCAATTTTTCGAGTTTTTTGACCACCTTTTGCATACAAACCCCTTGACAATATCATCAAAAATGAAAAAATTTTTGAATCCGATTTTTTGTCTCTAGTCGATTATGGGACCTAAAACTAGCATTCTGCTTTTTATTTGAGGAGTTTCTGAGGATTACTTTTCGAGATATAGCCATAAATGTGCAAAAATGGTCTCAAAATACCGCAAAAACAGTATAACAACAGTAACTGATCTTTGAAGAGTCATAACAAAGGCACCCCTGAACCTATACTTATAAAATTTGAGAGTCATACGATAATGACCCTATTGTTCAAAATGAAGTTTATTTGAGGCATTTCTGATGAGTATTTTTCGAGATATGGCTAAAATTGTCTCAGAAAGGGGTCCGAAATGCTGTTTTCCTCAAAAGTGAGTCCTAATCGACCTATGAACAGCCATAACTTGGCCAAAAATCAATCGATTTTGATGAAATTTGTGTTTTTGTTTATGGTTTTGATAACAGTTTAATTCTGCATTTAAAGAATTTTCATTTTCGACATTTTCAATTTTTCGAGTTTTTTGACCACTTTTTGCATACAAACCCCTTGACAATATCATCAAAAATGAAAAAATTTTTGAATCCGATTTTTTGTCTCTAGTCGATTATGGGACCTAAAAGTAGCATTCTGCTTTTTATTTGAGGAGTTTCTGATGATTACTTTTCGAGATATAGCCATAAATGTGCACAAATGGTCTCAAAATACCGCAAAAACAGTATAACAACAGTAACTGATCTTTGAAGAGTCATAACAAAGCCACCCCTGAACCTATACTTATAAAATTTGAGAGTCATACGATGATGACCCTATTGTTCAAAATGAAGTTTATTTGAGGCATTTCTGATGAGTATTTTTTGAGATATGGCTAAAATTGTCTCAGAAAGGGGTCCGAAATGCTGTTTTCCTCAAAAGTGAGTCCTAATCGACCTATAAACAGCCATAACTTGGTTAAAAATCAATCGATTTTGATGAAATTTGTGTTTTTGTTTATGGTTTTGATAACAGTTTAATTCTGCATTTAAAGAATTTTCATTTTCGACATTTTCAATTTTTCGAGTTTTTCGACCACTTTTTGCATACAAACCCCTTGACAATATCATCAAAAATGAAAACATTTTTGAATCCGATTTTTTGTCTCTAGTCGATTATGGGGCCTAAAACTAGCATTCTGCTTTTTATTTGAGGAGTTTCTGATGATTACTTTTCGAGATATAGCCATAAATGTGCAAAAATGGTCTCAAAATACCGCAAAAACAGTATAACAACAGTAACTGATCTTTGAAGAGTCATAACAAAGGCACCCCTGAACCTATACTTATAAAATTTGAGAGTCATACGATAATGACCCTATTGTTCAAAATGAAGTTTATTTGAGGCATTTCTGATGAGTATTTTTCGAGATATGGCTAAAATTGTCTCAGAAAGGGGTCCGAAATGCTGTTTTCCTCAAAAGTGAGTCCTAATCGACCTATGAACAGCCATAACTTGGCCAAAAATCAATCGATTTTGATGAAATTTGTGTTTTTGTTTATGGTTTTGATAACAGTTTAATTCTGCATTTAAAGAATTTTCATTTTCGACATTTTCAATTTTTCGAGTTTTTTGACCACTTTTTGCATACAAACCCCTTGACAATATCATCAAAAATGAAAAAATTTTTGAATCCGATTTTTTGTCTCTAGTCGATTATGGGACCTAAAAGTAGCATTCTGCTTTTTATTTGAGGAGTTTCTGATGATTACTTTTCGAGATATAGCCATAAATGTGCACAAATGGTCTCAAAATACCGCAAAAACAGTATAACAACAGTAACTGATCTTTGAAGAGTCATAACAAAGCCACCCCTGAACCTATACTTATAAAATTTGAGAGTCATACGATGATGACCCTATTGTTCAAAATGAAGTTTATTTGAGGCATTTCTGATGAGTATTTTTCGAGATATGGCTAAAATTGTCTCAGAAAGGGGTCCGAAATGCTGTTTTCCTCAAAAGTGAGTCCTAATCGACCTATAAACAGCCATAACTTGGTTAAAAATCAATCGATTTTGATGAAATTTGTGTTTTTGTTTATGGTTTTGATAACAGTTTAATTCTGCATTTAAAGAATTTTCATTTTCGACATTTTCAATTTTTCGAGTTTTTCGACCACTTTTTGCATACAAACCCCTTGACAATATCATCAAAAATGAAAACATTTTTGAATCCGATTTTTTGTCTCTAGTCGATTATGGGGCCTAAAACTAGCATTCTGCTTTTTATTTGAGGAGTTTCTGATGATTACTTTTCGAGATATAGCCATAAATGTGCAAAAATGGTCTCAAAATACCGCAAAAACAGTATAACAACAGTAACTGATCTTTGAAGAGTCATAACAGAGGCACCCCTGAACCAATACTTATAAAATTTGAGAGTCATACGATGATGACCCTATTGTTCAAAATGAAGTTTATTTGAGGCATTTCTGATGAGTATTTTTCGAGATATGGCTAAAATTGTCTCAGAAAGGGGTCCGAAATGCTGTTTTCCTCAAAAGTGAGTCCTAATCGACCTATGAACAGCCATAACTTGGCCAAAAATCAATCGATTTTGATGAAATTTGTGTTTTTGTTTATGGTTTTGTTAACAGTTTAATTCTCCATTTTCCTTTTTTTTCCTGTTCATACTTTGATCTGCCATATTTTTGCCAAAAATAAACCGATTTAGATCAAATCTGTATTTTAGTTTATAGTTTTCATTCTATTTAAATTATACTTTCAGATTCGTCAATAAACAGTTATTTATATACCAGTTTTGCATATTAACCCCTTGACAATATCATCCAAAATGGAAAGATTTTCGACTTAAGCTTTTTGACTCTAATCGATTCTAGGGCTCTAGAGCATACTATGCCCAACATTTTTCGATTCCGATTCTTTGTACCATTCGAATTTTGAGACTCGAAGCTAGCATTATGTTTTTATTTAATCATTTTTTGGTGTCGAATTCTTAGATTTTAGGGTAGATTATTTGACCCATGGAAATTTATTAGCCTTTTAGTGCTTAGACATAGTTTTTTATGTGTAATTCTAAATTGTTTGTCTGTTAATTGTTTGCAGTTTTTAGTTTTATTTCGTATTAGTGAGATAGAAATCTTTAAAAGACATATAAAATTAATAAAATAATAAGCAATATATACAGCAAGTGTGGTTTAAGCAAGCAGGTTTTATTTTGAGGGGATTGTCATACGGTTTCTTTCTGATAATTATTGATTTTAACATAATGGTTAGTATAAATTTAGAAAAGTAAACTAAAATGAGTTTAAAAATTTCATTTGAAAGATAATAACCAATTACTTGCAGATGATTCTGAGAGATACTGTAAGAGAATGTAAATTCGATAATATAATATGTTTACACTAATCTTTCTAATGGCGTATACTTTTAGGGACTACGGTAGTTTTGCTTAGGTTCAAACGGGGGGCATATGGGGGGAATATGTATAAGCCTTATAGCTGTGAGGGTAGAGCTGAGACAATCACACGACTTTACAATTTGTACGAAACATTGTATAATACAAGGACAAATACAATAGTAGTACAAAGAGACAGATAAAAATAGAGCGAGATAGACAGAGAGAAAGAGACAAAGACTTGTTTATTTGGTAATTGTTGTTGTTTTTGGACAGAGATTACGGAATACAGTTTGTGTTTTGAAGAACACGAAAAATTAAAACACATATACACATAACAGTGGTTGAATATATCGGGCTTTTATGTCCCCTAAATTGATACATACCTTTCAGAGCAACCTGCATCTCCTCCATGTGAGACACCCATTCCGGCTTGCGATAATCCTTGGATCCAACGATGCCTGTTACATATTCAATACACAATAAAAACCAAAACATTAACAATTGCATATTATTTAGAGATTTCTGGAAAATAGATCATATTTTGTATTAAATGTGTGTAGTTGTGTCTTTGAATTTGTGTTGTATAAACTAAGTAGAGTCTAATAAGTGAGTGTTTAGGTTTTGGGGGAGATTTCAAATTGGATATGGGAACATTATAAGGACAATTTTGATAACGCTGCTGCAGATCTGAAAAATATTTTTTACCAACAATTCCAACAATTTCGATGAGAAATAGATACATTATACAATTATTAGATAAAAGTAGAACCATATCAGTACCTTCGACTGCGAATAATGCCGTGGTAACTGCCACTCCCAATGGATTGTAAGCTTCAAAACTAATGGTGCCCAAATCATCGGGATATACATGATTGATGACCAACACTGAGGTCCCATCGTCGAAATTTTCGATTTGATATTCTTCGGATGCGAATATCTGTTCGTCGTCACGAAGCCATTTGACTTTTGGTTTTGGTTTGCCAATGACCTTAACCTCCAACTTGGCTTGTTCACCCTCTTTGGGTTCGATTTTTTCTGGTAACTTTTTAATAATTTTCGGTGCTTGTTCGTCGATTGAGATCGTCTAATATATGTAGAGATAGATAGATAACATAGATATGGGGAAAGGGAAAATTAGCTTGGTGAGCATCCTATTTCAAAACAAGAATGTGCCAAAACAACACGCTTACTCTATCAAGTAGATCCTCCTCAGATCCTGTGAGTCCAGTGATTTCAGAATCGGGGATATATTCAAATGCTAAAAAAGGTATTTGAGAATATATTTGTTGTTATCAAACAAATTGAAAATGATTCCCATAGTAAAAATGTAAACAATTGAAGAGTGTATTTAGAATTATTTACAAAAAGGACAATTTCAGTAAACTGAAAATAATTTTAATTTTGGGAAAGGATATGGGTTTGAGAAATCACATGCAAGTTCTCCAAGATGTGAGTTAGTATAGAACGAAAGTATATTGTACTTAAAGAGCAATTAGGAAAGGAGTATAGAGGCAAGAGAAAGAGAGCAGTGTAGTTATTGGAAATCCTATTACGATAGTGTAATATGGCGCTACAATTCCGATATCTATTTCTATTGTTAGGAACCAACTGCAGAGATGCCGTAGTATATATCAAAGTCCAAGTACCTTGAATATTGACTGTTGTCTGGGTAACGCTTTTGCCAATCTTATTGGTCGCCACGCATTTATATTGGCCCTGATTCTCAGGGAATACTTCCGAGATTTGCAGTTGGCATTTTCCTTGCATATCTTGCGAAATAGTGGTCTCCTTAGTCTCAGTTATCTTGTCCTCATTGTGATACCATTCGACCTTTGGTGTCGGCTTGCCTGTCACTTGACAACTCAAGAGCAATGCCTCTCCATCCATAACCTCAACAGGCTGAATCAATTCCTCAATAAAACGCGGTGATTCAAACTCCACAGCCTCCTCCTGTGGCATTGCCTCCAGTAGATTGACCGTTGCCGTGGAGGTAACCGAACCGCCAACATTTTCGGCACGGCAAGTGAAGGGACCTGCAAACTTCTTTTGGAAGTCCTCAATCAGCAGAGTCGATTTGTTCGCCTGACTAACAATGCGGCATTCATTGGAGCTCTTGATGGGCTCATTATGCACAAACCATTGGAAGGATGAAAGTGGCTCTGAATCAACAACAGCCTCGATTATGGCGACTTCATGTTCTCCAAAGTATTTGGGCTGCAGCGGCTGAATGAATCGAGGCGGCTTGATTTGTTTGTCGGGTGCCTGATCCGAGACCACCACCGAGCCTGAAGACTTAGCTTCACCCACTTTATTTTTGGCACACACCTCATATTTGCCGGTGCGCTTCCTGGTCATATTGATAACTCTGATGGTGGTGGTTGTCTCCGTGGTTTCGATGGTAACTTCCTCATTCTCGATTATCTCTCGACCATTGCGCAGCCATTTGATCTCCGGCCTGGGTATACCATCGTACTTGGCTTCGAATAGGAGTGTGCCTCCATTGGGTATCACAACAGCACTCAGCGATGACACTGTGGGTGCCTTCAAAATTTCTTTAGGGACTTCGTCCAAGCGACTCATGATGTTGGCATTGCCAATGGCGCGTCCAAACTGATTTTTGGCCTGTATTGAGTAGGTGATGGCCTCATTGGGTGTGGGGTTTATGACCTCCAGGACCACATCGCCTGTCTGTTCATTGTAGAACATCTGAAGAGCCTCATTTGGAATGACCTCTTCAATGCCACGATACCATTTCACTTGAGGATTGGGTTTGCCAGTTACTTGACAGGTTACGGTTACCTTAAGACGCTCGGGCTCCTGCTCCTCGGTAAATTCAATCTTGAGGGGTTTTGTGAACTGTGGTGCGACTCCTGTTTCCTTCTCTGTATGACGTTTTGAATAGAAATTGTATATGATTTGTATGGATTGAATCGAGCACAAGAAAATTGGGAGAAATTATTTGACAAAGTTTTGTGTTTTTGTTTTTTTCATTGGTTAAACACAATAAATAAATATCTCCTTACAGTAGTTGAGATTTGGATGGGGTAATAAGTTGTTTTCTTATTTTTTTTTTGTTTAAAAATGAATTACAGTAATTTAAAAAGAATGTATTATTTATGGAAGTTGAAAAGTGTGGGAAAAAAGTGTCTTACGAACTTTCCCACACTCTTTTAGGAGTCGTTTTTGGGACTCAAACTTGAAAATCATAAATATTACACGCAGTCAGTAGAAATGGGAGATATCAAAAACACTTACCTAAAATAATGTTGGTACGACTTGTTGCTACGCCAGCCTCGTTCTTGGCCTCACAGGTATATATGCCCACATCGCTGGGTGTAACCTTGGCGATCTTCAGCTGCGCCACCTGCTCGACAACCGTAATCTCGTACTTCTCGGACGCGAAGAGCAGCATGTCGTTGAAGTACCAGTTTATCTCTGGGAATGGTACGCCCTCAACCTTGCACTCCAGTACAGTGGGCTCCTCAGGTACACATTGGCGGGGTCTTAGCTTCTCGGTGATGCGTGGTGGCTTGATTTCCTTCTTCTTCTTTCTAACCAGCTTGCGCTCTTGTCCAATGACTTCAGACGTTGTGGTCTCCTGCAAGTTTTGGGTCAGCTGTTGATCTTCGATAAGCTCCTCGTCGGCCACCTTGTCAATGCCTTCCTGGATGCGTTTCTGTGTAATGAGCTCCAGTTCAGGCAACGGTTGACTATCGTCAAGCACAACGCGTCGCTTCTCTTTCTTGATGATGTTTGAGGTGAGTTTCATTTCGAGATCGCGACGGACATCCTCGACATCTAGTTCGATCAGCTGTTCGGTGGTTATAAACTGAGGTCTAGTGTCTTCAGTCTTCTTCAGTAGGGTTATAGTCTTTTGTGAGATCTCTTGAGAAATTTCATCAGCCTTTTCTACTTCAGCCACAGCTGATTCGAGCAACTGTGGTTGACCTTCCACCGAAGCTTGTTTTAATGGCTTCGTTCGCTTTTTGTGTGCCTTTTGCTTCGGCTCTTTTGGTGTTTCAGTCATTGCAATTTCCTCCTCGGGCTGTACATCCTCAGACACAGCTATCACCTTGACATCATCAACTGGCACCTCATCGACTTCTTCCTCTTCGGCGATTGGCACAGCGAAGGGCTCGGCGACTTCAGGAGCGACTTCGTCCACAGATGGTGTTGCCTTCTTCAGTTTTGGTTTCTTTTTCTTCTCCTTCTTGATCTTCTCCTTTGGATGTTCATCGTCTGGTATCTTCAGTGGCTCCAGATCAGATATTTCATCTTCACTTTCCACCTTCTCTTCTGGCACTAGCTCTGGTGCGGGAATGATCTTCTCTGGCTTGATAGGAACTTCGACTGGCTTGCCTGGAATTGGCTTCAGTTGCACCTCTTCAGGTTGTTCCTCCGGCAGGGGACGACGCTTGCCTGTGGGCCATTTCTTTTCTTCTATAACCTCTTCGACAGGCTTCTTTTTCTCGCCTCGTTTCCATGGAACCTGTGGCTGTTCTTCCTGGGTCTTCGGCTCCTTTTCAATATCAATGTGCTCAGCCTCCTCCAGGACAGTTGGTGATGCGTCTGGAATTTCGGGTAGGTCCTCGTGCTTAGGCTTCTTGACCTTTTTCACCTTACGTTTCTCTTCCTGTACGATTTCTTCTTCCATCTTTTCGACATGCTGCAGATCAACTTCCTCCAGTTTGACCTCTTCGGGTTTAGCAGTCGTACGTTTCGTTGGTTTCAGACGCACTTCCTCGATTGTGGCTTCCTGGGGTAACTGCTTCTTTGGCCTAGTCACAGGTTTCAGCGAGACTTCCTCAACCACCTCTACCACTTGCTCTTTCTTTGGCTTCAACTTGGTGACCGTTTCCTTTGGTTTTTCGGGCTCGAGAACTTGTTCTTCCGCAAGATTCTCCTCAACTTCATTGGGTTGTTCGGGTTGAACATCTTCAACTGGCTCTTCAGCATCTTCAGTTGGTTCTTCGAAGGACTCTTGAACTTCTTCAGCCTTGGTCTTTGGTTTCTTTTTCTTGACACGCTTCTTGATCACATCCACCACTTGATCTTCGAGGATAACCTCTTCCTCTTCCTCAATGAACTCAGTCTCAGGTGTTTCCGACTGCTCAGGCTGAGATATAGTTGAGGACTTGAGTCTGGGCTTGAGAGTAACCTCTTCCACTTGCTCCTTTTCGGGAAGTTGTTTAGTCTTTCTGGGCACTGGCTTCAGTGTGACCTTCTCAACTTGCTCGACTTCCGGTTGCTTGATAGCAGGCTTCTTTTTCTTCGGCTCCTCAGGCTGAGGTTCCTCAACTTCAGTAACCTTTTCTGGTTCTGGTTCTTCTTCTGGCTGTTCAACCACTTCTTCTTGTTCCACTTCTGTAGCCTTTGGTTTCTTTGTCTTTCTGACCTTACGTTTCTCTTCAATGATCTCTGCTTGTTCGTCTACGATTTCCTCTTGAATTGTCTCTTCCACTGGCTCATCTTGTTCTTTAGTGACCTCGGCAGGCTTCTTTGGTTTTTTGGTCTTTTTCACCTTTCGTTTCTCTTCAACCAGTTCGTCTTGTTCTTCTACGATTGCTGCCTCTTCTATTTGCTCCTCTTGAGGAATATCTTCTACAGTAATTTGCTCAACATCTTCTGTAACTTCTATCGTCTTTGTAGGTTTCTTTGTCTTCTTGATCTTACGGATATCCTCGATTACTTCTTCATGTTCGTCAATAATCTCCTCTACAGCTTCCTCTTCAGAAGTTTTTTCAAAGGTTTCATCTTGTTCTTCTGTGACTTCTGATGGTTTCTTCGGTTTCTTGACTTTTTTAACCTTACGCTTCTCTTCAACAACCTCTTCTTGTTCTTCAACTATACGCTCCTGTTCTTCTATGTACTCTTCTTCGGGCATTTCCACTGTTGACTGCTCTGTTTCTTCTGTAACCTCTTCGGGCTTCTTTGGTTTCTTTATCTTTTTAACCTTACGTTTTTCTTCAACAATCTCTTCCTGTTCTTCGAGGATCTCCTCTAGATTTTCTTCTGGAATCTCTTCGACTGGCTGTTCTTCCTCTTCAGTGACTTCTGATGGTTTCTTTGGTTTCTTGGTTTTCTTAACCTTTTTCTTCTCTTCAACAATCTCCTCTTCTTCAACATTCTCATCAATTCGTTTTGTTGCGTCGACTTCATCAGGATGCTGTTCATCAGCTGGCTTAAGCTGTGGCTGCTTCTTCTTGCCGCGCTGCCAGAGAACAGGTTCTGGTTTATCTTCGACCTTTGGTTCTTCCGGCAGCTTATCGACGGCTTCCTCAAATGTCTTTGTGGGCACTTGTTCCACCTTCTCCTCCACCAATTGTTGTGGCTGTGGCTTCTTCTTGCCACGTTCCCACATAACAGGCTGAGGCTCTGGCTGCTCTAAATATATTTTCTCTTCCTCCAAAGTGTCCACAGCCACCTCAACAGACTTAGGCACCTCCTGAGGTGCTGCCTGCTGCGGTTTCTTCTTCTTGCCGCGCTCCCACATCACAGGCTGTGGTTCGGGTTGTTCAGCTGGAATCGTTTCTTCCTCCAGCGTATCAACAGCTACTTCATGGGACTTTGGAGTTTCTTGTGGTGCTACTTGAGGTAGCTTCTTCTTGCCACGCTCCCACATCACAGGTTGTGGCTGAGGCTCTGCCGGCTTAACTGTTTCCTCCTCTAGAGTATCGACAGCAACTTCGAGGGACTTTGGCGTCTCCACCACTTTCTGCTCAGGCTGCTGTGGCTTCGTCTTCTTGCCGCGCTCCCACATCACAGGCTGAGGCAGCTCTTCGGCCTGTGGTGCAGTCTCTTCGGTCAGTTCATCGGTAGCTTCCTCGAAAGCCTTTTGGGATGTCTCTTCGACAGATTGCTGCACTGTTCTTGTACTCTTCAGCGGCTTCAGCTGGAACTCTTCCGCCTTCTGCGCCTCTTTAGGCTTGGTTCGTGGCGTTGGCTTCAGCTGCACTTGCTCCACCTTCTGTTCCGGTTCGCGTGGAGGAATTACCCGACGAACTGCCGTCCTCTTGGTCTCCTCAACCAGCTGCTGTTCCACAACTTGAGAGGTTTGCACAATTTCCTGGGTTGATACCACCTCCTGGGCGACAGTCTTCTTCTTGCCCCTCTCCCACATGACGGGAACCTGCTCAGGCTGCTGAGGAGCCACTGGCAGTTCCTCCAAGACATCATGAGCTTCCTCGAAAGTCTGAACAGGCTTCTTCTTGCCACGTTCCCACATAACAGGAACTGGCTGAGGTTGCTGCACGGGAACGGGTTCGAGAAGCTCGTCATGCATTTCCTCATAGGTCTTGGGCTTCTCTACAAATTCTTCTTGAGTCTGTGGAGCTTGAGACTGCATTGGCTGAGGCTTCTTCTTGCCACGATCCCACATCACAGGCTGTTGCTGCAGCAGCTGCTGCTCTTGGGTGTCCTGTCGCTCCTGTAGATGCAACAGGGATGAGTCTTCAATCTCAACAAACTTCTGCGGCACTTGGGGTTGTCGCCAGTTGTAAGTCTCCTCTTGGTTACGCAAGTTGATCATCTTCTGATGCTCGTATTCCTCCAGACTCATCATCTGCGAGTCCTCCACCTGAACAAATTGTTGGCGTTGAGCCTCCTCGAGCAAACTCTGCTGCTGGACAAGGCGATGGCGTTCACTGGTTTGAGAGATGGTATCCTCTACTGAGGTGAGAGGCTGCAGCTGAGGACGTTGCTGTTGCTGTCTCCAGTTCACAGCCTGTTGCTCTCTGAGTAATCTCTGAGCCTCCAGTTTCTCGCGCTCCGAGACATGCATGATATTGGATTCCTCCGTCGTAATGAATTGCTGCTTGTAGAGATTGGACTGATCCTCATAGTGCTGTACCTCATCCAGACGCATAACCTTCGAGATGGAGCTCTTCGAACTGTCATCGATGGTCATAACAACCGTCTCCTGTCCTGTGGACTGGAACTCCTCTGAGATGGCCTGTTGAGCCTGCAGGTGACGTAGCTCGACTTCCTCGATCTTGAACTTGTCGATTTGCTTCGTCACGCGCTGGACACTCTTCAGTTGCTGACGCATTTCCTTCCAGGGAATGAGATCTTTGTTGTTCTGCTGTTGCGTGATCAGCTTATCGATCTGATCAGTCATTTCCATGATCTCCACGCTCTCCATGCTCTTGAGGCGCTGAATCTCTTGGGTACGCTGCACTTGCTCCACTTGGGCCTGTTGTGGCAGCTGCTCGTCAGTCTCGATTTGATTCTCCAGTGGACGTAGGTAGACCTCGTCTAGGTCGAACTTGCTGAGCTGTTCTTGCACGCTCTCCACCTGCTTGAGCTTCTCTCGCATGGTTATCCATGGCACTGCCTCCTTCTCAGTCTTGCCGGCTATGATTTGCTCCAAGGTAGCGCCCAGACTCATAATGCCCTGATCTCTTTCCGACTTGATGGACTTCAGCACAACTGTGGCTGCCTCCAACTTGGGTGTGGGCTTCTTTTTCTCTATGGGTGTGGCCTTCAAACTGATTGTCTCCTCAGTCCAGGACTTGACGGGCTCTGGTTTGAAACCGGGCAGGAATGGCTGCTTGTCTAGCGATCGTCCGCGATGAGGACGCGATGACTTTCGCCAAGGGACAATGTTGCTCGGTGGCTGCAGAGATTTACTGCGCACCTTGGGCTTCTTGGTGCGGGAGCGTCCCTGATGCGGCACTTGGCCATTGACGCCCAGAAATTGACCATACTGGGGCCCTGGCTGACCTGGCTGACCTGGCTGTGGGAACTGATGGGGTGAATCGGGTGCGCTATCCTCCCGACCCGAGGATGAGGAGTCATCTTCGGCAGAATCAATCGTGCGTAATTGATAAGCCGAGATACGTCGCTCTAAAAGAAGTGTCACTCTTTAGCAAAGAATATATGGGAAAGAAACTAAAGCAGAGTCCAAAAAAAAATCCAGAGTTCAACAACTGAAAGGGGGAATAAACCTACTACCGGAAATTTGATACATACCTCATAGCTTTGCATACAATTTATTAAAAATAAATCAAAATTCGTTTTATATATACATATAAGAAGCGACAAACAATGAACTTGAAATTATAAATGTAGTGCAACGAAAATGGCTGATAATTCTGTTTGGATTTATGAACATATACTCTCGCAGTCGAATCCTACAAATCATTGCCATACGCACATAGACATAGATATACATACATAGGTATATACATATATATAGACATAGATATGGATATAATTTTAGATGTTGTTTTTGACCGTGAATCAATAATTGGCTATGTGTTCGAGATTCGGCCCTCTTCTCTAGCATAATATTTGACATTGATAAGATAATTATGGTTTTTCGAATATATTGAGCATTATTCATCAGTGTTGTTAATCAAAAACGGCCAGCGAATTTTAAATTAAAAAGGAATATACTTTTCTTCCTTTTTATTGAAATTGGAAAATCTTGCTTTAAATTATGTTTTAAATATAGTCTACTTCAAAATAAATAATTTAATATTCCCTGCGAAGGATAATTTTATTTTTAAATATTAAATTTATTAATTTTATATTAATTGGAAATTATTTCAAAATGTTCCCTTTACCAGGGGAGTTTTTTTTTTTAATTTTTGTTTGAGTAAATTCATTATAAAATAAGATGTTTTCGACAATTTTTATTTCATTTGTTTTCTGATTTTGTTCAAATTTTATTTTTCCATTGACTAAATTAATGACTAAATAAAATAATTGTAATTTGATTATTTTTTGTGCAATAATTTCTCTGAATTGCAAAACAAGACCGATCTGTCATTAAAAAGGCTATACTGACAACACTGTTATGCTCATGATTCATTTAATGGTGTGTGACGAATCATTCGAATCTTTGGCATTAACCTGTTGTGCGACACGGCACCTTTTTCAAATAAACAGACTGACACACAATCAATGTGACCAGTCATTGGTCATCAGCAACATCAACATCAACCTCATCAACATAATCATCACATACTATATACCATCATCGTTAGGAACTTCATGATGCCCTCACAAATTCTAATGGCCTTTGTGTTTACAGTGGCTATAAATAGATTTATGATTAGTTTTTGGCTACGTCACCAGGTGTGGGCTAAATAGCTGTATAGCACACGGCGGCGGGTGTGTCTGCTCTTGGCTTTCTTTCGCTCTTTGTTGTTATTTCTGGTATATTTTTGGTATATTTTTGGTATATTTTTGGTATATTTTTGGTATATTCGGCAACGGCCAACAGCATCGCATCGCAGCGCAGCGGAGCCCCGAGCGCATCGCAATCGAACAAAAATCTCATTCTCATGTAGACAACAAACGGGCACAGAAGGTAGACAAAACGGTTGTCAACTCGATTTTTGTGTATGTGCATGTGTGTGTGTGTGTGTGCAGTGTAAACATAACAATTAATATCGAATAAATCTAAATACAATAATTACCTGTGAGCGCATATAGGAGGAGAAGCAACAGCAGCAAGGATGCGAAAAGCATTAAATAACAAAAAGATATTGATGCATTTTTTATTTTTGCATTTGATATGGTTTAATGTGTTTTGTTTTATTATCATTTCGCGATATTGGTTTTAAGTATTAAATATTAAATACATGACATTTCTTTAACAAGATATTTGAGAAACAAAGTTATACAAAGAGAGTGTAACAACAAGTAGAAATATGAAGGAAATAATATAGAAGTTTGCGATCGCTTCCAAAAGGGATCACAATGAACACTTACAAGACACGTAAACGTAAACATAAACATTAAACAAATTAAATTATATATGTATATATATATTTATATATATATATATATATATATATATGTGATATATAATCTTCATGTATTTGATGTTTGATTTGTTTCGATAAAACTTAAAACGAAAGTCGCATGAGTTTTTATGATTAATTTTTTAGTAAAGCATTTTTTACCATAAGAAAAAATGTTTTTTATTTTTTTTTGGCGGCAAAAGCGGCGAAAGTTTTTAAAGATTTTGAAATTCAGATTCGTTTTGTGACAATATATTGAATATATATGGAACGGAATCGGAAATGGATAACAACGAGAACGAGTAACGAAACGAATTAGTAGTAAAAAAGCGGCAATAAAAAATGAATAATAAAATCTCATGCAACATCACTACAAAATAAATAAATAAAGTGTGTATGTAAATTAAGTAAACAAATACAAATAGTATAATATTATCAAATATATATATATATTTTTTTTAAATCCAAGAAGTCCACGTTCGAGTTAAAGTTGGTAAAAGTTTGATCGTTCTGATTTGAAATATCTGAATCTATGCTAACCTATTTAATTTCTTTGAAAGGGACAGAGGAGACTTGAGCTTGTCGGTTGGATGCTGAGTGGGCTTCGAGCATTGGTCAAGACTATTAAAATAGCATCGAAAATAAATTGCAAATAAAATAAAATAATATGAATCAGAGTGGCAGATAGACCGATGAGTAAACTGCCGTAACTGATTAATTTAATTAAAATGATTTCTGCACCATAAAGAGAATCATTTATTCATCTCTATATCTACTATATAGATCAACATGTACCAATATATATATATATACATATATATATATATAGGTGAGCCGGTTGCTAGATAGGAATATGCAGAGACCTGGGGTCTTCCTATTGCACATATATGTTGGTAAGCAAAAGAAAAAAAAAAAAGAAGAAACCACCAACATCTCTTGTAGGTAATTAATTATTTTATTTTCGCCTGAACTAAATGTCAGTTTATTTTGAAAACAGCGCTGATACATCGAAAGCAGCCAATATATGAAAGAGAAAATGAAATAAATCTTATGATTTCTACTTGAAATAAATACAAATAAAATGTTTTTCATTGTAGCCCCACACACCAAAAATGAAAGGAAAATCTATCCAGTCTATGTAGTCTGTTGTTCCAAAAATAGAGATGGTACCGCTTTTTAGCTAATCTATTGGAAATTAGTTTGGCTTTCGAAAAGCAAAACAACTTTTCCAAAAGCGATTTGAAAATAGAACACGCCCGTGTTGCTCGGTGTCTGTATCCATCAGATACATTTGTATCTATACTATGTATATGCAAGTATGCTAGCTCATGCATATATAGATAATCTGTTGCTCTCTAAGCTGGCAGCTGAAAGGCTTTCAATAATTTCATTCTTTTGCCTGCGCTTCTTTTTTCCCTCATTATCATATATTGTTGGATCGCTCTTGGCCCGCCCCTGTATATGGTCTGTGGTCTGTGCTAGTTTTGCGCACGTTCATTTCGGATCTGTTCAGATACATATAGTCGAGACGAGTTGTATCTGGGGAGCAACAGATCCGAACCGTCTGCGCTAGATGTGTCATCCACAATATTTTATGCTAATATTCAAATTCAAAATTCGAATGAATTCAAAAATGAAAAATAAAACTTTCACGCTCGAGCGGAGGCGGGACAAATGTGCTGCACACGGCCCCAAAACTGTTTCACTATATATAGGACGTAAGGGGATTTATATATACATTATATTTATAAAGTGCCTGTCTGCCGTCTCTTTCTTACGCTCTTCTATATATACACTTCGAGAAAGTACATAAGTTTGCCTTATTTATATTTATAAATTTCACTCGTTAGAATATTTAAGGGGCAAGAGTTTTTCTCTAATTCTTCTAGTTGATTTTTGAGTGAAAACTGAAATAATTTTCTTATCCATTTCCACTCAAAATAATTTTTTTTAGAATTTCGAAAATAATTTTTCTCAACCGACAAGACAAGCGATTTTCCCTCTTGATTGGCTCTGCCATTATAAATGAAAATGTTCTAAAAATATTTATATTGCAAAATACTTGATATTAAATTTTATTATTAAACTTTGTTTAAGAATCGTTATTTTTTTGTGGGTTACCTTTTTCATATTAAACATCTTTCAAATATATTTATATATATATGTTTTCTTTTTGAGATTTGGTTAGTAGTAGAAAAACTCGATCGTTGTAGAACTATAACTAAAAATTTGAATTTTAAATTGAAACTAAAAATGTTCTGAACCGATAAGTATCGATTAGAACTTAAAAAGATATTCGTTCGCTATTACTCTATATCTCTGCTCTTTTTCTCTCTCGCACTTTCAAACTTTTACGACTAGTAAGTGTTGTTGTAATACGTCACTGTTTTAGAATATATGGTAAGGATCCGTTTTATAAAGATAAGTGATTTTTTTTGTTGTCGTTGTATAGTATTGTTTTTTTGAGCATTCTTTGGAGTTTTCGAACACTGTTCGCTTACGTTTCATATTGGTGTTGTTTGTTGTTTTCGAACTCTGGTTTTTGGCTTTGCTTAGATCTTAGATTATTTAATCCTTACTTTTAACAGTCAGTTTGGCAGAAGACTCAACCTGTCCTGTAGATGAAGTGACGCGCACCGTGAACACGCCCGAATCTTCCTCGTAGGTTGTGCCAATGAGTAGGACGGCACTGTTGCCATCAAAGATCATCTGCAAGGCAATTTTAAAATCAAGATTAGAAATACATCGATCTATAGCTGAGGAATCCAACTACTACTATATCTATATAGTAGCGCAACCGACCTGGAAATCGGGTGTTTCTGGTATCAGTTGACCCTCGCGGAACCACTGCACACTGGTGGCCTTGACCTTGCCGGTGACGGTGGTCTTGAACTGGGCTGGCATTCCCTCGCTCACGCTGACATCCTTGAGGGCAGTGATGGTCGGTGGAGCATCCAGATTCTCGATGGGACGCACCTTCAGCTGAGCGCTGGTCTGAATGCTGCCCAGCTTGTTCTCGGCCACACACTTATAGGTGCCCTCATCCTCGGGGAAGGCCTCCGAGATGATCAGTTGGTAGTATTCGCCTTGGCGTGTCATCTGGAAGTAGCGCGATGGCTTCACAAAGTTCTCACCGCGCATCCAGCGAGCGGTCGGTGTGGGCTTGCCATCGACGCGACAGCGGAAGATCACTTTGCTGCCCTCCTCGACGGACTGACTCTTCAGCTGCTCCACAATGTGGGGTGCCTTTTCGCTGCCGGGTGTAGTGGGCTTGTCTGGCTTGCTGGCTGACTGCACAATGCAATCGCCATCGCAGCGTGCCTCGCCAGCGGCATTGACGGCAACGCACTCGTAGCGACCGGAGTCCTCGGCGAACGGTTCTATGATCAGCAGCGTGTGGACGCTGTCCTCCTCCAGCATCTTAAACTTGATGCTTGGCTGGATCTTCATGCCGTTCTTAAGCCAGTAGACGTCCATGGGGCGAGTGCCGGTGACCTTGGCATCGAAGCGAGCCAGCTGTCCAGTGGACACGGTGGTGCTCTGAATGGTGGTCACAAAGCTGGGAGGCTGGATGCCACCCTTGCCAGCACGTCGGCGCTCCTCGACGACCAAATTGGCGCTGCACTTGGCAGTACCGCCGCGATTTTCGGCCACGCAGGAGAACACAGCGGAATCCTCAATGAAGACCTGGCGTATGATTAGTATAGACTTGCCGCTGAACGTGTGGATCTGCAGATCGGGCGAGTTTTGGATGGGGAAACTCTCGCGATACCATTTGACAGTGGGCATCGGTTCACCCTCGAATTCTACCTCGAACTTGGCCTGCTCGTTCTCAAAGACGCGGCAGGGTTGAATCTTCTTGGTGAAGACGGGTGGCTTTGCCGGTTTCACGGGTCCCTTTACCACACGCTCCTGAATAGTGCCCTTGTGCTCCATTTCGGTGGTCTCGGTGGCCGTGATCTTGCGTGTGATCTCCAGATCACCCTGGATTTCCTTTTGCACCTGCTGCTGTTTGTTCATGTGAACCTCACGTCCGTGAACGGAGGACTCGGAAGGCTCAGCCACACCCTTTGGTGGTGCGCCCTTAATCTGAGTGGTGCTGGTCTGCTCTTGACTGTGGGGGAGGTTGTCTATTAAGTTAAGGGAATACTCTCGGTATATTGGTTAACTTACAGATTTTCCTCATAAGACTGGGCCATGCCCTTGGCAGCGGAGCTGCTGACCACCTTCTCTCCGGGGATGGCATACTGATGCGTATCCTTGCGTAGATTGGTCTCCTTGAGCAGCTGCTCGGTCTCTAACTCCTGCAGTTTGCTATAGTACTCGTCACTCTTCTTGGCCTTGACATTTTGCTGCCAATCGGGAGTATTGGGCTTGTATTGTTTGGGTTTGAGATGCTCTACACCCTTAAGGGTGTGTGCACTCTGCTCCGAAAGGTACTGCTTACGTTCATCGAAAACCTTCTCCAGCTCGTTCTCCTGGCGCTCCTTTTGGTAGGCAGCTAGCTCATAGTCATACCAGGCTACATTGAAGAATCATTGGAATCATTATGAGGTTAGTTACGTTCTAGGGAACACGATTATATATATAGATATCATATAGACATGCGTTTGATTTAAGTTAAAGCATTCTTGAAGCTTTGGCTTTTAGTACATGAAAGCTGGGTTAGGTGGAAAACAGATCGATGACTGAAAGTTACCGGTTAACCATGTTTTATGAGGTTCACAGAGGTTCTACAAACTCCTTTTCTTAACATAGTTGATGAAGACAGAGATTGAAATAATATGATCTGATAGCAAGAGTTTCGATAAATAGAGCTTAGACAGATAAATAGAGAAAGATAGGTGTATAGATAGAGAGAGAGAGAGAGAGAGAGAGACAGAGTGAGGAAACAGTAAAAGGAAGAGAGAAAGAGAGAGAGTCCATATAACACACACGAACAACTTGCACAACCATACTACCCATGGTCCTTTTCGTTGATACTTATTTTGATGGAGTCGAAGTCCATTCCTCTTCACCGCGCACACGATGGCTCCTTAGAAGGCACTTGGTGGGATTATTAGAGGGAGGATCATCGGGTATATTATTGTATGGGATTGGCAGAGTTTCTGTTCTACTTTGTCCCAAATTCTTGGGAACTACTTGTACTACTATATGTATATATAATCTATATGTTCAATTTGATGTATGTATGTAAATATTTACAATGAGTTTTCGCTGAGTGTTTCGCTAGCTAAAAATGCAGTATTCTGTTAATTTCTTATAGGCGTTATTTTCAAAAGTGATCTGTATAAAGTATGTGTTATATCTATCATCAGTATGGAGTATCATCGTGTGTTAACTGAAGCTGTATAGTAGTATGTATGGCTTGACTTACGACGCGGAGAGTTCTTTAGCACATTACGGTAATCATCGGAACGTGCCACAACTTTCAGTTCGGTCGAAGCAATCGATTCGCCCACAGAGTTGCGTGCAATAACCTCCACTTTGCCGGTATCATATTGACGAGTCTTGGGTATATCCAGATGGAACATGCCATCATTGGTCAGCTTGTAGCGGGAACCCTAAAAAAGACATTAAACCATTAACACATAGTTATATTTCGTACTAAAAGTGAAAGATAATTAAAGACCTAGGTGAAAACCTATGTCAAGAGTACTTTGAGTTAAACTCTTCGAGTTATACGTACATGAACCACAGTGTGTCCATTGATTAGCCACATAACGCGAGGACGTGGATGTCCTGTAACACGCACACAGAACCGAGCGGGATCACCTTCCTCAACAGTCTGGGGTTCCAGTTTGCTAACAAACATTGGCTTGGTTCTGGGCTTGGCATCGGGATCAGCTTCCTCCGGCACACTTATTGTATAGGGAAATGTTCAAAAATGAAATTAAGGATGTTCAGAAGGACTAGAAATAAATTCTCGTTACTTACACTTGCCAGGAGGCCTCCATTTCACGAATGCGATCAATGCTCTGCATGTGAGCTGGCAGCTGAGAGTCATAGACAATACCAGGCTTTCCAGATACCTTGATAACAGCCCGGGTCTCATCCTTGCCATACAAGTTTGTGGCACGGCAAACATATTCACCGCTATCCTCTGGATAAACCCAGCCAAAGTTCATGGCAACATAACCAAAGTCATAGATGGGTTGGAAGCGATTCTCTGCGGAAGCGAAGAAAAAAAAACAATTTTCAATGACGTCTATAAAGTTGAGATGTTAGTAAACTTACTGAAGAGTAAGGGTTTGCCATTGAAGAACCATTCGACCTTCATGTTGGGATCACCAACAGGCGCCAATTGACACTCGAACTTGGTCTTAGCCATCTCGGTCAATGTGGTTTGATCCTTGATCTGGGTGACGAATCGAGGTGGCTGCTTGCGATCAGGATCGAAAAGATCGTCCTCGGTCAAATGCACCTCCGAAGTGTACTTCTTAATAGTGGCCTCCATCTGAGTCAAGGTCTCCGAACGCTTCATGCCACGTGGCACTTGATTCTGCAGCAGAATTGTTGGCAATTCTAGAAGAAAAGACGTGAGGTGAGGCAACAAACTAGAATTAGGTTTTCCGGAAAAAAAAGGAAAACTTACTCTTGCAGGAGACGGTTGCCTTGGTACGGTCCTCGCCGTACTTGTTGACAGCACGACAGACATATTCGCCGGAATCCTCGGCGTATACATACAAAATGTCCAAGGATACGTAGCCCATGTCAAAAACGTTCCTATAACGATGACCCAGAGGTAGAGGTTTGCCATTGCGATACCATTCGACGCGCAGATTGGGATCCGTCTTGGGTTCCACTTGGCACTCGAATCGGACGGCCTCAGACTCCTCGGCAGTGACAGAGGCGATCTGTGTGACGAACTTGGGTGGTCCGAACTGCTCGTCAACGACCTTGGGAGCTTCAGGGATGCGTCCACGCTCCAATTCCTTCAGCTTCTCGGCGGTCATGCCCTCTGGCAGTTGAGATTCGTAGACAATGCTGTGCTTGCCCTTGCAGGTGACCTTGGCGGTGGTGGTGGCAGTGCCCCACTTGTTGGTGGCACGGCAAGTGTACTCTCCGGAGTCACGGGTATAGATGTAGTCAATGTCCAGGGCGATGAAACCAAAGTCGTTCAACTGATGCACTCTTGAACCAGTGGCCATGACGCGTCCATTGTAGAACCATTCGATGCGCATGGTTGGATCACCGACGGGTTCGACACGGCAGTCAAAGTGAATGGGTCCGCCCTCGGGTACATCCAGATTGTCCTTGATCTGTTCGATGAACTTGGGTGGATTTGGTTGCTCCTCATCAATGACAATCTCCTCGCGCTTGTGCATGCTCTCCTCCAGCTTCTGTAGGCTCTCTGTACCGGTGCGGAAGTTTGACGGTAGCTGCGGTTCCATGACAATGCCCTGGCGACCCTTGACCTGCAACTTGCAGGAGACGGTAGCCTCACCATGTTTGTTGGTGGCCTTGCAGGTATAGAGACCAGTGTCGCGCTGATAGCAGCCGGCGATCTCCAGGATGACGAAGCCGAAGTCGTTGATGGTCTTGATGCGGGAACCGGCCCACAAAGCCTTGCCATTGTGGAACCAGTCCACGCGCATTGAGGGATCGTTGATAGGCTGCAGACGGCACTCGAAGTGAGCCAGCGAGTTCTCCGAGATGACCATGTCGAAGGGAGTGGTGATGAACTCTGGCGGCTTGCCGGTGTCATCCTCGGGTACGAACTCGGTGCTGCGGGAGCCGAGTCCCTCGAGCTCTGCGATGCGATCGATGGTGCCCTCCATGCCCTTAGGCAGTTGGGATTCCATGATGATGCTGCGCTTGCCCTGAATCTTCATGGTGGCGGTGGTCACAGCCTCGCCATACTCATTGATGGCACGGCACGAGTACTCACCGGAGTCCTCGGGATACACCGGAGAGATCTCAAGAATGACAAAGCCAAAGTCGCAGAAGGTACGGAAGCGGGATCCCGCCTTTAATGGTCGTCCATTCCAATACCACTCGACCTTCAGCTTGGGATCATCAGCTGGCGTAATACGTGCCTCGAAGTGGGCATTCTCACCCTCCCTCAGATTCTCAATGTTCTCCAGTGGCACGGTGAACACCGGTGCCTTGCCCTTGGTCTCTTCGGTGGTCTCGTCGCGGGTACGTACCATGCTGTACTCGAGGTTGGCGATCTTCTCGAGACCGCCCTCCATGCCTCTTGGCAGCTGCGAGTCCAGAATGAGACTGGCCTTAGAGGCGCACTTCAGTGTAGCCCTGGTGACATCCTCGCCGTACTTGTTGTGGGCGCGGCACTCGTAGACGCCTGAGTTTTCTTCGTAGCAGTAAAGTATGTCCAGAATGACAATGCCGAAGTCGTGGAAGGTGCGGAAACGATGACCATGTGGCAGTTTCTTGCCATTGAAGTACCATTCGACGACCAAATCGGGATCGGTGATGGGCGTGAGGCGTGCCTCGAAGTGGGCGCTTTGACCCTCGACCAGCTTGGTGACGTCGCTGATCTGTGTGATGAACTTGGGTGGCTCGGCCACCAATGGAGCACTGGTGTCCGTCTGCTGTCCTTGCGGGCACTCCAGCTCCCTGATGCGCTGGAGAGAGTCGGGCTGCAAACTGTCATAGAAGACACCACCGCGACCACCGCAGTTCAGTGTGGTGCGGGTGAAGTCCTCGCCGTACTTGTTGTAGGCACGGCAGACGTACTCGCCGCTGTCGTGATCCTGCAGATAGGCAATATCAAGAACGACATAGCCAAAGTCGGAAACGGTCTTGATGCGGTTGGAGTGACGTAGCAGTTTGCCATTGTGGTACCACTCGACCTTGAGATCGGGATCGTTGACCGGTATAAGGGTGCACTCGAAGTGCGCCGACTGTCCGTCCTTGAGACCCTCTAGCGGCTGAATGTGTGAAGTGAAACGCGGCTTCTGGCCACGTGGCTTGTCCACGCACTCCAGTGTGCAGCTAATTTCAGCGGAGCCATACTTGTTGGTGGCACGGCAAGTGTAAGTGCCGGTATCCTCGATCTTGGTGCCGAGCACCTCGAGGGCAACGGTGCCGAAGGCGTAGATAGTGCGCACACGGTGACTAGCCTCCAGTACCTTGCCATTGAAGAACCATTCGATGACCATGCTCTGATCTCCAAGCGGGATCAGATTGGCCTCGTAGTGGGCCAGCTCACCCTCGCCGATATCCGCAATGTTGACGAACTCGGTGGTAAAGCGTGGAGCAATGCCTTGATCTGGCTGCTCCGGCTTGCTGCTATCCTTGCGCAGGGAATCCTCCAGATCCTGGATCTGTTCCAGGCCCTCAGCTCCCTTGGGATGTTGCGTAGATTCGATGATGTTATCCTTGCTGGAGCAGAATATGGTGGTGGAGGTGAAGGCCTCGCCAGCCCTATTGTAGGCCTTGCAAGTATAGATACCCTGATCCCTTGAGTAGACCTCAATCATGTCCATGGTGACGAAGCCGAATTCGGTGGTCATCTTGAAGCGGGAGCCATGCTGCAGTAGCTTGCCATTAAAGTACCATTCAATGAACAAATTGGGGTCCTCCTTGGGCTCGACATTGGCCTCCAAATGGATGGCCTGGGCTTCGCTCAAATGGAACTCTTGCTGCAATGGTTTGGTCCACACCGGTGGAGGATATTGGGTCTCCGGCTTGGTGGTCTTTTGGGCATAGCGATTAGCCAGCTCCGCTTCGGTTTCTTGTACAGCCTCTAGGCCGCTCTCGCCCTGCGGATGCTGCGTGTCCAGGAACATGGTCTTGCCACCGGTGCACTTCAAAGTGCCTGAGGTGGTGGCCGATCCCTTGCTGTTGGTAGCCTTGCAAGTGTAGATGCCGCTGTTCTCCGCATAGCTGTTGCTCAGATCCAGAGCGCAGTAGCCAAAGTCGTATATGGACTTGAACTTGGCAGCAGCCTGCAGAGGTTTGCCATTGTAGAACCACTCGATCTGCATGGTGGGATCACGGGCTGGTTCCACGTTGCACTCGAAGCGCACGCTGTCGTTCTCCTTGCACTCAATGTTGTTCAGATGAGTGATAAAGACTGGAGTCTCATAGGTAGGTTCCGGGGCCTCGGGACGAGCCTCCTTGGGTGCCTCCAGCTGACCGATACGAGGCAGCGAGTCGGGATGCAGTGATTCGCCCTGCAGCCAGTGACGATCCTCGATCTTCAAGGAGGACGTGGACACTGCCTCACCCACCTGATTGGTGGCCTTGCAGGTGTAAATGGCAGAGTCATCCTCGCGCAAACCATTGATGGACAGCGTCACCAGTCCAAAGTCGAAGGTGCTACGTATGCGGGAACCGGTGGTCAGTGAGACGCCATTCTTGAACCACTCGATGCGCAGATTGGGATCGGCGCGTGGCTCCACTTGGGCTTCCAGCAGCACGTGTTGTCCCTCATGCAGCTTGTCGTAGCTCTGCAAGTGGGTGGTGAACACCGGAGCCTGTTGCGGTGTGGAATCCACAAACATCTCGGGCACGCGATTCATGGCGGCCTCCTTGAGACGGATGGCCTCCCAGGACTCAGGTATCAGGGGCTGCCCATCGATATTGGCACGGGTCTTGACCTTCATGGCAGTGGAGGATACAGCCTCGCCAGCTTCGTTGTAGGCGCGGCACATATAAACGCCGGCATCCTCGGGCACGACCGCGGTGATGTCTAGGGTGACAAAGCCGAAGTCGTGGGTAGTGCGCAGGCGAGAGCCCATTTGCAGCTCTACGCCATTGATGAACCACTCAAACTTGAGAGATGGATCACCCACCGGCACCACACGTGCCTCGAAGTGGGCATGAGCGCCCTCCCAAAGCTCGGAGGGACCTGTCAGCAACTGCGTGAAGATAGGTTTCTCAAAGAGACGCTCAGGCTCAACGGGACGTGGTGCCATCGGTTTCTCCAGCTGATGGATGCGGCTGATGCTGTCCGGATGCTGGGTATCCATCAGAATGCTGGCCTCGGTAACCACACGCATCGATGCGGTGGTGACAGCCTCGCCCAGAGGATTCACAGCACGGCACATGTAGACGCCCTCGTCTTCCTTGCGGATGTGCGAAATGTCCAGCGATACATAGCCAAAGTCGTGCTGCTTGGTGATTCTGGAGCTGTCCTCGATCAGTTTTTCGTTGCGGTACCACTCTACCTTCAGGTTAGGATCGCCCACAGGGATCAGACGAGCCTCAAAGTGGGCCGTCTGGTGTTCACTAATGCGATCGATGTTCTGAAGTGGCTGTGTGAACACGGGACGTTGGCGAGTGCCGGGTGTCTCGGGCTCCTGGCGCTGGTGGGGAGTGGTCGATTCCAGCTTGCGAATCTTCTCGAGACCTTCGGGATGTTGGGTGTCTGAGATGATGGTGCCGCGAGCAATCACACGCAAATTGGTAGAAGAGACAGCCTGTCCCAGAGCGTTGACGGCACGCACAGAGTACTCTCCCGCATCCTCAGCCACAGCATGGGTAATGTCCAGGGAGACGTAACCGAAGTCGAAAGTGATGTGGAAGCGAGCAGCCGAGGGCAGTGGCTTACCATTGTGATAGAATTCAATGCGCAGATTAGGATCATGCACTGGTGCCACTTGGGCCTCAAAGTGGGCAGTTTGTCCCTCGTAGATCTCGGTTGAGCCACGCAATTCGGCGGTAAAGTGAGGTGGACCGACGGGATGATCACCAACTTCAGTGCGGGTAGTTACCACCTTCGATTCGAGCTTCTGAATCTTCTCCAGAGCATCAGGGTGCTGAGTATCCAGGATCATGCTGCGACGATTTAGCACGCGCACGTTGCAGGTATTGACAGCTTCGCCCAGAAGATTGGTAGCCTTGCACATGTATGTACCGGTATCCTCGCCGTACACATAGAGAATGTCCAGAGCGACGTAGCCAAAGTCATGGGTGGTGCGGTAACGATGACCAGTGGGCAGCTGCTTTCCATTACAGAACCACTCTACCTTCAGGTTGGGATCATTAATGGGCTCAACGCGGCACTCGAGATGGGCGTGTTCTCCCTCTTTCAAGTGTTCCAGATTGCTGAGCGGAGTCAGGAAGATTGGCTTCTGGCCCTTCTCCTCCACTTCCACCTTGGTTGGTGGTGCATAGTTCTCCAGCTGGCGAATCTTTTCCAAACGATCCGCATCTAGTGTATCCAGATCCAGTGTCTTGTTTGCTATAGGAGAAGATCAATTACGAAAAAAATTTTATTAGTTGATGTCTTTCTGATGGTTATTTCTGAAGATATGGCCAAAAATTTGTCAAAAGTGCCCAAAAGTGGTATTTTCAGCAAAATAAGCCCCACCCCAACTTTAAATTGCCTTAACTTGGATAAATTCCATCCGATTTTCATGAAATTTGTGTTTTTGTTTATGGTTTCGCTCCTAGTTAAATTCTACATGCAAAAATGCTCATTTTCAACATATTCATTTTTCAAACCAGTTTGACCATACTACTTGCATACTAACCTCTTGACAATATCATCAAAAATGAAAAAATTTTCGATTCCAGTTTTTTTACTCTAAACTATTCAAGGACCCTGTTAAACCACTAAGGTTTTTTAGCGGCGTTTGTGATATTAAATAAGAAATGCACGGGATGAAGTTCAGTTATTGTATCGTTTATTGTGCACTGTACAACTGTGAAGAACGTACATAGGCGTCTTGACACGGGTTGACGATGCGACTGATATGTAAGCGATGTTAAGAGACAATGTTTGTAATGCAGACAATAGAAAGTGTAAGAAGTCGCTGCCGATCTGCGAGGCTGCAGAACAGTTACAGAGAGAGAGAGAGCAGCGCAGTCGCTGCCGGCAGCCTGACCATTACAGTTTAACAGCTACTGAATCTTAGGCTGCTCCCGACAGACCCAAAACTAGCATTCTGCTTTTTATTTGAGATGTTTCTGATGAGAATTTTCCGAGATATAGCCAAAAATATGCAAAAATTTTCTCAAAAGCAGTATAACAACAGTAGCTGATCTTTGAAGATTCACAACATTGCAACCCCTGCGCCAATATAAATAAAATTTCAGACAATTGCGAAGATGTCCTTATTGTTCAAAATATAGTTTATTTATCGAGACATGGCTAAAATTGTGTCAAAAAGTGATCCAAAATGACATTCTCATTAAAAGTGAGTACTGTTAAAACTATGAAGAGCCATAACTTGGGCAAAAATCAACCGATTTTGATGAAATTTGTGTTTTTGTTTATGGTTTCGATAACAAATTAAATCTGCATTCAAAAACTTTCGATTTTCGACACTTTAAATTTTTCTAATTTTTTAACCAATTTTCCATACTAGCCCCTTGACTATATCATCAAAAATAGAAAAATTTTCGATTCCAGATTTTTGGTCTCAAATCGATTCTAGGACCCTAAACTAACATTCTGCTTTTTATTTGAGGTGTTTCTGATGGATACTTTTCGAGAAATAGGCAAAAGTATGCAAAAATAGTCTCAGAATACTTCAAAAACAGTATTGCATTAGTAGTTGATTTTGCAAAAGCAACAATAAAGCAACCTCTGATCCAATATTATTGAAATTTAAGACGATGACGAAGATGATCTTATTGTTCAAAATGAAGTTTATTTGAGGTGTTTCCGATAAATTTTTATCGAGATATGGCTAAAACTGTGCCACAAAGGGATTCGGAATGACATTTTCCTTAAAAGAGAGTCCTGTTCGAACTATGAACAGCCATAACATGGCCAAATATCAACCGATTTTGATTAAATTTGTGTTTTTGTTTATGGTTTTTATAACAGTTCAAATCTGCATTCAAAGAATATCCATTTTCGACATTTTAAATTTTTTTAATTTTTTGACCAGTTTTCCATGCTAACCCCTTGACAATATCATCAAAAATGAAATAATTTTCGATTCCAGTTTTTTTGTCTCAAATCGATTCTAGGACCCAAAACTAGCATTCTGCTTTTTTTCGAGGTGTTTCTGATCAGTATTTTGCGAAATATAGCCAAGAATGTGCACAAGTGGTCTTAAAAGTCATGAAATTGGTGTTACTATTTATGGTTTTGATTCCAGATTAATTTTACATTCACCGATTCACTTTAACGCGATTAAAATAATTCTTTTCACTTCTGCACCTTTTAATCTTATCTGTTTGTACTTTTCTAACTTGCAAGATCTGTTGGAGGGTTAACATACCTGTGACGTTTACAGCACAAGTCGTGACAGCTTCTCCAACGGCATTCTTGGCCTTGCACATGTAGGTGCCGGTGTCCTCGGCATGGGCATACAGAATATCCAGGGCGACGAATCCAAAGTCGTAGGTGGTCTTGAAGCGATGACCGGTCTGGATGGGTCTGCCATTGCAATACCATTCGACCTTCATGGTGGGATCATTCACTGGGATGAGGGTGGCCTCCAGATGGACGGGCGTACCCTCGTTGACCTTAGCATTGCGCAATGGGCGTCCGAACTGGGGACGTTCAGCATGGAACTGTTCCTCCTCGGTCTTGCGTTGGAAGCGCGAAGCATCCTCCAGATGCTGGATCTTATGCAAGGCCTCCTCATGCTGAGTGTCATGTATGATCGAAGAGCGAGAGGTCACATTCAAGGCAATCGAGTTGACGGCCTCGCCTAGCTTGTTGGTCACACGGCAAGTGTACTCGCCACTATCCTCTGCGTAGACGGTGAGGATATCAAGGGCTGCGAAACCAAAATCGTAGGTGGTTCGGAACCGATGACCGGTGTTGAGGGGCTTGCCATTGTGGAACCATTCGACCTTTAGATTTGGATCCGGATAGGGTTCAATGCGGCACTCGTAATGGGCACTCTGGCCCTCACATAGATTGCTGGGTCCAATTAGCTTGGTTACAAAGACAGGAGCCGTGGTTACGGTGTACTCCTCCTCCTCACGTCGCTGGTACTTGCTGTGATCCTCCAGTTGATGGATCTTGTGCATGGCAGCCTCGTGCTGCGTCTCCAACTGAATGGCTGTCTTCGACTGCACGATGAGGGAGGCTGAGGTCACAGCCTGACCAAGTTCATTGACGGCACGGCAGGTGTAGGTGCCGGAATCCTCGGGATTCACATACTTCATGTTCAAGGCGACGTAGCCAAAGTCGTGCATGGTTGTGGTGCGATTGGAGGCCTCAATGGGCTGTCCGTTGCGCAGCCACTCAACCTTTAGATTGGGATCACCCACCGGGATCAAACGAGCCTCGAAGTGCACGGCCTGGTTTTCAGCAACACGTACATCGCGCACCGGCATGGTGAAGACAGGAGCCTGCGAGACGAACTCGTCCTGCACGCTGACACGTTGACGCTTCGATCCGTCCTCGAGATGCTGCAAACGTGGCAGCGCCGTCTCATGCTGGGACTCCAGATAGATGGATTTCTTGGTGTGGACGACGGCAACGGCTGAGGTGATGGCCTCACCCACGGCATTGTATGCGCGACAGGTATAAGTGCCGGCATCCTCGGGCAGAGTAGCCATTATATCTAAGGCCACGAAACCAAAGTTGTTGGTCTCGGTGAAGCGGGAGCCCGACTTGAGTGGCAGATTGTTGTGGTACCATTCCACACGCATCGACGGATCCGAAACAGGGATGAGGCGGCACTCGAAGTGGGCACGCTGATGCTCCTTGATTTCGATGTTCTTCAGGGAGGTGGTGAAGACGGGCGCCTGTTTGGTGCTCTCGTCGATCTCTTCGCGGCGGCTGTAACGGGAGCGATCCTCCAAATAGTGAATCTGCTCGAGGCCAGCCTCGTTCTGGGTGACAGTGACAATTTGCTCGCTGCTACGGCACTGCAACTCCACCTGAGTCTCATCGGAGCCAATCAAATTGACGGCACGGCAGGTATAGATGCCGGAATCCTCAGCAATCAAACCAACAATGTCCAGGGCAACGTAGCCGAAGTCATGAATGGGGCGGAAGCGGTGACCCACAGTGATTGGACGACCATTCTTGAACCATTCCACCTTCAGATTGGGATCGGTAACAGGCTCAATTTTGCACTCGAAGTGGGCATGGGCACCCTCGCGAGTGTTAGTCAGACTCTTGGGGTGGGTAAGGAAACGTGGACGAATGTTAACCACCTCATCGACGTATTCGTTGCGACGATAGCGCGAGGAGTCCTCCAGATACTGAATCTTCTGCAAGCCCGACTTGTTCTGGGTATCAAGAATCAGATCGCTCTTGGCGATGATGCGCACGGAGCAGGAGGTGACGGCCTCGCCCAACTGGTTGCGTGCCTGGCAGGTGTAGACACCGGAGTCGATGGCATAGCAACCGAGCAGATCTAGGGCGACGTAGTCGAACTCGTAGGCAGGACGGAAGCGATGACCTGTCTTCACGGGTTTGCCATTGACGAACCATTCGATGCGCATGCTGGGATCTCCCACGGGCTGCAGACGGCACTCCAGATGGACATTGGTGCCCTCGACAGTCTCAATGTTGTGCAGTGCACGTGTAAATTGAGGAGCCTGCATGACAGTGATGTCCTCCTCGTGGTGGTGACGACGGCGAGAGTCCTCGAGCAGCTGTATCTGCTCCAGCGACTGCTCATTCTGAGTTTCAGTGACCACATCGGTGTGATCAATAACACGCACACAGGAAGAAGTGTGGGCAGAGCCAAGATGATTTGTGGCGCGCACAGTATACTCGCCGGAATCCGCAGCCGTGGCCTTGATGATGTCCAGGGCAACGAAACCGAAGTCGTAGTAGGTGCGGAAGCGAGATCCGACGGTTATGGGGCGACCATTGTGGAACCACTCGACGCGCATTGTAGGATCACCCATGGGCTCAAGACGGCACTCCAAGTGGATGTTCTTGCCATCGTGGATGGGCTTGGGGTCTGTCAGTGGCTGCACGAAGACGGGCTTTGACTTTGAGATCTCTTCAATGTCATACTGAGGCTCCACGAACTGCTTGTTCTCCAAGCTCTGCGTCTTCTCATACAGTCCGCGATGCATGCTAGATGTGTCGATGCTGGAACGAGCTGAAAAGAGAAGAAAATATTAAAGAAGGTCCGTCAACCTTATTTCAATTAAGCCTCCTTTGGAAGGTCTCGCTCATTCTTCCTTCCTTTGAAAACTACCTATGGGATTTTCTAAAATTATACTCACTTTCCACTACCATCGTTGCTTGCAATTGAGCTTCACCTAGCTTGTTTCTGGCCACCACAGTGTAGATGCCAGCATCCTCGGCACGCACTTGTGAAATGTCGAGAGCGACATAGCCAAAGTCGTGGTAGGTTTGGATGCGGTTGGCGGCAGTGATGGCACGGTTATTGTGGTACCATTCGATGCGCAATCCCAGATCGCTTTGAGGTTCGACGCGGGCCTCGAAGTGAGCACGCTGACCCTCTAGAATCTTGGTGGTGCCCTTCATGGGTCCGAGGAATCGAGGTGCCGGGGTGATGTAGGTTTCCTCCTCCTCGCGACGACCATAACGCGACGAGTCCTCCAAATGTTGGATCTTCTGCAGACCCTCTGGATGTTGACTGTCCGAGACAATCTCATTCTTCGAGATGACCGTCAATTGTGCCGTGGTGGTGTCCTGGCCCATGGCATTGTAGGCACGGCAGGTGTAGGTGCCGGCATCGTAGACGGTCAGTTGCTTGATGGTCAAAGCGACATAACCAAAGTTGTGATATGTGGTAATGCGGGAGCTGGCCTCCAAAGGTTGGCCATCCTTCAGCCACTCGACGCGCATGGTGGCATCGCTGATGGGTTCGAGCCGGGCCTCAAAGTGCGCATGCGCATGCTCTACCAAATCCAGCTGGTGCTGAATGGGCGTTTTGAACTGGGGCGGGGCAATGGCCTCGGGCGCCTCGTGGACGTGACGACGCTGCTGCGACTTGCGATAGTCCTCCAGCTCCTCAACCTTCTCAATGTAGCGCTGCTGCTCGGGTATGCCAAGGTCGGCGGTGACCTGGGAGCGCGAGTACACGCGAATCGTGGACTGACTGATGGCCTCGCCAATGCGGTTGACGGCACGGACGGTGTAGTTACCGGTATCCTCGGCACGCAGGTGCAAAATGTTTAGGGAGACATAGCCAAAGTTGAAGATGGCCGTGATGCGGGAACTGGCCGTGATGGGTAGGCCGTCCTTGTACCACTCGACGCGCATACTGGGATCGTTGACGGGCGTCACCTGTGCCTCGAAGTGCACATTCTTACCCTCCTCCAGCTCACCCATGTCGCGCAGTGGACGTATAAATTGTGGAGCTTGGTTCATCAACTCCTCGGAGCTCTCCTGGCGCTGATAGCGGGAGTAATCCTCCAGTTGATTGATGTACTGCAAGCTATTGGGATTCTGCGATGTTTGTTCAATGGAAGGGCGCTGCACCACCGATAAAATGGCGCGCGACTCTGCCACACCACTGGCATTACTGACGCGGCACATGTATTCTCCAGCGTCGTGGCCCATGATGCTCAGCAGATCCAGAGCAATGAAGCCAAACTTGAAGACAGATGTAGCGCGGGCACCTGCAAAATCAGTGATGGAATCATCGAAACAGGATATATATTAGTTCAGGATGTTCTTCACTTACTGGCTGCCAGCGGGCGTCCGTTGAGGAACCATTCGACAACCATGCTGGGGTCACCAACAGGTTCGATGCGCGCCTCCATATGGACCCGACCACCTTCGGTCTGCTGCACATTCTGCAGCGGTATGATGAACTGTGGTGGAGGATAGACGCGATCCTCCTCACCGGGACGTGGATGGTGCTTGGCGCGTTCCACATGACGTAAATAGATAATTTCTGGGCCAGGAATAGGCCTGTAGGTCAAAGATAAAATTTAATATACCAACATAAAATTTGAGAAATTGATTGACCCTTAAGATGGGAGGATATAGGAGACTTACTCAGGCTCGATAACTTTCGTTGGTCTTGGGAGATTAAGACGCCTTTGTTCGTGACTTGGTTGATCTCTGGGAACTTCGACATAGAGTCTTGCGCGGTTCGCAGTAGAACCGGCAATGTTTTGTGCTGTACATTGATACCAGCCAGCATCAGAAGCTTTCACCATGGGTATTTCGAGGCAGGTGGCGCCGCCATCGATGCCCACAAAGCGTTCAGCGGTTGATGAAATTTGGACGCCGTCCTTCTGCCAGGTGATGCGGGGCACAGGCGTACCGATGGCATTGGCACTCATGGTGATGGGCTCACCCTCGCGTACAGTCATGGTGCTGAAACGTTGAACAAATTGTGGTGCAACAACCTGTTCCTTCTCCAGCACGTTCAACTGCGCCTCGATGGCCACTTCGCCGGCCTTGTTGCGGGCCAGACACTGCACGGCGCCGCCATCCAAACGGCTAACGTTGGTGATCATCAGCGAGTGGCTGCCGGATTCGTTGACCAGAATCTTGTGCGAGGCATCGTCGCGCACTTGGCGTCCATTGATGAACCAAAAGACCTCCGGATAGGGATTTCCGGTGACACGGCAGTCAAAGCGAGTCATGCGCCCTTCGGTGATCTCGCGATCGCCAAAGGCCTTTGCGAAGCTGGGAGGCAATGCTTTGCCGCTCTCCAGCTGCTCGGCCATCGCATCGACGGGCTTGGGCTCATAGGCAGACTCCGCGGCGGGCTCCACAGCCAACACAGCCGAGGAGACGACGCAGCCTTGGAGATTCTCAGCCAGTAGCGTATAGTGGCCGCCATCCTTGGCAGTGGCGTTCTTCACGCGCAGAGTGGCCACGCCACTCGAGTAGGAGATCTCATACTTTTGGGAGGCCACCAACCGCTGTCCGTTGTGGAACCAGGTGAGACGTGGCTTTGGATTGGAGCCAACGCGAGCGGTGAAGACGGCATCAGAGCCCTCGATGAGCTTGGAGCTTCTGGGTTTCTGCGATATTTGTGGTGCGTGGGCAGGTCCCAGGTTGCGATCAAGCTCATGCGACAGCTGAGAGTCTTGCTCGTAGCCAGATCGACGGGTTATGGCCTCACGGAAGGAGACCTCACGCAGCAGTCTATACTCGAAGGTATCCACACGGAACTCCTCCTGAATGGACGTATAGGAGTAGCCGTTGGAGTAGATGTTCTTCTCCAGATTCTGGATGGGCTGCAGGACGGGCATTGGTGCGCCCTCCGGTTGAATGTAGACGCTACAGATGGCCTCGCCATATTGATTGCGTGCCGTGCACGTGTACTCGCCTTCGTCCCCAGGTCCGATCTGATTGATCAGCAGGGAGACGTCGCCAGTGGCTTCGTTGTAGCTCATGCGAAACTTTTGCGACTCGAGAAGTGGTGCACCTTTTCGGGTCCATGTTACAAATGGCTTCGGGTTGCCACGTAGCCTGCCCTCGAAGAGGGCGTTGCCTCCCTGGGCGAAGCGAGCGTTCTTAAAGATCTGTTCGAAGACAGGCGGCGAGATATCACCTTGAGCATAGACGTGTGTCAACGAAGGCGGTACATAGGAGCCTCCGATACCACCCTGATGTTGCACTGCAAGTGTAATTAAAATAGATATCCAAAATTTAACAATAAGTAAAGCTGAATTAATGAAAAATCTCGGAAATATGCTATGAATCGCAATGAGTATCGATGAGAGATTATGTTCACCAAATTAGCTAAAAAAATTTTAAAATATGCTAGTACTTTAAGATAATTTGTTAAGGTATATAACCAAAGTCACTTCTTATATATTCTATATATTTAGTATATAAATATATATACTATAAAATTAGTTTTCCTTTCTATATCATTTACTATATTTAGCTAAAGTGTGTCATTCACGCCTTGACATTTGTTTTGGTATTTTCCAATTGGCAACATTTGAGCGCCCAAGATAAACAATCAACACAAACAGCTGTTCGAATGCACTCTCTGTTAACTCTCTCTCTCTCTCTTTCCCTCACTCTCTCTCTCTCTCTCTGTCTCTGTTGTCTGCGCGTACTCTCGACGCTTCGGCTTTTTGTATAAGAGATAGCCGAAGACTCTCCTTGCTCGTTCTGTCATTCTCGCTCATCTACCTTAACCTCAAAATGTAAACAAACCTTGTATAAGAGTGCTCTTATACGCTTATACTCTCTTATTATGATATTGAGAGAGAGCGCTAGAGAGAGAGATGGATAAATCCATCTATTTACACTTTGTATGTCAGTTGCAAGTGTTTTCGGACAAGAAATTTTGGCAGCTGAATGGGGATTGTTTTTATAAATAGAATGTCGTCCACATATTTTCACTGTGATTAACAATTAATGTTTAAGTGGTGAAATATAAGCTGAATATGTACCAAAGAAAATAACATACTTATATGAATGAATCATATTTTCATATATTTTTCTAGCTCTATATGTTTTGCGAAAATTGTTCAGATATATTCTATAGATGCTTAGATAATAATTTTAATATATTGTCAAAGCGAAAAAGTATATATATTTTGCATATATCAAACTGAATCATCTGCAGATTTTGTATAGGATTCTGACTCATGAGCCTTGAAGATAAAGATATTTCTATATATATGTATATTTTACAAATAAAATATATTAGGTGAATTAAATTATAGTTATGTTTAATATAATTTAAAAATTTCTAGTTAAAGCCTGCAACTTTGAGGAAAATTTTATAAAATATCTGAATTTCCTCGAACAGCTGTTGATCATATTTTACACATAAACATTACAAAAATCTAAAAGATGTTTATGTGTATTTTTGTTGTAACATAATATATTTGTTTAGAAATCTAACACTTAAATAGTCGGTGCCAGGTGCTTGCAAATGTTTATATCGACTACATATAGAGAAACAAAATACCAGCTTGTGACCAGACATTTTGATGGTCGCATAACTATCTAATATACCATAAAATGTATTTGTTTATCTAAAGATCTTATAATTTTAAGTCTAGAGTCAAAAATCTATCATTTTTTTTTACAAAATATACATATTTTTTCGAAATTTGCTATTAATGAACTTCCTTAAGTTGACATAAATTTTCTAAAGTTGCTCCCTCTCCTGACAACCTTACTCTTAAATATCTATTTCCAGTGAAGTTGAGAATGTTATGGATCAGTATTTATAGCTTTGCATGCAGATGAATAGAAGCAGATGGACAGTATCTGGGCGAAAAGTGGATTTTCAGATTGACAGGCTGTGCTTGGAACAGTAAGGACTCTAAATCCACGGCGTGAATCCCACTGTTCGTGGCAGCAGTTTGCTCTGAATTCCTGAACCCGTTATGGGATGATTGGGGAGGGTTGGAATGGAGGACTGACCTCGTTGTTGAGTGGTGATTTGACTGCGTTGAACATGTTGTTCAGTGCGGCTAATCCTTTGCTGTTGATGCTGCTCCTGGCTGGAGTGGGAGTACTCCTGCGTGGAGTAGTGCTCCTGCTGCTGCTGCTGCTGCTGCTGGTACGGGTTCGGATTTTGTCGTTGCATTTTAAATCGTTATATATACACTATATATCATTGATGAAAATGACAACCAAATCGTTGTAGGCAGTGGGAAAACTGCACTCAAAATTGTGGAAGAAAACACACCTCTCGATCACTTTTTCTCTCTTTCTTTCTTTCTCTTATTTTCTCTTGATTTGCTTCTTCACTTTATAATTATATACAGATATTATCTATATTTGATACTTTCGCTTCTTTATTGCTGAAATTAAAAATTCAATATGATTAACTAGTGGAAAATGCAACAAAATTTTCATTTAATGCATTTTCACACATCGAACACTCGAAATTAGCCAATTGGCACTCGTTTAGATTTTCCACATTTTCTTTATTTTTTCGCTTTGCATTTTCTTCATATATTTCTAGCACACACTTGAACTATCTTTGTGATGTTTTTGTTGTTTTTTTTTTTCGATCTTTAATTTTATTCAAGCTGTATATATAAATTTCGATAGATATACACTTTGGTGTATCGAGAAAAACAGAAGAAAGCAAGAAGAAAGATTTCTTCATCACCATCATCCATCCTTCTTCATATTAATATTTCGTTTTGGCCTGCGAGGCATTTTCAACTATTTTTAGCACTTTTTCGATTCTTTCACTGCGAGCGACAGAAAAACACATACACCGTTACACACACACATACACACGCACACTCGTGCAGTACGAGTATCTTCTTATTTTTCACTCGTCTATTTATAAATTATGTATAATAATTTTCTGTGTCATTTCCCACACATTCGATATATATATAGTATTCTTTATATATAGTATTCTTTAAGAATTTTCACAAAATAATCTGTACATTATCTCAGCTAAGACAGGCTGTAATCCTTGGCCTGGATATCAAGTCAGGATAATGTACAGAATGCACAGCTGTTGCAGCAATTGGATACATCTAGATGTATCTATCAAATATTTGATACATATATTATATATGTATTTATTTCTATATGCATGTATCTATATCTATATGCACATCTTCACAGTCCATTCGTTAAATTGGGTGCGGACCCCACGAAGTAGCCGAAGATCGCGACGTTTCGAACCGACTCTATGCGATGCGACACGAGCCGACGCGACACGAACCGATGCTATGCGATGCGATCAGATTGTTCGTTCGTGGTTCGTTTTATTTTTAGATATTTAGCGCACTGAAAAATTCTTTCGGAATTTTCAAAAGTGGTTACGAAACCAAATCACACAATTTTTCATGAACAGATTTTCAATAGATTTTTCCACTAATTTGTGAAACACCAACTAAGATATCGAAGTAAACGCTTACTTTAAGGCGTTATCCTTGCGACGTTTTGTATATGCTCCGACAATTATTTCGTAAAAAAAACTCTATGCGAACTATATGGCTTTTTGCTGATATATATATATAGGGTATATATATATACCTTATATATATATATATGTACTTCTTTTCAAAATATATCTATTTTTCAACTGTTTCAAGTCATAATCCCCGAGACTGAAACCAAGACGTCGATCGTTTGTGAGGTGCGAGCGAAGAATGACAAAATATCGTTGAGAATGCGATCAAATAGCTGCAACGAGGCGCACAAAACCGACCCGAACATCTTCGGGAGAGAGAGAGCGCGACACGAACACTCTCTTCGTCGGCTCCACATGAGATATTTTTGCACTTTTCACAGTTGCTCGCTGTGGTTGCTGGTGTTGTTGGAAAATGCGATGCGAGAGCACGCTCCTCGATGCGCTACACTTGATGCGGGGGGCATATAAGTGCCTACCACAAACAAGTAAGTCGTTTGTTGAGCGGGGCAGTTAGGAGGTTGTTCAATTTGTTTTAATCTCGGAAACTGGCTCTACTGGTTGCTTCTTTTAATAGTAGACTAATTCTGGCTGAGTTTTCAGTAGCTTAAACATGTGTACTACAGGTGCAACACACACATACATTGTTGGTGCCAATTTCACTTTGCATTCTTGACTGCACTCTAGATACCCTCTATTCAGACTACTATCTAACCAAAATAAAAACTTTCAATATATTTTGTAGCACTCAATTAAAGCGACCATATCGCCAATTTTTCAATTTGTTCATCTCTCTGTCAATTGCCACTATTTCCCAACTATTTTCCTAGTCAAACTGCTGTGTATCTACCATTCTTCTAAATAAAATCTACACAGCATTTTCAGTTTCGAAAAAATTTGAACATTTTCATTTCCCTCGCTCTTGCTCACATTTGCTCTTCGTGCTTTTCGGCCAAATGTGTTCGGCTTTTGAGTAACTTGGCTAAATATAAATCGACTTATTTTTGACAAGTATTTTTCAACATTTTCGTGTTACATTTTTTATTTTTATTTTGTTTTCGAACGGAAATTCTAGATACTGTCGAAAAGTGGACAAAAAGTGCATATAATTGTCCAATAGATATTGATAAATTTCAGTTTTAATTTACTTATTAAAATTGGATTATTAAATATTAAGTGAAAATTTTTTTGAACACTGTTGCTTGTGTTTGCTTAATTTTGAAATTTTCCACACAATTTATTTGATTTGTCTAAAATTAAAACCGCAAAACACATTAAAATGTTGGCTCGTCTCCTCGTCGACATTCTGTACATACATATAAAATGATTATTCACTTCTCGACGACATCTGCCTTAATCATAGCGAAGAGCTGCTATATATTCGAAACTTTCTATTTCAATACTAGTAGTTATCGATAGCTATAAAATAATTGATGTTTTGGACTGAGTTGCATTTTGGTTTTAAGACCTTATTTGGCAGCTCAATACAGTGAGTCGCTTTTAGGCCTTAACTCCTCTCAATATGGCTTAGACGACCCGGTTAGCAATGGGACTTATTGCCAACAATTTGGAGACTACCTGCCAGCGAATATTTATTGTGAATCGTTGCGTTACAGTTATGAAATCGCGCACAAATTACACGTTGGAAACAGTTTCAAGCAGCTGCGTGCAGACTGTCAACTGAAAGATACAAATGTATCTATATCTCTAACTGCAGCTAACAGCGATAAGCCAAAGCCAAAGCCAAAGCCAAACCCAAAGTCAAAGCCAAAGAACTGTTAGCCGGTTCTGCAAGAAACCAACTTCACCGACTGCAGCGATGCGCTACAAAATGTATCTTGTAGTTTGGACAACGTCTGCCAACATCTATCCCCTCCCTCCCTTCTGACATTCATCCATCTAACCATACATCTATCCGTTCGCATGCTGTCAGCTGTGCTATGCGCTAGATTAGCTCTTTGGCTATCTGATTATCTGACAGACCATGGACCGTATCTTATCTGGCTTCAGATTAGGATTTGCAAAAAATATTTCTCTCAATTATGTCATACACATGGCATTTCGCCAAAAACAAAACAAAACAAAAAAAAAAAAAAAAAACGAATAAACATAATATTTGTTGCTTGCATATTTTAATTAGTATCTTTTAGTTTGTTTTTTAATTTTTAGTAAAAATAACTATAATATTTATTATAAAATTGAAAACTTAGTGTTTATTGTTATTGTTATTATTATTATTCTTGCTGTTGTTGTTGTTGTTGCAGTTGTTGTTGTTGTAGTTAGGTTAGTTCAGCTCAATTGGTGACAACTTGTGTTGGATTGGGGATTTGGAAGAGTAGTAGTAGTAGTAGTAGTAGGAGTAGAGGGTAGCTGCTGCTTTCAATTTACTGCAAACAAGAATAAGAACAATAATAATAAGAAGAAGATGTCATTTAAACAATTAAAGGAACATTGCACATACACACATTAAGCACACATGTTGAGTGATGAGGATGCAGTTGAGAAAATGAATGCGCATGCAGACGACCCCAAGCAAAGAGGAATCCCCACCCATATAACCCAGTCTCATATGCCTGAGATACATTTGTATCTTATTGCCACACAGCTGCTGCCGCTGAGTGTGTCTTCTCTCTGTGTATTTGTGCATTTTAATTCGGTTTGCCGCTTGGCATCAAATTTCGCGACCGATGCAAAACCATTCAGCAAACCCAGAAAACCGAAACGAAGCGATGCGAAATTGTTTTTGTTGTTGTTGCATGTGGCATGGAGTTAAGCTGCGCCTCAAGCTGCATGCCAAGCGGCAATTTAAGTATAAAATGTCCAAATGTGGTCGTTTTTCATATCAATTGTTTATGAAAAAAAACTTAAAACAGAGTATAACTTTATTGAAGCTGTCGAACTTGAAATACTCTTGCCAGGGAAGTGGGTGTTTTCAATACTTAGAAAAGAAGGTTTGATTTGCTTAAGCTTAATATATGAATTCCCATATTTAAAACCAATCGTGACTTTACTGTCCTGAACATTTCTGGCCATATATCTGTAAATTCTGATCAAAAATATAGCTTAATTTTCGAAAATAGGGTCATCATCTTCTTAGCCTCAAATTTCATGAAAATCTGTTGCACTACTGTGATAGTGTTTCTATGATATTTTGGTGTACTTGTTTGCACAGTTTAGGCTATATCTCGAGAAATACTTATCAGAAACACCTCAAATAAAAATCAGAATGATAGTTTATGGTCCTAGAATCGATTTCAGACAAAAAAACTGGGATCGAAAATTTTTTATTTTTGGTAATATTGTCAAGGGAAAATATTGTATGGAAAATTGGTCAACAAATTCGAAAAACTGAAAATGTCGAAAATTACAATTCTTTGAATGCAGATTTAAACTGTTTTCGAAACCATAAACAAAAACACTAATTTCATCAAAATCGGTTGATTTTTGGCCAAGTTATGAATGTTTATAGTTCGAACAGGACTCTCTTTTAAGCAAAATGTCATATCGGATCACTTTTTGACACAATTTTAGCCATTTCTCGATAAATATTCATCGGAATCACCTCAAATAAACTGTATTTTGAACAATAAGGTCATCTTCGCCATCGTCTGAAATTTCATTAATATTGGTTCATGGGTGGCAATGCTGTGACTCTTCAAAGTTCAACTACTGTTCTTCTACTGTTTTTGAGACTATTTTTGCATATTTTTAGCTTTATCTCGAAAAATATCCATCAGAAACACCTCAAATAAAAAGCAGATTGCTAGTTTTGGGAGCTAGAATCGATTAGAGTAAAAAAAACTGGAGTCGAAAATTTTTTTATTTTTGATGATATTGTCAAGGGGTTAGTATGGAAAATTGGTCAAAAAAATAAAAAAATTGAAAATGTCGAAAACCAATATTCTTTAAATGCAGATTTAAACAGGTATCGAAACCATAAACAAAAACACAAATTTCATCAAAATCAGTTGATTTTTGGGCAAGTTATGGCTCTTCATATTTCAAATAGGACTCACTTTTAAGGAAAATGTCATTTCGGATCACTTTTTGACACAATTTAAGCCATTTCTCGATAAATATTCATCGGAATCACCTCAAATAAGCTTTATTTTGAACAATAAGGTCATCTTCGCCATCGTCTGAAATTTCATTAATATTGGTTCATGGGTGGCAATGCTGTGACTCTTCAAAGTTCAGCTACTGTTCTTATACTGTTTTTGAGACTATTTTTGCATATTTTTGGCTATATCTCGAAAAATATCCATCAGAAACACCTCAAATAAAAAGCAGAATGCTAGTTTTGGGTCCTAGAATCGATTGGAGTGAAAAAAATCGGAATCGAAAGATTTTCCATTTTTGATGATATTATCAAGGGGTTAGTATGGAAAATTGGTCAAAAAATTAAAAAAAATTAAAATGTCGAAAACCAATATTCCTTGAATGTAGATTTAAACTGTTATCGAAACCATAAACAAAAACACAAATTTCATCAAAATCGGTTGATTTTTGGGCAAGTTATGGCTCTTCATAGGTCGATTAGGACTCACTTTTGAGGAAAACAGCATTTCGGACCCCTTTCTGAGACAATTTTAGCCATATCTCGAAAAATACTCATCAGAAATGCCTCAAATAAACTTCATTTTGAACAATAGGGTCATCATCGTATGACTCTCTTATAAGTATAGGTTCAGGGGTGCCTTTGTTATGACTCTTCAAAGATCAGTTACTGTTGTTATACTGTTTTTGCGGTATTTTGAGACCATTTTTGCACATTTTTAGCTATATCTCGAAAAGTAATCATCAGAAACTCCTCAAATAAAAAGCAGAATGCTAGTTTTAGGTCCCATAATCGACTAGAGACAAAAAATCGGATTCAAAAATTTTTTCATTTTTGATGATATTGTCAAGGGGTTAGTGTGCAAAACTGGTCAATAAAAGTCGAAATATTGAAAATGATGAAAATTAAAATTCTTTGAATGCAGAATTAATCGGTAATCAAAACCAAAAACAAAAACACAAATTTCATCAAAATCGGTTGGTTTTTGGCCAAGTTATGGCAGTTCGTATTTAGGATAAGGGTCGTTTTTAAGGAAAAACTCATTTTGGGCCCCTTTTTGATCAAGTTTTAGCCATTTTTACCTTTGTTTTAAATTTGCCTCAAAAATACACCAAGTAAATATTAGTTTTGGGTCCCTTTATTGAATGTTGTCAACGATATAATATAAAACATATTAATTTCGAGATAAAGATATCTTAGTACCCCCTGTGGATGTAACAGACCCTATGAGAAATGTAGTGTACGATAGTTTGAAAGAGTATAACAATTAGACAACAACAGATTTAGTCGCTGGAGATGATAAGTAGAGTGCGGTATCTGTTCCCCTCTCTGCCCCTCTCTGTGTTTCTATCAGCTCTCTTCCTCGGCAAATGAAAGTTGCAGTGTGCTGCGATGCGGTGCGTGCGGTTGTAATCTATATTTAGTGATTTTACATGCGGTGCCTCAAAAGATATTCGAAATATGCACACAAAAACAGAAATGTATGTATGTTGATATACATATATATTATATGTATGTTATTTATTTGTAAATGTGTGAGTTTTTCTTTGGGCATAGCCCATTTTAGTAGCTAGCAATTTTGCAACTCTCGACGATTGAAAATGTTATTATGCGTGGAAGCATTTAGTTTATGAATTATAAATAAAAGTTTACAAAATATTTTTGTTTGATTTACCTGCTTGTGGCGTCTTTGGCTGCTGCTGCTGCTGCAGCTGCGGCTCCTTGCCAAAGTCCGATATGGATACCGTCTTGGTGCTCACATAGCTGATGGATTCGATGGTCGTCTCCCACTTCTGGAATGTGTTGATGGTATCGCTGCGTAGGGCACGGGAGGAACCATTTCTCATGGGTGTGGAGCAGTGCAGTGATGTTGTTGATGTGGCGGAGCCCAGAGAGGAGCTGCCCGGTGATTGAGAGGCTGTTGTGGTGGATGAAAAGGAGGCGGATTTGCGTAAGGGAGACTTGTTGTGCTCCTCCTGCTCGGTTGTGACCTTGTCATCGTCCTCCGTAATCAGCAGACTCTCCGTTTGAGTGCCCTGATCTATAAGAAGAAATTGTATATATTACCATGTTGAAATTATGTTTAGAAAAGTAGCGCAAATTTATTGCTAATTGAATCCAGAAGAGTCTGTTAGAGTTTCTATTTCAATTAGCAAACGTTGTGTATAATTATAGCCAAAGAAATATTCTTCTTCTTCTTCGACTTCTTCTACTCACATGATTATAATTTGATTATACATAATTTCTGGCAATTAATAGTTTATTTACGAGCTGAGAGCATCTCGCATTTGAATGCGTATGCGAAATGTTTCGCTGAAAACTTGGCCTCGATTTTCGATGTTTGTTTTTTTGCATTCGCATTTTACAAAACTCCCTCCCCTTCTGCCTCCTTGCCACACCCTGTGGCATTTGTTGTTTAGCTAATTTACAACATGCGTATAAATAAATGCTGCTTGCCAAGATTTTCTTTTCGGCACTCGCCTTTTGTGTTCTCGAGGCAGGGTCAACGCGTGCCAGAGTATGTATAAAGTATATAAAATATAATGTATATATACTATATATGTAAAAAAATATATAAATATCAGATAGAGACTGTCTGTCAACGAGGATTATATAATTGAATTTGTGCGCCTGGGATTTCAATTTTTAGTTTAATTTGATCTCTCAATGTTATTTTCGCTTGCTTCCTTTGCTTCATTCTCGGCTAATTAAAATAAATACAAATGAAAATTTTAAACATTTGACATGCTTTGAAATTGAAGTGCTAAAAGTATTCTGGCACATTCTGGCCAAGAATTTGTATAGTTTTTCGGTATCCCACAGGGCCATGTTTTATTCTCTCAGTCTCTAGATTTTTATTGCAATTAACGTGGGCAGCAAAATATGTAGGAAAAACAATTTAACGATGCTGCTTTAATACTTAATATCAAAAATATTATTGTTGGCTTATATCCATCTCTATTTCATATACATATGATATATATATATATATATGTATATATAGTTATTAGCTGGTGACACTCATGCGGAAATATCTTATTATTTATATGAGACAAGTGCATTAGTCTCAGACTATATTTTTAATTATAATTATAAATTAATTATTAAATTTGAAAATTTCCTTCATTGCAGCTCCAATGTGTACTGAATTATTGCCCACATCCTGGTAAGTATTCGATTATCGTTTTATCTTAAAACGGATGGGACAGTTTTATTAATATTTTTGGTGGCTGCGGAAGTCTTTGATTATTTATTAGGGGCAACTGTCAGTCTCTTTGACAGTCTCTTGGCCACAAAATGCAAAATGCCATGAGGGTTTCAAATAGTTTAGTGTATATATTTCAAATGCAAAGTTGCCTTGGATTTGTTTTGGATTTGTCGTTTCGAATGCAATTAGAAAGCAATTTGAATGGCATAGTTTGTGGCCATATCAAATCGATTCTTTGGCCAACTCATCAACATTAATTGAGTTCAAGTTGGCTTAATATTTTTCATAAATTTCACAAAGATTTTACAGATGAAACAATTTTTCTGCCCTGCACATAAATCGCATGCCAGTATTGCCGAAAAAGATGAATGATTCAAAAATTGAACAGTTTTTTTTTATTTTTGAAAAATTTTTCAAATAAAGTTATGTTAGAGCGCATATGATTTGGCAATATGGAGAGAAATACTTAAGTAGCCTCAAAATACTTTTGTGTGATTTGCCCGTTGAGTTCACTTGTATATTTTTAGAAATTGACTAATTAATTTAGAAAATCACACAGTGAGTGTGAGTGGGAACTAAAGAAAATGTTTGTATATCTCTGTGACCATATTCATCACACAAATATTCTATTCGTATATCATTTGGTTTTTTCAATCTTGGTCGGTATGTTGGATTGTCGAAACTTTTTCTCGTGGGACATTTGCAACAAAATAACGCGTGGCAATAAAAATTTTCCGATATTTTTTTTTATTTGTTTTTGAATGTGTGTGTATTTTCTCTAAGTTTTCATTTCACCAGCTACGTAAATCATTGTTTTGGATTGCGAGAGAGTTTTTTGCTTGAAAAACATTTGCTCTTTTTGTCTTTTTTGGCTGTTTATACATATTAGAAGGCGTCAAGTGAAATTGGCAAATGTGCCAAAAAAAAAAAAAAAAAAAACATAAAAAATAAATAAATTGCGAATAAACATAAAATGATTCGTGTTGCAAAAGTTGGAATAGATTTTTCACTTATATAAAGTTTTTGATAATTTATGCTGACCGCACATCTGGCCAGATGTTGGCAGTTCTTTGCACAGGAGGCGATACATTTTTAATAATTTTTAAAATTTTCATTTTGATACAATTTTAATGAATCATTTAAATGAATATCTTGCCGAATTTATCGCGCAATTATAGGCACGAATGCCACCTCAGTAAATATATACAATTGTCGAACAAATGAATCAGAATGTATTTCGAATTTTCTCAACAATTTTCCCACTCAGGTGGTCTAATGATTTGAACAATTTGGCTCAAGACACCAAAAAAAAAACACGTTGGCTGATTGGCAGGCACTTTTAGCCCACGCCTTGGCCAAGTTGTAACAACAACAACCAAAAAAAAAAAAAAAAATGTGTGTCATACGCTGCTATAAATAAAGTAAAAAAAGGCAAAAGGTTTTGCCTTTTGGTCAGTGTCAAGGACATTTTGGACTAGTTTCTCTCTACACTCTATAACAACACCTTGACAGGCAGCCACAAAACACATACAGACTGTGTTTATGTCTGGGCCTTCTTTTATATTGTTTGAAATTGTTAGCAGTCGTTGCCGCTCACATTCATACAATTTTCTTGGCAAGCAAAATAGCATGAAAAACTTTTTGAAAATTTGCAGAGAAAAATAGATAAATAAACATTTCTCAAATTTAAATAAATCATTTATGAGTAGCCGCCACACAACACCACACCCATTTCTATCCATACGTCCATACTTCCATACGTCCATACATCCATATATTGCTATACAAACACTTCCATCCATTCCTTTGGCTCTACTCTCTGACCATGTCCACAAGATTCAGTCGGTCAGTCCGACGCCCACACACATGGCTCCCATCACTTGCCTGAAACAAACATTTGTTTTAGCTAAATTTTTCATCTGCTTTGGTCTGTTTTTTCAGCATTATTATTTTGAAAAGTTTAGTTCTCGGCAAAGAAGCAAAGAACCATCTGCCAGATGGCAGCTGGCGGCTAATTGGTTGACCCAATTTTTGGGTTTAACTAGTTGACAAGTTTGACCTCAAATTGCAGGATATACGCAGTCCGTCAATACTCTACCACAAATCTGTGGCAAGATATGAATAATAAATATTCAGCTGCAAGTGCCTCACACTGCCATTTCCACTTTATTATATAAACATAAATTTCTTGAATAATGCTATCCATTTGCCCAATTGTTTATCTTAGTATATACATACATCTGATTGCAATTAATCTTCATTTCAACTAGTTTTCCCAAGAAATCTTAAAATCATTTGCAATTTACGTTTTTAAGCAACAGCTGGCGCCATCTATTGTCGAAAATACTACGAAAAATCAACATTTTCAATTTAAATTTTATCAAATTCGACACAATATATATTTACTATATACCAGATATATATAGTATATTAGAGATTTTACGTTTTTAAATATTCATTAGAAAATTTGATATTTCAGCATAATAAATTTGATTCATCATAACCGATTGAAAGCATTTTATATCTTTTTTTTAAATGTTGCAAGCTAATTTGTCGGAAAAATTTTCCAAATATACAAAATTTTCACACGATCAGCGATCATCTGTCGCCATCTAGCGTCTACAATTAAGTTCGAAAGCTTTCATGCAGTTCGAAAGCAGCTTTTTCGAAGTCAATGCCACACTTTCACCATAGAGAGCGCTAGCAAAGCTTTTAATCGAAAAAAATGTTCAGAAAACTTTTGAAAAAATTCATAAATTTTGAATAAAAGTCGTTAATTTACCAATAAATAATATAATATAAGAATAAGTTTTAAAATGTAAATTAAAGTTTCCATTTTCGTTTCTTCAGGATAAATTTTTATTATGATTTTCGACAGAATAAAAGTAAAACACAAGTAATACTATAGCCCCTCGTTTAGGGTTTCCGATGTTGCAGCTAGTTAAGATCCTCTTTGATCGTAGGATGAGCAACAAAATAAATTTTTAGTTAAGGCACAAAAAAACACGCGCAGGCACTCATAAAAAAATGTTGAAAACTTTGGCATGAACAAATCATAAATAAGTAAATAAATATTATCGATATAGATGTTAAAATTACAAAATACATATGATATTTCAGCTTAATATCTAAATCCACGATTCGTGCTCGAAACATTCAAACTTCCACTAGTGCTGGCGGCGCCCAAAGGATTCGCTGCGCTGCAGACATAGCTGCCATTATCATCTAGGAAAAAAAAAGAGAAAACGATGAGAGATTATGATAAAAAGCGATTAATGAGTCGAAATGGGAAAAATGGGGGAGAATCTTACCCGGATAGGCCTGGGGCAACGTGAGTCGGCAGACGCCGTTCCGGTACTCGATGATATGATGGGACGACTGGCCGGGATGCGGCTGCAAATGGTTGCCATTGTGGGTCCAGTTGACCTGCGGCTGCGGATGCGCCTGCACAATGCACTCGAATCTCGCCGTGCCGCCCACGCCCACCGCAATATCTTTCAGAGGCTGTGCGGGGCAGACAGACAGGCATTTAATTATGTGGGTTAAACGGGAGGAAGGATTTACATTTCTTTTTTTGGTTGGGGTTAATGACTTACCGTTATGAATAATGGCGGCCTTTGTGCCTGCTCATCGCGATTCAAATGGGCATTGACGGGCTCCGTATTGGGCAATTCCGGCACTAATGATGGGGGGTCGAGAACCATTAGAAATTGCAGCAACCTCCATTAGCAGGATTAACACACACACAAACACGTACATATATACAAACACAACATAAAAACGAATTCGAAATAAATTCGAAATAACAGAAAAGCAAGCTAAAAATTTCATGCGAATTTCATTTGCTTGCAGTATTTCACTTTTCACGAATATTAACAAAACAAAATGCATGCAAAATGAACAAAACATCACTTAAATTCAAGATTAATCATGCGGTTCTCAAATGGTATTGTTAGAGGCACTCAGATATTAAGTATACGCATATCAAGTATACGCAGTAATTCACATACAACATGTATGTATGTACATGTATGATTGATGCTGATGAATCGGCGAGAACATTCTTTATAAGCACAAGTGCAGCAAGTCTAAGCCTAAAGTGGTGACAACATCGATTAGCCTCCAGCTCGGATTCGGATTCGGGCATTAGAAGCTATTGAAGCAACTGGGGGCAGTACCTGTTCGGACGAGCTGCTCGGGCGGCAGACGTGGCGCCTGTGCGTGGTGCAGCCGATCGAGATTTATGTCGAGGCAGTGTCCACTCGGCAGACTATAACGCTTGTGGGCGAAACGCGGTGTGGATAGTGATGACTTGACCCGCGGACTGAAGCTGCGCCGCTGCAGCGTTTCGCTGTCGGAGCTGTAGCCGGCGGTGCGTTCATGTCTAACGGGTATGATGAGTTCATTGCCAGCGGCAAGCTTTAAGGGATACGGTGACTGGCTGTCGGGGATGCCCGACTTGGAGTTGCTGTTCCATTGGCTGCTCACAAACTTGTGACCCTCGCCGGGAAAAAGTATGCCAAACTCGTAGCCAAAATCATATTTGAAATAGATTAAACCGGTATTGGGATCGACGCATTTGGTGCCTGATTTCAGTTTTGGATGTGGTAAGGGTTTCGATACAAAGAGAGAGAACTTATCGATAACATGTACAAAGAACAGAAGTAGTAGTAGTAGTAGTTATAGGGTTATATCCCTATATATACGTATAACGGTTAGTTTCAAGGCACTTAACGAAAATAATTAAAATATTCAAAATCTGCAATTTTCAATCCCAATTTCAATCTTAACTTTTTCAATACCAATTCCAATTCAAATATAAAAATTATAATTTTTAATTATCATATATATTATTGTAAATATATAGATTTTTTTTTTTGTGGGGTTGGGGGAAAGAGAGGTTAACTATTGAATTGTTGGACTTACCGTATTGGGAGACACGGGATTCATCCCTATAGGCTTGTGGCTGGTTGCTGCCCTCGCTAGGTGCCCGTCTGAAGCCTGGACGGATACCGTTCGAGCTGCTTTGTTGTTGCATATCTCGGCTAACATCTTCGATGAACTGATGTGACTTCTGCAGGAAGGTCGAACCCATCCGTTTGCCCTGACCCTCCGCCTGCTGCTGCAAGCTGTTGTAGCCATAGCGACGTGGCAATGTAGCACCTCTGATCTGTTGTTGATTATCGAGCTGATCCTGGCCGTACTGCTGCTGCAGTGTGGAGTTGCGGTTTAGGGACTGTGTGCGATGTGAGGTGGTGACCGTGCTGCCACCGCGTTGCTCCTTGCGCAACGTATTCACATCGACATGGATTTTGCTGGGCATCTCGGGGCCACGATCGAACTCCATGGGGGACAGCACACGCTCGTAGCTGCGTGGCAGGCTGCAGGAGCGACCTGAGGTCTGAGGCGCCGCCACACGTCGATAACCTTTGGTGTAACCGTCGCCATAGGGAGACCACAGTGGCTGTATTCTGGCGCCTTCCACCTCGCTCTCGTAGTCGCTCTCCCGGAACTCGCCGGGGATGAATTTGGTGGGGGTTGCCGGTGGTGGCAGATGTGATTGACGCGAGGGAGTTCGACGGCCAGCTGGACTATATGGGAAGGGTTCCAGGGGTTGCTGCTGCTGCTGCTGTTGGTTATCAAAGTGAATCACTCGCTTTGTCTGCTGCATGTTGACCACGCGCTGGGAGCTCTCTGTGGACTCGTGCATCTGCATCACATTCTTCGTCTCGTGGGCTACCTTGGCCGTGTGCATTGGTGCTCCTGCTACCGCATTGTAATACATTGTAGGTCCTCCACGTGGCGGTTGCTGTTGCTGTTGCTGTTGTTGCTGCTGCTGCTGTGTGGCAGCTATGAACTTGGCTGCCACTGGTTTTGGCTTGAAGACCTGCTGCTGTGTTGGCAACTGCTGTGATTTATATTGCTTGGAGCTGCTCTCGGTTTTGATTTCATGGCGTATCTCTCTGCCAATTGGCTCGAATTTGGGACGCGCATAGCTTCCCAGCTCTGGTGGCGTTGGCTCAAACTCCATGGGCGACGGTGTCACCACCACCACCGGCGATTTGTGTCCGTTAGCGATGTTGGTGCGTGGCGTCGGTGTCGGTGGAAAGACCACCCGGTAGCCCTTGATATCGGCATCGGATTCATTGGCACGCGACACCGAACGGAAACGTTCGTCCACCTCGCTGCTGTAATCACTATACTCTGCAGCTGGTGTCCTACGCTGTGCGGGCACAGGGTTCGGTGTGACCAGCGGAGTCACATTCGATGTGTACTTGGTCTCATGGTGGTGGTGGGAGGAACTGCTGCTCTGCTGCATGCTTGACGAACTGTATTTGTAATTCTGTAAACGAAAATTAGATTTCGAAATTAGATTGGTAATATAATATGAGGACAAAACATATAAATGCAGAACTGAACAAAAGAGAAACGTGTTAAAGCGCGAACAGATGCAGTAATGCGAATTACTTTACAACAATCATTATTATTTAGTTGTAATCAATCAGTTTTTGTTTCAATTTATCAGTCAATTGTTCGGTGGGTAGTTAAAATCCAAGTCAATCAATTAGACATGTAATCAAATATTACCAATCAATCAAATTGACGATCACTTGATGTATAAAAAATGTTGAATACACAATCAATCAAACAGCAATGTATTATACACACATTAATTTATCTAACAGTCAAGCAATTGATCTTTATCAGAGTCTGTCCGTTTTTTTTGCAATTTACACACAGTCAATCGTCAGTCAGTAGAACAATATATTGATCAATCACGCAGTCAATCAGTTATCAATTTGGCTATTATTCAAGCAACTAATTTCAGTTAATTTTTACATCAATCAGTCAATAACTTAATCATATCTTATTATGTATTAGCCAAACAAACAAACAAATAAAGCACGAGCAAACGATTGATTAAAATGACAGATGATTGATTGATAAATTGAATGATGAATTAAATAGATAAGACAGAGACACTGAGTATAGGGTTAAAGGGCAAGCGAACTTATGCAGATGGTTAGAGTAAGAACAGTGTACAACAAAAAGAGAGCGAGCGAGAGACAACACTATGATTGAAATGTGATTGATGCCACATTTCCAAGTGCTACACATACAACAACGACAACAACACATAGGTATGTTAAGAAGTGAGAACCTTCGCCTCCTGGCTGTAGCTCGACTGTTGCTGCTGCTGCTGCTGTGGAGTTGCCTGTGGTGTAAAGTAGATTGGAGCTGGTGGCTCCGCCTGCAGCTTGGTCGCTGCTGGACCCGTTGTGGTGGATGATGACTTGGTTTCATAGAAGCTGGTTTCGGATTTGCGGTAGCTGGAGTGCTCCTCAGTGTCGGCAGCGTATCCGCTCGACTTGAACGAGGACTCCATGGTGGTGGCCTGTTGCTGACGAGCACGCTGTGCCGGCTCATCCGACTCGCTTCCACTGTACTTGTAGCGGTCGCTCTCGTAGTCGCTCTCGTAAAGCTCCTTGACGTTCAAGCGACTGGGCAATACCGGAGGCGGTGGACGATAGACAGATCCATTTGACTTGGCCGGTGGGACAACGGGTGTCAGAGTGGGCACTGAGTGGGGCAGCACCTTGCTGGGACCCTGTGTGAGACTCTGTTCCAATTTCTGTTCCATACTTTCAACCAGTGACTGGCGACGCACTTCCTCCTGCTGCGGCTTGGGAGCAAAGCAAATCTCGGGAGGAGTGCCTGGCTCCAGTTCGATGTTGACCAGACGCGTGACTGGCGCTGGAACTGGAGCTGTCGTGGGTATGCTCTTGGCCACCTGCTGCACAAGGAAGGGCGCATTCAGCTCCTTTGTGGGCGTGGGTGTTGGCAATTTGGTGATGTTCGTCTGCTCCACATCGCTGGAGAAGCTGCTAACACCGCTGGGTGTCCACAATTTGGACATGGCCACGCCCTCGGCCGATGGCTTCGGTGACGGCGAACGCGTGTTCTGCTGTGCGGGAGTAGCTAGCGTAGCCGCCGGACGCACAATGGGCTGACCATACTCAACTTTCACTTCCTTGGTCATGGTGGTCTCGTGCTGTACACTCTGTAGATTCAGTGGTGGTGGAAAGACCGGCACTCCACCCTGTGGTGGTGGATCCATGGGTTGCACCTCCTCCAGTATCTTGATCTTCTCCTGAATCTGTGGCTGCTTCGGCAGCTGCACATCAGACTTGGGCGAGTAGCAGAACTCTGGTGGAGCACCGGGGATCAGGTTTAGGCTACGCAGCTCCTCAGCGAGGGTTTGTGCTTGCGGCTTGCGTACCACCGTCTCGAGTGGTTTAAAGGCCAGTGGCTTGGGTCGTTGGGTGACGGTTTCCTCATCGATCTTTTTGAAGTACTCAAAGGAGGAGGATGAGGTCTTGTGCTCCGTGTTGCTGCTGCTGCTGCTCTCGTATCTAGTATTGATCTGCGTTTGCATTTGCGGTGGTGCGGTCTGTGTGGTTGGTATGTATGTGGGTTGCTCGGTTTGGGGTTGAGGTTCATGTTGTGACTGTGGTTGGCCAAAGGTGGTGGCCACCACTGGCGTACAGGGCTTAGGCGGCACTTGAGGTGGAGTTCGGACAACGGTCTGTGTTTCGGGCAGTTCCAGGCTGGCAGTGGTATTCAGTGGCGTGTTGGGTGGTGTCTTGGGTCGCTGTGTCAGCTCGGGCAGGTCAAGGTAGGTCGATTTGTGCTCTAGACGCATGGTTGCCTCGGTGGTGCAACGATGCTCAGTGATTACTTTCGACTCGGAGAGGCCATGAATATCATTGGCAGTGGTATCGGTGGTGGTTGCATCGGTCTGTTCGCTCTGATAAGATTGTGGTTCTTTAGCGAACTGTTACATATATATAATGACGATATGGGGTATGTTTATTTGTATATGAGAGAACCCATGTTTGAATGAGGCATAAAAAGCAAGACAGGAACAAAACAACGTCGATATCATGAGAGAAGAGAAAATTCAACAAATATTTGTTGGTTTATTATAATAGTATAATATTCAAATGAGAAACGTAACAAATTCGAGAAGAATATATAGTATATAGCATATAGAGTATATAAAGTATACAGTTTAAAGACAGTTCCAATAGTGAGTTATAGAAGAGAAGTTGTGAGGGAGATAGTTTTCGTTGCATTTGTATTATTTTTGGTGGATTAGATTTAGATATTGAGCACATGCAGACTTACTTCAGTTTTGAATTCACTCGCCGGCGTCTCATAGACAATCGTCTTGACCACCTCCTGCATCCGCTCCGGCGATGGCTCCAATATCGCGCAATCGGCGATGCTCTTCGCCTCGCCCCCAGCATTCGTTGCCTTCACCATATACTTGCCCGAGTCAGAGGTTTGGGCTGAAAAGGGGAGAGACAGAGAAAAGGACATCGATTTTTTTCAGAATTTTATAAAAATTTTAATTAACTATTTTAGTACCATTCGCTTAGAATTACATTATATTTAATATAAATATAAATGTTCATTAAAGCAAAATATATTAAAAAAATATTTTTTAAATTTCGATCGCCAAAAATTTAATTTCAAATATATTATATTTTTTATATAATATAAATATATATTAAGACATTTCAATTGAAAAAATAAATTCATTTTTATTATTAAAATTTTTTTTTTTTTTAATTCTAATGATTTTTAGTTGAAAGTGTTGCTAACAAAACTAAAATATATTTACTTATTTATCAAATCAAAATAAAATTTAACTTTAAATTAATTATCAAATTGCCAAGGTTTATTGAGATATTTGTAATTTTCTTCTCTTCATTTATATATATTTCTTTGAAAACTTACCCTTCTCAATGATCAACTTGTGTGAGTTGCCCTGGGCAAGCAATCGATGCTCGGATATACCGGCCTCCTTGATGGGCTTGTCGTCCTTCAGCCAGCTCACCGTTGGCTCTGGCAGTCCTGTCACCTCCACTTCCATGATCAGTTTCTCTCCACGTTTGCTTACCTGTGCCTGCAAGCGTCTGCCAAAGACTGGTGGGAAAATGGTCTCTGTTGAGAAAGAAAATTTAGGAAGAGTTTAAAAATCTACGGTCCATATGTTGTGGCTACCCACATTCAATTAAAAAACAGAAGAGAGAAAATTTTTTATTTTGCTTATTCAAAAAAAATAAATAATAATGTGTTTTTCTCTTTTCTATGTCATTGCAGCAGATCTTGAGGATTGCCAACAGCGTTCTTTAAACATAAATAAAATACTAGAACGTATGTCCCGCCACAACACAGCAATCAGCGCTAATGAGTAATTCGCGTAGACAGCTAGCAGTAAAAACACACAAATGAAATTAACAAAAAAAAAATTTTTTAAAATCAAAAAGAAGGAATATTCATGAGAAACAGATTTCAGCGTCGGAAACTACACAAAAACCACACAAGACGACGACAGCCAATCCGTAAGTTCATTTAACAACATCTTTACATAATTTTTGAGCATTTATCAGACACAATTTTACCCCTCAACACAAATCATTATTTATAAAAATTGTATAAGAAGAATTCGACTGCCTTGATGCTTGGATTTTCCCCTTTTCCGCAAAAGAAAAATTCAAAATCTAAACAAAAACCGCAATACGCCAACTAGAAACTCATCAATATGGCAAAAATACTGCCCATTGACGTTTTAAGATCTATTGACGCCCCGACAATGACACTTTAATGCTCCCAGCACTGACTGATGAGTCTGAAATACATATTTACAGCAATATACAGTATATTGACACTAGATATGGGCCATATGCCAGAGGAATGACCTACATAGTATCTTTTACTACACTGCTTACTTCACAAAAATTGATTGATAATCTGACAACTATTTGTAAAGCGAAAAAGATTTAGAAATGCTCAGAAACCAAGATAGTTCGGGATAAATTTTAAGCTGACTGAAAATATAATACCTAGCTATCCTATATGATAGTTTAATCAAAATCGGTTGATTTTCGGCCAAGGTATGGCTGTTCATAGTTCGAACAGAAAATGTCATTCCGTATCCCTCTTTGACAGAATTTTAGCAATATCTCGGAAACTACTCATCAGAAACACCTCAAATAAACTTCATTTTGATAAATAGGGTCATCATCGCCATAGTCTCAAATTTTATAAGTATAGGTTCAGGGGTGCCTTTGTTATGACTCTTCAAAGATCAGTTACTATTGTTATACTGTTTTTGCGGTATTTTGAGACCATTTTTGCACATTTATGGCTATATCTCGAAAAGTAATCATCAGAAACTCCTCAAATAAAAAGCAGAATGCTAGTTTTAGGGCCCATAATCGACTAGAGACAAAAAATCGGATTCAAAAATTTTTTCATTTTTGATGATATTGTCAAGGGGTTTGTATGCAAAAAGTGGTCAAAAACCTCGAAAAATTGAAAATGTTGAAAATGAAAATTCTTTAAATGCAGAATTAAACTGTTATTAAAACCATAAACAAAAACACAAATTTCATCAAAATCGATTGATTTTTGGCCAAGTTATGGCTGTTCATAGGTCGATTAGGACTCACTTTTAAGGAAAACAGCATTTCGGACCCCTTTCTGAGACAATTTTAGCCATATCTCGAAAAATACTCATCAGAAATGCCTCAAATAAACTTCATTTTGAACAATAGGGTCATCATCGTATGACTCTCAAATTTTATAAGTATAGGTTCAGGGGTACCTTTGTTATGACTCTTCAAAGATCAGTTACTGTTGTTATACTGTTTTTGCGGTATTTTGAGACGATTTTTGCACATTTATGGCTATATCTCAAAAAGTAATCATCAGAAACTCCTCAAATAAAAAGCAGAATGCTAGTTTTAGGTCCCATAATCGACTAGAGACAAAAAATCGGATTCAAAAATTTTTTCATTTTTGATGATATTGTCAAGGGGTTTGTATGCAAAAAGTGGTCAAAAAACTCGAAAAATTGAAAATGTCAAAAATGAAAATTCTTTAAATGCAGAATTAAACTGTTATCAAAACCATAAACAAAAACACAAATTTCATCAAAATCGATTGATTTTTGGCCAAGTTATGGCTGTTCATAGGTCGATTAGGACTCACTTTTAAGGAAAACAGCATTTCGGACCCCTTTCTGAGACAATTTTAGCCATATCTCGAAAAATACTCATCAGAAATGCCTCAAATAAACTTCATTTTGAAAAATAAGGTCATCATCGTATGACTCTCAAATTTTATAAGTATAGGTTCAGGTGTGCCTTTGTTATGACTCTTCAAAGATCAGTTACTATTGTTATACTGTTTTTGCGGTATTTTGAGACCATTTTTGCACATTTATGGCTATATCTCGAAAAGTAATCATCAGAAACTCCTCAAATAAAAAGCAGAATGCTAGTTTTAGGTCCCATAATCGACTAGAGAAAAAAAATCGGATTCAAAAATTTTTTCATTTTTGATGATATTGTCAAGGGGTTTGTATGCAAAAAGTGGTCAAAAAACTCGAAAAATTGAAAATATCGAAAATGAAAATTCTTTAAATGCAGAATTAAACTGTTATCAAAACCATAAACAAAAAGACAAATTTCATCAAAATCGATTGATTTTTGGCCAAGTTATGGCTGTTCATAGGTCGATTAGGACTCACTTTTAAGGAAAACAGCATTTCGGACCCCTTTCTGAGACAATTTTAGCCATATCTCGAAAAATACTCATCAGAAATGCCTCAAATAAACTTCATTTTGAACAATAGGGTCATCATCGTATGACTCTCAAATTTTATAAGTATAGGTTCAGGGGTGCCTTTGTTATGACTCTTCAAAGATCAGTTACTGTTGTTATACTGTTTTTGCGGTATTTTGAGACCATTTTTGCACATTTATGGCTATATCTCGAAAAGTAATCATCAGAAACTCCTCAAATAAAAAGCAGAATGCTAGTTTTAGGTCCCATAATCGACTAGAGACAAAAAATCGGATTGAAAAATTTTTTCATTTTTGATGATATTGTCAAGGGGTTTGTATGCAAAAAGTGGTCAAAAAACTCGAAAAATTGAAAATGTCGAAATTGAAAATTCTTTAAATGCAGAATTAAACTGTTATCAAAACCATAAACAAAAACACAAATTTCATCAAAATCGATTGATTTTTGGCCAAGTTATGGCTGTTCATAGGTCGATTAGGACTCACTTTTGAGGAAAACAGCATTTCGGACCCCTTTCTGAGACAATTTTAGCCATATCTCGAAAAATACTCATCAGAAATGCCTCAAATAAACTTCATTTTGAACAATAGGGTCATCATCGTATGACTCTCAAATTTTATAAGTATAGGTTCAGGGGTGCCTTTGTTATGACTCTTCAAAGATCAGTTACTGTTGTTATACTGTTTTTGCGGTATTTTGAGACCATTTTTGCACATTTATGGCTATATCTCGAAAAGTAATCATCAGAAACTCCTCAAATAAAAAGCAGAATGCTAGTTTTAGGACCCATAATCGACTAGAGACAAAAAATCGGATTCAAAAATTTTTTCATTTTTGATGATATTGTCAAGGGGTTTGTATGCAAAAAGTGGTCAAAAAACTCGAAAAATTGAAAATGTCGAAAATGAAAATTCTTTAAATGCAGAATTAAACTGTTATCAAAACCATAAACAAAAACACAAATTTCATCAAAATCGATTGATTTTTGGCCAAGTTATGGCTGTTCATAGGTCGATTAGGACTCACTTTTAAGGAAAATTCCATTTCGAACAGAGTTTTAGCCATATCTTCGAAACTACCCATTAGAAACACCTCAAATAAACTTTATTTTGAACAATAGGGTCATCATCGTCAAAGTCTCAAACTTTATAAATATTGGTTCAGGGGTGGCATTGCTGTGACTCTTCAAAGATCAGCTACTTTTGTTATACTGTTTTTGAAGTATTTTGAGACGATTTTTGCACATTTATGGCTATATCTCGAAAAATAATCATCAGAAACACTTAAAATAAAAAGCAGAATGCTAGTTTCGGGTCCTAAAATCGATTAGAGTCAAAAAATAGATGTCGAAAAATTTTCGACATTTTATGATTTTGTTGAGGGGTTGGTATTAAAATCTGGTGTCCTTTTCCCATTTATCTTGGAACCTAAAAATTTTTGGCATGAATCTTCTTAAGAATCAATCCTTTATTTGATTTCATTTTATATATTATTCCCTTGTCAGACTTATTGCTTATTACTTTTAATCTATAGAAAAATATACTTTTTATTCTATTCTTTCATTTATACTTACTTTTCACCACCAAATCCGCGGTGCTTGTCGATTGTCCCACTGTGTTGGAGGCGGTGACCGCATAGCGACCCGCATCGGCCACGCCCACCTCCTTTAATTCGATTGTGACGCGGTTGCATTTATTCGATATCTTTGTGTGGGCGTTATCGAAGAGTTGATCACCATTCTTCTCGACCTTGATCTCAGGCGAGGGATAGCCATCATATATGGCCTCCATGCTCACGTTGGCACCCTGATCCACAATCTTGCCAGCGAGGGGCGTCGTGAATCGAGGGGCGATCTCCTTGCGGAGGCGAGTAGGAGACTCGGGCAGTGCTTGATGGGAGCCATTTCCGTTGGTGGATTGGACGAGGGTGAAAGATTTCTGTTGTACGCTGGGGCTGGTCATCTCGTTGGTCTTGTGCAGCTCCTGATAGTGATGGCTCTCGACAATCTCGGGACGTTGCTGTCCCAGTTGTTTCAGGGATTGATCGATGTGGGCGCTGGAGTGATGGATCTCCGTCTGAGGCACATTGCCCTCGTAGGAGTTGACCTGGGAGGTGGAGGTGGTGGTAAAGGTCTGTTTCTTGATGGTAACACGGGAGGATTCGGTGTTGTGCTCCTGGGTCATGGTCTGCACATCGCTGGAGGCGGGCAGTCCACTGCCAATGATGTTGAGGAAGGCGACACAGGTGGCCTTGCCGGCCTCGTTCTCGGCCACACAGCTGATCTTACCAACGGCATCGTGGGTGAGCTGCTGTATGGTCAGCACCTGGCGATCGCCACTGGTGGACACCAGAAAGTTGTGTCCATGCACGGGCTGATCATTGAAGTACCAATGGACCTTGGGTTTCGGCTTGCCCAGCACGATGCACTCGAACTTGACCACATCATCGATCTGGGCCTGCTTGTCGCTGAAAAGCTCCTTGAACTCGGGGCAGAGATGCCGCTCGACGAGATCCACCGAGGATTGACTGCCACGTCGAATCTCTGGGGCATTCACGGACTTGACAATGAGATGAGAGAAACACTTGGCTTCGCCCGCCTCGTTGGACACCTTCACCGTATAGACACCCTTGTCGTTGGCCTCCACATTATTGAGGATTAGCTTGAAAACGCCCGTCTCGGGATTCTCTTGCGTGGTCACTCGGCTGTCCAGCTGCACCTCCTTGTTGGTCAGATACCACTGTGCTCGCAGTGGCTGATCTCCACTGGCCTGCACCTCCAGCACCACCTGCTCCCCTTCGTCGGTGAGCACATCCGAGAGCAGACGCTCGAACTTGGGCTGCGTATCCTTGGACATGGACTGGCGCTCGGCCTGAGCTCGGGTCGCTGGCTCTGCAATGTTCAGGGGTGTGACCTTCAGCTCGCAGCTGCTGGAGGTTTCGCCAGCCGAGTTGATGGCCACCACCTTGTATTGGCCCGCATCCTCCTGGTAGACCTCTTGTATAAAGAGGGAGCAACGATCCCCCTGGAACAGCAGCTGTACATCGGCAGATTCCTTCACAGGTCGCTCGTTGTGATACCAGATGACCTCCGGCTCCGGCTGACCCACAATCACACAGTCCAAACGCACGGGTTTCCCCTCAAACATGGACACATCCTTGAGGGGCATGTGGACAGCGGGACGGATCGGCTCAATATCGCTGGCCATTTCGGAATCGGACGTCTCGTTCGGCAGACGACCCTTGACAATGATATTGCAAGTACTGTAGGCTTCTCCGGCTAGATTCTTGGCACTCAACACGTAGGATCCGGCGTCGTTTGGATAAGCTTGTGGTATTATTAGCGTAACGCGTCCGTTTTCATACTGAAATATCAAAAATCAAAATTCGGTTTGTGTAAAGTCAATATTTGGCTAACTCAATTTCACCACGAGGTGAATATACACATACACACAACACTAAAGAGACGAGGCCGTCTACACATCATCATGCATGTGAGGGTGTGTGTATGTGTGGGTGTGTGTGTGTGTGTGTGTGTGGTGAATGTTGACTTTGGCCAGGCGAATGCTTTCAATTTCGATTTGTTCTAGTTTCAATGAAAGAGTGTTCGCACTTGCTATACCCTGTACATTATGAGGTTGAGTGTCGATGTGGGGTTGTATTGAAGGCAATGTGGAACTATGGAGCACTTTCTCGATTGTATAGAATATTGTATACATTTTCTATATATATTTTTTAATTATTTTTGAAAAATATTTCTAAAAAGATTTATGCGAAATAGAGGATTTTTTATTTTCTGAAAGTATGATATATATTATGTTGCTGGAAATTAAAAAGTGAAACTGAAACTATTTTTTATAGAGGCATAGCTTGAAGTGCAATTGTATTCCTACTTGAGTATATTTTGGAGGTTGAAGAAATTTTAAAAATATTTTTTTTTTAATTATCTACGGTCTACAAGCTGAGCTAAAGACGTCATCATTGACATTTAACAAGACTTAATATAGAAACTAATAAAAATGAGAAATTATGGATAATATTAGAGGGTAAACTATACTTTAATAGATTGATAAATAGAGAGAATTAAACTAAACCAAATATTTGAACTAACAAAAAAATCGAATAAAATAAGTTTAATAGCTAATAGATATAGCTGCTATATTCCATTTACAGCGTATCTCATAGTCGTGCTCAATTTATAGCTATCTTGTTCAGTTGTTTGCAATTCAATTTTAATTTTTACATGCAAATGAAAAACTTATTTATATTGAGGCGCACGGATGTACATACTACATACAGTAATCTTCACTATGAGATTTGATTGAAAAAAAATAAAATAAAATATACGGAGACGGTATCCGGCGTAAAGTCCGCAAGCCAATAGACAATGTTGTGCCTATAGTTTAGCCGATGTTTATTTTTCATTTTCCATTTTCCACTTTTCTATCGGAGAATGAAACTTTTGTTTGTCGGGGGTGCAGGAAGTGTGCGCGTCTCTCAGTCTGTCCGTCCGTCTGTCCATCCGTCTGTCGACCTGTACAGGTGTGTTGTTTGTGGCGCACCATAATATTATGTGTAGATAATGGGCACAATTACGAGAACAATCGTAGAGATCGCTTAATTGTTTAATCGGCGCAATGAGATCATGTTTGGATTTGTCAAGAAAGACACAAAAATAAAAGCCAATTAAATTGGCGGCGGCAATGAAATCATTTGCCAAAATTTTTTGGAAAATTATTTCTCTTTTTTTTTTGTATTTTTGGCAAATATGAAAAATCAACGAAAATTTTGCAACATGTGAGATATATAGAGAGATATATGTAGGCTATATGGATTATGATCGTATATATTCTGTATATATGTATATAGAGAAATTAACGGCGCCCGCAATAAACAAATTGTCTGACAGACAGTGGGTTTGTGGGTTCAGGGGGAGGCAGGTGGCATCCACAATGAGCTGCAATGACTGTGGTGAATTGGATTCGTTGTGCCTCACGGTTCGGTTGCATCCATGGTATATATCATATAGTATGCTGCTCCTTGTAGTGCAGTGTCAGTGTAAATGTTGTGTAGTGTAGTGTAGTGTAATCGTCGGCGTATTTTTAAACATATTTCGCCTTGAATTTTACAATTTAGTTTTTGCTCTCTCTCTCTCTGTCTGTTTTTGCAACAAGATATATCTAATGCTGCTAATGATTTACCCCCGGATGTTCCCCCCGCCATCCCCCATCTCTCATGACTATCGTATACATGCTGACGTCAGCAGAAGTAAAGAATATTGAACATGTTCATTGAATATCTTTTTGGAACTATGCGCCTCGTCCAATCCATACAACGCCCACATTGAGTTCGCCTCCAGCAAAGATTGTTTATATACACACAGGCATATCCGTATAGTATACAGTCTATATGGATATATACATATATCAGATCTGTATATGTTAACCACGTTTGTGGCGAACGCTGCCTGGGGGAATCATCGCACTCTTTGCCATTTTTATACGAATTTTGATCTTTGCAATATTTACTTAAATAAAAAATAAATTTATAAAAACAATTTTTAGAAATTATTCCTGCTGGGAATATGCAGAAGAAATCTTGAGAGAATTTTCAGAAACTATGTTAGTTTTTTCTTTGAAGTGCCTTAATATAAAATATATAAACCTTAGACTTTTGACCGAGAATTTTAAAATAAAAATCTTAAGCTTTTAATATTTGAACCTATCACAGAATATGAAATTTGCTATGATTTCAAGATATTGAAATAATGTTGAAAAGGAATATTTAAAGGAATTTTCTAGGGAATTTTAGGTAAATGTATAAATTACTTGGTTCTTGTGTTAAAATCGCATATTAGCTGAACCTTCATTGTTATATATCGAAAGGGTAATTGAGTCCTGAGGACCTTATGATCTGTATAAATATTTATGTTTGAGAAGGGACTTACCTTAAGATAACTCGGCTGGAAGGGCTTGCCATTGTGTAGCCAGCCAATGCTGGGCTTGGGTATTCCTGTAACCAGAGCCTCCAGTTTAATCTTCTGACCAACGCGTGCCATGGCATTCTGCAGCGGAACCTTAAAGCAAGGCAGTTCTGTAGGCTCCAGAGCTGCAAATTGATGGAAAAATAGTATAAGAATACCATATATTCTTCCTTTTCTACTATTCCCTCGTTTGCCTACTTACGTTCTACAATTAGGCTGGCCGAACAGTGCTCAATGCCCGCTGGGTTGGCTGCGCTGCAGGTGTAGACCGCATCGTCCTCCAGGAAGACCTCGTCGAAGCGGAGGTTTGCCTCACCATTGTTGTAGCTGATGACGTAGTCAGGGGAGTCGTCGATGCATTTGTCGTTCTTGAACCATTGCACAGTGGGCAGAGGCACGCCGCTGACCACGCAGTTGAACTGGAAGGAGGAACCTTCGGTGGCTCGTCCGCTTTCCAGAGGACGTAGTATGCGTGGTGGCACTAGCTGCAGATCGGCGGCATTTTCACGCACCGTCAGGGTTGCATTGGTATCGCAGGTGCCGACAAGATTGGAGGCACGGCAGCTGAAACGGGCGGTATCCGCAGCGAAGGTCTCTTCGATGACTAGACGACAGATGCCTTTGTCGAAGCTGGTCTTGTAGTCGGCGTTGTTCTGTATGCTGATGCCGTCCTTGAACCACTCCACACTGGGCTCGGGAGTGCCCGTAACCTCGCACTCGAAGACGAACCGCTCGCCCTCGCGCGTCAGGGCATCCTTGAGAGGTCGCACGAAGAGGGGAGAGGCATAACGCAGCTCGGTGAAAATCTGATTAACCTGAATGTCCTTGCGGATATTCTCGGTGACAATGCGCTGCTGGTCCACCTGATCTCGTAAAGTTTGTAGACGAGTTAGCTCCTCCCGCTGTATGCGTGCCTCCTCCTCGCGCTTCTGGCGCGTTTCCTCCTCGCGTTTCTGTCGTATTTCCTCCTCACGCTTCAGACGTATCTCCTCCTCGCGCTTCGTGCGTATTTCCTCTTCGCGTTTGTTGTGCAGACGCGTCTCCTCGTCGCGAAGCGCCTGCAGACGCAGCTCCTCCTCTCGCTTGGCAATGTCCCGCAGCGTTTGTATTCTCTGCTCCTCCTCGCGTGCCGCCTGCTCTCGCACCTGCTGCTCCCTAACCGCCTGTTCGCGCACTGCCTGCAGGCGTGCCTCCTCCTCGCGCACCGCCTGTTCCCGCAGCGACAGCTGCCTGGCGGCGAGTTCACGCTGCGCCTGTTCAATTGCAGCCTGTTGCCGTTGTGCTTCCAGTCGTGTCTGCTCCTCCCTGACCAGTCGCTCCTTGGCCTCAGCCTCTCGCATCGCCTGGTCTCGTTCCGCCTGTTCGCGTGCCTCACGCTCACGCTGCTCCCGCTGCCGTTGCTCCTGCTTCAGCCGCTCGATGACTATGTTTATGTCGAGCTTGAGTTTGATGAAGGACTGGAAGATGTTCATGACGTCGTTGTAGAGTGAGGACACCTTGCTCATGTCATGGGCACACTGCGAGGCGCTGTCCAACTTGGCGCGCAGCGCGGATTCCCGGCTGGTCACATACTTCTCGATGTCGTTGACCAGATTGGAGGCCTCAACAGGATCCCTCAGATAGGGCACCTTGTTGGAGACGCTATTGTAGAAGTAGCTAATCTCTCGATACTCAGCATCAATCTGCAGGGATAAGAAAGGGACTCAGTTATTGGAAATTGAAGCTGGAGAGGATTGAAGGTTACCTTTTCAACCACCTCAAAGAATTCAGTGGCTTGATTGAGGCTTCTTCGCTTCTGCTTCACCTGCTCCTTGAAGCTTTGCCATTTACCGTTAAGCTTACGCAGCTCGTCCTTCACATAGGATTCGCTCTCGGGATTGCTGATCAACAGCTGTTGACTGGTGGAGTCCGTGAACTTTTCAATGCGCTTCTCCAACAGCTTGAGGGGGAAAGAGATGCAGATAAAATGAGAAAAGTGTGCCAAGAAAATAATAATGTTGAAGAAATTCAAAATGATTTGAAAAAGTGTCTCTAATTAAACCATTAAATCAGCAGCTAGAACAAAATGTCTGCAACTTGCAAGATACTTTTGTATCTATTTCGTGAAAAAATCCATAAAAAAAATTGAGAACGTCAAAAGCAATTTATAACAGCAAATGCGCAATGCTCTAAGTGCAACCAAGTGGCAAGTGGCAAAGTGGCAGTGTATGTGTCTGTGCGTATACGTGTATGTATCTCAAGACAAACACAAACACTATCTTTAGCTGGCTGTATCTGTATCTATAGATGCTGTGTATCTGGCATATCCATTGCTGCATAGAAGATGTATTTCTTAAGTTTTTAATTACAAACTAACGACAGCTGCCGCTGACAGTCAACAGGCAACAGGCAACAAGCGGCAAGCAAGCATTTTCAAAACTGAATTTCAAGTTTCGAAAATTGTTTTTGAAAATATCTCGACGAGTTTTTTGGAAATTTTGATGAATGCGCAGAGGCTGCCAAATGCGACCACCCAAAAAGGGGAGGCAAATGCTCATGCAACCAAATAGTGGGGTGTAGAGGGAGGAGAAATCGAAAGGGAGAGTGAGGATATTGAAAATATCTGTTAAGCATTCTATAAGCTATTAAACTGAGTACGAGAAATATATGAAGAGAAAGCGAGAGAATGTCACGGAAAATCATTGAGGAAATTTGATTGAAAAACTAAAGTATTCAGAAAGTTGGGTGAGAATTAGAAGAGGTTAGAAAGGAATAGGAAATATACTGGAAACAAATTGTGCAAAGTTTTTGAAAAAAATATGAAATTTATCAAATATTATATATATATATTGAAATATTTCAGGACATATGCAAAAGTGTATTAGGGTTTTAAAAAATTAAATTAAGCATAGATAGATTTTCTGATTGCAAATCAGTTATTTTTTAAAAGCATTTGCATATAAGCGAATTTATCTAAAGGTATTAAATTTGTCTATAGTGCTGGGGAAAGTTTGTGGAGGTTTCTACTGTCTACAGGCTACCTCGATAGATGGCGCTGTTAGCCCCCAACGTCGTTGATGTTGCGTCGATTTAATAGTCTTTGGCATTGAACTCTATAAGATATTGTAACTCAATAAATACATAAAAAGTACTGCAAAACGATAGTTCCTATATCTACAAAGGAAATATCAGTATACCAGATTTCCTTATAATGCACATACATTTAGAAAGATTTCTAAAAATGTTAGCAAAAATCTTTAAATCACACTACTAAAATATAATTTAATTGAAAATATTTTCTACGACATACATATATGTATATATCTTCCAGTTATATGTATATCTCTAGAGATCTAGTGAAATTTTCAAAAAAATAAATTTAATTAAGAAAAGCAAATCGCACTCGTTTCGATACCAGGATCAGAATTTCTTGCTATATCTACATTAGTTATATATATTATTTAACTATCTCATTAAGATCTCTATATATTTATGGATAGAAGTTTCGATAAATTTGCAACAAATTCAAAGTGAATTCATAGATTATCAGGAACAATGGAAATGTATCTTATATATCTTTATCTTTAAAAAATCTATAGTTACATTAGCTGTATCTTTGTAGTATTCTCAACCACTGCCATATAGCTACATTTCTCTGTTTATGCGTTGAACTGCAACCCATTTGGAATGGAATTGGAATTGGAATTGGAATTGTTTGTAAATGTCTGGGAGAAAAGTTCACTCACCTCTATGGTGCGTTCAAAGTATTCGAAGGCGAGAGACGTTGTCTTGGCAGCGGCGAGACTATCGACACTTTGGCCATTAATATCATGGAGCTGTTTGCTGACGCTGTCCAGACTGCGATCGATATCGTCCAGGTCGTTGCGGAACTGCTCGATCTTCTCGAGACGCTCCAGTGTGGACATTCTCGCGCTGCTGTTCGATTCGAAGTGAATTCGCAGATTCTCCAACAACTTCAGAATGCGATCCGTGTCGATTTCGCGTGCGCCTGGCGGCTCCAATACCCGAACCCGATCGATCAGCAGTTCGGATTGTGTGATTAACGATCTAAATTTATCCATGCACTGATCGCGGAATTTCTCATGCTCCGCTATGGAGGTGCCACTCGAACCAGTTGCCACTCCCTGGTGCTGCTTGGAGAAATACGCGTCGATCTCTGTGCGCAGCTGCACAATGTTGTCGAGGAACTGCAGCACACTCTCCAGCAGAGTGCGGTAATCATACTTGATGCCATCCAACTTAGCCTTCAGCATACGCAGATTGTTGATGACCTGTTCGATCTTGGCCAGCGACTGCTGATCCTTGGTCTGTATGCTCAGCGTGGTCTGTATGCGTTGCTGTATCTCCTCCTGGGCGCGCTCAATATCCTGCGTGACCGCGCTCAGCTTCTCCTTGGTGGCAGACAACAGTTGCCTGGAGTCCTGGCTTCCAGTGCTAAACACTGGATACAGCTGTGTGTCCACCTGGGTGCTCTTGGCCACAGTCTAAGGGGAAACGGCAGTAGTTTCAATAGTTTACGAAATGGTTATGGGGTTTTTGAAAAGGACGTACCTCCTCGTTATCAGACATGACTTTTTCGAGCAGATATTCGACTTCTCGCTTCTCGGCAATGCTCGTTGTCCAGTTCTCCAAACTGCTCGTCACCTCGAACTGACGCTTACTGAAGCTATTCAGCTGATCTTCGACCGCCTGCACGGAGCTCTTCGTCTCGAGATATGGATCCACAATCTGCGTACGTTGTCGTTTAAAAATAGCACAAAAATATATAAAAAAAAAAAAAAATAAAATTAGTTTCTTCTTATTTTGTGTTTCTCCCCCTCCACCGATTTTATTTTATATTTTACTTAGGCTCTGCCAGATATATGTACACATATAATATGTATATATGTTTTTGACTTTTTTTGGGATTTCGTTTTAGTTTTTAGGTTTTGGTCTGTGCTGCCTCAAGTGTCGCCGACTGACTGACAACTTGGAATATTTTGTTCGATTCGTGGCACGTGGCAAGCATTGCCTTGTGTCGCCGCATATCCAAAGAGAGATGGAGAGAGATCTCTCACTGTTTCTCAGAGAGAAAGAATCTCTCCTCCACTCTCTCTCTCTCTCTTTATGCCTGTTTTTATTTATGGACTCAACTCAACTCGACACGACTCTATTCTCCTCTCCTCAACCAGAGGCGTTGGCAGCCCAAGCAAATTTTCTAATTTCAAACTTAACTCTCCTTTGGCCTAGGATAAGGGGGTTGTAGTTGCCGCTTATATATGTTTATGGCTTGAGGAATACCATGAGAGCATGTTATTCCTCTAACCAAATCATATTGTTGGCAATTTATGTGCCCTTTTTCGCCAGTCTGTGGCACCACTTGACCAACTAGACATATATTTTTTAGACTGCAATTCCCAATAGACTATGTTAAGAGAGCCATACATAATCTTGTAAAGACTGAGTTATGGGACAAAAACACGATCATTAAACAACAGGTGGAAACTAAAGAAAGATTCTAGAAGATAGAAGAAGTTGACTCCGAACTAAGTGGAAATCGTTAGAAAATAAAGTTGCTGAATTTAACAAAGATATTAAAAAAAATCAAATATTATACTAAGGAAAAATAGTTGATTTCCTTAAAAAAAAAATAAAATAAAAATAAAATAAATAAATCGGGGAAAAAGGGAAAATGAATTAATTACACTAAATTACAATTTTTTCTACATAAACCCAGTATTCCCATGTACCTTGGATACGCGGTTTGTAAGATATTTCTCAAATTTTAAGCAGCTTTTAAATCCATGAAAATCTTTGCTCTACTTAAAAACTTATGTTTTAAAATATATTCGATAACTTTCGACACGGACAACGCCTGCTCAGACCATTTAGCACTAACCCTATATAATAAATCTGTATTCTGTATGCATGCCTCAAAATGTGTTGAAGCTGCTTGCAACATAAACAATGGCAGACAGGCGACATGCGAAGAAGATTTTGCAATTGTCGCAGGTCTGAAAATAGCAGACGTTGCATCATGATGGAGGCTATGTAAATATAAATATAGATCCAGAACCAGACACAAATGGAACTGGAGGGACAGCAACAAATATGCAAGCTGTCAGCGGTTGGCAACGATGGCAGCGGGCGGGTTAGCAAAGAAAAACCAGGAAAAATTGCATGCAAAACTTGAGGCGGAGCAGAGAGAATTCCAATAAGGATTGAGGTTGAGGATGAGGTTGTAGATGAGGTTGTAGATGAGGTTGTAGATGAGGTTTCGGATGAAGCTGTAGATGAGGATGAGGTTGAGGTTGGGGACGAGGTTGATGATGGGGATGAGAATGAGGTTTTAGATGAGGTTGAGGTTTTAGATGGGGTTGAGGTTTTAGATGAGGTTGAGGACGAGGTTGAGAATGAGGTTGAGGATCCGGTTGAGAATGAGGTTCAGGATGAGGCTGAGGATGAGGTTGAGGTTTCGGATGAGGTTGGTAATGATGTTGAGAATGACGTTGGTGATTATGAAATTCATAGCTACCACTACTGACTTTAAGGTTGATGAATCGGTGTCCGGCTGCCTTGAGGTCAGAGTAGCCGGCGGCTATGTTGGCCCAGGTGGCCTGGAGGAACTGCAGCTTGTGCTCGTCGGGCGTTTGTTGGAGCTGGCGCTGGAGATGATCCAGTTGACTAGAGAGCTCATTGGACTGCTCGAAGAACTCGATCAGCAGGGAAACGTAGTCGACGCGCTTCAGCACCAGATCCTTGAGCTCAATCCAATGCTTGTGCAAAGCCTCCGCCTTGGAGTCTACATCGTAGCGCTGTTGAGGACTCAACGACTCCAGATGCTGTTTGATGGACTCCAGTAGCAGATTGATAAGCTCACCCTTGATCTGATCAAGGTATCAAAAATAAATATTACACATTAAAGGGAAATCTGTGTATACTACCTCTAGGTCCTGCATGAGCTCGTGATGCTGCAGAAGGAACTGTTTCGCCTGCTGCAGATTGCGTCCCATGTTGACGGTCTGCTGGAGCTGCATGACGCCGGAGGCACGCAGCCAGGCGAGCAGCTCGTTGTGCTGCGAGAGGAACTCGTTGAGTGCCCGCTGCACACGCTCCTGATCCTCGCTGCTGTGGGCACAGATGCCCTCAACGTAGGCCTTGCGATTCTCCAGCTCATCGAGAACCCGTTTAATGCCCTGCGTCTCGGGTTGTGTGCGTCCCACCTCGTCCAGCAGACTGTAGCCCAGACGCAGTGGCTCCTCGGTGAAGTTGCGCACATCCCGGGCCACCTTGGCGTACATGGCATAGCTCTCGGGTGAGTTGGGCGGCAGCTTGACACTGGCCAGCTCCAGTTCCAGTTTCTCGAGCACGCTGAGCGTGTGCTCCGCCTTGGTAAAGAAGTCCCTGGACAGCTGCAGCCAATGCTCGCGCTGATCCACCAAATCCAGATGCTCCGTGCAGCCACTGAGTACGCCGTAGGCCCGGGCACAGGCCTCCTCTCCAGCCAGTTGTCCCGATGCCTGCACCTTCTCCTTGGCGCGCGTAATCTTCAGCGCCCGATCTCGGAGGAGCAGCGCCTGCTGCTTCCACTCGCGATACTTGGACAGCATCTGGTTGGCCGAGTGCTCGCACTCCCCCAGGCTGTACATGGCGTCCAGTTCGTGCTTGGCCTGCTGCAGTGACGCCTCCAGTTCAATGAGTTCCCTGCCGAGCAGCTTCAGCGCAAGGCACTGCTCCAGCTGCGTCTTCCGCGTCTGCCAGGACAACTCGAGGTCGTTGCGACGATCGTGCAATGCCTCCAGCCACTGTTGGACCTGATGCACCGCCCGCGTGGCATCTCGTTTGATGTGCTCCGGTCGAGTGTCCAACGTCTCGAGCTTCTCCAACTCCTGCAGCTGCGCCAGCAACTCGTTGCCATCCTTGAGAGCCGCCATCACTCCGGTGAGCATATCGATGCGCATCTGCTTGAATTTGTTGAGGAACTCCTGCACAGCCGCCACTTCGGTGGGCAGCAACTGATCGTTGCAGGCCTCCTCCAGATGATCCATACGGCGGAAGCACTGCGTCATCTTGTCATGGAACTGGGTGCACAAGTGCAGTATGTGCTGGCGATCCTGCAGCAGATTCAATATGTCCTGCCAGATGATGTTGAGCGTGTCCGCCATCGCATTCACCAGCTCCGAGCTGATCCTCTTGCTGGCCAGCAGCTTGTCCGCCTTCTGCACAAACTCATCCATCGGTCCTGGCAGATTCTATAATCCAAGAATATTACAGAATGATAGACTTGGAAGGTGATCTCTTGGACTTTACCTGTAGATTGCGTAGTGTCTCATCGTGCTCCCTTTGCATGTGCACAGACTCGTCCAAATTCTCTCCCAGTGCTGTGATCTTCGGCTCCAGTTCCACCACTTTGATGTAGATCTTCTCGGGACTCTAAAAAAATAATCAAATGAAGACATAAGCGCATAATAGAAGCCAACCCACAAATGCCTCAGAAATCTCAAAATGATAGTAAAAAAAATCTTGGGAGATTTTTCGTCAAAGAAAGAAATAGTTTTCAGAACACCCTGAAATCGATACACCTTGAATTCCATTGTCAAAACATGAAAATCGGTTAATTTTTGGGCAAGTTATGGCAGTTCAAAGTGAGGATAGGACTTATTTTTTGGATAATGGCGTTTTGGTTCATTTTCTGACACATTTTTGGCTATATCTCGAAAAATTCTTAACAGGAACTCCTCAAATAAGCTATTTTGTATGTATTTTGAGACCATTTTTTGCACATTTTTAGCTATATCTCGATAAATACTCATAGGAATCACCTGAAACAAATGTCATTTTGAACAGTAAGGTCATCCTCGACATCGTCTAAAATTTTATTAATATTGATTCAGGGGTGGCATTGCTGTGACTCTTCAAAGATGAGCTACTGTTGTTATTCTGTTTTTTATGTATTTTGAGAAGATTTTTGCACATTTATGGCTATATCTCGAAAAGTAATCATCAGAAACTCCTCAAATAAAGAGCAGAATGCTTGATTCGGGTCCTAGAATCGATTTGAGTCGAAAAAACTGGAATCGAAAATTTTTTAATTTTTGGTGATATTGTCAAGGAAAACTGGTCAAAAAATTAAAAAAATTGAAAATGTCAAAAATGGAAATTCTTTGAATGCAGATTTGAACTGTTATAAAAACCATAAACAAAAACACAAATTTCATCAAAATCGGTTGATATTTGACCAAGTTATGGCTATTCATAGTTCGATTGGGACTCACTTTTAAGGAAATTGACATTTCGGATCCTTTTTTGACACAATTTTAGCCATATCTCGATAAATACTCAAAGGAATCACCTCAAATAAACGTCATTTTAAACAATAAGGTCATCTTGGACATCGTCTGAAATTTTATTAATATTGGTTCAGGGGTGGCAACATTGTGACTCTTCAAAGAACAGCTTCTGTTGTCATACTGTTTTTTGAAGTATTTGGGACCATTTTTGCATATTTTTGGCTATTTCTCGAAAAATATCCATCAGAAACACCTCAAATAAAAAGCAGAATGTTAGTTTAGGGTCCTAGAATCGATTTGAGTCGAAAAAACTGGAATCGAAAATTTTTTAATTTTTGGTGATATTGTCAAGGGGTTAGTATGGAAAACTGGTCAAAAAATTAAAAAAATTGAAAATGTCGAAAATGGAAATTCTTTGAATGCAGATTTGAACTGTTATGAAAACCATAAACAAAAACTCAAATTTCATCAAAATCCGTTGATATTTGGCCTAGTTATGGCTGTTCATAGTTCGAATAGGACTCACTTTTAAACAAAGTGATATTTTGGACAGAATTTTAACCATATCTCGGAAACTACCCATTAGAAACACCTCAAATAAACTTCATTTTGAAAAATAGGGTCATCAACGTTTTAGTCTCAAATTTTATAAATATTGGTTCAGGGGTTGCATTGCTGTGACCCTTTAAAGATCAGCTACTGTTGTCATACTGTTTTTTGAAGTATTTGGGACCATTTTTGCATATTTTTGGCTATTTCTCGAAAAATATCCATCAGAAACACCTCAAATAAAAAGCAGAATGTTAGTTTAGGGTCCTAGAATCGATTTGAGTCGAAAAAACTGGAGTTGAAAATTTTCCACTTTTGATGATATTATCAAGGGGTTAGTATGGAAAACTGGTCAACCAATTCGAAAAATTGAAAATGTAGAAAATGAATATTCTTTGAATGCAGAATTAAACTCTTATCGAAACCATAAACAAATACACAAATTTCATCAAGATCGCTTGATTTTTGGACAAGTTTCGGCAGTTCAAAGTTAAAATTGGGATGCTATTTTTTCAGGAAAAATGAAAAATAGTTGGGGAATTTAAATGAACAACAAATTATCAAAATCCGTTAATTTTCGGCGATTTTATGCCAGTTCTAAATGGAAAAGTGAGAGAATTTGTAAAAAATCTCATATTGCTTAAAGTTTGAGCTCATTTTTATGCATAACTCGGAATTTGGGGGAGTCACGTTCGTGGCCTTTGATAGGTCGAGTTCTTGAGTTCGATTTGGATACTAGAAGTTCAGTTTAGATCTTGGCAGCGTTCTCATTCATGAAATTGTGGCTGGGGAAACCTGCTTGCCACGAGTATTGTGGCAACTTCTAATTTTGGTGGTGCATGTGGCAGCAACTGAACTGAGGTTGCATCTTCTGCCGCTTTGTCAACTGCGCTGCTGCTTCCTCTTCTTCGCATTGCGAATGCAATGAAGGTCAGCATGGACCTTATATGGTAATGGCATCCGTTAGAATTTTCCTGTTGTTCACATGTATGTGTATATAGTATATAGTTACCTCTCCCCCCCCCCAATCCCTCTACAGCCTATTCCCTCTCATCAAAACTGCCTACATATTTGGTCAGAACTATGCGCGGTGAGTTTAGAAAAAAGCGAGAGAGGAACTTCTTGTGGCAGTGAAAGCAACTCGATGGTTGTTGTCGTGTGGCAGCCACAAATATTTTCCAAGCAGAAGCAGCATCAGCAGCAGCAGCAGCATCAGCAGCAACATTGTCTGCCACATGAGATACTTAAGATACTTAAGAAAACAGCGCGTGGGCGTCAATTTTAAATCGACTGTAAAAACTTAAATGTTTTCTCCCGCATTTACAACGAAAACAAACTAGTTGTGAAAGAGGGGAGAAAACAGAGAGAAAGAGGGGAGAATGGGGAGCTATTAAATGGCTCTTTAATTGTTGGGCTCTAGGGGGAACATGCCTCGCAACATTGACCGTCAATCGGGTCAATCAGCGATCGTCAATCTATTCGTCAAGCATGTAGGCTAATGACAGTAATCAATCAATTATCAATTATCAATGAAAACTAATAACCGTGCTATTAGACTAAAATTACGGTGATGGCGCCTCAGGGGCATGCAACATGACGTTGCAACATGAGTAAGTTTAAAGTATATAGCACTATATACATATGTACATGTATTTTGCATATGCCATATATAGACGTAACTCAACTTCATGTAACGGCTTTGATTACAAAAAAAAAAAAATATATATATATTTTTTAATTTCGAAAATAAAATGAAAATCACGTCACAGTCGTCTAACTGAAATATGAACCATATAAGGCTATGACATCACTATAAACAGCCAGACCATAACTATTATAAACCCCAACATATCCATAGACACGATGACTCCCCATATAATATTATATTATAAATTACAATCTCCCTCAGTTTGAATCATATTTCATACTTTCCACAAAGAGTTGGGTAATTGTCATAAAGGGGGGGAGGCGGAAAACCTGATGATAATGCCTAGAAGCAGGATATATCTAAAGTTCTGAAAGGTCCGCTCCACACACGCTCCCATGAGTTCATCAACTGTTGTTTCGGCGCTTAGCCCCAAACACGTTTTTTTGCCATTGATTTCTCTCCGTCGTCCCTCTGTCCGCACACGATTCCGATATAAAATTACCTTGACGTTGTTATCGTTTGTATGAAATCATTCAGCGTTTATTATTTTCCAGTTTTGTGGAGCGCTCTTTCATTACAGCCCAGCTTAATATGCCCCAAACACTTTGATTGTGTCTGATTGAAGATCGCGGAATTTCATAGAGAGCGTGGGCGATTTGCCGATTTCATATAATTGAGAGCAATCAGCGAATTGACACGCGAATCGGCTTAACTTTTTCTCTTAACAGCGAAATCAAAACGATCGTCGCTCTGCTTCAAAATTCAAATCTGCGCGCCAACAGTGTGACCAGCAATATGTAAACAATGTTGCCGTGTCCTGCGGGAGCTGCCAGATAGTTGTGCCATAGTTAAGAATTAAAATTAAATGCATTTCGGCTAGGAAAGTATGCACAACAACTACGAGAAATTTATAATTATATTGAATTAACTTAAATCATGTTTTAATTAAATATTTAGCTTACAACACATTTAAGTTGAATAATCCTGCGCAGTGCCAAAATCAGGCAACTCTGTATTAGACAGTGTGTGCACACCTCTTGCTTTCCCGCCAAGAACGGCGCATTCGGACAACACTGTTTAGTCCAGTTAGAATGGAAGGAAAGTGAAAGCAGAATTGCAAATTTGCAATTGCGCACAATTGAATTGCTAATAAGCAAACAACACATCGCGCTACACTTGGCACATTGTTAAATTATATTCGAGGAGTGTTTACTGAATGTCAATTAAGTCGAGTTTATCAGGAAAACATAAATCAAAAGCATAAAAACCATTATCAAGCCGCATGTGTCGACATAACCTCAATGCGTAGTGAATTTTTGCAACAAATGTTTAAACAAATCACCTACTATAAAAAACTACATTAGCATTAGCTTATTGTCTGTGTGTGTGTGTGTGTTCGTTGATTGAGAGCAAACAAAATTGACAGATTTAACAAATGCGAAAATATGCAAATGTTTGTGCGTGTCTCGACGTGTGTTACTGTGTCTTCTTCTTCTGCAGTCACTGCCGACATCGTTACCCCCACTTCGGCGCCCCCCGCTACATAAGTCGCTGCCGCTACTAGTACTGTAGTTGTATTTGTGAGTATTGCTATCGAATTTGTTTTCGTTAATTGCTTATGCGTAAGCGGCTTGCCTGATGCGCTGCATGACGACTGACGCATGCTGACTGCTACAGCACACGTAATTGCATATTAACGAATGTAGAGCATTGAGCTGTCAGCCAGGCCGGTTCAACTTGACTTGTGTTGTCATAAAAACATCGTACGTTCTGGCGATGTTTTCGATACTCTTCGCTTATGGTTGTTGTTGTTGTTGTTGGTTTTGTTGTGTATATTTTTCCCATTAATTTGCATTGCGCCAGCTTTAATGATCTAACAAAGGTTAAACATCGCACAACGCGCGTCGCTCGCTGTGATGTCATGTCGCGTGTTCTATAAATAATGTGTAGCTGAAAAACAACACCAAATACACATATACGAATATGCTGCAGGTAGAGTGTAAATGAATATGTTACACATGCTGTACAAACAAATATTTCAATTCTCTCATTAAAATATTACAATAATTTTTAGATCACTTACAATTACTCCTTCAAATGTTGAGCTTATTATCTTGGAATATATATATAAATATTTTATTAGAAATATTTCGAATATTTCCGTTATTCGCTGCATTTATTTTGCTATTAAAACGATATTTATCTTATTCTATTTTCCTCTTTGTTTTTTTCTTACAGTTGCGAGTCTCGCGATGCCCAAAAATTATTATGAGAGTGGACACAATCGCGTCGCACGAATCGAATGCAATTTAAATTTCAATTTAATTCGCAGCCACAGCGAAAGATAATTTCTATAATTGTTTGAACAAATTGCTAACCACGACAACAGGCACCAACCCGGCATGAAGCCAAAAACAAAAAAAAAAAAAGTTGCCACAGTTGCCACAATCGCCCGTTGCAGTTGCAGTTGCAATTTCAGTTGCTGTTTGCCACAAACGGCGACTTTCATTGAGCGTTTATCGGCGCATATCAGCTTTCATGTAAACATGCAATACATTTCGCATCTCTCCAAAAAAAAAAAGCAAAAAAAATAAATAAAAAACTTGTGCAAAAAACGTGCCTGGTCTGGCACTGGGTAATTACCAGCAGCTGTTCTGCTCCTTTGAGCCAACATAGATAACCAGAGCCAGACCCCGACTCTGCCCCAAGTGCAACTCAAACGCTCCTTGGCCAACTTCGATTATCAATCAGTGCGTGCCAAAACTGTTTTGTCAGTTAACGCTAAGTAGAGAGGCAACCGTTCCCGGGGCCCAGAGCCTCCTCTGCATTAGGAGCCCCGTCCCGCCGATAGCTGACAGCTGCGAAAAGCCCAAAAGAGACCGGCTTCAGTTTAGTGCGGTTTTGTGTCTTTTGGCCAAAGCCAAACTGGCAGCCAACTGCGATTGGCACTTCGCGTAGAATACATTATGTTTCTCTGTTTTTCTTCATGCCTCGTTTAATGCCGGACATGTTGACAACGTGCAGCGCCACCTCTCGGTGTCTGCACAAAACGTGTTAGGGATGCATCATTACAATATCGCAAGCTTTATTTTTTACTTTTATTTTTTTCTTATGTGCGTTGAGTGTTGATAGTGAAAAATATCAGTTTTTAAGTGCTGCTCAATTTGCTAAATATTTTTTAAAGTGGCTGTCAAGTGTTTGAGTATTGTGATAAATATAAATATATTTATTAACAAATTTTTTTTTGTTTATTAATTTTTTTTAAGTGAACAAGTATGATTTTAACACTTAAAATCTTGCAAAAATATAAAATATATATATTTTTTTAATTTTTTTTCAAGTGAATGTGTGTGATTTCAACAACTTGTATATTGAAATATATAATTATTATTTTAGATTTTTTTTTCAAGTGATCAAATGGAGGAGTGGTAGAAAACACTTTTCTTAAATATCACCTAAATGTAAAAAAATTATATATAATTTCTCTGTCATTCCCTTTATCATAATATTTACTTATTATCTTTAGATAGTTAGATTGAAAATTAAAAATAAAAAAAAAATTGAAAAAATATAAAATAAACATATTCACAATTTTAAAAATATAGAAAAAAAAAGTTCTAAATGGTGTATTATTTTGAAATATTTTTTTCGAGTGCTAAAATGCGAATTAAGTAATGTGTTAATAATATTATAAAAGATACAAAATGTATAGAAACTAACATAATTTTTAACTATCGCATCTTCAACAACTATCATCAAATGGTGAGTAGCAAAAATCATTTTTAACAAAATTTTCGTTTTGTTTGTTTTCAATAAATGCAGCGACATTTATGCTTTGATCAATTTATCAAACACGTTAGATCTTATGTTCCAGATAAGATAAATATCTCAATTTGGCAAAAATTGATAATAATTGGTGGGGAACTTTTTCTATTTGAAAGTTGGCAAATCGAATTTGAAAATTCGTGACAATTCGTTTCACTTCGTGTTTCGATGATAGCTTATTTTGATAGGTTTTCAACACAAATACATATCTTTCATTTTGCATAATTAAGCTGCAAATCACAGTTAAGATCAGCAATGCCATAAATCACAGTGACAATGAGACAAGCTGTGATTTAGCATGGATGTTATGTATGCACGTTGCCCATCCCTCGTCCAAAAAGGCTGGAGAGGAATGCCCAGCTTTTCATGCGTAAATTTATATGCCTGTCGTAAACATTTCTCTCTCCATGTTGGCATACGGCTTTCTATTGCCAGGCGGCTTCATGGTCTTCAGTGTTCAGTGTTCATGTCTCCAAGCTCTGTCTATGCCATCGTGTGTCCATCGTGTCTGGTTGGGATTGCGCAGCTGCAGCCGTTTCACCCACGCCAGCCCAAAGCGACGGCGAACATAACTAATGCTCACGTACTACTCGGCGCAAGATACATTTGTATCTTTATCTATGCCAATGTAAGTAACTGTCTGTGTGGAATTTATGATTGAAAAGCTGAGAGATTTTTCCAAATGAAAATGCCATAAAATCAATTAGTGCTGCCTCTTCTTCTACATACTGCAAATTGGAGCACATCCGATCTAGCCAAGAAGTTGCTCCCAGAATGGAGGTCGCCTTTCCGCACCAGTTCCTCAACTCAACTAAACTCATCAAAAATTGTTTACAACTCGAGCTAATGCCAAATTAATTTCGCGCATTAGTTCCAATTATGGAGCAATTGGAGGTGTCTGTCTCTCTATATATGTATGTATATCTCTGCACGCTTCAGCTAATTCTTAGTATTAATTTTAAACAGACGGACGCTTCTATGTAAATATGTAAATAGTATGTATGTATATATATTATGGAAGTCTTTGAAGTTCTTGGACTGTTGTGCGGTGTATGTTTTTCTTGGTCTGTTTGTTGGAGCCCCTCCCCCCACATATGATAATGCTTTTAATGGCTTGTAGTAAATTCGCAGCCAGCAAATAAAATAGATACAAAGTCAAGTTACCTAAAAGTAAAGAACGTACAGAAAATGTGCTCAAATGGAAAACTATTTTCGGGACCGGAGACCTCATTGAGATTGATGCATGGTTGCTCAAGAGTTACATGTGTGTTGCCCAGAGAATGCCCAATATTTTATTGGCCACGGATTGGGCCACATTTCAACTACAAGAAGATACATTATTTCAGATGGCAGCATGTTGAAAGATGTTTCTAAATCGCAGCCACATTCTCAGATTCAAAAACAAATCCATTCACGAAACTTTTTTTTTTTGGCTCATTCGAAACTCCAAAAAAAAAAAAAAAATAGTGTTTCAACTCGAAAACTTTTAAGATACGCGAGTTTTATGTTGAAATATCTTATATTTGCATAGTATTAAAACTTATGTTTCTTGGTTTAATCTTTTGTTGGCTTTCAAAAAGACTATGCATAACTTTGTTGATGCTTCCGTTTCCCCTTCCTTTTAAAATATACCACAACTCCCCCACTTAACAATAACAATAACAATAACAAATATCATGACAGCATAACAATAACAAAAATTACTGAGCTCATCGAAATGAGCTCAATGTATGTAAATAGCTCTATTCGATTTTGCCACGCCTTGTGCTGTGGATAAAGTATCTACACATCTGTTTGTATCTTTTTGCTTGACTCCCGCTAATTTGTTTACCTGAAAGACAAAAAAAAAACAATTTCAACAACAACAACAGCATCGACAAAAGTGCTGTCGTGTTTATTTTCAACACTTTTGGTGGCAATTCGAGAGATACTTTAGAACAAATCAATTAAATTTGTTGCCAAGGCACCCAAAAATGCACAAACTTTTCATGGAAATATATATGTATATGATATGTGCATATAAAATGTTCTTGGCTAAAAACGTGTTGAAAAACAAGGAACTGATTCATGCATTTTGCAGTTGGAAAAAAAGTCGAAAAAATTCGAGTGTAAATCAAATCGAATGCCAAACACATGTGGAGAAGAGTAGACGGAATAGATACATATGTACATATAGTATATAGTATATGGATTGTATGTGGCACAAAGTGGCCAACGAAATTTCAATTTTTGAGTAACAACGAAAATACTGAAGAACAATAACAACAATAAATGACAGTTGTGCCATAAACCTTCTGCCGTTGTCTATAATTATGAGAACATGTTGTTGTTGTTTTTTATTTTATTTTGTATTTTTTGTTTTTTTTTTTGCCTCTGGCTAAACATGTAGCGCTGCCATTTCTCAACAACAACTCAAAAAAAAACGAAAAGAAAAAAAAAACCTCTTAAGTTTAGACTGAAGTTCACCTTACGCATGTCGTGGGCCTGAAAAGTTTCTCATTGATTTAAGATTGTTCTGCTGCGTCTGCATCTCTTCATCTCCATCTCCATCATCTTCACTTCTCTTATTCCTTTTGCTACCAGTTTTCAGTTTGTGGTCTCTCTCTCTATCCCTATCTATCTATCTCTCTTATTTTGAATTTATAAGTATATATTGTGTTATTTGTTTGGGTCAGGTAGCAGCTGCGCCTAATTGCCAAAAGTATCCGACAGATACATTTCTTTTTGTCACGTTAGAGCGCTCACGTTCTCTCTTAAAGCTCCAGCCCCAAAGAACTCTCGACTGATGTCAGACAACCTTGAACCTTTTGTTTTAGTTTCAAATTTAAAATTTCACACACTCACAAATCCGCTCACATACAGATACAATATTTCTTAACTAATATATCGACAACTTTTGCTTTCGTTGCTTTGAGCTCTCCCAGTGTGCTAATTGGCACGGAAATTGTATTAAAGCCGGTTTAAAAAAACCAAAAAAAAAAAAAAAATAAAACATAACAGATAAAAAATGACAAACAAATTTTATAACCAGTTTGATGTTGTATAAAAAATCTAATAAAATTGAATATAAATAAATACAAAAATTCAAATACTTAAATTTGTTTTTTGTCTGTGAGTTCTAAGAATTTGAAGAGAGGTTGGACAGAAGTGCTTATAAATCGAGGAAGTTGTATTTATATTAAATAGAGTTACATTTTATAGCAATCGATTATAAAAAAAATACTTTCAATTTAATATAAATTGATTGAAGAAAAATAAAGGGATAGAATAGGTTCTGATAAATTCTCGAATTAAATCCCCAACTAGTATTCTCAATTAAAAAGTATGTAGCACTAAGTATTTTTATATTTTGACATCTTCAGACTTTAACCAGTATTTTTTTAAATATACCGAACACTATCTATTTTTAGTATTATTTATGCATACTAAATATAATAACTCTCGCTCTCTTTCTTTAAATGAAAGATTTACTTTATGTGAATCACAGATAAAATATACTTTTGAATTAGTTTTAGTTACTAAAATAGTAATATTATAAAATGTGATTAGGAAGAGTAAAGGAATATAAGAGGTTCTCTTTTTATTTTTAGACTAAGATCATTCATCTTTTGGTAGTATTTTCTATTATTATTTTTATTATTAATTTTTTAAAGGTATATATTTGACGTATCACTACCAAGACCCTCCATTTTTAATTAGTATAGAAATTTTGGAAAAATTCATATAGTAGATGACTCTAGTATTTTAATTTGTACTTGCTTAGCATTATCCCTCTTTCTCTATATCTATATGAAAATTATATTCCTAATGGTATAGTATAAAAAATAAAATGTAAGAAAACATATGTAAAACTTTGTAACAATTACAACACGTTTCTCATCGTTTATAAATTATTTGATTTCTCGGAAAACAAATTCTCATCTGAGATTTACTTAGTTTTTAATTTTTCACTAGTATTCCCTGTTAAAAATTTCCTATAATGTATTTCTAGTATTTTTGTATGCATGCTAAGCATAATCCCCCCCTTCTTTTCTCTCCCTCTATATGAATACTCTACACTCGCAACACAAGTAACAACTGCATTATAAATTGCAGACTTTTGTTGTTGTTGTTGTTGTTGTTAGTGCAAGGAGTTATCTTTTGGTATCTATCTACATACTATATAGCTGTGAGAAAGTGTAGAGGAGGTGCAGAGCAGAACGGATCAGAGCAGTAGAGCAGGGGGTGGAGGACAACTCACTTGCAGTAATGCTATCACCAGCTGGATGGGACCACAGCGGACCACGACGGTGCCGATGGTGGTGGCACGCAGGGAGGAGGTGGTGGTCGCCTGACTTGGCGTTGGCGATGATGATGACATTGTTGCTGAATAATTGAAGGCGTCTAGCTGCGATTGTGACTGCGACTGGGAGCGTTGAAGTTGTCCATGTTGTTGTTGTTGTGGTTGATGTTGTTGTTGTTGTCGATTGGTGGATGAGCTGGCCGAGTAGAGGGAAGACATCGATGAGTCTAACGCTTGGCGATGTTCCATGTTTGTGGCTATCTTCTGTTGTTGTTGTTGTTTTTGAGTGTTGTTGTTATTGTTGTTGTTGTTGTCGGCTTAGCGGCTACGTTGTCGAGGTTTTTTGTTATTCGTTATTGTTTTTTGTTTTTCTTTTTTAATTCCTGCGTGGGCGTTTGTTGTATTTTGTTCTCTCTCTCTCTCTCTTATTGGTTTACTTTAGTTTTCTTTTGTTTTCGCTTTATGTTTGCTTCTTATAAGTATCCGTTGTGCATTTTTATTTGTTTATTGTGTTTTATTTTTCGAATCTGTTGAACATTAATATATTTAATTGTTAGTTTGTTAGTTTCGCATTGTTCGTTATACTCGTTCGCGATTTTCTTTGAAATTTTCCCAGTTTCGTCGTCGCGCTATCGATGCTGGCGATCATCTGAATACAATATAGAATACGCTCAGCGAACGGATCCCAAAACTATGGCAAATAAATCGGCAATGACTTCATGCCTCTGGCTGCCTGTTTATTATTGTACACTAAAGCACAACAATATCTATATATATACATTTAAGTATATATAGTATAGATATTTGCTATAACCCGACTAATGTATGCATGGTGAGAGACTTTTTTTTACTTTTGCTGCTGCTTTGATGCGTGCGAGATGCGATCGCGATCTTTGCTCTGCTTGATGACAATGCTCTACTCCTCGATTTTTGCGCTATTTTTGTAATCAAAACTGCGTCTGCTGCTTAAACTGTTTGAATAGCCCACATTTCTAGGCGGATGTGCGTCAGGCAAAACATAGTATCTATCTATATGCACACATACATACATATGTATGTAGAATGTGCCAATTGTTGCATTGAGTAACCTTTAGCTCAATCAACTTGCAACAAGTTTACCAAAAACAAAATTATGGCAGCTCTGCATTTATTTTTGAAATATTACGCATACGCAATGTGGCACCAGACCAGCGCAACCCCCACGCCCCCTTCAATACCCACCCTTCCTTAACATATTAGGTAATTTCTGTTTTCTCAATTTTTCCTTTGTATTTAAATTTTGATTTTAATAGCCGAAAACTGTTGAAGCATTCGAGGCAAACGTAAACTATTTTAATTGTACTTTTTCTGGTGCGTTGCTATAAATACATATAAATAGCCAGAGGCAGACACAGAGAGAGGCTGTGCACAGTGAGTGGCTGGAATACGAGGGATCTGGATATATTCTCGAAAATTGTCAAATTTTATACTGACAGCGTCAACAAAATGAAATTTCTCCTCAGTAATAATTTTGCAATTTGTTTTGGCACGCATAAACATATTTTGAGAAAATTTAGAGCACATTCACATATTATGCTAATAATATGAAATATACATATTTCTCAAAAAATATATTTTAGCTGTCATGCTTTGTAGTTGTCTTTCGCATTCAATGTCATTATCTGTTAATTTATTGTTATTCTCTTCAGACTCAAATTTGAAATTCATTTACATTTCTATGTCAAAAACATTTTTACATTATTCAAAAACTTTATTCGCACATTATTTAGTATTCTTAGATCTTTTCGAAACAAGTGTGAGCGTGAGAGAGAGAGGGTTATAAACGCGCGCTCGCCGCGTGCCCAACAACCGAACGACGCGAACTTCGAACAAGACTGAAAACGAAGCGAACAACAGGCCATGCGAACTGCGATCTGCTCCCAGCTGGCAGAGATCGGCTAAACGATCGGCTTGGCCGACCGATCGACCGACCGACCGATCGGGTTGATTGGTGTTCGTGCGGAAAGAGTAACAAACATCAGCCCGGCACTTGACCGATTCGCTCAGTATAGATAATTTCACTCTCTCTCTCTCTTGCGTTTTATTTACACATATGAATTTGAGTTCTCTCTCTCTCTTACTCTCTCTCTCTCTCTGTTTGAGCTTAGCTTGCCGGCACTTTGCTGTTTTTGCTCTTGTCGCTCTTTGAGCTCAGTTTTAGAAGCTGCTGAACGGAGCAGGTGGAGTGGAGTGCCTTGATGTGCTGTTGTTGTGGGGGGATGTGAGGACATAAATAAACAAGTGCTCTTGGCATTCGTTGCGTCGTTAATTCATGATTTCAATTTTTAATGCTCTGCGCCACCAACAACACAAGCAACAATAAAGAACCACAGCCATAATACGCTTCAAGTATAGCTTGTACTATAATAACAGAGACTCGACAAAGAGGCAACAACAACAACAACAACAACTAAACGAACGTGCAACCTGCCTTTGAATGCAACAGGCGGTTGGTCGCCAGCATTCTCTCGTTCTCATCTCTTTCTCTGTCTATCTCTACTGCAGTGAGTTTTCCGCCACTTGAGTAACTGAAAATGCGTGTGGCAGTCTATGCTTGACTGCTGATCGCAAGGTTTACTACTGATGGGGGAATGGGGTTGGTCAGGGGGTGGTGGGGAGTAGAGATCGACAGATGTTCGTGCTGTTCGTGTTGCCGCCTTTGCTTCATCCAATCAACATTTTCAGTTATTATTTTGCAGCCTATCAACGAACACAACGAAAATTTATTGAATTATATTTTCAGCGCCGTCTTTTCTACATACTCTGTAATCTTCAACATGCGAACAAGGGTAGATTAGTTGTAACAAATATTGATATAGCATATGCGCCTCAATCTAGAAACTTATTAGGGAAAGTGTATAATATAATGCTGTAAAGGGAAGTTGCTATATGTATATGTAAGTAAGTTCCCTGCTACATAATTTCGTTTATCAGTCTAAAAATTTAAAAGTTTTGCTCTGTAAGCCAAGTATTTATATTGAAAATAGGCATCCTGAATCTTCTAGATGTGTTAGCTTAGCCAAAACTCAAGCGATTATAAAGATTGATTACAAATTTTGAGAATTGCAATTTTGAATCCAGAATTTTGATTTTGATTTATCGTAACTTTCTTAAAATTTAACCGATTTTCATGTTTAAAATATGTTATCATGTTCCACTTTTCAGGCTGTACTTTATTTTATGTAATTTAAAATGCAATACAAACTACAAAAAAAAACAGTTTGTATCAATTACTGTTTAAGGATAACTCAGGGTATTTCAAAGTTAACCCTAGTTATTTTTAAGACACATCTGAGTTTCTTTCATTTTTTCCTTGGTCACGAAATGCGAACAGAACTTGCGGCAATTTGATTTGATTGCCGTCCATGGCGCTTACCTCTGTTGTATGACGAGCAGTATATGGTTTATAAGCAGAAATCTTCAGTTGAAATATACACACTCATATACGAATACATATTAATGTCGCACACACACTCACACTCGCACACATGTGCCTTACTTGTATTCAATTTATTGAGATTAATGTGACATTTTGAGTAGCTTATTAATTTGCCTGTGTCTGTGTGTGTGTTTGTGTGTGTAAACTCCCTATTTTCTTATAATTGGAAACACTTAAAACTGCTTGTTAACCTTATGAAGGCATCACAGCCCACACACAACTTTCCAAAGCTCCAATTAAGATCCGGGTGTCGCACAAGGGTTAATTGAGCTTATTTAGAATACCCGCCTAAAGTTATGCAACACTTTTGGCAGCCTATGATTAACGCTGCCCATAAATTTTGAAAAGTATTAAGAAATGTGTTTATTATTTTAAATGGTTGATAATGTTGTGACTCATTTATAAAAAAAATATAATAAAAATTATTTTTAAAATTAACTAAACTGCTGCGGATAAATAATAATAATAAATAAATTATGATGGAATTCTCTAAATGCCGCCGTCGCAAACTTAAATTAACATAAACAAGTAAATGCATTTAACTAAATTAGATTAATCATTTAAATAAATACATGCGAAAAATAGAAATATATATTGTAAGTAAAAGTAGAGAAGAAAATTGAAAATGGGAAATTTGTTGTGTTTAGCTCATTTCGCTAAAATAGCGAAAATAGAAAAGTAACTTAAATAAATTTAGAGATAAATTAGCTGCCAACAATTTCTCATATTCATGATGTTTGTTTTTTTTTTTGGCAAGAGAACAACAACAAAAACAATTATTAAAAAAAAAATATTAACAACAAAGCAGCAAAAGCAAATGGCGTATGTTGGGGTTAATTAGGCGGGATATGATGTCCACTCGATCTCTCAGAGAAATCCCTTGATCGTTTGTTTCGTAATATTCTCGTAATATTTGCTGCGGCGCCACGCAGTTGGCGGTTGCGTCTTTCCACTCACCTCCGGCGTAACAGCTGTGGAGACACCGGGCATCAGCTCGGTACTGATGCCGGCAGAATCCAAACCGTATGCTTCTATTTCGCTGTCGGATTCGATGGGCATCGGCAGCGGCAGTGGCAGTGGCAGCTGCACTTCCGGCGTGGGAGTCACGCTCTGACTGTGCAACTCTGCGACGCCAACAATGCTATCCTGGTCATCATCATCACCATTGTTGTCGCGCTTGGAGAGCGTCTGTTGTTGTGTGGCTGAGAAGAAGCTCAGGTCGGAGCTGTCGAAGGACATGTTGTGGACGGGGGATTGAGGGAGTTCGGGTATCTCGAAGTTGCTCAGCGTGGAGTCGTCAGCCTCATCGAAGGAGTTCTTGGCAGAACCAATGTAGGAGCTGGTGCGACCCGAGGCCGTTTGGAAGGACGATGAATGGGAATTGGGCGTGAAATTGCCCTCGGATGCTGTCGCAAATGAATCATCCTCCGTGGAACGTGATTGCCAGTCCTGCATAAAAAAATCTTAGTTATTGAGAGTACTCAAAGATAACTTCTCTTGGACTCACCTCTCCCACGCCATTGTTGCCCAACTTCTTCGACAGATCCACATCACGTATAACGGCATCTAGGGACTCGGCCACCTCGGCAATGGCGCCCAGTTTGTGGGAGATGGCGGCGCAGGCCAGCTCATTGCTGCCAGTGGGCGTCACTGTCAACGTGGCTGGCGAGGACTCTCTCGCATTATGCAAGGATTCGCTGCCGGCGCTGCTGTTGCGTCCGCTGTCCTGCAAAGGACTTGGATTGCTGGGACTCAGGCTGTCCAGGGGCAGCTCATCGGGCACTATGCTGTAATCACAGGGAAGTAAATTCGCTTTAGAGGCGGACGAATCCATGGAGGCGGTGCGTGATAACGAGGGCGTGGCATCTTCGTTGTCTGTGTAGTCGCTTTGAGGATACGTTTCGCTGTCGTTGCGTATGAGAGCCTTGATCTTGTCCAGACTGTGCACGTCAGTCGTAGGTTCATCATGCTGTTCCTCCTCTTCCTCAGTTTCCTCCAGTATAATGTCGCGCTCTATGGAAGCTTTGGCAATTTTGGTCTTAACACTGGATGTGCTAGCGGTTTCATCATCCTCATCCTCATCGTCGTCATCCTCGTCATCCTCCGCTTGAGCCAAGGAGGCAGTGGAGAATTCTGTCATTTTACTGCTTAAGTTGATGGCTTCGAGTAGCTCCTGTGTGGAGTTGCTTAAATCCATTTCTTCCTCCTGACTAGCCAAGGGAGCAGGAAGGGAGGGGATCTCCTCAGTATGTGGCTGCTCGTCATCTGCTGTTGGTGCCTCATCAACCACAATTGTGGGCAGTTCGTCAGCTTTCGATTTGGCAAACAAATTTCGAAATCTGGCAAACATTTTCCTAACAATTTCGAAACTTGTCTCGGAACTTGTCTTCCCCCCCTTCAATTTCAATTAGTTTGACGTAGCAGTAAAAAACACGCGTTTGGCTCGCGGCCAGGCGAGAGTCGAGAGTTTAAATGTCTTGACAATTGCTCTGTGCTCTGTGCTCTGTGAGATCACGTAATTGTATAGTGACAGGATTACAGCAGTGGGAATAACTTCTATAATTATAACACTCGCTCCACACACAATCTGTGACCCACTTTCAACCACTTGTTCCAACACGTTTTTCCAGCGAAACGCGACGTAGATCAGTTTTGATCTTTAAGATATATATTTATGAATATATGTATATGTAGAGTGCCGGCTGTTGGTATTTACTTGACAGCTTGACAGTTGCCACACTATATACTCTCTATAAATATATGTATTTTTCGACTATATATATATATTTATCAATTTGTTAAACGACGCGGACTGTTTTCCTTGAGCAACCGACGCAACGCACTGGATCACGCTCCGAAATAGACTGATTGGACCACAAAAATGTATGACTTGTGGATGGCACTTTTCCGCATCTAACAGTAGTATATCCCACAAAAATATAAGTTGGGTATGCTGATGCATCCCATTTCTCAGAGAATGTTTCCCTTCAAAATCTTCACTCAGAATCTTGATTTTTCTTTTTTCTTCCTTTCTCTTTTAAATATATCATATGCTTTTATTTGATATCTATTTCGTATGTTACTGCTCAGTGTTGATTTTCTACTTACAGGGTATCACGTAGTCTCTGCTGTGCTTTCCTCTCAGTTTTTGTCAGCTTTTATTTTGATATATCTTTTTTGAGTGTTCTTTTCATTTTCATTTCCATTTCCTTTTCTATTCATCATTGAGTTGATTTTTGGCGCGTAATTTTTTTCCTCTGCGATATATATAAATTTTGTTTTCAGTTGAACATATAGTTTTTTTTCACTTTACAGGGTATCGTATAGTCTATGCTATAAAAGATCTTTTTTGGGTGTTATTTTTATTTCCATTTCCGAGTTGATTTTTCCCGCGTAAACTCACGCTGTTGCCTTGGCCCTCGCCTTCAGCTAGAGGAATGTCAATAGTCTTTCTCACTAGTACTTACCTCTTGCCCGTAAGGGCGTCCAGCACGAAAGGTTCCTTCAGTCGCTTCTTCAATAGTCTTCCCAGCCGCACCATGCGTCCCACCTCAACTAGCAGTTGTTCTCTGGCCAACAGATGTCGCTGCAAACGTGGCCCGAGTTCTGCCGGAGGTGGTGGCTCCGGTACGTTCTCCACATCGGCATCTCCGTCGGGATCCGCATCGCTGCTGATGCCGCTGCTGCTGCGATTGTGCTGCTGACGCAGCTGTGTGGCAAGTTCGTGGCTGAGTAGGGGACGCAGATCACGGAGCTGCCTGTAGTAGGCCTCGACGCTGCGATGGAAGACCGCGGAGACGCGCAGACGGGTCATCTGCTCCTGGGCAATGGATTGCAGGCTGTGCCAAGTGCGTTGCAGTTGCAGCTGGATTTGCTCGGGCTCCGCCTGCTCCAACTTGCAACAGAGACGCAGTGTCTGCGACGCCTCCAGCAGCTGACAGCCGTAGTTGTAGATACTCTGAGGGAAGAAAGGGTACAGAAGGTTAAAAGTAAACTCAAAACAGGCTGGCCGAATATTCACTCAGAGAAAGAGAGACAGAGGGAAAGAGAGAGAGAGAGAGAGAAAACACTTAAGAGAGATTTTGAAAACTCACCCGTCCGGTTTCCTCAAACCCCTGTAACTCGTCCTTCTGCAGCTGAATCTCGTGTATATTGCAGCCGACATGGGAGTGACACCGCAACAGCACCGCATAGAGCTCGTTGAGCCAGTTGAGTGCCCGCCTCACCTCCTCCTCGTATCCATGTATGTGGGTCACCTGCTCCAAGGTGAGCCGCTGCAATGCCACGCGCTCCCCGCATCGCTGCCTCTGGCTTTGGCTGGCATCGATTTGCCGTCGAAGCTGGGCAATGTCGTTGCTGTAGTCCAACTGGAGGTCACGGCCCAATGCATCTTTCACCGGCATCGACAACATGTCGCTCAGCTTCTCCCCCTCGCGAACAAGTTCGCGTTCGATGTTGCCTGTTGGAGATGTTGGGAGTATTGGAATGAGAAGGTTCCAAAGTTCGATGCAACAACAAAATAAAACAATGAAATCAAATTCTTATTATAATTATCAAAGGGCTTCCCTTTGATAAGAAGACTCTCCATCTTATCTGTTGAGATATGAAAAAGTATGTCAAAGTATCTAATCAGATGATTGTGAAATGAGAGCAAGTTCGACATGAGACCTATTTTTTACTGAGATTCCCATCGAATTCCCATTCTATCAAATAAAAACCCTAATAAATATCTTTAAAAATTGGAGCATAATAATTTTTATTTTTTTATCATAAAGCAAAGAGGCTTCATATTGTATTGTATTATAAAAAGGCCAACGAAGTCATAAAATGTAAAACAAAATCGCTTCATTTTTGACCAAGTTATTAAATTTCTAAGATATGCTAATGGCCATTTTCGGGAAAATTTAAATGCAGAATGCAGTCAGATCCGAAAAATTCGCAAATTTAATGAAAATCGGTTTAGAGGAGCCAATTTCGTGAGTCTTCAAGGTTAAGCTACTATTGCTATTTAATTATTGGGGTATTTTAGGGTCATTTAGAGCAAACTTTTGACCATATCTCGATAAATACTTATCAGAAACACCTCAAATAAAAAGCAAAATGCTAGTTATGAGTCCCAGAATCGATTAAGTTAAAAAAAAATTGGTATTGAAAATTTTTCAACTTTTCATGACAGTGTCAAGGGGTAAGTATGAAAATCTGATCAAAAAAATTGAAAAATTTAAAATTTCGAAAATGAAAAATCTTTGAATGCAGAATTAATCTGGGATCAAAACCATAACCAAAAAGGCATATTTCATCAAAATCGGTTAATATTTGGCCAAGTTATGACATTTCTAAGATATGCTAATGATCATTTTCGGAAAAATGGGGCTTTGGGTCGCTTAATGCCACATTTTGGGACATATCTCATGAAATTTTCATTGGAAACACTTTAAATAAACTTTATGTGAAAAATTTGAGTCATATCCGAAATATTCTCAATTTTAATGAAAATCGGTTCAGAGGTGGCAATTTCGTGAGTCTTCAAGGTTAAGCTACTATTGCTATTTAATTATTGGGGTATTTTAGGGTAATTTTGAGCAAACTTTTGGCCATATCTCGATAAATACTTATCAAAAAGACCTCAAATAAAAAGCAAAATGCTAGTTATGAGACCTAGAATCGATTAAAGTCATAAAAATTGGGGTTGAAAATTTTTCGATTTTTCATGACAGTGTCAAGGGGTTAGTATGAAAATCTGACCAAAAAAGTTCAAAAATTTAAAATTTCGAAAATTAAAAATCTTTGAATGCAGAATTAATCTGGGATCAAAACCATAACCAAAAATGCATTTTTCATCAAAATCGGTTAATATTTGGCCAAGTTATGACATTTCTAAGATATGCTAGTGGCCATTTTCGGAAAAATTTAAGCTTCGGGTCACTTGCTGCCACATTTTGGGACATATCTCGTGAAATTTTCATTGAAAAGACTTCAAATAAACTTTGTGTTAAAGAATGCAGTCAGATCCGAAAAATTCGCAAATTTAACGAAAATCGGTTTAGAGGAGCCAATTTCGTGAGTCTTCAAGGTTAAGCTACTATTGCTATTTAATTATTGGGGTATTTTAGGGTCATTTAGAGCAAACTTTTGACCATATCTCGATAAATACTTATCAGAAACACCTCAAATAAAAAGCAAAATGCTAGTTATGAGTCCCAGAATCGATTAAGTTAAAAAAAATTGGTATTGAAAATTTTTCAATTTTTCATGACAGTGTCAAGGGGTAAGTATGAAAATCTGACCAAAAAAGTTCAAAAATTTAAAATTTCGAAAATGAAAAATCTTTGAATGCAGAATTAATCTGGGATCAAAACCATAACCAAAAAGGCATATTTCATCAAAATCGGTTAATATTTGGCCAAGTTATGACATTTCTAAGATATGCTAATGATCATTTTCGGAAAAATGGGGCTTTGGGTCGCTTAATGCCACATTTTGGGACATATCTCATGAAATTTTCATTGGAAACACTTCAAATAAACTTTGTGTGAAAAATTTGAGTCATATCCGAAATATTCTCAATTTTAATGAAAATCGGTTCAGAGGTGGCAATTTCGTGAGTCTTCAAGGTTAAGCTACTATTGCTATTTAATTATTGGGGTATTTTAGGGTAATTTTGAGCAAACTTTTGGCCATATCTCGATAAATACTTATCAAAAAGACCTCAAATAAAAAGCAAAATGCTAGTTATGAGACCTAGAATCGATTAAAGTCATAAAAATTGGGGTTGAAAATTTTTCGATTTTTCATGACAGTGTCAAGGGGTTAGTATGAAAATCTGACCAAAAAAGTTCAAAAATTTAAAATTTCGAAAATTAAAAATCTTAATTTAAAGTCATAAAAATTGGGGTTGAAAATTTTTCGATTTTTCATGACAGTGTCAAGGGGTTAGTATGAAAATCTGACCAAAAAAGTTCAAAAATTTAAAATTTCGAAAATTAAAAATCTTAATTTAAAGTCATAAAAATTGGGGTTGAAAATTTTTCGATTTTTCATGACAGTGTCAAGGGGTTAGTATGAAAATCTGACCAAAAAAGTTCAAAAATTTAAAATTTCGAAAATTAAAAATCTTTGAATGCAGAATTAATCTGGGATCAAAACCATAACCAAAAATGCATTTTCATCAAAATCGGTTAATATTTGGCCAAGTTATGACATTTCTAAGATATGCTAGTGGCCATTTTCGGAAAAATTTAAGCTTCGGGTCACTTGCTGCCACATTTTGGGACATATCTCGTGAAATTTTCATTGAAAAGACTTCAAATAAACTTTGTGTTAAAGAATGCAGTCAGATCCGAAAAATTCGCAAATTTAATGAAAATCGGTTTAGAGGAGCCAATTTCGTGAGTCTTCAAGGTTAAGCTACTATTGCTATTTAATTATTGGGGTATTTTAGGGTCATTTAGAGCAAACTTTTGACCATATCTCGATAAATACTTATCAGAAACACCTCAAATAAAAAGCAAAATGCTAGTTATGAGTCCCAGAATCGATTAAGTTAAAAAAAATTGGTATTGAAAATTTTTCAATTTTTCATGACAGTGTCAAGGGGTAAGTATGAAAATCTGACCAAAAAAGTTCAAAAATTTAAAATTTCGAAAATGAAAAATCTTTGCAGAATTAATCTGGGATCAAAACCATAACCAAAAACGCATATTTCATCAAAATCGGTTAATATTTGGCCAAGTTATGACATTTCTAAGATATGCTAATGATCATTTTCGGAAAAAATGGGACTTTGGGTCGCTTAATGCCACATTTTGGGACATATCTCATGAAATTTTCATTGGAAACACTTCAAATAAACTTTATGTGAAAAATTTGAGTCATATCCGAAATATTCTCAATTTTAATGAAAATCGGTTCAGAGGTGGCAATTTCGTGAGTCTTCAAGGTTAAGCTACTATTGCTATTTAATTATTGGGGTATTTTAGGGTAATTTTGAGCAAACTTTTGGCCATATCTCGATAAATACTTATCAAAAAGACCTCAAATAAAAAGCAAAATGCTAGTTATGAGACCTAGAATCGATTAAAGTCATAAAAATTGGGGTTGAAAATTTTTCGATTTTTCATGACAGTGTCAAGGGGTTAGTATGAAAATCTGACCAAAAAAGTTCAAAAATTTAAAATTTCGAAAATTAAAAATCTTAATTTAAAGTCATAAAAATTGGGGTTGAAAATTTTTCGATTTTTCATGACAGTGTCAAGGGGTTAGTATGAAAATCTGACCAAAAAAGTTCAAAAATTTAAAATTTCGAAAATTAAAAATCTTTGAATGCAGAATTAATCTGGGATCAAAACCATAACCAAAAATGCATTTTTCATCAAAATCGGTTAATATTTGGCCAAGTTATGACATTTCTAAGATATGCTAGTGGCCATTTTCGGAAAAATTTAAGCTTCGGGTCACTTGCTGCCACATTTTGGGACATATCTCGTGAAATTTTCATTGAAAAGACTTCAAATAAACTTTGTGTTAAAGAATGCAGTCAGATCCGAAAAATTCGCAAATTTAACGAAAATCGGTTTAGAGGAGCCAATTTCGTGAGTCTTCAAGGTTAAGCTACTATTGCTATTTAATTATTGGGGTATTTTAGGGTCATTTAGAGCAAACTTTTGACCATATCTCGATAAATACTTATCAGAAACACCTCAAATAAAAAGCAAAATGCTAGTTATGAGTCCCAGAATCGATTAAGTTAAAAAAATTGGTATTGAAAATTTTTCAATTTTTCATGACAGTGTCAAGGGGTAAGTATGAAAATCTGACCAAAAAAGTTCAAAAATTAAAAATTTCGAAAATGAAAAATCTTTGAATGCAGAATTAATCTGGGATCAAAACCATAACCAAAAACGCATATTTCATCAAAATCGGTTAATATTTGGCCAAGTTATGACATTTCTAAGATATGCTAATGATCATTTTCGGAAAAAATGGGACTTTGGGTCGCTTAATGCCACATTTTGGGACATATCTCATGAAATTTTCATTGGAAACACTTCAAATAAACTTTATGTGAAAAATTTGAGTCATATCCGAAATATTCTCAATTTTAATGAAAATCGGTTCAGAGGTGGCAATTTCGTGAGTCTTCAAGGTTAAGCTACTATTGCTATTTAATTATTGGGGTATTTTAGGGTCATTTTGAGCAAACTTTTGGCCATATCGCGATAAATACTTATCAAAAAGACCTCAAATAAAAAGCAAAATGCTAGTTATGAGACCTAGAATCGATTAAAGTCATAAAAATTGGGGTTGAAAATTTTTCGATTTTTCATGACAGTGTCAAGGGGTTAGTATGAAAATCTGACCAAAAAAGTTCAAAAATTTAAAATTTCGAAAATTAAAAATCTTTGAATGCAGAATTAATCTGGGATCAAAACCATAACCAAAAATGCATTTTTCATCAAAATCGGTTAATATTTGGCCAAGTTATGACATTTCTAAGATATGCTAGTGGCCATTTTCGGAAAAATTTAAGCTTCGGGTCACTTGCTGCCACATTTTGGGACATATCTCGTGAAATTTTCATTGAAAAGACTTCAAATAAACTTTGTGTTAAAGAATGCAGTCAGATCCGAAAAATTCGCAAATTTAATGAAAATCGGTTTAGAGGAGCCAATTTCGTGAGTCTTCAAGGTTAAGCTACTATTGCTATTTAATTATTGGGGTATTTTAGGGTCATTTAGAGCAAACTTTTGACCATATCTCGATAAATACTTATCAGAAACACCTCAAATAAAAAGCAAAATGCTAGTTATGAGTCCCAGAATCGATTAAGTTAAAAAAATTGGTATTGAAAATTTTTCAATTTTTCATGACAGTGTCAAGGGGTAAGTATGAAAATCTGACCAAAAAAGTTCAAAAATTTAAAATTTCGAAAATGAAAAATCTTTGAATGCAGAATTAATCTGGGATCAAAACCATAACCAAAAAGGCATATTTCATCAAAATCGGTTAATATTTGGCCAAGTTATGACATTTCTAAGATATGCTAATGATCATTTTCGGAAAAAATGGGACTTTGGGTCGCTTAATGCCACATTTTGGGACATATCTCATGAAATTTTCATTGGAAACACTTCAAATAAACTTTATGTGAAAAATTTGAGTCATATCCGAAATATTCTCAATTTTAATGAAAATCGGTTCAGAGGTGGCAATTTCGTGAGTCTTCAAGGTTAAGCTACTATTGCTATTTAATTATTGGGGTATTTTAGGGTCATTTTGAGCAAACTTTTGGCCATATCGCGATAAATACTTATCAAAAAGACCTCAAATAAAAAGCAAAATGCTAGTTATGAGTCCCAGAATCGATTAAGTTAAAAAAAATTGGTATTGAAAATTTTTCAATTTTTCATGACAGTGTCAAGGGGTAAGTATGAAAATCTGACCAAAAAAGTTCAAAAATTTAAAATTTCGAAAATGAAAAATCTTTGAATGCAGAATTAATCTGGGATCAAAACCATAACCAAAAACGCATATTTCATCAAAATCGGTTAATATTTGGCCAAGTTATGACATTTCTAAGATATGCTAATGATCATTTTCGGAAAAAATGGGACTTTGGGTCGCTTAATGCCACATTTTGGGACATATCTCATGAAATTTTCATTGGAAACACTTCAAATAAACTTTATGTGAAAAATTTGAGTCATATCCGAAATATTCTCAATTTTAATGAAAATCGGTTCAGAGGTGGCAATTTCGTGAGTCTTCAAGGTTAAGCTACTATTGCTATTTAATTATTGGGGTATTTTAGGGTCATTTTGAGCAAACTTTTGGCCATATCGCGATAAATACTTATCAAAAAGACCTCAAATAAAAAGCAAAATGCTAGTTATGAGACCTAGAATCGATTAAAGTCATAAAAATTGGGGTTGAAAATTTTTCGATTTTTCATGACAGTGTCAAGGGGTTAGTATAAAAATCTGACCAAAAAGTTCAAAAATTTAAAATTTCGAAAATTAAAAATCTTTGAATGCAGAATTAATCTGGGATCAAAACCATAACCAAAAACGCATATTTCATCAAAATCGGTTAATATTTGGCCAAGTTATGACATTTCTAAGATATGCTAGTGGCCATTTTCGGAAAAATTTAAGCTTCGGGTCACTTGCTGCCACATTTTGGGACATATCTCGTGAAATTTTCATTGAAAAGACTTCAAATAAACTTTGTGTTAAAGAATGCAGTCAGATCCGAAAAATTCGCAAATTTAATGAAAATCGGTTTAGAGGAGCCAATTTCGTGAGTCTTCAAGGTTAAGCTACTATTGCTATTTAATTATTGGGGTATTTTAGGGTCATTTAGAGCAAACTTTTGACCATATCTCGATAAATACTTATCAGAAACACCTCAAATAAAAGGCAAAATGCTAGTTATGAGTCCCAGAATCGATTAAGTTAAAAAAAATTGGTATTGAAAATTTTTCAATTTTTCATGACAGTGTCAAGGGGTAAGTATGAAAATCTGATCAAAAAAATTGAAAAATTTAAAATTTCGAAAATGAAAAATCTTTGAATGCAGAATTAATCTGGGATCAAAACCATAACCAAAAAGGCATATTTCATCAAAATCGGTTAATATTTGACCAAGTTATGACATTTCTAAGATATGCTAATGATCATTTTCGGAAAAATGGGGCTTTGGGTCGCTTAATGCCACATTTTGGGACATATCTCATGAAATTTTCATTGGAAACACTTCAAATAAACTTTATGTGAAAAATTTGAGTCATATCCGAAATATTCTCAATTTTAATGAAAATCGGTTCAGAGGTGGCAATTTCGTGAGTCTTCAAGGTTAAGCTACTATTGCTATTTAATTATTGGGGTATTTTAGGGTAATTTTGAGCAAACTTTTGGCCATATCTCGATAAATACTTATCAAAAAGACCTCAAATAAAAAGCAAAATGCTAGTTATGAGACCTAGAATCGATTAAAGTCATAAAAATTGGGGTTGAAAATTTTTCGATTTTTCATGACAGTGTCAAGGGGTTAGTATGAAAATCTGACCAAAAAAGTTCAAAAATTTAAAATTTCGAAAATTAAAAATCTTTGAATGCAGAATTAATCTGGGATCAAAACCATAACCAAAAATGCATTTTTCATCAAAATCGGTTAATATTTGGCCAAGTTATGACATTTCTAAGATATGCTAGTGGTCATTTTCGGAAAAATTTAAGCTTCGGGTCACTTGCTGCCACATTTTGGGACATATCTCGTGAAATTTTCATTGAAAAGACTTCAAATAAACTTTGTGTTAAAGAATGCAGTCAGATCCGAAAAATTCGCAAATTTAATAAAAATCGGTTTAGAGGAGCCAATTTCGTGAGTCTTCAAGGTTAAGCTACTATTGCTATTTAATTATTGGGGTATTTTAGGGTCATTTAGAGCAAACTTTTGACCATATCTCGATAAATACTTATCAGAAACACCTCAAATAAAAAGCAAAATGCTAGTTATGAGTCCCAGAATCGATTAAGTTAAAAAAAAATGGTATTGAAAATTTTTCAATTTTTCATGACAGTGTCAAGGGGTTAGTAAGTATGAAAATCTGATCAAAAAAATTGAAAAATTTAAAATTTCGAAAATGAAAAATCTTTGAATGCAGAATTACTCTGGGATCAAAACCATAACCAAAAAGGCATATTTCATCAAAATCGGTTAATATTTGGCCAAGTTATGACATTTCTAAGATATGCTAATGATCATTTTCGGAAAAATGGGGCTTTGGGTCGCTTAATGCCACATTTTGGGACATATCTCATGAAATTTTCATTGGAAACACTTCAAATAAACTTTATGTGAAAAATTTGAGTCATATCCGAAATATTCTCAATTCTAATGAAAATCGGTTCAGAGGTGGCAATTTCGTGAGTCTTCAAGGTTAAGCTACTATTGCTATTTAATTATTAGGGTATTTTAGGGTCATTTTGAGCAAACTTTTGGCCATATCTCGATAAATACTTATCAAAAAGACCTCAAATAAAAAGCAAAATGCTAGTTATGAGACCTAGAATCGATTAAAGTCATAAAAATTGGGGTTGAAAATTTTTCGATTTTTCATGACAGTGTCAAGGGGTTAGTATGAAAATCTGACCAAAAAAGTTCAAAAATTTAAAATTTCGAAAATGAAAAATCTTTAAATGCAGAATTAATCTGGGATCAAAACCATAACCAAAAATGCATTTTTTATCAAAATCGGTTAATATTTGGCCAAGTTATGACATTTCTAAGATATGCTAGTGGCCATTTTCGGAAAAATTTAAGCTTCGGGTCACTTGCTGCCACATTTTGGGACATATCTCGTGAAATTTTCATTGAAAAGACTTCAAATAAACTTTGTGTTAAAGAATGCAGTCAGATCCGAAAAATTCGCAAATTTAATGAAAATCGGTTCAGAGGTGGCAATTTCGTGAGTCTTCAAGGTTAAGCTACTATTGCTATTTAATTATTGGGGTATTTTAGGGTCATTTTGAGCAAACTTTTGCCCATATCTCGATAAATACTTATCAAAAAGACCTCAAATAAAAAGCAAAATGCTAGTTATGAGACCTAGAATCGATTAAAGTCATAAAAATTGGGGTTGAAAATTTTTCGATTTTTCATGACAGTGTCAAGGGGTAAGTATGAAAATCTGACCAAAAAAGTTGAAAAATTTAAAATTTCGAAAATGAAAAATGTTTGAATGCAGAATTAATCTGGGATCAAAACCATAACCAAAAACGCATATTTCATCAAAATCGGTTAATATTTGGCCAAGTTATGACATTTCTAAGATATGCTAATGGCCATTTTCGGGAAAATTTAAGCTTCGGGTCACTTGCTGCCACATTTGGGACAGATCATATTCAAATAAACTTTGTATTAAAGAATGGAGTCAGATCCGAAAAATTCACAAATTTAATGAAAATCGGTTCAGAGGTGCCAATTTCGTGAGTCTTAAAAGTTGATCTACTATTGGTATTTAATTTTTTGTTGTCCATATCTTATACAAAGTATTTTTAATTTTCAAATTCATCTAATTGCGTCATATTAGTAAAAATAAGGTGCCGATAATTGTCATATGGCAATTCCCTGGTATTGGTGAAACATATTAAGCGTCAGGTAGGCCCCTGAAAGAGCCATGAAAATCTAACAGACCCGTTTGGAATGGGATTTGAATCACAAGCTACACAGAGTGGGAAAAACTTTCACTTGATAACTAAACTAAGGTCATTAAATTCGATACGACGTGTAGTTGGTAGCAAATGAAATTGGGAACCGCAATCTGTTTAACTGACATGGGAACAGGCAACTGTCTAGATGGATGGATGGGTCGGTGGGTAGGAACTCACCCAGCATCTGTTGACTTGTCTTTAGCTGCATCAAAAGCTCTATGGCCTGCTGCCTGTCCAATTCGCTGGGTTCGGCATCAGCTGCCTGATTGGCGATGTTAAGCTGTTCCTCAAACTGATGCAAGAACCGATGGAATCTCAACGACGTCATCAAGACTTTGCGTCTGCGGTCCAAGCGCTCGGCAAAGGAACGACAGACGAACTGCATGAAGTCGCGCTGTGAGAGAAGATCCTGGCACATTGAAGTAGAGCTACGCTCCTTGGTAAATTGCTCGATCTTGTAGAGCAGCTCAGCATAGCAACCGTAGGTTTCACGGCATTCCAACTCCAGTTGATCGTGTGCCGCCCGCAAAGTTTCGGAGGCGCGAACATCGCCGCCAACGCTGCGCTGTCGACTGAGCAGCTGCTCGGCCTCATTGAGTATCCAGTTGGTGACGAAGGCGACGCCCTCCTCCAGGGTGCACAATTCGCGTGCCTCGCGCAGTGATCGCAGCAGCTCGAGCCACGCGGTTCGTATTGCGGTCTGCTTCTTTTCGATCTCATTCAGACGCAGTTCGATGCGGGTTCGTTCACAGCCCAGATCTGGTGGCAACAGGGGTTTAGGGGGGCTGAGGGCGTTGCCCGCTGACAATGTTGTTGTGGTAGAAGTTGTCGTTGCTGTGGCAGCAGGTGTGGCATGTGGCATTGCCGTTGGTGTCTCATAAACCTCGTTGAAGCGCGCCAAGATCGCATTACCTGCGAAGCGAGAGAAGAAATGAGGAAGAGATGTTGAGGAAAAATGGAAAAGGTTTTTGGCCATATTAGTTTCATTGAAAAAGTCAAGACGAGTCAAGTTGAGTGTTTAGTTTAACACTCTGTTTTTAAAGCTTTTCTATTTGCCCCAAAAGTGAAAATCTCTCATCTCCATTTTAAAGTGGGGCTAAGTGAAGGGTCACGACTGTAAGCAGCGTCAGTTTGACAATCTGGCAGACTGTCAGTCTGTCAGTCTGTCAGTCTGTCAGCCGTCACCCACACGCAACAGACAGACCTCAGACTTGAGATTGTTTTTTGTGCGGTTTCTGTGGTTATTCGTCAAGAGCACATTGTCAAAAGACACATCACAACAAAAGAAATGAAGATGAATGACGATCAGAAGTCATTTAAGTTGAAGCTGAGGGAATCTTGATAACGTTAAATAAATTAAAACACTTTGTTAATGATGCTCACAATGGGATAAATTTTAAATTGCAGATATATTTTTCGCTGCTTTGAAATACTAAATTCGTGCACTCACAGCTCGAATCTGAACAAATAATTAGATATTATTGAATAGAGAATTCTGATAATAAAGGGAAATATCTAAAAAAATATAAACAATTCAGATGAAAACTAAAATTAAAGAAAGAAAATGCTTTCAATAATTTTTAAAAATATAATATTCTCGAATTTGAAAATACTTAATTTTCTAAATTTTCTTCGATTTCAATTTAGTGTCTTTTTATTTTTATATGTAAAAGTTTGTTTAAAGTGCTAGTATACTAATTCAATATATTATCAAAAAAAAGCGAAAAATTAAAATAAATCCTATTATTTATCTTTTTTTTTTTTTTGATATGATTTTTTTCAACTTTGGAGCATTTTTGTTAAACTCCCACAACATAATGTCTTTATTCCTCACATAGGTTTTCAAGTTCAGACGACGCGGCACGTAAACCCAATCCAATGTTATATAGTGTAATAAAAAGTAGAGTCAACCTACAACTCGAAAACAAGTTTGTGCAAACATTTTCATTTCTAATTGAAACACGCACAAGACACACACGACTTGTTTTTGCTGTTGTTATTGTCAAACTCGTTTCGATTCAGAATATACATACATATATGAATGTATGAATGTTGTATGTAAATCGTGTTAGAGCCTAAAACGAAAGACTCAAGCAACGAACTTGTCGCCACTTACCCATTTCGATGGCTGCCTCAATGCTGTGCTGCACATGCGTATGCAATTGAGCGCTCTTCTTAAGCTCCACATCCGCATCCGGCGGACGCAGCGACTTGTGGCCAGCGAGCAGCGTCAACAACTGTTCCATGGCCGTCAAAGTCTGGGCATGTGTTCTACTGAACTCATCTATGGCCTAGAAGAGATAGAATGGAGAGGGAGTTGAGAGTACAATCTATGTAAAGTGTGGCAACTCTGAAACTCACCTTGCGCTGTTGCAGCCACAGATCGTAGTTGAACTGCAATGTGCCACCAAGCTCCTCGGGCAGATTCTGTGGCTCGATAAACTTGGCTAGACGTGCCTTAGACAAGACTAAGGGCTGTCAGACAAAAAGAGAGAATTGAATTTGAGACTTTTCATTTCAAACTTCAATGAAACCCACCTCCCCTTTTGTCTGCGATTTGGCGCACGGTTCCACGTGCTTCTCCCAGAATCCCTCCGCTCTGACTAGATACAGATCGACGCTAATGTCGCCGCCAAAGAGCGCATAGATTTGTCGCACATGCTGCCTGGAGATGCGGGAACTGCTCTCCTGTGCATTCACAATGATGCTCACACCATTCTGCAAAATGGCAGCACTGCCAGAGCAACAAAAAGACAGAGTATGTGTCAGAAACAAGAGATATAGAAACGGATTAAGATTTATATATTATTTGAGCCGTTCATTAGTTGGGCCTCGTTTAGACCTTTGATTAGTTGATTGAGATTAAGATTGCCAGCAAAAAGTTGATTGATCACTTAAACATATGCTGTATTTGTGTATAATTTATTGTTTTGTTGTTTTACAGACTCCACTAAAATTCAATAAATTCGCCTTGTGAGAACTATAAAATACGATTGATAGGTATCATAAATTTAGCATGAATTTAGGAATAAATTTTTAGCAGACTTTTTTGTTGACTTTTACCATTAATAAGGTAGAAGATAGAAGATTTACTTAAATATAATTTTTGTTAATATATTTAAAGCTGATTTCCATAATTAAATGGAATTATATAATATTATTTATATATTTTTGTTCGAAATAAATACATAATATTGCAGAAAAATGTTAAATTCATGTATTAAATTAATTTTACATAATCATAATTTTTTTGATGATTTTAAAATGATTATCTTGCATCTTTTTGTTGATTTTTAGCTGTAAGTACCACATATTTGCAAGTTAAAAATTTTATTATTGTTTTTCATACTTGAAAAATAAATATTTTAGAGATATATATAATATATATATATAATTAAATTCAATCTTATGAAATGAAATGAACGATAGTTGATCTATTATGCGGCATTTCTCTAAGCTCTAAGCTGCGGCAAAGAACTATCAAAGACTTAGAAGCTTTGACAGCAATAAAATGGAATTGATATGCTAATATGAGTATAATATTTCCTTATCGCTAGGCCTACAGTTCTCTAAGCAACCAAATCTTGGCTAATGAATAGACGTTTTAATAATGCAAAGCCTAAATCATCTATCGAGTTCTATTTGCATATATCGTCTATGTTAATTACATGCGATGTCTGTTGTTTGATTCGATTCAGAATCGGAGAGTGTTAGATGCAGAGGGAGAGTGGGATAGAGACTTGAAACTCACCTGAGGGAACGCTTTAGATAGTCGAGAGTGAGTTGCAGGCAGCGTCGATTCCACAACTGTTGATCATCGAATGCATTCACGATGAATATGATGCGACGTTGTCTATCGTAACTCCCGGAGAGGTATGCGCAACGTGTCTGCAGAGCGTTCAAAACATCCTCCTCCATGATGTGTTAACACTGCTTCTTCTACTCTTATGTCCAGTTAATTGTTTCGAGATTTGAAAGAGTCATTTCTATTAACGGGGCAAAGAGTTGGAAACAAAACAAAAAGAGGCTATAGAATGTGGCTAAGATTTGGAGTTGAAGTTATATACATATATGACTATTTGTTTTTGTTTTTGTTTTTTTTCTTCTATCATGCGGCCTTTTGTTGTTTCGCTTGAAAATTAATACCAAGTCACAGTTACTGTTTTTGTTGTTGTTGTTGTTGATGTTGATGTTGTTGTTACTGTTACTCGTGGTGTTGCAGTTGCAACTGCCCCAGCAACTGTTTTGCTGCACATTTTCCAATGCCGTCTTGGAGAACACGTTTGACAAGTCGACAAGTGAGAGAGATAAAGATAAAAATATATACAGAGAGAGATAGAGAGGGAGACTCACATGATTTTCACTATTTTCATGTTAGCTTTAAGAGTTTAGACTCAGCCTAATGGAAAATGGAAAAAAATTCCAATTTTGCGCATGATATTTTTTTTTCGGTATTTTTTTTTTTTGCCTTTTTTGTTCGTTTTTGGAAATTACTTGACACAAATTGAAGTCAAACAGGGAGAGGCCGCTAAACTTTTTCTATGCCAACCGCAGCAGCTGCTGCCGCAGGCTTTTGACTTAATTTGTTGCCAACTAACTGCCTGATAAGGGGCGTGGCAGTGGGCAGTAGGCAGTAGGCAGTCAACTGTCGACTGTCGGTTGACTGCAAATCCTGTTTGTTAAAAGTCTATCTTACAGTTATGCGTAAATGACTGTAAAACTTGCTCCGTTTTATGGACAGCAGAGAAAACACACACAGAGAGAGAGAGAGAGAGAGATAGAGAGAGAGAGAATTCAACGAAAGAACAATTTGCAACCTGTTGCCAATGTTGATAATTGTCAAGACAGCGGTTATGGAACATTGTGGCCACCTCTTCCGCATTGAATTACAATTACAATGCAACAATAACAACAACACCGACAACAACAACCCCCACAACAACAACTACTTTAACACGAATTTCAAGTTTCAAATGTCAGCTTCCAAATTGAATAATTTGATTTGTGCAAAAGCAGACAAAAAATCAGCAATCGCAGCATAAAAATATATAAGAAACATAAATTAATTTGTTTCTTTTTTTTTTATAAATTTAAAGCGAAATATATAGGGAGAGGGCTAAAAAGTGTGGAGTAGCTGTAGGGAGAGGTAGCGGCGACTCCCGCCAAGCATTAAATACTTTGCTTTTGTTTTTTATTTGTTACGATTTTGTTGTTGTTTTTTTATTTTTAGGGGCACACCTTTCTATGACCGTTTCTTCTTAGGCCTTGCGGCGTGTTAAAAATGCTACTAAAATAGACAGAAAAACAACAACAAAGTGAAATGAAAATAAGTCGAAAACAAACAAAAAACCGTTTTGGAATTAAACTTTCTTGAGAACTTTTGCGGTCTGAGGGCAATATGCAGAGTTTTGAGAGTTTTATGATATGATGGCGATGGCGATGGCGATAAGAGATCTATGCGGGGCAGGCGAAAATGAGAGAAACATTCCTAGGGTCTGTCGTTCGGGTTGTTAAATTAATTGAAAAGTTAAACTGACAGCAACAAAATAAAACAAACAAACAAAAATCGTATCCAAGAGCTAAAAACTCGGCAACATAAAACCCATTAGCATTTTTGGGAGCAAAAAAGAATTTGTTTTAACAGCTGACAGTTGTCTTCTCTCTTCGGTTTGTTGTTGTGGTATGAGTAATTAATTATATTTCGACTTTTTGGTAATTTGACATTAAAAATATCTCGTTAAATGCTACGATTTTCTTTCACGACTTTCAAAAAATTGCACTCGAATATTTGTTGTTTTTTTTCATCTCTTGGCTAAATACCAAACTCGACTAACCCGACGACGACGTTTACGTTCACGATCAGCCCCGACTGTGACTCCAACTCCAACTGCGACTGCGACTACTCCGCTGAGCCCAACCGTTAAGCAACAGTTCGCGCGCTCGACTAAAGTTCATTTGGCGCCTGCGCTGCCCGCTTTATCTGCTTTGCAACCAGGTTCGAGTTGCCTTCGAACATGTTTGCACACAACTCGCAACACAACAAATGTAGCGTGTCGTCAGCTGATGGTATTTTTTTCATTGCGTCGCATTCTCTGCTTGCCCTTTGTGAAGTTTGTGTTTGAAGTGCATATGCAGGAAACCTGTTCAGAGGAGAGCTTCGGCTTAAGAGACTGCGACGCATAGCAAGTGGAAGTTTCTTGTGCTTGGCCAGCGCTAAATTAAAACAAAACATGCGTTTTGTCTGCAGATAGCGTCTATTCTCTACAAATCTTTGTGGAGTTGAGGTATATGGGCTTTGAAATGCAGTTTGTATATTTTATTTTTATAAATATAACTTGATCTTCCTTACATCTCAAATTGAATGATCTGTATACAAACAATCTTTACGTATATTCTCTACAAGTTTATCAGTAGTGATAATATATTAAAACCTTCGGAATTTCAAGTACCTGGCTTTAAGTCTTTAATTGTTTCCCTAAATATTATTATTGCAAACTATTCCAAATTACATCTAATTTTCTTAGAAATTATGTGTTGGTTTTTTTACAATATTTTCGTAGTTTATTTTAACTCAACTGTAAACATCCCTTCGCACATTCCTTACATAGCTCAACTTCAGCACAAGTTGCTGTAAGCGTATTTCCAAGTCATTATTAAGTTGTCAAGTGCAATGGATTTCTCAATGTTGTTTTATTCATGTTTGGGGAAACGTGGGAACTTTTAATTGTGTGTGTTGGTTTTGTACGGGATTCCAGGAATTTTTCTGGGTTTGTCTAAAGCACTAAAAATGCCAAAAAGGATATTTAGTATGCTCGGACAGTGCGCATATCAAAGATTTATTGAAACTGGAAAAGGGAGCAGTCTCAAGAGGTGAACAAGGAAGTGAGAGGAGGAGAGTTGTAGGATGTTGATGGAGGCAGCAAACCAGTTTTGGGCTTCACTTGTTATGGAGGTCAAGCAGCACCAGGAGACACGTCCCCGTACCCCATGTGCCAATTGTAGAAAAAAAGGGACAAGGGTAAAAAACAACAACAACAAACAGTATTAGTGGCAGAAGGAATCCTTAAGTTGCCCTTTCTACTCCCGTTTTTCTATTTCTCCCACTTTGTGCCCCTGCTGTTTGCGACCCTTATAAACATGTCAATCACAAGTAAATTGTTGCAGATTTAATGGGCACTGCCGGAATGTGGAAATGTGGGTCGACGACTGCCACAGAGAGAGAAAATGCAAATGTTGTTGGTGTTGCTGCCACAGCCACCGCCGCTACCGCTGCTGTGATATGTTGATGCTGTGGTGTGTGCTGTGTCAGCAGTCGCAGTAGCCATGACGTTGACTATTTCAGCCATTTTGGGTTGGGGGCCGAGCGCGTATCCTGCGTGTTTCCAACTCGCTGCTTAGCAACAATTTATTGGCAATCTTCTGGCATAGGCGCGTTTTTTATACACCATTTGTCTCTCTTCTCTCACTTTTTGCCTATTTTCTATGTACAAATATATATACATACATATGTATATGAGTACAGACTGTGTGTATATAGAGAGCTGTTAGCTAGAACTTTTGGCCAACAACTGAAGGCTGAACGCTGAAATGCGTGATGGCCTCAATGAGCACGTAGTCGAAGTCCTACTCCGGGCTGATAAAGGGCAGTCAAGGATCTCATCCTGGCTGCACTCGCCATTGCATTCGAGCAGTCGAGCAGAGCCATAAAAAATGCCGACCACAAAATGGCGTCGAAAGCACTTCCGCAACACAGTTAAAAAAGTCAGTGTGTGTGTGTGTGTATGTTTTGTTGTTGCTTGTTTTACTTTTTAATAGCCACCATTCACTCTTCCTTTTCTCTCTTTCTCTCTCCCCTATTCTCTTTCTACATTTCTCTCTTTCTAAGTCCACTTCACGTGCCAACGATATGCGTTAGCAGCTATTAGAAAATTGCGAAAATTGCAAACTCACACACGTATTGCAGTCGCAGTCGCAGTCGATGTTGACGTCGGCAGCGGCAGCGGCAGCGTTGCATGCACCGCGGTCATTGAGTGCAGTTACAGATTTATTGCGGAGTCGAGACTCGACTTCGGTCCAAGAATTTTAAACAGTTTTAGATTTTCATTAAGCAAGAAGTGATGTTACCAATGTGATGGGCCCCCAACATGCATTATTCATTATGCCCCAAAGAAGGGTTTCCCATGCCCTAGTCAGAAATAAAGGCAAAAGAGTTGTAAAAGTTAAATGGCGGCAATAAAAAAAGCTAGGACTAACTAGTATTAACTTTTTTTTGCTAAATTTAATAAGTGAAGAATCTGTACAGCTTAAAGTATTAACTGAATTTAAAAACGAGAAATCAAATACAAATACGATACAACGAAAAATTAGTAATATATTTTTTAATTTTATTAAAGAAGAATAAGTAAAATATATATACATATGTATATTTAAGAAAAATGGAATCTTTTTCAACTTAAACTTTAATTCTTGTACGTCTTCCACCTGCCGCTTTGCCTATTAATTATTTTGCTACACCTAAAAGTATGCAGCATAAATTTAAATTTACTCGCATATCCATTCTCGACTCTTAAAGAATGCCTTTTCTGCGCTGTATTTAATTTAAAAGTGAAGACATTTCCTTTAAACCATATGTTTGAGTTTATAGCTTCATCATGTGCACACTCTTTGCCACACACGTACACATCAGCGGTATGCTTTTGTGGACGCCCTGGGGCGTGTTCTGTCGTATCTGGTTACGCAGCAAAAATTTAGCAAAATAATAATAATAATAATAAGAATAATGCGAACATTTTCCCAACATTTTAAAATTCGATGGGGTTGAGATATTTTTATTTAATCAGCGTAAGAAAATATATGCGAACTGAAAGTTGTAGCTGGGACGTTAATTGATACGATTTCGTCGTTCTTCGTCCTGCGTCCTTCGTCCTTCGATATGCCCCAACAAACTTTCAGCATAAATATTTACATTAATATGGCGCAATCAAAATGTATGACACGAAAATTATGCGTGGCGGCAAGCAAATACATATTTGATATTCAACATTGTCCTATGTGTGTGTGTGTGTGTGTATATGCATGTGTTTGTGTGTGGCAAAGACATAACCACAGCAGCTGCTCAATAAAGAGACCCAACACACTTAGTCAAGCAGATGTTGAAGGACAGCAGCAAATGGCGAATGTTGAATTAGAATATACTCTAGATATAGTATTGCCACTATTCTCTATTTTCAGCAGACACTCTGTGTATCCATTAGACAGGAGAGAGATCTGATGTTCTTAATTTATGCATTAAAATTCAATCAAGAATGCTAAAAGTCAGTAGCTTTGCCATATAATTGACAAACTTACAATTTACCTTGTAAATATTTCAGATTTCAATTGAAAAAAATGAAAAATATTAGATAAATTTCGTTTAAATTAAAGTAAGATAGAGAAATAAATTTTATCTATTAAATTTTTACAACTTTATTAATAAAAGTATACCCTTTTATAAACATATAATAATAATAATCTTCTCATTGTCAGCACAACTTCTGTTACTTAAATTTCTGCAGGGTATTTGAAACAGCGGGAAACTGCTTAAATTAAATAAAGTATGCAGAGCGTCTTGTTGTTTCCGTTGTTGTGTTCTATTATGTGCTACGCTTGTTTTGTTTCGTGTCGTTCTCCTTCACTTTGCTTTGGTTTTGGTTTTTGGTGCGTTTCTAGGCGTCGCCTAAAAGTAGGCAATGTGAAATTTGTGCGGATGGCAAAAATTAATTTTGCGCTGGCGCCGCTCAAAAGTAGGCAACGCCTTTTGTTGTCACGCCGACAATACGTATACGCACATCACACATATACACATATACATATACATTTACATTTACATATTTATAACAATCTGAAAATGATTTTTGAAATGTTTCCCCAACTTCCTCTTAAACAACAACAATTGATTACATTTCAGGCATTATTTAAGTGCCTTTACTTGTCGGTGTATACATACATATGTATGTATTTTAGAGCTAATTGTTGTGATAGATGTTTCATATAAGATTTCTTTGGAGCAACAATAAGTCTTGCATTGAGTTCCATGAACATTGCTTAACTTTCGGGCTCGGCAAAAAGTCAAAGACAAAGCAGAAATCGCATTACATGTGCCGCAGCTAATTGTTCTAAAGCGCTCAGCTGTAGTTAAGCAGCTTAAAAATGCTTAAGTTATAGCAGAAACAGTAACAGTAATCGATAGCAGGATTGGAAGGAGAATGAATCTTAAATATTCTGAAAATTTACCAAAATTCTTAAAATTCAATCTATCTATTAATTTTTCATTTGGCTTCTAAAAGAATAGAGGGAATTCTATTATTTAAACAAAAAAAAAATAAATAATTTTTTTGTTTATTATATTTTGGTTATTGCTTTAGAAACGTCCTTGGTGTCTTTTGGGGCTTAAATTTTTCATCCCTGACATTTACAGCTTGTGTTTGCCCTCCTGTGGAGGTGGTCGATGCTTTCTGAGAAAGGGAACTATATGCTTGGCGCATTCTGGAGCACTCACCAGATGCACATGGTGCAGACCATCCACTTCGTGCAACTCAAAGTCTGGATTCTGTTCATTGAATATGGCCAGCACCTCATCACATCTGCTGTCAATGAAGGGAGATCCCGTGCCCTTGATTATTAAATATGGCTTATTCCTGATGCGACTTGCCATGGCAACTGCCTTCTCGGCACAGAAGGGAAACAGGGAATAGTACTTGGCGCGTCCATCCTTGCTGAAGTAGTACCTATCGGGATACAGCTGGGACTTGGCAACACTGCGATTCAGTAAGTATTGGGCAAACTCCACGGGCACAGACTGCATAGTACCTCGACAAAGGACATCTCGAAGTTGCTCCATTGTGTATGAAGGAGGTTCACGCGATGCCTGAAGCAGGACACGATCGTCTTCGATCAATAGCTTCTCCATGTATTCTCTCCGCTGCTCGAGAGTCTCTGGCTCATCGAAGGGTGGTATGCACATATCCAGGGATATGACCATGTCCACCAGGTGAGGAGCCAATGAAGTGAATATAAAATTAAACACCGCACCTAAAGAGTGACCCATCAAGGAGACCTTATCCCACTTGTATGCCTTCATGATTCTCCCTATCAGAAGTATCCAATCATCCGCGCTGTAGAGCATGCCCGGTGGCACCGAACAGGACAAACCGTGACCCACCATGTCTATGCAGAGTACTCCCAGATAATCGGGCAGCAAAGGTATCAAAGTATCAAAGGTTCCCAGGTTGTCCTGCCAGCCATGTAGGGCCAGTATGGGCCGCTCCTTCCGATTCCCATACCAACGACCCACCATGTGGCCACCATACGGCAACTGGAAACTCACATCGTAGTACTGTGGATAACGAATATATATCAAGGGGATCACTTAAATATGTGCGAAAAGGGAGGGGATCCCTTATACTTACATCGTCCAATCGAATATTTCCCATAATGAGGCTGCCTTGATCTTTAATCGACTCTTGATGAAAGTTCTACTATTTTCAATGCTAATGACTTCACAGTTTCGGTTTATCTAATTAGTTTATTGCTTTATATCTTAACTAAGCGATTAGAGATTAGAGAATTAATTAATATCGCAGCTGAAGAAATTTATAGATAAACAATGGGTAGTGTCTGAAATTATTAACTGTTGATTGTCAACTGATCTGCATTTATGGCTCAACTGAATATTATATTGAATTTGAATATGCTAAGAGTTATCACGGAGAGCTTTTAGTAGTTATGAAAAGCTTTCGTTGAACTGTAAGCAACAGCTGATCGTGACTTGAGCTTTTGCTTAGAATCAAAAAATTCTATTTAGAGCACGAAAAGTTATCGATAATGATTGTCATCGTTTATAAAATTTAAAACAAATAACTAAAAAAAAAGAAATTCTTTTTAAGAACATAAAAAGAATAATAAATTATTCTTTATATATTATTCTTGATATATTATTGAAAAAGTCTTCAGTTTCATAGTTATTGTTTAAGTATAGCTTCTTTTTCGCAACTTTATTCTCCTACAACTTGCTGAGTTTCCTCAGACTCCATCTGAAGAAACTCTCTTGAGCTTTGCGCCTCTCCTTCTTGCTAAGCGAGGTCTCCTCTTCAGCGAGTGACCATGTTGATACTGGAGGTGGACGATGTCGCCTCAGGAATGGCACTATATACTTGGCACAAGCTGCAGCATCCACGAGATGGACATGATGAGCGCCAACTACCTCGTGGTACTCAAAATGGGGATTTTGCCTGTCCAAAATGGAGATGACCTCACTTGAACTGGAACCTATGTAACGGGATTCGGAACCTTTGATAATGAGGTAGGGTTTGTTCTTGATCCGTCCTGCCATTTCGGCAGCCAGACCCGGGGTCATGGGGAACAGAACATAATACTTGACGCGGCCATCCTTGGAGAAGTAGAATCTCTCTGGATAGAGATTGGACTTGGTCACACTGCGATAAAGCAGATGATGGGCGAATTCTGGGGGCACCGAGTTGGAGGAGCCTTTGTGGACCACATCTCTCAGCTGGGAGAGGCTGTATGTGGGCGGTTCATGTATTTCAATCTGTTCCGCACGCTCCTCCTCGACCATATGCTTGTCGAAATAGGGACTCCACAGCGACAGCAACTGCGCTGATTCCATGGGAGGCATACAAATGTCCAGAGTGATGATCATGTCCACAGTATGAGGTGCCAGTGAGGCGTAAATGAAGCTCAAGACACCGCCCAGCGAGTGTCCCATGAGGGAGACCTTTGACCACCTATACTCCTTCATGACTCTGGCTATGATGAGCACATAGTCGGCCACGTTGTAGTGTATGCCAGGCGGCAGTCTGCTAGAGCAGCCATGACCAGGCAGATCTATGCACAGCACGCCCAGATAGTCGGGCAACAGAGGTATCAACGTATCAAAGGTTCCCAGATCATCCAGCCAACCGTGTATGGCCAGTATGGGGCGATCCGTGCGGTTGCCGTACCACCGACCCGCAATGTGACCCCAAGGTGCCCAAATTCTCACATCCTCATACTGAAAGTACGTAAAGAGTAAAAGTCAGCTTCGAATTTCGTGTTGGACAGTGTATAAACAAAACACGTTGTTGTTGTTGTTGTTGCTCTCATTATTGCTTACTCACATCGCTCAATGATAAAGTTCCCATGTTGTGTGACGGGACGGACTCTCTGAACTTTGCCCGAATCAATAATGTTGTTTCAGTCGCTTTCAATGTGTCTGGATGTCTGCTTCCAAAGGTGACTCCGTGTATTATCTAGGCACAGAAAACGATTAACTAAGTATGTCCACGTTAAATCTGCGGTCTTAAACTATATAACTTCTAGTAAATTCATCAAGTTTTATATATCTAAGTGAAAAATCAATAAACTCAGACAAGATGTAGTGCTGCTTGAACAGCTGACCGGCAACTGAGGCGAAAATGCCAAATGAAATGAGCTTTGTATACAGCAAAAGCTTTTTTTCAACTTGTTCTCTCTTTAGAGTGAGCGCAAGTTGATCGTTAGAGCGGAGAAGCTTTTTGAGCGTAAAGTTGAGCGAGTGGAGAATACGTTGAAATTCAGTGAAGGTATTTGAGTGAAATTTTGCTAAGGTAGAAAATATAATAAATAAAAAAGAGAGTTGGAAATTTATGGACAGTTTATTGATTTTTTCAATAATTATTTTTTAATTTAAAAAAGATTTTCATAAAAGAGTTTATATATTCTCTATTAAATATAATTTTGCATATATTAGGGCATTAAATAGACAGTGGAACCTCAATAAATCTTGCACTTTGTGGCTCGAATAAAACATCAGCATATCCATATGATCTCTCTCTCTCTCTCTGACATACTCTTTGTACTTCTCAGACTCTCTGTCTCTCTTTCACACAATCTGTCTTTCTCTTTCGGTCTGTGTCCCTCTCACTCTTAGCGAAATTGTCCCCAGAGCTAACCTCATTATGCGCAACTGACCTCCACATCCTGCAACTCGCCTGCCATTCCCTCTCTCTCAATTCTCCGCTGTTCCTCAGTTGCCACACAATTCACACAGCTGTTGTTGCCCATGTTTGTCCAGTGAGCCGTAAATGTCGTGCAGTTCGGTTGGGTCCTAGGCACCTGGAAACTCTCTTTCTCTCTCTCTCTCTCTCTCTCTCTGTTTCACTCCGGTTTGTGCCCATGTCAAAGTCCATAAACTGTCGAGAGGTTTTGGGAATGCTGCGATTAGCACGTGACTTTCGAATCGAATTTTCCACTTCACTTGCCACATTGCTTCACTTCAACCTCATTCCCCGACCGCTTGCCCAGAAGAGCAGGTCACTTTGCTCACATCATTGAGGTCCTGCCTGCCCGAAACTCGTGCGACACGTCGCATTTCAACCTCGATCTGCCAAAAGTTGAGTTCCAGAAGTAGAAATGAATGAAAACGAAAAGAAGACCTACATACATATACTGAAACTTATGTGATGGTCGTGAAACGATTTGTGCAACTTTCTCATAATTTGTAAAGTCTCTAACTGGCAAGAAGAAGCAGCACAAAACACTAAAGACATCCTTGTTGGAGGTGGTTTACCTCGCGTTCAAACTTGACTTCAATCTCAATCTCTGTCTAAGCTGTCAAGTCTGTGTTGCAGTTGCAGTTTCCTTGGGTTGCTTATGCTGTCTGCACCTATGTTGGCAGCAAACAGGACTGCAGTTCCGCTTACCACACATATCCTGCCACGCCCCCCCCCGCCTGCACACACATATATAGATGTATGTACATCTTCCTACTGCGTGTAAACCCAATTAGAATTGCATTGTGTAAATTTCCTGTGCCATTTCTGGTGGTGCTGGTGGTGCTTCTGCTGCTGGACGCATTAGCTATGATTTATATTTAATTTGTGTTTGAGTCATTTATCATGTCTCTCTTACACTCTCTCCCTCTTTCTCTCCCTCTATACAATGGAGTTCACGAAAATAGTTGGGAAAAGAGTACGCTGCAAATGTTTCAATTATAATAATTTCAAGGGGTGCAAATATTTTTTTATTTACATGATTTTCTTAGATGACTAGTTTATTTTTTAAAATATATAAATTTTTGATATTTAAATTTTTTTAAATTTTCTTATAAATAAATACTGCGAACAGCACTGTTCACGAAGCTTTACAATCTCTTACTGATTTATTTTATCTCTTTTGAATAAAAAGAACTATAATTTCTTAATTTTTTTTACTTTCTAAGAGTTTAGACTCCATTTTTGAACAGTAGTATGTGTCTTGCAGTTCTGCTTCTAGAACTTAAATTCCTAATAATATTAGATAATATTATATAATAATATATAATATAATGTAATATTATATACAATAAAATTCAATATATGGAATTATGAAATATTTCTTTTTCATTTCCTATTTTTATATAAATTATTGAAAAACTTTTTATTCCAAAAAGCTGTATGGGAGTAGTATATAAAGAAAATGATTTCATTATTTATTTATTACTTAAAAATCGTAACTTTCATTTTCATAAACCCACTTCTATTTTAATGGACTCCACTGTTAATTTCGCTTAATCTTTAACTCTCTCTGGGCTGCAAATCCCTCGCGGTCTCTGGGTGTGTGAGTATGTGTCCCACTGCTATGCAAATTGTCTTGAGTATAAGATACCGCCCACAAGTGAAAGTGCCATTTCACTGGCCAACTTTCTCCTCACCCCCTTTCCACTCTTTACTCTTTACACACACTCCACATGCATACATACATACATACATATCATATGTATATGACGTGTGTATTTGCAGTACATATTATATTGTGTGCTTATATGGGTTTTGGCTACGCTCCTGAAACTGGCTAAGGATATGGATGTGGATATGGATGTGGCAGTGACGGAGAGTGTGGTTCTGTTGCTGTCCTTGAATATCCATAATTTGCCTGTCAACAGCAGCAGCAGCAGCTCCAACGGCAGCAGCCCAAATATTTGCCGCACATAATTGAGTTCAAGCATTTGGAAGCCAATTATGATTTCACATTTTCCAGACGAGACGAGTCACTTGCGTTGCGCTCCTCAAATGTCCTTCCCATTGCTTTTGCCCGCCACTTCAGCAGCTCCTGCTCCATCTTCCTCTTGTTGGGCTGCTTTGTGCGCCTTTTCGCATCTCAATCAAAATTTGCGTGGTGGCAGCGACTTTCAGTTACCTCCTCCTCCTTCTTCTAGTATCCTCGTCTCCAGGATCCTTGCCTGGTTGCCTGGCACGCCTTTAATTGCTGCTGCCACTTAACATATGCAAATTAATTTCCACGCTTTTCTTTCTTTTAACTTTTCTGCTTTTCTTTGCTTTCTTATGCTTCCCATTTCTTCTCCTTTTTTATACGCTACTTTTGCGGTCGCCATGTCCTGTGTCCTTTTTGACACCTTAAGTGCCACCCGCATGACAACGACGAGGACGACGTTGACAGTTTGATAAATATTTATGATGCTGTTGCCAGATAACAGAGAATAGCAGCAGCAGCAGCAACATCATCAACAATACCGGCACCAAAGGGTTAAAGGGTTTCCACATTAACGGGCATTCCTTTTATCATCATACGTGTATCGCCATTTCCTCTACTCTGGTTTATTTTTCATTTTGTTCAACGGTAGATAAACAATTTCAGACTCCACATATGTACATATATATAGTATATATAGTGCACTTCAACTGGCTTTGCCAGGACTCACGGCCTGACGCCTTTTAGCTCGTCTATCCATCTCTCTCTCTCTCTCTCTCTCTCTCTCTCTTATGGCTATCTCTTTCGCACTTTATCTCTTGAGCAGACGTAGTGTGTGTTTGTTGTACATCATCATCAGCATCAGCATCATTGTACGGTCGAAAAGCCGCTGAGATCTCTCTGGCTCAGCTCTCACCGAGATGTGTTTCAACAAAGGAAAACACCGGAAGTCTCCTGCCTGCCTGCCTGCCTGATACAAGGACAAGGATACGCACAATAACAACAATGCGAGCCGGATTGAAAGGACAACTTTCTACCATTATTCTTTATGTGCTTTTTGCCTTGGAATTTCTCATGCCACACACCCCTCCCATGCCCCCTCGATTCTATATATCCTCATCTATTTGTGGGCTTCAACAGCAACAATAGCATCCTGACGCGACCCTAAAAAAATAACAACAACAAAAAAGTCCCAACAAAACTGAAATTGCATTAAGAAATCATTTGCCAAAATGTGCACTCTAAGTTGTGGAAGAAAAAGAGTGAGGGGCAGAGGTCGGTTAGGATTGTTGGGGTCATGGGGTTACTTTGGTCCGACTTCCTGCGCATGTTTTAATCTAATTTTAATGAATTATTTTCACACGAAAATTACTTAAGCTAAAAAGTTTCATTTTGTGGTAAAGTTTTTCACTGCTTTTTATGCTGTTTTCGCACAGCTGCATTTAATTTACATACATATGTATGTAAATGTGTGTGCATGTATGTATGTGTGTGTGACTCAGTGTGACTGTGTGTGTGTGTGTGTGTGTAAGTGTGGTTGCATTGGCATTACAATTAGACGTGTAGCAAGCCAGAGAAAATTTGCATTTTTGGCTGCATTTCTAATTTCAAAACCACAATTCGTACAAAAGCATAAAATGTTAGATATACCCTATAGCTGGCAGTGCCAGAGAGGTATGCTAGTACCAAAAATCCAAATTATATTAAATTTATAAAAATTTATATAAAATTTCAGTAAATAAATCTACAACTATATCACATATTTATTTAAAGAGTGTTCTCATATAGATTTCTTAATAGTTATCTGCTAGTTCATCACAGTAAGAAAAGTCTCATTGTATACGCTAAGCTGATGTTTAACAGCTGCATTGAATTGTAATTAACTTTCGTATTATTATTATTGTTTAATTCACAATCTTCTATGTGAATTTGCTTAATTTACTGCACAAAAGTATGCTACACTTGTTGCCGCCTTTGCAAAGCTTTGCTGCGAATTACAGCCAACGCACGAAAGTATGCACTGCGTATTACGATCATATTATGGGTCAATATATGGGAAATGGAAAGAAAGAAAGACTAAGACTAAATTTCAATTAAGTGTGGCAAGGTTTTAGCCACGTGCCACACAATTTGTTGCTGCTGCCGCTACTGCTGCTGCTGTTGCTGTTGCTGCTGCTGCTGCTGTTGCGAATAAAATCGAATGAAATTAATTAGCCGCAAAATTTATGATTTGTGCTCAGAGCTTATTATTATATTTGTATTTTTGTGGTAATGTTTTTGTTTTCCGTTTGCTTTTGTCTTTGGCTTTGGCTTTCGCTTTGTTTATGCGTTTATTAGTTGAGCATGGGCTGTTAAATAATTAATTTGGCTAATTTATGCATTGTCATTCGGCCCAGTCATATATATTTGGGCATTTGTCAGGCATAAATCTGTTTAGAGAGGGAAGTAACCAACAAACAGAGGGGTGTATATTCCCTATCTCTATCTCTCTCTCTCTCACTATGTTGGTAGATTTCTCTATCATAATTCAAATGCTGCTATTTATGCTACGCTATCTGTTAGCCTTGTTTGCACTGCTCTCCGGCTTTTGGCCACTTGAGCCGCATGCCAAAATGTTATTTACGATGCCATGCAACAAACACACACACACACATACACATGCATATATGTATATAAAACCAAGACAATCGCCAATCGAACTCCAAAACTCGAACTGGAAGTAGAAGTGGAAATGGACATGGAAGTGACTGCCAGGCTGTGTTTTCCTGGTATCGAATAGACGCTGCTTAGTTCTGGCCATAAATTTGCGTTTTTGGTTAACTGCTTTGCTTTGCCTCTGTTGTGTGTGGAGTGTTGCCTGTGTGTGGCAAGTGTTGCAAGCTTGGCTCTTTGGTTGCAACAGTCCCCTGATGGCTGCAACTCGTTGAGTTTTTGGCTTAAAAATTTATGCATTTTACTGAGAATTGCACTCGGCAACTGAAACTGCAACTGCAACTGCAACAGCATCAGCAACTGAACATTTGCAACTACAACAGCAAAATCATTTCGTATCCCATTGTAATTGGAAATTGCAGTTAAAAACTTTCGAGAGACACACAGAGAGAGAGAGAGAGAGAGAGTTGTTTGGGGTTTAAATGCAAAGTTTATATTTGAGCCAAGTTCAAGCCGTATTCTAACAGTTTTTGCCAATTTATCGCTCTATCTGTGTGTGTGTGTGTTTGGGGTAACTTTTTGGCTTTTTGAGCAGTAATTGAACTCTCCAACAACTGTCACAATAGTTGAACGGGGTCAGTAATTAGAAGCTGGGCTGTTTCAATTGTGTGTTTGGCCACAGACAGTTTTGCTTGCCATTAATTTATGCAAAACAAATCGAAAACGGGAATCAATAAATTTCTTCTTCTATTTACGAGTATCTAGCCAAAAAGCAAATGTAATTAATCATTTCTATCTTTTCTCCGTCTCTTTGCAGCTCAAAAGTTAAATAGGTAAGTCGAGTTTTGGCTTTTAATTAAAAACAAATTCACAATCAAAATTGGTTTCGTTCTTGGGCTGCATTTGCATGAAATCCAATTAAACTTTTTATCAGCTACAAAAATAATAATATAAATCATACGCACTGTTGTCTGGGCTGTGTAGACCAAGAAGAAGACTAACAAATAAAAGGGGCAATCAAGTCTCTCTCTCTCTCTCTCTCTCTCTCTCTTCTCTCTATGGCTGACAGCTTGACATATGCAACACATTAGTTGCCTCAGTCTGTGGCAAATGCTCTGCTTCATCCTGTCACTCTTCTATTTGTTGTTATAGTTGTAGTTGTTGGAGTTTATTTAAGCAACAGCAGCAGTCGAGCGAAATTTGATTGCCTTTTTGCTGAAATTTGGTTGCGGTGAGTTGACTTAAGTGAAAGCAGCTAAAGGCATAGCACGCCGCAGAATGTGGCAGCAATCGACTCATTGAACATGACGAGTGAACACACTAAAGAACAAACTTGACGTCTTCCTGAAGAGTATTTCTCGAGATATGGCCAAAAGAATGATAAAATGGGACCAATTACAATATAGCTTCTTTGAACAGCCACAACTGAGCCATCCGTGGTCCTATTTTTATCAAGTTTGTAACAAACACGTCGATATTTCTAGTTTTGAAATTGATGTTTATTTAAGGTGTTTCCGATGAGTATTTTTCGAGATATGATCACAAATGTGTCATAAAAGATCCAAAACGGCACTTTCCTTGAACTGATCTGTATTGTAACTTTGAACTGCCATAACTTGGCCAAAAATCAACCGATTTTCATGAAATTTGTGTATTTGTTTATGGTTATGATCCCAGTTTAATTCTGCATGAAAAATCGAATAAAATTTCGACTCCAATTTCTTGACTCTAATCGATTACAGGACTCTGATCTAGCATTCTCCCTTTTATTTTAGATGTTTCTGATGAGTAAGTATCATATTTCTAGATTCAATTTGGGAATTAGTTATTGTATTCGTTTTAAATACATTTCTATACCTTTTAGTTTTTCTTCTTTCTTATTGTTAACTAAAAATCAGATCTTCTAAGTTGCGCAATATTTTACATTTCTGAATATTACTTTATTTTATATTGTATCCTACTCAGTACCTTTGGGAGCCCCACATATTTCACTAAAGCGAGCAGGGTGCATGGAAAACAGCAACAAGTTTTTTCCTAAAACGACGGGCAACTTCTGCTGCACTTTTCTGACTCCATCTCCTCCTCTTCCTCTTTCTCTTTCCGCCTGCTTCTTCTCTTTGCTCAAAGTTGATGTTGAAGTTGCCTCATCGCATTCCCCATCATAGCCAGAATCAAATTCAGCTTCAGTTTCGTTTTTATTTATTTTTGCACTTTTCCATTTTGCATTTTGCATTTTCCATTTGTATTTATTCACTTTTCGAATATTTCGCCTCCTGCCTCTTCCACTATCTCCTCATCGCTTCCCCTTTCCCTGCTCCGGACTGCCTTGTTTGCCCATGTCGAATGGCGTGTAATTTGTGGCAAGTGCAGCAGCAGCAAAAAGAAAAAAAGGCGGTGGGGTGGTTACGGAGAAAACTTGCAACATTCTGTGATATCAATGTAAATTTTAATTTGTTTGGCAAATATTTTAGCCCGCAACATTTTGTGGCATGAATTGAGCTGTGAAATTGCGATTGCGATTGCGATTGCCATTGCAAGTCAAAAATCAAATACAACTTATTTAAACTATATGTGAATAAATTTAGTTTAACTTTGGCAGTTTATCAACAGCGGAAAAATACTCTATTAATTTTAAAAACAATATGATTAATCTTAAATAAATTAATGAGTTTCATATGTACCGAATGAATTGAAGAAATATTATATTTATTATAATTTTACTGAAAGTGACTTTTTTAAATATATATTTAAATTTGTACATTTTGATATAATTTTACAGTTATGTTTACTCTTCATTATAACTGGAAGCATTGGTTTTTATTTGTTACTTTTAAAATATGGAAAGAAAATGTGCAAACATTTTGCCAGAAGCAACTGTTAAATGCACTGCACAAAATTCATCAACTTTTGAAAGTTATTTTGCTTTTGTTTCAGTATGTTGTTGTAGATATTGTTGTTGTTGTTGTTGGTCGACAAGTTGTTGTGAGTTTTGATTGTTCAGCACGGATTTTGTGCAGTGGAAAATGCAAAGTTTTCACTCTCTCTTTTCAACTTGATGAAAACTTAAGTGGCATGGCAGCTGCAGCGTCCTTTACTCTGTCCGTTCTCTGTGGCGTACAACAGTGCGTATGAGTAACAGCAACACTCTCTCTCTTGTCCTCGCTCTACCTTGTCCTTCACTCACTCACTCACTCTCTCTTTCTCCCTCTCTCTTTCGCTATTTCGCTTTCTTTCTTGTTATCTGTCTATCTTTCTGTCTCTCTTTCTCACTATTTTCTCTCTTTCTCTTTCATTCTTTCTCTCTCTCTGTCTCTAGCTGTTTTCTTTCTTTTTTCTCTGCCTTTCTCTCACTTTTCATTTCTCTCTCTTCTTCTCATCTCTCTCTTGTTGCGTATGTCTCCAACTGGAATGTGCCCCCGCTGCGCTGACAGCGAAATGTTTTCAATTTGTAATTTTGCGCTTAGGCGTCGACGTTGACGTCGCTGTCGACGCTGCGTCTCAACGACAGTTTTTAAAAATGGAGTCCCACAGTCCACACAGCCATGGCTGCCATCGTGTGCTGCTGCCGTTGCTGCAGCTGACATTGTTGACAGGCAGTCAGTCAGTCAGTCAGTCAGTTAGCCAGGCCAACGTAAGTTCAGTTAGCCAATTGAAGGACGTGTCTGCCACTGTCAGCCACGTGTGTGTGAGTGTGCGTGTGTGTGTGTTGGCCCAGCGCCATTTTCAATGGGTGTGCAACTGTTGTAGATCCTCCGTGCTGCGCCTGTCCCTCTTCCGTCTAGACGGTGTCGATGGCTTCTGTCCTGCGGAACGAACATCGAACACTCAACATAATTGCCACACGCCAAAAAGTTGTAATTGAAATTGGCTTCGCATATTATATTTATGGAATATGCATTTCGCAACTGCAACTGTTTCAACTCCATTTTCTTTTCGTTATGAAAACCTTAAAAAAATGAAACGAAGAATTTAAATTGCAGTTTGAAAAATGTTGGCGCCAGCAAAACTGACGCTCAACTAAATGAGCTCTCTTACTGTCTCTCTCTCTCTCTCTGTCTCTCTGTCTCTCTCTCTCTCTCTGTCTCTCTGCCAATTCTCTGTTTTGCTCTTTTGCTCGTTGTATGCGATAAAATAAATAAAATTGACAATTTATGCAAATGCTCTGAAAGCTGAGCACTTGCCTCGTCCTCCCTCTCCTCGTCTCACTCCTCTGCGCACACCAACCCACTGATAAATTGTAGGCAGCAGCAGCGCAAATAAATATGCTACAAAAAAATAAAGGAAATAAAAGAATGGAATAGAGCATGGGGGAAGTAAAAGTAAATCAATGAACAGACAGACTCACAAACTGACAGTAAAAAGTCAAGATTCACAACTCTTCAAAATGCTTTAAACATTCATGATGTTGCAAAGTGGCGCTAATGCAATGTGGAACCCCGGGAGGGAGGGAGGGGTGGAGGGAGGGTGAGAATGCACGCAATGGCGGAACAGCAGTATAAATAATAATCTTGAAATAATGTGCAACATTATTTATAAGCTGGTAAGAATGAGAGCGTAGAAAAAAGGGGATATAATAGCAAACTAGAAACTTGAGTTTTGTTTTTTTTTTTTAATTTTATAAATTTATTAATTAACTTGCATACTCATTGCTTACAATAATGTATGCGAAATTTTTATATTTTTAGAAATGAAATGCAAGAAATTAGAAAAAAATGCATTTCATACATTTTTAAAACTGAAATGCCATTTTCAAAACATTGCTGTATTATTTAAATATTATTAAATGATAAATAACATGTTTTTTAATTTTGTTATTATGTTAATCACATTTATATATAACAATTATATTTAAATAAGAGCAAGAAAATACATTTTTTCGATTGTTGTTATACTAAATTTTTAATTACATATCTTAATGTTGTAAATACTATATTCATTTCTTTCATATATTTTTAATAATTTCCATATATGTATGTATGCATAACATATCTAAACGACTTCAGAGATAATCTTGTTCTTGGCAAATTGAAATATTTATTAATAATTGTGGTTAATGACCGATGAAAACGTGTTCATAATGCACTACAGCTGGCAAAGAGGGAGTTTTAATGGAGCTTGCTAAACTTCGTTGTTAACTTGACCAAATAGTTGTAAGCCGAGAAATGTCAGCTCATCTCTTCACACACTCCACACACTTCACACACCCACATAAAAACACTTATCTGAACTTATTACATGATTAATAATTACACAAAAATTGGAGGACATCAGTTGACAAAGCAGAAGAGACATAGAGAGACATAGTATAAGTGCTATCAACTTATCAAGTTCTCAAGTTCTCCCGCACCATCTGCTCTCCTCCCTTATTCTCTTAAGTTTGTGGCAGTTCTTTGCTATCGCAGGACTCTTTGGGTTAAATCAATGTGCGAAACGTGCTAATTGCGGCAGCTGTGCAAATGTGTGTCCTGCCATTTGATAGTTGGCCATCATTTTGATGGCTTTCGGCTTTGGGCTCTGGACAACTGTTAACTGTGCAAATGAGTGTGTGAGAGTGCCCAAAAAACTAATTGCCAAGAGCGGAACGAAAACCACCCAAAAAACTTTTCCATAAAATGCCTTCAACACATCTACACACAGAAATTGAGAATTTTGTGGCATACTTTTAGGCCAAAAACTACTCGAAACTTTTTGTGTCGTTGTCAGAGAGTGAGAGTTTAGAGTATGTTTTGGGGTGGTTTTGGGGGTAGGGATAGGGAGAAAGAGTGGGTGGGTGGGTTGGTGTTGAGACGAGGTGTAGTTACAAGGAGTATATTGTGCGTCGTAAAAAATTGCCATACTCATAGCCGCCGTAACACGTAATGAGATACTTCAAAATGATGTTATTGCTTTATTTATAGGGCCACATAAAAGCAGCCAACGCGTTGTTGGCTTTGACTTTTCCTTCGTTTTGGTTTTGGTTTTGCATTTTTGGGTTAGAGCGAAAAACCGAATGAGATTGCGTTTGAGATCAGGTTTGGTTATTTGCCTGTATTTTTTTCCAGGTTGCAAATAAATATATATAAAAAAAAGTTGGGTATGTTGAGCAAGAGAAATGTATTGTAACTGAGGGAAAGGGATGTAATTTGAGGATATTCATTCTTTTTCACTTGCTTTATATTAAGTTGAGAGATAATTTGTAGAATAAAATAATTGGTTTTTTTTGTTTAGAATATAATAAATTTAATTTAATTTTTAGAATTGATTACGATTGGTTTTATTTTCGCCCACTACTCATGGGATGATATTTTCTTTTAAATTTTCTGCTAATTTTTATTATTTTGTTATTAAATTATTAATTTTTTTTGTTAAAATAAATATTTTTGTAAATTTATAGTGTATAGTATTTTACAGTTGAGTTACCTAGTTTAACTTTTTCTTGTATCTTCTGTTTTTTTTATTTTTTGGGTGTTTTGTGTGTGTTTTTTACTTCTATACGCAACCTGTTCTTTTTATGTAGTTTTGTTGCCGCCGGCAACTTTTACAGCTGCCATTTATTTAGCTACAGCTTCAGTCCTCGTACAATACCTGCAGCTATACACATCCACACACACACCCAGACATCTGTCTCATATACTGATGCACATATCATGGTTTTTGAAATAAAAGTGTAACTGCAGCATTATAATTTCATACAATATATAAAAAAGACAAAGAAACACCATAAATTTTGAGTAATTGCTGCTTTGACATAGTCTTGAAGTGCGAATTAAAGTAGAGAGAGAGGCAGAGAGAGAGAGAGAGAGAGACAGATAGAGAGAGAGAGAGAGAGAGAGAGAGTTACTCTCTCAGATAAGAGTAGCGTTTTTTATGACTTATTATGGCAAATTGTAGGCTACATAATATGATTTAATGGGAGTTCATAAAAAAGTTGTCAATGCAGCGAAAAACAAAAGAAAAGAAAAAACAGTGAAATGAAGAAGAAGAAACTAGAGACAGTAATTGGTTGATTAAAGTTGAGCTGCAGTTACAGTTTGGGGGGCAATTGAGACTTTGATGGAAACCTTCCCTTTATAGACATTTCTTGAGCACTTTTAATGGCCACAAAACTGAAACAGTGAACAACTTTTTTACGCTAGCAACTACACATCTTTATTTAATTTCGCTTTAAAGGAGATGAAAACAAACAACAAGAAGGAAGAGAGGAGGAGAGCATAAAAATGCTTGGATTGCATCTTCAATAAATTCGCATAAAACGCATCTCAGTTGAGCGCGATGCGGGCATTTAAAGTGCACTTTGACCCCCACAGCATTGCCATATAAAAAGCACGCAAAATAAATGCATAAAATATACAGAAAGAGAAACAGAGAGAATGAAAGTGAAACAGAGAGAGAGGGAGAGAGAGAGAGTGCATCAATTTAATAATGCAAACATGGAACAAGACGCATTAACTTTTGCCTTAAATTTGCATAATTGCTGCTGTCGAGTGCGGCAAGCAAAACAAAGCGAGACAGCCAATCAAGTGGAGAGTGAGAGAGGGCATTTGGCAGTAATTGTTGCAACACATGCGTGCAACAAATGTGGCAAATGGGCAACTTGCGACTTGCAACGCGTACGCGCGTCCAGCACTTGGCACAATTAACGATTTTTCATGATTTTCCATGATTTTCCACCATGCAAGCAATTTGCATAAATCAGTGCAAAGTATCTGTGACAACACAGCGTGTAGTGTGTGTGTGTGTGTGGCATGAGGCAGCAGCAGCGGCTAATGCGAGAGGCAAGTGGGGTTGAAAAATGTTTACACATTTGCAAAATGTCTGAAGGTCAGGCCTGGGGTACTTGCCAGCAAAATGGCGTTGTAATGAGTGGCAGGGGGTGCGGTGGATACTTCCATTGTGACATGATTTAGGCGCCAGTTGCCACTTTACACCCCCCTCCTCCTCCTCCCACACGTTGAGTAATTGCAAGTTGGGGCAGCTACTGCTCCAGCTCCTGCTTCTTGTCCTGGCTTTAATTTAATTTATGCATAGCAAGTAAAGTGGGAAATGGTTAGGCTAGGACTTGTCTAAAGGGCGCCACTAAGTGGCCGCTTCAGCAAAATTAAATGTACTCAACAAGCTTGTCGTTGTTGCAGCCTGTAACTTGCAACTTGCAGCCTTGCAGCCTTAAAATACAATTTATTGTAACGACAACCCAGTGGATTTAGTTTTAATGTTCGCACAGTATGCATGCACTTCAGCTGTGCAGTTATTTAAGCCATAATTCAAAAAATATAAATATTTGTATATATACAACCCCTAAACAGATGTGGAACAAATCCAGTTCATTGCTGCAGTTGAATGTAAATATCATCCCCTCAAATGTGGAACAAAAGCTCATCGCATTGCAATGGCAACATTTGCAGTTACGCGTTGCGGGTCGTCAAAAGTCAATTAACTGGCAACAACTTCAACTAATTAGCCAGATCTTGAGCTTCAGCTTCAGCTTCAGCTTATGTTAAGTGTCCAGGGTTGTGGCCTTTGGCATTAATACACCATTGCAATGGAAAAATGCGCGTATTTCCAGTTGCTGCGCTTGCACAAAAATGCTGCCTACTTTTGAGAGCACTTCAAATACTTAAGACTGACATGGCCTAGCTGTCTCTTTCGCTCGCTAGCTCACACTATGCATAGTGTTGGTGTAAAAGTGTTGCCTGCTTTTGAGCGAAAATAATAATACGCCTGGCAAATTGGCGAATGCTGTGGAAGAAACTGAGTGGAAAAGAGTCTCTCTTTCGCTATCTCTTCTTTATCTTGTAAAATTATATAGATTTTTTAATACATAAATTAATTATGTGTCATTTACATAATTTATGGCTGACTTTTTGTTAGAATTATTTAACTTTAAAGCAGGGCAAATTGCGAAAATTCATATGCAAATTTTATATGTTTTGTGTAATTCCTTATCATTAATTTCATTTATGTTATTGAGAGTAATAACAAACAATTCTACTCTTTTGTTTATACTCCGAAGTCAGACTTCGAAACACAGCAGAGAGTCTGTTGTCTTTTAATTAGGTTGTTTCATGTACTCCAACTACATTTTATATCTTATCTGAGTTGTCTTGAATAACGAAGAATACACAAGATGCCGAGATACGCAATCAATGGAGCATTAGATACTCCAATGAGCCATCAGTAGTTTCATTTCCAACTCAACTCGCAACCCGCACACATGTTAACTGCAATCGATGCAGCTGCAATCAATGGCTAACAGCACTTGGCAGGCACTGCGTCGGATGTTCCAACTGCCCGATCTGCTGGGTGAGTCACTACCAATCCCAATCAGATTGATTCACTTCAACTTGGACTCTCTGCGAATCTTCTTCTAGTGCTTGGCTGCCTGTGGGGCAGCGGCTTCTCTCTGGGATACTACCTGAAATCGGCCTTTGCCTATGACAATCTCTGGCCCCATTGGTATGCCTTGGTGGGTGCATTGATGTCCTTGGCCATGAGCCTGGGCTGGACAGTGCGAAAGCATGGCAAGCAGTGCTATAGCTACGATCACTACTATATCATCTTCTATGGATTGTTGTGTTCACTCCTGGGCAGCTGCTTCATGCTGAGCAAACAGTTGGGTGAGTTTGGCATCCATGTCAAGTGATGATGACCATATATCCACCTTTCACTCCACTCTCTACCCACTACTTTGCAGCTGTTAGCTACTACTTCAGCTTCACAGGACTCTGTGTGGTATTCGTGGCCAGCTTCAGCTATGTGAGTCTGCGCAGTGAAGCCTCCGGGATGCGTCCAGCTCGCATTGCTCTGGGGAATGCCTTGCACGCCTGTGGCATCTCCATTGGCTTCCTCACCTTCAACGAGTTCGAGCCGCAGCGCTGTGGTCTCATCGAGCTGGGCGTGAATCTGCTGCTCCTATGCTGCGTCTGTCTGAATGAGCTGCTCCAGCATCTGGGCACACTTAATTACAAGGAGTCGCGTGACTTGGTCTTTAATCTGCTGAACGAGGAACGTCTGGTGTTCCTGCCGCGTCAGTCCATACTCGCCCAGTTCGTGGGGCGGCAGGATTATCGGGTGAGTGGCAGTCGCCAGTGGCTGGTGTTGCTGCTTGGCGGCATTCCAGTGATGCTGCAGCGCTGCGGTCTGCTCCACTCACCTGTTCATCTGCAGCTTATGTGGAGTGCCACATCGGGATTTATAGACCGTTCCCATTTGTACACACCATTTGCTCTGTATGCCGCCGGTTGTGCCTTCAGCGCCCTTCTCCTGCTACGCTACACCCCCAAGCTGGTGTACCTGCTGTTTGGAGTCATTCAACTCACCCTGGTGGTGGCACTGCTCTGCATCTACGATGAGGAGCACCCGGAGCACTGTTTCCTCTTCCTGTGCCTCATCTATGCCAGCGCCGGAGTACTCTCCAGCCAGGCCATACACTGGCTGCTCGAGTGCTCGCCCTTCCTCTACACCGAGTTCGCCCTGGCCCTGGGCTTATCCCTGCAGTTGGCAGTCATGGAGTCCTGCAAGTACGAGCTGACCGAGGATATGGATGTGTGGCGCACTCTATTGGCCAGCAGCTTAACCTATTTGCTGCTCACATTGTTGGCCATCCTCCTGGTCGTGTGGCTCCAGCCGCGCTCCGCCAGCCTCATTGAGGTACGCAACCGCCTCTTGGGCATTCACCGCCTCCATTTGCCCGCTGCCCAGACCCAGTTCTGGCACACCAACCACTTCCTCGCCCACAACAAGCAACCCCACGAACTGCAGACCGTTCATCTGGACTCGAAACGCATCTTTCAACAGTTTCCAATTAGCGATTCGCCGCCAAATGCCAAACCGGCGGACAAGTTTTAATATATGTAGTCTCCACAAAAGCGAATGTTTTTCTCCCTCATTTCATTCTCATTGCCTCTCATTTCTCATTTCTCATTACTCATTACTCATCGTCAGCGTCAGAGACTCGAAAGTGTTTGAATTTCCTCGCTTATCTTATCTCGTATTGAACGGGAGAGACCTTCGCGTCATCTTCATTGACAAGAGCCGTCTCAGTTGTCAAATAAGCGAGAATTTTAAGCAAATATTTAACTGCACTTTTTCCAATCGAAACTGAAGTTTAATAAACAAAATATATAAATACTGGGAAAAGTAAAATGAATTAATTAAAAAAGAGTGTTTATATTGAGTATTTAAAAAAATATACTAAAACCAAATAAAAAAAATAATTATATAATAATATCAAGAGAAAATTTATGAAACAAAATAAATGTATTTCAAGGCAGGTAACAAATATATTATATAGTAGCACAGATAGAATAAAATATCATAAATATATAATATCAAAAGATAACATTTAAATGTAAAAGGAATTTAAAATGGAGAAAATATATAGCTAATAGTAAAACCTAAAGGCAGACAAATATTTTTAAATTAATAACAGATATAATAAAATAATTAAAAAATTTTAAAATATGGTAAAGAAAAAGGCATATTTAATACTGAAAAAATTAATTACATTTATCACATATTGATAGACTATAACTAGGAAGATTCTTTCCTCAATTTATGGAGGTTATTGGAAATTGAGGAGAGCAGTGGAAATTGAAAATATTTGACGCAATTTTTTACTAAGACTCAATTAAGGACCTTGGCTTAAACCCTTTCAAATTAAACCCAAGCAAAGCCAGAACTTTGATACTGCCAATAAGCGTAATGGAAAAGCTTAACGATGCTCATTAGACATGCTTTAATATCGATAAGCCAACTTCCATCTCTTCCCCTATCCCTGTTGAGCGCCTAGCCGCAGGACATTTTCAAAGGACAAACCCGCCCGCATGTACTGAGAAGGCGAAGCCTAAATGATTTTTATTGATTTTAAACAAATTAAATTGCGCGTTAACCGCAAACTGAATTTATCATGAAGATGGTTTATCAGATGCGTCCAGCAGTGGTTCTCGCTTTACCCCCTAACCATGGCCAAGAGTATTGTCCACCCCTTCCTCTCCACCTTCAGTCTTCACCCCCTTCCAGCCACTCATTCAGCGTTACTTTTCAGTGGATTGCCATATCCTTTAGCCACAATTTTATTGCCAAAACATTAAACATTTATATCCGCTATCAATTTCGTAACGTCGGAAAGAAGTGTAATCGCATTGCAGCCGCCGCTGCTTCAGTTGCCATCGCAGTCGACGTTGCTGGCGCAATTTTTCCGGCTCCTACCTAATTTAATTTACGTAGAAACCCGGCCGCAACGTGCTATGGCAATAAAAACGTTAAATTTGTTTATTTTTTTGCTACGGAAAAAGAAAAACGGGAAGTAGCAGAACAAGGAAAATGTTCAGCTTGAATTGTCATAAGAGTGGGCGAAGGAGTGATAGGGGGTGTATGTGGGATTTGGGCACATCGAAGGGTCCCAGTTCGATTTCGACGTTGTTTTTTTTTTTTGTTGCTCCTTTCTGCTATTTAGTGTAGCATACCTCTAGGCGCACATTGAAAACGCTCACACAGCTAGAGAGATAGAGTGATAGAGATACACACACACACACACAATCGACACATGAATACACTCTGGAGAGGCAAGCACATTTTTTTTGGCCCTTTTGTTCCATGCAACGCCATTGTTTTTAAGTGGCTGCCGCACATCCTGTCGCCTGGCTGTCCCTGCCCCCTTTCTCCCTACTCTGCTTTGTGCTTTGTGCCGTTTTCCCTTATCACTAATGAAGTGGCCAATGAACTGCGACCCAAAAGATTAAAGCCGTATTAAATGACTCTCGCCAAAAGTTGATTGATCGAAAAAGGTAAATGCAAGCCGTAATTTAGACACAAATGAAAAACGAATTTCCATGAAAAACGAACAAAAAAACAACAAGTTTTTCTTTCTCCAACCGACACTGGCAATGCGTGGGGATTAACTCAACTTTCAAATGTCGAAAACTCTGTGTATGGCTATGTGTGGGAGGATGTGTGTAAAAGTACTTAAAAAGCAATTAAACAGTTGAAAAACTCTCTCTAGAAACACCTGAATTTGACCAAACTGTAAAAAGCTATTCCAACGTTGAAAAATTATACACTATTTCATATATTATGTTGCTTAAATGACATTATGGATTTTAAACAAAATTTATAAAAGAGCTTCCCATGGCTATATCACGAGATACGGCCAACAATGTGGCAACAACTGACCCGATACGACATCTGTAATTTTTCGACATTTTTTCGAGATTGGCATTCCACCCTTTGACAATATCATCAACAATCTTAAACGTCGATAACAGCTTCTTAATCCAACGCGATTCTAGGAAAAGTAAAGTGTTTGAAGTGTTTCCGATGAATATTTTGTCGGGATTTGGTCAAAAATGTGTAAAACGGTCTTTCCCCAAAGAGAGCCCTATTCTAACTTTGAACTGCCATAACTTGGCCAATAATTAACCGATTTTAATGAAATTTGTGTTTTTGTTTATGGTTTTCGACACAGAGTAATTCTGCATTCACAGATTTTTCATTTTCGGCATTTTTAGATTTTCTTATTTGTTGACCAGTTTTCCATACCAACCGCTTGACAATATCATCAAAAATAAAAAAATTTTCGACTTCAGTTTTTTGATCCGAATTGATTCTAGTACTCAACACTAGCATTCTGCTTTTTATTTGAGGTGTTTTTGATGACTATTTTCCGAGATATGGCCAAAAATGTGTGAAAAAGTGTCCCAAAACGACCTTTCTCCGAAGAAAGCCCCATTCTAACTTTGAATTGCCATAACGTGGCCAATAATTAACCGATTTGTGTTTTTGTTTATGGTTTTCGACACAGAGTAATTCTGCATTCACAGATTTTTCATTTTCGGCATTTTTAGATTTTCTTATTTTTTGACCAGTTTTCCATATCAACCCCTTGACAATATCATCAAAAATAAAAAAATTTTCGACTTCAGTTTTTTGATCCGAATTGATTCTAGTACTCAACACTAGCATTCTGCTTTTTATTTGAGGTGTTTTTGATGACTATTTTTCGAGATATGGCCAAAAATGTGTGAAAAGTCTCCCAAAACTCCCTTTCCCCGAAGTCAACCCTATTCTAACTTTGATCTGTCATAACTTCGCCAATAATTAACCGATTTTAATGAAATTTGTGTTTTTGTTTATGGTTTTCGACACAGAGTAATTCTGCATTCACAGATTTTTCATTTTCGGTATTTTTAGATTTTCTTATTTTTTGACCAGTTTTCCATACCAACCGCTTGACAATATCATCAAAAATAAAAAAATTTTCGACTTCAGTTTTTTGATCCGAATTGATTCTAGTACTTAACACTAGCATTTTGCTTTTTATTTGAGGTGTTTTTGATGACTATTTTTCGAGATATGGCCTAAAATGTGTGAAAAAGTGTCCCAAAACGCCCTTTCCCCGAAGAAAGCCCCATTCTAACTTTGAATTGCCATAACGTGGCCAATAATTAACCGATTTTAATGAAATTTGTGTTTTTGTTTATGGTTTTCGACACAAAGTAATTCTGCATTCACAGATTTTTCATTTTCGGTATTTTTAGATTTTCTTATTTTTTGACCAGTTTTCCATACCAACCGCTTGACAATATCATCAAAAATAAAAAAATTTTCGACTTCAGTTTTTTGATCCGAATTGATTCTAGTACTCAACACTAGCATTCTGCTTTTTATTTGAGGTGTTTTTGATGACTATTTTTCGAGATATGGCCAAAAATGTGTGAATAAGTCTCCCAAAACTCCCTTTCCCCTATGTGAGTCCCATTCTAACTTTGATCTGTCATAACTTCGCCAATAATTAACCGATTTTAATGAAATTTGTGTTTTTGTTTATGGCTTTCGACACAGAGTAATTCTGCATTCACAGATTTTTAATTTTCGGCATTTTTAGATTTTCTTATTTTTTGACCAGTTTTCCATACCAACCGCTTGACAATATCATCAGAAATAAAAAAATTTTCGACTTCAGTTTTTTGATCCGAATTGATTCTAGTACCCAACACTAGCATTCTGCTTTTTATTTGAGATGTTTTTGATGACTATTTTTCGAGATATGGCCAAAAATGTGTGAAAAAGTCTCCCAAAAGGCCCTTTCCCCGAAGTCAATCCTATTCTAACTTTGATCTGTCATAACTTCGCCAATAATTAACCGATTTTAATGAAATTTGTGTTTTTGTTAATGGTTTACAACCCAGAGCAATTCTCCATTCACAGATTTTTCAATTTCGGCATTTTTAGTTTTTCTTATTTTTTGACCAGTTTTCCATACCAACCCCTGGACAATATCATCAAAAATAACAAAATTTTCGACTTCAGTTTTTTGATTCGAATTGATTCTAGTACTCAACACTAGCATTCTGCTTTTTATTTGAGGTGTTTTTGATGACTATTTTTCGAGATATGGCCAAAAATGTGTGAAAAGTGTCCCAAAACGCCCTTTCCCCGATTTCAGCCCTATTCTAACTTTGATCTGCCATAACGTGACCAATAATTAACCGATTTTAATGAAATTTGTGTTTTTGTTTATGGTTTTCGACACAGAGTAATTCTGCATTCACAGATTTTTCATTTTCGGCATTTTTAGATTTTCTTATTTGTTGACCAGTTTTTTATACCAACCGCTTGACAATATCATCAAAAATAAAAAAATTTTCGACTTCAGTTTTTTGATCCGAATTGATTCTAGTACTCAACACTAGCATTCTGCTTTTTATTTGAGGTGTTTTTAATGACTATTTTCCGAGATATGGCCAAAAATGTGTGAAAAAGTGTCCCAAAACGACCTTTCTCCGAAGAAAGCCCCATTCTAACTTTGAATTGCCATAACTTCGCCAATAATTAACCGATTTTAATGAAATTTGTGTTTTTCATTATGGTTCTCGACACAGAGTAATTCTGCATTCACAGATTTTTCATTTTCGGCATTTTTAGATTTTCTTATTTTTTGACCAGTTTTCCATACCAACCCCTTGACAATATCATCAAAAATAAAAAAATTTTCGACTTCAGTTTTTTGATCCGAATTGATTCTAGTACTCAACACTAGCATTCTGCTTTTTATTTGAGGTGTTTTTGATGACTATTTTTCGAGATATGGCCAAAAATGTGTGAAAAGTCTCCCAAAACTCCCTTTCCCCGAAGTCAACCCTATTCTAACTTTGATCTGTCATAACTTCGCCAATAATTAACCGATTTTAATGAAATTTGTGTTTTTGTTTATGGTTTTCGACACAGAGTAATTCTGCATTCACAGATTTTTCATTTTCGGTATTTTTAGATTTTCTTATTTTTTGACCAGTTTTCCATACCAACCGCTTGACAATATCATCAAAAATAAAAAAATTTTCGACTTCAGTTTTTTGATCCGAATTGATTCTAGTACTCAACACTAGCATTTTGCTTTTTATTTGAGGTGTTTTTGATGACTATTTTTCGAGATATGGCCTAAAATGTGTGAAAAAGTGTCCCAAAACGCCCTTTCCCCGAAGAAAGCCCCATTCTAACTTTGAATTGCCATAACGTGGCCAATAATTAACCGATTTTAATGAAATTTGTGTTTTTGTTTATGGTTTTCGACACAGAGTAATTCTGCATTCACAGATTTTTCATTTTCGGTATTTTTAGATTTTCTTATTTTTTGACCAGTTTTCCATACCAACCGCTTGACAATATCATCAAAAATAAAAAAATTTTCGACTTCAGTTTTTTGATCCGAATTGATTCTAGTACTCAACACTAGCATTCTGCTTTTTATTTGAGGTGTTTTTGATGACTATTTTTCGAGATATGGCCAAAAATGTGTGAATAAGTCTCCCAAAACTCCCTTTCCCCGATGTGAGTCCCATTCTAACTTTGATCTGTCATAACTTCGCCAATAATTAACCGATTTTAATGAAATTTGTGTTTTTGTTTATGGCTTTCGACACAGAGTAATTCTGCATTCACAGATTTTTAATTTTCGGCATTTTTAGTTTTTCTTATTTTTTGACCAGTTTTCCATACCAACCGCTTGACAATATCATCAGAAATAAAAAAATTTTCGACTTCAGTTTTTTGATCCGAATTGATTCTAGTACCCAACACTAGCATTCTGCTTTTTATTTGAGGTGTTTTTGATGACTATTTTCCGAGATATGGCCAAAAATGTGTGAAAAAGTGTTCCAAAACGACCTTTCCCCGAAGTCAGCCCTATTCTAACTTTGATCTGCCATAACGTGACCAATAATTAACCGATTTTAATGAAATTTGTGTTTTTGTTTATGGTTTACAACCCAGAGCAATTCTCCATTCACAGATTTTTCAATTTCGGCATTTTTAGTTTTTCTTATTTTTTGACCAGTTTTCCATACCAACCCCTGGACAATATCATTAAAAATAACAAAATTTTCGACTTCAGTTTTTTGATTCGAATTGATTCTAGTACTCAACACTAGCATTCTGCTTTTTATTTGAGGTGTTTTTGATGACTATTTTTCGAGATATGGCCAAAAATGTGTGAAAAGTGTCCCAAAACGCCCTTTCCCCGATGTGAGTCCCATTCTAACTTTGAATTGCCATAACGTAGCAAATAATTAACCGATTTTAATGAAATTTGTGTTTTTGTTAATGGTTTACAACCCAGAGCAATTCTCCATTCACAGATTTTTCAATTTCGGCATTTTTAGTTTTTCTTATTTGTTGACCAGTTTTCCATACTAATCCCTTGACAATATCGTAAAAATATAGGAAAAAAGTTATTTATTAATTCATTTCTATTAAAGTGGTTTCTTAGTGATTCTTTAAAGTCCTAGATAGCCTTAGTCAGGGTTATTCATTGACGCTTCTCGCGCTGCCAACGCCTCAGAGATGAGTGCAGCAGCTATAGGTTACTTTTTCTCTTTCTCCGCTTCACATTCTCTGCCTCATCCACAGCAAGTGCGAATTTCTGCACCACCTCTGGTAGGTCTTTGGAGGAGTCAGTGGCATCCAGAGTCCAGGTCTCCAGATGTGGTGGTCGATGATGCATGATGAAGGGGTTTATTATTTGCGCAACACCCGCTGCATTATTGAGGTGAACATGATGTGTGCCTTGAACTTCGTGTAGCTCAAAGTGTGGATTGTTGGAGCGCAGTATGTCAATGACCTCCTGGCTCTCCTCATCAATAAAGTTGGACTCGGATCCTTTGATTACGCAATAAGGAACGTTACGGATGGTTCGAGCAAGCTCAGCGGCGAAGGGAGGACTCGTGTGGAATTCAAAGTAATACTTGCAGCGTCCATCCCGGGAGAAGAAATATTTGTCTGGATACTTGGTGGACTTGGCCACATTTCGGTCGAGAATGTGATGGCAGTTCTCTAGAGCGACCGAACGTTCCGAGCCCTTGTGCAGCACCTGCTCGAGATCCTGCCAGGTATATGCCGGCGGTTCCTCCCGCTTGGCATTGGCGAAGCGCTCATCCTCCACCATATAGCGCTCGATGTTGGTGCGCAGGTAATCGATTTGGGATGGCGGCTTCCGATAGCGTGTCCTGACAATGTCAATGCTGATCAGCATGTCCAGGCGGTGCGGATAGAGCGAGGCGAAGATGAAGCACAACATGGCACTCATCGAGTGGGCCATCAGGGACACCTTCTGCCAGTTGTATTCCTCCATGATGCGCAGTATCACGCACAGGTAGTCCACAAAATGATAGGCAATCCCCTCCGGCAGCTTGGACGAGTAGCCATGGCCCGGCAGATCGATGCACAGCACGCCCAGGTGCTTGGGCATCAATGGCAACAGCTCGTTCCATGTGCCCAAATTGTCCAGCCAGCCGTGCAGGGCCAATATGGGACGTACCTGTCGATTGCCATACCAACGGCCTACCACATATCCCCAGGGCATATTGATGCGTACATCCATGGGCTGACAAACATGAAAAGAGAGAGAGAGAGAGAGAGACGATGAGAATCGAACATAGATAGAGAGAGAAGACAATTGAGAAAGGGTTAGAGAAAGAAGAGTTGATGTTAGCGGCTAATTGACAGGCCAAAACTTTGTTTGTGCCTGGAATAACCAGACCTCGGGCTGTTTTAGCCATCATGTTGAACAAAGGATAACAGCAGTCCAGCTGACGCTTTGTTCAATTCGGTTTATACACACACACACACATACCTTTACCTTTTATAGAAAAAACCTCATAATTGAAGCTAAGACAGGCCGAAACATAGATACTCTTTACTGTGAACTTAGAGCTTCCATAGATGGTTAAAGTTAAAAAATATTCTAAATGTATTCATTTGATTAAAAGAACTTTGCTATATTATATACTATATTTCAGATGTACTAAATCTTTTATTTAGTAATCACAAAATCAATATTCTTATTATTTTTTTTGTAATTTTATTCAATAATTTTTTTTAATTAGCAACCTTCACTAGAATTAAATTTAAGCCAGAAAATCCACTAGTTTTTTTTTTAAGAAGATTTAAGTTTTTTGTCCCCATTTGGTTAAATTTATAATCGAAAATCCCAAGAATTCGCCTTCAGCTTCAGCTTATCAAATACATCGAAACTACCCAATATAGTATATATATTTATATATATTTTCAAACTGATAATAGATAAGAGCTAATCTGTTATGTTTACTAGTTGGTAAACTTATATAGTACTAGTGTGTAGGGAGTCGTTGTGATTGAGTTCAAGTAGCTATTGATTTGATCAATCGTTTGGTTCACACGTGAAAAAGTTCAAACAATTGACAGGCGGAGCGTGAGGCACGAGAGGCACGGCACGACACAGCACGATACGACACGACACGAGACGACAGCAGAAGGTGCAGATTGATGGGCAGCATTCAGTTTGACTCCAGTCGACAATTTATCAAACGTGCTCCGTAACTGTTGGGATAGGCAGGAGGCAGGGATATGGATAATGGTGGGTTGGAGGAGCAAAACTGTCAATCGATAGGGATTGGATTGGAGGGGGCAGAGGGATTGGTTGCAGTTGACTGCAGCACATGCAAACTTTAAATGTCGACAAATGGATTTTCGTAGTTTGTGCGACACTACAACAACAATAACAACAATAACAAAAAAGTTGCCGACGACGGCGACACTTTTCGCCCATGTTGCTGTTGCTGATGTTGCTGTTGCTGTTCGAAGAGTGTTAGTTGCTCAAGTTGAAAATTAGCGCAAAATGTTTTCAAGTGTGACGGGGCAAAACTTTTACCCGGAACCTCAACACATTGATGAACTTCTAATGAGCTTAATAACAGCAATGTCGCGTGGCAACTTTCATGTGGCAACCACCATAAGGGGAAGATGAAGTATAGCAAGAAGAAGCTGAGTGAGGCAAGGTCGAAGTCTTGCAACATTGTGAGTTCAGAGTTATCTTCCCAAGCAGTATCGTCGAGCATGTCTAGAGTACAAATTTTCGCATTGAGACTTTGCCTTTAATCTTATCAACAGTCATCGCAATGCGCCCGACGCTTTGCGGTATTGTATTAAGAGTCCAGTTGATAAGACCCCCTTTGGCATTGCCCATGAATCGGCTCAAAGGTAAACGCCGCGACATGTCTATGCGTGATTTCGATTTATATGCATTATTATTCCCATATATCAAATTCGATAATCTGGTTTATGATCCGCACACGTCGTTGTATCTCAATTACCTCGTGTTCATCGTGTTCACTTCCCCGACTCCCTGTTGTTGTTGTTGTTATTGTTGATTTTTCCGCTGATTTTGCGTTTGTTGTCATTTTGTTTGGACAGCTCATACAGCAATAAGCATATGTGGGTATTATTTTTATTTGTATAGATATATATGCATATATTTTATAATTAGTTGCGACTAATTTTAAACGCTTTCAATAAACCGCGACCAGCTGAGCAACACACGCTCGCAGCGCTCACAACACAACTAAATTGAATTCGCTTCGATTCGCTGTCTAAATACAATTCTCAATTCACAAAGAGAGTGATTGCGGCGAATTCATGATTAGAGCGACGTCGATATGACCTTTAATCAGTCAATTAACGAGCGAAAGAGAGAACGAAATAGGCAAAGCATGAGCTTGATCAGCTGTGACGAACACAAAACATTGAGAGGAAGAGGAAGACGAAGACTTGTCTCGATGCGAAACTAAACATGATTTTTGATAAAACTACGAAATGAGCAGAGAGACTTTGGACCTACTTAAAAGCGAAAGTAACTTTAGAAAGAAAACCCAAACATGTTTGACTCATTACATTAAAATCAGAAATAAGTATATTCTTAAACTGACTGATTATTAAAATTACATATTTTGGCCAAAATTAAACCGATTTTGATAATATTTTTGTTTTTCTTTTAATGCTTTGATCACAGTTTAATGTTGCATTTTCCATACTTCACACCTTGACAATATCATGAAAAATAAAAAAATTTTCAACTTGAATTTTTTGAACCTAATCGATTCTAGTACTCAAAACAATCATTCTGCTTTTTATTTGAGCTGATTCTGATGAGTATTTCTCGAGATATTTCTCGAAAGTGACACAAAACTGCCGTTTCCCCAAATGAGTTTATCTAATACCGATTTAGATGAAATTTATATGTCTAGATATGTTAAAATGTCAAAAAATCAATCAAAACAGTGAAAAAAATTGCCTATTTTCTAGATCATTCACAGAGTGCATGATTTTTGTTTGTTACCAAATTTTTATTTAAACTAAAAATTTTATAAAAATATTTTGCTTATATTTTGCGGCTATTAATAGAGCACCGAATATATTCGAACGTTAATTTGTGACAAACAATCGAAAAATCAATTCACAGTTGTATCACTTTAGAACAGATGCGAGAATATTGAATACGCTGAAAGGATTCAAAATCGGACCAGAGACAAATATTGAATGTGTTCAAATGTATTTGTGGAGTAGTACTGTTGGAAGTTTTGTCGACAAAGAGGGAGAAAACATTCGGGTTTTTATAGAAAACATTTCAAATAAATATAATTGAATTCAATTGCCAAGTGTTGCAGTTGCAGGCCACGTTTCGCTGATTGTTTTGCATTGTTTTTGAAACAACAAACAATATACTATGGAATAGTGAATATATTTTTTTATTTCGCACAAGCCATAATATGCAGCACAAAAAGTAATAAATGAAAAATAACAATAAATATTTATTAAGCTCTCGTTTTTACTCTTCCGCTCTCTCTCTGCCTCTCCCTTATCTCTCTCTCTCTCTCTCTCTCTCTGTATCTATCTCTATGTCTCTTTCTGTCTCTGCTGGCACTTGAATAAACATATTCAAAAATCCATTAGCATCAAATACCAATGTCGACAACAGTTTACACAATAAATTTGGAAGGTTAGTTTTCCGCGGAAAACCTCTCTATGGCAATAGACTAAAGAGAGGCTACAGTCGAGTCTATACTATAATGAGAGTTGGCGTACTAGCAGTTAAAAGAAACGGATGTTGGAAAAAGTCATACAACTCCACAGAAATCAGAGCCTTTTCAGCCAAAAAAAAAAAAATGGAAATTTAGTGGGCCTGTGGTTACTTTTAGAGCCCCAACCAGAAATATAAATCGCCTGCCAACGAAAATTGAAAATTGCTAAACCAATACGATAAGGCACGCAAAACCAAAAAAGAGAAACGTAGTATAGAAGAAGTAGGCGTGGCCCACACGCCCACAACTGGTTGATAAATAACGAATTGGAATCATAAATCTGGCAACAGGCAAACGGACATCGACAGGCGAAAGCGATTTAATTTCAATGCAATTAAAACGCAAAAGGCAGTCAAGTGTGGGGCGGGGGTGGCAGTGAAGAGGGGAATGGGGATGGGGGCAATTTGCAGCTGAGGCATGTTGCAGCCAAAGCATTTAATCAAACACAGCTGGCAAGTAGCAAGCTGGCAGAGTGTGGACACATTCAGCAATTTGCCTACGCTTTTCGAAATGAAATTACGACCATACAACGTCGACTGCCGCATGCTGCATGCCACACGGTCGAGACAGTTGCTTGCCTCACCTGCAACTCGAGTGGGGCAACCTCTTGCTCACTAATGACATTCGAATGACGAACAGTATAGAAGACCCTGTGAGGCCTCCACTTGGACAATCTTCAAGTTGCAGCAAAAGTTGGCTAATGATCCAAAGGAAAGAGATGGAGTGAGAGAAAGAAAGAGAGAGGGAGAAAGAAATGACAATTTTTAAAAATCTTGTTATATGTATATAAATATATGTGAATCTATGCGACACCTTTGCCTCATGATGCCAGGTGTGAAAGGCAAAGTAATGACATCTCCATAAACAGTTTGAATTTGAAGATGCCACCGAAAGCGGCATGCCTCAGATTAGATGGTAACATTCCAACTTTAAATATATTCAGACATATTTATTACTTAAAGGGCACAATTTTTTTTAAATAATTTAAAATTATATATTTTTCGAAATAGTTAAATATTTTATTTATACTATATTTATTTATATTTATATTTTTTTTTTCTTATATTTAAATTATAATTTTGCAGTTATGTACTTATAGTGTGATTGAAGCTAAAACTATCAGTAACGTTTGTTAATTCAATATTTATACCCTGTATTCTTTTGGCAATGAAAAGGGTATTATTTTGCAATTCTTTATTGTATTGTTTCATGCCTATTTTTGTTATTTATTAAACATAATTTGTAGAATTTCTTATTTGTATTTTCAAAGTGTGCTTCAGATTTCAGGTTAAAGAAGTACTTACGAATCCAATCCTTTCTAAAATTTTCAAAATATTTTATTTTTGAGTTAGCTGTAAACAAATATGATTATTAATTTAAATATATTTATTTTTTTTTTAAATAATCTATAAATTTCAATATATATTTTGTCTCTGGTTAGAGTATTCATGATTCGACTTATGCTTTAACATCCGCTTTTGGGCAAATATTTCTTAAAAAAGACTGTCGCTGCTGTTCTTTGTTATTATTCGTATTGTAGTTGTTGTTTTTGTTGTTGGCTTTCATGGCGGCACTGGAGTGAAAACTGAAAAGTGAAAAGCTTTTGTCAGCGCATGGAAATTTGACGGGAAATTGTTTGCGCTGATGGATGCAGCTGCCCCAAATTGTTACCTTTTTCGTTGGAGGCTAATGGTCTCGGCCAGCTCAGACAGGCGTGCCCCCATCGTCATCATTATCATCATCATCATCATCATCATCATGTTCAACATCATTATGAGCCGAATCTGTGCCTAAGTAAGCAGACAGTTTGTTGGCCATAATGTGTAGAGCCAACATGGCTGCAACTGCGTTAGTCTCTATGGCCAACGGAATTAAAGGCACAATTTGTTGCCAGACAGAAAGAGAGGTAATATAGCTAGCCGAGTGAGACAGATATATAGATAGAGGGAGATAGAGATGGCATGGCAGCCATGCGAAATAAATGCAAATCGCATTAAAATAAATGTTGTTTTGTGCTCGGCATGCTCTGTATCCTTTTGGCTGCTGCATAATGTCCTTAAAATGGCTCACCGCATTGCAAATTTGGCGACAGGTAGCACACAGATAGTTTCAACTTGAACTTTCGGCTTGTTGCAAGCAGCAGCAACTTGCAACCTCTGGACAGCTTGGGGACAATTACAATGCTAGAAAACACAATCAAAATCAAGTTGAACGTTGAACCTTTTAACGCATAATTTATGGCAGTAACTTGGCCGGAGTTCAAGAGTATGCGGTATGCGGTATGTGGTATGTGGCATGTGGCAGGGGCAATACACTGTCTCAGACATATCAGATCACTTATAACATGGGGCAGCTGTCATATCATAAATATTTATGAAAGCAACCGAACAAAAAAGAGATTGGAGACTGTAAGGAAATGATGAGTGATGGGTGCATGGCCCCCTGCAACTTGTCTCAGCACGTGCGCCGTGTGGCATGCCACACGATTTATATGCCGCCGCCATCCACTGCCAATATATATTTGCTTTCATCAAAAACTCATCTTAAATGCCAGCACATGCGCCACATAAACATTGCTCTCTGCTCCTATCTCTCTCCTTCTCTCTTTCTCTCTGCCTCTTTCTCTCACACTCGTACACAAATATATTCAATTTATGAACTCCCTATCTCTCTCTCTCTCACTCTGTGTTTCACTGTAAACCCTGTGGTAAACCCCAAATGAACCAATTTCAAAACAGTTAAACCAAAGGCAAATCATAAAATCATAATCAAATATGGCAAAAATGTTAAATAAATTCAAAACAAATTGAAATTTTCTTTAAGCATGTTCATAAAATCACAGAATCGAGGGTTGATATAGGGTCTCTTAGAGATATAAAAGTCATATTTTTCATTGGATTTTTTTTTATTTAAGTATTTATTAAATTACATTAAAAAGTATATTTTCGTGGAATATAATTTAATTTAAACTTTTTTCTGTTATCAAACAAATTAACAGAAGCAAAAAAAAAATTAATTTTATATTATTTTATTTTTTCTGTTTTTTTTTTAATTTTTTCAAATTACTACAAGTCATTAACCACAAATAATTATAAAAAATTTACGTTCATATATTTTCTCTGTAATTTTTAAAAAAGAAAACTTGATTATATATATATTATATTACATGATTTTATCAGAATTTCTTAAATAACTAAATGTCAGTTTGCGACACAAAAACATCCTCTTTCTTTAGTTACAACATTTCCTACTTATTTCCTTCTCAAAAATTGAGTTGATAGAAAAAATTAATTAGATCAGCTCATAATAGAATAGCTTACATGATTGCCTATTACCAACGACAGCTGTTCAACTCTCTACACAGTTTTCCCAACTGTCCTTCACACACACACCGACACACACACATACACACATCTATATATAGACACTGATAGACACTTCCTCTATACATGTGTTGGTCGGACATATCCGGACACCAAAACTTTCTCTTATATTGAATTCACGAGAAAAAAAGCATCGACTGCAACTTCGGCCAGGAGCACAAAAAAAGCCAACTATCAATTAAACTAATTAGGTTGATTTCCCCGAGGCCGCAGACGACGACGAAGAAGATGAAGATGAGGATGAGGATGAAGATGGAAGACGAGACTGCCGCAGAAATTCAATCAGAGTCTCCAAGACGCATTGCAGAAAAACGCAATCAAATGATTAAGTCAACACGAATGAAGGCAAATTGTTGAGGAGGAGGAGAAGGAATTTGAGGTGGCGAGGGGGCATGCCACAAGTTGCACAGATTGGCAAATTGCGCCACAGTAAAATGAAATAATCATTGCAGCAAATGGCCAAAAAGGGACACCCAAAAGCAACTGCAGCCCAATCGACTTGTCCAAATGAAGGTTTCACTTTAAACTTTGCCACAACTTTTTCGGACAAAATCTACTCCTCCTCCTCCTCCCGATCCCCTAGAGACAACGACAGACAAGACTAAAGGGAAACTCCCAGCAATAAACACACTGGGGAACAGGTGCACAAACTGTTGGCGAGAGGGAAACAAATAGAGAGAGAGAGAGAGAGAGAGAGTGTACGGGAGAGAGTGGGAGAATTTTAGGAGGACAACTTTGTGACTTCCCTAATGAGGCAATGTGTGCGCGGTCGCCGTATTGATTAACTCCTCCAGTCCCCTAACTTATCCCTACTAAATGTTTTTTTTTTTTTTTTTGGCAGATGTTTAAGGACAAAAAAAGTAAATTTATTTCAAGCTTTAAGAGAATTAACTATAAAAAGCGAGCAAAAATTGACAAATTTGAAAAAACAATTTAGAAAAAAAAAACTCATTAGATTTATAGCAGGTAATAAAATAAATTTTTATAAATTTATATATCTCTATTATATAGCTAAAGTATCTTAAATATGATTTTTTTTTAAACTATTCATTAGTCTATAAGACTTAGATATGCTTAACGTTTTTAGTAAGTTCACTTCATGAACAGTACTCTGTCAGTACGTGACGGCAAGTAAAATACTAGCTGGCGCCATCTAGTGCGCACTGACTGCAACTACTGCAGTTTTCAATAGAGCATCTCCCTCTCTCTATCTCTCGCAGTCTCTCTCTCTCTCTCGCTGTCTCTCTCACATGTTATGACTTTGATGCTTCGAACTCGCATTCAAATTGAATTGAAGGCGGCCTTCAAGCAATGGGCGTGGCTCATATGGCATATGCAGCAAATATAGGAAGTACTCCAACTATAGATATATGTAGATATGTAAAAATATATAGTAGAGGGGAGATGTTTTGCTGGTATCTAACTGTATATTGAATCCGCTTCTTTTTTGGCTGCAGGAAATTTATTTATATTCAATTTGGTGACGCAGGCAGCAGCAACAAAACGGGAAATTCACTTTTCCGTCAGATGTAACATGTACTTACTGCTCAAAGGAGACTCACAACACTACATATACATATGTAGATATAGATGTGTGTGTGTGTGTGTGTTTCTTTGGAAAATATGTAGCAAGCAATTTCGAGTTAATATTTTCCACTACCTCATAAACACATTTGGCCAGGCAGCCGCACTTCACTTCACACTTCACTTTAAGAGACCGACGATGATTACCTAATCTTAAGAAGAAGAAGCAGAAGAAGAAGAAGGACTCTCGACTCGTTTCGTCCTGTGCGCTTACCTATTTAGAGATCCTAAGTACAGTCTGAGTGACCTGCGATCCGCGCTACCTAAGACCTAGAGAGAGAGAGTAACTGTATACTCAGTGAAGAGATCTCCTGTCCCTGTACTATAAATAGTCTGCAGATTGTCCTTGCAGCTTCATTCGGTCGCCGTTTGTCCTGTCGTTAGCAATCGCCTTGTAGTATTCGTGCTGTGATAGCCTCAGTGGCCAGTGAAGTTTGTTTGTTTTGCATTTCCATATCTCAGTTGGTTGGATTGGGATGTTGTTCCTGGCACCAAGGAAGCATTTGTTTGCCAGCAACCTGGTCATCCTCCTGATGATCTACGTGATGCGCAAATGCTTGCAATTGTTCTGCATCATTGAGAACAAGGCCTGTGAGCCGGGCCAGGATCAGGACCAGGGCCAGGAGGATTCACCGCTGATGGAGCGTCGTGGCGGTTTTAAGCTCATCCCGGATGCCATGAGGAAGACCATGCATGGCTTTGGCTATGGCGAGGGTCACTATCAGATTTTCGTGGAGAAAAAGGAGCGCAATTTTCCCACCAAATCTCGCCTTAATGCGGCCAGTGCCGAACTCAAGTTGAATCCCAATTAGCTGAGGCACTTGCCACACACACACACACACAAGAGCGGCAACTGCCCCCATGTGGCGCCAACCAAGGACCACAGCAAACAATGTGCCAACAACAACAACCACAACAACAACTTCCACAATTCTCCAATGTCTTCTTTATTTTGCGAGCAACGAAAAAATAATACAAATATAAAATATATACGAAAATGTTTCAATTAATTACAAGTATAAGCATTCAGCAGCATCTTTTTGGCCATTAATAAAAATTATAAAAGTTAAATCTCTGCCTTTGCCTCCATCTCTCTCTCTCTCTCTCTCTCTCTATTTCAGTTGCTCTGTCTCTATTTCTCTTATATTGTGCTGGCATTTTGATTGATGTGCTTTCTTTCACACTTTTGAATTGAGTTTTTTTGTGTTTGCTGATGATCGGCAACATTTTGCAGGCTTACAATTGTTGCCACATCCTTCGTGCTCCTCAGACTGCCGCCAGCCCAGCTCGTTTTGTGGCACAAGCTGACGACATTGTGCTTGCCACAGGCAAGCTACTGCTGTGTGGCAGTTGCCACTTGAAAAATTATTATCGCCTGCAATGACGACGATGACTGCCAGGCTGATCGCTTGGGTGTTGCACCAACATTAAATGATGCCAAATTTATCACAAAGTAGCTCAAGGCCACAATAAAACCCCATACAGAAGGAGTGAGTGAGATAAGAGAAATAGAGAGAGAGAGAGAGAGAGAGAGAGAGAAAAAATATAGACAGACAATATGCTCAAGTGTAACTGTCATACTCTTAGTCTGGCTTCAAGTCATTTAATTTGTTGAAACAATTTGCCAATCATATTCATAAATATATTAATTACTTTTAAATATACGAAAATTAATAAGTGATAAAAATTCTATATTTTCTGATTTAAATTTAATTTTATAATTAGTTAGCCAAAGATATATTATTGTGTTTATAGGTTTCTATATAATAAAGCAACATTTAGTAGAAATAACATTTATTTATTAAGTATTATTTCCTTATTTCTAATATTACATTTTAAATACTTTTTGAAGAGATTTCACGTTGAAACTTTTTTAAAAATGGAATATGAAAAGAAGTTAAAATTTTTGTGACGAAAATAATACTATTTACAACGTTATTATATACAATATTGATGAGCTCATTTTTCCCAACTTGTATTCCTGTCTAAAAATACATAGAAATGATATACTTTTTAACTGAGTTAATTTTAATTATATATATATATATATATGTCTGTATTTCGCTTTATTAATTAAGAACCAGTCAATTCTCTTAATTAATATATTCAAAAATGCATAAATTAAATATTATGTATTATATGAAAATAAGCCAAATTTCTTAAATTGATATCCCTGTCAGCTCTTTGCATTCAATCAATTCTATGCCATTCCCAACAATTAATTAGTTTGCAATTATAATTTCCACATACATATTGTGCAATGAACAGATATTAATATCTTCATGGCGAAACAATTGTTGGAATGAATTTTGTCTGAAATTTCAGTGAAGAGCTTGAAGAGCATCATCTTGTTGTCATGCCGAGTGCATTTTGCCAACATATTTGGAGCTATTGTTCAGTTCAGTTGCCATTTATAGGAGCAGCAGCAGAAGCAGACAAAAGGAACCATATAAAGAAGAAGAAGAGGAAGAAGATGAAGAAGCAGAGGAAGTTGCAGGATAATGAGGAGCAGCAGGAGCAGGAGCGGTGGGGAGGGCATGAAGGGAGCTCAGCTTGAGCGTGGCAATTGTTGGCAAATCTATCATCATCATCTGCTTAAGCACGTGGCAGCATGTGCGTGTGTGTGAATGTGTGAATGTGTGTGTGTGGCATGTACTTGAAGACATGGCTGCAAATTGTGCAGCATTTTGCTTTGCATTATAAATGAACAGCGCGTTTTTCTCACTCCTTCTCTTCAAGTTTCTCCGTCTCTCTCTCTCTCTCTCGCTCTCTCTGTCTATTAAGCTGAATTTTTGCTTAAGTTGCATATAAATTATTTATACAAACACACACACACACACTGTACATTATAATAATGATTATTATTATTATTATTATTGTTGTAATTCTAATTACGCATTGTTGCTGCTTGTTGAAGACTGAGCACTGAAGACGACTGTGGCGAGGCCACATTACGCATACGCCACGTGTGCCCAGCAAAAGTTTGTTTGCTTGTAGAACATGCGCGTGCTTCATTTTTATTAATGACAGTTGCCACACGTCCAAGTGTGTGTGTGTGTGTGTGTGTGCGAGAGTGTGTGTGTGTCGTTGCTCATGTGTAAAATGAAAATGTCAGTCGGATTAGCGCCAGAAGCGACAGCGATAAAACTGCGGAAATTCAACATCACATCAACCAGCAGCGACTCTGCACTATCTATCTCTCTCTCTCTCTCTCTTTCTCTCTCTGATACGCTGTCTCTTTTTCTCTCTATATATATGTATGTAAGTATGAGCATATTGGTGAATATATGTAGCATATAGCGCTATGTTGACTCCATCCCTTCATTCTCCAGCTGGGACGCTGACCAGGAAGTAACAAAAGACCAAATAAGAGCCATAATGCGAGAAAGGGGGAGTGGTGTGGTATGTGGTATGCGGAGGGGGGGTTAGGTGTTTGGCATAAAGACAGCATCAGCATAAAAAGCTAAGCTCTCATGTAAATCATGTCGTCTGTACATGGGACTTAAGCGCCAACCCCCAAACCGAAAGCAGGAAGTCAACGCTATCGTCCTGTTTATTGGACTCCTCTCATTATAATTAACAATTTATAAAGCGTTAATACACACACACACATACATGCACTAATACACTGTCATGTAAAAAACTAACTAGACTAGCGGCAACAGCAATTTACCAAGGCAGCTAAAAGAGCATGAGCTCAGCACAGCTCATACTACATAACATAACAAAACAAACAAACAAACAAACGAGGGCGAACAGACGGATGAACAGTTAAACAGACTGACAAGGGGCGAGGGGAGAGAACGAATAGATGGGGAGGGTGGCAGAAGCATTCATTTGGCTTGTAAGCTGCTTTCCCATCATGCCACACAAGCTCTCAACCCCCCCCAACTGAGAGATGCTGTGCGGCACGTCGCGCGCATTAAGAAGATGAGCTGCATTTTTCATGCATGCGAAGTTGAGATTGCAGCTGCCACGCCCTGTTGGCCCCCTTTCCACCAGCTGCCATGCCCCACCACTCCCCATAAGCAGCTACAGCTGAGCTGACTCTTCTTTTCTGCAGCCTTTTCCCCTTTATGCCACTTTTGGGGCATTGGCTTTGCAGAGGGAGAGACAGATAGAGAAAGAGTGAGAGGGAATGAGAAAGAGAACGAAGTGTTCTTCTGCCAAGTTGCGGAGCTTCACAGCATTATCCTGCTCATCAGCGTCATTTGTATTAATTGCCGGGACATTTTCTGTGTTGTGCAATGATACCGAAAATGTGTTCGCTTCTTTTAGCTGTTTTCTAGCTAGATGCTTGCTGTCCACAGTTTTTCCCACCACGTAATTTTCATTTGTCGCTTTTCGCGTAACATGCCATGAAAACGCTGCTCACTCGTTATGCTTACCAAAATGAAAATTTGTTTTCTTTGCTTTTCCTTTCAACTCGAATAACTGCTAAATGTGGAATTAATTTTTAATTTACCCAAAGATAAGAGCGTAGTTCGTATTATTTTAATTGGCAAAGATTTCTATTTTAAAATTCTTGAAAATTCTCTTAATTAAATATTGAATACAAACTTAGTTTCAAATTTATGTTCAATTAATTTAAAAAAAAAGTTCGTAAACAAAAATTCGAAATAGTTCTTTAATAACCGGATTTTATTGTGTTATTAAATACAATAAAAAAAATCCAAAAATATATAAATTGGAACAGCAATTATCTATTTGAGGGTGGTACAGGAAGGAATGAATACTGCAGAAATCGTATTTGACTACGATATCTCTCTCTCTGCAGTATTTTTCCCCCATTTTTCCTGAATTCCCTCACAATCAACATGCCTCGGATTACAATTTCTCAATAATACGTGGAAAATGCAAATCGTAATCAGCAAATGCGAATTTGGGGAGTCATAATTTCGAGTTGATTTTAGAAAATGGCGTGTTGCAACATTGTGGGGCACAATCAACATGCATTTCGCTGGCTAAATAAGCATTGTAAATGTGCCTGGTAGGGTTGCCTGATAGAGTTGCCAAGTTCTTTTCGACTGGTATTGTTGTTGTTGTTGTTGGTGGTGGTGTTGTTGGCCTGTTCAATTAGTCGTTAGATCGATAGGCAATTGGTTGCATGACGCGAGTTGCCAATTGAATTTTATTGAGTCTTTAATTGTTGACATGCCATGCAGGCTTGTGGCAGCCCCTAGGATGATGACGACAAGAAGGGGCCGGGGGGTGGGGGGGGGGGGATGAGGCAGTGGCTCAGTCAGCTGGACAAACTGAATAGTAAAATGGAGCAATCGGTGAAGGCATTCGGTAAATTGCGAATGGCAACAATTGCACTGCAATTTCAACCAATTGCCATTTTGCCAGTCACTGCGCACAAACTGCATAATTAGCAGCAACAACAACAACAACAACAGCAACAACAACAGCCACAGCAATTGTCATAAACAAAACGAAATCGCAGAGAGAATGCCAAATGCTGTTGCAGCCCCCAAAGACAAACAATCAAAATAAAAATGCAGCGCATCCATGAATGATACGCGAAATGACGGGCATTAACTGTGACTCCTTCTCGAATCACCATCAACCACCACCCACCACCCACCAACCACCGCCCACTCTAGCAGTTTCCTGTTTCCTGTTGTTGTCAGTGGTTGTCCTCAAAGTCTCTGCTCGAGGCCGGCGAATGGCAATTGTGTGACAAATTCAATGAAATTGTTAAGAGACATTAATGAAAATTAAAACTTCGCGAGGGCAGCTCAAAAACTTATGAAAAAGATCTATTAAAAAGTCAGAAAATGAATAAGATTAACACAAATAAAGAAATATGAAATCATTATAGATAAGAACGGTTAAAAAAAACTGAAAAATATTTTTCATTATTTTTTTAAAGTTCGTTTATTTTTATATATTTATAACAACTTTATAGTCAGATTAGTAACCAAGTTAATATTAAACAAATTTAATGAATTTTTCTAAATAAGAAAATGGAAATTAATTCTTGAAAAGTATATAATTCAATATTTTTATAATTAAAAATTATGTTTAATAAAACCTTGAAAATAATTAAATATTTTTCTAATTGTTTTTCAGCTTTTGTGTGGTTTTCATTTTTGGATATATCTCTGGTAAGTTGCTATAAAAATTTCATTTAATTTATCAATTCAATATAAAAAATTGATTTGTTTAAAATATGCATGGCATTTTGTTGATAAGTTGCTCTCTCCCTCTCATCAATCAATTTTTCGTTTTTGAGTTGCCCCAAAAAAAAAAAAAAAAATAAAATGAAACAAAAAACATGCAATCAAAAAAATTCTCATAAATATGCAATGATAAATCCAAAATGAAACCAACAAGAAATAACAATAACAATAATAATATTTTTAATCGGATTTCCAAGTCATCAATTTCGATTGATTATGTTATATTTTTTTTTGTGGCACATGTTGTGGCATGTTATTTGTGGCATAAACTCGAGTACTTTGATACATAATCATAATCAATGTGAAATCATCTCGTTGCATTGAATTTATGTTGAACAAGTGGCGTTAATAATTAATAACTATTAACTGCAAAGTCCTTTCGGTAACAACGAATTTCTCAAAATTCCATGAAAATGAAATTGCTTTTTGCCACACATTTGTAATATAATTTTATTTTTTTTTTACTCATGATTTATTTGTGCGACGAGTTGGCGCCTCTTGCCCGAGTCGAAGGCACTCAATAAACAAATTTATTTTATACGATATATAGACAATGTGAGAGGGCAAAAATAATGTTTATAACGAGCTCTCAATAAACTGCAAGTGCACATAAATTGTTGACCAAAAATGCTAACGACAATATGCAAATGTTTGGCTAACAGTGCGCGCTAAAAGTTGAACAACACTTGCCACTAGAGATAAGTGGAGAAGAAAACAACTCAAATTAGAAAATGCTGTACAAGTAAATTTTATGAATACTTACAATTTAATTTCGCATCGAAAACATGTAAATTATGGAAAGTAATTTTAAATTCTACATTGTTTAGGAATAGAATAATCTATGAATAGATGTGGAATTACTATAAAATATTTTTAAAAATACATTTATAATTTTTATAAATTTATTGTGGAATTGGCTTTAACTAAATTTTCGATTTTTGAAGTAATTAAATTCTTTAACTTTTTAAATATAACTTTCAATTTGTATAATTGAATTTATGTAGAAAATATTGCATGGGATAAATTTGTTAACTGATTAAGAAATAGATTCTATCTTAAAAGAATAATCAAAGAAATTTCAAGATTACTTCAGAATTCTGTCCTCAATCCAATCTTGTGGTATTCATGTCATAACCAATTGCCAGGAAATACCATTAGCAGATAACATAACTGTAGCTTGAGTTTGGCATTGACTTATTTTTTTTTTTTTTGGTTAAAGCCCATTAGCGTATGATATCATTTGTGGAGAAAGCCAATTTGAAAATGTTTGCAGAGACTTTGTGAGCTCAGTGTATTGAATACTACATGGAGCAAATGTTGTTTTTCGTTTTGATGCCTGTTTGCTTTTATGGCTGGGCGAGGGTGGAGGGATCAGAGCAAAAGTCGAGCAAATACTGCAACTGAATCAGTAGAAAAAGGAGCAGGAATAAAGGAGAAACTGTCGAAAACGGAGGAGAACGGCGAATGCAAATGCAAATGCCGTGTGAGTTGGAATTTCTCGTTGACTTGGCCATGCTCCGATGTGAATGTGGACGAGGATATGGATGAGGATGTGGACGATGATGTGGACGAGGATTTGGATGTGGGATGTAGATGCTGCTGGCATTGCAGTTGCCAAATGGGTCAAAATGGCAGTCAGCCAGTCGGGGGTCAAATAACGTTTGCCAAACCCAGTCCAAAAACACACACACACACACATACAGACACACTGTGGATTGTTAGGTGTGTTTGTGCGATATTTGGGCGCTGCAAAGTATGCTACAAAAAAAAAAAATAGAGAAGCGAAATTTTGCGCTAAATTTGAAATCAAACAACAAAAATCACAAGTAAATAAAACCCAATGAATGTGAGTGTGTGTGTGTGTGTGTGAGAGAGAGAGAGTGTGTGTGTGTGTGTGAGTGTGGCGACTACGTGGAGCCAAAGGCAAACAGCAAGATGCACACACTTGGCTTGCCAGGGCACAAATGTTAACACAAAGCCACACTCCATATACACACACACACACACATATTGCGATGCACATGTAGTGGTACCAAACATTAGTAGTAGTAGTAGTAGAAGGAGCAGCCCGCTGGGCATCATGACTTTGGCACTGGGCTGGGCACGTACTGCAAATCCGATTTACACAATTCAAATAACGTTCATTTTGGAGAAACGCATTTCAAACTGCCCGCGTATTTGCTGAAAATCACCCACAACACACACACACATATCCAAAACACATACATATATATGTATGTATGCATGATATGTTTACTACGATTGACACGACGACGCCACGAAAGTCGCTGAAGAAAACTTATTTTTGGGCAAATTGGGGAAAAGAGTAAAATTAAGTATATGGCAAATTGCAGCTCAGCTTATGTAATTTTAATTAATTTTTTTTTGTTATTTTGTTTTTTTATTTGCGGTCAGCTTAAGTTACCCCCGAATGTGGTTTGCCACTTGGCACGCGCTTGTCCAAATGTGCCTTCGTCCTGTCGCCCTTTTCCATCTGCGGCTCGGACATGTTTTTTAATGCTACAAAACTTTGCTTTCATTTTAATTAAAACTGCGTTTTAATGCCGCTTTCGCCAGCAGTTTCTGCTCGTTATTATTGCTGTTGTTGCCGTATTTAAAATGTTTATTTAACATGCTGTCGAAGGACACAGACACGCCCCCACACACATATATATACATACATACATATATTACATGCTTGTGTTTTGTATTGTATTTTTATAGCGTCGATTTTCTTCTCTTGGTTCTATTGTTGTTTGCTGCTGCTGCTGCTGCTGCTGCTTGCGGCATGCCCCAAGTTAAGCGGCAGCATTGCCGCCTGTTGTGCATAATACCCCTATAATATGTGCTTGCAGCATGCGGCAAGCGTGTGTGCAGCAATGCAACATCATCATCAGTTTTGGGGCTGTGGCATGCAAATGGCACGCAATAAATTGCCAAAGCCAAAGCCACAAGGCACAAAATATGCCAAGCAGCAGTCGAGGCATGACAGCTCTCCCCAACCACCACCGAGTCTCTCTCTGTATCTCTCTCTATCGTTCACTTACTGCTCTTAAATGTCAAATAAAAATTCAAAACAAAAACAACAACAAAAAAAAAGAACACAAACAAATAAAAACTCTGCTTGAAAAACGCAAATCAAAATGGCAGATTGTGCATGTCGCACATGAAATGGAAATGGGAATGCAACATGGATGGGGTTTTGAGGATGCGGATGGAGATGCTTCAATCTCAGCTAGCTGCCACTTGCCACTGCCACTTGCCTCTGCCACAGCTGACATCAGTCTGCAAATCTATGCTGCTCTAGATCTTTGCCTTTCTTTTCTGGTATCCCTCTCCCTCTTTTCTTCGTTTCTCTTTCTCTGGCTTCGCCACTGTCATAATTCAAATGCATTTTTGTGCCACCAGAGACTTTAACGACTTGCCATATACTCTATGTCTGCTGGTAGTGCTGCCCCCACATTCTTCCACTCTTCAGCCTTCTCCTGCTCCAACCATCATCACTCCCCTACGTCTCTCCATTTACATGCTCTACATGCTGCGTCCATTTTCAAATTGTCTCTAAATTTTATTAATATTTATGCGCTGGCAAGAGTTCTCGCCTGGTCAACATAACGAGCTGAATGAGAGAGAGAGAGAGAGAGAGTGTGTGTGTGTGTGTGAAAGAGAGATAAACCTTGAGAATAGTGCATTGGCCATAGTAACTGCCACGCCTACTTCAGATTTATGTTTAGTTTCTTTTTAGCTGCAATTCTCAGTCTGAGGTCGGGTCGGCACTCATTGCGTATACTTAATGTGGTTCATTTTATGAGCGGTGCGCATAAAGTTGTTGGCTGTTTAAAAAGTGCTTAAACTGCCAGCATTAGTAACACACACACACTCACACAGATTCACTTGCTATCTCTTTCACTACAATTCTCTCTCTCTCTCGCTTCCTCACATTTAGTGCCGCAGTTTCCCCTCCCTTTATGCGCTTTTCCACTTCAAATAAACACACACTTCGTTGCGCTTCATAAATTGTGCATGCTGTTATGTGGCATGCAGCACCCCCCACCCCCACTTACAACAACCACAACAACAACAGCATTCGCATATTCTTTAACATATTTGTTGCCATTTTTTTGTTGCTGTTGCTGCTGCTGCAAGTTGCTCTTGGAATTGTGTGGCAGCCATAAAACGGCAACAAAAGACTTATGATAAGCAACTTCTGAGAGGAACACGACTTCGTCATCTACTTGATATTTAATTTAATTTGAAGGATATATAATCCGATTTGTAGCCTGCATATATACCCACATAAATATTATACACAGATCCTTGTCTATATTGAGGACTTAAACTGTGTTGTAATTGTAACACAACTTGAGGTCGCATAAATTATCGTAGTTAATGAGATTTGAGGACACAAATTTTGTGTGCTTTCGGTATCAGACTAAATGACATTTTAATTGATGAATTTCTAGATTGCCAATATTAATTGTAAATTATTATAATGCGCTATTAATTAGTTTATTTTATACTATAACTAATACAGAGATTTCAATTTGAAGGGTCTTTAAATTTCAGTATTCACTTCTATTCACTTTCACTAATCGTTTCTCTTGCTGTCATTATTTTAATCTCTGGAGTTCTAATATTATTTATATATTATTATAATATATTATTAATTAGTTTACTAATAGAGAGATTTCTGTGTGAAAGAAGTTGAATTTCGTATTTAACTTTCTTCTCTTTTCTGTTTTTAAATTTATCAATTATATATTTTAATGTTGAGCTACAAACTGTGCTCATCAATTAATCAATTACTGCAAAATGTATTTTTCATATTTTTAACGTTTATATTTTTGCCAACAAAATTTCAACAAATTCTGTGTTTTCTCTACAAAGTCAAACAATGTCAGAGAAAGAGAGAGAGGGGCAAATGTTGCCTGCGGCGAATCCTTACTAATTTGTTTTGTTTTACCGCCTTTAGCTTGATTCCACTTTTTTGACTTTCTCCACTGTTTCTTTCTTTCTGTTTTTCTACCCACTTTTTTTTTCGCTGTTCTTTGTTGTTTTTGTTGTTGTTGTGGTCCAGGTGGTATTATCTGCAGCAGTTCGTTAATTCCGAGCGCAAAGTCAATAAATATATGAAAGTCTGGGAATGAATGCAAAGAGTGGTTGAGAGGAGGATAGAGGTGGTGGTGGAGGTGTTGGAGAGGGGCAGTTGGTGGGGCTGAAGTTTTATTCGTGCTGAGTAAATTTTATGTTGCGTATAATTAGAGCAAGTTCTGCCCTGGAGATTATGTTCATAGTGGGCAGTTATTTTGGCACGAGAATGGGCATGGCCATGGCCAGGCTATTTAAGTTAATTTCTGGGGCAAATGTGTATGTGTGTGCGTGTGTGCTGTTTATGAGTGGGCGTGGCAAGGCGATAGAAACTGACCACAGCTGAAAGCGAAGCAGAGAGAGAGAGAGCGAGAGAGAGAGTGGGAAGTGGGGCAAGTAATTGAGATTGTAATCGTTACTTATTGTGGGTATTGGTGGCTTACAAACGAAACTCAATAACTATACGCAGGGCGTGAAAGTTCTTGTCGAGGGGTTGTAGAGGAAGGTGGCATTAAGTTATTAAGCTGTGTATATTGAAATTATTGCTGTAGGCAATTATGAACAGGGGCCCCCATTGGGGCCAAGTTCATTTTGCAGCTCATCAATGGTCGCATATAAACCCGCATCGATGGATTTCCGATGGCCATGACAAGTGTTCTAACTACAGTATGAGAGAGAGTGTGTGTGTGTGAGTGTGTGAGTGTGTTTAGTGGAGCTTAGCAGACATTTTCAATGCCATGGCACGTAATAACGACAATGAATTGCACTTGAAATGCTGCCAGAGCTGTGTGAAGTAGACGCAGCCTGAAAGTATGCAGCAAGAAAAAAAATATATAGAAAAAAGTGGATGGCAACCCACAGACTGCGGATTTGAGTGGGAGGGTAGAAGGACACACTGTGCTGGGCTTAAGCGCAATGCCACGCCCTAATCTACGAGGTGGTGGGGGGGGGGGGGGCGTTGGTATAGAGGGGTGGACTGTACGTTTTTCAATATCAAACAAATAGACAACGAATTACATTGTAAGTAGCTCACGTGCTTTGGATTATGCGTGATATGCCTCGAAATTACTTCATTAGCAGCCACAAATTGTGTGCTGCATGCTAAATACTAAAATACTAAACGCACTAACCCACACACACAACCACACACATATATAAATATATATATATAGCTAGAGGAATTGTCATTTTTGTCATGCAAAGCAGCTGCGTCTGAAATTTGCCAAACAACAACTACAAGCAGAAGAGGTGACCCTACAGAGGAGGTTCCTAGTGGAGGCGAAAGGATGAGGGGTGCTTAAATGGCATTTGAAATGCGCTTAATAATCAATATTTTGAGGTGATAATTGTGTGCGTGCGTTGCCAGCTTACTTTAACTTTGTATATGATGGGTCTGTCTGCAAACAATGCGAAAATGTGACAGGGAAACAAAATCAAATTAAAGGTAAACACAACTTTTTTTTATTTGTTTATAAAAAAAAGACAAAGCTGGGCTGTTTATTAATCGTGGCTTCAATATTTTTCTTAATTTTTTTAATAATATTTTATTTTGAATTCTCATGCAATAACTGAAATTTAATGGAAATATATTTGGTTTTATATTTTTCTTACATTGAATTTGATAAATTTTAATTTATCAGATATTTTAAATAAACTTATATGTATACTTTATAAATTGGGCTGCTCATTTATTGTTGATACATTTTTTGTGACTAAGTAAATTAAAATGATTATATTTGTATCATTTCAACAGAATGTATTAAGAGTAGTTTTTCTTTCAATATGAAATATTAATATTAAATTCTCGCTTTCGCTACGCTAAACACGCAATGCAATACAATCAAATTAATATTATCGTTACACCAATATTAATTCAATAAAAATGTAATTAAATTATGGCTGGAAGGTAAAGAAATCGATATCCGCTGCATACTTAATTTAATTTAGTAAAAACACAAACTGTTTGCAATTAAAGCTGCGTGTTTGCTGCATGAATTGCAACTTTACGAATATTTCCCCACTTGACACTTGATCACGTATACGCCCGAGTTCACATTTCCCGAACAATATGCAGCGGATATTTGCATTAATTCTCATTTTCATTTTCATTTGCATTCTGCATTCTGCATTTAATATGATTTCACTTCGCTAGCCACGAAGCCGCAACAGCCGCAAAATTAAATCAAAAAGCAACAATTTTTCTCATTCCATATTTTCCCATTGATATTTCCTGGTCAATTTGCGTGCGATAAAAACACGCCAAAGAGAAATAGAGAAATTGTGTATGAGTGAGAGAGCAAAAAAATGAGAAAAGCATGGGGGGAGACAGCTGCAACAGCATTTGCGGTGACCATAGTAATAGGACTGATAATTTGCAAAAATTGTTGGATTTGTAAATTAACTCAATTCATCGAAGCTCACAATCTGATTTAATTAACAAGACGAGAAAGTGAAAAACTTGAAAGTACAGAGAGTTGCTCAACTGGAAAATACCTAAAGCATCGCAGGGCAGTAATTTACATTTCAAAATTATGAAGCACTTATAAATTTTTTACTTTACTAACATTTTTTACAAAATTTTGGCCATACATCGAGATATACTCATCAGAAAACCCCAAAATAAAAAGCAAAATGCTAGTTATGAGTCCTAGAATCGATTAAAGTCATAAAAATTGGGGTAGCAAATTTTTTAATTTTTCATGACAGTGTCAAGGGGTTAGTATGAAAATCTGACCGAAAAAGTTGAAAAATTTAAAATTTCGAAAATGAAAAATCTTTGAATGCAGAATTAATCTGGGATCAAAACCATAATCAAAAACTCATATTTCATCAAAATCGGTTAATATTTGGCAAAATTATGGCATTTCTAAGATATGCTAATGATCATTTTTGGGAAAAATAGGGTTTTGGGTCGCTTAATGCCACATTTTGGGACATATCTCATGAAATTTTCATTGGAAACACTTTAAATAAACTTTATGTGAAAATTTAGAGTCATATCCGAAATATTCTCAAATTTAATGAAAGTCGGTTCAGAGGTGACAAATTAGTGACTCTTCAAAGTTGAGCTACTATTGCTATTGAATTCTTGGGGTGTTTTAGGGTCATTTTGAGCAAACTTTTGGGCATATCTTAATAAATACTTATCAAAAAGACCTCAAATAAAAAGCAATATGCTAGTTATGAGTCCTAGAATCGATTAAAGTCATAAAAATTCGGGTAGCAAATTTTTCGATTTGTCATGACAGTGTCAAGGGGTTAGTATGAAAATCTGACCAAAAAAGGTGAAAAATTTAAAATTTTAAAAATGAAAATTCTTTGAATGCAGAATTAATCTGGGATCAAAACCATAACCAAAAACGCATATTTCATCAAAATCGGTTAATATTTTGCCAAGTTATGGCACTTCTAAGATATGCTAATGATCATTTTCGGAAAAAATGGGGCTTTGGGTCACTTATTGTCACATTTTATAATATATCTCGTGTAATTTTTATTGGCAACACTTCAAATAAACTTTATGTTAATTACTAGAGTCAAATCCGAAATATTCTCAAATTTAATGAAAATCGGTTCAGAGGTGACAAATTAGTGACTCTTTAAAGTTGAGCTACTATTGCTATTGAATTCTTGGGGTGTTTTAGGGTCATTTTGAGCAAACTTTTGGCCATATCTCGATAAATACTTATCAGAAACACCTCAAATAAAAAGCAAAATGCTAGTTATGAGTCCTAGAATCGATTAAAGTCATAAAAATTGGGGTAGCAAATTTTTCGATTTTTCATTACAGTGTCAAGGGGTTAGTATGAAAATCTGATAAAAAATGTTGAAAATTATAAATTTCGAAAATGCAAAATCATTGAATGCAGAATTAATCTGGGATCAAAACCATAACCAAAAACGCATATTTCATCAAAATCGGTTAATATTTGGCCAAGTTATGGCACTTCTAAGATATGCTAATGATCAGTTTTGGGAAAAATGGGGCTTTGGGTCACTTATTGACACATTTTGGTACATATCTCGTGAAATTTTCATAGGAAACACTTCAAATAAACTTTGTGTTAAAAACTAGTCAAATCCGAAATACTCTCAAATTTAATGAAAATCGGTTCAGAGGTGGCAATTTCATGAGTCTTCAAAGTTGAGCTACTATTGCCATTGAATTCTTGGGGTGTTTTAGGGTCATTTTGAGCAAACTTTTGGCTATATCTCGATAAATACTTATCAGAAACACCTCAAATAAAAAGCAAAATGCTAATTATGAGTCCTAGAATCGATTAAAGTCATAAAAATTGGTGTTGAAAATTTTTCGATTTTTCATGACAGTGTCAAGGGGGTAGTATGAAAATCTGACCAAAAAAGTTGAAAAATTAAAAATTTCGAAAATTAAAAATCGTTGAATGCAGAATTAATCTGGGATCAAAACCATAACCAAAAACGCATATTTCATCAAAATCGATTAATATTTGGCAAAGTTATGGCATTTCTAAGATATGCTAATGATCATTTTCGGTATAAATGGGGCTTTGGGTCGCTTAATGCCACATTTTAGGACATATCTCATGAAATTTTCATTGGGAACACTTCAAATAAACTTTATGTGAAAAATTTGAGTCATATCCGAAATATTCTCAATTTTAATGAAAATCGGTTCAGAGGTGGCAATTTTGTGAGTCTTCAAAGTTGAGCTACTATTGCTATTGAATTCTTGGGGTGTTTTAGGGTCATTTTGAGCAAACTTTTGGTCATATCTCGATAAATACTTACCAGAAATACCTCAAATAAAAAGCAAAATGCTAGTTATGAGTCCTAGAATTGATTAAAGTTATAAAAATTGGGGTAGCAAATTTTTAAATTTTTCATGACAGTGTCAAGGGGTTAGTATGAAAATCTGACCAAAAAAGTTGAAAAATTTAAAATTTTGAAAATGAAAAATCTTTGAATGCAGAATTAATCTGGGATCAAAACCATAACCAAAAACGCATATTTCATCAAAATCGGTTAATATTTGGCCAAGTTATGGCACTTCTAAGATATGCTAATGATCAGTTTTGGGAAAAATGGGGCTTTGGGTCACTTATTGACACATTTTGGTACATATCTCGTGAAATTTTCATTGGAAACACTTCAAATAAACTTTGTGTTTAAAACTAGAGTCAAATCCGAAATATTCTCAATTTTAATTAAAATCGGTTCAGAGGTGGCAATTTCGTGAGTCTTCAAGGTTAAGCTACTATTGCTATTTAATTATTGGGGTGTTTTAGGGTCATTTTAAGCAAACTTTTGGGCATATCTCGATAAATACTTATCAGAAACGCCTCAAAAAGAGAGGAATTTGTTAAAGCTTTTTTGGAGGGGATTGGGAAACTGGTGAAAAAGGATTGTCACACATGCAATTGAAGTTGCAAGCACGACCAGCGTCACCTGTGTCTAGATGAATTAATAAGTCAACAGGGAGAACTCGTTGCACACATACATTCATATCTACATATATACATAGTATGCGAATGTGGGAATGCTTGCCACATGTGTTACATTGCGTGCAATGTTGTAAAGAGAAAGAGATAGAAAGGATAAGAAAGAATAGGAGGGAGAGCGAGAGAGACAGAGAGAGATAGCGTGTGTTTTTGGGGTTGGCATTGTGTTAATGCGGCTTATGTGACATGGCAGTTAATTACTTGCAACTGTTTTGTAAGCACAGCCAAAAACTGCGTCAAACTTGTCGCCCCCGAAAAACACAATGAGAAATGAGCAAAAGCTAAGTTCTCTTACTCTCTCACTCTGTATACCCTTCTCTTTCTCTGTTGCTGTCTCACTTCTACGGCGCTTATTCCATGCTGTGCTTGACTTGAAAATGCTTTTTAACAACGACTTCTGCTGCTGCTTGTTTGTTTGTTTGTTTGTTTGCTGTTTACTTTGGCAAATGCTGCAACAACAACAAAAAGAACAACAACAATGGCAACAACAAATAATAGCTAGAAGAAGAAGCAGAAGAAACCATATATAGCATTAAGTACAAGTGTTGGCTTGTTTATTTATTTGTCAAGCTCTTTTCGAAAATATATATAATTAAATCCAACATTAGTTGGCAGCACTTGAAGTGTATTTGACAGCAGAATATTTCGACAACGATTATTTATGGCATCTCCTCTACTCCCAACTTTATAGATGAATAGATAAATCTTCTATACAAACCAATTGAAGTTGAAAGCCCCCGCCGCCAACAAGTTTCCACATAATTGAGCAGACGACCTCGAAGTGCCTCCCAATCCCACAATCCCCCAGTCTCCCAGTTAACTCTTTAAGCCACGCAGGACTTACTACAGCTTAAGAGTTATGTGAGACTAAATCAAAAGCTAAAATGCCAGAAATTCCTTCTTTCTCATTGTTGCCCGTTAATGATGTTGTTGCCGTCATCGGATGCTTTAAAAATATTTACTTTCAACTCAACTCAACTCAACTTAGATCAACTTAAATCTCACACACAATTCATCATGTTTTCAACTGCAGTCGAGTTGCCGCATAAAATGTGGGCAGCATCAGCAACAAAAAAAACGAAAATTAACAAAAACATGTCTCAAATTCCCAGAAAAAAAAATAATAGTAGCTAAAACATTTGTAGCAACGTGTTGAGTTGGGAAGTCTCCGTTCGCTACACGTAATTTACAAGTCAGAGACAGGTTGGCAGAGGGAAGACTGAGAGTAGAGCTGAGTTAAGGATGAGGCTGGGGAAAAAAAAGGAATATTATGTGTAGGCAGCACTTTAAAAACATAGCACAAAACAGTGGCTAGAAAAAGGCCAAAAAAATAGCTAAAAAAAACACCGAGACCAAAAGGGCAAAGAAAATGCCGCCGTTGTTGGCGCTAAATTCGTGCATAATCACATAATAAACAAGCCAAAGATGAGCAAAGAGCATAGCAAAAAATGCGGAAATATAATAAAAGAGACAAAGAGCAAAAGAAATAGAGAAAGAGAGAGAGACAGAAAGAGGTATACATAGCTAAATACAAAAGAGAGAGAGAGAGAGAGACAGAGAGAGAAAGATAGCTGACATAAGCTAAACACTAAAATAAAAGAAAAGAGTGAACAAGAATGAAACAAAGAGCGAGACGTAGCTAGAGAGAGAAACAGAGAGACGTAGCTAGAGAGAGAGAGAGAGGGAGAGAAAATGAAAGAGAGAAAGAGAGGCATATAGTAGACTTTTTCATTGGAAAAGGCAACGCGATAATAAATACGAATTAAAGTGTAAAAAAATAACAGAGACGAGACGAGACAGGATAACGTAATACGAAAACAAGGCAGAAAGCAAAAGAGGATATATGTTCATATGTATGTATTATTAACAAACACATGCTCACACACACGCACATAAATACATACACACACACACACACACACATACACATATACACTAACGTCTAATGTTTAAATGGAAAAAAAATCCATGAGCTGCAGTTGAAAGAAGTTCCGGACAGACAAAAAAAAAACCAGTGGCCATGACAGACGGAAAGACAGAGAGACTGTCAGTCAAAACAGATACTAGATTTACTATTAATGTATGTATATGTATGTATTAGTGTGTATATGTGTAAAAGTATGTGTATGTGTATGTGTGTCTCCCATAGAGAGCTTTTAACTGCTGTTTTCCAGACATTTGCACTGCTTTTTTACGCTTAATTTCACTCGACTCTTTTATACAAATGTATATAGATATACATATATATATATATATATGTATGTATATAAGTATATTTATTTGCAACCACCCCCTCCCCCACCATGCTGGTGATGCTTCCTGTTTGCGGTCTTCCATATAAGCACGTGTTATTAAATTTAATTTTTGATATTTATAGCATCGGAGTTTCAGACACACAAATTTAATAGAAGAATGAAAAACTTTTGCCAGATTGTTTTGGGATTTCTCGTGCCGATATGTGCGCCGCATAAAAGTATAAATATCGTGTATAGTATATAGGAGTATTTGTTGCATATATTTGTGCCTGGTAAGCGCATAAAAAACGTAGCTGTCCGAGCTAAATCATTGACTGTTTTCCAGCAAAAAAATACAACAAAAAAAACATAAACTTTAAAGCATGCCCCCAGGATTTGAAGAGTGCGGTCAGGAAGTGGGTAGTGGGACTTCAAAGTTATGCGAAGGATATCTAGGATATGCGGCTGCATGATTTGTTTGGCCATTTAACTAATTGGTAGCTGGGAATATACATACGTACATATGTATATGATGGTTAAAGTATATTTAATATTTATTAAACTGACTTTCATTTGGCAGTTAATTCAGAGAAATTATGAAATTTATCTTTTAATAATCTACATAATTTTTGTGTATATTCCCTTCGGAAGAATATTTGATGTAATTTGTTAAATACGCTACGATTTCTCTTTTACTTTCTCATACATATAATTTGTTGCAACATTGTTTAATTTTGTATATCAAATATCTTTCCTTGCAACATTCTATCTGTAGTCTGTAGTCTGAGCTCAGCTGATTTCTAATCACATTTGTTGGTTTTATCATAACTCCTCAGTCTCTCGCAGAAATCTCAGCAATTTTCCATCATTTGCCGCTGCCATCGCACTGTCTGCACTGCCTGTCGCCTGCCACAAAATGTTGCAACGTTGCAGGCACGTGCTTCCATAGAGAAGAAGAAGAACTCTAAGTAAAATCTTCAAATTCGTTTACTTAGCGAGCTACAAACATTTTGATGCTAAATTGTTATTGCATAAGCAGCTGTCTGTCTCTTTCTCACACTAACATGCGCTCTCTCTCTCTTTTTCCATCTCTCTCTCTCTCTCCATATCTCTCTCTCTCTCTTACTCTTACGTCTTTCTCTTTCTAGTTGAGCTTGTCTAAAACATTACAAGCAAATTGAGTTTGGCTCGAATGTTGCTTTGGCTTTTTGCGCTACGTTGTTGGCAATGTTGCCAGCGCCTTTGCCACGCCCAGCGTACGCCCTTCTAGTGACTGCAGGCAGCACAACAACAACACAGGGACACACACACATAGTTGCAACCCAAAGGTCATTTTGGGTTGCCTTTTTTTTGAGAAGGGGGGCCTCTGCTTCCATGTAATTTATGAGTTTGCGCCTCAAGTTGTATGCCACATTGCTGCTGCTGCTGCTGCTGCTGCTGCCCTTGCCACACACACATACACATAGAGCGAGAGAGAGATAGAGAGAGAGAGAGATGGTGCAAGGACTGCAGCGGCTTATCGCTATTGTCTCTCCATTGCTGCTGTGGTCATTGTTGTTGTTGTTGCTGTTGTCGCTTGGCAGTTTATGAAAACTGCAGTGGCAAATGTTTTGGTTTTCTCTCTGTCTCCCTCTCTCTCTCTGTCTCTCTCTATCTCGCTTCTGTCACTCTAGCGCGTTGCGGCTACAGCCCCTGGAGTGCAATGTCCTTGTTTATGCGCTGACATCCTTGCTGTTGTTGTTGTTGTTGTTGTTTGCTGCTGATGTGTCGCTTGATTGAATTGTGTCCTTGTCAGCGACATGTCCTGCTGCAGCAGCACAGTGCAAGCCCCCTTCTCTCTCACTCTCTCGCTCTCTCTTTATTTCTAACTCTCTCTCTCTCTCACACACACACACACTATCAGTGTGACCAAACCAAAAACACACACACGTTTGCCACACACACCTAAAAGTTTAATTAACTTTTCAGCTCAATTTCTAAACACGTTCTCAGTTTGCTCTCTGGTTTATATCTTCTCACTCTTTCTCTCTCTCTGTCTCGGTCTCTTTTTGTCTCTTATTTTATTTGCAACCACAAAAGTTGAGACTAATTTCATCTACAATTTAAAATCATTTTTACCAGCAAATTAAGTTTTTTTTTTTGCATTTTTAATAGCAACTGCATATTCATTTTTTGACACGTCTGTTTCTCTCTCTTTCCCTCTCTCTTTCGCATATTCTCCTACTCTCTTTCTATCTATTTATGTAGCTATCTCCCTTTTTACGGTAATTGTCTTATCATTTTCTGACATTTTCCATCTTTTTTTCTCAGTTTTTCTCTTTCTGTCTCTCACATTCTCCTCGAATACCTATTTTCCTGGCTATATCTTTTTGTTCTCAGCTTTTCTCTCTTTGGTTGCAGTATTAAGATGTGCCTCCCATTCTCTTATGTTTTTGATTGTCCCACTTTTAAAACATAATTCGTTAATTCGATTTTTCTAAGTTGAAATAGAAAATAGTTTCTCTGCTCAACTTTCTTCTTAGATTTTTTAACCATCATTTTTTATTTCACGCTCATTTTATTGCAATTAATGCTTTAACAATAATTTTTTTAATTTTTAAAAGTTTTTAGTCTATTCTTATAATTTACGAATTTTTTACTCATTTTCAATTTTTAAAATTTTTTGTAGCCCCTATTCTTAATGTATCTTGCTCTCAATCTTTCCTAGCCCAATTCCTATATACATATATCCCCCTCTAAATATATTTTTATTGTACTTTGACAGTAACATGTATCTTTCTCTATCTCTCCTTCTTTTTATCTCTTTCTCTATCGCTCTTTCTCGCATTCGCTCTCTTTCTCCAACAGTCTTTCTCTCCGTATATTTTCATCTAAAATTTTTTCTTCGCTTTTTTCTTTTCTGTTATTTTCTTAATTTTCATCTACTCTCTAATTTTTGCTCTCGAATTTCTCTCGGTTATCCTTCACCTTTTCCTGCTGATGATATCTTCCTTCTGATTTCTTAGCTGAGAACACAGAGCTATAATTATTCATGTGTGTGTACTTTATATCTTTGTGTGTATTTAACATATATGTAAGTGTGTGGTGTGTGTGTGTGTGTGTGTGTGTGTGTGTGTGTGTGTGTGTGTGTGTGTGTGTGTGTGTGTGGGGAGTGTGTGTTGATGCGTTTGCCTTTTGTGGACTGTCAAGTGACTTAAAATGACAGCAACGGCTTTTGACAGCTGCAAGCTAACGGTATTACAGCTGACAGCTGCCATCGCTATACCTAATACACATGTGTATGAGTGTGTATGTGTATGAGTGTGTATATGTGTATGAGTGTGAGTGTGTGTGTTTGTTTAAGTATGTGCACACAAATTTATGTTTATGTTAACAAAGTCGAGAGCCATTCAAGTGGCAAGCCCAAAAACAACTAAACCAATGCCCATAAAGAGACAGAGAGAGAGAGAGAGTGTGTGTGTGTGTGAGAGAGAGACAGATAGATTATAGCTACTTCTCTTTCATACATGTATTTATGTAGCTAGTGAGGCAAGGTTGGAGCCCATGCCGCCTACAACAAACCGCAGTGGATGCAGTCATGTGCACAAAGCCGAAAACATTGTAACATAGCGCGAGTTTCGGGCTGATAAGCAAGGACAACGGCGACAACTCCTGCTCCTCGTCCTCCTAACGATGAGCATGAGGATGACGATAATATCATGTGCGTTGTTAGCATACACTGAGCGAAAAACAAATCGAAATCCAAGAGAGAGAGATAGAAAGAGAGAAAGGGAGAGAATGATATTCACTTGTCCCCTACGGATTCCTTATGCTTTGTCGGCATCTGTTGCTGCTGCTGTTGCTGTTCGAGTTGAGCCTGTGCAGCGGCAGCTGCCTCCTGCTCCGCCAGCAGCTTCGCCTGCTCCTCTTCCATGCGTCGCTTCATTTCCGCCGCATAGTCCGCAAAGCTCAGATTGATGTCGAAGGGAGTGCGACGGAAGATATGCGGAGGCGCATAATTATTCTGTATGGGCCAATAAAATGCATCGTCATCCCGACCCAGAGGCACCTTCCCGTAGAGAGCAACGAATTCGGCAAGCGTGTAGTAGAATCGGGTGGCGGCCAGCACCATCTCGATTCGCGGAATCTCCGGCAGATGCTTGCGATATATAGCCGGAGGTAGGGCCAGTGAATTGGTGGTACTGCCCCCTCGTTGGCTTCCGAGGGTCAGTCGACCAGTTGTTCGTTCGGTGGGACGCTCCTCATCGCTCTCCTCTTCGCCGAACTCCTCTTCGGCGACTGACAGGGTATGGGCTGAGGTGATGGATATCTCAGTTGGGATCAACTTGGGATCCAAACTGTCGCGCACCAGTGCGCAAATTGTATGCATTTTCTCCTTGATGATCAGATGCTGCTTGCCCATGAGATATTCATCGGTGGGCGTGGAGGTGGGAAACTTCTCATTGAGAAAGGCGGCGGGAATGCGACGATAGATGAGATTCTTAGTATACAACTGTTAGAGAATGTAGAGAATGTGATCAGTCAAGTATAATCATTGAAGGGAAGTATCTACACTTACATCATGAATATGATCCTCTATGACAACAACGCGATTGTCCTGCCAGTAGCTGTCGATGCAGTCGAGCAGCTGGCCACAGAAGATGCCCATCATATCCTCGCCGCTCTCCAGCATCAGCATCGTATAGTCATTCATATAGACGAGCAGTCCGCACATGGGATCGGGTGAATAGGACAGCTGGCGAGAAGTCTCTTGCAGTTCCTCCAGCTTCCCTATGAAGTGTGCGAATGCATCCTTTGGTTCTGCGTCTATTACTGGCTCCGGCTCCGGCTCTGTCTCGAACTCCTCCTCATCGGCATCTACAGTTACCTCTTTTTCCAAATTAAACTTAAAAGTACGTGTCAACGTCTCCACATTGGGATCATCCACTTTTCCTGCATCATCTGCCCCATTCTCCGTCTTCTCTTCCGGTGTGGAGGGCTGCGAGTAATGCTGCTGCTGCTGCTCATCATCCTCCCCCTCATGCACCTCCGCAGCTCGTGGCGGTTCCCCTGAGGACTGTGCCGCAGTTCCAGCTGCCGCCTCAGCTGCCAGTTTGGCAGCTATTGCAGACTCTTTCAGCGGATCCACATTCTTGGCCAGTATGAAGATGCGTTGATAGAAGACCGATGTGTTCATCCCCAACAACTCCTCGTCCACATACTCGACTAGAGACTTTCGCAGCTGGAACACATATGGACGCTTCAAAGTGTAGCATGGAGCTCTTCCCTCGGCCGCCTGTTGTCGATGGTGGCCAATTCCCTGCTGTCGGTGCTGTGACTGTCGCTGCGGCTTGGAAGCCATATCTGTACTTGTTTCCGGCTTCTATAACACTATTTACAATGCCGAACTTTAAAATTAATCCAAGTAAAAAAAATATATAATATATGTTGTCTAGCAACAGAGAGGGTTGTCAAGGGCTCCTTTAAGTTTGTTTGGCATTCACAACATGCAATGTAACCTACGGTTTTTGAGAATTTTGAATTTGTTTTTGTTTTTGATTCTACTACATTATTAGCGACTTTACAGATAATACTTTGTTATATTGTATTCTGCTTTCGCTTTCTTCTACGATAGTCGAAACTAAAATTTTCGAGGTTTCGCATAATTTTGAGAAGTAGTGTATATGAAGAAAAATATATATTTTGAAATACCTTTAGTTGTCATGTTATTTTTGAGTTATAGAACCTATAATAATAATGCTACATTCAAGTCTTAAAATCGATTAAAAATTTCAAAACTCTGGTCAAAAAAGTCGAAACATTCAAAACGGCAAGAATGGAAATTCTTTAAATGGAGAATTAAACTGGGGTCAAAACCATAAACAGAAACACAAATTTCATGAAAGTCGGTTAATATTTGGCCAAGTTATGGCAGTTCAAAGTTAGAATGGGGCTTTCTTCGGGGAAAGCGCGTTTTGGGTCAACTTTTCACACATTTTTGGCCATATCTCGAAAAATAGTCATCAAAAACACCTCAAACAAAAAGCAGAATACTAGTTTTGAATACTACAATCAATTTGGGTCAAAAAACTGAAGTCGAAAATTTTTTTATTTTTGATGATATTGTCAAGGGGTTGGTATGGAAAACTGGTCAAAAAATAAGAAAATCTAAAAATGCCGAAAATGAAAAATCTGTGAATGCAGAATTATTCTGGGTTGAAAACCATAAACAAAAACACAAATTTCATTAAAATCGGTTAATTATTGGCCAAGTTATGACATATCAAAGTTAGAATGGGGCTGACTTCGGGGAAAGGGCGTTTTGGGACACTTTTTCACACATTTTTGGCCATATCTCGAAAAATAGTCATCAAAAACACCTCAAATAAAAAGCAGAATGCTAGTGTTGAGTACTAGAATCAATTCGGATCAAAAAACTGAGGTCGAAAATTTTTTTATTTTTGATGATATTGTCAAGGGGTTGGTATGGAAAACTGGTCAAAAAATAAGAAAATCTAAAAATGCCGAAAATGAAAAATCTGTGAATGCAGAATTATTCTGGGTTGAAAACCATAAACAAAAACACAAATTTCATTAAAATCGGTTAATTATTGGTCACGTTATGTCAGATCATAGTTAGAATGGGACTCACATCGGGGAAAGGGCGTTTTGGGACACTTTTCACACATTTTTGGCTATATCTCGAAAAATACTCATCAGAAACACCTAAAATATAATTTGGAATGATTGTTTTGAGTATTAGAATCGATTGGGGTCAAAAAACGAAAGTCAAAAATTTTTGGATTTTTTTGTGATTTTGCCAAGGAGTTAGTATGAAAATCTGCTTTAAAAATTTGAAAAATTAAAATCGGCAGTAATAGAAATTCTTTAAATGCAGATTTAAGCTGTGATCAAAACTATAGTCAAAACCACACATTTCATCAAAATCGGTTGATATTTGGCAAAGTTGGGACAGTTCACAGATTGAATAGGACTCATTTCGGATAAAGGGCTTTTTGAGTCACTCCTTGAGATATATTTGGTGATATCTAGAGAAAAACTCATCTTAAGGTATTTGTGGACTCTTGGTATTTCTCTCAGTGTAGAGTGCGATTGTTTGACATTGTGTCTGTTTATAGACGGCTGGTTGTCATACAAAGTATAGATGTGTTGTTGTTGTGTGTTTTGTACCGTTACCTTAATTATTATTATCATTCGCATGAAATCCAAATGCTGCAGCCTGACTTTGGCTTTTCAGCAAGTTAATTTATTCATGGCGCATTTATGAGAAACAACAGCAGTAGCAGCAGCAGCAGCATCAGGAGCGGAGGTTGCAAAGTGTTGGTAAACTTCTTTATCAACTGCTGTTACAAGCTTTGTCGTAACTCTCTCTCTCTCTCTTTTTTTTCTCTCTCTCTCTCTTTGTCTGTCTGCTATTAGCTGACTCTTTCACTCTATCGTAGTTTAGCTGTTTTTCGAATGAATGTCGAAAGTTAAGTTGAAACTGAAACACTTGGGTATACGTACACCATGTTGAAATGATAATGAGCGTAAATTGTTTTTTGACTTGCTCCCCAGGTGTGTGTATAGGTATGTGTCTATGTCTGTGTGTGTGTGTGTGTGCCAAAAGTCAAAAACTTGCCACGCCCATACCAGACCATCCCAGGCCAGAGATAAGGTTGGGCTAAGAACTCACTCTTAGTTATGGTTGAGTGGCCGTTTACAGTTTAGTTTATCGAGTTGAAAGTTGCTTAGCAATTTGTGGCATGAATGGCATCTCTCTAACTCAGTTAGTCTCTTTCTCTCTCTCTCTCTCTCTCTCTCTCTCTCTTTCTATATCTCTCTTTTTACTCGTTCTACTCCTTTTCTTTCTTGTCTTTCAGTCTCTTTAAACTTCAGCTTAAAGTCAAAAGTATAAAGATTACTCTTACTTTTAGTGCAGTTTCACTTTCAGTTGAGCTAAGAGCATTCTCTCTGTATCTATCTCAATCTTTCTTTATCTTTTTTTTTTCTTTTTTCTCCATGATCCTCACCTCATCCTCAGTTTGGTGTCGCCTGGTGGCTCCGTTGCTGCAGCGTTGATTGCAGCCAAGTTCTTAGTCAATATTTGTCAATTTCAACGAAATGAGAATTTGACATGCAAGCAAACAGACGGACACGAGCTGCCACCCAGTACTACTCTCATGCACCTCGTGCCACACACACACACACACACACAGTCACATATTGACATCCTGCGATATCCTTGCCACAGTTGCTGGTTCCACTTTCAGTCCCATCTGCAGTTGGATGAGATGCACAGCCTCTGCTATGCAAACAGAGCAGCGCATGTCGAGTAAACCACCAACTCTGTCCCACCCACTTGAAGTAGCAGTGGGAGAGACACACACACACAGAGAGAGAGAGAGAGAGAGAGAGATGGCGAGAGGGAGAGAGAGAAAGAGCGAGGTATAGAGAATGTAAGCGAGAGGGCGACAAACAGGTGAATGGCGATACGAGTGGATAAATTAATTGCGATTTGTATGCTGTGGCATTTTTGTCTGTGGCAAATTGATTGATGTGTGCACAAGTGTCTGAAATCCAGATTCAGATTCAGATAGAGATTCAGATAGAGATTCGGATTGGGATTCGGATTCGAATTCGGATACAGTTTCCGTTTCCATTGCTGAACCGAACCAGAAAGCCAATACTCTGGGCAACTAAATGCATTAAGTTGTGGCAAATGCATTAAGTCCATTCACAAATTGAGATTAATTTATGCCGCAAATGGAATAAAGGACACTTTTAAATGCAAAGTGAAGGTTGCATTTTAAGCTGTAATTCAACTATCTGCAGTAGTGTTAAACAGTTAAAGATAAATACTTAAATATGATGATAAAATATTATTTATTTTATGCACAAAAATATTTATGAAAAATGAAATATACTGCAAAATAACAGAAAATATATAGTTAATATTATTACAGATAATTTAATTGGAATCTAAAATACACTGAAATAAAAATAGTGGTATTTAAATATATAATTTATTATTAAAAATATCAATGAATTGCGAAATATATTTGCGGTTATTCGAGGCACATGTTTGAATATCTTCCCTGTCAACATGCCTCCCTCCCTTCTCTTTACAAATGTGAAAAACCTTGTGAAAATGTTTAGTTAAAAGTTATGAAATCAAAATAACAAATTCAATTAAAATGCTTCGCTGCTGGGCGTATGATGAAATCATAGGTACAATATTTTCAGCTCTATTATATAGTTTAATTAAATAATGTGGGAAAATTGGACAATAATGATAACAGCAAATAAAATCAGAAAATTACGACGAGTTTTCCATTCCATTTCAGCTGGAGAAAAGTTTCATATTGTACGTGTGTGTGTTTTTTTTTTAAATTTTATTTTTGTTGCCAGATGCGTTTGGCAATTTGTTGGCTTGTCACAAAGTTTTACCAATGCAATTAAATGTTTTGGGAGAAAATTTCGATTTCGATATCGAATCGCATTCAACAAATGCGACGAGCTGTTTAATGAATTGAGTTGAAGAGTTACGAGAGTTGAGTTCTTGTTGGACGACGACAACGGCGAATAATGGAAGCCAACAAATTAAAGGAATGTCTCTGCACTTTGCCAATTAATAGCCCAGCTAATTTCATTGATCAACCGAGCGAAAGGACGCTTGACCCAAAATCAATACCAGTCTCATTCCCAATCCCAATACCAATCCGAATTCCAATTCCATTCCCATTCCCAATTTCAGTCTCAGCCATGTGGCTGTTGGCCAACTCAATTATAATATTATTTATGCGTCAACATTCGCGCACTCAACAAATACTATTCGTCGTGGCATATCCTTAATATCCTTGGACGGGCTTAGACAATGCCAAATTTATTGTTTCGCCAATCTAAGCAAATTTTTTGTTGTGGCTCTCAAAAAGTTTTTGTTGCCTATGTGAGGCCATTAATAAAGTTATGTATTTTGATTATGGAACAGCCAAGCGGAAACATTGCTGCCAATGGATTCAATTGTTGGGCAATTGTCTGTGGAGAGGGAAAACCCCGAGAAGCATAAAAAATGTTTCTCACAATATGCCAGTTTTATGACGCAAACTTTGCTTTGCTTTAAATGAAATTGCCCACTGAAGCCGAAGCCGAAACTGAAGCTCCAAAAACTGATAAAATTAACAGCCTAAAATGGGCATTCCACGAAACGGAAACTCGAGTGAGAAATTCCTCGAGGATAACGTGTGGCTGCTAAGCAGCTTAAAGGAATTGAACAACTTGACATTATCGCATTGAAAGCGTTAATGGGAACACGTCCTTTGGCTGCTATGTGGTCAGTTGAAAGCCTTTTTTTTCGCGTCTTCTTCCTCTTTCTGCCAGCTCTGTTATCCCCTTCTTTTTTAATACGGTTTCTTGTGGCATTCCAAAATGGCACATCCGTTGCCTAAGCTCCTTTTTTTGTGGGTGTGGATGGCCACATTCCACAGCGTTCGCTTATTGTGTGTCTGTTTTTTGGATTGAATTTTTGCAGTTTGTGAGACTTACGAATTTAAAGGTTTCTTTCTCTAGTTCTATATGATGGGCTTTGAAAATGTATACTTTTTTTTCTGAGATCTGCTGACAGCAATTAGCATTTAGATAAACGCTTTGTTACTACAAAAACATACTATACATATACATATACATATGTATATGGGACAGACACAAAACATTTTTGCAGTTTTGTCAACAATCAAATACAATTTAAATTTCTAAAAATTGCACAAAACACAAAATGCTGAAAAATGCACATGCCATGAAATTGCCAGAGAGAGTATCAGATATCCAGAGAGAGTCTGTTTTTGAGGCATGCGCCACTTTGAAATACCCTCTAATATCAAATGATGAAAGTATATCAAATAACAGGATATCTAAATATAAACTCATTCTATAAAAATCCGTATTTATGTGACTGGCAAAACAATTTAAAATACTAGAAAGAGAACTAAAAGTGAACTCAATTTGCTGGCATCTAAATCATTTTTAATTTGCACCAAACAACAGAGATTGTTCTGCATTTGTGTGTATATATATGTGTGTGTGTGTGTGTGTGTCTGTGTGTGTGTAACAATAATTAAATGTATATAGTATAAGCATAAGTTCACAAACAAAATATGCACATAGAAACACATACATACATACCATGCAGGAGCAACTGCAAGAGAGGAATAATGCAATAGACTCTCCTCCTTCTCTCCCACATGGGGATGCTCTGTTCCTTTTTTGCTGTTGCTGCTACAGCATGTACCGTTACACGCCGTTGCGCAATTATTCAAATCCAGCAGCCATGACGCTACCAACAAGAGACAGACATAGAGAAGTACAGTGAGAGTCAGATAGAGACAGAGAAAGAAAGAGAGAGAGAGAGAGAGAGGCAACATTGAACGTCAAGTGGCGTGTAGAAGGGATTTTTTAGAAAAGCCTTCGTTCGCTTGCCACGCTTTCACTTTTGTATGCCGTGTACGTCAGTAGCAAATGGGTATGCCCGAACTATAGCAAATTCGAGAACATTTATACAACAATTTTTTTAAGTATAATACATTTTATAATGAAATATAATATATATAAATAATTTATTTAATTCTAAATAATAGGAATGCAAAAAAAAATACAAGAAAAATTAAAAGCTTCTCTAGTTTTCAGAGAAAAATCAAATAAATTAGGAAAACTCTTAAAATACGTCCTAAGTAAATAACTTTTATGAATAATTTAAAATTGATTTTTTTTATAGATTAGAGTATTTATTAGTCATCCTGTAAATCAGCTCATTGCTGTTGCAATCCTTTACTTGTAAGTCCATCTTCAATGGAGTCCAATAAGTTTTTTTTTCAACTTTTCATAGAAGGAAATAGAAATAGCTAGGATGCTACTACAGCATTTCCTGGCGTCTATTATGTCCTGCACTTTAGTTTTTTATGTGTTGTTGCTCTCCGTTTTGTTTGTTTGTTTGCCTTGCTTTATTTTATTTGTTAATTTTTTCTGTTGTTGCCCTTTTTTTTTCTTGGTTTTTTATAACAACAACAATTTCAACAATTTGTCGCAATAACAAAGCATTTGAAATTTGTACAACAATTTGCAGGTTTATTCTTGTCGTTGTTCTCTGAATTTTTTATCTCGTTTTTGTAATTAAATTAGTTGAGTGAGCAGCAGTGACAGAAATCAAATAGAGATGAATGTAGACAACGACGAATAATTTTAATAAATGTCTGATTTAAGTGCTTTATTTAATTTCTATTAAACAGTCGTTCCCCGAATTCATTTTAAAAGAATGAAGACTGCAAACAACAAATGAGAAGCGTGAAAAATGTGAAAATGTTGTAAATCCTATGTAATTTATGGCACGCCCACGTGAGTTATATCAGTTATCCGTGTCTGAGCCACCCCCCGTGGCTTAAGCCTAAAGCAAAACAAACCCGTAACCGAAACGGAAACAGAAACAGAAACTGATACTGATTCTGATACTGAAAGCCAACAACATACAAACAAAATGAAAACCAAACAAAAAATAAGAAAGAAAAAAAACTATCAATTACGATGATCACATTGCTAACAAGGAGCAGCTGCTGGTGCACACTCCCGTCCACAAGAAGAGAGCCAGGCTAATAAATACGCCTAAGCACAGTCATTTCAAGCCAAATGACACACAACGCCAAGCAAATTACTTCAAATCAGCGAAGGTGGCAACTAAAGTTAATAACAATATTTTAAAAATTAATAAAATTCATACTATTAAATTTATCTGAAGATTACAAAAATATATTTAACATGAGGGGTTTTTTATGTGCCGCATGCAGACAACTCTTTGAGCAGCCCTCGCAAGTGAAGCACACTAAAGCAGAGCCCATTAAATGCTCAAGAGCCTGGGCAGCCGTAACCCGCTGATGTCTCTTCTTCTTCTCCTTCTTCGGCATCTCTCGGCCCTGACGACAGTCCTCTTCCCATATGATTGCCCGCTGCAACGGGCCTATGTGGCGTATGAGGAGAACGTGGCCATGTAATAACAAGGCCAAGGCAGACAGACAGGGGACAGACCAGGGATGTGGCATAAAAATCTGCGATGACAATGCGTGTGAGCGCCATAAAAATGCTTTACTCGAAGGAGGGCAGTATCAGTCCCTGCCTAAGGCACATTGGGATATAGAGAGGTATGTATGTGTTGCGACTTTGAGGTTCGCATAAAAATGAATGAAATGGAAGGAGAGGCACGCCCTTGTGGGCACAACATAATGCCAGTGATTGATTTAGCTATACGAGCACACACCTGCTGTTAGTGTGTGTGTGTCTTATGGTATGTGTGTGTGTGTGTGTGTGTGTGTAAAATTGATGTGCGGCATTTGCTATAAAAGTCGAGGGAGGCTTAAAGGGGTCTGTCTAAACTGGGCAAACAGCAACAATTTGCATTGATAAGGCAAGGTCCAACTGACTATCAGTACTTCTCACTGTCTCTTCTCTCTCTCTCTCTCTCTTTTGCTTGCTTTCTCTTTTGCATAGTTTCTCTTGCTTTTTGTTGGCATCTACTATGCATAGTACTCGAAATTGTTGCCTTAACGTTGGTGTCAAATGCCGTCAGAAGTTTTCTGCGGGCCTTAAGCTCTCTATCGGCCAACAGAGTTGGAATGAGACTTGAACTTGTAGTTGGATGACGATGAAAATGAGGTTGAGGATAAGGATGAGGATGAGGATGTACAGTTCGAGTTCGAGTTGGAGTTGGAGAGCCAACAAGCCAAACTTGGTTAGTTAAAAGTGTTTGTCATTGTTGACACCTTTCGTCTTGTCGTGAAACTTGACACAGCAACTGCCACTTTCAAGTCGAAATCTGCCCCCAGCTTCTCAGTTCCTCCGACTCCTCCGGCTGCTCCGACCATGTCAGACTGGCGAGTGGCGACAATGACAGCAAACAGCGCAAAAGGGCAAAGTTTTCTTTCGCCTTTTCGGCTTTTTCTCAGCACTCGCAAATATACCCTGTAAATTAAAAGTAAAGCCAAGGGATATTACAGATAACTCATGGAATGATGAATTATTTTATAAAATATTGTTAGCTCTATATTTTTTTATTAGTTTAATTATTTTAAATTCAGTTAACTGTTGTAATATTCAACTCTTATAACGAGAAATTAATTAATAAATAGATTTTTCTTCAATTTTTTAATATATTTTTATTTATAATTTCTTTATTTTTTTAACTTATATTTATATGCATACAAAAAATATAATAAATTTCTAAATGTACATAATTTAGAATATTATTTGTTTAAATATTATTTTTTACATTATATTTTATTTAATAATTAAAAGTGTAATTATTCTTTAATTGAATTTATTTTATTGCATTTTTATTGTCATTTAATTATTTGCAGCGCAACTCTTAGCCTAGTTAGATTATTTTGATGCCAACTTTCTGGTATTGTTCTAGCGCTTGTTGTGCTTAGTTCAGCCGTGCTGTGTATCCGTGTAGATATGTGGGCCCGGTGGGCGTGGCCAAAGCAGTGAAAGGTGACGGTGACGACGACGACGGCGATGGTGGTGGGAAGAGAGGAGGGCACGTTGATTGCTGTTAAATATTTGGCGACGTCGCGCAAGTTTCCTAAATCTAATTTATTGCATTGGCCACGACCAGTTTAAAGCCTAACTGGCACTGACACCACACGCACACACACTCACACACACACACATACTCACTAATACAGGGATACACGCACACACATAGACATACTCAAGCATATTGAGTTGCTAAGCGAGAAACAAGAAGAGTGAAGAGAGATAGCGAGAGAGTTTATTGGCATTGGTGTTAAGACCTTGAGGCATGCCACAGCGTTGTGTTTGCGCAACCGCTGCCTGCCACAGATTTGCTGCAGCTCAAATGACTTGTCGACCCCAGCATCCCATCCCGCCACAAATTGAGAGTATTTCCCTATTTCTCGAATGTGGTAAACCCCAATTTGCTGTGTTATGTCTTCATATCATCATACCCTGTAAACCGAGACATGGTCCCACATCCAGCGCCATTTATCATTTCGTCCTTTCAACGCAGCGAAATTTGAACAGTTTCAAGTGCCTGACGAAGGATATACACGAGTACATACCACATGCCACATATAGGGTATGGCGAATCTAGGATCTATAACCATTCAAACTGCAGTTAAACTGCAATTCAGTTGGCATTTCATTACGTACGCCCATAAAAAATACCCGAAAATAAGCAGGAGCAAGAGAAAGCAGGAGAAAGCAGGAGACATCAGGAGAAGGCGAACTTATCAACGTAAACAATTGAAGCACTTCAACTAGTTTTCGCAGGCGTCTCGATAGTGCTCCAGATAACAACGCAACTGAGGCGAATCGTTATCCTTGTGGCTTTTAGTTGCATGGTAAAATGAAAACTTTCAACCGTTAAGAAAGAGAGTGAGAGAGAGAGCAGAGAGGGATGGGAGCAAAACAGACTAAGGCTGAGAGAAAATGAGGCAAAAGCAAGAGACAAATTTTTATGAGCAAACTTTCAATTACCGAAACTTTTTTCATGCTTGAATTACTTTTGAAATGCTTTCACAGACACATGCATACAGAGTCATAGCCTAACCTAATATGTGTGTGTGTGTGTGGGTGTGTGTGTGTGTATTGGCATTTACCTGACCTTCAAGTGCCGTTAGCTGCCATTTCTTATTGTCTCTCTCTCTGTCTCTCAGTCTACGCTCTGTTTATTACTTTCTCTCAATATTCTCTTTTCACAGTCAATTTACGAGCGTTGCCTTTATTTATTTGTTTCTCCTCGTCTTCTTCTTCATCTTTTTTTTTTTTAGCAATTTTTCAACTTGTTACTTAGCGCAAGTTAAGCAATATTCGACACACACACACTCACATACACACACACACAGACACACACATAAATTGAGGAAAAGGAGGAAAAAGCATTTCAGCGGCAGCTGCTAAACACATAAACATAAATCATAATCTGTTGGCACAGTACATAAATTATTGACGCTAAAGAGTTCAAAATGTGCAAACAAACACTCAGCACACACACACACACACACACACACACACACACACACACACACACACACACACACACACACACATACACATACACACTAATACATACACTGTGATAATAGCTACTAAACACCTACTTAGAGTTGGGAGCAGAGTTATTAAAATGCAAGCAGATAGGGAGAAATAGAGAGAGAGAGAGAGAGAGAGAGAGAGAGAGAGTGAGAGAGAGAGAGAGAGTGCAAGAGAAAGATGAGATGAGGCTGAGACGGAGACCTCTTAAAAAATATGAAACCACATGGCAACTCCATCCTCTCCCTCTGCCAATTTCGCCCCCCTCGTTGCCCTTTTAATAGCTGCATATGCAGTTTGTGTTTCAACATTAATCTCCTCGTTGTTGTTCGTTGTGGTTTGCGGCCATTGGGGCGTATGAGTTATATCTGCAGGATATTCAATTTACTGGGAGTCGAAAGCTGCAACAAGTCTAAGACTCTTTATAGAAATGGCATTAAAGGTTAAGGATGTTGCCTATTAAATGTAAGAGTTAAAAATCTCTTAACCAGAGCAGATTTATAGAAATATTCTTAGAGGGTAATTGAAGTTGTCTATTAAATGTAATACTTGAATATTCCTTTACGAACTAATGAAATTTCACATCATTTGATAGGCTTCGAATTGCCTTAGAAACTATGAGTCATTTACAGAAATATCTTGAAAGAATAATGAAGTTATTCAGCAAATGTTAAACTTAAATAACTCTTATGGGAGATACTCTGCGAACTTCATAAAGATATATCTCGAGGCTTCCACATGAAATTGAGCACATAAAAATCCCAAATAAGTATCTTTAAACGCTAATGAAGTTGCCCATCATTTGGAAGGCTTAAAGATTGTCCAATTACGCGTTTTGTGTGCCTAGAAAATATCTCAATTTACAATTGGCAGCCACACATCATTCACGATTAACTCAACTCGACGCTGTCAAATACTGCGACATGCCAGGGAAAAATCATTGGAAAACATATCCGCTGCAGAGGCCACAGAAAACTCGATCTTCTCTCACCAAAAAAAAAAAGAAATAAGTGCATATAAAAACGTATACGAGTAGTGAAAATCAGAAAAATGGCATTTAAATTTCTATTGGCATTTTGCAGCACTGCCAGTTTTGCGAAACGAAATCCAAACAAAACTGACAGCATCGTGTCAGGCGGTAAACAGAGAATTCAGCAGAGAAATCGACACTGAACTGCACTGGCGATAGGGGAAAGACGGGGTTGGGACACAGAGGGGCAACTGTCGGATTGATGAATGTGGATTTGACTGTTGCCATGGTGGCCATGGCGAATCCTTTGCTGGCAAACGCTTAATGGAGTGCTAAACAAATCTAACAAACAAAAGTGTTACCAACAACAACTCCAAATGTTTAACAGAGAACTCTATTGAAGTTAGTGCAGATCTCAGTTACTTAGAATATATACAACAAATATATATTATATATATTTCTATTATTTGAAAATAAAAAGAATCTTTTAAAATTACAATATATCATATTTTAAAGAGAAATAAATAAGATGTGCTGCAATTTGAGTTAAACACAAAATTAAATATTCGACAGAGAATCAAATTTATTTGATAAAATGGAATTTCTAAATACCAAGCGTAGTCTATAGTCTAAAATTTAGTAAAATATACATACATATATCCTTATATAGTATCCTTTAGGAATTTCTAAATACCAAGCGTAGTCTATAGTCAAAAATTTAGAAAAATACACATATATCCTTATATAGTATCCTTTAGGTGAACTCTCTTCAGCTCTTCCCAGTTACTGACACATTTCATGCTAGCACTTGAGCCTTGGAAGTGGACGAGAGTGAGCTGTTTTTAATGAAGCTGTCGCCAGGTGAGCGGGTCCTCGAGTCCGAGGCAGGACACTTGGATGATGAATTGCTGGGTCAGGTCGGTGGCGGCAATGCAGCATAGGATGAATCAAAGTCTCGCTTCGATTGTGCCGGGTCAGCAATTAAAATCGCATAATTCATGCATCAAATGCAAGCTGTAATTTTCGCGTGGCCAAAAATAACTCACACTGTCAACGAGAATACAACAGAGAACTCTTTTTAAAAGGTCAAAGTTCAAGGTGTGTCCCTTTGCCACAACACCAAAATATGTATGTATGCATATACATAATTAAATTGTAGAACTAATTGGGCTGCCCCGGAGTCAGAGGCTGATGATGGAGCAGCCAAAGCCACAACTGACATGTCTTTAATTATACAAAAGAGAAAGATGAAAACACAACACGAAACATGACAAAACACGAATAGACAGGGCTACATACATATATATTATGTGGGTGGGAGAGCATGAAGGAGCAGGTAGGAGTGAGGAGTGAGGAGGAAGGGAGGTTCCGCTGCGGAAGCTGTGTGCCCAAATACATTTGCAGGTGGAAATGTGGAAAATAGCGACAGCTGCGACAATGACACATGATTATCAGGCAACATCTAGGACGAGTAACAGGCCTCAGCAGTTTGCATGACCTGAGACAGGACACACCAGCAAGGACGCAGGTAGACGGGCCAGCTGCCTTGTCCTGGCCATAACATATTATAACATATAGCCAAGCATTAGCTGCAAATTGGAACTTGGGCTATGGGCTGTTTGTACGTATGCCTTGTTTGCTGTGGGCATGTCCTGACTTGCTTGGCTATTTTTGTTGTCCTGTCGCTGTTTGGACACGAGCCATTATGCATGCGTATGATTAATGAGATCATGTTTCAGTTGATGTGCAAGACTGGCGAGAGAAACCAAATGTAACAGAGAGAGAGAGTGAGAGAACTGTGAGAAACTGGCTAATAGCCTTTTGAGCCACAGCCACAATGGCCACATGACAGCCAACGTGGCCCACACAATATTGTTAACTATGTGCTTAATACGTAATCAAAGCTGAGAACAGTCCACGAATTGAAATCGGAGTCAAAGTCAGTGGCAATTTTATCAACTATCGTAAATGGTTGATGTGAAGAGGGGAGAGAGGAAATTTTACAAGGCCGCAGCTTAAATATTTCACTATGGCAAAAACTGTGCAAATCCCACAACCACAAACACAATTGTTACAGTTCCTCACTCTCCATAACTCCTTCCCTCATTCTCCCCCCCCCTTGTTCACATTGTGAACATTTTTTTTTTCGGGCTACGCAAAATCCACTTCAATTTGTTTGGGGTTTGGCCTTGTGACCGCATCACAAATTCATGACTCTCTGCCCAAAAATGCAGCCAGTCCGCTACGCGTGCACCCCCTTTCCTGTTTTAGCCATCAATCAAAGTGGGTTTGGCATGGTAAAGGGGTGGTGGTGAGGGAGATGGGGAGGGGGAGGGGGCAGCCAAGGATAGGCTTGAAAAATGTTTTGTAGTGTGGCGCACGTGGCGTATGCGTGATGGGCTATGACAGTTGAAGCGAACGAACATTTCTAATTATACGCGTAACATTTTAATAATTTTCATTCATTTTTAATTAACTAAACGGAACAGCCACACAGAGAGAGAGAGAGAGAGAGAGAGAGAGAGAAGTAGAGAGAGAGACGTCAATTTTTGACAATTGTTTGGGGCATACAAAATTTGACGCTTTGAAGTTTTATGGAAAATTGTTGTCGATCCAAAGTTGAGCCAAGTTGACGCTCAACTGCACACAATACACAATTTAATTTATTGCCGCTGTCCGCTGTCTGTTTTTTGGGGGTTTTTGGCTGCTGACAGGCGATTTAGATTGATTGTCGCCATGTTGTGAGAGAAGGGAAACCGGAGAGGAGAGAGTGAACAGAAAATAGATTAATTAATAAACGCAGCGTAGACAGCAGGCAAATAAATGCAAAAACTAATTTATAATTGTTTTCGGTTTTCTGTTATTTTCCTACCAAAAATACTGCAAGCTGCAAATTGCTCGCCAGTGACACGCCTTCTTCTCCATCTCTGCCACTCTCTCTCTCTCTCTATCTCTTATCCTGACTTCTAATTTATATTTGTGCCCATTGTTTGTTTGGCATTCATTAACTTGTCGACAGTCTGTCTGACGCGCCTTCTCCAAGGTGTCGCCTCCATGTCAAATAATTCTCGAAATTAATTTCATTTCATTGCGCATTTGTCTCTAGCGGAGGCTTAAATGAAATGCCAAATATTGTTAAATCGCGTTGAGGCGGCTCAAAAAATTAATTAGCAATTCACAGTGCGACTTTTGATAGACAATACCAAACGACAACTATCTCTCTCTCTCTCTCTCTCACTCTCTCTCTCTCTCTTACTCTATCTCGCTCTCTGATTATCTCACATGGGGCGACGGTGCGTATGATTAATATGGTCAGGCATTTAGGTGACCTCGTGGCACGTGTCTGGCATTTTGGTTCAAGCGAAACAATGCCCTTCTCACACACACACAAACGCAGTCCCTGCTTTACAGTTTTAAATTCTGTAAGTGCCACGCCCACACACAGCCTACGTACAATTCACTTTGTAGTCTGTGCCGTTCCATGCCCCTTCGCTCACCCATAAATCTCTCAAGTGTCACATAAAATTTCCGCACATGTACGGAATCAAAATGAAAAGCAACAAATACATAAAGAAAATCTAAAAAAAAAAGGAAAAAAATGTAAAAAAAAATGACAACGAAATAAACTATACACTATAAAGAAATATTTTTTGTTAAAATTAATTAAGAATTTTACTTAAATTTAAAGCGCAGGCAAAAAACCATAACTTAAAACTGATTGAAAGTGTCGGGGAAAGAAATGACGCTGTATTTTAAAAATGATGAAAGGCAGTGAAAGAAAAAATAATTTCAATAATAAGAAACGAATTTTAACATACACTAAAATTTAATAAAAATTAGTTAGATTTTTTTTAAATGTTATAAAAAAAATAAATAAAGAAACCGATGAAGTGCTTTTAAAAAATTGTTATAGTTTAGATAAATTTATAGAGTATAGATAGCGTAGGAGAAAGTATATATGTAACAACGAGAAAGAGTATGAGTATGAGAAAAATAGGTAGAGTGAGAAGCACTCAGTCAACTGAGAGAATGAGAGAGACAGAGAGAGAGGAAGAGTAAGAGAGAGAGAGAGAGAATGTGAGTGAGAGCGTAGTGTAATAAGTCAAGTTATCAAAGTTAATAATTCTTAATGTTAGTGCATAAATAAGGAGGGGGCAATGAGAAACGACAGCACCACAAATACATAACATACATACATACATACATACATACATACATACATTTATACATATAAAGAAACAGAGTGATACAAGTAAGCCAGCCAGCATGAGCGTGAGAAAGAGAATGATGCACGCTGAGAGACGAGACGGACGATATGTCACTGGCAGTGCCCATAAAAGTATGCTATATATCTATACATACATGTGACAGAGCGAAGAAACGCGCGCGACTTCAAATAAATACAAAGATGAATATTTTCCTTCTTCTTCACTTTTTGTTTCTTCTTCACATTTTTTTATTTTTTTTTGTGCTAAATTTATGCAAAAAAGGCAGCAAAGCAGCAGCCAAACGAAACGAGCAAGAATAACGCCAAAAAAAAGGAAGCAGCAAATAAAGCAAAACTGAAGGCTAATTTGCATAAAGAAATCGGCTAGCGGCAAACGCAACCAAAAAAAAAATAAAAAAGACACCAAAAAATATGAAATGTGAAAGAGAAGAGCGTATATATTTGTATGGGTATGTGTGTGTGTGTGTGTGAGTTCAGTGGCGTGGCAAATATGAAACTCAAAGTGTTCATGCTGACAACGCGACATAAAGCTACAGTTACGAATATAACTAAGCAAGCGAGTGTGTCTGTGTGTGTCTGTGTATACACATGTGTGGTTAAGTGTGTGTGTGTGTGTTTTGTCTGCATTTATATAACAACTGTTGGCCTTTTTATTTGGCCTAGCCAGGGGTAGCCTTTGTGGCTAATAGCGGCAAACAGGACTCGCTGCGACGGCAGGAAACACATAAATGCCAACTGAAAACCCGAGCAATAAAGCAGACAAATATCCTTACAAACACACACATAGACAAGCGGACGCAACTGTATGTGTGTGTGTGTGTGTGTGTGGACACATACCTTGGGCTATATTGTGGTCAAGTCAACATTTATCTGTTTCGGATTTAGTTTGTTATTGTATTGCATATGTTTTACATGTGCGCTCTTTATCCTTGATCCTTGTTCCTTGTCCCCATGCATTTGTCCAATTGGTCAGACCATTAATTTTGATATAATATATGTAGAGACCCCCTAATGGCATTTATCAATAGATTGACCAGAGATTCCCAGACGCAACATATCCAATTTTTTGTTGCTCGCCACTGAAATGAAGAAAAAGTTGCTGAAAATTTCAAACCAAAATATGTTCAAGTTTTGCATTACAAAATTTAAATACAATTTGTGATATTATGACCTTTTGATTTCCAGTTTTTTTGTAAACTCATAACTGAGAGCCGAAAAAGGTAAGCATCTCTTTGCCAAATTTCAAGAGATCTTGCCTTTCTTATCACCTCTCTCCATCTTTTACTATCCCTGCTATCTCCATCTCATTTTGAAGTGTCACTTACAGCTATTATCGTTATCATTGTCACATTAGCATATAGATGGAAGCCAGCGAGATATGGGCACACGTTTGTCTCTTGGCCAGATAGATGGCTATAGATATGAAGCTCTTAACTTGGCCCGCAAGCCATTGGCTAATTAGCTTAGTTTGTGGTGCGTGCGATGAACTTTTTTGCACTTGAATGAAATTTATGAAAATAACTCGAAGCCGAGAGGCAACTAAACTGCCAAGCGGCGTATTTCATTTGGCTAAAAGTCTCCACCAAGGCAGGACTCGTGTTGTCCTGGCCTGGCTTGGCCGTAAATGATGCCCGCCGGCAGCTTGGCAAGTTGGCAGAGCGATTGCATCACTTCCTTGGACATGGACTTGCAGTTAGAGCTGCTGCAAGGCCAACACGGCTGTTAGCCAACTGACTTGCCAATTGGGAATACAATAAACTCGGCTAAAGCTCTTCTTCTACATCTTCTGCTCTGACAGCTGCGCTGCTCGTGCTCCAAGGTGATTATTTTGCATTTGTTGTGCCAATTTTTTAGGCAACACAAAAGAGATGATATATAGTATGTATTATATATAGTATATAGTACAGAGGGAAGGTTGGTGGGCAGTATATCATGTTTTGATTTCATTACACTGTAAATTTACTTTTGGAACGGACTGTAGCGTGTATTGGCTGCCAGAAGCAGTCCCATTATAGACATTTAAGATGGAAATATATAGTATAAATGCGTATTACATTATTTCCCCATTTTTGATATATAATATATTTGACTATCTATTTTTTATGCAACACAAATGATTTCCCCTAAAATACAAAGACTCCCATTGTTTTTAACGTTGCTCTTTGCAATCAGTTTGATTGCTGCCTTTTTTGCTGTCAGTCTGTCAATCCATCAGTCAGTTACTCTATTCTTTCTCTCTTCCTATGCATATATATATATCTCTCTCTCTCTATCGATTCTATCTTACCCTTTCACTCATTGTCTAGCTCTGGTATCATTGTCTGTTTACTTTTATATCGTTTAATTTTGTAATGTTTTTTGCCATATTGTGCGGTTTGTTTTCAAATACTCTGCACCAATCCCGTTATTGATAGGGGCATGGGGTATATTAGCTGTGAGTTACGGCTGGATATGTAGCCAATAGGTATTTCCCCAAAAATATTATATATTTGTGGTCACTTGTACTTTTTATAAATTGATGTTTTTGTACATATATGAAGTATACTCAGTTATTTTGAGATATTTCAGCTGCTGTTCAGTTCATTAGCAAGCAGTGCATGCAGTTCATTAAGCAAGCAGTTGAGGTAACAATCTGCCTTAAAACCTCATTAACCTCACATTCCATTACAAATGGAGTGCATTACAGGGTATTCCCTGGCTTAACATAATAAGCTAACTTACATCTACTGTAGTTGGTGAGCATCTCCTTTTTTTAATTTCGGAGTCGCCCCACTGTAGCAACAAACATTTAGAGAAATAACTGGCAAAACCCTCGTTAACCCTTTTTGTTGTTTCGTTGTTTGTTTCTTGGCTGCTGCTGTTTTGGCCTTTTGTTTTGCCATTTCTGGCATTTGGCATTGCATTGAATTGCAAAATTGTTACACATTGCTGCCAGCCAGCCAACGTCTGCTGTGGCAGCTGCTGCTTGCCTCCCACCACCACCACACCATCCCCCCTCCCCTCCGCCACTCCCTTTCTGTCACCCACCGAAGTGAAGTTCACAGTGCGTGGGGCGCATTGCGCTCGACAGGCCGCGTTAAAATCTCCACTGACCGGAAACTAATTTGAAAATGTTATTCATTATGCATAGCACTCCGGCAAATGGTTGTGTTATTTTTCGCGCACTTCCTGCCTCAATTTTCACAACATTTTCCCTTCAGATTCTGTTTTTTTTTTTCTGCTATTTTTTTTTTTGGTTTGCCCACTTTTCTCTTGCTGTGCTTTTCTTATGCCTCATGCAGCTTATGCCTCAACTTTTGCTTCAGTTTTTTAACTATGCACATTTTGTTGCAGTTTCTCTACGTGAAGCGTATAAGTGCAGGAGTGTGTATATGTATGTGTATGTGTGTGTGTGTGTGTGTGTGTGGAGAAAAGTTGAAGGAAAAGTTTTGCATCGCGCATTGGCTCAGATTTTAGCAGAGCGAAAAAGAGAAAAAGAGAGATAAAGAGAGAGAGAGAGAGAGAGAGAGAGAGAGTTTTTCCCGCAGCCAGATTGTTGCTTAAAGCTGAATTAGCGGTTGGCCGTTAGCTTAAGTAGTTTTCAGACTGAGTGCGGTTAGAAAAGAAGTGAGTGGAAATCCATTAGATAACAAGCAGCTGTAAGTGAATGGCAAAAGAAAAAAAAAAGAAATATATGAAAAGTAATGAATAGGGAAATTGCTGCTAATTCATAAAGAGCAGACAGATAAAGACATAGAGAGAGACAGAGACAGAGACAGAGAGTCTCTTCAGCCGTAAAGAAAGACTTATAAATAATAAGTCGACAAATTAAGTCGACGCTCGCCGAAAACTAAAACAATGCGGCGGAAAAGTCACAAAGAAAAATGCATGCCAGGAAAAGTGCAGAGCGACAAAAGTCTGGCTAAAGTTAAAGCTCTTAAGAGATACAGAGGCACATAGAGATAAATTGTAAGAGAGTGAGAGAGAGAGAGAGTGAGAGCTCGAAACAAAGACTTATAGAAAGCAAAAAGACGGAAAATGTTGGTGAACATGAACCAAAATGGCACCCACAAGGGCTTCCGGCAGACATCCGCTTTAACAACTCTGTTATCCACACACGCACACACAATCACCCACTCACACACACACAAACACACAAGTCGAGAGAGACACAAAGAGATAGGCGAGGAAGCGAGTTATGGTTGCAAAAGTGCGCTCTGCACATTAGCGTGAAACTGGGCAACGTTTTTGTCATAAACCCATTAAAAGTCAAGGACAAAATTCATGTTGCATGTTTACATACGCAGAGTGGCAAAGGCATGGAGGGAGGGGGGAGGTATGGAGAGGTAGAGAAAGGCACAGGCAAACAGACAACTGTGATACTAGCAGCAGCTGCGGCAACAACAACAACAACAACAACAGCAGCAGCATCACAAAGTAGCTTTAATTAATGAAACTCATTAAAGACGGCCTCAGACTCATACTCATACTCATAGGCAACCTCAGTCTCAGTCGCAGTCTCAACCTCAGCAGCTATGCTCTCTGTTCCTAGGCATAGACAAAAAGAGAGCCAAGCGTCACAGCCTCAAACAGTCGACAGTCCGTCGAATCGAGCAGCGGCCTGAAAGCAGCGCGCGCTTTGACCTGCCACAATGCGTATGTCGGCGGACATAAATACATACGTTCATACATACACATGCACATAACTTACTCTCGTACATTAGCCTAGGCCACGACGATTTCAACTCGCCGACACTCGCCTCGCTCTCAATTACAACTGGTGCCTGATTTGCGCTACGACTTGACACAACACACAACAACGAAAGCCGACGGAGCTGCGGCCCACGTGCACGAACTGCCTTCGATTTCAACAATCACGAGAGAGCGCCAGTAGAGAGCGGGTGAGAGCGAATCAGAGAGAGCGAAAGCTTTCAGAAGGGGAAACTAATGAGGTGAAGCTCGAAACTCCGAAAAGATGCATTGAACTGCTTGTTACAAATAAGCATTGTCAATGTTAAGTGATGTTAATAACAGTCTGTTAAATAACAGTCTGTTTTGAAAATCCGATGATTTTTGAGGAAGATATGGCATTTTGAAGTTTTGAGGGTACCAGGAAATGGAATTCCTAGGCCAAAATTCGACTTCAACAGGCTCAAATTTTCGATATTGAGATTTTGGTACCGATCGATCAGGAATTTCAATACCTTCATTTTGGTGCATACATTTTTAAAATCCGATAATTTTTGAGGAAGATATGGCATTTTGAAGTTTTAAGGGTACCAGGAAATGGAATTTCTAGGCCAAAATTCGACTTCAACAGGCTCAAATTTTCGATATTGAGATTTTGGTACCGATCGATGAGGAATTTCAATACCTTCATTTTGGTGCATAAATTTTGAAAATCCGATCATTTTTGAGGAAGATATGGCATTTAGAAGTTTTGAGGGTACCATAAAATACAATTCCTAGGCCAAAATTCAACTTCAACAGGCTCAAATTTTCGATATTGAGATTTTGGTACCGATCAATCAGGAATTTCAATACCTTCATTTTGGTGCATAAATTTTGAAAATCCGATCATTTTTGAGGAAGATATGGCATTTTGAAGTTTTAAGGGTACCAGGAAATGGAATTTCTAGGCCAAAATTCGACTTCAACAGGCTCAAATTTTCGATATTGAGATTTTGGTACCGATCGATGAGGAATTTCAATACCTTCATTTTGGTGCATAAATTTTGAAAATCCGATCATTTTTGAGGAAGATATGGAATTTTGAAGTTTTCAGGGTATCATAAAATGGAATTCCTAGGCCAAAATTCAACTTCAACAGGCTCAAATTTTCGATATTGAGATTTTGGTACAGATCGATCAGGAATTTCAATACCTTCATTTTGGTGCATAAATTTTGAAAATCCGATCATTTTTGAGGAAGATATGGCATTTTGAAGTTTTAAGGGTACCATATAATTCAATTCCTAGGCCAAAATTCGTCTTCAACAGGCTCAAATTTTCGATATTGAGATTTTGGTACCGATCGATCAGGAATTTCAATACCTTCATTTTGGTGCATAAATTTTGAAAATCCGATCATTTTTGAGGAAGATATGGCATTTTGAAGTTTTAAGGGTATCATAAAATGGAATTCCTAGGCCAAAATTCAACTTCAACAGGCTCAAATTTTCGATATTGAGATTTTGGTACCGATCGATCAGGAATTTCAATACCTTCATTTTGGTGCATAAATTTTGAAAATCCGATCATTTTTGAGAAAGATATGGCATTTTGAAGTTTTGAGGGTACCATAAAATTCAATTCCTAGGCCAAAATTCAACTTCAACAGGCTCAAATTTTCGATATTGAGATTTTGGTACCGATCGATCAGGAATTTCAATACCTTCATTTTGGTGCATAAATTTTGAAAATCCGATCATTTTTGAGGAAGATATGGCATTTTGAAGTTTTAAGGGTACCAGGAAATGGAATTTCTAGGCCAAAATTCGACTTTAACAGGCTCAAATTTTCGATATTGAGATTTTGGTACCGATCGATCAGGAATTTCAATACCTTCATTTTGGTGCATAAATTTTGAAAATCCGATCATTTTTGAGGAAGATATGGAATTTTGAAGTTTTAAGGGTATCATAAAATGGAATTCCTAGGCCAAAATTCAACTTCAACAGGCTCAAATTTTCGATATTGAGATTTTGGTACAGATCGATCAGGAATTTCAATACCTTCATTTTGGTGCATAAATTTTGAAAATCCGATCATTTTTGAGGAAGATATGGCATTTTGAAGTTTTAAGGGTATCATAAAATGGAATTCCTAGGTCAAAATTCAGTTCCAACAGGCTCAAATTTTCGATATTGAGATTTTGGTACCGATCGATCAGGAATTTCAATACCTTCATTTTGGTGCATAAATTTTGAATTTCCGATAATTTTTGGAAAGATATGGCATTTTGAAGTTTTGAGGGTACCATATAATTCAATTCCTAGGCCAAAATTCGACTTCAACAGGCTCAAATTTTCGATATTGAGATTTTGGTACCGATCGATCAGGAATTTCAATACCTTCATTTTGGTGCATAAATTTTGAAAATCCGATCATTTTTGAGGAAGATATGGCATTTTGAAGTTTTAAGGGTATCATAAAATGGAATTCCTAGGTCAAAATTCAGTTTCAACAGGCTCAAATTTTCGATATTGAGATTTTGGTACCGATCGATCAGGAATTTCAATACCTTCATTTTGGTGCATAAATTTTGAAAATCCGATCATTTTGAGGAAGATATGGCATTTTGAAGTTTTAAGGGTACCAGGAAATGGAATTTCTAGGCCAAAATTCGACTTCAACAGGCTCAAATTTTCGATATTGAGATTTTGGTACCGATCGATCAGGAATTTCAATACCTTCATTTTGGTGCATAAATTTTGAAAATCCGATCATTTTTGAGGAAGATATGGCATTTTGAAGTTTTAAGGGTACCAGGAAATGGAATTTCTAGGCCAAAATTCGACTTCAACAGGCTCAAATTTTCGATATTGAGATTTTGGTACCGATCGATCAGGAATTTCAATACCTTCATTTTGGTGCATAAATTTTGAAAATCCGATCATTTTTGAGGAAGATATGGAATTTTGAAGTTTTAAGGGTATCATAAAATGGAATTCCTAGGCCAAAATTCAACTTCAACAGGCTCAAATTTTCGATATTGAGATTTTGGTACAGATCGATCAGGAATTTCAATACCTTCATTTTGGTGCATAAATTTTGAAAATCCGATCATTTTTGAGGAAGATATGGCATTTTGAAGTTTTAAGGGTACCATATAATTCAATTCCTAGGCCAAAATTCGACTTCAACAGGCTCAAATTTTCGATATTGAGATTTTGGTACCGATCGATCAGGAATTTCAATACCTTCATTTTGGTGCATAAATTTTGAAAATCCGATCATTTTTGAGGAAGATATGGCATTTTGAAGTTTTAAGGGTATCATAAAATGGAATTCCTAGGCCAAAATTCAACTTCAACAGGCTCAAATTTTCGATATTGAGATTTTGGTACCGATCGATCAGGAATTTCAATACCTTCATTTTGGTGCATAAATTTTGAAAATCCGATCATTTTTGAGAAAGATATGGCATTTTGAAGTTTTGAGGGTACCATACAATTCAATTCCTAGGCCAAAATTCAACTTCAACAGGCTCAAATTTTCGATATTGAGATTTTGGTACCGATCGATCAGGAATTTCAATACCTTCATTTTGGTGCATACATTTTGAAAATCCGATCATTTTTGAGGAAGATATGGCATTTTGAAGTTTTAAGGGTATCATAAAATGGAATTCCTAGGCCAAAATTCAACTTCAACAGGCTCAAATTGTCGATATTGAGATTTTGGTACAGATCGATCAGGAATTTCAATACCTTCATTTTGGTGCATAAATTTTGAAAATCCGATCATTTTTGAGGAAGATATGGCATTTTGAAGTTTTAAGGGTATCATAAAATGGAATTCCTAGGCCAAAATTCAACTTCAACAGGCTCAAATTGTCGATATTGAGATTTTGGTACAGATCGATCAGGAATTTCAATACCTTCATTTTGGTGCATAAATTTTGAAAATCCGATCATTTTTGAGGAAGATATGGCATTTTGAAGTTTTAAGGGTATCATAAAATGGAATTCCTAGGTCAAAATTCAGTTTCAACAGGCTCAAATTTTCGATATTGAGATTTTGGTACCGATCGATCAGGAATTTCAATACCTTCATTTTGGTGCATAAATTTTGAATTTCCGATAATTTTTGGAAAGATATGGCATTTTGAAGTTTTGAGGGTACCATATAATTCAATTCCTAGGCCAAAATTCGACTTCAACAGGCTCAAATTTTCGATATTGAGATTTTGGTACCGATCGATCAGGAATTTCAATACCTTCATTTTGGTGCATAAATTTTGAAAATCCGATCATTTTTGAGGAAGATATGGCATTTTGAAGTTTTAAGGGTATCATAAAATGGAATTCCTAGGTCAAAATTCAGTTTCAACAGGCTCAAATTTTCGATATTGAGATTTTGGTACCGATCGATCAGGAATTTCAATACCTTCATTTTGGTGCATAAATTTTGAAAATCCGATCATTTTGAGGAAGATATGGCATTTTGAAGTTTTAAGGGTACCAGGAAATGGAATTTCTAGGCCAAAATTCGACTTCAACAGGCTCAAATTTTCGATATTGAGATTTTGGTACCGATCGATCAGGAATTTCAATACCTTCATTTTGGTGCATAAATTTTGAAAATCCGATCATTTTTGAGGAAGATATGGCATTTTGAAGTTTTAAGGGTATCATAAAATTCAATTCCTAGACCAAAATTCAACTTCAACAGGCTCAAATTTTCGATATTGAGATTTTGGTACCGATCGATCAGGAATTTCAATACCTTCATTTTGGTGCATAAATTTTGAAAATCCGATCATTTTTGAGGAAGATATGGCATTTTGAAGTTTTAAGGGTATCATAAAATGGAATTCTTAGGTCAAAATTCAGTTTCAACAGGCTCAAATTTTCGATATTGAGATTTTGGTACCGATCGATCAGGAATTTCAATACCTACATTTTGGTGCATAAATTTTGAAAATCCGATAATTTTTGAGGAAGATATGGCATTTTGAAGTTTTAAGGGTATCATAAAATGGAATTCATAGGCCAAAATTCAACTTCAACAGGCTCAAATTTTCGATATTGAGATTTTGGTACCGATCGATCAGGAATTTCAATACCTTCATTTTGGTGCATAAATTTTGAAATTCTGATTATTTTTTAAGGAAGACAAATTTAAAATAATTTTCTTTACTTGTTTATTGATAGTAAATGTTGATTCATCCCAACAAATTGTTGTCGATATTATGTCGATACCTCCTTTCAAAAAGCAAGCAGTTAAATAAGCAAAGCAAACATAGTCTGCTATAAAACTGTCAACTTATGTTAGTTGGTCAGTGCTGCTGCTATACACTTATTTGGCCAAGTATAAGTGTAACTCCTTGCTTAGCAGAGACACGAACCAATTCAAAATGGCCGCTAGAGGTTCGCTCTTTTTATGACTCTCTTTAACATCATTTCTGTAATAGAATATAATAATAGAAATTCTATTGCGTCTGCGCTTACTCTCTCTGGTTTAACACACCTGTATGAATTCGACTCTCTCTCTCTCTCGTTTAGTATTTCACACACTGGCCTCACTCTCTTGCACACTCACACACATGCGCCAAAGAAGCTGTTGCTGCCATCGGCGCTGCTTCTCCTGCTGCTGTTGCTGCTGTTGCCAGGACTAGGCCAACAGGCTGCAGAGCAAACAAATATGTAGCTTTACCCAGTCTCAATGTCAGCTCTCATTGTCTCTCTCTCCCTCTCGCACACTTGGCGTCAATCGTTGCTGCCACATCCTGTGGCATGCCCGGCACCTGATGCTGCTGCTGCTGCTGCTGCTGTTGCTGTTGCACAGGACAAAAGTCATTTATTTAGAATGGCAAGCGCAAAACGGAAACATCAACAAAATAGACAACGCGTCAAAGAGGCGTCGCTGGAGCGTGTCCAAGTGCCACTGACTAAGCGGGGGGTGGGTGGTGGTTGGTTGGTGTCGTGGAGCGTAGCCATGACAACTGTGCACTGTGTGTGCCACAACGAAAGAAACCATTCAGTTCAAGTTGAAAATAACACATTTTGGAAACGTAAATCGTGGTATTTTGAAAAACGAAATGCAGTTGAAATATTTGAGAACTCTGCTCGAGGGTCAGGTAAGATTATTAAAGATATGCACCTGTATAGTCCCAAGCTGAATCTGGCTATGCCTTGCCAGGAGCACATACAACGGATAGCAGGACTCGCCTGGTCGCCCAATCAGCAGAAGCTAGCGGTGGCCACCGCCGATCGCCACATACTGCTCTACGATGATGCGGGCGAGCGACGGGACAAGTTCAGCACGAAGCCAGCGAATGCGGCGAATGGTAAGAACTCGTATGTCATCAGAGGATTGGCCTTCAGTCCGGACTCGACCAAACTGGCTGTGGGCCAGAGCGATAGCATTGTCTACGTCTACAAGCTGGGCGAGTCCTGGAACGATAAGAAGGTCATCTGCAACAAGTTCCCCCAGGCGGGAGCGGTGACTTCCCTTATCTGGCTCAATACGGGCGCCATCATTGCGGGTAAGTAGTGCAGGTGGCACCTTCCTCACAGGGATTCAATACTTGATCCTATGCAGGACTGGAGGATGGCAAGGTGCGAGCGTTGCACTGCAAGAGCAACAAATCCCAGAGCCTGTATGGCGGCGACAGCATCTGCATCTCGTTGGCGGCCAACACCAAGGGCAATGGTTTCCTCAGCGGTCACAACGATGGCACCATCATTCGCTTCTACCTGACGGATGAGGCCAGTGAACCCCTGGGTCGTGTGGTTCAGCATCCTGTGCCTCCCTTTGCCCTGGCCTGGCCCCAAGGTGGCTTCTGTGCCGCCGGCTGTGATCAGCGCATCGTGTTCTACGACAGCATGGTGAGGAAGCTAGTGATGATCCAAGAACACTCCACTTAATCTCTCGCTCTTGGTCTATCTCCTCTTAGGGCCGCCAGCAACGTAACTTCGACTTCTCCCGCACCGAGGGAGAGCGGGAGTTTACGGTGGCCGCCTGCAGTCCCAATGGGCAGGCGGTGGCCTTCGGCAGCTATGATCGCATCCGCATCTTTGCCTGGAGTCCCAGACAGAGTGCCTGGAGTGAGAGTGCCTCCAAGGAGATCAGCTGCCTGTATACGCTGAGTGCCCTCCTCTGGCGTAGGGATGGCGCTAGGTTGGCCCTGGGATCGGTGAGTGGAGCCGTGCTGCTATTCGAGTCCGTGCTGAAGCGCACCATCTGGCAGGACAAGTTTGAGCTGATCTTTGTGGCTCCCAGTCAGCTGTTGGTGCGTTCCCTGACAGAACCCAATCAGCAGTTGACGATCGAATCGCAGCTGGGACTGGAGATTGACGATGTGCGCATCATGGGCAAGGATAATTATTTGGTTGGACGCACTGAGGAATCCCTAATACTGTGCGACCTCACCAGGAATCTGGCCAGTGAGGTACCCTGGACAGCCTCGGGGCGACACGAGCGCTTCTACTTCGAGAACCCCAATGTGTGCCTCGTCTTCAACGTCGGGGAGCTGAGCCTGGTGGAGTATGGAGACAATCGCATCCTCGGCTCGGTGCGCACCGAGTTCGTTAATCCGCATGTGATCTCCGTGCGGTTGAATGAGCGGGGCAACGGGCGGGAGAACAAGAAGCTGGCCTTTCTGCTTGATGCCAAGACCATCTGTGTGGTGGATCTGGTCAGTCAACTGATCAGCGGGCAGATCAACCACGAGACCAAGATTGACTGGCTGGAGCTGAGCGAGACGGCGCACAAGCTGCTCTTTCGGGACAAGAAGTTGCGGCTTATCCTCGTCGACAACTACACGGGCAAGAAGCAAACGTTGCTCAGCAACATCTCCTTTGTCCAGTGGGTGCCACAGAGCGATGTCGTGGTGGCCCAGAGCAACAGCAATCTCGCCATCTGGTACAACATCGATCTGCCCGAGCACGTCACCCTTCAGACGATGCGAGGCGAGGCCATCGAAGTGCTGCGAGAGAACGTACGGTCGACAGGAGCATTTATCTTTATCTAAATTATCTTGAACTAAATATTTATCTTTATCTCAAATTTTATATTTATCTGTGTAGATATTTTTGTACACCTTATGTATCTTATTTTTTAATTTTTATTATCTTCTTATTTGTCTTTATCTTTTTCATTCAGATAAACCTTATTTTCTGTTGATCTCCACAAAAATATCTCTATTTCCACCTTTATCTTAGACTTATCTTTATCTAAACATTGTATCTCTCATCTGTCTCAGGGTCGGACGGTAGTTCGCTCCCAGGATGGTCCCAGTGAGCATAGCTATCAGTTGGACGAGGGACTCGTGGAATTTGGCACCGCAGTCAACGACAACGATTTTGGACGAGCCGTGCACTTCCTGGAATCTCTGGGGGACAAGCCGGCGGCCAAGGCCATGTGGCACAATCTGGCCATCATATCGCTGGAGGAAGGTAATCTGCGGGTGGCGCAGCGTTGCTATGCGGCGCTTGGCAATGTCTCCAAGGCATTCTACCTGGCCGAGATGATTCGTGAGGCGGATGAGTTCGAGCAGGCGACAGGTACTCCGGGCATCCACTGCCCAGAGGTACGAGCGAAGCTGGCTCTGCTCGGCTCCGATCTGCGAGCTGCCGAGCGTATCTATTTGGAGCAGGGAGATATCGAGGCGGCTCTGCAGATGTACCAGCGACTAAGGATGTGGGATGAAGCCGTTGCGCTGGCCGAGAGACGTGGCTACGTTCGCCTGCCAGAGCTGCGACAGCAGCATATGGATTTTCTGATGGAGACGGAGCAGCAGGAGAAGGCCGGGCAGGTGCTGGAGGATGAGGGGGAATTACAACAGGCCATGACCCTCTTCCTCAAGGCCAACAAGCCCGCAAGAGCCGCTCGACTGGCGCTAAAGACGCCACATCTGCTGCAGGATGAGCAGCTAATGCTGCAGGTCACGGAGGGATTGGTCCACTGCGAGCTCTTCGAGTTGGCTGGCGACATAGCGCATCGGTTGTCCAGACCAGAGGCTGCACTGGCGCTTTACAGAAAAGGAGGTGCCTATGCACGGGCCCTGGAACTGGCCAGGGTTGTGTCGCCCCAGGAGGTGATCGCGCTGGAGGAGCAGTGGGGAGATTGGCTGGTCAGCAAGAAGCAGCTAGACGCCTCCATCAATCACTACATCGAAGCTGGAGCCACTCAAAAAGCTCTCGAGGCAGCTGTAGGCGCCAAGCAGTGGCGCAAGGCTGTCCAGATAGCGAAGGTGCTCGACGAACCGGAACTGATACAACGGTATGCCTTGGATCTATCGAAACACCTGGCCTTTGCGGGGGATCTGGATGGGGCTGAGGATCTGCTGGTGCGTGCCAATCTCTACAAGGATGCCATCGAGCTACTCAATCGGCATGGCAAGTGGGAAAGGGCATACGTGCTGGGCGAGAAATTCCTCAAGTCGGAGCAGCTGCGGGAACTCTTTGTCCAATTGGCGAGTAGCCTCGAAGAGCAGGGCAAGTACAGGGATGCCGAGAAGGTTCTCATTGCGGTAAATGAACCCGATCTGGCTATAGCCATGTACAAGCGGCGGGAGCTATACGACTCCATGATCCGGCTGGTCGAGAAGTACCACAAGGATCTGCTGGACAGCACCCATCTGCACCTGGCCAGGCAGCTGGAGTCCCGTGGCAAGTTCAAAAATGCAGAGCTGCACTTCATCGCCTCCGGCGACTGGAAATCTGCCGTGCACATGTACTGCTCCTCGTCCCGCTGGGAGGATGGGTACCGGGTGGCCAAGCAGAAGGGCACGGAGGGTGCCAGCCAGCAGGTGGCCTATATGTGGGCCAAGTCGATGCCTTTGGAGAGTGCAGTGCGACTGCTCAGCAAGCTGGGACTGCTGGACACAGCCGTGGGATTCGCCTGCGACTCCGGTCAGTTCGAGTTCGCCATGGAGCTATGCCGCTTTGCGGGGAAACCCACAGACGAAGTGCATCTGAAGATAGCCATGTCGCTGGAGGATGAGGGCAAGTTCGAGGAGGCCGAGGCGGAGTTCCTCAAGGCCCACAAGCCCAAGGAGGCCATCCTGATGTATCAGCATGCGGGAGACTGGCAGGCGGCCCTCAATGTGGCCGAGCAGCATCTGCCGGACACCATCAACGAGGTGTTGATCGGGCAGGCGGCATCGGCGCTGGAGACACGCAACTACCAGGACTACGAGATGCTGCTGCTGCGGGCCCAGCGACCCGATCTCATAATCGAACACTACAAGCAGGAATCCCTCTACGAGGATGCCCTGCGCATTGCCGAGGAACACTATCCCTCCGCCCTCAACGATCTGCGCCGCCTGCAGGCCCAACTACAACGTGGACAGCAGCAGGGCGACGACTCCAGCGTGGATTCCCGCTCCTACCTGCAGCGTGCAGCGGAGTTTGCCAAGCGCGAGCAGTTCCGCAAGGCAGCCGAGTGCCTCATGCAGATCGACGCAAGCAATGCTGAGGATGCGGCCACGTTGGAGCGGGCACTGCTGCGAGCCGCCGAGATTGTCAATCAATTTCTGGAGGGCAAGGATGCCCAGGAGGTGGCCCAGGTGCTGGGACCCCGATTGCTAGCCATCAAGCAGATCGGACCGGCGGCTCAGCTCTATCTGGCCGCCGACATGCCCAAACAGGCGGTGGATGTCTTCATCAGGGCGGAGCAGTGGTCGAAGGCGCGTCGCCTGGCCAAGGAGATAGACGCGGAGCTGCTGGCCTACGTGGAGCAGCAGCAGAAGTCGCGGCTAAAGCACGAGGGCAACGTGGAACAGCTGGCGGACATTGACATCATCAGTGCCCTGGATCTGCTGGCCGAGCAGGGACAATGGCAGCGCTGCCTGGACAAGGCCAAGCAGCTGAATCCCTCCGTGCTGCAGAAGTACGTGGCCGCCTATGCGGCACAGTTGATCCGCGAGGGGGACTGCACCAGTGCCCTGGCCCTCTATCTCAGCTATGGAGCCCCTCCCATCGAGGAGCACTTCAATATCTACATGCGCATCGCTTTGGATTGCTTTGCGCTCAGGGAGGAGCAGTCGGAGGGTGGTCAGGTGTGGCACCGGCTCCGGGACTTTCTCTACCGACTGCTGCAGTCGCTGCGGTCCTCGGACCATGCCCAGTCAAAGTTCGCCTCCAATGCGGAACAATATCTGATGATCACCCATTATTATGCCACTAGAGCCGCCTGTAGGTCGGTGCCCTCCTTGCAGCCTGTGGCACTGCGTCTGTCGCTGGCGTTGCTGCGGCACACAGATGTACTGCCCGTGGACAAGGGATTTTATGAGGCGGGCATGGAGTTGAGGAAGGCTAGCCGTGAAGCAGAAGCCTTCGTCATGCTCAACCATTACCTGGACGTGTGCGAGGCCATCGAGGAGGGGTCTGGCAATCTGGTGGATCACTCGGATCTGGCCGCCACCGATTTCCCCAGCTCAGTGCCGCTGCCCGAGGACATTCACCTAAAGAACGATCCCAGCCTGCACGAGGAGGTTCGTGAATGGGTGCTGGCTGTCAGCATGGATCAGCAAGTGGACCAGTTGCTGCCCAACGACGATCGTGGACTTTATGAATCCAGTCTGGGCCCCAATGATATGCCCTGCTTGCTCAGCGGTTACCCGGTGCGAGGTCGTCAACCGGTAACCTTTCAATCCTCTAGTAACCAAGTGAACCGGGACGTCTGGAGTAAGTTTGCGGTGGCGGTGAAGATGTCACCCGGCAGCAATGTCAACGATATTATCGGCTTTGTAGAGAAGTGGCAGGGAACAGCAAACTACGTGATGCACTAAGGAGAATGGGGAGCGAGGAGTAGAAGTAGGAAGACCTCAATTGAAAATCCAAATTTCGAATTTCAAAGTAATTACATGCTCTATTTAACCATCAAATAATATGTTAATTACAATCATCGTCATCATCATCATCATCATCATCGTCATTATAAACGTACGTAGTCGTCATTATCATTATCTTTAAACTTTTTGCAGAAACTAATTGCGACCAAAGTGCGCTCCATTAATAACTAAAGTAATAATAATATTATGTAAGAATTTAAAAATCCTCCATCCGTCGGTCCGTTTGACTAACCGCCAGTAGTTATCCCTGTGGCTGCCACTTAGGACTCAGTGTAGCGTGTTGAAGAGGTCACCAGCGGAGGGTAAGGGTGCCAGGCCGCCAGTCACATCGGGCAGCTGGGTAAGATCGGGCAGATTGGACAGATGATCGTGTATGTTCTTTTGCAGTCCCATCATCTTGTTCAGCTTCTTTTTATGCTCCTACAAAGGGAAAGATGGTATTAGAAAAGGAAATTAATTTCTTACACTCATCATTATGTTTTGTCACTTTTGGTACGAGATATGGGTAAATTACTTAAAAGCCCGGTTCCCTAAGGAATTTCCAATCTCTAATCTCTAATCAATCTTATCTTGGACTTGAAGCACGAGATAGAAGGATACTCTTAAACATTTTAACTATTTGAGGTTCATATTCTTTTTGTCGCGTATACATTTTACAAGTGCATCATTTGATATCACTTAACGTACGAGATTTAAGAAGGATACTCTAAGAAATAAAGTTCCTTTCAGGTCTATGATATCTTGGCACTAGCAGTACGAGATAAAAGGTTGCTCTGAGGTATTTTTGCTATATGGAATTACTTATAGATTCTTTGTCTTTACATGAACCCAACATATCTGGGCACATTCAGGACGAGATAAAAGCAACTTATCCTACTCACATCCAATCGTTGCTCCGCCTGCGCAAGCAGCTCCTTCTGTTCCGCTTGGAAGTCACGCAGCATGGCCGCTAGCTTGGTGCGTTCCTCCATCTCGGCAGCAAGACGTGCGTTGTAATCATTGAGCAGATCCACAGCTTCATTCACCTAGAAGCCATAGGAGATGCTAATCAGATTTGGGAATTTGGGAATTGTCTTCGACTCACCTGTTTGGCCAGCTCCTTGGCCTTGTCCTTATCCTCTAGTTTGTTGATGCAGCTAATTTCCGAGATCTCTGGCGGCAGCTTGGCAATCCGCTCCCGTACGATGGCATCGCTGGAGGCCGAGTTCTCGATGCTGGTCAATGCCTTGATGAGCTCCTCGGGCTCGGGTGGCTCACCTAATGGCAAGTATGGTGGTGTATGGCCATTCTCAGGCTGTGCCTGCTGCTGCTCTGGTGCGGCACTCGTATGATGTGAAGTGCGAGATCTCTTTGATTTTGACTGGCGTTCCTCGTGCTTGCGCTTCTCCCGCTTGTCGGACTTCTCCGATTTGTTGCTGCTGCTGTGTTTATGGCCAGCGGAGGAGGAGCTCTCACTGCCGTTGCTGGCACCGTTGCCGTTGCCGTTGCCATGACCACTGCTCTCACTACCATTGCCACTGCCACTGGTGGCCGCAGGCGTTGCTCCGTCACGATGCATGCGACTGCGATAGTCGGCAATGGTCTTGGGATCGTAGACTACCCGCTCCTGCCATATGTTGAGGATACGTCCGAGGCTGGCAAGCAGCTTCTCCGACTTGCAGGTCTCTCCGATGTGGGCAAACACCTTGGGCAGCACATTGCTGAACTCCTTGCCGTACTCCGGGCCCTTCTTCTTGCTGTTCTGGATGACATCGTTGGCCAGGTACATGAATGTCAATTTCTTTGGCTCCGGCACTGTGGAATATCCGCATTATAGTCTCGTCGGGGTGTAACCTCACCTCACTCATGTGCAGACATTACTCACCGCTCTGCAGCTCACGTTGCCAGGTCTGTACTATGACCGTGTGATGCTTACGGTGATGGATGAGCCATAAGGACAATGTCTGTATGCTCTGCTGGCTGGTGTTGAGCTCCGACAGTTTCTTGAGCAATGCGGATTCCGTGAATGCTGACATTGCGGCGTGTTTCGCACACGGGCTGGCGTCTATTTTTATATGCCGTTTCTTACCACCTCGCGAAAGGACAGAAAAAGAAAAACACACACGGCCGAAAAACACAAATAAAATTCTTCTTCTTGCGCCCAATGATTGTTTAACAGCACGCTGCCAGTTAGCATGCGCCACCAGTGTTAATTAACAGAGCGTGCAGTTGAAATAATTTAATTCTTTCAGCTGCTTTCTTCTTGAAAATAAATTCGACGTATATATATCAATTTGCTTGAAAATTTCTACAAACATACTGAAACTATATATGTAAGTATATATTATTCCAATCGAATGACGCCTAAAACTGCGTCTGTGGGCTTACTTTAAATTTACGCGAACAGCTGTTTGGCCGGCGCCAATTTATGCACTTAACAGTGTTATAACAGCCGAAAAGTGTGGCGGCGCGGCGATAACATTTGTTTTGAATGCTGCCAACCTACTGATAAAAGAGATATGGCAAAGCTTTTGGCGCGCTTTTTTGAATTGGCATTTAAGTATTGGCAAACGAAATATAATAAATTATAATTAGAGCAAAATTTATTGTCAACGAACTCAGTATCAATCACTTGTTATAATCAATCAATCATTGGTAAACGATCTATCGACAAACGTCACTCGAAAGATAAGTCAAAAGCACCGAAGACAGGTGAGTGGCGGCAACTCTCTCATACGCTCTCTCACTTCAGTTGGTCGCTACACTTCAATCGTATAGGTCGTGCGGATCATTTTCACTCGTCGAGTATTGAGCCGTAAAGCGTGTGCCGCAACATAGCGAGCAATAGCCGTAAACGTTGACGTCTCAGCCCCGCACACCTCTCTAAGTCCACAGCCATCGAGGCTTATCAGCTTTTGTCAAAGAGTAATTTGTGATACCTGTCCGTTCTGTATTGGGTTGTAGGTGCCGCAGTCGCAGTCGCAGTCGCGCCGCAGCTACGAGCTTAAGTGGTGTTAATTTTATTTTTATTAATTATTATCGTATTTATTGGCGAAGAAATGAATTGAAGTGCGAATTATATATTTCAAGTGCGCGACAATATAATAAATTTTTCGCAGCGAAGAAGAGTGTGAAGAGTGAAAGAAAAGCGACGGCAACTGCAATCAACGTTGTCCAGTTTGTAATTGCACTGCATTGATAATATATTGGTGTGCAGTAGTTTGTATTTGTGTGTGAATTTGATATACGAGTGTGTGATTTACAAACCATTAACGCTATCAACAACACATTAGACAAATTGCTAAATTAGCTGCTGCCGCATTGTTGCTCACGATTTGCGATACACTTGACAGCCAAAGGAGAGAGAATAAAAGAGCGTGGGAGAGAAGTTGAACGACGGCGAAGGCGAAGGCGAAGAGCGAAAAGATATAAAGCACAAATCAATCGTAGTCACGCTCATCCCGCTCTTTTGGTTTTGGGAGAGATAAGCTCAATTATCAATCGTCACAATATTTTTGTTTTTATACTTTTGATTTATTTATTATTGTTGTTCTTTTTGCTCTCATATTGTTGTTGTTGTTGTTGTTGTGCTTAGGAGTTTGATCTGATAATAAGGTATTAAGTGAACGAAAGCCCCCAACAAATACCAAATACCATCGAAAATGTTGAAAACTCAAGTCTCTCAGGCGTAACGATTACCACCGATTACTCCCCTACCCCCCTAACCCCACCCATAACAGCAATTCTGGGATAGGAGTAGCAAAAGGAGAAGGCAGAAAAATGAATACACAATTCGATGCCGGAAGTCGTTCACATCCCTTTCGCTCCAATATGGAGCACTATCAGATGTCGCTCAATGAAAAGAACTGGGAATGGTCTTATCTAGTGGTAGGCATTTAATCTCGTGATTAATCTCAACGATTAATCAATCAAGCAAGCAGACATGCCATTTGAATGTTCCCCCCCCCCTCACTCTCTCTTTTTTGGTGTGCAGCGTAAGTGCCGTAACTTGGAACTGGAAGAGTCATATGACCTGTATATGCGTCGATTGCGCATCGGCTATTTATCGATATTCATATTTATCGAACTGTTGGTCACATTCACGCATGCTCTGCTGCTGCTCAGCGCCACCGATATGACGTACGCGTATATCGACATGGGTGCCTATGTGGCGACGGGTCTCCTCGTCTGGCTGATACTCTCCATCAACTTCCGCAGTGAGCTGGTCAGCAAGCACAGTTGGATTGTCTACGCCTCCACATGGCTAGCGGTGTCCGTGATGGTGCTAATGGGTAAGTGTCTTCGCTTTGGTTGCGAACTTGACTAACTCTACACTTGTATTCTGCACAGACATTGGACTGAATATCTATCATGCGACCACCAACAATGATATACTTAATCCCATCTACGATGCCTACACCCTGTATGCCATCTATATGTTCATGCCGATCCCATATATACTGCAGCCAGTGATACTGGGCACCGCTGTCACCATCTGTTACATCATCAACTACACGTTCGTCATTTTCTCCAAGGACGACGACCAAATGCACAGTATACTCACGTAAGTGGCATCTCCAATTACAATTATTGGATGTTTATTTAAATATTTTAGAGAATTATAAGAAAAAAGAAAAAATTAGATAGATTAGATTTGTTTGTTTGGCAAAAGAAACATTTAACGTGAAACTGGCAGCACTGAATATGTTCTAATGTAGTCCCTGGAAAAGAAGATAGATGTGGCTAGAAAAAGGCTATATTAGCATTACTGTTGCTCAAACATGATCTCGTATTAAGTTCTGTTCCATTCTGTGATTCCAGTGAAGCCATCTACCTGAGCTGCGTCAACTGCCTGGGCATCTTCTTCCGCCTGATGCGGGACATTGCGTTGAGGACCACCTTCCTGGATCGTCGTCAGTATGTGGAGGAGAATCTGTTGCTCCGCTATGCGAGGGATCAGGAGCGTAGTCTTCTGCTCAGCATACTGCCGGCCCAGATCGCGGATCGCCTACAGGAGGATGTCAGGAATCGCATCGAGCGCTCCAAGCAGCAGCATCAGCAGTGCACGGATTACGATCAGCGCATCAACAACAACTCCCAGGCGCTGAAGCGATGGCGTCAACCTGATCATGGGTAACTACCCCCACTTCCAGTTGGAGTAACTTGCTCATCTTCTGTATTCTGTTTCTCAGCACGCTCTTCATAGAGCCGCACAAGGATGTCACCGTTTTGTACGCGGATGTTGTGAATTATACTCACCTGACGACGACGCTGGACGTGAAGAAGCTAGTGGAGGCACTGCACGATCTCTTCGTGCGCTTCGACATTGCCAGCGAGGAGTTCAACGTGATGAGGATCAAGTTCTTGGGCGACTGCTACTACTGCGTGGCGGGATTGGCCAGTCCCAACGAGTATCATGCCAAGTGCTGTGTGGACCTGGGACTGCGCATGATCAAGGACATACGAGATGTGCGCGAGAAGCGGCATCTGGACATTGATATGCGGATAGGGGTCCACTCGGGTGACGTGTTGTCCGGCGTGATTGGCGCCGCCAAGTGGCAGTTCGACATCTGGTCGAAGGATGTGGACATTGCCAACCGACTGGAGGCCACTGGCGCCACGGGAAGGGTGCATGTCAGCCAGCAGACGCTGCGGTTGCTGGACGGGGAGTACTTCTTCGAGGATGGCACCGAGAAGGCGCGCGAGGACCCCGTGCTGCAGAAGCACGACATACGCACCTTCCTCATCAAGAAGCTACGCGTGAGTATTGTCTCCTCTTGGAATCTTGTTCGCCTTGACTGCATTCCACAATCACACAATTAACGAAAGTTATAGACCCCCATGCATGATCCACGCCGGGTGCAGCGCGAGCGGCAGGCCAAGAAGCTGAGCGAGGCGAGCAAGTCCAACTTCATGTACAACTCAACGCTCCAGCAGTACAACCAGGTGCGCAACCAGGCCAAGCTTGAGATGTGCCGTGAGCTGGACAAGATGCCCATCGGACGCATACAGTAAGCAGAGCCGAGCCTCAGCTGGGGAAACTAGGCTAATCCTCTGCTGCTTTCAGAATCACAAAGGTGTGCAGACGCTCGACGAACCTCACGCAGGACGAGATCGAGGAGGAGACCTTTCGACGCAACATCAGCTCTTTCTGTCTGCTATTTCGGGTGAGGAACTGGGAGCTGCAGTACATCAAGGAGCCAGATGCGATGCTCAAGTACAGCATAGCCCTGGCCTGGTTCGTTTACATGTGTCTGCTGACCATGCAGCTGCTCAGCAAGGAGTGAGTGTCCCAATCTCTCCACACATCTCAAAACTCATGGCGTGTTTTTTGCTCCTCAGCGCCCAGTATCATTATTGGCTGATCGATGGCATCACTGTGGCCGTGTTTAGCTCCATACTGATCATCTCCTGGTATAAGAAACTCTGGATAATGTACGCCTCCGACTCGGAGCAGCACGTGCCCCATTCGAGGCTCAGCGCATTTCTCTACCGGATGTCGGACTGCACCCAGCGGAATATCGTCTTTCGCATCTCCATTTACATACTGATCGTTGCCTCCTATTGCGGAGTGGCTGCCATGCAAGTGGTGGGTGAACCTAAAGCTCCAGAGGATGCCTCAACCGACTAAAATATCCCTTCTTTTTCAGATGGACTGCAGCCATTTGCCTGATAACCTGAGTCCGACCAACTCTGTTGCGGAGCGCATCAAATGCTTCCATCCTTGGGTGAGTTCTTTTCTACACATTTCAATCGTATCTTTAAGGACTTCCTTCTTCATCCTCTTAGATCATGACGAATTGCATGACGCTGGTGATTGGCATGAGTTTCCTTTTCACCCGCATTCCCTTTACAGTGAAGACCTGTGTCGCCGTCCTTTTAACCATAACCTATGCGATCTTGGTCTGCTTCGAATTCGACTATATTTATGCGGAAAGTCCTTCGACGAATGTGAACTTTGATGCGGTCTATTCCCACATTCTGCTGATCATCATCACGCTGGGCATCTTTCATCTGATGGAGCGACAGACGGAGTTCATAGCCAAGGTGGATTACAAGTATGTGCTGTCGAGGATTTCTCACTCCATTATCCTGGCTAATTGATCGAGAACTTTCCCATTTCCGACAGCTGGAAACGTCAACTAATGCAGAAACAGGACGATGCTGTAATCACGAATGACACCATCAAGGTGCTGCTGGTCAACATTTTGCCCTCCCATGTGGGTTAGTAGCAGTTCCCGTTACTCCGAGTAGTACATGTCCTAATTTTCTCTCTCTGACTCTCAGCTGACTTCTATCTGTCGAATCAACTCCAAAACGAACTCTACTACGAGGAATACGACAATGTGGCTGTGATGTTTGCCTCCATCAAGAACTTTGATACGGACAAGATTGGATTGCGTGTGCTCAACGAGATCATTTGCGACTTTGACGATGTGGCGAGTACCTTTCCTTCACCTCTTCTTTGTTTCTTCTCTAATTGATCTCTCTACAGCTCAACAAATACTCGACGAGCTTGCGCGTGGAGAAGATCAAGGTGGCCAACTGGACATATATGGCTGCCTGCGGCCTGGATGTGACCCGCTCCGAGCAGGTGAATGCGCCACAGCTAAAGTTTCGCAACGCCTCCCTAATGCCCAATGGACGGCGTAGCCAGTACCGCACCGCAGGCTCAGAGCAAGTGCAGCGCGTGCCCTACGGCAATGGCAGCACCATTGCTCTGGATTTGGAGCGGGGTCAGTATGAGGGCAACGTGATTAGCGAAACGCCAAGGCTAAGTCGGGAGGATAACATCTGCGAACGGAGTAACGATGAAGTGGTCAAGGTTATGGCCAACTTCGCACTGGATTTAATGCGCGTCATGCGTCGCTTCAATGCGGAGAACATGCAGTCCGAGTACGAGGGCAGCACGGATTATGGCATGCTTAGGATTGGCATTTCCCATGGCAGAGCCATGGCCGGTGTTGTGGGCATATCGAAGCCCCATTATGACATCTGGGGCAATCCTGTCAATATGGCCTCACGCATGGATTCGACGGGCATTCCCGGCAAGATTCAGGTCACTGAGAATACCGCCCTCAAGCTACGCAACTTCAACATACAATGCAATTATCGGGGCAAAACCTTTGTGAAGGGACGGGGATACATACCCACCTACGTCCTGGGCACCGACGACGAATACGACAGATTCCTGCCACACCAAGCCCCTTCCCCGTATCCAGAGCCGACATAGTTATGTAATTTCCTATCTTTGTATAAAAAATAAAATTGTAAATAGAATGAAACTAAATTTTTCGACTATTCTTTCGCAAAATCCTATACCAAATGGGATATCAAAAAGGATTTGTGTCCGAGCAGGAAATGATATATTGAGGCGAATTTGTTTAATTAAAAAAATGCTTATAATTAGTCCGTATCGTTGCGTATCCTCAAGGAGGACTATTATCCTGCCAGAGGACATCCAAGTCGACATTGTATTTCTTGAAATATCATAAATTTTGTGATTTCTGAACATTTGTTAATGAAGCTTGGATTATAGTTCTAGTAGTTGTCACCTTCCAAAAAAAGCAAGGCTGGAGCCTTCAAAAATACTGCAAAAATCAGAAAATGTCCTGTATCTCGGCTATTTCAAGGACTATGGGGATGTGCTTTAGCAGGACGATAGCTCTCCTCATCCTGCATCGAATGAAGTATCAAAAAGGACGAATATCCTTACAGGATGCAAGATAGAGGCAATTTTTTGTAAACACAAAAATGCTTATAACTCGGTTGTATCCTTGCGTATCCTGACGAGTCCTGTGTCAGTGTATGCGCCTCTGCAAGGACTATCATCTGCCGAAAGGACATTCAAATCGTCCTTGAAATGGCCGAGCTAAAGCAGATTTTGTGATTTTAGCCATATTTTTTCGGGAGGTGGACACCAACTACAATAACAACTAAAAAAAAAATCTGGAACAACAACTCATTCATTGAAAAACATCCTGGCCTAAAAAAAGTCCTTTTTAATTTGCTTAGGGAAAAAAGAGATTCGAGAGTTCGTCCCGGTTTTGTTGGCGGGGTGAGAGTCTCGGTTATCTTTTTTTTGCTGGTATTTTTTTCGCTGAGAGGTGGGGTGTGAGAGAGAGTTCTCACCGACCGCGACCACCACCTTTTTTCTCGTTCTCTTTTCCCATAATTTTCCAGCATTCTAAAAAGCGCGACCACAAACAACAACAACTAATTCTACGCGCACTCCTCCTATACTTTTTTCTGCATCAAGCGCGCGCACACGACCTCTTTTCTTCACCATCCCCCACACACAACTCAATATACTCGATGATGATGAAATGATATGGGTCGGGGCGGAGAGGGGCGTCACGAGACAACTCCCTGCACATCCCAACGACAAGACAACAACCACCCCCCCCACACACAACCCCTCTCGGATTTTTTTCCGCAGTAGTTAATATCAAGATTCGAACCGCCAAAGGTACGATCTTCGATCGCTAAAACAAACAAACACGGGAAAGAAGAAACTTAATCAGAGCAACCACCAAGCCATTTTGTATCACAGATTGGCAATTAAGCACTTAAAGCAGAATAATGACGTCATATTTTTAATAAATAAAACTTTAAGCCGACCCAACTTAATTTTTGTCAGCGCTGGGCTTTGAACCCATTGCCTTCAATATCACATGACAGGCAGCAGCACGCTTACCCGCTACGCCACCGAGATCATTTACGACTTGAAAGCTAAAAATCAATTAGATTTATAACAGCGAGCTTCTGCTAAGCCACTGAACATTCTGCTTGTCCTAATAAATAATTAAAAAAAATTCTCAGCTGCATACACCTCGGAAATGACTCGAACCTGCGTCCATAGGGTCGGTATTTAAGCTGAGAGCTCGTCTTAAGTGCCATACGCTATCGAATCGACAAAACACGCTCAACGGCAGTCGCTGAATGGAATTTTGTCAACAAATTGTTCAATAAATTTTATTGTTTATAGAATGCTTTGCATTCAATTGAAATATTTTGAGAACTACAATCTATAAATATAAACGATTGATAGCCAATAACTTGATATGGTGAAAAGTAAAGGCAAGGCTCGTGCAGCTCATCGGGCCGCCGTTGGGGAGGATGAAATTCAGCGAATCCGAGAGGGGTACATTAGGGGCTGGGAGTTGCAGCATGTGCGCGTGAGTTGGTCCAATCTGTTAATCCCATCTCTGTAATCTCCTTCATCTAATTTAAACAGACCGAATGTAAAGCTCGGCAAATGGAGCGCTGTTATTATCATTATCTGGAGCGATTCATGGTGACAAATGTGGCGATTTTTCTATTCATTTTTGAGTTCATAGTGGGTATTCACTACATTATGCTGAACATATTGACAGACGTAAGTTGGAGGGTTATAATTATATAGAATAACATAATCACACTAACTTGAATACTTTAAATCAGAATTTTCTAGCTTCCTTGCCTTACCTATTGGCCTTGATCCTGATGCCTTTTGTCCTCTATATATGTTTTCAAGACAGGAGAAAATTTAGCAGATTTCGTCTCTGGAATATGATCGCCAGCTGTGTGGCTCTGTTGCTGATAACCTTAATGGGTACGCCTCTAATATGATCATTTTATCCACTTAGAATAACTATAACTATCCATCTTATAAGTAGATACCTTTGTGAATCTTATGTTCAAATCGAAGCAGCGATTGGTGACCTTCTATGAGATATTTGTGCTGCTCGGGATTTACTTCTTTCTACCTGTGGGTTACTTCAGAGTGTCCTGTTTGTTTAATCTAGGGATATGCCTGATCTACATCGGATATGCTTATATCAGAATTCCCTGTGCAGCGACATCCAAGTATTGGTGTCTGGCTAGCTATTCCTTTTTCCTACTGACCATCAATGTGCTGATGTTGGCCTTCAAAGTGGGACAGGAGTTTCATCTAAGGATTTTGTTGCTCAATCGTCAAAGATTGCAGAATCAGACCATATTGCTGCAGGTGGAGTTCCCGATTCCGTATTAGAGTATATCCTCCATAACTGCCTCTATCCCCAGTTGGTCTTGAGACAGGAGAGGGAAATACTGCGCACCATACTGCCCAGAGAGATTGCCGATAGCTGGCAGCAGGAGATACAGAAACGCATTCAGAGTCAATTTGCAGACAGGACAACTCTGATTGACAGGTTAACTACAGTCTCGACAATACTCTTCCTTAATTCTATCCATATCCACTCATCTTAGGCTCATGTCAGTGGAGCTGTACCAAAATGTATCTATACTTGTGGGCAGGTTACTTAACTATCAGCAACTAACCTCCACCATGAGGGCTCCGGGTCTGCTGGAGCTGCTGCATCAGCTTATTAAGAATTTCGATCTGTCCGCACAGCAGCATCATGTGATTGGCATTACCTCCCTAGGAGAAATCTATACATTCTTCTCTGGTCAGCAGGATGTGGGGCATGCAAAGGCCTGTGTAACCTTAGGCTTGGAAATGATACGGGATGGACAGGATCTGGGCTGTGAGATGCGTATAGCTGTGCACACTGGCGAGATTTATGCCGGCATCATTGGTCGCGTGAAGAGCTATTTAGATGTTTGGTCTAGGGATGTGGATTTAACGCACCGACTGGAGTCCTCTGGCCAAGCAAACTTTATACATGTCTCGCAGAAGACGCTGGCTCTCTTAAAGAACGCCTACGTGTACCAGGAGAGGGGCAGGTTGCACAAAGTGGATGCCATACCGAAGCAGATGAAGACCTATTTGATCAGTCCACAAGCCAATCCAGAGGACGGGCGACAGAATCGCGAGAGCCTGGAGACGGTTGATCCAATTACGCTGACCGCCACTAGCATCTATGATCACAACATCATCCACATGAAAACACATCGTCATATGCTCGACAAGATTAACCAGATGCCAGTTGGAAATGTTCAGTATGTACTGCCTCTCCATTAATATCCTTTGTAGTATCTCGCAGTCTGTCCCTAGAGTGGCACGCATTTTCAATTTATGCGCCGAAAAGGAGTCGAAGGAGGAGGATATCCTCTTCCTTAGTTTAATCACACGTTTCTGGCGTTTCTTCAGAGATCCTTCAAGTGAAAGGAGTTTTATGAATCAACCTGATGTGCTGATTAAGTATAGTCTACTGATGGCGTTCCTCTTGGGCATGGCTCTATTCGCCATACACATTCTGGAGCCCTAGTAAGACCAGACTCCTCCATTTCTAATCATATGCTCATTTTTCTCCGCTTAGTTCCAAATATTATATAGAAATGGGAGTATCCTTGCTGCTTCTGCTTCTAATATGCCTGATCGGTTTCTATAAGAAGATCTGGACTCTTCTTAACCCCTTGTGGATGCGCAGTCAGCCCAGTTTCCTGCTCAGTCGCTGCTTGTTTCGCCTGTCCGAGCTGATAGAGCATCAACTCTTTGTCCGCATAATCTTTGCTTACATTTCAATTCTTATACTCTATGCTATGTCTACAATAAATGCGGTATGATCTTAAGTATTATATATATATTATTTCTAAGATATTACTTGATTTAAAAGAAATTGAAAATTATTGTATTTCTGCTCTAGATTAAATGCGATTCGGAAGGATTCCAGGTTAGCCTGGTTGAGGTGCATAAGCACAGGCATGAAGTGGATCAGGCCTGCTTTGATCCTTGGGTACGATTATCTAACATATAATCCCTAAGGATATTTCAATTTCATTGCTCCAATTCTTACTCAGGATCTAACAGAGCATGTGTTGTTGGTGCTGCTGCTGCTAATCCTGTTCTTTGGCTTGCCCTTGGTCTACAAGTTGATCATAGCTGGCTTCATTATCATCTCCCATTTGCTAAGCATCTACTCCTATAGCGTTGTCTATCGGCGCACAGAGGCAGCTCATCGGGCTCTCGCTCCGTTTTATGCACATGTATGGATTCTGGTGGCGCTGCTCCTGGTGATATTTATCAAGGACCTCCACCTGAGCTACTTAAGTCGAGTTCAATTTCAGTATGTTTAAAGTGGAATCTTGACCCTCTTTTCCCACTCATAACTTGCCCATTTTTTCACAAGTTTCAAGTTACTCTATGAAGAGAAGTTGAAGGAGACGGAGAATCGCATTAGTTCCATTAATCTCATGCTGGAGAACATTTTGCCGAAGCATGTTGCCGAAATATTCCATGAGCATGTGCAGGGCGAGGCTTTCTTCCATGAGAGTCACAAGAATGTGGCCGTCCTGGTTGCCTCCCTCAAGAACTACGATCCGCAGAATACCAGCATAAGGGTTCTCAATGATTACATATCGTGTTTTGATGATCTACTGGTGGACTACGAGAACCATTTCAAGGTCGAAAAGATCAAGATTACGGGCTGGAGCTATGTGGCTGCCTGTGGCTTGCATCAAATCTCCAGCACAAACATCTTCCAGCAAGTTTTCGAGCATCTCCGAAATCGACCTACACGGCTAAGTTAATTTCAAAATATTAAAGATGTTTCTGAATAAGGGATTTAAACTAATTAACTCTTCCTCCAGGAACTGGCATAAGTTTTCGTGTCACCAAGCAGGAGGATTCTGTGCTAACTCCTGACAGCTTTTGGCCACGTTTCGATCATCCCAAGCTGCGGCATGACGATGGCTGTGTCTTCATACTGATCAACTTTGCCAGGGACATGCTCAGCGTTATGCAGGAGATCGACGAGCAGAACAAATATCTGCCATTCGGAGGCTCCATGAATGCCAAGCTTAAGATAGGTGCGAATAAAAGATGTTTCTCACCTGAATCTCCTCATATTTCCACCCCAACTGAACTTAGGTTTTGCACATGGTCCTGTGCAATCAGGTGTTGTGGGGTCTTCCTCCCATCTGTTTGATATCTTTGGAGCTCCAGTAAGCGTGGCCACGCGTCTTTCTTCGCTGGGGGAGCTGAATGGGATCCATGTGCCCCAGGCGACAGCTTTGGTTCTACGTTATCTGAACATCAAGTGTCTGTATCGAGGCATGACTGTAGTAGATCCAGCTCAGCGTCTTCCCACGTATCTTGTGAAGCTTGACGAAAACGTCAATTTCGTGGCAGATGACAAAAACGTGATTCTCATCAGGGGCAGATCCTCAGATCAGGACTCCTTGCAATCCAAAATAATGCTCTACAATACCTCGTCCTCTGAGAGTTACGATGCTCACTATGTCTGACTCAATGGGCTTCCATACATAGATTATACATACATATATTACATATATTAATTAGTATATTATATTACACGGATGATGTGGAGTCAACCCTGTGGGTTAACTCTGCTTGTCACACACAACATATACATAAATACTTGCATAATGTTTTAAAATTATCAACTACTTTATAAAGAGCTTTAACATTCCGAAAAAGAATCGCGTAAAAATAAGCACCAAGTCGGGGTCACATCTCTCGGGTCATTTTGTGCACAGTTTTTTGAGCTTAAGTAAACAAATTGCAGATGGTCAATCTCTTTTTGGAGATTTACTCGTTGCTGTTGCCAGACAACAGCGACGTGTCCTCGGGCAGCGGCTTGCGCTTGTAAGATGGCTCCGTGGCCAGATAGACAACAAGTCCTCCAAAGATCACATACAACACACCGATCACGTTGGCCAAAACTCCAGCAGCGGGCAAGGTCGAGTATTTGTCACCGCTGGGCACAGAAAGGAACAGAATTATACAAAGTACAATGTATACCTTAATTAGACCTACAGTGAGAAAATGGCCTTTTCAGTGAGTCCCATTACGGCGCTGGCAATGGCCAAAGCAAATCCAAAGAGTCCGAAATAGATATGCAGAGGCATCAACGCGATCTTGTAATTCTCCCGCATGCCGGGCACCAGGAAGGCCATGAAACCCGCCACATACTGCAGACAGAAGATGATGACGGCGGACAAGCCCAGCCAAGAGTGCAGAGAGTACAAATTCGGTATGGGCGGACTGGCCAGATTATGCGAATCGAAGACCGTCTTCAAGGCAATCACCGTCAGTATGAAGGCGCCCATGTGGATGCCGGCGTGGGTGAGCTTCAGCATCTTCTTGCGCGTGGTGCGGAAACCACGATAGATGAGTATGGCTACAAATGTAAAAGAAAATACAACATTAACATTTATCTCGAGTTGCACCTTTATCCGGCCTAGAAACACCAGATCAGCATATAAGAACTCACAGTTGCCATACAGAAAGATGAATCCAATGGTCATGAGCAACGGATGCCAGTTAAACTCCAGCTTGGGATTGGCAGAGCCGCCCAAGCCACCATAATGCTGACCAATCCATGTTCCCACCAACACAATCATCGTCAAACCGCACAGCTGCGTCAGCACGTACAGCACCTTGAAGTTGATCAGCGCCGCATCCATGTTGGACTTGTTGTTGCCTAAAAGTATTTTTAATTTTATAAAAAAAAGTGCAAATAAAATTTCCAAAAATGGATTGCAAAACAAACAAAATTTTTCAAAAGGGGAGAGTCTTCATTTTATCTAGTCAATTCGGCAAACCCCCATAACCACGAAAAAAATTTATAACTTTTCGAATGACATTAATTTTTATTCAGCACTCAAATTTGTATAAAAAATCGACAAATTGACTTAATAGATTCCAGGACTCAACAAACGTATTTTCCTTGAACTGAACTGTATTGTAACTTTAAACTTGGCGTAAAATCAACCGATTTTCATGAAATTTGTGAATTTGTTGATGGTTATGATCCTAGTTTAATTCTACATTCAAAGATTTTTCATTTTTGGCGTTTTACATTTTTCAACTTTTTTGCCCAGTTTTCCATACTAATCCCTTGACAAAATCATGAAAATTCGAAAAAAATTCGACTTCAATTTATTGACTCTAATCGATTACAGGACTCTGAACTAGCATTCTGCTTTTTATTTGAGGTGTTTCTGATGAGTATTTCTCGAGATATGGGTCCAGAATACCCCAAAAACCGTATAGCAACTTTGAACAGCCACAACTGAGCCATCCGTGGTAATATTTTTATCAAGTTTGTAACAAACATGACGATATTTCTAGTTTTGAAATTGATGTTTATTCGAGGTGTTTCCGATGAGTATTTCTCAAGACAAGATCAAAAATGTGTCACAAAAGATCCAAAACGGCATTTTCCTTGAACTGATCTGTATTGCAACTTTGAACTGCCATAATTTAGCCAAAAATCAACCGATTTTCATGAAATTTGTGGATTTGTTTATAGTTAGTTATAGTTAGTTTAATTCTGCATACAAATATTTTTGATTTTTAGCGTTTTAAATTTTTCAACTTTTTTGCCCAGTTTTCCATACTAACCACCAAAAATTAAAAAATTTTCGAATCAAGTTTTTTTGACTCAAATCGATTCTAGGACCCTAAACTAACATTCTGCTTTTTATTTGAGGTGTTTCTGATGGATATTTTTCGAGAAATAGCCAAAAATATGCAAAAATGGTGCCAAAAAATTCAAAAATGGTATGACAACAGGAGCTCTTCTTTGAAGAGTCATAATATTGCCATTGCTGAACCAATATTAATAAAATTTCAGACGATGTCCAAGATGACCTTTTTGCTTAAAATGACGTTTATTTGAGGTGATTCTTATCAGTATTTATCGAGATATGGCTAAAACTGTGTCAAAAAAGAATTCTGAATGACTTTTTCCTTAAAAGAGAGTCCTGTTCGAACTATAAACAGCCATAACATGGCAGAATATCAACCGATTTCGATGAAATTTATGTTTTTGTTTATGGTTTTCATAACAGTTCAAATCTGCATTCAAAGAATTTCAATTTTTGACATTTTCAATTTTTTTAATTTTTTGACCAGTTTTCCATACTAACCCCTTGACAATATCACCAAAAATTAAAAAATTTTCGATTCAAGTTTTTTTGAATCAAATCGATTCTAGGACCCTAAACTAACATTCTGCTTTTTATTTGAGGTGTTTCTGATGGATATTTTTCGAGAAATAGCCAAAAATTTGCAAAAATCATCTCAAAATTCTTCAAAAACAGTATTACAACAGTAGCTGATCTTTAAAGAGTCACAACATTGCCACCCCTGAAGCAATATTAATAAAATTTAAAAAGATGACGAAGATGATCTTATTGTTCAAAATGAAGTTTATTTGAGGTGTTTCCGATGAGTATTTATCGAGATATGGCTAAAACTGTGTCAAAAAAGAATTCTGAATGACTTTTTCCTTAAAAGAGAGTCCTGTTCGAACTATAAACAGCCATAACATGGCCAAATATCAACCGATTTCGATGAAATTTATGTTTTTGTTTATGGTTTTCATAACAGTTCAAATCTGCATTCAAAGAATTTCAATTTTTGACATTTTCAATTTTTTTAATTTTTTGACCAGTTTTCCATACTAACCCCTTGACAATATCACCAAAAATTTAAAAATTTTCGATTCAAGTTTTTTTGACTCAAATCGATTCTAGGACCCTAAACTAACATTCTGCTTTTTATTTGAGGTGTTTCTGATGGATATTTTTCGAGAAATAGCCAAAAATTGGCAAAAATCGTCTCAAAATTCTTCAAAAACAGTATTACAACAGTAGCTGATCTTTGAAGAGTCACAACATTGCCACCCCTGAAGCAATATTAATAAAATTTAAAAAGATGACGAAGATGATCTTATTGTTCAAAATGAAGTGTATTTGAGGTGTTTTCGATGAGTATTTATCGAGGTATGGCAAAAACTGCGTCAAAAAAGAATTCTGAATGACTTTTTCCTTAAAAGAGAGTCCTGTTCGAACTATAAACAGCCATAACAAGGCCAAATATCAACCGATTTAGATGAAATTTATGTTTTTGTTTATGGTTTTCATAACAGTTCAAATCTGCATTCAAAGAATTTCAATTTTTGACATTTTCAATTTTTTTAATTTTTTGACCAGTTTTCCATACTAACCCCTTGACAATATCACCAAAAATTAAAAAATTTTCGATTCAAGTTTTTTTGACTCAAATCGATTCTAGGACCCTAAACTAACATTCTGCTTTTTATTTGAGGTGTTTCTGATGGATATTTTTCGAGAAATAGCCAAAAATTGGCAAAAATCGTCTCAAAATTCTTCAAAAACAGTATTACAACAGTAGCTGATCTTTGAAGAGTCACAACATTGCCACCCCTGAAGCAATATTAATAAAATTTAAAAAGATGACGAAGATGATCTTATTGTTCAAAATGAAGTGTATTTGAGGTGTTTTCGATGAGTATTTATCGAGGTATGGCAAAAACTGTGTCAAAAAAGAATTCTGAATGACTTTTTCCTTAAAAGAGAGTCCTGTTCGAACTATAAACAGCCATAACAAGGCCAAATATCAACCGATTTAGATGAAATTTATGTTTCTGTTTATGGTTTTCATAACAGTTCAAATCTGCATTCAAAGAATTTCAATTTTTGACATTTTCAAATTTTTTAATTTTTTGACCAGTTTTCCATACTAACCCCTTGACAATATCACCAAAAATTGAAAAATTTTCGATTCCAGTTTTTTTGACTCAAATCGATTCTAGGACCCTAAACTAACATTCTGCTTTTTATTTGAGGTGTTTCTGATGGATATTTTTCGAGAAATAGCCAAAAATTTGCAAAAATCGTCTCAAAATTCTTCAAAAACAGTATTACAACAGTAGCTGATCTTTGAAGAGTCACAACATTGCCACCCCTGAAGCAATATTAATAAAATTTAAAAAGATGACGAAGATGATCTTATTGTTCAAAATGAAGTGTATTTGAGGTGTTTCTGATAAGTATTTCTCGAGATATGGCCAAAGAAATGAAAAAATGGGTCCAAAAACACTATGACAACTAAAGCATTACTTTGAAAACCCACAACTGTGTCATCTTTCATACTATTTTTATGAATGATATTTTTATGATGATAAATTAATAGTTGAGTTTCAATACTCAAATGTGATCTTATCAAATCAAATTGTGTCAATTGAATTAACGTTATCTGAATTGAAAAGTAGATTTAATCAATGTAACTGTGTGGTACGGGAAGAGGGCCTGACTCACGACAAACGACAGCTTGTAATTGTAAGTTCCACATTTGATCCATTAATTGAGTCTAATCTTGATGCTGGCGACGACACCCTAGGCATAGCTGCAACATGAGATCATCATGCGTCTGCTTGTAATGTGAGCTGTCTATCGATAAACGATAAGCCCGATATAAAGACACACTGATGCGATAAACAGCAATTCGAAACCTAGAATAATTCTTTAAATTATCCCATGTTGTGATTAGATTACTATGAGTCTGAGGAGAGCGATATGGTTGCCACTTAATATTATGCGATTATTAAGAGCATTTTATAGTTTTACTTTTATTTTAAGTGTTGGAAGACCTGGGGAGGTGGCTGTGCTGTGCTTATCAGTAAAAAAACTTTTCGTGTAAACATTTTCTGGCAGCCTCAAAACAATCTGCGACAGTGGCAAAAATGATGATACGAATGTGTTTCCCTATCATTCGATAGCAACACCAGACGAAAAAGTTAATAAATTGCAAATGGAATAGAAATTTTTTCGGGTGTGATAAACTGAAAGACACACGCAAAATTCACAAATATCTAATGCAAAGAAGCAGTTCAAGAAAAGCATCTGAACTGCTTGCCCAGGAGCAGGGATAGCAAAACTCGAGCCTGCAGGTAGTGCAAAGCTTAGTCGGAGCTCTCGAGCTGCTTAATGTGGGGAGACAGGTGGGCGCAAGCAGTGCAAATTAAGTTGTTCAGTTCTTGTGATTGAGAGCAACCTTGAGACTTGAATTAAACTTGTTTCTTATCAGCTAAGTGCATTGAAATGAACTTGTAAGTGGCTTGTAATGTTGGCCTGATATGCAAATTGGAAAATGACTAAAATTGAACTGGAAAAGGGGCAATATTTTGGCAGAGTGTGGCACGTGCCAACAGTTATACAACACAGTTTGAACTGCTTTCCTTTCTTTTTTTATTTTGCTGAGAGTGAAATGAAAAGAAAAGGGTAATTGGAGTCTACATAAAATATTAATAAAGTGTTAGTTAAGCAGGCGTGCTGCACATTTGTTTGCTGTGCACCAAAGCGTTGCAACAGATCGTGCGCAAAATTTGAAGGCAAAACAATAAATATAAAAGAAAAGAAGAGAAGAAACGAAACGAAAAATAAACAAGGTACATAAAAAGTAAAAACATTTTCGCAGATGCGACGCGTCGAGACGACTTTGGAAAAGCGTAAAAAGTCAAAGACAGCAAAAGTGAAAAAAGCGCTTAAATAAATAAAGCAGCGCTTAAACATGAACATAAAACAAATAACAGCAACAACCACAACAACTAAAAATTTGCTGAAAAGCTAAAGTGAAATTCAAGCAGAGACTGTGAATGCGCGAAGATGACGCTGCACCAAAAGAAGAAGAGGCAGGCCGAGAGGAGCTTTGACAGACAGAAAGCAATGGCAAGTGCAGACAGCAGAGTAGTAGGAGAGGAGAAAAGAGACTGAGAGGAGTACTGACAGGCCGTCTGAGAGCGGCTGTCCAAAGCAAAGCAATAGCTAATGGCGACAACATACCCTGGGTATAGGGTGGCCGTGAGGAGAGGAGAGGACAACACCGTTTGAACAATTGTAATACTCACAAGCAGACAGATAAACAGACAGGCACACCCACTTGCACTATCTCACTCCAACACACTAAACACTGAAAGCATAAGCTCTGCTCTGCTCTGCTCTGCGTAGCTTGCATTCGCCTTTCTTTTGCTCTCTTTTGCGCTTTGGTTTATTACTATGCGTTTTAATATAACTTTTACTAATTCCAAAAACTAAACGCTGCTGTTAATGTTGCTGTACCTTGATTGTTGGATGGAGTCGCTGTTGGCTGCGGTGGCTCTGCAGCCGTTGTTGTTTTTTCTTTCGATGGTTGTTCTTGTTGTTGTCGTTGCTGCTCAGCCTTGTCTTTATTTTCACCGTTAGTATCGGTCACTGCTATTGTTGCTGTCGTCGCAGCGGGCGCAATAACAGCAACAGGCTCTGCTTTGATTTCAATTGTAGTCGGCGTCGGCGTCGCCGTCACCTGCGCTGCCTGCTCAACATCCATTTCCTTTGACATAATTATTGCTGTTGTTAACACTTAAAAAATCAATACACGTTCTGTGGCGGACCTAATTGCATATAATAGCAATGCCAATTGTTAATTGCAACAGCTAAAGGAGACACCGCACACAAAAACACACACGCAACAGCAAAAACGCAAGCAACGAAACAGAGACAACCGAGCAACTCAAAGTGCAATGCGCAACTGAATTTGAAGTTAGCGCTTTGCATTTGACAGAGCCGCAGGCAGCGACGCACCGTCTCAGCACTGCCAGCGGCAGAGGCAGAGCTTTTGCTTTTGGCATTTAAAAGCCGAAAACGCAAAACTCGCATGCGAGCAATATTATAGCATAGCATTTGCAGGCGTCTTTGCAATTTTTGTTAATGTTAAATTTATCTTAAATTATGAAATGTAACTTTACTTATTAAGTGTAACAAAATATTACGTTTTTAACTAAAATAAATTAACATGCAACGGGTTAATAGTGTTTTTAATATGCGGGAGGCAATCGCATGCGATAGAATGGGATGACATTCCTTTCAAATTTCCATATACAGCACTGGCTGGCAGCTATAATAGTGAGCTGCATTTCAATTGATGGCGCATCAACTGAATTGTTCTATGCATAATAATTGCATTGCAAACTCCCTCCCTTCTCCACCCCCCTCCCATTCACAACAGCAACAACCACTAAGCTGGACTCACCCAATGAAAATAGCATGGTGAATTTATCGCTGATTTGCCTTTATCTGCTTATTCTTAAGCTGGTTGTACTTTTTATCCCCCTTTCGCTTTGTGTTTGTTTGGAATATAATTTTAATTATTTTTAATATATCACGGAGAACAGCCTGTGCTTAACTTGTTGAACAAACTACGTCGTTTGCAGGATTCTCAGCAAAAGTATCTGTATCTCGTTATTCATCCATATGGACATGCAGCGAAAATATCTGCAAAAGGCAGCGGCGTGACGCCGACGCCTCTGCACTGCCCCACACTGCAAAGCTTTTCTATAAAAGCTCACACTGTTTACTGTTCACACAAACACACACATACACAATGTAGCTTACATATACAGATAAGCAGGCTGTGTGAACCACTTGTTGGATATTAATCACACTTAAAAAACTATGTACATATATTAACAATTTCAAATGGAAATTAATACTTACTGCGTTTACTGGAAAGTGTAATCGAACGGAAAACTTTGCCACGTTCTATAAAACACGCGACTACCGAAAAAAAAGACCACAAGCACCGCGAACGAAACGCAAAACACAAACTGAAAGCGTCAAACGGACCACAATAAGAGCAGCCGCGGTTCAGACTGAAGAGTCATCGGCAGCAGCAGCCGCATTGTAAGTAAAAGCGGCATCATCGCGAGTCACGACGCGGCGGGCAAACAATTTTAGATCATAATGTAAACAAAACAACGTGTTGATGACCCCCGCTTATCAGACACAGACACTGTACACTAGTTCAAGGTTGCACTTTCCCTTAAACTTGTCACACTTGTCACTTATCTCCTTCTTCTTTCCGCTGTTATTGTTTACTCAATTGGAAAATGCGGCTGTATCAAATAACACAGCTGTTAAGCGATAGCTGTTGGCGGCGATATATCGTAAAAGTCGTGTGCATGCGTAGTTTGTTATCGATAGCAGTGCGATTTGACAAGCTCTAACATCTCTAACAAGAAATTGCAGTAACAACTTATTTTTGTAATTCGTGCTAAATAAATGCTACAATGCTCTCCAATTTGATAGTGACCAACCAGAAGGTTGTGCTCATAATAGGTGAGTCCAGCAAACTACATTTGCATTGGATTTGCAGTGGATAATACCCTTAACCCTTTGCCAGATCATTTGAATCGCGAGCGAATCGCGCTAAAGTTCATTGACAGTTTGTTGCGGGAGCAATGTGGCGGGGAGGAGATCAAAACTTTGCCAATTGGCACGCCATTCAAGCACGTGTCGGACATCAAAGCGTTGCTAAGTGACTGCCACAACATGAACAGCAATGCGGCCATGGATGAGGATGCCATCTACGCCGGCTGCAACCTCATTATGCCCACACTGGCGGATCTCTTATGGAATCACTCCGCGTCCACCATCTTTGATTTCCTGCATCAGCTGCGTCGTTGTGAGCATGTGCGTCGGGTCTTCCTCTGGGCATCCCCCAAGCTCCTCGCTCACGACGATGTCGACTACATTCTCGCCGGCTGCGAGTACATGGCCGAGTTGGTGCTCCGCCTGGAGACAGACACAACCCTGTCCCTGATATCCCGCAAACCTGGCGGCGGCGTCAGCAACAAACGCTATGCCTGCCAGGTGACCAAGACTGAGTTCAACGTGACGCCCCTATCAGAAAACACCGAGGCCAAAGCAGCGGCTGCCTCCAAGCAGGCGTCTCCAGAGGCGCCAATCAAGGCCGCCGATCCTGGTGGCACCTTCAAGATCGAGCTGGACGAGGACGAGATGGTGGCACGCAATGCCCTCACATTGCCTTACGAGCGGTATGCATATATCTTTAAATATAGCATTCTATAATGTAAACTCTTGCAATGTTTTCAGCGCCAGTGGAGAGACAGCAGAGGGCAACATTATATACACACCTGATGCGGATGATGATTTCGATGATGAGGATCCCGATGAGGATCTATTGATCTAGTAGAAAGTGGTGGCAGCAAACGGCAGTACAAATTCGCCTTGGCTTTAAATAATTTAACATAAACAAAATATTAAGAGAAAAGAAAACAGTATAAATAATAACAATAATAAGCATAACTGTAATTGGTATACACCGAAGAGCAAGAAGAAGAATCTGTGTTGAATTTCAAATTGAATCAAATTGTTGAAAACTTTTTATACATATACATACATACATATGGTAAGCTTATACACTAAAAAGAAGAAATGAATTATCTATTAGTTACCATTCATACGATCTTTTTTTTTTAAATTCTATAAAATATCTAATACTCTTGGAAAAACATACAATCACACACATACCTAGGGCTACATCTTTTTTTTATATAAAAATTTCAATTAGTTGAAAAAGTGCGCATATTGGAAAAAGTGTTGGTGAACGATTTGGAAGTTGAACAAGAATATACATACAAATATGCTATATATAGTTAGACAAAGAGCAAGTTCGGCTCAGCCGAATGAGGATTTTGTGCCCTAGCATGGCTAATTGACTTGAGGAGGTTGAGTGGCAAAAGGAATTAACTAGCTTCTCTATGTCAAATATTCATATATTCTATCTAAGAAAGACTAAAAAATGCGCTATTCTGTATATGGACATGTCTTGGAATTCTCTAACTAGAAATATACGATGCAATTTGCAATTTTAGAAGAATTGTAATTGAAAAATCAATCGAATAAATATAAATTTAATAATTAAAAACAAGAATTTCTTAGAGTCGTGACACGCTGACTACACGACCCATGTCCATCTCTAATTTCTACTCTCTTCATTATTCTCTCTCTCTGTGTTGAGCTTCTGCAAGGGCTTGAGCTTGGATAAAAGCTTACAAAGTCTAAGTTTAAAAGAGACGCACATCATCTCTCTCTTTCACACACACACACACTCATGCATACATATAGACAAACAGAGCTTGGAATATTTACAGGATAAATCGATAACCGATATATCGGATTTGAATCAATGGTAGCGTTTGCATGAAAAATGGCTATAACAACTAGAAACTATAGCACCTGAACCTGGTTGCAGTGCATCATCGTCATCATCATCGACGCTTGAGCAGCGCCTCGATGTCGCTTTTGGGATCAGCAGCCAACGAACTCCAACTCGTGTCCACGCATAGCGGCAGCTCTGGCAGCACTTGCTCCGCATTCACCACACAAGATTCCCGCAGCTGAAAGAATTTCCCAACCAGTTCATCGATCCTGTCGTGGAGTTGGTAGCCAACGTAATCCGCATGACTGACCGCCTCCTGACGCAACGCAAAAACATCCTGATCGTTGTGAAGATGCTGCTGCCACTCGACGGGCAGCTCAAAGTCCGGAGGCAATGAGACGCCAAGACCGCCATTCACGGTCCGAGCAGTTGCGGAGGTTTCCAGGGGCACACCCTGGTTGTAGGCTAGAGGCGACACTAGAAACTTTAGCTGAGCATATATGGAGGTGCGTCCTATGAGCTTGGCGGTCCAGATGCCCGGTGTGATAGGCTGCTTAATCAAAGTCTTGGAGTGATTGATCACGTCCTGCTGCGACTCCTCCACATGCAGCTCATTGAAGTCCTGCAGTCGCCCCAAGGGGTCTAGCCAGAGCAGCGTGAGATTGTAGGAATGGGCCACATCCTCGGGAGATCCAGCGATGCCCTGATACGTATAGCTGAGTAGCAACTCACTGTGCGGTCCCAGGAACTTGGCAAAGTTTCGAGCCACCTGCTCCTTCTGGTCGAAGTCCGTGGATACTTCAAAGTTTCGGAGACGTTTGCTGAAGCGCGCATTCCTCGCCAGCTTGCCATGCTGCACGGGACGCACCCGTGTCTCCAGTTGCAGCTGTTTAGAGTCGTTCTTGCGCTGCGCGTTGTAACGGACCAGGAACCCCTTGTACTGATCCCGATGGAAGTAGTGCGTCAGCTCCAGCAGCTGTTCCGCCTGCAGCTGCTTCTGCTGGGAGACGGAGAGACGCATCAAGCTATCGCCAATGGTGCGGGCCAAATCATCGCCAGCGCCATGCACATCCTCGTGATGATAAAGGGATTGCCAGTAGCCATGGAGATTGGCGTATTCGCTGGTGTAGGGCCCGTAGAGCCACTCCTCCAGCTGCAGCAGCACCGCCTGGTTGATGATGGGTTCGAATTTGCGGGCAAAGAAGAGGGACTTCTGCTCGGTGGCTTGAAGACGCGCCCAGTCCTCGGGCTTGAAGTCATTGGGACTGCAGCCACACCAATCCACGACGTGCTTATACTGACACTTGCAGCCCTGCTTTCGTTTCCAGTTGGTCACGTGCAGATTGTTGTCCACATAGCTGTGGCAGTGTTCCGTGTTACGCAGCACAGTGTGGAAGAACGATTCAGCCGGCAACAGTGTGTGCCGGAACAGCTTCAGAAGCTCCTGCAGCAGCAGGTTATCCTTGGCCGGATGCGTCACATAATGTACAAATGGTCGGGAGAGAGCTACCCAGTCACTGCCTCCGTCCACTTGGATACCAGCGGGCAACTTGCGATCTCCTATGCGCCACATATGCGTATCGCACTCCACGAACGTCTTGTCCAGACCCTGTTTTTGTATAAATCGCTGCGTCTCCCGCCCGTGTCCCTTGACAAAGTTGCGGCCACGATTGACACTTAGGAATCCCACGAGCTTATCCAGCGTTTTCACTGGGAAATCACTCTCGCTGAGATTTATTACGAAATCCCAGTGCCAACTGGACTGCAGCAGATCCTCCATGCACTGCAGCAGCATGGTGAGCAAGGAAGCGCCGCCCCAGATGGTCGAGAATCGTTTGCGTGCCAAGCGTATGTTTGGGAATTTCGATTCCAGTTTAAGGAGTTCGCGATAGAGATAGTCCTGACGCTGCAGAGAGCAGGGGAAATGTAAAGTTATGGAAACTTCAAATATGATCATTTAAACCGCGCAAAATAATATTAAAATAATGTCATCGATAACTCGCTACTAGGGGTCACTTATCGATAAGGCTATAGATAGTTACTAGTTTAGCAAATACACCAACCACTTACTTTTGAATTAAAATATAACAGAACAGAGCTAAGTAGTGTGAGGATAATAGATTAGCAGAGATACACACTGTTATCCAGAAAATATCGTAGAATAACCAGCAACTGGCATAGCAAGGACACACACCAACTGTTTGAAACTTGACTACGTTTCAATTAAACGTGAAGAATTGAATATTAGAGAGACCTCAATCTCAATTAGCACAATCGCCTTAATTATGAAAATCCGGCTTAGCAATTGCGATTAACATTCCCACCCTCCTCCCTCCACCGAAAGACACTCACCGCATCCACATGTATGTAGTAGACATGCTGAGGCGCATAGAGGGCGCGAAGTAGACGATGAACTTGCCGCAAGGCGCGTCCATTCAACGTGAGGAGGAATGCGATCCGAACCTGTTGCTGCTCCCCTGGCGCTGGACTGCTGGCCGCCAACTGAGGCGTAAATTCTACAGAGGATTACATATTTACCGAAATGTACTTTAATTCTTTAACTCATACTTACTGGCAATGCCCGTTTCGTAGACATTCATGGCAAAGAATCCTCCACAGATCTCCTTGGCATTCCCGAGGCATTTCATGTTGCAGCTGGAATCGGGCAACTTGGCCGAACTGGGTGGTGCATCGAAGCCACAGAAGCATTCTCGGGCGTACTGCACCCCCGCATAGGGGTAGCCTGACTGAAGGCACAGCTCAAGGCAGGCTTTGGGTGAGTTGGAGCTCTTGAAGCTGGTGAAATAACCGCCCAGCAGTCGGGAGTCCTTCTCGTCGCGATAGCAACCCAAGGATACGTTGGCGGTATGGTTGCCGGCGGGGCAGCTGCTGCGCAACTTGGTGGCATAGAAGCGACCAGCTTGGATGGCACATGCAATCTGTGCGATATGTTCACGGCAGTCTTTCGTCCTGGCACGCTGAAGTGCCGATATTGCTTCCTTGGCAAGGATATCACATTCGGGCTCGAAGCCCAGTTGCTTGGACGTTAGCCTAGTGGCCTTGGCGTTGGCTGGAGCTGGCGTCGGCTGTGAGTGGGTAACCTGCACCTGCACCTGCTCCTCCTGCTGGCCAACATCGCGCTGTGTCCTTAAGGCTCCCGCCAAATCAATATCCACGGATTTGTAGGCAAGGAATATTTGTATGGCAATTATGAATGATAATATGATGAAGAATGAACGATAGCGTCGCAGCCAGCGCACGGATAATGATGACGAAGTTGAGTGTGGTTGTGGTTGCTGTTGTTGTTGTTGCTCCATGTCCTTCAGCTGATCCAGCTCCAAGGATGCGCACGTTGTTTGTGCCTGTGATTCCGTCTGCAAATGCTGCTGTTTGTGTTTTTTTGTGTGCTATCGATGCGAGGCAGTGGCATGTCCAGCTATTAACCTAGTTTTGAGTGCCTTAAGCTTAAATGGCATGGAATTCTATTTACAACCGACTAAATTAACTGCATTTCACTCAAAACTCATTGCACTAATCTAACTGATATCTTATTACATATGTACATCGCGTGCTATCGATATATCGCACCAGTGTTGGCCCAATTAATTTGAATTGGAATTATTGGGGCCACACTGAATGTGCAGCAGTTACTAACAGCTGACGGTGCTGTTGGAGTGAGGTGCATCTTCAATTCAGGAATACCTTTAACTTTAAAGGCAACCAAAAACTATGCAAGCATTCAAAATGTTTGTATTTTCCTAGAAACTTTTTAATCTCAGTTTATTTTCTATTGTCATGCATATTGTGCAAGTGTTTACACAATTAATTTGCATTGTTGTGGATACACTGCTCAAAATGCCGCCGATATTAACAGCTGTGCGATATCGATAATATTAAATTGCGGTGCTTAAATGCTAGTAATTCCAAGTCAGAATTCGTAAATCAAAATGGTCGATCCGAATCGTAAGATAAATCGGCTGCCGGAAAAAGATGTTAATTTTTTAGAAGAATGTGAATCCGAATTTGCCTTACGCTTTACATCCGACGATGAAGAGTTTATGGCGCATTGCGCCAAACCAGTACCAGAGCCGCCATTAGTGGACAATTGGAACAATTTTGGTGGTGGCGGTGGTGGTGGTGGCGGAGGAGGCAGCGGTCAGTACAATAATCGCTTTAATGGCGGGCAACGGAGAGGCGGAGGCGGGGATCGTGGTTGGCAGCGGCGCGGTGGAGGCTATGTCGATCGCTACAGAGGTAAGCCAGAGTCAATTAAAATGTTTCGGATAAGGATAACTGTATGACTTGCAGATAATCGACGCGCCAGATATGATACAAATTCGCGAAGAGACCGCGGCCGACACAACGACCATCGTTCTGGCGACAGAAACTATGAGCATAGGCAGCCTAGTGGCCCGCCCATCAATGTTAGGCGGGACTATGGCAACTTTGTGCCTGCCTCCAAGGATTAGAAACCACAAATACACCAACACACACACACACACACATACAAAGTCACATACATATTAAATGTTTAATTAAGACAAAATGATTGGAGATGAATTGCAACTTAAAGGCTAAAGGATGATATATTCCTGTAACTCGTTAAGGATTAATTGTGCCCTAGACTGCCGACTCGGATATATCATCGGACTTATCCTGGGAAGCATTCGCTGCTGTGAACATGCCCACGCCCATCGCAGTGAAGAGATTAGAGACTGGTCCAGCTCCGCCAAGCTGCGCCTTGTAGCTGTCCACCATGTTCCTCAGCGTGTTCACATTGATGTTGATGGGCTCAAAGTCCTCGATGTCATCAAAATCATCATCGACTGCAGCCGCGGAGGAAGAGTTACTCCTGCCTTGGAAGGACTTGGCCAGCGTGGTCTGGGCCAATTCACGATCCATCTGATCCATGTACGCTTTGATGTTGCGATCCAGGCGAGAGTTCTCATCGCCGGATTCTGTGCCGTTGGAAAGCGCATCAAAGTTGCGCTGGAGGTCATCCTCGTCGGCGTAGTCACTCATCTCGGAGTTGGAGTCCCAGTTATCCTCCGGTATCACAAAATCCAGAAAGTTGCGGACATGGGTGCTATCCTGTTCTTCCGACTGGATCAGTGAGTTCCTCTGACACGCCTTGCGCATAGACGCATTCTTCTTGATCTTGCTGCCACTGGCAGTGGATACAGTGGCTGGAGGCGCCGGTTCATCGTCATCCGAGTCGAGTTGGGCCTCCGCCTCTGCCTGGGTCTCAATACCCTCAAAATTGGATTGCCTGTCAAGGAAATCCGACAGATGCTTCGTGAACTCTTCGGCATTGACATCGCCATTGGGATTATAGAGTTTCTGTGGCCCATAGCGTTGCTGCAACATGGCATCCAGTTCCTCGGCGCTGATATTCAGCCAATCATCCGCATCACTGGGCAGCAGATTGTTCTCCTCATCTCGGAGCTGCTCCTCAGTCGATGTCGTTTCCACGGAGTGCAGCAGCAGTTCCACGATTTCTGCACCCACCAGCGGGGCTGTGCGGAATCTCTGTTGATTCCCGGTGAAGTAATCCCTGGCCTTGGCCAGCAGACGCTTATACTCCACGCTGCCCTCAATGTTGTCCCGGAAGTAGCCCTTCGCCTGGAGGCTGCGTAGATAGGCACGCCAGGCGGGCGACTCCAACTCCTCCGCTTGCTTGGCCTGGGAGGCGAGAATCTCCAGGCCGCTGGCCAACTTCACGCCCAACAGCTGCTCCTTGTAGGCCTCCGGATTGACCACAACATCAGTCAGTTTCCAGCCCAACCGTCGCTCCGGCGTATACTGGCTGTGCATCAACATGGCGTACAGGCATCGGGTGAAGGCGACGTTGGTTCGAACACGCTGCGATTCCGGCGGGAAATAGCGCATAGTACGTAGAGCCTTGGTGTCCAGTGTGTCCCGTTCGCAGAAGGCACGCACTGCGGACGCCAGCAGTGACGGACGCTGCTTAAGCAACTGTGCCGCATTCTGTGGCAGCTGCACGATCTGGCGATGAATGGAGGCGTGCTGCTGGGCAGGCTGAAACTCCTTCAGGCGCAGCTCGATACAGTGCTGAATGTCGCGGGAGCAGCGATAGAGCGTGGGATTGAGCCGTATGCGATGCACAGCCGTGGCCATGGGGATGATCTTGCTTCCGCTTGTGTTGGTCGAGTTCTGGAGGAGCTGCAGTTCCCCATTGACGATGTAGACACGTTGTTCGCATGTCTCTGGACTGGCCCAGTCGGGCAACTGATCCGCTGCTTCGATTAGCAGAAACTCGCCATCGGCGTCGCAAACCTTGGCTATGCAATCCTCTCGAGCGCGGGTCAGCTCAGTCAGCAGATAGACAATAAACCATTCATCACCAATGTTATCGCCGTAGTGTGTGACACCGTGAAGATGAGGCGGGAGTGGACCTGAGCAGTGAACAGTTTAGAGGGAATTGCAGACATCTGTGAGTATTTTGAGCTTACCCTCTGCATGCTCCTCCCCATCCTTCTTGTGGTGGTCCTTTTGTTCCTCGTTGAGTAGACGCTCCTCGGCACTGCCTGTACGTGCCTGCAGCTGAAACTCATCCTTATGCCAAATGTAAGTGCGCTCCCTTACCTTTTGCTCCACTATGGACATGAGCTCCTGACGCAGTTGCTCCAACAGCTGCTGGAGCTGTTCCACATCCTGGTCAGTGTGGTCCGATAACTTGGGGAATATATAATACTCGACAAAGTCATCCTCGCGCACAAACTCCAAATTGACACCTGGCATTTTGCTCATCCTCCAATGTTTTCGTCTGTTTGTGTTCCTTTGTTGTCTCTTCTTTGTTTGTTCTCTTTGAAGGCTGTGACTCAGCCTGTATCCTTGCCGTCTCTCTCGCTCTCACAGTGACAACGGGCTGGTTCAAAAATAGCGCAAAAATAATGTATGGCGAAATAGTTTAAGAAATGTCACGCTTAATAACCGTTCGAACTATTTTTAAACAATTTCTCATTTATTATTTGACAAAACTAACAAATCGTTTTAATCGGAGGGGGAGGCTGCAGCTGTTGCTGCTGTCTCTAATGTTGTTATCGATATGTGTGCAGCATGCGCTCATGCGGTATCGATAGCAATTGTTACTGACGATAACAAACGATTAATCAATATTTCAAATATGCATTTCTAACGTTGATTTCGTCATGTCTTCATTTTCAGATAATACTTCTACAATATAAAAGGTAAGTAAGAGACCAATTTTATTGCATTGAATGATTCCGATTATACATATAGACATAATTAATATGAAGCTTAAGTGATATGGATAAGTGTGTATAAATGTGTGTGTAAATGCTTGTTGAGCTTCTTAAAATGTTCCGAAGTCGACTGTCCGTCCGTCTTTCCTTTAATAGAAATATTCATATTTCTGTGCCTGTTGCAGCATCACCTCCATCGATTTCTTGCCCTGTAGTACCCCATTGCGTTCCATGTAGTTCCATATGGATGCCATGAACAGGCAGAACAATATGACCCCGAATACTATGAACTTGAGCAGCAAGTAGATTGTCCTCAATCCCACAGGTGGCGCGAATTCGATGAGCAGCACCAGAAGCACGAAGAGCACAGTAGCTGCACTGTAGTACAGCAATCGATCCGTGTTGAGTTGCAACAGGGAGGCATCGCACAAGGACAGAGCCTCGTTGAGTGCCGCTGTGCGGGCAGCTGGCAAGGAAACAGTGTGACAACTGTGATTCTCCTCGGATACGGTAATTGAGGCGGGAGCCGGATGTGTCTCGAGGGAGGTGGCATCTCCGCCGGCACCCTGATCTATAATTGGCAGTGGAAACACCTCGTCGACAACCTTGCATTCAATTTGCTCCGGAGCAACTGTTGCTGTGGTGCCAGAATGTCCTTCGGGTAGGCGGGAGAGCTTAACTTTGGCCAGGACAGCTTCGTGATCGGAGTAGCTGAACTTTTGCCCAGGCACGCGTTCTGGAAATGGTAGTGTGTATTCGGCAATCTCCGCATGGATGTGATCGGCGCTCCTTACGAAGATATGATCGATGCGGATACCCATGGGATTCTTTGCCAGGAGACGGGCCGGCGTATACGAGTTTCTTTCACACTCGTTGGTGCGGAATGTGTCGGATGCGCAGCTGTCTCTCATCTTGGATGTATACAGCAGCACCTTGTACGTGATGTCTTGCGGTTGGGTGTTCAAGTCACCAGCCAGGATCTGGACCACTGAAGTGCCTCGAGTCGCCTCAATGAACTGGGCTGTATCGAAGGCCTGGATGACCCGATGGGTTTTGTACTCATCATTGTCGTTATCGTACTCGGCGTGCAGATGGGCGTTGTACAGATGCACCATCTGATCCTGAACGAGGATGCGACAGAGACCCACTCCCTTACCGCCAAACCAGTCCGCGTGTTGGACACGATGGAAGTAGCCATTGACAGACCAGGCATGGAAGAGCGTACCCAGTATAGGATACTTGGACAAAACCAACAGCCCAGCACCCATGACGCCACTGTGGAAGTAATGGGAGTAGGGGAGGGCGCTGGACGTGCCTTGCTGCAGCTTCTCGCTATCCTGCTGGGACCATACCTCCTGCAGCGACACGATGTCGTATTGCCCGCTGCTCAATTCCTTGCAAATGGCCTCGATACGTGGCGCACGATCGCTGGAGACAAACGGAATACCCCTAAAAGGCAACAAGGAGAATTAGTTACACACGCAAACACAAGTACATACATATACACAAATAGTGACCCCTGTGTGTGTGTGTGTGTACACACATATAGGCGCGTGACCAAATTGGCGGAAATTATATTACCATATATTCAACGTTAGAATTTTTAGCTCCAGCAACAGCATTGTGTGTTATTGTATCGTAATCGTTGTGTTTCTGGCTGCCACATTTGCTATTAATGGCGGCGTACAATGTACGCGAGCAGCGCGTCGATAAGATTACAGTTTATGGACAATTGCAATACAACCATAACACAGCCCATAAAGCAAACGCAATAGTCTGCTCCCAAGTGTGAAGTTGGCTGTGCGTAACATTGAGGTGCGTGAAGTTGGGTGCAGACAGCTGGGGTCTAAACTGAACAAGTTAATATTTTAAAACTATGCGGAATTTTGTTTGAAAGTTGACAGTATTCGGAAATGAAACTTAAAAACATATGATATTTAATTTATTAAAGGATTAAGAAAGAAAAACTAGCATTGCTAATTGTTGCCCCACTTGAAGTTGGCCGCATGCACTTAATCAGCAACGTTAAGTTGGTTGCGCCAGGGAAACGTAAACATCGCGAGGAGCACATGAAGCAAGTGTGAACTGTTTAAAAATATAATTGTAAATTAAATTAGACAATGGCACGCACCGAAGCGGAAACGAAAAAACAGAAACGCAAGGCCAAGAAACGCAAGTGCGACTCACCCTCGCCAGACAGCGATGAAGGAGTGGCCAACAAAAGCTTAATTGTTGAGGCAACGGAGGAGCAAACGACGCGAAAGGGTAAAATGAGATAAATAATGAAAAAAGGCATAAGTTTATAAAATACCAATTATAAAATACTATATGCAGCTGGCAAGCGCAAGCAGCAAACTGATATATCCGAAGTCAAGGAGAAACGTAGCAAACAGCGAAGTGACAACAACGATGCGACTGAGGCTGATCTTGACGGTGAGCAGGAGGACGAGGCACCCACAGCTGAGCAGCTGCAAGAGGCTGCCAAGCCGGAGAATCAAAACGCCATTGTGACAGTGCGACAGAAAAAGAAACAGAAACATTTGCAGCGCCTGGAGGCCCAGAAGGATCAGAATGCCGACAAGGAAGTCAAACGCAATGAGGAATATCTGAGGAAATGGCGGGACAATAGACAAGATTGGAAGTTTGAGAAACTGCGACAGATTTCCATACAACAAACTGCCTTCGATGAGCTGAAGGTCTCGGCAGATCTCTGGCCCATTGCCCTCGAATACCTTTCGAGCTCCAAGGGTGCCGCCAAGACGATTCTTACCAAACTGGCCGAGAATGCCATCCAAGAGCTGGACAAACAGTGCGAGCAGCTTGACGACGAGGAGGCACGTCGTTCCATAGTGGAATCAACACGTTATCAGCGAGCCCGCAATCTGCTCCAGAGCTTCGACTGAGCTCCCTTCCCCATGCATACATATATATAGAGTTATTTGTTAGTTAAAGAAAAGAATTATATATTTACAAGTCAACATAAGCAAGGAGTTTGTCCAGATAGTCTATCCGCTGACGGAGCAGCTGCTGTTGTTCCTCGGGATGCTCCTCGATCTTCTCCAGCATAAAGTGCTGCATGAAGAGACGGATGCTCTGCTTGAACTGCTGCAGCTTGGAGTTCTTGGCGATGCGTTCGAAGGCCTGATAGACTTGAGTCTCCTCGCTGGACAACAACAGGCGCAGCATGATCTCCCGCATCAGGTAGAAGCTGAGCTTGTGAAGCTGCATGAAGTCAACCACCTTGAGCACGGACAGCTGCAGGCCCGCTGAGAGGATGAGCTGCTGCAGGAAGCTGGCCAGATTCCGGATCTGTGCCTTGGACAGTGACTCGATGTCGTTGATGCGATCCCAGCTGGCGAACTGGAAGGCCAACTGGAACTTGCGATTGTACTGGCAGAACTTGAGGGCCAGGTGGGCATAGTATGGATTGGCACGTCGCTCATTAATGGCACAATGGATGATCACATAGGCCACCGTGCGCTGATCCTTGAGAGACAAATGCAGTATCTTTTCAAAGGCATCCACATAGTCCTCGGCGCTCATAATGATGCAGAAGATATTCTTTCGCTCCGCCGTGTTCATGTGCTGCTTCTTGGCCAGCTCTAGTAACTGATCCGAATACCGCTGTGATCCTGGCTGCCTACGCTCCTGTTGCTCCTCATCCGCAGCCTGTGCGCTGCCCATCTCAGCCAGATTGCCAGCCCAGGCCGAGCCAACAATCCACCACTTGCCCAGCTTGTCCGCCCGCAGCAGATCCTCCAGCGTAATGTTCAACGTGACCACATAGCGATCGTTTCTCAGCATTCCCTTAAGACGCTTCCTCAGATTCTCTGCCAGCTCGGGATCGTACTGGGGCAACTTGCTCATGTTGTTATTCTTCACCGCATTGAGAATGTCCACCATGAAACGCAGGCGAGGATTCTCCTTCAGTTCGAGTGGTGCAGCTGCTATCTGGGTTTGCACGTTCTGCATCATGTTCTTAAACGCCAAAGGATCATCCTTGCGGAGTCGGAAACCAATGGTCTGAAAGATCAGCAGCAGACACTCCACAGACTTCTCGCATAGGCTGCCCGCCAGCCGAGCTATCAGCTCCAGGAGCAGACGCTGTTCGTAGATCTTGAACATGTACATGTAGCATAGCACCAGAATGAGATTGTTCAAGCTCTTGTCCTCCACCTCGATGTTGTCCATCTCCTTGACAAAGCCATCGAATTGCTCGGCGAAGATCTGTAGAAAGTGTGCACCAATCTCGCTACCAATGTGGGCATGTAGATAGGCCAGGAGCACCATGTGCTCTTGGACCATGCGCTCGTTGACACGTGTCCTGCCGAGAAGTGCCTCCTGTAGCAGCTTGGTTAGCGTCTCGTTCATGTTGTAGCGGGAGTTGCCCATGTAGAGCGTCTCGATGTCCTTGCCAATCTTGTGGAGATTCGCCTCGGACAAACGATTGAGAAGACCCTTGCACTGCTTCTGGAGGCTAGCCAACTTCTCTGCCTGCTTGGCACTGGAGCTTTCGCTGGCGGCCAGCAGCGCACGCTGATGGGGCGGAATATACTTTTGGCCAGTTTGCTTGGCCTCAGATGCCGCCTCGTCGACCACAATGTTTCCCTCGGCATCTCGACGTCGACCATAGATATCCTCCTTGACTGAAAGAGTATTTGGAGGGAGGAAAATATTAAAAGAAAATCCATGAAGGAGTGGGGTTAGTCGAGCTTACATTTGGTTGGTAAATCCTGTTGCTCCGTTTCACTAGAGGATTCATCTTCTTTCTCTGCTGCTTCACTTGCCTCATCCTCCATGTCACTTAGCTCATCATCCTCTTCGTCTGCGCCAGCATCACTTTGGGGCTCGTCTCCCTCGTCCATCATCTCATCTTCGTCCGCTTCACTCCACATGCCCGCCTCCTCCTTCTCGCGTTGCTCCTTTAACTCCTTCTTCCGCTGCTGTTTCTCCTCCCACTTGCGCTTCTCCTCGTCGTCGTCCAGCACAAAGTCGAGCAGATAGTCCAGGCCATCGTTGAACATCTTGCGTACCATGCGATTCTTGTCTTTTGTCTTGTTAAGCTTCAGCTTCTTCTCCAGCTTAGCAATCTCCTTGTCCTCCTCTTCGTTCTCAATCTTCAGTTGCTTCATGCGCTGTTTGCGAGATTTGGTGAGCAGCTCCTTCTGCTGGCGGAGCTCTTTCTTTCGCACCTCGGCCTCATCCAGACGCACAATGCCACCATGTTTCCTCGGCTTTGTGCCAATCGGCTCGAATGTTTCAACCTTTAACTTAGGTGGTAGCATCGCATCAATCTCCGCATCACTGAAGTCGGAATCTATGGACTCGTCATCATCGTCAGCCACTTCGCCCGCCAGCAGTTCTTCCCTGGGTATGTCCTCGGGATTCAATTGCAGCTTCTTTGGCTGCTGCTTCCTTTTCTTCTTGTTTGGCTTGGATGCAGCTGAAGCCGCTGCTTGAGCAACTGCCTCCGCCACGCGCTGTGCACCATTTGTTTTCGCCGCATGATAGATTCGTTTGTTGTTTTTCTTCGTCTCGAGCTTTAGTTTTCTCTGCTCCTTGCGGCTGAGTGGCTTCTTTGGTGCCGCAGTCGACTTCTTTTTTAATTTGACCATGTCTTTATTTAATAATTCTTATAAATTCATACGGTTAACAATATAAACAAAATGAAAGCAGCTTGAAGTATTTGTTGTTGCCGCAACAGCTGAACTCAACACGTGCCTGGATATTTTAGTGCATTTGAATACTTCCCAGCTGACCGCGTAACAGTGTTGCCACATTCAAAAAAAAAAACTCCACGCATGTCGTGGTATTTTTTTAGTACGTTTCTACGTGAGATTCGTGAAAACATCTGTTAAATTAAAAGCAGAAATTAATTGGGAATTCAGTTTGTCAAATTTTCTGCGGATTTTGACAAATTTCTAACATGTCATCGCGCTGGTATCCCATCTATCAGCGGGGCAATCCCCAGCTCCGCGTATTTCTACCCAATTTCTGGATGAAATTGGTGCGACCTGCTGAGGAGCAGCCGGCAAATGTTGTCACCTTCGCGGTTTCCACGCAAATGACCAAACACGATGTGAAAAACTATTTGGAAAAGATATACAAGTTGCCAGTGATAGATGTAAGGACACGTATTGCTCTGGGCGAGACAAAACGTGACCAGACATATGGCTATATCACCAAGAAAGATGATGTCAAGTACGCTTATGTAACAATGGTAAGCGGAGGCAACAGACTCCAGTAAACAGAGATGTTTACCCGGAATATACTATTTGCAGCCCAAGACGGAAGCGTTCAAGTTCCCGGAGCTGTTTGTGGACAAGGCGGAAAAGCAGGAGAAGGAGGAAAAGTCGTTGGATGAATCAAAGGCGGGATTCCGCAAATTCTTGGATCGCAACAAGAAGAGGCCTGGCACGCCGGGCTGGTATTCCATCTAAGACTCCAACTCGTATATAGCTTAAGCTGTTCTTCAAAGGATTAATAACATTTATTTTGTTTCTTTAAACCACAAATATCTCAGCTTAGTTCCTTAATGTTCGTTGCCATTGATGCCTTAGCGGGAGCTCGGCTCCTACTTCTTGGCATTCTTGACAGCTGCAGCCACCCAAGCGCGTATCTTGTCCTCGTCTTGTAGTCCCACCATACGCTGCACCTCCTTGCCATTCTCCATGATCATCAGTACGGGAACGGCGGCCACATCGTAATCGAGCGCCAACTCGCTGTGCTCATCGATGTCGACTTTGGCCAGTTTTATTAACCCCGCCTGCTCACCCACGACATTCTCAATGCGTGGGGTCAGCATCTTGCAGGGATTGCACCATCTATATAGTATATTTCATGAGATCATCTGAGATTGCATATTCGTTACACATACTTACGTTGCAAAGAAGTCAACAATGACGGGTCCCTGACTGTTCTTAACCTTTTTATCGAACTCCTCCGGGCTCTGCACCTTAAAGATTTCCATGCGCTGGGTGGTCACGGAGAAGGCACGTTGCCCATGGCGTGTCTGGCGAGCGACATTTCCCACAAGATTCACCAATTGTCTCTGCATCATGTATGTATGTACTTTTGTTCGCTAGAAAATGAATTACGAGAGTATCTGCAGTTACAGCTGTCGTGACAGTGTTGCCCTACTACGTGCCGCGCGTGTTTGTAGTTTGGCGATATATCGTTAATGTTAACAGCTGACGGCAATGTTAAGCCGCTGTTACAGCTGTGTTATTTGTTTTTGGCAGTGCAAGTGAACAGTGTTGCCCCACGGCAATGTGTCGATACCTGGCAAATTAAAATAAAATCTCAATTGGTTATGTGGTTTAAACAAAATTGAAAACAGTGAATTAATTGCGAGCACAGCAAAGAAATGATCGTTTGACAAGTGCAAAATCAACACCTTAATGAAGTATATAGTGTAGCTGTTTAAATGTTATTGAAAAACAAAAAAAAAAACATCGTCAATAGGAAAATACTGAGACACACGCTCACACACAACAGTAAATTCCAAATTCACACATATAGGCGCTGACGCACGCATACTACTACAACTTCTGTTCGCCTAAAAACGTATAAATTTCAATATAAGAATTTCAATTAATCTGATTGCCGACACATAAAACTTCAAATTATAACTACGAAAACTACGCACTATATTCTACGCAAACTACATGAAATAATTTTAATTCAATTGCAATACATAACTGCGCAAATGGAAGCAGCTGACGACGATAAGTAGACAGAGAAAGAGAGTGTGAGAGAGATAGAGATAGTGAGAAGGACGACATTAAAGGCGACAAAATGGATGATTTGTCGCAGGGAGACATATGCAGGGTGTGCCGCTGCGAGGCGCTGCCCGATCGCCCGCTCTTCTATCCCTGCATCTGCACGGGCAGCATTAAGTACATCCATCAGGATTGCCTGATGCAGTGGATGCGTTACTCGCACAAGGAGTACTGTGAGCTGTGTGGCCACCGCTTCAGTTTCCAGCCCATCTATGCCCCGGATATGCCGCGTGTCCTGCCCATCCGTGATGTACTCATGGGTCTGATGTCCGCCGTGCTGGAGGGGGCACGTTGTTGGCTCCACTACTCGCTGGTGGGCATGGCCTGGTTTGGAGTGGTACCACTGTCGGCGTATCGCACCTACCGGTATCTGTTCCGCGCCAGCTCTGTTGATATGATTCTCTCGCTGCCGTTTGACATCTTCTCCACGGAGAATCTGGCGGGGGATGCGTTCCGCGGCTGCTTTGTGGTCGCCTGCACTCTACTGTCGTTCATTGGCCTGGTCTGGCTACGGGAGCAGATCCTACATGGTGGCGGACCCGATTGGCTGGAGCGTGAGGAAGCTCCACCAGCTGCTGCAGCAGCAGCTCCGGCTGCTCCAGCTGCACCTCCTCCAGCTGCAGCGAATGCGGCGCCAGTGGCTGAAGGTGATGCTCCGGCAGAGAATCTCCCACAGGATGACAACAATAATGGCGAGGCACCCCCGGTACCGGAGCAGCAGCCAGCGAATAATCCGGAACCCGCCGTAGCCAATGCGGACAACGATGAACAGAACTGGAATCCCATGGAATGGGACCGTGCCGCCGATGAGCTGACATGGGAGCGACTGCTCGGACTGGACGGTTCACTGGTCTTTCTGGAGCACGTCTTTTGGATCATCTCGCTCAACACCATGTTCATCTTTACGTTTGCCTTCTGCCCCTACTGCGTGGGCAACTTCATATTGAGCTCCATGGATCTGCTTCAACCGGAGAAGCCACTGCTCCACTTCCACGGCCTGATCACCACTCTCTTTGGCTACTGCTGCATCGGTCTCACCCTCGTGGTTCTTCACTTTTTCGCACGCGTCTTTCGCCTGCGAAGGATCTGTTGGTTCATTGGACTCTGCTACATCGTGGTGAAGGTGTCGCTGCTGTCGGTGGTGGAGATCGGGGTGTTGCCCCTCATCTGTGGCTGGTGGCTGGACATTTGTTCTCTGCCTCTGTTGGATGCCAGTCTCAAGGATCGCAAGGCCAGCTTTAGAGCAGCTCCAGGGACATCTCTATTTGTTCACTGGATGTTTGGAATGGTCTACGTCTACTACTTTGCTGGATTCATCTCGTTGCTGCGGGAGGTGTTGCGTCCCGGCGTCTTGTGGATCTTCCGGAATGTCAACGATCCGGATTTCAGTCCCATACAGGAGATGATCCATATGCCCATCATAAGGCATGTGCGCCGTTTAGTGGCCTCTGCCATGATCTTCGGGTTCGCCGTATTTCTCATGCTTTGGTTACCCATACGCATCCTGCAGGTGGCCTGGCCCAACTTCCTGCCCTACACGTTGAGTGGGGATTCGGAGGTCAATGATCTGAGCCTGCAGCTACTGCTACTGCAGGTGAGTTAAATCCCAGTTAATGTCTAGAGGATGATGGTACTGATGAATAAATCTGCGACAGATTGTGCTGCCAGGATTCTTCGAGCAGACCCAGACTAGGATTTGGCTGAAGGGTTTACTGCGTATATGGTGTGTCGCGGTAGCCTGGATGCTTGGCATCCGTAGCTACCTCTTGCCCGCACCAGAACCTGCTGCACCAGGAGAAGATGCAGCGGCTGAAGCAGCTGCCCAGCCAGCAGCAGAGGGAGTGGATGGAGCCGCAGCTGCACCTGCGCCGGCACCCGCACCTCCTCCGGTGGAACCAGCACCGCCACGAAATTTGGCCGCCGCCCATCAGGCCTTAATGCAACGAGATGTGCCTGTAGGTTTCCAACCTTACGAGCGTCCCTCGTTCTTTGTGCTCCGACTGTGTGCACTTCTCTCCCTTATGTGCGTGTCCATTGTGTGTGCCGCGATGCTAATGCTCACCGTGCCCGTCTACATTGGCCGTCGCCTGATGATGCTGTGGTCCGGTCAACCCGGTGACAAGGCGGACATGCTCCTCAAGCCCGGAGACCTACAACTTACGGATGCTGAAGCTGCGCGTAAGAACGAGAGATTATTGCGTCCCCACGAACTCTACACGGCTGAAATTGGAGGCTACCTATGCTGGATTGTGTCCCGAGGCATCGCAGTGGTGGTGACCCTGTTGCCGCAAGGGCGGACCGCCATTGTCAACAAACTGAAGCACTGGGTCCGCGTTGCCCTGCAGTATGCGTTGCCGGTGCTGACGCTGTTGGCGATCTTTGTGCTGGTGCCGCTGCTGTTTGGATTGCTGTTGGAGCTGGTGATGGTCATACCGTTGCGTGTGCCATTGGCCAGCACACCGATACACTTTCTGTGGCAGGATTGGGCACTGGGTGTGCTCTACACGAAGATAGCCATTGCTCTGAACCTCATGGGGCCCGACTGGCATATGAAGCGGGCACTGGAGCGTGCCTATGCCGATGGTCTGCGGGATTTCGATTTGAAGTTTGTGATGAATGACCTGGCGGTGCCGGTGGTCACCACATTCGGATTGGCTCTGGCCATACCTTATGTCATCGGACATTCCATTTACCCCATGTTTGTCGATGATCTCGGCAGTCAGTTCTTCGTCTCGAGGATTGTGTATCCCGTGAGCTGTTTCCTGGTGTTGAGCGTGGTCGTTGTCATGTTCCAGATTGAGCAACTGAAGAAACTGTACTTGTCCATCAAGGTGGACAAGTATCTGGTGGGTCAGCGACTGGTCAACTATGAGCATCGCAAGAAACAGCAGCAGGCGCAGCAGGCAGCAGCTGCCCAGGAGCTCAAGGCACGTCAAGATGCAGCCGATGCGCAGCAACAGCAGGAACCACAACCAGCCGGTGATGCAGGAGAGATAGGAGGAGGAGGAGGAGGAGGAGCAGAAGACATACAGCTGATAGGTGATCCTTTAATCGATCTTGCCGAGCAGGCGGCTCTGCATGCGCGACGGCGAAGAGCCATGGTGCGGCGGCCACTGATCGTTGATGCCAACGAGGAGCTGCTCTAGGGTTACGTATACCTGATGTGCGTCTTTCTCATAGAAACGCTGCTCTTCTTCTATCTATTTTTGACACAGATACAGCAGCGGCAGCAGCAGTAGTCGCAAATGCCAACACCAGGTGGCGCCACTGCAACCATCTAAATGTTAAGGGAAAAGGAAAGAATTAAGGAAAATTTCTAGAAAGCAAAATTTTATCTAGTTACGTTTTTGGATACGTTAGCCACAATTGTTTTTTGTTAACACTTATTTTCCACTGAAAATACATAAATATATATTATAACTACTTTAATGATAATCTGTATGATATTTTAAGATCGCCAATTTGATATATACATTGAATTACAAAGAATTATCTATATATATATATATATCTACTGAATAATTAGCCAATAATTCATGCAATCGATGAATCGCACTTTCGATTGATTTGTATAAAGATAAATGACACACACACACACAAGCACATTACATTACACACATATGAAGACAACTGATATACACCTTGAGTTAAAGAGGCAGAGAAAGAGAACTTCGCACAGCGTATGCTAAATTCCCCTCCCCTCCCTAATATCTTTGACGATACTTGTGGTAAATGTGGTGAAAACTTTCGTGTAGCTTTACGAACTTGTAAAAAAAAAACAAAACAAAACATAAAAATTATATATGTATACATTTAATTATACTAAATTGACATAATATTAATAAATAAATCAACTTAAATTTAGCAACGGAAAAGGAATTGTCTTTATTTAAAAAACTCAAACTTAAAGCACTTGTTGTGTTCCAAGTACTGAAAGTACAATGGCATATTGTCTTTATGTATTTAATAAGGTGAATTAGAAGACATTATTTAAAAACAGTAAGCACCTATAATTTCTATAAAACGTGTTTAATATAATATATTCCTTTAAGTTTGGTTATTATGTTTTAATTTTTTCACCCTTTTAAACTTCACCCCCCTGAAACTTCAAAATGCCGTATCTTTGTCAAAAATCATCCGATTTTCAAAATTGGTCCACCAAAATAATGGTGTTGAAATTTCTGATCGATTGGTACCAAAATCTCATATTCGAAAATTTCACCCCACAGAAGTTGATTTTTCAGTCGGAAATTTCAGCTTGTGGACTTCTCTAAACTTCAAAATGCCATATCTGTGTCAAAAATCATCCGAATTTCAAAATTGACCCACCAAAATAATGGTGTTGAAATTTCTGATCGATTGGTACCAAAATCTCATATTCGAAAATTTCATCCCAGAGAAGTTGATTTTTCAGTCGGAAATTCCAGCTTATAGACTTCTCTAAACTTCAAAATGCCATTACTTGGTCAAAAATCATCCAAATTTCAAAATTGATCCACCAAAATAATGGTGTTGAAATTTCTGATCGATTGGTACCAAAATCTCATATTCGAAAATTTCACCCCACAGAAGTTGATTTTTCAGTCGGAAATTCTGGCCTGTGGACTTCACTAAACTTCAAAATGCCATATCTCTTTCAAAAATCATCCGATTTTCAAAATTGACCCACCAAAATAAAGGTGTTGAAATTTCTGATCGATTGGTACCAAAATCTCATATTCGAAAATTTCACCCCACAGAAGTTGATTTTTCAGTCTTAAATTCTGGCCTGTGGACTTCACTAAACTTCAAAATGCCATATCTTTTTCAAAAATCATCCGAATTTCAAAATTGACCCACCAAAATGGTGTTGAAATTTCTGATCGATTGGTACTAAAATCTCGTATTCGAAAATTTCATCCCAGAGAAGTTGATTTTTCAGTCGGAAATTCCAGCTTATAGACTTCTCTAAACTTCAAAATGCCATATCTCTTTCAAAAATCATCCGAATTTCAAAATTGACCCACCAAAATAATGGTGTTGAAATTTCTGATCGATTGGTACCAAAATCTCATATTCGAAAATTTCACCCCAGAGAAGTTGATTTTTCAGTCGGAAATTCCAGCTTATAGACTTCTCTAAACTTCAAAATGCCATATCTCTTTCAAAAATCATCCGAATTTCAAAATTGACCCACCAAAATAATGGTGTTGAAATTTCTGATCGATTGGTACCAAAACCTCATATTCGAAAATTTCACCCCACAGAAGTTGATTTATCAGTCTGAAATTCTGGCTTGTGGACTTCTCTAAACTTCAAAATGTCATATATATTTCAAAAATCATCCGAATTTCAAAATTGACCCACCAAAATAATGGTGTTGAAATTTCTGATCGATTGGTACCAAAATCTCGTATTCGAAAATTTCACCCCACAGAAGTTGATTTTTCAGTCGGAAATTCTGGCTTGTGGACTTCTCTAAACTTCAAAATGCCCTAACTTGGCCAAAAATCATCCGAATTTCAAAATTGACCCACCAAAATAATGGTGTTGAAATTTCTGATCGATTGGTACCAAAATCTCGTATTCGAAAATTTCACCCCACAGAAGTTGATTTTTCAGTCGGAAATTCTGGCTTGTGGACTTCTCTAAACTTCAAAATGCCATATCTTTTTCAAAAATCATCCGAATTTCAAAATTGACCCACCAAAATAATGGTGTTGAAATTTCTGATCGATTGGTACCAAAATCTCATATTCGAAAATTTCACCCCACAGAAGTTGATTTTTCAGTAGGAAATTTCAGCTTGTGGACTTCTCTAAACTTCAAAATGCCATATATATTTCAAAAATCATCCGAATTTCAAAATTGACCCACCAAAATAATGGTGTTGAAATTTCTGATCGATTGGTACCAAAATCTCGTATTCGAAAATTTCACCCCACAGAAGTTGATTTTTCAGTCGGAAATTCTGGCTTGTGGACTTCTCTAAACTTCAAAATGCCATATCTTTTTCAAAAATCATCCGAATTTCAAAATTGACCCACCAAAATAATGGTGTTGAAATTTCTGATCGATTGGTACCAAAATCTCGTATTCGAAAATTTCACCCCACAGAAGTTGATTTTTCAGTCGGAAATTCTGGCTTGTGGACTTCTCTAAACTTCAAAATGCCATATCTGTGTCAAAAATCATCCGAATTTAAAAATTGACCCACCAAAATAATGGTGTTGAAATTTCTGATCGATTGGTACCAAAATCTCATATTCGAAAATTTCACCCCAGAGAAGTTGATTTTTCAGTCGGAAATTTCAGCTTGTGGACTTCTCTAAACTTCAAAATGCCATATATATTTCAAAAATCATCCGAATTTCAAAATTGACCCACCAAAATAATGGTGTTGAAATTTCTGATCGATTGGTACCAAAATCTCGTATTCGAAAATTTCACCCCACAGAAGTTGATTTTTCAGTCGGAAATTCTGGCTTGTGGACTTCTCTAAACTTCAAAATGCCATATCTGTGTCAAAAATCATCCGAATTTAAAAATTGACCCACCAAAATAATGGTGTTGAAATTTCTGATCGATTGGTACCAAAATCTCATATTCGAAAATTTCACCCCAGAGAAGTTGATTTTTCAGTCGGAAATTCTGGCTTGTGGACTTCTCTAAACTTCAAAATGCCATATCTTTTTCAAAAATCATCCGAATTTCAAAATTGACCCACCAAAATAATGGTGTTGAAATTTCTGATCGATTGGTACCAAAATCTCGTATTCGAAAATTTCACCCCACAGAAGTTGATTTTTCAGTCGGAAATTCTGGCTTGTGGACTTCTCTAAACTTCAAAATGCCCTAACTTGGCCAAAAATCATCCGAATTTCAAAATTGACCCACCAAAATAATGGTGTTGAAATTTCTGATCGATTGGTACCAAAATCTCATTTTCGAAAATTTCACCCCACAGAAGTTGATTTTTCAGTAGGAAATTTCAGCTTGTGGACTTCTCTAAACTTCAAAATGCCATATCTGTGTCAAAAATCATCCGAATTTAAAAATTGACCCACCAAAATAATGGTGTTGAAATTTCTGATCGATTGGTACCAAAATCTCATATTCGAAAATTTCACCCCAGAGAAGTTGATTTTTCAGTCGGAAATTTCAGCTTGTGGACTTCTCTAAACTTCAAAATGCCATATATATTTCAAAAATCATCCGAATTTCAAAATTGACCCACCAAAATAATGGTGTTGAAATTTCTGATCGATTGGTACCAAAATCTCATATTCGAAAATTTCACCCCACAGAAGTTGATTTTTCAGTCGGAAATTCTGGCTTGTGGACTTCTCTAAACTTCAAAATGCACCACCGAAGATTAATTTTCAGTCGTAAATTACAGTTTGTGGGCCCCTTGAAACTTAAAAATGCCAAATCTCCGTCATAAAGCATACGATTTCAAAATGGATGCACCAAAATCATGGTGTTTCAGTATCTGATTGGGATACAAGCGTAGGGTACGCCTTAGTCGGTACTATAATTGTTCTTAATTTTATAAATTTATTCATTTGTCTTCTAATATACTATTTTTTTTTAATTAATAAGTTAATTTAATGATTAGAAACTCTAACAAAATTATATTTCTGATTATTTTTAGTTTGTTATACATGTGAACAAAATTTAAGGATATTTTGAAATGTGGTAAGTAAGTAATTAATTTATAATAATGATGTTTTTGCTTAATTTGTTCTTTCTACAGAAATTTTAAGTAAATGTTCTTTTTAATTTTTTAGTCGGATATTTCAATGAAAAACAATGAAATATGGTAAGTCTTTATTTTATTTAATAAAGTCAAGTAATTAAATGAAAATTAAGTGAGCCTTGACCCGACTCTAAAGGATGCCAGATTTTTTCTGTGAGTTTTCTGTTTGTCATTGGCATTACAGTGGACACTTTGGGGGCACTTGACACGATGCGGCGACTAAATTGAATTTCCAGGAAAACTCCTTAATGCCTCGAAAGAAAACGTGGACTGTCTGTGCTTCGGACACAATTCAGTTAACAAGCTGAAAAATGATATAAGCCGAGTCCACTTTATGCTCATTTGAGATGCCGGGCGGTGGTCAGTTAATTAAATGTTCATTACGCCGACAGGACTCCCTCTTTCGTTATCCTTGCAGCCATTTGTCGATTATGTCCGCCTTTTGCATGCAAATGCAGACAGCTGCTTGTGGATGCAACTCTCCACAGCAGCTGCCACAGGACATTGATTTGCTTTAAAATACCATGAACATGTGCCTGGGGATATCCTACAAAGAAATGCCTTTATGTGTTGCGGTTTTGTGGCGACTTTTTGCAGCCACTGTATGCTAATGTGTTCACATCCTGCGCTGATTAAAGCTAATGCATTTTGTGGTTAAACAGAAGCTGCCTTGAAAACTGTTGCCGCCTTTTAGGCGTCAATTTGATCTCAATACTCTGGGCATTTAAATGAAAATTGCATTAGCAACTTCTTGAATTTCATACACCGCAGGGCATTTATCCGAGTTCAAATTACACACTATCGAGGCAAAGCTGTAGAGGTACAGTGATAACTCGCTACAAATGGTTTCAGGTTGCCGTAATCGTAGCCAAAGTCCGCCAAAGGGACCCAACAAACATTTAGCCTTGACTCAGCTCCCATAAATATGACGTACATACAGACGAAACTACAACTGGACGTATACGTAATCTCGGACACAAACACATACACACACCCTGTTGTCCATTATTCTTAAGCTATACCCCTAACGCCATGCGTATTTAATTTTTTAGCCAATGTTTTGGCCATTTTGCCACCCGCTTTTATTGGCCATAATCAGGCAGGCGGGTAGCTCGACTCGTCCTGGTCTCTGGCCTGGTTGGTTGGGCACTTAGCACTCCTTAAGTTCGAACTTCAGGCATTAACCTCTGACCTAGGAGGGGGGTAGGGGTGTCGGCCCATAAAAATTGTAGTTGCCACGGCAGCAACTGGAAATTTATTAAAAAAAAATGGCGGAAACTCAGGAAGGAAAGTTGCTCAAAGAAAAGTCCGTAGAATTGTTTCATGCCCAGAAAGGTCTGAAAAGGCATAAGGTAACAAACAGAGGATATCCCAACTAAATATGATTTAAAAAATAAAAAATTTCATAAGAATAAATAGCTCAGAAAAATTTTGATAAATTTTTATATTTAACATTTTACACCATTTCAAACATATTGTGAATTAAAAAAAATATTACAAATTTTGGTAAATTTTGAAAAATTATAATTATGAACATTATATAAATTTTCATTAGAAGAGTAGAGTATTCTCTTAACGTCCGCGTTTCTACTCTATAATCTCCAGTCGAAACATCATAGTAAAGAGCATCTGCTATTCGCATTTTTTGTGGCTTTGTGCTGTTTTTGTGTGTTTGAACTCTTTGTTTTGAACATTTTCATTTTGGTTTTTCGTTTTTGTTGTGGTTAACTATTTTCGGTATTACGCAGGACGCACTTCATCCCCTCGCCCCTCTCACTCTTCACTCCCAACTCCCCTTCTCTCTCTCTCTCTCTGTGTCTTTTGTTTGATTCATGCTTTTATTGGCAAAGCTTTTATACAAATTATTTCATTTCATTTTGGCTTTTCGGGCTAAAATAATAAAATATGGGCAGGAATAAAAAGTTGGGGCAAATCAAAGAGCACTTCAACCTGCACCAAAACAAGTAACAACAATAACAAGAAAACAGCAACAAATAAGCATAATAATAATAATAATAATAATAATAATAATAATGCTGTTAGCAAGTTAGCAAGTGAAACAGTCGAGTCTAACAGAATAAAAGAGTTGCGGTAGCTGCTGATAAAAATTTTAAATAATTTGAAAAAAATTTGAAATTAAATTTGTAACTTCTCAAGCTGAAGGCAATTATCAATTTATTTATATATAATATATAGACTATATATTTTCATATTAGACTCCGTTTTCTATTACTTGAAAATTGCCGAGTCTGAAAAAGATGCCACCAAATGAAAACCAGAGGAGCAGAAACGGAAAGATTAACTTATACTCTTTTGCCAAGGCAACAAGGACGAGGGAGGTGGCCAAGTGGAAAGGGGCAACAACAGCTGAGGGTTTACAGAGTAGAAACAGTTAGGATGGAACAACAGCAACAACAATTTGTTGTTGCTTGTTTTTTTTTTATAGCTAATTTTAGACAATTAATGAAGTGTTGGCTACGCTTGATAAGAGTTTGAATTGCGCCTGCAGCGCTCACCAAACACAACAAAAACAAAATAACAAAACAACCAACGAAAGTATGAGCAACTAAGCATAACAACAACATATACATAAACATAAACAACAACAACATGTACAAATAATTCATGCAAATGAGCGACGGTTAAGTCCCTTCCCCGCCCATCATATTCGTATCACGTATACGCTGCGTTGGCCCAGTTGAGATGTATGGCGAGTGCGAGTGCGACATACACTCGCTCCATCTCTTTCTGATATTGTTTGCTGTTCCTTTCTTGCTATATAAGGAAGTTATCAGTGCGCTGACATATGAAGTTGTAAAATTCTTGCACACAGCAAGAAATAAAATAAAGAAAAAAATATATATATAAATATGCTTACTTATAAAGTGAAGTAGAAGCTGCGTTGAGCTGATGACAAGTAGAGCTTAACGGGGTAAGGAGTGAGCAGGGGTGAGCAGTAGGGGGGAAATGATAGACTGTTGCTTAATGTTTTTTTTTTTTTGTGTGTTGACAAGAGATGAGAGTTGAGAGATGCGAGCTGTGAGTTTTGTTATATCATTTCAGCTTAATGCTGTACAAGAAACTTGGAGCTTATTATTATCAGATCAGTTAAGAGCTTAAGATGAGTTGAGAGCCAAAAAGAAAAAAAGTTTTCTTAATGCTCTTTTATGTGCGGATTCGTCAAATTGGATTTGATTTTGTCATTTGCCGTTTGCCGTTTGCCATTTGCAATATTCATAATGTTGTACGCTTTGGCATGGGGTTTTCTGATCTCATTTGGAATGTAATTTCTAATTAAATATGCGCTGCATAATTCAAGTGACCAAAACATTTGACAGATACGCAGACAGAGTGCGTCGACTGTCGCTTAAATAATTCAAATCGAGTATTTCATCAATTCTATGTATTTCTGTCCCTCTACCTCTATGGGACTGTCTGTCACTCTCTCCTTCTCTCTAATACTTTGTGGCTTTTGTGGCAGTTTTCCGCTTCAGTGCAACTGTCTGGGATTTTGGCCATTTTGTAGCTAGAAACTTAAAGCCAACAAATCCCGCTTACTGCCAACAAAGTGTTACATTTTAATTACATAGTTATATATGTATGTATACATAGATATATATAAAATTTGAGAAATTGTTGAGCATCTTCCATGAATTGTCTACGGGCAACATGGCGTATGCGTAATTAAATGTTGCATTGTTCTTCCGGCATCAAGATTCAATTTTCACTGCTGCAGTTTCCTCTTTTGGCGGTTGTCTGCATATACATACATACATATACATACATATATTTCAGTTAGGTGACAAATACTTTTTTGGGGGAAAATTATGCGCCACGTTGCGCCGCTGCTCTGTGCGAAATTATTTATGAGACACTGTCTTTGCTCTTCGAGGCAACATTTCACTTGCTCTTTGCTTCGTTGCGGCCTTGAAAATGTAGTTAAATATTTAAGATTATGGTGTTTAAATTCATCAAAGGTGCTTTTAGTTGTGAAATAATACTTTTGAAAAAATATATATATTTTATTTTATTAAATAATAGTTGAAAATACAAACACGTATTTATTAAATTTTGTAAAATGTATATTTTATTTAAAAATTATATACATTTTCAATAATCTTTTTTTTTTGAAAATAGCAATTTATTTTTTTATTTTATTATATTTTTTTTTTCATTATTATTATTATTACTTTTTAGTATTCAATTGACTACAGTTAATGTCAGTAAAACATTTCAAAGAATTTCTTTCAATTTAATTCAAGGATATCTTTATCTTTCAATATAAGTTATCAGTTTAATATGTTGTGAAAGTTATGTGAGTATTTTATAAGTTTTCTTAAATTTCTTTTCAAATAATATATATATTTGTTGCTTTAATTTTTATTGGGAAACATAAGTGAATATTTTGAAAATATTCCATAAAATAAATTTATCTTAAGTCCACTTAAGCTTAATCCTTGCAGCAAAGTTAAGGATGAGTCCTTTCTTCAATTTGTGTGCCATTTAAGTCAAATATTTGGCATAATATAATATTTATGATAGTTTTTCTATTGACATTCGACCAACTAAGCAAACGAATTTGCTCTTTATGTGATTTAAGCTACTTTATATGGTTCTATCTTATGATGATAATATAATACTGAAGGTTTTCCCAATGAATTAGAACTGATTTGATGTCGGGCTAATTCGAATCGAATCGAAGCAAATGGGGCTCATCTATTTGCTGCTGGCTTCGATATCATAAACTGAACTTGCGAGGGGTTGTTTGTGGGGTAATATGTTTGATTGTTTTGGCAATTAGCCAAGGCAAATTGAAAGAAGTGGAAACGTAAACAGATGTAGCTGACAATTAATCAATGTCTGCGTTGTCTGTGTTGTTCTGGCCGTGTTGAATGGCCATGAAAATAGCCGCACAGTGTCGCTTTCGCCTCTGATTATGTCAATCATACGCACTGTATGCCCACTAGACAATTTAGTGAGTATGTGCTTTCAAGCGTAGGCGACATCAACAATGAATGTGTGTGTGTGTGTATGTGTGTGTGTGTGTTGACAGCTGGCAAGACAGCATGATATTGTGTATGCTGCCCCCCTCGCTGGATTCTAGTTGTAACTATAGACAACCATTTTGGCTCAAGTGGCCAGCATACGTGAGTGATATTTTTGGCCAACTGTAGTATCCACTTGGAGCAGAGCGGAATTTGCCCTGCAGCTCAAAGCTCAATTTTCAGCAATTCTCTCGGTTTTTATTTATTTCGATTTTCTATTTTTTTAGACAACTTTGTCAGCTGTTGTTGTTATTGTTATTGTTATTTTGCAATGTTTGTAACTTAAATTGTTTTGTGGTTTAACATGACACTGACAATAACAGAAATGGAGATGGGGGATGAGTCCGAGGATGGCATGGAAATGGGATATTGAGACGACTCCAAAATGGCTCCCGGCGGTGCTAAGTATCTTGGCCAATCTAAAGTGGCTTATGTGCGGTGACTAACACACACACACACACACGCATACACACGCCATATACACACACGAGTGCGTTAAACAAGTAAATAATGAAATAAGTCAAATCATATAATTTGTATTAGACAAAAGTTGAAAGTTGACACATTTTGCGAGCTCCGAACGCGGCGCGTGCTCAAGTGGAGGGCAGTGAGCGACAGACACAAAGAGACTGAAACAGAGACTATAAAAGAGGAGATAGAGAAAGTCAGTGGTCGAGGAGTGGGGACATTGGATTTGGCCAACAATTTAGAGAGCATTCATTTGCTTGAACAAACTTTTGCGCATGTTGTGGGAATTTCGGGCAAAAGTGGCAGCGCACAGAAGTAGGCAACGAAAAAATTTGCAATTGAATTTTTGTAGCAAATAAAAAGAGAAAAGCAAAGCAAGCATAATGATATTTTAAGCAGAAATAAAATGAGCAACTTAGGCGGTTTAAATATAGAGAAATATAAATAGAAAAATTAATTATAATAAATAATTATAATGAATATACATATATATGAATTTTCAAATAGAGATGCAAACTGCGCAAAAAAGTAGGCAACTATTTTGAATATGAGCAGTAAATTGAAAGAGTGGGAAATTTAAGGAAATTAAAAGAGAGCAAACAATATGAAATAAAAAATATATAAATTTGTAGCTACTTCCGCCCACTGTGCAGTGCTGCCTCCCTAGTTACCACTCAACGCTGTGGCAGCGTCTTTATACACGCGCTTTGATAGTATCGAATTGGTTTTTAGCGACATCGCACACACGCACAACCAATTACACACACACACATACATACATTTACGGCTAATCATATTTAGATGACGACAGTATAAAACTTGCATGTCAAACTGTGTGACAACTTTGGCAAATGACAACAACTAAAACTGAAATTTGTTGACAGTGGAACAAGTGAAGCGACAGCCGCTAATGACAAACTCAGCGAAAAATGTTGATACACCCCCCTTCGGCTAAACTATAATTTGATGAAATGCTGCCAGCTGTTGTAATGGAAAGCATGAGTGTGAGAGATAGAGACAACGAGCTACAATTAAAATTAAACTAATTTAGAGACGCCGCATAGTTAGCTATGTAATTTGCGCATAATTAAATTTTCAAGTCTGCCTACAGCTTCAAACTCCAGCTGCTAACTGGCCCCAAGGGCTTCATTAGAGTACTGTGTTGCTTTCATTACAGTCGAAGAGGGAGGGTCGGTTGGGAGGGGATGAAATGGCAAAAGTGTGACAGTTGGACAGCTGAAATGGCCACTCAGCGGGCAGTCATATGATATGCTATACATACGTGTCTATGTGTAGGATTTGGTAAACCTTTATGAAATAGTAGCGAGCAAAGGCAAAGCACGCAGAAATATGTATGAAGGGATGTAGGTAGGAAAGTAGGTAGGGAAGTAGCATGCTAAGTAGGCCAAAAAATATATACAGAATGATAGGAAGGGGGCGAGGGCATTCCCTTCAGACCAAACATGAGATTTAAAATGTGCTCGTAGCACTCGCCCAGCATATGTCAGTCAGTCGAAGAGGAGGACGGAATGGGAGGAGTTGCGGGTAAGCTCTTGTCCAAGTGAAATTTGTTACGGTTTTGCGCATTGTAAACTTTTTAATAAAGCCACTGAGGATAGCATAATGTTGAGGAAGAACAGCAACTGGAAAAAGACAGATAGATAGAGAGAGGGAGAGGGGGACAGTGAAAGCGGAAACTAGGAATGTGTTTCTGCACATTGTTATAAGCAAGGAGTAAACCACAATAACAACAACTACAACAACAACAACAACCCATAATATGAACAATGAAAAACATACATATCATACAGGCACACTCTGAGCAAATACTACAGATAGAGATGGTAACTGAGAGAATAAAAGGGAATAGAAGAGAAGGGAGAAAGACAGAAAATATGATAAACAAAAATATAAATTCGATGCCATGACGAATCTGATTTTTTTGTTATTGAAGACAATTTCTTTTTATTTTTTCAACAAAGACTCTGTGAAGTGGGAGGAGAAGCTGTGGGGAAATGTGGGTGTGACCACAAAAAAGGGATACCCTGTCAAATATATAAAAAATACTCAAAATATTTAGTATTTTTCTATTATTCAGATTCAAATGAATATTTTAAAATTAATACTAACTTATTTTGTAATACAACAAATATTAAAATATTAATATATTTTTCATAAATTTTTTTTTATTTTGCTTCGCTTTCTATGAAGCGGGTATACCCTTTCAACTGCATCGTACTTGGCATTTTTTGATGCGGCGGGCAGCTGTAGCAGCCTTTGGTTCACATACTACAAGTCGATCAAATCTGCAAAGTAATTGGATTGAATTGAAGTGATTTCTATTTTAACATTCTTCCACACTCTACCTGTCTTTGTCTCACTACCAATGCCTCTCTCTGTCTCTTTTCATACAGTAGCAACTGCAATTGCAGTACTGTTTGGACATCACAAACTATGTAATCAACTTTCACAATGAGTTTTTATGGCATTATTTGTAATGCTGTTGGTTCACAAGTTGAGGCACTCATATTGCCACACTACTACTCTTGCTACCACTAGTTGCCACAATTGCTGGCATCCACATAAATCGGCACACGTGCCACGGCAGTTTGGCAATCGTTGCCAAATAAAAATGCTCTACAATTCAATTCAATTTAATTGCAGGTTAAAAGCGACAACATGTCGTATGTGTGATGTGCACATGAACTTCAACTCTATCTGACATTTGATTGCTCTTTATTTCCCTAGGTCTCTCTTTTTATTTCAATCTCTCTTGCTCTTTCTTTTTCTCTTTCTCTTGCGTTTGTTTAGTTGGTCAATTAAATGCTCATGTTTATGATTTGTGGCTCGCTGAGCTGCAAAATTGACAGCATTTGTGATGTTGTTTGGATAATTTCTAATTTGTTGATAAACTAAATTGAAAATCAATTTTGAATCTGCAAACAATCGTATTAGCAGCTAAAACAAAGCAAAAATATTTTGTATAAAATTCTTAGTTTTATTTATTTAATATTTAGTTAGATTCCACATTTTTCTAAAACCTTCCCAATGAATTTTAGTGTGTTTGGTTATATTCTACATAGTATATTATTATATAGAATACTTTTTTATTTTAATAATGAACATTTTATAAATATATATATATTTTTTTTTAATTATTTAAACAATTATGTCTAAAGTGGAATTCTCTAGACTTTGTTTTAAATTTATGCTCTTAGAGAATAATTAATAATAATTAAGAATAATAAATATTTATTTCTATAATATTTTATAAAATAGTGCAACAATTTATTAATAATTTGAATTGTTTATTATTTGGAGAGAGTATTTTGTGAGTTATTTGCCTAAACATTTTTTTTTATTTTAAATAATATCAAAATTATTTCTGAAGTAGAATTATCTTATCTTAATAAACAAATAAATATATAAACAATATATTTTTTTAATTTTAAATAATATCAAAATTATTTCTAAGGTAGAATAATCTTCATATTGTACATAAAACTCATCGTATTATAGAAAAACTGATTAAATTACTGGTAGTTTTTCAATTTATATATATTTTATTGTATATTATTTTGTTTTGTTTTATTTTATTTTATTTTATTTTATTTTATTTTATTTTATTTTATTTTATTTTATTTTATTTTATTTTATTTTATTTTATTTTATTTTATTTTATTTTATTTTATTTTATTTTATTTTATTTTATTTTATTTTATTTTATTTTATTTTATTTTATTTTATTTTATTTTATTTTATTTATTTAAATCATTAATTAAATCACTATTTGCCGGAGTGAAATTAATTTTAATATAGGTAGGGTATTTCAAGTGCTACATGAATAGCTACAATTTTTTGGTTCGTCCTTCTCCAAATTTTTGTAGTTTCCCAGTGGAAGTCTTGTGTTTTAAGTCGATGCCAGGCAACAGTTTTTGTGCCACAAATATGCTGCTTGAATGTATGTATGTGTGTAGCGAGCAAAGGCAAAGCACGCAGAAATATGTATGAAGGGATGTAGGTAGGAAAGTAGGTAGGGAAGTAGCATGCTAAGTAGGCCAAAAAATATATACAGAATGATAGGAAGGGGGCGAGGGCATTCCCTTCAGACCAAACATGAGATTTAAAATGTGCTCGAAATTAATTTTAATATAGGTAGGGTATTTCAAGTGCTACATGAATAGCTACAATTTTTTGGTTCGTCCTTCTCCAAATTTTTGTAGTTTCCCAGTGGAAGTCTTGTGTTTTAAGTCGATGCCAGGCAACAGTTTTTGTGCCACAAATATGCTGCTTGAATGTATGTATGTGTGTGTGTGTGTGTGTTTGTGTGTGTGTATGTGCAGCAACAAACTCTTTAACTCAATTTCATGCGGTCAATTTGGGTCGTCAGAATTTGTTTTTGTGTTTTGTGAATGTTACTAGAGAGCATTTGGGCAGAGTTTGTTGTGTTTTTGGCATTGGCAATGGCATTGGCCATGGCTAAGATGCCTCTACATTTACCGTTATGCACTTGTTGTTGTTGCTTAATTAGCAAAGTTGTTGTTGTTGTTGTTGTTGGAGTATAGAGTCACAGTCAAATGTCAACAGCTGCCCGCAAAACACAAAGCACAAAATCTGAGACAGACGAATGTTGGGGCTGCTCCCTGATGCCTGATCTGCCCTATGGCAAGGGTCACGCCCACTAAAGTGTCCTTTGCCATGTCGCCAAGTGTGTGTGTGATTGTGTGTGTGTGTGTGTGAGTGAGTCATGTATTTATATCAAAGACCATAATTAAATGCCAGGACACAGCTGCCAAGCCCAAAGCCTTTGAAGTCCTCGCTGCGAATTTGGTGAGAATTTTCTTCGAGTTGCTGTGAGTTGAGCAAAGTACTCAGCTTAGTTAAATTTATTGTTTTGTTATTGTAAATGTTGTCAAATACACACACACATACACACACACTCTTTTTTGCACACCACATGCTTCAATTGGCTCATTAAACCAATGAAAAACAATAATTTTGCTTGACTTGATTTCGCGCTTACAAAGCCACATACATACTATACTTATATATAGTATACTGATTCCTTATATAGTCTATATGTTCCAAAGATTTAGGTCTTCATTTTCAGCCCAAGTGGGCGCCGTGTGGGCGTGTTTAATCATTTGAAAGTGCTTAGCAACGGTATCTGACGGCGGCGGCAGCATCCTTCGCCTTAGTGGGCGTGGCATTGCATATATACAGACACCGATACAGTTATTTAAGCTGCCAGACAAACCGACTACTAAGCACACCGCCCAGAAGTGGGCTCAAATAGTGGGCGTGGCCGTCGGCACTTAGAGCGCACTCCAGAGGCTTTCCACGGTTCTGGCATTTTGCTAATTAAAAACTTGTTCAATAAGCGCAAATAAACAAAACAAAAAAAAATATATATATTTAAATAAAAAAAAATATATATAAGAATTTCAATCAAACAAAACTGTAGGCAGACAAAAGCTCAAGAAACAGAGCTTACTATGCGAAAAAAAAATTATTAAAAAATATACTATGCGAAAAAAACACAAGAGAAGGAATGAAAAAAGTCTGAAGAAGGCTTTTTTGCACAATTGAAAAGTAGAAAAAAAAATATATATGTATATATATAAATATTTTTGCACGAGTTTTTCAGCACTCAGTCATAGAATTTTTTTATTCTTATTTGTTTTTGAGCAAAAGGTGAAAACTTTTCTATGACCATCCTTGACACTAGACAGAAAGAGAGGATGGAGGGGAAGAGAGGAAGAGAGTGTGGAAGAGATTGAGCGAGGGGGTTGGAGAATGGTATGAAAAGCAAATAATACTTGCTGACTTTTTATTTAAAAAAAAATAAACATGAGTCAATAAATATTAAAGTTTGTCTACGCAACATAGATACCGTATAAAAATCACACAAAATTTAGAAAAAATATATAAAAATATTTTGTAAAATCATAGATACGTTTAGAAAGTTTTTGAGTATTAAAGAAAATTTTCGTTTAAAAATCTTAATCATTGAGTAAGAGAGAAAGAGAGAGAGTTAGCATAACTACCCTATAAATGCCAAACATATTGTGGAAAACAATTTTTACAATATTTTAAAGAATTTTAAAAAAATTACAAATTTTTTTGTTTTTGTAAAGAATCGACAAATGATAGTCTCGAATAGAGAATAGAGTAGAGAATATTTTTTGAGACAGGATATCTAGCTAGTCTCGACTTTCTCAGCTACAATATCAGACACATTATAAATCAAAAGTTCATTTACGCGCTGTCCCTGTCTCGCTCCCACACTACAGCTGCCATCTCTCTCACGCACTCGCAGAGTATTTGGCGCTGAGAAGTGGGGATTAAACAAGTTGTGATGGCTGTCTGCAGTTTTGCAATCAATAGAATCTCGACGGAAAGTTATGGCAACAGCATGAGTAGGTGGAAGGACATAAAGGATACTCCCTCATGAATGCAAATTGCCAGCGAAAAAGAGATGGCATATGCCGTGAAAACGAGAAAGAAATATACTTGTAGTTATTGCTTAAAACAGCATTGGCAGCGGATTATGAAGATGAGCATTGTGCTATTTACATAATTGATATTTAAAATATAAATTGAAAATAATATGACCAGCCAGATAAATATAGAGCAAGTTAGAGGGAGAGAAGGAGAGAGAGAGAGAGAGAGAGATGGAATGGACTATTATTAATTGAAAAATAATACATACTGGCAAGGGAGAAATTCAAGGGAATAGTGAGAGGAGGAGTCAAGTTTAGATAGTTTGAGGCTGGAGCCGCTGCTCTAAGGACATGTACGCAGCGTGTCCTTGCCAGCCTTTCTTAAGGACTGCATGAAGTGCGGGCATTAAAGGCATTAGCAGAAAATAAGTGGGTGGACATAAGGATAAGGAGAGGGTGCAAGGGATGGAGAGATAGATCCTTGAGCCGCTTTTGTCAGCTGTCTACACATGGATACAGCACAGATTATTGTTTAACCACATTACCAGCAGATAGACAAACCGACAGACAGACAGATAGACAGACGGAGAAAGAGGAAGAGTAACACAGATAGACAGACAGTCTAACAGATAGAGATAGCTAAAGATAGTGCGGGAGTGAGACGGACAGCTATTGAGTCTGAGCGAGACAAATGAAGATGAAGCGGTGGCTGCCGTGTGAAAACTTAATTATGCCAAAGAGTGAAGAGCACACACATTTTAACATTTACTTTTGTAATTAAATTTTCAATGACTGCAACTGCAGCGGCAGCAAACACAACTCACTCTCTCCTTCTCTGTCATTCTCTACACTCTCTCTCTCTCTCTTTCTCTTTAATTTTGTCTCTCGCTTTCTGCCATATGTGCTTTAAATACAACTTGTTGGCCGAGTTCAATTTAATATGCAATTAAACATTTATCAAATGTGCCGCTTGCCATCATTTACCGAGATTCTCTTTGCCAAACTCTCTTCCACTCTGTAATTGTATCGCTCTCTCTTTCCCTCTTTCGACTTTTGCATATCTTTCTCATTTTGAATTCGATTGCATTATATTCCCTTTATAATTTTAATTTTTGTAAATGATTTTGCAAAATGTTGCAAATTAAACGAAGCTCATTTAGTACTCCCCGTGGACTTGACATATTTGACACAGCAGGCGCTTTTATAACCAAATTTTTCTCGAATTATAATTTTGGGAATTTTTGCACATTTTTGGCTATATTCCATAAAAATTTCTTTAAATCGCCTGCGGTAACAAGTTATACACATATTTTGATGTTTGAAATCGACTGAATACAAAAAATTCCAATGTCCAAATTGTTACATTTTTTGACATTTTGAAAATATGGGCAAAATAATTTTCAAAAATTTAAATGGACAGTTTTAATGCAGTTTCGTAGAAACCATTGACAGAAGTGATAAAATTTTGAAAATCGATTTATGAAATAATGTTAAAAATCATGCATTTTTTCGAAAACTCCAATTTTATTCAATTTTTTTTTGACTTACGTTAATATTTTCTCAAATATGGCATCAAATCAACAATTTTGAACAATTAGTTGTTTCTTTAAAATATAATAAAATTTAATAAAATCCATATTACATTTTAATATGCATAACGTTTACCTTTCCCTGATGCAGTTAAAGATATAAAAGGAACTCTCATTTAAATGAATCTCAGCGATAAACTGAATTAAATACGAATAATATTTAAGATATCGTTGACATTTTATAAAAAAAAATGCGACAGAAATTATACAAGACTAATATTTGTCTTCCCTTTTCCTTGTAGAAAGTGAAGAGAGGAGTCGTATATATATATATAAAGGGAATTAAGTAAGGATTTCTTGAGTCCTGTTTCCTTTGCTTGCATTTGGAGTGTTCAAGTGGCCAAACCGTTAAATTTACTGCGTAAATTAGAAAAGCCAGTTGAATTTTCTTTCTATTGTGGGTGTGCATTTTCTTGGCTTTTGTTTGCTTTTCTCAGCCTTGGGAAATGGTTTTTTGGGACTGACAAAATAAATATTAGGCGACAGTTTTTTGTTCTCCTCTCTTTTCATTCTTTGGATTAGAAGTGGGAGGTGGAGGGTGGAAGGAACATCATTAAAGCAGGACACGTTCTGCGTCTAGCCAAGGCCCATTTCTAATAGGGGGTTTTTCTTTATTTTTTTTTCTTTCTTTTTGTTGTCCAAATTACTTGAACTAATTAATTGCAAATTTTAGTAAAAATTGTTGAGGACGACACTTGAAATTGATCGATGGCAAACAGAAATTCATTGGCGTGCCAATGAAAGAAACTTTAAGTGTGAAATACTTTCTACTAAAGTACAACAAAGTTCCTTTAAGGACTCAGCAGATTATGCTTCTCATCCTGTTTGCTTGATTTATGCTCACACTCGATGGGAAAATGGCGCTGATTATTGGCACTTTCAATGTCCATTTTAAGCGCAGTGATTGAGGCTTTGCTTAGTCAAATCAAAGATGATTTGAGCCAACATTTGCCAGATTTCAGCCCCCATCGAGAATGTCCTGGGGGAGTTCCTTGGTGGGAGGTGGAAGGTGGGAGTTGTTGTGTGGCTTTGAGCACATTAAATGTAATGCCTTGGGCTTAATCATCACAAACTGTGATGGCCCCAAAATGGGCATCAATCTGATGGAAATGGGCATACATAATCTAATTAAAAAGGGGAAAATGGGAAAATGGAAAGAAAGAAAGAAAGCGACGTATCATGGCCATAAATTGCGCAATCTTAGCGAAAAAGGCAAAGTCATTAAATTTATTATGGCCATTGACCAGGCCAAGTCATTGGTAAAAATGGCAAATAAATGCTTTTTACATTTATACATTTTAATAGGCATCATTTCGATTGTTAAGCTCTTTTTCTACTCAATTTTCCTTTTAATTTTTTTTATTGCCAATTAGCATATTTTTAAAATTAATTGGCACCCAACGTGTAACTGATTATCACCAGGGGGACGTTTGTCTCTCTAGAGATCGACTAATGCATACCCTTTAAGCTCCATTTGGTAACTAAATATTTGCATATTCGAAAGAGAGACAAATCTTAGTAGAAGAGAGAAGAAGGAGTTTTCAACATTTGAATTTTCCTTTTTGCTACTTTTTCACTTTTCCTATACGTCTCTTGAATCTCCTTTTGTTGTTGTTTGCGAAAATCCCTCCTGGCTTTGAAGGAATGCAAATTGTGGGCGATTGTCAATTTATGCATTGGCATTTTAATTGAAATTTCCACATGCCAACTTAAAGACTCATAGAGAAAGAAAACGAATCTTAAATTGTAGTAGTTTCTGTCTCTCTCTCTCTCGTTTCGAGAATCATTTACTGAGTTGAGAAATGCAAATGACATTTAGAGTTTCACTTCAGACACTTTGAATACTAATGATAATTCAGTTTACCAACTGAAGGCAACATTTTAATCCCCTCCCGGTATACACTATTTGTATATATATATATTTCTAGAAATGTTTCATTTATAACAATGCTTTAAACAATTAGACAGATATAAGTGGAAATTCGAGTTAAGTTTTTGTGCTTTAACAAATTTGAGAGCACAGAACTTGGGTTAATTGATGAAGAGTAGCTGCAAAGTTTGATGAACACTGCAATTGATTTTCCACTCGTGCCTCCACGTGCCTCATGAATCTGCAGCTTGCAACGCTCGAGGCAGTTGCATGTTGCCAACTTTGCTTACAACTTTTCGTGTAATTCATTCGCAATTAATAATTTTCGTGATTTTAATTAATTATCAAGTATACGTCGTGTTGTGCAGCCCAATCTCTTCAGCTCTTCAGTTCTTCAGCTCTTCAGCTCTTCAGCTGTCAAAGGTCAGCAGGATTCTAATTGTTCAACATTTGTCGACAACTTCCTGTTGTCACCTCAGTTTTCCTTAATTTTCCTCGAATTTTGTCTCAAATCTCATCCTTGCCCCACTCTGCAGTCCCTTGGAAAGGGCTCAAAGTTGCACTGTCAGAAATGTCATTGGACATGCCACACGCCACACGCCAACGCCAACGTAGAAGCCAACGACTGCAGGTCCTTCCGACGAGTCCTGCTGCAAGTTCAAGGACTCGCCAAGCTTAAGGTGGCTTCTTTGACAATCTCTGTATAATCAGCATCGTTTTATTTATAGGATTTGCTTAGCTTAAATATTTAAGGAACACAAAAGGCGAAACGAAACGAAATCGAAATCGAAAATTTATGCAGAAATCGGAAATTACAGAAACACGGCAATCATAGAAATAGATGATGTTATCTCCAAACTCGACTGAGGTCTCTGAGCTTTTCAAATGGAATGGAAATGAAGGAGTCGACAAGGCATGTGACAAATAACAGTTTTGACTTGGGTTGGAGCAAACAACATGTATTTTGCTTAAAGTGAAATCATGGATGGAAATTCCTCTCCAAAAAACACATCAATCATTCGCTTTATTCACAATTGTGACAGCTGAATTCCAGGCGATGCGCATTGAAGTCCTTAAAAGGGCACAGCCAAACTTTGCACTCTATAAAACGCAGACAGAGTGTGGGTTGATTCTGGGTGGCATGAGTCCTCGCATACCCTGTACTGTGCCTGTCTGGGGCAGGCATGTAGACAAGGCGTGGGCAGTTGAAAGTTTTGGACTGGAATTTTGTTACCAAATTTATGTGGGCGAAAACGGAAAATTTTTATGAAAATGAAAATTTTTTATATATTTTTGTGTAGTTTTTAAAAGAAATATACCTTAAATCAAAATCGAAATACAAGTAATATATTATTAAATATTTGTAAGGTGAAAAATCTTTGAAGAAATCCAGAAAGTATATGGTCATATTTTTTGAAAGGAAATCATTGTTATAAATAATCCATAGCACTGTTTACATTCTATATAGCTATTCATTTTTATAGGGTATCATAAAAGTTACCGTAGCAATAATTTGTAAATATCTCTATTGGCATACATTATTGCTGGGTATCATAATATTATAAAAATATCTTAATATTATAAATATATTAAACATTTTTTTTATTTTTTTATTGTAGGGTATCATAATAAACATTATATCACAATTCAGAGACTTTATCTTTTGGATATGAAATTTTAAGTTTATTTCGAATCTAGTCATACATTTGATCACATTATTTATTTTTCAAAAATATATGTAAAGCGCACTTTTTTCTCATGAGGGGTATCTATTAGTTGATCTACTTGAAGTAAAGATTAAAGATTTGTTGGCAACTTTTTGAGAACCTCAAATGAATTTGGCGGTTTAGCTATAAAGCTAGCAAATTAAGCAACGGCTGTCACATATGTCACAAAATTCCCTCCCCACCCCTTTTCGCACACTTACACTCCTTTATTTTTACTGCATGTATGGCTGTGTGTGTGTGTGTGTTTTGCGGTTGTCAACATGTGTGTGTTTCTGCGTAATTTAAAAATGTGAAGCGCCTTGTTGCGTCTCATGTGTTAAAACACGTTCGCAGTTCAAGTGCAAATTATATTTTGTTGAAGTGTGGCGAGAGTAGAGGGCAGGGTGTGTGTGTGTTGGTGGGTGGGGGGGGGGGGGGGCAGCAGCAGTAAACATAGATACAATAAGTGCGGGGCTTAACGGTACACAAGGACAATGGCAGAATGTCAACAGCAGGAGCAACAGAGCAACGGCAAATAAGCGTGGCCCAAAATGGCGGAAGTTGTTATGCAAATTTTCTATCAAATTTGTGCTGTCTCTCTCTGTCACTCTCTCTATCTCTCTCTCTCTCTCTCTGTCTCTCTCCGTGCCGTATATTTTCATTATTTTTATAGTTGTTGATGCTATTATTGTTGTTGTTGTTGTTCTTGTTGTGCTTATGGTGATTGTTCGATTAATGCCCCATATGAGTGTGTTTGTGTGTGTGTGTGTGTGTGTGTGTGTGTGTGTGTGTGTATTTCTGTATCGCCATTAAGCCCTAAAGCCCGACAATGGCATGCCATTGCTATGGACGCCAGGACTTTATTTTAAGACCAGCTCAGCAAGCTGTAGAAGGGAACAGGGGAGAAACCAAAGAAAAAAAGAAAAAAAAAATAAAAAAAAAAAAATCGAAGCAAAGTAAAGTTGCAGCTTGCCACAGATTGTAATCCGTGGCGATTTCTACGTTGACCGCTTAAATGGCCGCTGACAGGTGAAAAAAAATGATACGAACACGTAAACATATGCCACAACAGGAGGTCTGGTAGCAAACAGCCAAAGGCACCTCCAACCTCACACACATCCTTGTTTGCTGACAACGACAACCTAAGGCAATCTGTTGCAGCCCAAAAAATTTTACAAAATATTGGCCAGTTAAAAACTTATTTGTCGTGACAGTTTTGCAGTTTTGCTTTAAAATCGAATTTCTCACATTTTTTTGATTTTGTTTTGAATTACAATTTTTTGCGGGCCACACAATGTCGCAATTTTACGTGTCGCAATTAATGAAATTTCCACGAAATTTTCTTCATTTGTTTTACAAATGTTTATCTCTTCCAGAGACCGTTCTAAGCTGTATACAGTTGCGTCCTTGTTTTGTTGTTCCTGGAAATATTCATCAAAAGTGGCGTCATACGAGGCGTATGCGTAATTTACGCTTTGTGGCAAGCTGACGTTGCACATTTCAAATAAGATTTTTTGTTTTTCGCTGGCAGCCAAATTGTTAATTAAGTCAACCAGGCAGTTGTTGTTGTTGCACATACGCCCCGTTGCACATACAGAAAGAGCAAGGTAGATAGTGGAAAAGAGAGAGACAGAGAGAGAGAGAGAGAGAGAGGGAGAGAGAGAGTTCAAAATTAACTTAAAAATTTCGTTACTTCAGTCAAGTTTCTTGTCAATAGCAAAAAGCTTAAGAAGCGGCAAATAGAAATTGCTTCAATTGTGCTCGACTTTTTTTCATGCTTCCTGTCTCAGGTAGATTAATTAACTGTTTCGATTCAAGGATAGCCGAGAATCCTGCCTGGAGAAGTTGAAACTTTTCAAGCGAACTGCCGCAAATGGACCAAGAAGTTGGCTTAAAGCTCTCTCTCTGTCTCTCTATCTCTCTGTCTTCATCTCTCTCTCGGTCTCTCTCTCTTTCTCTCTCTCGTCTCTTTCTCCTCTCACTTTCCTTTATCTCTCTTTCTCTCTCTCTTTAGGTCCCTCTCTCTCTTCTCTCTCGTCCCTTTCTCCTCTGACTTTCCTTTATCTCTCTCTCTCTTGGTCCGCTTGAGTTGAGTCTGAGCCGCATTTCCAGAGAGTATGCCTATCTGTCGGAGTTTAAAATCAATTTGCCGCCAGCAGCATGAACCACTTAAAGGATATGCCCGACAACGTCTCCACATCCTCATTGTGTTTGCGGGCAAGTGTGGGTGTATGCTAGGTTCCCTGATAGGTGCTAAAAGTGGCACCAGCCTCGGTTTAGATAGTCGCTGAAGAGCGTCTCATTGTGTCACAAGATAAACCTGGGAAATCAACTGCTCGAGAAAATTATCTCTCGAATTTGTTTTGATTGCCTACATCTGAATGATTGTGGAATTAAGGTATCACATTGAACATTCTCCCCTGTCATCAAACATGAACGACAAATTAGTTTTAGCCTAGTTATTACCCGAAGAAGTTAGAAACATATTGAATGAAATACAGGAAAAAATTGTTTTTTTTTTGTTATATACTTGTGGCCGTATCTCGATAAAAAAAAAAAAAAAAAAATCGAAAAATTGAATATGTTAAAAATGAAAATTCTTTGAATACAGATTTGAACTGTTATGACAACCATAAACAAAAACACAAATTTCGTCAAAATCGGTTGATATTTGGCCATTTTATGGCTGTTCATAGTTCGAACAGGACTCATTTATAAGGAAAATGTCATTCGGAATCCCTTTTTGACACATTTTTAGCCATATCTCGATGAATTCTCATCGGAATCACCTCAAATAAATTTCATTTTGAACAATAAGGTCATCTTCGTCATCTTTCTAAATTTTGTTAATATTGCTTCAGGGGTGGCAATGTTGTGACTCTTCAAAGATCAGCTACTGTTATAATACTGTTTTTGAAGTATTTTGAGACCATTTTTTTCACATTTTTGGCTATTTCTCGAAAAGTATCCACCAGAAACACCTCAAATAAAAAGCAGAATGTTAGTTTAGGGTCCTAGAATCGATTTGAGACAAAAAAACTGGAATCGAAAATTTTTTAATTTTTGGTAATATTGTCAAGGGGTTAGTATGGAAAACTGGGAAAAAAATTAAAAAAATTGAAAATGTCGAAAATGAAAATTCTTGGAATGCAGATTTGAACTGTTATGAAAACCATAAACAAAAACATAAATTTAATCTAAATCGGTTGATATTTGGCCAAGTTATGGCTATTCATAGTTCGATTAGGACTCACTTTTAAGGAAATTGACATTTCGGATCCCTTTTTGACACAATTTTAGCCATATCTCGATAAATACTCATCGGAATCTCCTCAAATAAACTTTATTTTGTACAATAAGATCATTTTCGTCGTCGTCTGAAATTTTATTAATATTGCTTCAGGGGTGGCAATGTTGTGACTCTTCAAAAATCAGCTTCAGTTGTCATACTGTTTTTAAAGTATTTTGAGACCATTTTTTCACATTTTTGTCTATTTCTCGAAAAGTATCCACCAGAAACACCTCAAATAAAAAGCAGAATGTTAGTTTAGGGTCCTAGAATCGATTTGAGACAAAAAAACTGGGATCGAAAATTTTTTAATTTTTGGTGATATTGTCAAGGGGTTAGTATGGAAAACTGGTCAAAAATTTAAAAAAATTAAAAATGTCGAAAATGGAAATTCTTTGAATGCAGATTTGAACTGTTATGAAACCATAAATAAAAACACAAATTTAATCTAAATCGGTTGATATTTGGCCAAGTTATGGCTATTCATAGTTCGATTAGGACTCACTTTTAAGGAAATTGACATTTCGGATCCCTTTTTGACACAATTTTAGCCATATCTCGATAAATACTCATCGGAATCTCCTCAAATAAACTTTATTTTGTACAATAAGATCATTTTCGTCATCGTCTGAAATTTGATTAATATTGCTTCAGGGGTGGCAATGTTGTGACTCTTCAAAGATCAGCTACTGTTGTAATACTGTTTTTGAAGTATTTTGAGACTATTTTTTCACATTTTTGGCCATTTCTCGAAAAGTATCCACCAGAAACACCTCAAATAAAAAGCAGAATGTTAGTGTAGGGTCCTAAAAGCGATTTGAGTCAAAAAAACTGAAATCGAAAATTTTTTAATTTTTGGTGATATTGTCAAGGGGTTAGTATGGAAAACTGGTCAAAAAATTTAAAAAAATTGAAAATGTCGAAAATGGAAATACTTTGAATGCAGATTTGAACTGTTGTCAAAACCTTAAACAAAAACACAAATTTCATCAAAATCGGTTGATATTTGGCCATGTTATGGCTGTTTATAGTTCGAACAGGACTCTCTTTTAAGGAAAAAGTCATTCAGAATTCTTTTTTGACACAGTTTTAGCCATATCTCGATAAATACTCATCGGAAACACCTCAAATACACTTCATTTTGAACAATAAGATCATCTTCGTCATCTTTTTAAATTTTATTAATATAGCTTCAGGGGTGACAATGTTGTGACTCTTCAAAGATCAGCTACTGTTGTATTACTGTTTTTGAAGTATTTTGAGACCATTTTTGCATATTCTTGACCATTTCTCGAAAAGTATCCACCAGAAACACCTCAAATAAAAAGGAAATTGTTACTTTTGAGTCCCAGAATCGATAAGAGTCAAAAAATTGAATTCAAAATTTTTTCGATTCTTGATGACTTTGTCAAGGGTATGCAAAAATTACCAAAAAAGTCGAAAAATGAAATTCGCTGAATTTGGAAAATCTTTGAATGTAGAATTAAACTGGAATCTGAATCATAATCAAAACTACAAATTTCATCAAAATCGGTTGATTTTTGGCCAAGTTATAGGAAGTCAAAATTGAATAAAATGACAAAAAATAGTTTTTACTCTGCTCTTGGCTGAGTAATGGCAATTTTAGGATATATATATTTTTGATTCTTTTAATGTGGATGAAATTATAACTATGAACTAAATTTAATTGTAATTGGAATAATAATGGTTGCTCACAATCATCAAAGGAGTTCTTCAACAAATCAGTTGAAAGTTTTCTTTGGCAAATTTTAAGCCTATCCGGAGAATCGGATTACAAGTTGTTTTGCCACATTAAATTAATTGCAGTGATGTTCTTGGGCGAAACTTTGTTGGTTTCAGCCATGGTAACAACACAAAAACAGATACATACGTATTACATAAATGAATTCCTGTAGTTTCTCTAGAACATAGAGAATCATGAGGAGAGTTAATGGCATTCAAAGTGTCAGAAAAACATGAGAAGAGATTAAATCTTGGCGAAAATGTAGCGAGAAGTGTATTTTCAGAAGGCAGTGTAAAATTTTGTAGATGGCTTTAAATTGTCTTCAGTCACGTTCTGTATTCGAACATTGAATTTCAAGTATTGGTTTGTCTGCACGTCTGCGTTTTCCAATATAAAATTTGGATATAGTATATAGTAATATAGTCATGACAGCTGGAAAAAACTCAGTGAAGATACTCTATGCACATGTTGTGGTTGATCAAATTTCTGGTTGCAATGCGGTCAAAATAAGCGAAACTTTAACCAAAAATTCCCATGAGAATTGTATTTTAATTAAATTTTTGAGATTCCTCTTTTTGTGCTGAGCTTTTAATGGCAATTTGTTTAGCTGTTGTGTTGATTCCGTATTTTGTTTGCTACTTTTTAACATATCTGTTTCACTCTTAAGCCACATTTAAAGCTGCTCTCATTGTGTTGATGGCTCAAATAATTGCCGGCAAATTGCATTAATGAATAATTAATGCGACTGTGATATCATGCATTAAATATACGCTGATTATCTGCCAGCAGCTTAAATCATTTATCAAAAACGATATATATAAATGTATAAGTGCCAGGGCTGGCGATTGCTGTAAGCCTTCCGTTTGCTTTTAACTTGGCATGAGATTGCAACCCTCGTGGGGCCAAACTCCAAATTCAAGTCCTTCGCTGCCTCATGCCCCTCTGCGCCTACAATTCGCGCTGACTAATTTATGTTCATACACATCCGGCTAGTTGCCACAACAACAACAATAACGTTAAGGACAACAACAAGGACAACATCGTGCTAAAATGTTTCGGCTGCCATTTGTGGCAAATTTCATTCAATTAACATGTTTTATGCCATTTTTTGTTAACCATATTTTTTTTGGCTCTTCTTGATGGCCGCCCGTCAGCACGACATGCCCCATAAAACAAGCGCCCAGCCACGCCCCATTTCTGTTTAGAACAACCCAGCTAAATGATTAACATAAAACAATATTTGGAGACCCTAAAAATTAATGTTTTTTTTCTATATTTTTTTTCTATTTTTTTTTTTGTGTGTTTTCTTGCCACAGGTAATGTAATCCAGTTTAGCTGAAGCTGTCGTTGAGCTTAAAGTCTTGACTGAAATTTGTTTTCCTCGAAATCGAATTTTATATACACTTCCCTGCTGCGCTGCGTGTCCTTTAAGCCCTTTGCTTTTGAGGGCGTAACGAGTTTTCTGAAAGCAGGCGACACTTTAAGGCTCCCACTATAATCCCCCAGTTGTCCTGGCAACGTCAGAAGGATAACCCCAACTAGTCTGGCAATTGTCAGCTTCACAGTGAAGCAGTTAACGGGTATATATATATATCTGTGTATATATTTCTGGATGTGTATGTGTGTGTATTGTCATTATTGTTGGAATTATTGGAGTATCTTGTGATTCCCAGAAGCAGTTCATGAATTAAATAAGCCCACATTTGGAAGGAAATGTCTGCCTTTTTCACTCTCTTTCTCTTCCTCGTCTCCTCCGCCCTCTTCTCATTAGCTATTAGTTTAATTGAGCTGGAATTTGTTGATTGCACTCAATAGGTTATTCGCATTTGCTTGATTAACAACAAACTCTACAATGAATCCCATCATGCAGTTCTTCCAATTGCCATTTATGGCAAGCCAAAGTCGAGTTGATGATGAGCAGCTAATAGGCCAAGTGTAGGAGATACGATAATAAGAGGGGGGTTACAAGTTAAACAAAGTAGAAAGTGGTTGATAAAGGGGGGGGGAGGGGAAGTGAAGCTGCAGAGAATTGACTCTAAGCTGATTGTATAGAGATGGAGGAAAGTGAAGATGCAACGAGCTGAAAATGTGCACAACAAGTGTAATCTATCATCAGACTGAATTACTACAAGAATACCCTAGGAAAGGCCAGAGATGAAGGGTATATTAAGAGTACAGTTTTGAAATTTACTTTAAAAATATTAACGATTTTTTGTAATTTCTCAGCTATTTCAAATATTTTTCATAATATATATTTAGCTACTGTTTAAATAAAATCTATACAAATATAAAAATAGTTACATATATAATAATATTAAATAAATTATTCCACTTTGCATATATATATATATATACATTTATCATATATATCTGCATAAAGTGTCAACGTGGCGTCTGCATAATATTTCATGCATTTCTTGCACTCACTTTGCATACATCGATTAGAATTCAAATTGAATGCATTTCATTTGAAATTTGAAATTATTTATGTATTTTTCATAGACAATAGTTATGCAAATATTTGTATTTTAAACTATTATAACAACTGGAGAAACTTTTTGAAGGGAATTATTTTCAACAAGCTTAACAATTACAGGAATAGCATGTGTTTTTTAACCCAAAAACTTAACTGAAAGTAAAAAAATTGTAAACTTCTTTAAACAATTGTTTTTTATGCTCCTTTCGCTCTCTCTTTATCTCGCTACAATTTCCCTCTCTTTCGCTCTGGCTAAGACAGACATCATGTAATTACGTTAATGAGGCTCATTAGTCTCAACGTCAACGTCTGCAGTTGGCAACTCGAAAGGGCTGAAATGTGTTGGCCAAAATGTGAATTGTGTTGATGCGCTTTAATGCAGCAAAGGCAATTAAAAGAGAGAGATGCAGGAGATGGAAGAGAGTGGCAAGTGGACAGCAAAGGGCATACTCCGAGTCGAGATCATATGGCAGTCGAGAGTGGAGAGTGAAGAGTCCAGTCAGTGAACTGAAAGAGTGCACAGGCTATGCGAATTATATGGGGCATGCAATCTTCTGTGGCAGACTTGTCAGCTGCAGTTGTTGCCGCATAATTCTAGTTAAATCTAATATGCAAGTCAGTTGAGTTTCATGCTGCGAATTTGGTCGCTTTGTTGCACGTGCAACGGATGCTGCTCAGCCCTAACCTCCTCCTCTTCCAACATAAGCTGCACTTAACAACGCATGAGTTACCATTTGCCACTTACCACTTGCCATCAGGCGCTTGGGCTCTTGGCCCTTTTTGGCCCAAAATGCAACCAAAGCTTCCGGCAGCACCAACAGCTTCTCTCATGTCGACAGATTTCGACTTTGACTTCCACTTTGACTGCCGCCTGCTGAAAAGTTTTTCAATCAATTTCATATGAAAAGTTCCTTTTTTTTTTGTTTTGCTTGCCACACAAAAGGCGGAAAACTGAAGCCAAAGTCAACTTGCCTCTAATTGGGAATTAACAATAAATGTAATTTTTAGAGCCGTGTAAATATTTCAAATTTAAATATATTTAATATTTCATATTTCATATTTATTTTCATTTTTAGGCGAAATTATAAAAAAAGTATTTTATATACAGTATTGCAACTAGAAATATATGTAAATTATATAATGACTATCGATTTTAATCATTGTTGAAAAAATTAGAAAAAAAAACATTTTTAATATTTCAATTAAAAATATAAATAATTATAGAGCTTCTAGAATATATTTTTATTCAAGAAGATTATAAAAGGCCATACCAAATATTTTAATTATAAATACAAACTATTGAATCTCAAATAGATCAAGATTATTATGTAATTTTGAAATGAGTTAAAATTTTCGACTAGGATAAATTGAAGATTTTTAGGTATTAATAGTCTCTATAACATATAAAGAATTCCAGAGCATATAGTGTCTCTACGACCTCCACTTTGGCCTAGAACAGCAAGCAATCTTTATTCGCTTTTAGCCTGGTTAGTATGTGCTGCAGTCGTAACACGTTTTCCTAATGGCCAAAATGCCGATGGCAACAAAATTCCATTTTTTTTTGTTTTTTTGTAGATTGTTATTCTAGGCCAGACTGTGTTTATGACCATGGCAGCTTGCTTGAGGTTATACAATGGCCAATTAATTTGAGAAAATAAAAATCCGTGCTTAACAATTTATTAATTGAGATCGAAGAGAAAAGTGCTGAGAATTAACTGCCGGCAATTCAAACTGTCTAAACATAATTGCAGAATTATTATTGCAGAATTTAAATGAAATATGGTTACAAAGTTAGAGAAAAGTTTGTAAATTTGTTGGAGGGGTAATTAATGAAGGCGGCCAATTTACTGTTAAGGTTTATTGTATATCCCCATAATGTGTGTTCCAAGGCAGGACACAAAGCTTAAAACACTTGGTTGGTGAGGAGGGGGCTCCAAAAAGCTGCGGTCTCTCCCATCTCTCTGCCTCCCTCTCTCTCCGCTTTAGTTTGTCCTGGCAAAGTTTCCTTTTTTATTTGTGCTCTAAAGTTTCCTTTGTATGCTCTTATGATAGATGTAAATTAAACTTTATTAAAAAAAAGCTGTTGGCTTGGCGGGTTGCTATGATTTTTTTGTTGGGGATATTCCGAACATATTTGTGGGGCTTACGAACCGCAGAAAGTTTGGCCGCGACGTTGTCCTGTTTGTCTGTTAACTTGGCTAAATGTAAAATGATTGAGCAACTTGTTTAAATTGCTGAACATGGAGAACTTTAAACATTTCTGATAAATTGTTTTTATTATGTAATAATTAATAGTTAGGCCTTGCATATAATTTATTAATAATTATTTCATTACAATTACAACTAGAGTTCAACTTAATGAACTAATTTAATATGATTTAACAACATTCTATGCTTCAAATATTAAACAAAAGATCAACCTTTTTTTGTAGTCATAATTCAATTACATTTATTACATAATTAAATGCTAATTATGAAATATTGTTTTACTCAGTATAAATTATTAATTTGATTACTCGTAATTTAATTTCCATGAAAATCGTACTCTGATTCAAAAAATATTTGCCGGGGCTCAGTTGCAAATACTTTTCAATCTGTCAATGTTTCAAGCATTTGATGCAGACTTCTACTTATCACTTAATGCTTTTTATTATTATATAAAGTACAGTAATAAATTATAAATATTTATATTATTCCTTACATAAACAGTCGTCGCTGCCTGCTTGAAACAAAATCTGATTTATGCCTGTAAAAAAATGGCGTTAAATATTATTTGTTCAATTTATTTTGCTTACATACAAAAAAAAACAACAAACCTGCACTATATATAATATATATTCAAATTGTTTTTATTTATTACTTTATCTAGCATTAATTTATTAGTTACTGCAAATATGTGTTTCTCTCTTTTTCATATTTGCTCTCAATATTTATTCCTATATATGTATATATATATATTTATGGCTAACTTTTTGGTGTATTTACAATTGCATTTTGTTGTTATTGTGGCGAAAATATGCCGTTTTTCTGGGCCAACAATTTTTGCATATTATAACAGTCAAACTGGGACGGGGTGGACGGGGGGTATGTAGGGGAATCGGGGTATGCAAATCCGTTTCAAATGCAACGCCAGCATATGTCAACTATATGCTCAGTCATTCTGTTTGAATTGCTTTTGACAGCAGTCAAGTATTCATCGTGGGAAGAAGAATGATTGGGAGGGCTGGTGGGGGATCGAGAGGTGTTGGGGTATTAGAAGTGGAAAAATAGATAGATATATATGTATGTTATATCATAGTTATACCATATATTCAAATAAATAGTTGTGTCAATCAGCAGCGCTTTTTATAGCGTGTGACATTTCTGGGGCCAATCGTGCGTATGAGTGATATTTCACTCAACGCTTTTTATGAGCATAGAAGATAATTTTATAGGCAATAGAAAGAGTCTTAGACTTTTAGTCAAGCACATGAAACCTGAATCAACATAACATAGTTGTTATACTCAAATAACTTTTACCTCAAACTTGCCATAATAAAAATTTAGTAAAAAATTTAATTGAGAATTTCAAAAGTAATAGAAAATTAGAAAAAAAAAATAGTTCTGATAACATATATAGTTTTAAGGTTATTATTGTTTTTAAACGATTTCAGACTAGCTGAAATTTTTGTAGGGTATGCCGTTGTTTATCAGTTGTTCTTATGTGGTATGCAAAACGCCCTAATGTATGCAATAGTTTATTGTGAGCTTCGCCAAACAACTTTGTGAAGCGTAAATTCAAATATAAAAGAAGGAAATTACGTAATATAAATATATATTTATATATGTATTTATCATATCTTACATAACACATGCCGAGTCTATAGCTGAGTCCTGGGAGCAGCTTCTGAGTTGCCAGATGAGCTCATCACGTTGAGTCTGTGGCAACTGCTGCAAGCTGATGGCCAATGGCACCACTGTCACTATCCACAACCACAACGATGGCTTGAAACTGCTGCACGCTGGCATTGGCAGCATCTAGGGAGTCCATGTGGGATTGGGTTTGGTCAGGTTGTCTGCGCCGCAGGATACTCAGCAGACGAGTGCGCAGTTTGTTGCTGCTGCTACTGCCAGCTGCCACCGCCTTTTTGTGGGTGGAGTTGGGCGATGGATTCGCTAGCTTTTTGTGCTACAGATTCGTCACTTGCGTGGTGGTGGCATTGCCGGCCAGTGTCACCACTTGCGGCTGTTTGTCGGGTGCGGCAGCCACCGCAGAGCGTTGCAGTCCATCGGCACGTGTCGCTGCCAGCTCGTCCTGAGCCACGGGCAGCCATTTGTCCAGGAACTTGGGTCGAAACAGCAGCGTGAAAGTGCTCCTGAACTGTTTGCTCATCGAGCAGTAAAGGATGAAATTGATGCTGGAATTGATCAGTGCCAACACATCCATCAGATCACCTAAGGATTAAAGGTTTAACAGTGCATCCTTGTCCAGCTCTGACCAACTTACTCAGTCCCAAGTAGCATTGCATGAAGAAGACATCGCCCAGCACCGTGTTGAGCAGCCCCATAATGCCCTGGGGGAACTCCGTGATTAGGAAGAGCAGCAGCACCGCCAGCAACATCCTGGTCGTCCGATCCGTCTGCTTCTCCTTCTCCAGCGTTTTGCTGTTCTTGCGAGGACGATCCGACGCCTTGCCATTGGCCGGCGATTTGCTGGCACCGTTGCTGGCGGCGGGTTTGCTGGTGAGCTTCTTGCGACGTTGCTTGGCCTCCAGTAGTGCCAGGATGAGACGCACTGAGAGTATGGTCAGTGCCACGCAGGGAATCAGCTTGATGAGGACGCTGTAGATAAGGAAGGTGGCGTTCTGCAGGGAGGCATTGTGCAGCGCCAGATCGCTGTGAAAGAGCCGATAGACGGTCACATTGCGTGCTGCGAGAGAGACGGTCTGGGGAGGCATAGGTGTCGTTCTTGAGGTCACATTCATCCAGAAGGTTTCATTGGGATTGAAGTTGGGAGTGGCACTGCTGGTGGCATTCAGGGCAGCCACTGTTGCCGTCTGTAGCTCGTTGTTGTAGTCGATGACGTACTGCGTCATGGGTATGCTGCTGATGACCTTACCCTGCGAGTCCAGCTGCTCCTTCCATTCGGTGATCGAGGTTATCAAATACAGCGAGGGGGACACCACCAACACACACACCACATACGCTGTGGTGATGGTGATGATGGTGGTTCTCATGCCACACCATAGCCGATTCTTCTGCGGATAACCCACCGCTATATACCGCCAGACCGCCAGGGTGACGGTCAGCCAGATGGAGATGGTGTGCAGCACCTGGGCAAAGATCGAGTGGAACTTGATGAAACAGACCCAGCTGTAGCTCAGCTTCTCCTCCCTGGGCAGACTATCTGTCAGGATAAAGTCGTGAATAGTGTAGGGTATATACTCCAACATCACGGCCAGATCGGCCACAGCCAGACCAGTGAGGATCGCATTCGTCGGGGAACGCATCTCTCTCCTGGTCAGCACGATTATGTTGAGGGTGTTGGCAATGGTGCCTAGGATACAGACCACCAACGAGACATAGCCATGCATATTCTTGTAGCTGGAAGAGAGGAAGAGCAGTGGGAAGAGTTGAGCAAGGAGGAAGGTTAGTAGAGTAATAGAAGAACATTCAAAAAATATAAGATACACATTAGAGGATGAGTAGAATATTAGTGGAACAGGAGTATAACAAGAGTAGAGGAAGAGTAGAGGACGAGTAGAGAAAGAGTAGAAGAAAAGTGGAAGACGAGTAGAAAAAGTGTAGAAAAGAGTAGAAGAGGAGTAGAAGAGAAGTCGAAAAAGAATAGAATAAGAGTAGAAGAAAAGTCGAAAAAGAGTAGAATAAGAGTAGAAGAAGAGTAGGAAAAGAGTTAAAGAAGAGTAGAAGAAGAATAAAAGAAGAGTAGAAGAAGAATAGAAGAAAGTAGAATAATAGAAGAATAGTAGAATAAGAGTAGGAAAAGAGTAGGAGAAGAGTAGGAGAAGAGTAGAAGAAAGTGGAAGAAGAGTAGAAAAAGAGTACAGGTAGTGTAGAAGAAGAATATAAGATGAGTAGAAGAAGACTAGAAGAAAATAGAAAAAAAATAGAAGAGGAGAAGAAGAGAAGTTGAAAAAGAATAGAAGAAGAGTAGAAGAAAAGTAGCAGAAGAGTAGAAGAGAGGTCGAAGAAGTATAGAAGTAGAGTTTAAAAGAAGTAGACGACGAGTAGAGCAAAATTGGGTAAGAGTAGTGAAAGAGAACAGGAAGAGTAGAAGAAGATTAGGAGAAGCCAAAAGATAAAGTATAGAAGGGAAAAGTTAAAGAGTAGATGAAGAGTGAAGAAAGGGTAGAGGAAGAGCTGCGTATATTAGCTAGAGTCGTGAATTAAGTATCTGAGATTAATTGGATTTAGGCTGCCCAAAGCGACTTGATGCTTATTCAAAGTGAAAATACGGATGGAGTGAAGAGAGAGATACTTGGTGTTTGTCTGGTTTGGTAATTAGATATGTATGTGCCACACTTGGCCATTTGGTTTTGTGTGGCAAAGACGTGCCCAATTGCCAGACAGACACGTGCGTGTGACGCCTTGAAGTATGCTGCAGCAAGGCCACACAAACACAGAGTGTGGGGAACGAGAGGGGGAGGAAGAAAAAAGAGAGAGAGAGAGAAACAGACAGAGATTCTCGCACATATGGGAAAAATACTAGCGACAATGTGTCAACAATCAAACAGACAGACAGTCAGACAGACAGACTGGCAGACGTACTGAGTCAAGTGCAACCCTTTCAGACACGTCTCGCCATGGCAACACGACGTATGCGTAATATTACGTATACGCCAAGGAGAGTTGTTGGTGAAGAAGCCAAACGTTGGCAAATGGACACAAAACAAGCAATTAACTCAAACATACGCCATAATAATGAACACGTACAAAGTCGAGACATTTAATTTTCCAAATGGAAAAGCGTAAGAAAAAATAATAAATGATTTGAGGCATGCATGCTTCATTTCTCTTGTGGACATAGAAAGAGAAAAACATGAACTGGAAAAACACTGATGGACAGCTTGTCGCAGCCGCCACTTTTTCTAATGGCTTTCAACTACTGCCACTTGAAGTTCAGGTTCAAGTTCGAAATCGAAATCGAGGGGAGTCTGAGTTGTGGAGTTGCCAAAAAACGTAGCTTGTATTTCGATGCCTCGTCCTTGTTGACAACGTCCCACGCAACTTGGACGAGGCCAACATTCTTGTAGCGCCATTCATCAAATTCATTGTCTGTCGCTCGCTGCGTCTCACTGCATTCCAAGCGGATTCTATTGGCACCTTCTCTGGACGCGGGCCCAGGTCATCCACGTGCTTAGCTAAATTTATGGCCCAGGCTCTCTCTAAGCTGCCTTGATGAATGGCAAACATGGCGCTGAATTTGTTAACTCTCAAGTTTCAGCCAGAATTAGCTACATTCTCAGGGTCTTCCTCATTCTCTCTCTCTCTCTGCCCTTGGAGGACTCTTAGAACTAGTTGTAGTTGCAGATCTTTGCATAAATGAAATTGTGTGTTGGGCAAATCTTTAAGTTTATGAGCGAAAGCAGAGAGAGCTCCCACATGAGACACATGTTGTGCTTTTACAGCTTGACTCCTAAAATGAAACAGTTTATTAAGAGAGGTTTTTTTTAACAACAGGGGAGCCATAACAACAAGAGAATGGGAACTAAATGAAATATCATATAATTTCGTTTTAGCTTTTATTTTGGGTCAGACTTAAAGGTGTTTTTGTTTTGGGGTAGCTTTAAATTTAGCCTGTGGCTGAAATGGACTCGAATGGACTCAAATTTGTTGAAAGAGAGAGAGAGGAAAGTGGGCAGCCTTAAAAATTGCCCATAAATATGTAGTCAACGTAGATTTTTTTTTTTAATTTTTGTTTTGTTATTTTTTTTTATTTTGTAATTGGAAAGTTGTGCAAAACTAAACAAAGGCGCATAACATTTGTTGTTTGTTTGTCGACAGAGAGAGAGAGTGGGAGAGAGAAATCCCCTTAGCTGCCTGCAGGGCTTACAGTCTTTATTGGCAGTGCATGGCTACAGTGTGTACTTGGCATACAAGCTGTCAGAGCTTTTATTGCCTCAAAGCACAATTCAAATCTAAATTCAAATCTAAAGCCAAATTGTCTAACAATAATCTCATGTTGGATGCAGGCGAGAAATATGTGTAGCATAAATTTCACTTTTATTGATGTGCCCTTATGTGCCCAGCCATACACCAACTTGCATCGACTTCGCTATATATCATGGCATACCCGATACCATAACTCGAATTCATGACAGTTGGGACCTAGACTCAGACCATCTAGCGTTAATTGTTACATTAGGTGCAGCTGGAACGAACGTCGACCCAAAGCCTCGCCTCATTTCTCACCGCACTGATATCGAGCTGTTTAGGCACCACCTAGATAGAGCCTTTCAGAATAATATGGCACTGGAATCCGCGGACGATATTGACCAGGCAGTCGAGGACTTGAATAACGAAATATCCAGGGCTGCTGCAGCTGCAACTCCCAATACGCAGCCGACAGCACCAGCCCCTTATGGCATCTTACTAACAAGAGAGGTCAAAGAAATGCTTGCAGCTAAGAGGCGACTCCGAAGGCGAGCGATCCGTACGCAAGATCCCTGGGATCGACTCCAGTGGAACCGGGCGGCGAAACAGTTACGAGGCATGCTACAAGAACTAAGAAGCGACTTCTTCGAGCAAAAACTAGCATCAATGGACTACACAGCTGATGCCAACTACTCCCTGTGGAAGTGTACCAAGTCCCTAAAGAGGCAGCCATTTCGGCAAGTCCCTGTCCGCTGCTCAGGAGGACGCCCAGCCAAAAATGAGGAGGAGCAAGCGAATGTTTTTGCCCAACACCTGGAGGCTCGCTTCACCGAGTATGACTTTGCCACAGTGGCACAGATCAGGGAGACCCTAACCAGCCTTGAGATGCCGTTACAGATGTCTCCACCAATCCAACCAATCTCCGTGGACGAAATAGGTGAGGTAATTGCTAACTTGCCGCGTAACAAGGCGCCCGGACTCGACAGAATTTGCCACAACACCTTGAAGGCTCTTCCGCATAGTGCGTTGCTACGAACTGAGGCCATTTTCAACGCTATGCTAACATTGCAGCATTTTCCGAAGCAGTGGAAGATGGCGGCGATTATTATGATTCACAAACCGGGAAAAAAGGAGGACGATCCGGAATCCTATCGCCCTATCAGCCTGCTGCCTTCTCTTTCAAAGGTCTGGGAGAGGATACTTGCACAGAGACTACAAAAAACAATAGAGCAGCATAACATTATACCGGATCACCAATTTGGATTTCGTACAGGCCATGGCACCATTGAGCAGGTACACAGGCTGGTTAGGCACATTCTGCAGGCTTACGACCAACGGGACTACTGCAATGCGGTCTTTATCGACATGCAACAGGCATTCGACAGGGTATGGCACGATGGCCTTCTCTATAAAATAAAAAACTACCTGCCTGCACCTTACTTTGGACTCCTGAGGTCATATTTAACAGGACGGGAATTCAAAGTAATGGTAAGAAATGCCTACTCTACCCCACGCCAAATGAGAGCAGGAGTCCCGCAAGGTAGTGTCTTGGGGCCGCTGCTCTACTCGCTGTACACCGCCGACATCCCGACCCCTAGCGCAGCCCACATGGACGAGCCTTGGAAGGCCTTGATAGCCACATATGCTGATGACATCGCTGTCATGTACAACTGCGAATGCCGACGTGAGGCTGCGCATGGTCTCCAGCAGTATCTCAACTCGTTAGCAGCTTGGTGCAGGAGGTGGAATCTGAAGATTAACCCAGCCAAAACAACTAACCCCTGCTTCACACTGAAGCAATTATGGTCTACTACCCCCGAGCTGAGGCTTGAGGGCGTATTACTAGAGCAGCCCCCACAAGCCAAATATCTTGGCATCACGCTCGACAAACGCCTCACATTTGGAGCACACATCTCAGCAACTATAAAAAAGTGTGGGCAGAGGATGCAGCAACTGCGATGGCTGATACATAAAAAAAGTTCGCTCAATCTGCGAGCCAAGAGGGCAGTCTATGCGCACTGCATCTTGCCGATCTGGCTCTACGGGGTGCAGATTTGGGGCATCGCTGCGAAGTCGAGATACAAGCGTATCCAGACAATGCAGAATCGCGCCTTGCGACATATAACTGGTTGTCCCTGGTACGTTCGTGGCTCCACCTTGCATAGAGACCTAAATCTGCATACCGTAGAGGAGCAGATAAACAGGCATACCAGTAGATACGGCGACAGGCTGGAGAGGCACCGCAGTTTGTTGGCACGGCAACTACTCCCTGCCAGGCCTCTCAGGAGGCTGAAAAGACCCGGCTTTGCCAAGACGCTGGGGAGGCGACAATAATTTAGTTTAATTCCTTTGTACATACATACATATATAAATCAATCCTCTTGTCTTCAGCAAGGGGTTAGGTGTTAAGTAGTTGTAATTGTATAGTTATGGTACGTTTTGTTGTACCGGTTCTATATTTAATAAACAAAGTTTTCAAAAACTTTTATTGATTTTTAATGCCCATAATAAAGGCGTTTTATGCGCTATTCTCTTGACGCCAGCTGCAACTAGTTGGCCTTTGAAAAGCCCACACAAAGCTGTGTGAAATTGTTAAATAATGCAAAGGACTTGGCTAAGTGAAATTACATACCAAATTTTATATGGAATTTTGTAGCATTTTCTGTGAATTTTTTAATGGCTAAACTTGAGACTTGAGACTAAAAAACTGACTCTTGAGACTGTTCCCAATTTTTACAAAAAGTTGACTTAACTTGAGGTGTGCATTATGCGCCTATTATGCTTTAATTTAGAATTTTGTTTATCGAGTTGAAAATCAATTATTGCTTTCCCAGCTGCTGCAAACTTGACTTTTCTGTGCCGCGTACAACAAGTGGGATGGTATATTGAATTTGTGTAAAATCTCGAAATATTTGTAGAAAAATTGATAGCTTTTTTTCTACTGCTTTAATAAAGAATGAATAAATTTTCTTTTTGAGTACAGCTTAAACTATCTTTTTCTTAATTTATATTAATCTATCAGATATAGATTAATTTTTTAAAAATAGTACAAGTCTCTTGGTACTGGGAAACATGTAGTTGGGCGGTTTGAACTAGCATGTTCTTGATTTTTTTCCTTAGCAACCTGCGCTATTTTTTTGTTTTTTTTTTGGCTTTGGCTTATATTTTATGTGCTGCTCGCATGCAAACATAATAAATATTGATACGGCAATGTTGTTGTAATTTGATAATATCATATATAAGTGTGTGTGTGTGTGTGTAGAAAGTGTGTGTGGGTGTAATTTATGTTGGTGTAACTTGGCTTTAACAATCAATTGTGCTGGAAGGCAACGGGACGGGATTCATCGGCGTCTACAATTTGGCAGCGTCTTCGAAATTACTTAAAGCAGCCCTTGAGTGCGTCTGTGTGGGTGTGTGTGTGTGTGAGTGTGTATGAGTGTGTGTGTAGCTGTATGTGTGAATTAATCGATATTTGATGTCATATCGAAAGAAACAAAACAAAAGCGAAGCCAGTGCTTAGACGTCCATGCCCAACGGGATGACATTGGCATTGACATTGCCACAGACAGAGAGAGAGAGAGATAGGGTGAGAGAGAGAGTGAGAGATAGACAGTTGAAGAAAGAGATGGGTAGAGTGAACTTACCTCGTATGGAAATTATCCATGCCGCTGCCGCAGTACAGCGGCGTTGTATCATTATTGCCACTGGCCATTGTCCTTGTTGTTGTTACAGCTTAGTCCTGTTGTTGTCTATTGTTGATGCATGTTCGCTGCAGGCGTTGCGAGTGCCAAGGCCACCAAGGACTTGGACGAGTACGTCCACGAAACTGTCAACAGCACTGGCATTAATAATTAAATATTGTGAAATATGTCTAGTATCTGTATCTGTAAATAGAAAACAAAAAAGAGGGTTGTCAGGAACATAATCCGATGCAGTTTTAAACTCGATTAAAATCCATGAACAAAAATGACAAAATTTTGAAAATCGGCATTTTTTGACAAAGGAATCGTTTGAAAAATTTCAATAAATTTCAAATCAGAATGTTAAGAAAATTTTAATAATAAGAAAATTTGAATGGAAATTATCTACAGCAGTGAAAAATAGGTGAAATAAGTTGAATCTTGCCAAAAATCCCCTTCGACGAATATTACCAAGTATGTCACTTTTTCATTGTTTCGGTCGTATTTTCTAAAACTTTATATTTTGATGATAGGAATCGATTGGACTTAAGTAAATACCATGATTAAATTGCCAATTTTTTGTATTTTTTATCAAGGGGCCAGTATGCAATTATATGCCAAAAAAAATTTAACTAAAAATTTTAAATAGTAAGAATTTTTGAGTGCAGTCCTAATATATCAAAAAAAAAAAAATTGACTAAAGTGGATACATTTAAAAACCCAGTTAATTTTTGAAAAAAAGTTATTAATTTAGAGATAACTTTTTTCTTTTCGATAAATGCATTTTCGTAATTTTCTGTGTATCGCACAATTCATTTATCAACGGATCAAGCTTGTTGCACTTTGAAAGCGACAAAATGGCGTATAATTAATATTGCGCATACGACGCGTAAACCGTTGCCTTAAATAATTAAACTGACGGTTCGTCATAAGCTGGCCACAGGTGACCCTTTATGCTTTTGCGTATATACAGGGGTTACATTGGATTTGCTGGACAAATGTGTGCCAGCAGGAGCTGGCAGCAGTAGCAGCCATATCCTGTCGACTGACTGACTGTCTAAGCGTCCTTTTTCCGCTCGTCTCTTTGTTAGCTGTCATGGTTTTGTGCTGTGGCTGCAGTGCAACAATTTCTGTTGGCTGTGCGAGATTTTAATTGCATTCGCCTGGAGTCCTGCCCCAGGATATGTGGCCAAGTCAACGGCAATTAACACGTTTCATAGCCGCAGGGAGATATAAAAGCGCAAAGTCAGAATATAGATGTGTGTGTGTGAAAGTGTGACACTAAAAATTCTTAAATGATTTTTTTACTATATTTAAAATATGGAAATTCAGAAAGCAAATGTTTAGTTTTCTTCGAGGTATCGTAGTTAAAGTTGTAATTTGGCAAATTCAATGCAAATGTTGATATTCTGTGGAGCAGAATTGATTATTCGCTTGGGGTTTTATTGACACGATAATTTTGCTGAATCTGCCGCATAATTATTAAATGCAAACATTGCATTAATTAACTAAATTAATAACACTCCATTTACGGGCTGCCTAAAAGCTAATAAAATTCCACATACGACCGGGAATCAAAATATCGTAAATGCGAAAATTCATTTCATGTAACGCATTGCAAACAAATTAATAACAAATACGAGCTCTATAATTTATGTGATGCTGTATTAATTTGACTTTAATTAGAACAACACACACACACACACATACATACATACACTCGCAGAGTGCTGAATGAAGGTTTAATGAAGGAGAACTCGCAGCGCACAAAAGCATGCTACACTTTCTTTTTCTTCTCATTTTGATTTTGTATTGCTTGGGAAATTGTCGTGATTTGATTCAATTGCCAGCAAGGAAGTCCACATACACATATATTGGTCAACCATTGATGACAACAAACACACACACACACACATACACATTTATAAATATATACAGTGAGTTCAATGCAATCAATTACACAGCAAGAACTTAATTTAGCGCATGAAAAGCGTTTTAATAACACAAACAGTCGCACACACTTTCATTTGTAGACAGTTCACTGGGCACAAACACGCACACACACACTCTCACCCACACACACACACCTGTGATATAGCCAGAGCAAAATGGGAAATTGAAAACTGATTTGGTTGCTTTCTCCTTCACTCCCATTCGCTCTTTGTCTCATTGGCCTTCAAGTAGCTGCGTGAATGCCAATGCCAATGGCAGACCTTTGGCAGCAAGCAGCTCTCAACTCATGAGCCTGACGAATGTGTTGTGTATGACACACATATCCACTCTGCCTCTTCCCATGTCCACCCTCTCTACCCATAACTCTCGTTCTATTCTCACTCGCCTGCATTTGTGCCTGGCAACATTTCATTTACGCGTAGAGTCCTCGCACAAAAGCAAGAAAAATGACCGACAAGTCAAATTGAAAGGCTGTGTGCGCTTTTCTCTTGACTCGACCTCAACTTTGTCTGGCTGTCCGGCAACTGCATTGGCAGCTGCAACAGCAACAGCAACGGCAACTCAGTCCTTAGACCCGCATCCTGGCATGATTTATGTAGAGGACTTTAGTAAAGGAGGCAGCTGAGAACTCTTTAAGCGACTGCCAGGACTATTGATTACATTTATTGATTTGATTTCGTTTACTGTTGCTTGCTATCTCAATTATTCTATTTTTTTTTGTTTTCTTCCGCTATTTGCATTTTGTTTGTTTTTTTTCTATGTAAACAGCAAAAGTTGCGTTTACTTTGCCACTTTTGTGGACTCAATTCCTTTGCCCAGTGGCATTATTTTAAATTGTTTTTTAAATGGACGGCAAACAGCTGGCTCTGTAAATGAATTGTCTGGGGAGCACGGAGAGAAATAGAACGAGAAAGTGATAGAGAGAGAGAGAAGGAGATAGAGTTATGTATTAGGGGGGGAATTTGGGGAAATTTCATTTGATTTGTGCAGATTGGAAGCAGCTTCATATCGCCATCAATTTTGCCAAAAATAAATCGATTTTTAGTTGAAATGGCAATGTGTTGCTTTCCAAAATTGTCGATTTTATTTACAATTAAATATATTAAAATAGTAAATTTACTACTATTTTGAAATAACATATTTCGAAAGATGTATTCAAAAAAAAAAAACAAAAAATAAAATAAAATAAATAAATAAATAATTAATATAAATAAGTCTTTTAAATTTATATGCAATTTTAAAACACATTTTCTCAGATTTCTAAAGAAATTATTAAAATGTAAAATAAAATTTAAAAAATATGCAGGGTAAAGCGAAAATTTGCCTTGGCTGCTGCTAAACTGTCTCTGCAATTAACTTGTATCATCAGCCAGTCTCGTTGTGTTCATTATTTATGCAACTTTTGTTGGCCAACTCTCGCTTCCCAGCCAGCTCAAGTAGCTCTATCTCACTCACTCTGCTCCCCCCCTCTCTTTCTCTCAGCCACTCGCGAGCGAAAACAGTTGCCTCGCCTCAAAGTGCCCCCAGGGGCAAGCAGCTTTCCACATTAGGGGCAAGTGAGCTTTAGCTTGCAACTTAAAATCGCATGCATAATGCATACTATATATATAAATATATATATATATATATATATATATATATATATATATATATATATATATATATATATATATATATATCATTTGCTTCGCTCTGCATCAGCCCCCTCTCACCCTTGCTCCATTGCAACATTCCCTGGCTAAATTAACTTTAATTGCTTGAATCTTGTGTCTTCAGTTCAGATCAGGCTCAACTCTTAGCATTTATCGTGCCTTGCGCTAAACGTGTTTGATTCATGCCACAAATTGTTGCAACTATGGAGGGAAGTCTGTCAATCGCTGCCATAGGCTACGTTGTTGCCACTTTAACATAAACACAACCAGTCGGCATGACTTGCCACACACAATTTATCAACTGCGGGGATATGAGACAGAGAGAGACAGACACAGACTGACAGAAAGAGAAAGACAGTCAGACAGCTACAACTTGGCATACAGCGAAGGAATATCTACAGTTACATTCCGTTTCGTAAATATTTTACCAGACTTGCCCGCCTGTCATCCTAATATCCTAACAAATTTCCGCTTGTTGTCCTCCACACAATCGGTCTGACAGTTAGTTCCCTTTGCCCTTTTCTCTATCTTTTTTCTTACTTTTTTCTCCATTTACAATGATTCTGAAGGCACATTTTTAAAATCGGATGATTTTTGGCAATGTTATGGCATTTTAAAGTTGTGAGACGCCCACAAGCTGAAATTTCCGACTGAAAATTATACTTTTGTGGGGTGAAATTTTCTTTATTAAGTTTTTGGTACCGATTGATCAGGAATTTCAGTACCTTCATTTTGGTGCATAAATTGTGAAATTCAGATGATTTTTGAGGAAGATATGCCACTTTGAAGTTTTGAGGGTACCATAAAATGGATTTCCTAGGTCGAAATTCAACTTTAACAGGCTCAAATTTTCGATATTGAGATTTTCGTATCAATCGATCAGGAATTTCAATACCTTCATTTTGGTGCATATATTTTGAAAATCAGATGATTTTTGAGGAAGATATGACATTTTGAAGTTTTGAGGGTACCATAAAATGGATTTCCTAGGTCGAAATTCAACTTTAACAGGCTCAAATTTTCGATATTGAGATTTTCGTATCAATCGATCAGGAATTTCAATACCTTCATTTTGGTGCATAAATTTTGAAAATCAGATGATTTTGGAGGAAGATATGGCATTTTGAAGTTTTGAGGGTACCATAAAATGGATTTCCTAGGTCGAAATTCAACTTTAACAGGCTCAAATTTTCGATATTGAGATTTTGGTACCAATCGATCAGGAATTTCAATACCTTCATTTTGGTGCATAAATTTTAAAAATCCTATGATTTTTGAGGAAGATACGGCATTTTAATGTTGTGAAGGTACCATAAAATGGATTTCCTAGGTCGAAATTCAACTTTAACAGGCTCAAATTTTCGATATTGAGATTTTGGCACCAATCGATCAGGAATTTCAATACCTTCATTTTGGTGCATAAATTTTGAAATTCAGATGATTTTTGAGGAAGATATGACATTTTGAAGTTTTGAGGGTACCATAAAATGGATTTCCTAGGTCGAAATTCAACTTTAACAGGCTCAAATTTTCGATATTGAGATTTTGGTACCAATCGATCAGGAATTTCAATACCTTCATTTTGGTGCATCAATTTTGAAAATCAGATGATTTTTGAGGAAGATATGCCACTTTGAAGTTTTGAGGGTACCATAAAATTCAATTCCTAGGCCAAAATTCAACTTCAACAGGCTCAAATTTTCGATATTGAGATTTTGGTTCCGATCGATCAGGAATTTCAATTCCTTCATTTTGGTGCATAAATTTTGAAATTCAGATGATTTTTGAGGAAGATATGCCACTTTGAAGTTTTGAGGGTACCATAAAATGGATTTGCTTGGTCAAAATTCATCTTCAACAGGCTCAAATTTTCGATATTGAGATTTTGGTACCGATCGATCAGGAATTTCAATACCTTCATTTTGGTGCATCAATTTTGAAAATCAGATGATTTTTGAGGAAGATATGCCACTTTGAAGATTTGAGGGTACCATAAAATGGATTTCCTAGGTCGAAATTCAACTTTATCAGGCTCAAATTTTCGATATTGAGATTTTGGTACCGATCGATCAGGAATTTCAATACCTTCATTTTGGTGCATAAATTTTGAAATTCAGATGATTTTTGAGGAAGATATGCCACTTTGAAGTTTTGAGGGTACCATAAAATGGATTTCCTAGGTCAAAATTCAACTTCAACAGGCTCAAATTTTCGATATTGAGATTTTGGTACCGATCGATCAGGAATTTCAATACCTTCATTTTGGTGCATAAATTTTGAAATTCAGATGATTTTTGAGGAAGATATGCCACTTTGAAGTTTTGAGGGTACCATAAAATGGATTTGCTTGGTCAAAATTCAACTTCAACAGGCTCAAATTTTCGATATTGAGATTTTAGTACCGATCGATCAGGAATTTCAATACCTTCATTTTGGTGCATAAATTTGGAAAATCCGATCATTTTTGAGGAAGATATGACATTTTGAAGTTTTGAGCGTACCATAAAATGGATTTCCTAGGTCGAAATTTAACTTTAACAGGCTCAAATTTTCGATATTGAGATTTTCGTATCAATCGATCAGGAATTTCAATACCTTCATTTTGGTGCATCAATTTTGAAAATCAGATGATTTTTGAGGAAGATATGCCACTTTGAAGATTTGAGGGTACCATAAAATGGATTTCCTAGGTCGAAATTCAACTTTAACAGGCTCAAATTTTCGATATTGAGATTTTCGTATCAATCGATCAGGAATTTCAATACCTTCATTTTGGTGCATAAATTTTGAAAATCAGATGATTTTGGAGGAAGATATGGCATTTTGAAGTTTTGAGGGTACCATAAAATGGATTTCCTAGGTCGAAATTCAACTTTAACAGGCTCAAATTTTCGATATTGAGATTTTGGTACCAATCGATCAGGAATTTCAATACCTTCATTTTGGTGCATAAATTTTAAAAATCCTATGATTTTTGAGGAAGATACGGCATTTTAATGTTGTGAAGGTACCATAAAATGGATTTCCTAGGTCGAAATTCAACTTTAACAGGCTCAAATTTTCGATATTGAGATTTTGGCACCAATCGATCAGGAATTTCAATACCTTCATTTTGGTGCATAAATTTTGAAATTCAGATGATTTTTGAGGAAGATATGCCACTTTGAAGATTTGAGGGTACCATAAAATGGATTTCCTAGGTCGAAATTCAACTTTAACAGGCTCAAATTTTCGATATTGAGATTTTGGCACCAATCGATCAGGAATTTCAATACCTTCATTTTGGTGCATAAATTTTGAAATTCAGATGATTTTTGAGGAAGATATGCCACTTTGAAGTTTTGAGGGTACCATAAAATGGATTTCCTAGGTCAAATTCAACTTTATCAGGCTCAAATTTTCGATATTGAGATTTTGGTACCGATCGATCAGGAATTTCAATACCTTCATTTTGGTGCATAAATTTTGAAATTCAGATGATTTTTGAGGAAGATATGCCACTTTGAAGTTTTGAGGGTACCATAAAATGGATTTGCTTGGTCAAAATTCAACTTCAACAGGCTCAAATTTTCGATATTGAGATTTTAGTACCGATCGATCAGGAATTTCAATACCTTCATTTTGGTGCATAAATTTGGAAAATCCGATCATTTTTGAGGAAGATATGACATTTTGAAGTTTTGAGCGTACCATAAAATGGATTTCCTAGGTCGAAATTTAACTTTAACAGGCTCAAATTTTCGATATTGAGATTTTGGTACCAATCGATCAGGAATTTCAATACCTTCATTTTGGTGCATCAATTTTGAAAATCAGATGATTTTTGAGGAAGATATGCCACTTTGAAGATTTGAGGGTACCATAAAATGGATTTCCTAGGTCGAAATTCAACTTTATCAGGCTCAAATTTTCGATATTGAGATTTTGGTACCGATCGATCAGGAATTTCAATACCTTCATTTTGGTGCATAAATTTGGAAAATCCGATCATTTTTGAGGAAGATATGACATTTTAAAGTTTTGAGCGTACCATAAAATGGATTTCCTAGGTCGAAATTCAACTTTAACAGGCTCAAATTTTCGATATTGAGATTTTGGTACCAATCGATCAGGAATTTCAATACCTTCATTTTGGTGCATAAATTTTGAAAATCAGATGATTTTTGAGGAAGATATTGAAGATATACACAACTTGTTTGTGTACTGTTTCGTTAATGAGTTAATCATGTATTTAATTATTGTAAATCTTTGCGAACCTTGCGCCTTGGCAGAAACAAAAAAGATTAACAATATTTATGACTGCATTGAAGTAAATCAACATTAATCTTAAAGCCAAAGAAACAGTCGTATCCCGACTGAACTTCTACTTCGGTTTCTATTGCCAGCTTAATGGCTTACACTTTAGATAATACCCTATGAAAAGGGTATGTACAACAGCAACAACAACAATAACGACAACTGTAAAAATAAAAAAATAATCAAGAAGAAGAGAAGAGGCTTAATTAGCAGTTCTCGCAAAGGTAGCTTGTGTCTTATGGGAGTGGCGTGGTTGGCGGGGGGATGTGTCGAATGGGGCCAAAATCAGGCTGAGTTGCATTGCCAAATTAATGAGTGCCAAATGGAATGCCAGGTCTGCTTCTTCCCCCTCCCCACTGTCACTTTCCCCTTCTCCCCTTCTGCATGTTGTGGGTGTTTTTCTCATATATTTTAATAATATTACTCATACGCACAGGTGACACTCTAATTGTTGCTGCCAATAATTCAAATGTGAGACGAATTGTTGTTGTTGTTGCTTTAGAAATTGGTTTTTCTTTCGCAAGCGAATGCGATTTCTTAAGCAAACAAAAAACAAAATAAAAAAAAGAGAAGTGAAATATGTATAAAAGCATTTTTAAGCCTTGTAAATTTTCTCTTGCACTCCCTTTCCACTCTCTCTCTCTCTATCACACTTTGTGGTTTCATGCTGCTTTAATGTTTTTTCTTCTTTGTTACTTTCTTTTTGTGCTTGTCACGCATACGTCATGTTGTCTGCGGGAATGTGGGCAGACATTTGACAATCACAGGGGTGAATGGGGAAGGGATGGAAGTTCTTTTGGCATTTGCATGGCAGTGTAAGAAATTCATACTTAAATCAGCTAAAAACTGCGAAATAAGAAATAAATATGCCGACGTTGTTAAAAGAAGCAGAGAAAGAAAAGAAGGAGATGCCGATGCCACATTGCAATCTCTGATGTGGCTGACATGAAACATTGATAAGACTTTGTGAGAGGCCAAGTAGCAACGACAGCATTAGGCAGATATACAAAACACCACTGGACAGAATAATAAGTACACCCATCCAGTGGCAGTTGTCTTGAATATCTTCAAAAATATATTTAAAGTGGCTTAAAGTGGTCAAATTTAAGTTAGTTTTGTTAATTTTTTTTTTTTAAAGTGTAAAATTCTTTTTTTTTAGAAAGTTGTAGTAATTACAATATTATATCTAAAACTTCATGGAATAATTTGGTACCTTCTGTATGATCTTTTTGGTAAACAACGAACATATTTGAATAAAAATTGAAGTAAATTTAAAGTAATCTCTAAGCAGAAATTAATATTATATCAATTGCAAGTCATTGGTATAGTCATATTCATAACATTAATTTATGTAACACTTAAAATAATATCAACATTCATCTTCAAGTTTTTAACACCATATAAACACGAATTGTAATCCATCAATTTTTTTTTCAATTTTTTTAATTAACTTCTTATATTTTGATTTTCTAAAGGACATAAGAACCATTGGTGACTAGTTCCACATTTTTTGTTTACAATGACTTTATTATTTTGGCCAGTAGTGTATAAAGAGATAAAACAATTTGTTCCCTTCCTAATCAAAGTTCCTCAAGTCTCGTATTAAAAAGAGAACGTGGAAATTTTGAATACTCAATGCAATTACACATGACCTCATATCATTGTGTGTGTGAGTGTGTGTGTGTGTGTGTGTATGTGTATGAGAGTGTGTGTATATATAGTTGTATATGTTGTGATGTCTGTTTATCATTAAAAAGCAGTGTAACTGAGGCGGCAACTGCAACAAAATTGTTTGTCAAAAAGATACCACAGACTCTGTTCTCTCTCCACAAAATGTTGCATATATGCTTAGCTGATGCATGGGTGGTGGGTTATAAACCTGTTGGAAGAGGGGGAGAGGTTGGAATTGTCACACTAAAAGGGGTTATCTATGTGTTTATGGTAGCACGCATTTAAGCAAATTGAAACGTGGCTGGAAAAACCTGTTAACTACCATAGAGTAGAGTTGCCAAAATTGAAAGGCAGCAATTTGCAAAGCAGCAGCCAAACTATTTGGTCATGTATGTGTATATGAGTGTGTGTGAGTGTTTGTGAGTGTGTGTGGGGGAGTGTGTATGTGAAGCGTGCAAATGGCTGGACTAAGTGAAACTATAGAAAACTTTTCTCGACTTAAACTGGTGTAAGAGAAAGGGGGGCGAATAAGGCAGCTAAGCAACACGCACACAGAGAGTGAGAGAGAGAGGGAGTGAGTAAGAGAGAGAGAGCGAGAGAGAGAGAGAGAGAGAGAGAGAGAGAGAGAGAGAGAGAGAGAGAGAGAGAGAGAGAGAGAGAGAGAGAGTGAGAGAGAGAGAGAGAGAGAGATTCAGAATGCACTCAGTCAAGTCAAATGGCCACAACAAAAGCACAGTTCTAATTGACAGAGTGAAAGCGTGTGAAATTTAGAGAAAGTGAGTGAAAGTGAGTGAAAGTTACAACAAAAGTTACTCTCAATGCTGAAGTGCAAACATTCACTTTGCTGTCTAAGTATAATTCTGTAATTTAAATCTTAAACAATGAGGCTTGTCAATAGTCCAAGATTGACAGATTTACTGCTGTTATCGGTTATCGGTTATTAGTTATCGATTTTAAGACTATCTAAGCTGAAGTCCACATAACCACTTTGCTGTGTTACAATAATTCTGTAATTAAAATCGTCTACAAAAAGGCGTATCAGGTGTCTCAGTATTGACAAATTTACTGCTGTTATCGATTATCAGCTGTCGAATATCAGTTATCGATAAAAGGAATTGCGTTAGATTATCAAAGATGAAGTGATTGTTTCACTTTGTTGTCTCACAATAATTCTGTAATTAAAAACTACTACAATATGGCGTATCAAGTGTCCCAGTATTGACAGTTTAACTTCTGTTATCGCCTAACGATTAAGTTGATCGTTAAATGTGATTAATTTCCAAGTGTAGCACTACAAGTCTCTCTCTAATTGATTAATTAATTCAAACATTATACACGCATTCAGTAAATATACCACAAATCACGCATACGCCATGTCCGCCGCACATTTAACATTATGGTTATTATTGTTATGGCCAAAATGGGGGGAAAATCAATTTGTTTACGGGCTAAACTTGATTTTCACACGCCTCAAGTGCAAGGTGAACCCCCTTAACCCCCTCTCCCCTCATAACCACCGTCACAATACGAACAATTGGCCGATGCATGTCAAGTGCTTGGCCAGTCTAACAATTTGTCGCCTGCCTTGCCTGTCAAGTATTTCTTCAATGAAGGGTCGGGGGAGGGAATAAGGTAGTTAGGGCGTGGTCAAGTGAGCAGCCAGTCATTAAAGCAATGCATGGGGTGGGAGGTTAAGAATCCATTGAATACTAGAAAAACCGGACAAGGTCACAGAAGGAAAAGAAAAGAAATAAGAAAGAAAAGAAATACAAATTGTTAAAAAAATATTGAAGGAGCAGGTGTCACAGTAATTACAGTTTGCAATGAAAAATTATTATAACCAGGATAACGTTAATGTCAATGTTAAAGCTAATCTTAATGCTAATGATGATGAAGGCGTCAATGATGTGACTGCGCATTGTCGGCGTCAATCTCGCAGTTCATTGAGCTGACTAAATACCAACTGTTTACAGGGTATAAACAAATGAGATGGCAAAATATTTAACGAAAATAGCTTAGAACGAAATATATGTAATTTTTGAATAATTTTATTGTACTGATATAATCAGATGAAAAAATTATTTAAAATATTAATCATGATTTATGAATTCATTCATAATTTTTAAAGGGTATTTTAACCTGTCACAATTTTTTCTGCAAACTATTTGTATAGAAGTTGCACAAATACCAATGAAGCTTTTTCACAAAAGCAAGTGAAAATATGGAATCAATTGAAAAGCTATGAAAGAAATTTAGTGCATGAAAATGCGCATTAAATTCTTAAAGCACATTCAATTTTTGTTCGGCAACAATGAAAAAAATTCTGGCAAAATGCATAAACAAGAAACTTCGATAAAGAGCTTAACGGGCTTAAGCAACTTGCCAAAATACTTTTGGCTAAAGTGAATGAGGGAGAAACAATGAAAGAAAAAGGATAGAAAGAGAGAGAGAGAGAGAGAGAGATAGAAAGAGAGAGAGAGAGGGCCATACTGAAATAGAGAGAGAAGGTAAGACTTGTTTTTATTAATTCGACATGCAGTCAAGTGGAAACTTTGTTACAGGCAGAAAAATTCATTATTTACCTGTGAAAAAATATAAAAAGTATGAAAATTTCAGCAGAAAACAGCTGTTGCCAGCAAAAACAAAATCGAGAGAAAAACAATATTAAGAAGTAGCAGCAGATATATTTTGTAAATAATATTAAAGGAGGGAATTCCTACCCCCATCCCCATCCCTGTTGCCATTGGCCAATGAAATGCATTTTTCCCAAGTGCCAAACAATGAAAATGAGCGGAAAAGCGCAGATAATGCTGACGGGAAATGTCCTGGCAGCAATAACGGAAATGACACTATGCACAATGCACTTTTAGCTAAGAAAAATAAAACGACTAGCGTATACTCTATGAAAACCTTTTCAAATTGTATTCTTCTTCTTCTTCTATTTAATATATTTCTTTAAGAAAACAAAGTATTTCTTCAAATATATTTTTATTTGTGAAGATACATAATTTTTCTTTGAATTATTTTTGTGTTGCATGCTAAGCATACCCTACCACTTGTAGAGGGTATTATGAATGCAAATTATAATACAAAATGAAAATTGTATACAATTTTGTGCGCTGCATATTAGAAAGAATATTTCGAATTGAATGACAGCTCGTCGTTGTTAGCATTTGTGGGCGTGATGTGGCTGCTGTGTTGTGGGCGTGTCATGTAGTCAGCGTTGCTCGGGGGCAAGAAACACAAATGGATAATAATTCAAATGAATTACTTGTGTGGCGCCTCGGGGCCAGGCTGCTTTGCATGCCAGGATATCGACGAGATCCTGCGAGATGCTGTCTCTGTGTTCATGCTCAATAAAAACATTGTGTTGTGATTTCCAATCACAAGGACACAGTCTCTGAGCGATGCTGAGCCAAGACAAAACTGACAGTAATCGGTGGGTGGTGGGGGTTAGAGAGTAAGGAATGGGAATGGGATAGAGAAAGAGGGAAATAGAGGGAGAGGGGTAGTGAAAGAGACTCTAGAGTGAGAGAGCAGACAAAATTGAGCTGAGAACTAGAATCATCGTTGTCATTATCTTTTGAGCCAAGGCGGAGCTCCCTTTTGTTGAAGCTGTTGTTATTGGGTATGTTGTTTTACATTTTACTGTTGTTGTTGTGGTTGCTGTTATTGTTGCTCTCAGCGTTAAAGTAAACGACATTAATGGAAACATCAAAGTAATTTGATTGCATTTTGCCACAATGGATATGAATGAGAGTGCGTGCGAAAGAATCACAAAAAAAGCTGTTGCATTATGTGACGTGTGACAGACTACGAGATACCCTATAGAGATGGAAGAGTATAGATTCTGCTGCTTCTACTCAGCAAATACCTATTCAAGTTGATTGCAAAGTAATTGTAAATAAATAAATATAAATAATATGAGAATAATATAAAAAATTGAAAAATAAATAAATATAAAAAAAGTAGAATTATTTAAAAAAAAAGAAAAAAAAAATAAAATAAAATAAAATTTTAAATAAAGCTAAATAATTTTGTATAAATTAACTAATATAATTATATGTTTTCCCTTCTCATAACTAACTATTTACAGGGTATTCACTCCAACAGCATAAGTAGCAGCAGGTCCTGCGGAGCAGAACTGTAGGTCTCCCGCTGCTTAACATTGATATTCTCCCCACTGTTCGCCCCTCTACTCTTAGAGTATCGCATTCTCTAGTCTCATACTCTTTGAGAATATGGTTACTCATTCTCTTAGTCATAGTCAGTCTCATTTTCATTCCCATTCTGGGTTTCTGGTTCATTTTCATTGCAATTTTCTTGGTCTCTGCGGCCTAGGCGTTTGTCTAACATGTGGGAGTCCTTTCGTCCTGGCAATGTGTGTGGGATTCTTTGAGCTATTTTTTCTTCGCGCCATGTTGCCTCTGGCTGCTTCTACTGTTAATTTCATTTGGTTACAAAAATAGACAGACAAATGGCAGGACATGGATATATGTCTGTGTTGATTTGTTTATTACTCGCAAACACAATTACAGTCTAAGGAGGGAAGGCAAGAGAGATGTCATTACTGACCACAGTCTCAAGTTGAATTTTGTGGCTTAAATTTATGCATTTTAAAGGCCACATAAATTATTTGTTGCTAAAGTTCTCATTAAATATGCATTTGACAAAAGGTTTTCCCATAACCCCCAAAAAGGCATCAACAACAACACACCTGAGACTGAGATTGGGACTCCGAATGAGAGGCGGATGTTGTGTCTCTATTGTGATACCTCGGCTCAGTATTTATTTATGAGGTTGTAGTCCTTTTAAATTTTGTCTACGCGCCTGTCTTTTGTTTCATTGAAATGAAAATTTACGACTGCACTGCATAAATCAGAAGCAGCAGCAACATCTTTTGCTAGAAAATGTTCAAATAAATTTAAATATTTGATCAAGTATATTTAATATTGTTTATGTCTGTCAAATGTATTTTTAAAGTGTTTCTCTTTTTGGTCCAAGGCAACATGTGAGACTTTGTCCATTTTTGGACCTGTTTATGCAAATTCCTTGTGCTTGTTCAGATGAAAGGTCCTTTTGCAGGAGTTGATTTGCTGCGTGGGCAGGCCGCAAATTGAGTTGCAAAATTGAACTTTTTTCCAACTTTTTTTTTCCAAATTATTTTAGATAATTTTTGTTTTTAGCTGGAGATATGATTAAACTGAGTTAAAAGATGAAATGTTTTTTTTTGACGAGCGAGTTGAGAGTAAAAAAATTATTTATATGAAAATGCAGAGTTTTTTAAGCAAACGTCAAGTATGCACAGAATTCAACTTGAAAGCAAATATCACGCATACGCCGCGTAGGCCCATCGCCTGTCAAATATGAATAATGTTCTTGGGGTGCCAAACAAAAACCCCAAAGGACGACCCGTGGTGGGGAGGGTATCTGGCAGGAGGTGTGAGGGATTTGCAGCGGCAGCTTCCCCCTTTTTAAATGGCAGCTGTAAAAAATTAAAAAGCCCTCAGCTGCCTGCGGGAAAACTGCCAAGTTAGCTGGAAAATGCTGAGCGGCAGCCTTCGCAATTGACTGAATGCCATCAAGGTTAAGTTTGGGGGGTAGTTAGGGGTGTCCGTGTGTATGTGTGTGTGTGGGTGGCTTTAGAATGTTAATTTTGCATGAGACTGAGCTCTTGAGCTCTCTTCTTCATTTTTGGGAGGGACTCCCGACTGACCACTTGACAATTTGCAACGCTGTTTAAGTGAAACACAGTCGATGGCAGCAAAATAAATTTGTATTTTATGGCATGAAACGAGGCACGGACTACGTGCTGGCCATAGTTAATTTATTATCGTTGGGGGGAGGGAGGGTTGATTCAAGTTGTTGGTGCCTTTAAAATGTATATATTTATATAGAGTAGGAGAACTTCAGTTGTAGTTTGTGTTGATCTTTTATCTGTTGACGTCGACATTGCTGTCAGCCTCAATCAATTGCCATGCCCCATGCTGTCCAGGCATGTCCAGCGTGTCCTTTCTTATCGTTCGTGTCCGGAAACTTACTGACAAAATAGATATAGGCAGACGATGGAGAAGAAGAAGACTTAACAGCACCGCATTATTATTATGACAGGCAGGCTACTCCTGCTCCATCTGTATCTGCAGGTCCTGCTGTTGCTGCTGAGAGTCCTTTGTCATAGTCACTTTTCACTGATTGATGTGTCTTATTTGCTCTACGTTTCTTGTTTTTTTTTGTTTATTGTTTACTTTTACTTTTTTGGGGGGGCACGCATAAATCACAGCGGTGGCAGCTTCTCAACATCGGATGCCTTCGTGCATGCAATTTGCATTTTATTTGTTTTTTGTTCCCGTTTTCGTTCTTTGTTTTATACGCATATCAACAACTGTGATTTGTTTTGCCAGGATTTATGGCTGTCGCCTGTCGCTGCTTCCGTTTAGTTTAGACACGAACTACAACTAGCTTAACACGACATCCGCCAGAGACTAAGTCCCAGCTACATTTAATTAATTTACTTGCCAGGAGTAGAGAGGAGATTCTGTGAGATGCCTGTCCGTCCTGTTGTACTGTAGTACAGGCAGGACATTAGCACTTCACATATCACAGCAGACTCACGCCAAATGTCATCAACACTAATGGCATAATTTGAAATCTACTTAGCTCGGCTTCTTCTGCTGCCTGTCCTAGTCTCGTCCTGTGTCCTGCAGCCTGCACTGTTTGTTTTAGATATTTTAGCCAAAGCGACACAGAAAATTACAAGCAGCTGACACCCCATTTGTGTCCTGCCACATGCTGGCCACGCGCTTTAATTAACAATGAAGTCAACTAATTGAATTATATGGTCGAGCACTGAAATTTACTCAATTTACTGAACAAACTTTGCTGCGCCTACGTACAGGACTTCTTGAGGCGCACAAATGTAGGCAATGGAAAATCTTTTAACTCGAAAGTATTTTGGCATTTACATAAAAGCGGCCAACTGGATTGTTAACTGAGGCGGAATGCCTTGAATTACAATTATTATTTGTGACTTTTACAATTATTTCGTGGAAAGTTCTTTTAGAGCTAAGCGCAGAGGTGTTTGCTTTGATATTGATAAACAGGCGGCGTTTTTTGTAGGCGGCGCCGAAAAGTAGGCAATGAAAACTTTACCCGAAGAGTAAATTTGAGTGTGTTCTGTGAATTGAAGAAGATGAGTTAACTCAACTTCTATCACTACTTTATAGGGTATGAATTCATAATATTTTCAATTTATGAAATCATATTCAATTAAATATTAATTTATTATTTATTTATTTATTTTTTTTTTTGGTACATATTTGCTATAGCACTGAAAGTGTTGGAATACAATTTTGGTTTACTTATTTTTATATGTTTATTTCATCTCAAATATTATTAACAATCCCTACTATCTTTTACTTCTAATCATATACAACTCTTGTGCTTTACCCTGTACAGACTTTTCATTATATATATTTAGATTTTATTATGTTGCTAATCAGCAAATTTTTGTTTTTCCTTCATTTCATTTCAGAAATATTCTGCCAGTTCGCTTTAATTGATAAACGTGACCAAGTTTCATAATGCCGCTGACTGTGAGTACAATAAAAACCAAAATATATTCAATTTTCATATACTACTATCGGCATATTATTATTGTAATTTAGTGGGCTAATTATGCGGTAGAGTAAGTCATTAAAATGTAATTACTTAGTGGCAGCTAAGGCTTCAGCCTTAGTCGAGTTCAAGGCAAAGTAAACAAAAGTTGCGGATTAGGAAAACGTTTTTAGTCGTCGCCAACTCTTGGCGAGCCAATCAATCATAACAATTAATTATTAAAGTGGTAAAGTGGGGAAGAGGCAGTAAAATGTTTAACAAATCAGTAAACAGTATATCGATGACCTCATAATTGGGTCAAATAATCATGCCTATAGAAAGTCATGGGAAGAGAAAATTGAGGGCATATATTTGGAGTCATTAAAAGGGCATGCATTTACACTCATATATGTGTATAGGAGTGTGTGTTTGTGAGTTGGTTGTTCAATCAAAAATTGGAATACGCAAAAAACTGCTTCAAATTACGTTGAGCGCGTCAATCCTCGCGCAGATCCTTGAACTAGTTTGTGACCCAATTGTGCCAAAGTGTCTGCCAATTGGCAATGCGTGTTTTTTTTTTTTCATTTCTGCCAGAGTGAAATTAAAGCCACGCCTTCCTTGCTGCAATCGCCCTCTACTCTCCCGTTACCCGCCCAACCAGCACACCACTTGGCCTAGACACGCACATGTTGCAAGCAATCTGTTTGACTTGCACTTGACACAAAGCAGCTGTCTGAGTGAATGAGTGTATGAGTGTGTGTTTGAGTGTGTGTTTGAGTGCATTTGAATGCAATTTGCTGGGCAATAAATAAATCGAAATCGATGCACAATTTACAGCACTTCATGTTATTCTCTATTTTAGTTTTAATGCTGTTGACAATTACGTGCCTTGTTTACGTCTTTTTGCTGCAAATGAAAAGGAGAGCTGGAATTGAAATTGAAATAGAAATAGAAATTTTAATGGAATGTGGCAGGTTGAGTGTGGGATGGTTTTATGAAATGCTCGTTATCTGAAAGCAGTTAGCCAAAAGGATGTGCCATTGGCCATGTCATTACCCTGTTGAAAGGATAGAGCACCTTTAGTGGCGCAGAGCAGCAACTGCAGTTTCTTTTTGGGGCCATCAAAAAACATGAGCCGTAATAATGACATTTGCTCTTGGCCCAACACTGAGCTGGCCCATGTACCCTAATTTAGCAGGCAACAAAAGGACACTTCAAGTGACGCCCACATCCTGGCCCGGGCTTTTACTATACGTATGTTACTGCCCCAGTCATCTCTGCTCTACGTGTTGCAGGCTGTTGTTTAATTCATCCAACACATGTCACAGATACAGACACAGACACAGACACAGACACAGATAGATGGATAGATACAGAAGGGGGTTCGAGGGAGATGTATAGACTTTAAGGACACCACAGTAAAGTTGGCCTTATGCCCTGAGAGAAACATTTAGCAATTAGTGGCAGTTGGGGCAAGGACAATTCGTCACGTAAATTGCTTGCCGCATTCTGTTTAACAATCATTTTCATTTTTATGACAAAACAATTCGTTGCGACATTTTTGCCACACAAATTCAAATCCAAAATTCCATGCTCTCCCCTCAAGTGCCTATGAAATATGCGAAAGGGAGAGATTCTTCAACGTCTCTTTACTTCCGCCATGTCAACAGCACTTGCTGCTGTTTGCTTATACCCTGTGCCTCCCGCTATGTGGGGTATGCCCATTCCTGCGAGACATTGCCATCTTTGTGCACACTGAGCATACCTTTCGTTTGCTACAGAGTATCGTTGCGTTGAGTGCTCTCGACTTGAGAGCAGCAAAGTTATTTCAATTGTTGTTGCTCTTGTAAAATGCCACGAAACATTTTTGTGACAATTTTTCAGCAACTTTTCTATATATATATATATATTTTATTTTTGTATAATAAATTGCTTGGCCAAAAAGTCTACAAGAGTTGCCACAACTTTCCCTTAGCCTGATATTGTATATATCTGGTATATATTATATATTTATATTATGTCTGGCGAAATACTTGAGGCGTTTTCGTAAAGTGTCAGGAAAGCAAGTGGAAACTGGAGTTGGGCAGGACATAGAGTCTTGATCCTGGCAAGTTTTGTGTTGTCTCAACTTGAGCTTATCAGAAATTAAAAACTTTTGCAGAACATAAATGGAAACAGCAGACAAATTCATAGACAAACTGCAGCTATAAATAGGTATTTATTAAACTGAGACAAATCCTTTAAGACTGCCCCCTTTCGACGTATCATATGTACTTAGCTACAAGTGTCCTTCTGTCTTGTGTCTCCTCTCACTTGGTTATTGATGCCAAAAGCGATTCAAAAATAATTCGTTGTAATGTCAAAAGTAATTTCAATATAATTGGCATTACGTGATGTTGTCTGGAATCAAATCTGGGACTAAGTGCGCTCATAAAAAGGACGCGGCAGAAAAAGTAGAGGGAAAGCCTGCGGGAATTGCTGTGGCAACCATGTGGCTAACAGGTCAACCCCCACAAATAAAATATGAAACAATCAGAGAAGTTCACGTGATAGCTTTCACCTCCCCCTCTCCAACCCACGCCATGTTTATCGTATATCAGCTCAAATTACGCGTGCCAAACAACCAAAAAAAAATTACAAGAAAAATCATAAGAAAAAAATGAAAATATTTTCGTGCGTGCAAAAAAAAAGTACCAGAAGAAATGTAAATGGAAATGAGAAGCGGGAAGCGGGAAACGGGAAACAGGAAAAATCGAGCAGCGAAATTCAATAACAAGGAAACCGGAGCGGCAAACAAAGTGAAAGCAAAAACGAAACCAAAAGAAAAATAAATCCATTCAATGTTAATATGGCAGTTGGCCTCTCCATCTCCATTTTCATTTCCATCTCCATTTCCAGCTACATCTCTATGTCTACTTTCATCTCCATATCCATCTCCAATCACATCTCGTGGCTGCCTCATCAGTTGAGGCTTCAACTTTGATGCCAACTTGATTTTGATTTCTATCTTTATTACGTATACGCAACGTTATGCAAATTGGCAGCTTGTTTACGTTCACTCAGCTCTTTTCTTTCCTTTTCTCGACTTTTCTCCTGGCACATAATTTATAATTTATGGTTTGAAATTAGTTTTCAGCTCGTTTCGTTTCGCTGTAAATGTTGTTTATGAATTGCATTTTGGCACACATTTTTCAAATAGAGGGTTTTCTTGTGCTGAACTGATTTTTGATTAAAACTTGCTGGCTGAATAAACAGTTGAGTTTGTCGTGACGACGCATTAAAGTTTTCTCCATTTTTCAACTTTTGAAGGCCAACAAGGAAATGCCGGAAAATGCCAATAGAAAACATCCCCAGGGAAACTGCAGTCATGTCTTGGCCTTTAATTAGGTTCATCATGAACGGGAATAGAAACTGATTGATGATGATGGCAACCTGAACTTTAATTAACAAAATTAAAGCGAGGGGTGAAGAGAGTGAAAAGAGAAAGAAGAGAGAGAGAGAGAGAGAGAGAGAGAGAGAGAGAGATGGAGCCACACCAGCTGGACATGCATGTTCCTCTTTAAAAAGGGAGAAAATTTAACAAAGGCGAGGGGGAGTATAGAGAGCGTGAACTACCACGTCTCTGGGTTCGAGGATATTGACAGAAGCTGAAAAAAAAAAAATCAGTTGGCAAAGTTTTATTATCTTCGCCGACTGCACAAGTTTCGCCATTGACTTGTTTTTCACTACCTTCATTTTCTTCACTCAACTATTTTTCATTTTGTCTACTTGAGTTCTTCTCTCATAACTCAAACACAGCGACATCTACATGTATGTATGTATACCTCTCCAAGAGAAAGAGATAGAGAAAAAGAAAGAGAAATATAAATATATATATATATATAGATAGAGGAAAAGGGATAGGGCAACTGCAATGTCGCACAAACAGCTCTCATCCTTTCAATTCATACTCTCAATTCTCAGTTCTAGATGCTGTGCTCGTTGTTTTGCCACTTTTCTACGCTATTTTGTGTAGTCACGTGCCAGCATTGAATCCTCCCTCTCACTCTGCCATTTTCCATCACTTTCTCTTTGTATTTATACATATATATATATATATATATATATATATATATATTATATTTGTAGTGCCATTTGGAGATTGTTTGCATTGTTTTATTCAAGGAATTGTCATTTTCAGTTGGGTGTTTTCAACACTTTTCAACAAGTTTTTGCCACTGCCTTTCCCAGTTTTCTTCATCTCTTTTAAAAGGTTCACAAGCCAAATGATAAAGATTTCCATATAAATAACATTAGGTTTGTTTGCACAGAGACAAATCTTAGACACACTTTCTCCACTTTCCCCACTTTCCCCACTTTCTCTTCATTTTATATTAATGGCAGCATTAATGCGTTTCCACATTCGTTTGATTGCCAAAAATATAAAACTCATTTGTAAATGAAATGCGATAACATTTATAACACTTCATTATGTTTCTCGATGGGCAAGTAGCTCGATAAGAATTGGTGACAAAAATACCAACAACGAATTTGGAATAAAACAAATCATAGCGAAAATAAAATTAAAAATCAATGAATTAACATGAAATTACCAATGAGAAACAGTTTAAGGGGAAATTTATGATAGAAGCATAATTGAAGGCATAAAAATGAATATTCTAAAAGTGAAATGGTTTAAAATTATATCACAATTTTAATAATGCGAGTTATTTTAACTAAATCATAATTTATATACTATTATTATTGACATAATAAGTGACTTTATTTATAATATAATTTTATAATGTTTTAAATTAATCAAAATGATTTGAAAATTTTAATTTATTTATTTAATAATTTCGTATTTTTTATTAAAATATTTTAAGTAAATTAGTTATTGTATGAAATTGTTAGATTAAAGATTTTTAAATTTTGGTTTAATTAATTTTTTGACTGAAATGTTGCAAAAAAAAAAAATTTATTTATGTTTATTTTATTATGCTTAATTTTTTTGTTAAATTTTTTAAATAAAATATTTATTATTTCGTCACTGGCGTTTAAAAATATTAGTAATACTTTAAGCTAAAATATAGATATTTTAGAAAATTTTAAAATGTCAATTTCAATTGACAATCTCATATATTTTTCAAAACTGATTTTTTTTTGTTGCTAAGAAAAGTGACACAAGTTTCAATGACAATATCTGTCAACTTCAGTTAAACTACAAAGAATTTCCTTGAGGTTATCAAAATTGAAAAGTCAAATACGCAGTCACAATTTCATATATGAGTTTCTCTCCGTAATTTAATGTGCTCTCATAAAGCAAATCAGTTTTCTCATATACACATATTTTTATCATGACATGCTTTCTCATTGTCTCATATCACAGAATGTTGCACCAAAGAGAAGATGTATTTATGGTCATAATAAATCACAAGAGACACTTACTGCAGTTGGCAGAGAAGACAGGAAAACGTAGAACAGATGGGAAACAGGATCATGAATTTAATTTAGTGAAAACAATATTTAAGTTGAAAGACACACATGTTATTCAATTTGATTTTTGAAAATATTTTTCAATTTTCTTTTTTTTTTTTTTAAATATATATTTCTTAAGTTTAGTTTAATCCACGTTAGACGCGTCTTGATAAGTTTGTTGTTAGGAGATCGCACAAATTAAGCGAATCGCAACGCACGAATTACAAAACGCAACTGAGACAACAATGCCAAAAATGCACATCATATTGGCAACAGAACCGTATAACGGGACGCACACTGACGATGGCCGACGAATGGCGAACTGCGAGTGGCAAATGGCAGATGGCAAATGGCGACGACGACGCGATGCGATGCGATGCGAACTGAACGCCCCGAGTTGCAAGCAGACTGTGGCGCGTGTGGCAGCAGCAGCAGCAGCAGCTTTTGGCGGCTACTGTTTCGCCAGTCGCTGTCACTTAGTTGCCACAGCTGCCACATGGCTGCGTTCCACAACGTTCCACAGCAAAGTCACAGGCAAACGCAAACAAAGTCAGGCAAACTCAAACAATCACAGACAAGCCTCGCTCTTAGCCTCGACAGACTCTCTTAGCTGTTCTCTTCATGGCGCAGGCGCTCCATGGGAACAGCTGATCGAACTGCCCATCAGCTGTTGCTGACTCCAATATTGTTTATGTTTCTACTTCGGGTTCGGTTTCATTTCTCAACCTCCTCCATGGCAAGTCGGCATCTTCCCTGACTGATGAGGTTAAGGTCAGTGTGCAAAGGCGACAACAGATGGCGCCAAAAGCACAGTTTGGCAAACAGAATGTCACCGAAGAGTGTCAGAGGAAGAGTCCTGGCCACAGTTGTGAGCGAAACGCAGTCTGTGGTTATGGTAATGGCGTTAGCTAATTTATGCGCCCAACATGTCGTATGTGTCGCATGTGAGATTTTCCTAATACAAATACACTCATTAATACACACACCCACGTATAGTCCACAGACAACAACATATAAATAATACCATTAACACTTGACATAGTATGGGTAAGACTCTTCATGGCTAGCACGCAATCTATTCCAAATTATTTATGAAGATTGGAAAAGCCAAATAAAATACTGGTCATGTATTTGGCGAGATCTACTATCCACTATTTGACACATTTTTTGGGATATCTCCAGAAATACTCATAAGAAACACCTCAAATGAAAAGGAGAATGTTGGTTTTCAGCCCCAAAATCAAGAAGAGTCAAAAAGTTTAAGTCAACAGTTTTTCAGTATTTGATGATTTTGTCAAGGGGATAGCATGGAAAACTGGGTAAAAAATTAAAAACGCCGAAAATGGAAAATCTTTGAATGCAGAATTAAACTGTTTTTGAAACCATAAACAAAAACAGAAATTTCATCAAAATCGGTTTATATTTGGCCATGTTATGGCTGTTGATAGTTCGAATAGGACTCACTTATAAGGAAAATGTTATTCCGAATCCCATTTTGACACAGTTTTAGCCATATCTCGATAAATACTAATCGAAAACACCTCAAATAAACTTCATTTTGAACAAAAAGGTTATCTTCGTCATCGTCTGAAATTTGATTAATATTGCTTCAGGGGTGTAAATTTTGTGACTCTTGAAAGATCAGCTACTATTGTAATACTGTTTTTGAAGTATTTTGAGATCATTTTTGCAAATTTTTGGCTATTTCTCGAAAAATATCCATCAGAAACACCTCAACTAAAAAGCAGAATGTTAATTTAGGGTCCTAGAATCGATTTGAGACAAAAAACTGGGATCGAAAATTTTTTAATTTTTGGTGATATTGTCAAGGGGTTAGTATGGAAAACTGGTCAAAAAATTAAAAATATTGAAAATGTCGAAAAATGAAATTCTTTAAATGCAGATTTGAACTGTTATGAAAACCATAAATAAAAACACAAATTTCATCAAAATCGGTTGATATTTGGCCAAGTTATGGCTATACATAGTTCGATTAGGAATCGCTTTTAAGGAAATTGACATTTCGGATCACTTTTTGACACATTTTTAGCCATATCTCGATAAATACTCATCGGAAACACCTCAAATAAACTTCATTTTGAACAATAAGATCATCTTCGTCATCTTTTTAAATTTTATTAATATAGCTTCAGGGGTGACAATGTTGTGACTCTTCAAAGATCAGCTACTGTTGTAATACTGTTTTTGAAGTATTTTGAGACCATTTTTGCATATTCTTGGCCATTTCTCGAAAAATATCCATCAGAAACACCGCAAATAAAAAGCAGAATGTTAGTTTAGGGTCCTAGAATCGATTTGAGACAAAAAAACTGGGATCGAAAATTTTTTTATTTTTGGTGATATTGTCAAGGGGTTAGTATGGAAAACTGGTCAAAAAATTAAAAAAATTGAAAATGTCGAAAATGGAAATTCTTTGAATGCAGATTTGAACTGTTATGAAAACCATAAAGATAAACACAAATTTCGTCAAAATCGGTTGATATTTGGCCAAGTTATTGCACTTCAAAGTTATTATACTGTTAAGTTTATGAAAAATTATGTTTTGGGGTAGTATTATTGGCCATATCTTCAGATAAACTAATCAGAATGACCCCAAATAAAAAGGAGATCAAAACTAATTACAAAAATACAAATTTCATGAAATTCAATTTTGTTTTGGCAGAAGCTTCTTATAAGCTGAAGGTGTACAAAGTGTAAAATATGCGAAATTATGAATTCTTTCAACTTTTCTGCAGTTTTGCTTGTCGAAAATATTTTAAATGAAAATTTGTTCAATACCCATTTTATCAGTGATATGAAAATGTAAATTTCATTTTATTCAATAAAGTTTTCGATTTGTCATTACTTAGAGAAAGCTCATATTGAAAATAGAAAATATATTTTTTTTATTATTTCTCAAATTCTTTATTTTGTGCTGAGAAGTTATTTATTAAGTACGTTGGTTTCTTTGAAACAATTAATGGTCTTCTGTCAATGGGACTCTTTTATTTTTTTTGCTGCAGAGTGTTGCTTTTTGTCGCCTCGCAATTTAGTGGAACTATTCAAATCGGTTGCATTTGTCAAACGGAGGATCGAAAGTGTTGGCATTGTAACTGTCAGAGTGGGTGGCAGACAGATGGACAGGGGGGAGAGACGTATCTCGATTGTCTGCGGGCAAAATTTATGGCGCGACTTTATGCAAATGAAGCGTGAAATTGTCAGTGCGACAACGGCAACGACAACGACAACGAAAAAGACTGCCGCTTGGTCCTTAGTCCTTGGTCCTTGATGCGGGATGTGCTGTTGGTGTTGGTGGTGTCCGTTGTCTGGCTGTCATGTTGGACCGTCAGATGCGTCTATCAAATAACAAAGAACTTTTGCTGTAGCTTGTTAATCCGCTAATCCTTTACGACAACGCATTGTCTACCCAATGTATCTCCTCTCTCTCTCTCTTTAGATATCTGTCTTTCTCTCTTTCTCTCTTGAGTGGGGACATTGAAATTGAATCAAATTTGGGCGGCTTAAAGCGTTGACCACGTTTTCCATCTGCTCGTAAATTGGGGATTAATCAGCCTAAATGCTGTTCCCACCCGAATCGCAATTTGAGCCACAAAACTTAAACCGAGGTCGTGACCAAAAATGTAAAAAATTGGGGCATGGCGGCTTAATCGCCGTACAAATGCAACAGAGGCAAGCAGGAGTGTGGAAGGGGGGATGCATCATCATTACCAAAAATTAAAAAAATATTACCAACAAAAATGTTGCAGAGTTTTCTCGTTAGTGTTTCCGGTTCAGTCGCAGCTGCCTGTCTCTCTATCTCACTCTTTGTCTCTCTCTCTCTCTCTCTCTGTCTCCCGAGAGGCCACAAACTTGCCACAAAATTTTTCATAATATTTCATAATACTTTTGCATACACATTTCTGTTTGCCGAAATGGCGCTCGGAGAGTGTCGGGGAAGGACGCGGAAGGACGCGCTCGTGCTATATGCAGTTGATGCGATACAGGATGTTGGGCGTCATAAAGGCCACAAACCAACTGTAAAAGTTTTGTGATATGGGTTGACAGAGGGACTGTCGTGGGGAGGGCAAAGTGGATGAAGGGGGGGTGGGGCATGCATAATTAGTGCGATTGCAATTTTTGGCAATGGCGGCAAATGCAAATGTCGAGCCGATTTGAGATCTGATATTTTAATGAGTATTTAGGGCAAAGAGAGTGTCCTTTGCCAGAGGAGGAAGCAATTAAGGGAATCTATATTTTGCAATGAGCATAAATTATTTGAAATTCTCTCTTTAACTGCAAATGGAAAGGATACTCTGCATAAAACAAAAAGCTCCTTAAAAACTAAATTAAATTAAATTGTTTTTCATAGAATAGATATATTAAGTAGAAAATCTGTACCTAAACATCAATTATATAGAGAATGAAAAATAATAATTAATTTAATATTTTTTTAATATAAAATTTACTAATGCTTAATTCATAATATGGAGGAAACACAGAAACTACCAAAACATGAGAAAATTAAATTTTCCAAAAAATAATTTCAGCTGAAGTGCAAACATTTCTCGTTGGGAAACCATATTTGTTAATAAATTACTTAGACTAACTAAAAATTGAAAGCAATATGCATTTGCACAGTTATTGCCATGGCAATTGGAGTTAGGAATAATGGGAAAAATTTGTGATCGAGTATACGAGAAACAATGAGACTCTGTAGACAACAAGGATAGTATTTTGAGTTGAAATCAATGCTAATAAACAAAATAAGTTAATTAATAAATTTTGAGTGAATTTATAAACTATTTGGTTATTCCATCAACTTGTTAGACTCTATCTGCCTCTCTACCGGGTCTCTATGAATATAGAATATGAAATGAAAAATATGAAATATTTTCAATTAAATGCAACAAATTTACGGTTGAATATTTTTAGAAAATTCTGCAGCGATAACAATAAATAATAAAACAAAGCGGGAAACGACAAATGCAAAAACACAATTTGATAAAAATATGCCAAGCAACAAAAATGCTAAAAGCCACAAAAGGAAAAACAAAAAAAAAAAAACAAATAAAAGAAAAACTAAAGCCAAAAATGAAATGAAAACAGAGCACAAAAAAATAACAAATAAATAATAAATAATAAATCGATTTGATTCGTTTCGATTCGATTCATGACGATATACTAAACGCTATGCGGCTTTCTGTAATATATAAACAAACAAACATATGTACATATATACTGCTATATAGCGACATTATATATGCATATATCAATGTACATATGTATGTAATATTCATTGGGTTGATTGTATACATATAAAAGCAAACATCGCATGCGATTTTCATGTGGCAGCCCAAACAATTTGTATTTATTGAGCTGCAGTTCGCTCCCCACAGGACATGTGTGGGCGTGGGCAGTAGGCGTGGACATGTGAGGCGAACGTGTACAACAGATATACGGATATATATATGTAGAGATACACGTACGATATATGTCGTCGCATATTTGTGCTGACAAGATCGTGCCGCTGCCAGAGAGAGGGACACAGAGAGAGAGAAAGAGAGATGGAGAGAGAGAGTGAGAGAGAGAGAGAGTAAGGGGAGAGGGATGGTGTATTGGTGGTGTGCACTGACCCAATTGCTGTCAACCAGGCCCATTTGGTGTCTGTCCTACTGTTCGAACAGCCCTCGCTTGCAGGTCCATTCATGGCGCAGTTTATGGCAGGAGGCGTCTATGGACTACAGTCGTGTCCATTTGTCTAATGCCATTTACACAAGCTGTCATTAGCCCCAACAATGACTATGGGGTAGGGGTTGGCTGTTAAGACATGAGAGGGGTGAGAATGGAGGGGTAGGTTGATTGTAAACAAACAGAACGTCAGTTGAATGCTAAACAAATTGTTGGCATTTTTATGCCTTTTTCGCTCTTTTTCTCTATGGCAGTTTTACTTTTTTTTTTTTTAATTCAAATTTGAATTCGTTTTGCGGCATGATGAAGGAGGATGTGGAGGTTGGGGGTGGTGGAAAAGCGTGAAAACTGTGTCAGCGCGAATTGTTCAATATTTTCATCGCGTGGGCAGCGACAGTTTCCACAAACACACACAGACTTGCCACAAGCAGGAAGTAAGCAGCGCTCGAGGCGCCGCACCGAAAATGTGTTTATTTAAATAGGCGCAGCCAGGAGCGGTTCAGTGGTCAGAGGGCGCCCAAAAGGGGCCGCCCAGTGGGGGCAGCTGTGACGACGAATTGTAAATTGTAAGACATTCAGATATAAATTGTTGTGGGCCGCACATAATGTAGCCTGGGCGTTATAATTCCCAGCGATTTCAATTTGCATTTTATTAGAATGTCAACTTTATTTCGGGCAAGGACAATTGCCAGCTTCCAATTGTCCTTGGACATTAATCAGAGCACGGCAGCAGCGAGGCGTGGCTCATAAAAAACGAAAATCTATGTATATATAAAAAAATAAGAACATAAGGAACAAAAGAAACACGGCCCGGGGAACATAAACCAAAATTACATCCGGCAAAAGCGCAATAACAAAGCGTAAATCCCGCCCACAAGTAATACCTATCTCAGCATATCTCTCTCTCTCTCTCTCTCTCTCTCTCTCTCTCTCTCTCTCTCTCTCTCTCTCTCTTGCCACTCTATTGCCATCTCTTTCGTGATGTTGTGTGTGTGTGTGTGGCAGGTTCAAGAAACTTTAAAGCGCGCAGCAAAACTTTTGCCACAAACTTCGCTGACAACTGATATCATCCACACCATCAACAGATATTGGATATATAAATAGGAATAGTTCAAATTTGTGCATTTCATTTGGTTGACGCGTCAGGTCAGCAGCTCCTTCTTTGTTTTCCGAGCTGAACGTGTCAACGACATGCCCCATGGAAGCATGTGGCATGCCGCCACACTGACGAAATCAATCTTCAATCCTACAAATTCGATTATATGCGGCATTTCCAACAGACGAGACACACACACAATTGTTTATGGAATCAATCACATATATAGTATATATTTATATATATCACATTTATTTTTAGCTGTACAGTAACTATTCAATAGAATGAACTAATTATAATTGCAGACGAAATACATTAAGATACATTTAATAATGTTTAAAAGTTTAAATAAGTGTAATTTTTTATTTAATTTTATATTTATTCTTATAAAATTACTTTGGGTTTTCTTTTCTTATAACTTGAACATTTCGAAGTACAATTTTTCATTACTATTAAATATTTAACAAAAAAAAAAACCAAAAAAAAAAACAGGTTTATACATATCCATTTTAATATTATATATTTAATCTAATATAATATTAATTTAATTCAATTTTTTTTTAATATTTAATTTAATTTCAAGTTTAATTAAATTTTTGTCATTGTGCTCCAGACCTAAATTCATTTTTTATATAATTAGTAAATATCATTATTTATTTCATTACTTAAAAATTATGTATTTTTAGAAATTAAAATTAATTTTCCATTTTATTCAAAAGTCATGTTTCTTAACTTATGGTGATTTCAGTTAACTACTAACTGACTTTATACAAAACTTGCAATTATACATATTTTATTGATTTTTGTTCTGAACTGTAGCATAAGTATTCCCTAATTGCATAAACAGTGGCTGCCATAAGTATGCTGCCTTAGCAGAACTCGCTGAGATCTCGAGCAAAAGTCTGAAATATTGTCAAGCTTTGACAACAGTTTTGACTTTTGTGCCACTTTATGAGCCGCAGAAATGCAGTCACAGTGACCCACATTTGTTTTGTCCCTTAGTATACCACTTTATGGCAAATTGTTGATTGTATATATGTGGGTATGTAGGAGTAGTTGACGGTGTTTGGAGTCCTTGGAGAAATCTGCGTAATGATTTGGACACCAAACGGACATCGACTTTGCCGCAAGAACGTGGCGCATTTATCACGTGGCTGCTGCAACAAAAGCAAAAGGAAAAGAAAAACGAAATTGAAACTGTTTTAAGACTGTAGCCAAGTAATGGGATGCTCTCCTTCTGCTTTCTTGCTCGTACACTGCGTGCAATTTGTCTTGGCACGGTGACTTCTAAGCGCAAATTAATTAAAAGCAACAGCTGCGCACCCGAAGGAACGCTTAAAAGGACGACTGGACAGCAAGCGGCAGCCTTATAATTTAATCATGGTTCAGTTGTAATTATATAGCACTGTATGCCACGCCCACAATGCCCCCATTCCCCCCCTTCCACCCTGATTCATTAAGTGCCGTTAGGTGCTACATGGCGTATGAGTTATTCACGTAGCTAAATCAATTGTTAAAGTGTTGGCACTGTCGGCATATGCAAATTTAATTAGGCAGCTAGTTGGCTATTTGGCCAAAAAGTTGTTGCCAATTTCGCCAGCTGCTGTTCACACTTGTTGGCCTAAGAATTCAGCTCGAAGTTGAACTCAAGAGACCAAGACAAATGCGCCTCGATAAGTAGCTATAATTCGCTAGTTAATATTCATTACTGCAGAGGGAGTTATAAGAGGGGGGAATGAAATGTGTAGAGGAAGAGGGAATCCAGTTAGGAGTACCGTTATTTATTTGATTCATTGCCTTACATACGATACACCTAATGACAATAAATTCGGCTCGAATTGCATTTCGAAGGAGTCTCTGTGAAATATTAAGTATACGCACTGCTGAACCTGCGAATGTAATTCATATATCTGTGTGCACTGAATTATAAATAAAGTCATAACAGGCTCTAAACTGATATATACCATGCACACATACACACACACACACACATGCACATACACACACTTACACATTTATAATAAGACTTCATAAAATGGCAGACGCAAGACATTCATTTCAATTTCGGGCAGACAAACAATGGCAGCAACAGCAGCATAACTCAAATTGGGCGGAAGAAATGCCAAAGTCTGCGTAGATCTTTGAAATACACATATAATATATATATTTCTGGTTTCTTTAAATTAGATATCTTAAACTATACTTAAACTTTGCTGCACTTCAACTTGAGTTGAAGTGAAACTAATTTACTTGAGCTGGGAGCAGACAGAAGTCACATTTGGCAGCAAGACATGACATAAAATTCTACCTTTTTCTCTCTCACTCTCGCTCTCTCTCTCTCTCTCTCTCTCTCTCTCTCTCTCTCTCTCGCTCTCTCTCTCTCTCTCTCTCTTTTATCGTTACACTATCTCACTCCCACAGCGGGGAACACTAATTTTGGTTGGCAATCTAATGTTTCGGGCGTTTCACGTTGTTTGAGATGCCATGGGGTGAGTTGGGATTGGGATTGGGCTTGGGGTGACTCTTTGGGGTCGTTGCTGCCTGAGGCTTTGGGGCGTGGCAGCTGCAAAAAAGTTTACAGTTTGCGTTACTTAGTTGAATTATGGACGAAATTTTTGCCAGCAGCTACAGTGCCCGCAGTACGTATGTGCAGCACGTGCCGGCAACAACAATATGGCCTCCTTCAATTTGGTCCTTTCTTCTTACAGGGGAAATAGGGTATGATGGCACTCAATTATTAATTTGTTTTGTTTTATTTTTATGTTTTTAAATATTTGCTAAATTAATTAATACATTATTTAGCCTTTGTTTACTTATTTATTTATTCAAATATTTAGATATAAATATTTTTATATATTTTTATATTGTATATTATTATTATATTTTTAAAAACATGTTCTTTTACATTAATGTATGTATCTATATTTGTCTTTATTGGTTTGTTCTATGTATTTAAATAATTTATTTATTTATTTTAATTAAATTTTTTATATATTTTTATGTACATATTAAGACATTATTACACTATTTAATAATTTATTTAAACACATTAATTTTTTATTCAGTTTAAATAAACATACACCAGCTATGACACATATAATTAATTTATTTATTTAAATTATTATTACTTTTTGGGAATTATATTCTTATGTATTAGGTTTTAATTCTATTAGCTGCTCATTTATTTAGATATTTTTTATTAGTTAAATTATTTATTTCAATTATTATTGCTTTTTGTTTCTAAATTATATTGAATCTTTTACTAGGTCTTAATTGTATTAGTTGCTTATTTTTCTTAAATATTTTATTATTGATATTGATATTATAATATTTAGGATTTTCATGAATTTATTTAACATAAATTATAATTGTTCTATTACCCCCTACTACGTGGTATGTTGATGTCTACTACTTCCACTTGCCTACATTTCCTGTAAAATGATATTGTAGTAGAGTTTGTTTGCCTTTTAGTGCATTCTAAAATAAAGTGCGGAGTTGAGTGAAGTTTTGCCGGAAGTTATTGAAACAAAGCATAATTAAATTTGCACTACTTACCTTCCTCTCTCTCGCTCTCTCTCCCTCTCTCTCTCTCTCTCTCTTTCGCTCTAAGAGTTACTCGCTATCTCTTTTCAATCGATTGCATTTCAAATTTTAGTATCAGTTGAGCTACTTATGCCTTAAGGCTGCTTTCCCATAATTCTGGCCACTAATTATATCTTTAACTTATCTAATATGCTTGTGTGTGTGTGTGTTTTGATGTGTATTTAACAGTGTGTGTGTGTGTGAGTGTGTGTGTGCGTGTGTGTAAGTTAAGACGTATAACTTGCGCTTGGGTGCTTCTTTTGTTTCTGACTGTTTTGTCATTATTTGTCTTGAAGAGATTCGAGCAGAGGCATCAGTTCAGAGCTTAAGCTGTCTATTGTTGTGCCTGCTTATTTATCGAGTTTCTCTTCCCCACTCATTCTCTTCCTTCTTGCACTCTTCTGTGTCACTGATTTCCGCTGATATGTCACCTGCTGTGTCAGTTGTCAGTTGTCAGTCAGGAAGAAGAGTTGCTCAGCCATGACAGATGATTAACATTCTGTTGTTTTTGGCTGTTTTGTAGATTATTAATTAAAAGTCTATTAAGTTTTGTAAACTGCAATTTAAATTTATTTAAAATTTAACAAAGTTCTTCTCCATGTATTACAATTCATTTCAAATTTAACAGAGTTCTCCTCTTTCTGCTACAGCTCCTCGCAGGAAATGGCAGCAGCTGCTCACAGAAATGGAGGTAAGTAAATAAATAGTTTTCTTTATGGGTAGATAGGTGGCTGGAAAATCTACTTAGCTCTCGCTTTCCCTGCACTGCACTCGACTCCAAGTGAAGTCAAGTGGAGAGGAGTGCTAAAAATGATTGTGTTGTCCCTGCTGGCCATAAAGCGGCGCCTACGGTCGGAGGTCCAATGAGCCGCACTTTGCTAATGGTCATATAAATCATAAGCCTATTGACTTGACTGCCTTGACAGGACACTGGTGGGGGAGGAGAGTCTCCTACGCCACGAATGACTTCACCCAGATCCCTTTTTTTTATGGGCTGCGCAACATTCGAACCTCATTCAGTTGTGGGTAGGAGTAGGGGCTGGGAAGGGGACTTCATGCTTGGGATTCATTATTTGGGCCTATTTTAAATTCTTGATGGAATTTAATGGGTAAACGAAGCACGTCCGGCTCGAGTTATAAAGCATTAATGTGCGTGTTTGGTCAGGACAAGTGATGAAGCAGGGAGCAGACAGCGAGCACATAAAAAGGATAAAGTGCTTCAAAGGACACACCCAGACTCTATTAGAAGAGCTTTCTTTTTGGCCTTTGATTTCTGGCAAAAAAAATTCAGATTGTTTCGCCTTGGCATTTTTGTCAGCTGCGAAAAATTACAATGTCTCTCTCTCTCTCTCTCTGTTTCTCTGATTGTCTGTCTCTGTGTCTCTCTGTGTCCTTGTGTTTTATATAGAACAGTAAGAATTATATAAATGTCAAACTGAAATGTCGCCCATTTGTAAGCAGCGTCCACGTTGCGTATGATGAATATTTGCTTTGACAAGCCTCCTTCAGGTAACACGAGGAGATAAGATAACTCTCCGTTTGATATCCGACTTGGCTTAGTATTAATTAATTAAATAGTTTTTGAAATTGATATTTATATAAATTAAAGCTGCGGCTTCAATTTGAGTTATTTGTCAGAAAAAAAAGATAATTCAGCTCTTGTCTCAGAAAGTTCAACAACTACAGTAACTAAGCTAAGCACTGTCAAGTGGAGTCGAGTAAAGTGAAGTGAAGTCAGGATGTGTCCTTTGGCGTTACTCGGCAAAATCAGGCAGATGTAATGAAGTCACGTAATCATTTTAATTTGGCATTAAAGTACGACGAAAGGAAGGAAAAGAAAGGAAAAGAATAATGCCAAAATATACTTATAGCATTGCATAACAAGCACGAAAAAATATGTATTAATTTTGTCATGTCGTTAACTTATTAATGTATGCATGCAAGTGTGCCTCAGTGTATGTGTGTCTGTGTGCGTATGTGTGTGTGTGAGAGAGAGACTTTGCTTGTGAGTGTAATTGAGCGCGTTTCGAATGTCGACTGACAACTGGACGTATAAATTCAACTCACACTCTCTCTTTCTCTCTCTTTCTCTCTCTCTTTCACTTTCGCTCTGTTATAGTCAGTAACAAAAGCTGATTTGATTAGACCATATGCCTGCTAATGACAATTGGCTGACTCTGTTTGCCTGCTTTCTCTCACTTCCTCACTCCGCTCCCCGCGCATGCCATCACTTGTCGGCCAAACAATGCTGTCAAAGCGTGAGTAAAATGCGTTGTTAGCTGATTTTCATACTGTATTCCTTATTATATATAAATTTTTTTTTTTTGGTACACAATACATATTTCATATAGACGCAGCTGTCATATTGTCTGCGTGGCCAACAACAGCTATTGACTTTTGAGTGAAGGCAGCTTGAACAAGTTTTTCGCGTTGAAATATCTCAAGTTGATAAAGATAAACTTAGAGCTATCGTGAAGACAGCCAATTCACGGTTGACTGCATGTAAATTATGAGCAACGGCGAATAGAAGCTGTAGCATACTTTGCAGGGCACTTCACTCCGGCAACTTTCAAGCGAAAGTTTTATTTTGAAATTGATGCGAAATATATGTTTTATAAATTTTACTTATAAAAAATATTTATTACAATTTATATATGCTGAAGAACTCTTCTTTTTTCCAATATATTTAATTGAAGCGAAAAATATGTTTTATAAAATTTATTATTTATTTATATTTATGAAAAATATTTATTACAGTTTTAGTTTAAAGTTCCAGTTTCCCTATATATTATAATAGTATATTTTTTAAGCTGAAAACTCTTCTTTGTTTTCAATATATTAACTTCAATTTATTTATTTTTTATTGCGAAAGTTTCAATTAGCTGGAATTTCCACTTTTTAACTGGTTTTCCCTTGTTTTTATAATCAATAACAATAATTACTCATACGCCGCATATCACGCCCGATTCGTTAGAGTGCTGACTAAAGAGGAAATATTATTTTCTTTCTCTCTCTTCCTCTTTCTCTCGCCCTGTGTCTTTCTTTCCATCTGTTACCCCCCGCAGAAGTCTTTTGTTCCATTAAGAGAAGGGTTGAGGTTGATGTTTAGTCTGGTTTCTGTTTGGTTTGACAAATGCGTTGCCATGTCATGTTTTTTGTGTTTGTTGGAAAGGAGGGAGTTGAAGCGGGTGGGTAGAATGGGTTAGCAGGATATTTGACGATTTTGCAGTTGTTAGACAGCCAGCACGTGCATGTCACTGAGCCACAGCAAAAGCCACAGCAATTTATGCGTTGTCATGTTAACTGCGGGCAAAATCCAATGATGATGATGATCATAATGATGATGATGATGTCAATACTAAGCTGTTTTGCGGTCGGGGAAATGGTCAATCTCGGCATTGCACGGCACGGTTTGGCTTGGCTCGACTTTAATGTGCAATCAATGTGCCATCAAAAATGCAGGACTCATAAAACAGGAAGCTAATTAAAGCGAAACCCCAAACTCGAAACCGAATTCGAATTCGAACTCGAACTGAGACCCGAATCAATGCAAATAGCACAAGGATAAAGTTTTGTCGCAATAAAAGCCGATGCTAAATTATCCTTGTGGCCACAGAGTGAACGTGCTCCAGGGCATTGTCCTCCAACAACAACTGGAGATAAAGTTTTGGGCAGCCATTAAGTGATTTAAAAGTAGTGGGCGTAATAGGTGGTAGGGTGGTGGGCGTGGCAGATGAAACATGCAGACAGTATCTTAATTCGATCAAGCGTTAATTAAATGTGACTTTCGGTCTTATCCAAACATCAGCATGGCCTTTTAAGGGCATTCAAGCCTTTTTGCCCCGAAAACTTTCACATTTACATACATTTTTGCTGCCAGCATAATGAAAACATATTGAACAGTTTGAGCAAATTTACATTTCCTTGCTGAGGGACAACATTTTCATTATGATTTTCCCCACACACACCCTGCCAACGAACGAAAAAAAAGAGGAAAATCGAAAAGTAAAGCGCAAAAGGCAAAAGTTTTTCCATCTACGTTTAGCCTCAGGAAATTTGAGAGTGTTTCCTCGTAAGGATGTGTTGGTGTGTATGTGTGTGTGTTTGTTTGTGTTTGTATGTTGTGCGCAGTCAGCCGAGAGTGTAAGTGCACACACACCCGCACACCCACACATACATGCAACATATTTGTGGCATGTGTTTGCTGCACTTCATTCATTTTTACCCCATTCAGAAACTGGCGACGCATTTAGCATAAAAAATGCCAAACATCTAAGTGCAAAAATGAGCAATAGATGGCGCTGATGGTAGCAGAAAAATAATGTATTTTTATAATATTGGAAAAATCTGATTTCAAGCATTTGGGTTAACATTTTTAAAGGAATTCCTTTAAAAATATTATTTTTTAAATGTTGAGATTGCAGAATAAGCATATTATTTAAATTCAAATTTTTTATATAATACTATCATTTCTTAGATACTTAATATCTTACAAATTCTAATGCAGTTCAAACTGAACAATATTTTTTATAAATATATAATAAATATAAATATAATGTATTTTCCCATATTGATATGTCTGTCTGTCCAAAAAGTTTTTGACTTGGGAACCAAGGAACGATAACAAGTTTAACAAACTCAAAGCGCAGCTAGTTAACGCTCGAAAGGACTCTCTGAGTTGGACAAGGCAAAGCTTGTAACTGTAACTGGAGCTGGCTCATTGTGTGTGGTCCATTGGGCCAAAAGGACATGCAAATATCCAGCAACTACACATAAGCCAGGCCAACTGTCTTGTGCTCCAGTCGAGTCTATTTTGAGAGAGATATGAGTGGGTAGAGCGAAGTATCCTTGTTGGCATTCAAATTGAAATTTGGCTCATTAAAGCTGGTTTCAGGCATTTAGAGCAGCTTTCCATTTGCATTTGCATTTGAAAAACATTTGAAATGCGAAACAGTCGAAAAAAAGAACAAACGAAAAAAAGGACATTAAGGATTATTTTGTCAGTCAAAGCTGAGCTGAGCTGCTGCTGCTGCTGCGACGCTGATGATATGTGGCTTTTGGCCAGCTTTTGAGCTTATGACCAGGTTATTAAAACGAAATGCCTGGCAAGGATACGCATTTCTGCCAATTGTTTGTCGACTGTTAAAACAGGCTCAACTGTCAGTCAGTATCCCTTTCAGTAACAAAAAAAAAAAAAACATAAATCATTATCATTACCATTATTTGAGCTTTGTCTGTCAGAGCTGAGCACTGAGACTAATTACTGTCAGGGATCAGGAGCAGGACCAGGTTCAAAAATGTGGCAAGCAGTACTAATTATGCAAATGCCACAAGCTGCAACTGCTCTCGATTTCTCTTTCTTTCTCTCTCAGTCGGCATTAAATTGGAAATGCAGTCTAACAATAAATATAAAGAAAATTCATTAAAAATAATTTATTGCGAAAATGCACATAAATATGCTCTGATGCGAGCCATATTCATATCGTGCTCATTATCCCTGCTCCACAAGGACCTTACTGGTCAGCTAATTGGAGAACGTTCCGCAAATGCTCGCCACACTCGTCGTATACGTAATGTAGCAACAGTTCAAAGTGCAGACGAAATCTGAGCTGTCAAAGGGCGATTCTATCCCTTTCACTTCAACTCTATATCTCTCTCTCTCTCCCTCTCTCTCTCTCTCCACCTCTCTCTCTCGTTGCACGTGTCACGTTTCACTGTCAGGTTGCAACTGCCACTGCAACGATAATACGAGTTGATTTCTAGTGTCAAACAGTTTTGCGAATGGAAACTCGACTTGGCTGCTTACAGTTCATTTGATGCTCAGCTAATGGAAAGAGGTTTTCCAGGAAATAGGTTTTTCCATTAGCATAACAAGTTTGTTTGGTTACAAAATTGATTTAGCTACCAGAAAACATTTGTTGTGGAATTCCTCGAATCAACGGCAACAAACGGCAACTAAGAAAAGTTTTTGTCTTAGTTTTTGACATAAAAGTAAAACAAATAAAATAAAAGAAATGGACATGGAAATTGTGATTAATAACCGAGGCAACTCTTTATGGTTGTCATTTGGTTTTTTATTTCTTTTGTTATTTGTTTCTCAAGTTGTGACAACTTTGTATTCTCATGTGACAACAGGAAATCCATTAAACCGAACTCTGCTCTCTTAAAGTGCTCCAGCCCCCACTCTACAGCACATCTCTCTTTGCCTAAGCTCGTCCAATATCTGAAAGTCTCATCAAATTTTCATTTGCTGCGCGCGAGCTGCAAACAAAGCATTAAAAAGTATATATTGAATATATTCTGCCTTGTCTTGTCTTGTCTTAGCTTGGCTTAAAGTCGTGTTAGCTCAGGCCCATTGTTAATAAACGTTTTGTTTACACAATTTTTGTTGCATACTTTATGGCGGAGCGTAGCGAGGCGCCTGCCATTTATGAGCCTCGCAGCCCTCAAGTCCCTGAACTGTTAACACGAAGGTATTAAAGCCTCTGCCAGCAGAATTTGTGGCATATGCAAATTATGTTGCATACTCTGGGGCGCACTTAAAGTGTCGTCACAAAAATTGTGCAAACTGTTGGAAAATATGAAAAGCTCTTTAAGCATGAGTTGTGGCTAAGGTTTGCCACACAAATTGTATGGCCAAGTTTCAAATTGCAACCAATGTATGATAACCCCCCCTCATCATCTTCACCAACCTTTGGTGAACCAGAAACTTTCATTTCCGCCCCGAAGCTGCAGTCCATTTGGCGTCCTGGTCCACATCGTAGCACAGTTATGTTATGACAAAGGTTAGACACGCGCTGCGTGCATTATTGCAGTACTTCCGGAACCCTTTGCTCAGCCACAAGCACCACAAGTGAGGCACCACCCATGGGAATTTTCCAAGTATTATAAATGTTAAAGTTGCAGTCATAAGTTGAACAAACTATTGATCGTCAAATATTTTAACATATTAAAATAAAATAGAAGGCAACACACTTTATTTAAAGTCATGCAAATAAATTTTGACTTAAAACTACTATTCTCCATTTTATTTGAGGTGTTTCTGATGCGTATTTATCGAGATATGGCTAAAACTGTGTCAAAAAGGGATTCGGAATGACATTTTCCTTAAAAAAGAGTCCTGTTCGAACTATGAACAGCCATAACATGGCCAAAAATCAACCGATTTTGATGAAATTTGTGTTTCTGTTTATGGTTTTCATAACAGTTTAAATCTGCATTCAAAGAATTTCCATTTTCGACATTTTAAATTTTTATAATTTTTTGACCAGTTTTCCATACCAACCCCTTGACAATATCACCAAAAATTAAAAAATTTTCGATTCCAGTTTTTTTGTCTCAAATCGATTCCAGGACCCTAAACTAACATTCTGGTTTTTATTTGAGGTGTTTCTGATGGATATTTTTCGAGAAATAGCCAAAAATTTGCAAAAATGGTCTCAAAATACTTCAAAAACAGTATTACAATAGTAGCTGATCTTTGAAGAGTCACAACATTGGCACCCCTGAAGCAATATTAATCAAATTTCAGACGATGACGAAGATAACCTTTTTGTTCAAAATGAAGTTTATTTGAGGTGTTTCCGATGCGTATTTATCGAGATATGGCTAAAACTGTGTCAAAATGGGATTCAGAATGACATTTTCCTTAAAAAAGAGTCCTGTTCGAACTATGAACAGCCATAACATGTCCAAATATCAACCGATTTTGATGAAATTTGTATTTTTTTTTATGGTTTTGACAACAGTTCAAATCTGCATTCAAAGAATTTCCATTTTCGACATTTTCAATTTTAATAATTTTTTGACCAGTTTTCCATACCAACCCCTTGACAATATCACCAAAAATTAAAAAATTTTCGATTCCAGTTTTTTTTGTCTCAAATCGATTCCAGGACCCTAAACTAACATTCTGGTTTTTATTTGAGGTGTTTCTGATGGATATTTTTCGAGAAATAGCCAAAAATTTGCAAAAATGGTCTCAAAATACTTCAAAAACAGTATTACAATAGTAGCCGATCTTTGAAGAGTCACAACATTGGCACCCCTGAAGCAATATTAATCAAATTTCAGACGATGACGAAGATAACCTTTTTGTTCAAAATGAAGTTTATTTGATGTGTTTCCGATGCGTATTTATCGAGATGTGGCTAAAACTGTGTCAAAAAGGGATTCAGAATGACATTTTCCTTAAAAAAGAGTCCTGTTCGAACTATGAACAGCCATAACATGGCCAAATTTCAACCAATTTTGATGAAATTTGTGTTTTTGTTTATGGTTTTCATAACAGTTCAAATCTGCATTCAAAGAATTTCCATTTTCGACATTTTCAATTTTTATAATTTTTTGACCAGTTTTCCATACCAACCCCTTGACAATATCACCAAAAATTAAAAAATTTTCGATTCCAGTTTTTTTTGTCTCAAATCGATTCTAGGACCCTAAACTAACATTCTGGTTTTTATTTGAGGTGTTTCTGATGGATATTTTTCGAGAAATAGCCAAAAATTTGCAAAAATAGTCTCAAAATACTTCAAAAACAGTATTACAATAGTAGCTGATCTTTGAAGAGTCACAACATTGGCACCCCTGAAGCAATATTAATCAAATTTCAGACGATGACGAAGATAACCTTTTTGTTCAAAATGAAGTTTATTTGAAGTTTGGTGTTTCCGATGCGTATTTATCGAGATATGGCTAAAACTGTGTCAAAATGGGATTCAGAATGACATTTTCCTTAAAAAAGAGTCCTGTTCGAACTATGAACAGCCATAACATGGCCAAATATCAACCGATTTTGATGAAATTTGTGTTTTTTTTTATGGTTTTGACAACAGTTCAAATCTGCATTCAAAGAATTTCCATTTTCGACATTTTCAATTTTAATAATTTTTTGACCAGTTTTCCATACCAACCCCTTGACAATATCACCAAAAATTAAAAAATTTTCGATTCCAGTTTTTTTTGTCTCAAATCGATTCTAGGACCCTAAACTAACATTCTGGTTTTTATTTGAGGTGTTTCTGATGGATATTTTTCGAGAAATAGCCAAAAATTTGCAAAAATAGTCTCAAAATACTTCAAAAACAGTATTACAATAGTAGCTGATCTTTGAAGAGTCACAACATTGGCACCCCTGAAGCAATATTAATCAAATTTCAGACGATGACGAAGATAACCTTTTTGTTCAATATGAAGTTTATTTGAAGTTTGGTGTTTCCGATGCGTATTTATCGAGATATGGCTAAAACTGTGTCAAAAAGGGATTCGGAATGACATTTTCCTTAAAAAAGAGTCCTGTTCGAACTATGAACAGCCATAACATGGCCAAATATCAACCGATTTTGATGAAATTTGTGTTTTTTTTTATGGTTTTGACAACAGTTCAAATCTGTATTCAAAGAATTTTCATTTTCGACATTTTCAATTTTTATAATTTTTGACCAGTTTTCCATACTAACCCCTTGACAATATTACCAAAAATTAAAAAATTTTCGATTTCAGTTTTTTTGACTCAAATCGATTCTAGGACTCTAAACTAACATTCTGCTTTTTATTTGAGTTGTTTCTGATGGATATTTTTCGAGAAATAGCCAAAATTTGCAAAAATGGTCTCAAAATACTTCAAAAACAGTATTACAATGGTAGCTGATCTTTGAAGAGTCACAACATTGGCACCCCTGAAGCAATATTAATCAAATTTCAGACGATGACGAAGATAACCTTTTTGTTCAAAATGAAGTTTATTTGAGGTGTTTCCGATGCGTATTTATCGAGATATGGCTAAAACTGTGTCAAAAAGGGATTCGGAATGACATTTTCCTTAAAAAAGAGTCCTGTTCCAACTATGAACAGCCATAACATGGCCAAATATCACCCGATTTTGATGAAATTTGTGTTTTTGTTTATGGTTTTCATAACAGTTCAAATCTGCATTCAAAGAATTTCCATTTTCGACATTTTCAATTTTAATAATTTTTTGACCAGTTTTCCATACCAACCCCTTGACAATATCACCAAAAATTAAAAAATTTTCGAATCCAGTTTTTTTGTCTCAAATCGATTCCAGGACCCTAAACTAACATTCTGGTTTTTATTTGAGGTGTTTCTGATGAATATTTTTCGAGAAATAGCCAAAAATGTGAAAAAATGGTCTCAAAATACTTCAAAAACAGTATTCCAACAATAGCTGATCTTTGAAGAGTCACAACATTGCCACCCCTGAAGCAATATTAATAAAATTTTGGACGATGACGAAGATGATCTTATTGTTCAAAATGAAGTTTATTTGAGGTGCTTCCGATGAGTATTTATCAAAATATGGCTAAAGTTGTATCAAAAAGGTATGCGGAATGACATTTAATGACGTTTCTGATGGGAATATCTGAAGTTATCGCAAAAAGTGTGTTAAAAATGACCTCCAATGCCATTTTACTTTCAATATTATCTGTGAAGTACCAAATAAATATGTATTATTATAATAGCTTAAAACAGACAAACAAACTTTAAATCAATGTGAATATTTTCAGCTGTAATTAAAGAGTAGGCGTAAGTGTGTTTATGGGCGTGTCATTTACATTTGCATAAGCCTCGGCAAACAGATTGCGGTGCTTGAGCATCTGCTTAATAACCGATTCGAATTGCGGTTGGCCAACCAACTGTTTATAGTTAGTCCAACGACGATGACGAAGGTCGAACTATAATTATCCCATGAAGCGAGATATCGTATATTATATAGTATATAGTATATCATATATAGTATGTATATTTGAATGATATTTGCATATGTGCGTGGCTTAATTAATTGCAGCGCATTTATCAGCAGTTGAATTATGACCACAGATAGAGAAAGAGACAGTGAGTGAAAGTAAGAGAGAGAGACAGAGAGAGAGAGAGAGAGAGAGAGAGAGGGAGAGAGAGAGAGAGAAAGTCAGAGATAAGACTCTGTTTGCGCTAATTGAAAAAGACTGGGAAAACTCGCATGATTTTTAACTTGACTGCATTCTCATTGGAAGCCACTGTTGCTCACATAATTTCATCATGAATAGCTCTCTTTGTTTTGTTGTGTGACAATTTGTGTGTTTCCGGATTTTCTTCTTGCGCATTTTGCCGCAGTTGCCAAATTGGCCAAAACAAATTTAGCCAAGTTACATTTAGCGGCCTTCGATAGACACAAGAAAAAACAAAACAAAACAAAGTGAAAAACTTTTTTCCTATGAATGTTGCTTATATGAAAATTGTAATTTTCTACCAGCTAAAACATACATACATTCATACATATATTCATACATACATACATACATACATTCATACATTCATACATACATACAGAAACTGCGTATGAATAAAAGTTTGCCTATTGTGTTTGCCTATGGGGCAGATGATGATACCATCCCCTCCTCTCTGCTGCCTTCACGAGGCAATTAATATGACTTGTTGTTATGCTTATTGTTTACTTATGTGCGTATGTGTGTGTGTGCGTGTATGTGTGTGTGTGTGTGTGTGTGATTAGTTGTATGGGTGTTGGTTGTGTATCTAACGCGTGCCATTAACTCTGATTAATCCGCCAACTGGACACATGCTTTGTTAAGCACAGGCTACAGTCGTGTCTTGCATATTAGTTACAGTCAGCGCTATTATATTATGCACAGGCAGCGATTAAGCAGCTCAAGTGTTGCTTGTTTACAAACACACACACGCACACGCACACACACACATAATTAATCTGCGACTGCAATGCAAGTGTGGGTTGCTTTAAATGTGATGGACTAAGAGATACCCTGTTATATTTAGGAGAAGAAATGAGAGTAAGCTTAAGCGAAATATTTAAAGCTGTAGTTGAAAACTAAAAAGCTCACAGATTTGAAATTTTCATTTTTTAATTAAAATGCATATTTATCAAAGAAAATTTTTGCTGAATAGAATATTCAGCTGTCTTAACAGTGCTGTCTATAATAGCAGTTACAGCTGGCAATGAGTATGCTTTAGCCATGAGCAATTTTCTTGGTTGCTCTCCAAGTTTATAAAGAGGAGTTAATCTACCGAAAGTATTGTCACATATCAATATAATGACTAGAAAATACCCTATAGTTTGATAAATACACGTAATAAAGTAATTATCATAGCTACAACCATTAGAAATTTCTTAGTGAAGGTATTGAGAAGTAGAACTGTCTGGCAGAGAATTACACCCCATTCGATTCGTATTTTACAGGGTATATAAGACAGCTGCTTAAGCATTTGTATTTTGTCACAGAGACGCCACTTGCCAAAAATTCGCTGCTTTAAGCATTATGCACATGATTACACACACACACAGCAACTTGATCTATCTATGTATGTATGTATGTGTGTGTGTATGTGTGTTTGTTGTCCTCACCTACAGTGTCGTCTTCTTAATTCGTCTCTGCTGCCTTAATTGTGCAATTAATTTGGGTGGCAATGAGACGAACTCTGAATCTATATATGTATGGTGCCTGCTAGTCTGATTAGGCAAAAATTAGTTGTTTGCCATGCTTTAAACGATCTTTGCTAATTAAAGAAGAAGAGTTGAGACTAGCAGAGACCTACAAAAGAGAACGACAGAGACAGAGAGAGAGAGAGAAAAGAGCACGAAAGTGTAAATGAGCCGTATCAGAACAGTATGCAAAGGCAGCAGTTTGACCTGTGTCAACTGCTTTGAATATAAATATAAAAACTAATGACACGACTGTAATACAGGCCAGTCCCAAACATTGGCAATGGCCACGGGCATTGGCTGCGTATTTAATTTAATTTAATTAAAAATGCAAGTGACTGTTGAGAGGCAACTAAAGTACAACAGTTGTAACTTGTTGGGGACAAAGCTCCATTGAGGAGCGAAGGGAGACAGATAGAGAAAGAGAGAGAGAGAAAACAATAGAGAAAATAAAGGAGTAAAGAGGCAGCAGCTTGTGTCAATTTCAGAGCAATTAAGTTAACATCTACATACATTTTTTTCCACTTTTACATTTATATAATGTGAGAAAAGGAACCCAAGTCTCGACTCATAATATTCTATTAACAGTAGAGAAACAGGCAAAGGAAAGTAAGGTTTACATTTTCCAGATTGTTTAACGATTCCTGTTTATATTTTATGTTTTATATATATTTTCCACTTTGATTTTTTTGGAAGCCTCTTTAATGACCTGCCTCTACAAACGATGCTTGACTTTCGGCTGTCAATCTCAAATCGCTTCTCTAATTAATTTTGCTTGTCTCTTTTTCTTCTTTAGACATTTCTCAAGTATTTGCCCAGCACTCCAGCTATCTCTTTTTAGCACTCACTTCCCCTCTCTTTCTGTGTTGTCATTGTATGTGGGGTCTATTACTTTATTGTTCATTGAATTGCTGTCAATTTGAAAATATTTACACACAATTTATGTAACATATTTTCGGGAGCTCTTCAATGTCCTTCCACAACCTAAGAACATACACATAGATAGACAAACACACACACATACAGAGAGAGTCCCCATAAAACATGAGCCGCATATAAACACATGTTCAGCGTAGGTATTATGGGCGTTGACTGCAGCAGCAGCAGCAGCAGCTGTCGTATATGAAGGGGGCGTGTTTCTGCCCTTAATACGTGCTTACGACATGAGCTCTTCTGTGGAGCGTTTCCCAAGTGTTTCTCTTTTCATTTTCGATCCCCCCTCACTGCTGCTGTTGTGGTTATAAACGCTTGTCGAGTTATTTATGCATATAATCATTTTGTGGTTATACCCTATCGAAAAGGCTAATCAGGTAGGCACTTGAGACTAACATAACATTCTAGGAAAAACATTGACACGATTTTCACATTATCAAAGTGCAGGTAATTGGCAAGGGAATGCTAAACAAGAGCAAAGTATTAAAGTGAATAATGCTTGTAAGTGAATTTGATATTTCCATGAATTTACAAAATATATATTAATCTTTTTCTCATTTAAAATGATATTCTAAAAAATAGAATCTATAATTTCAATAGATTAATAAATACTCTTTTTTCATTTTCAGATTTTCTGTGGTTGAGGGTAAGTGAAATTCGTTGTTTTTCCTACTTAATTTATTTGTGTTTTCAGTTCGTTGAGCTTTTCCATCTGAAATAAGTACATATTATAGAAAGATTCCCATTTCATGCACTTTGTGGATTTCTGTTTTTGATATTTAGCTAATAATTCACAAAGTCTTCAACGTTTTGGGAATTGAATTTGTATGCATTTCAACAGAAAGGGGGGTGGATAGATGCGAAAAGGGTGGTTCTGTAATTTATTTGAGCAGCTAACGAAGTATTATTAAATTTTTATTACGCATTGCTGCAATTTGTCTTATTAATGTGCCACGGCACATTCGATATATTCAATAAATTTTGGATAAATATGCGTTTTGCGTGCGGCAAACAAATGAATAAATTTAAATGCCAAACACCATGCAATCATATTTTGATGGACTTGACTGTGACTTGTCTGTCGCCGAAGGAGAAAGAGAATGGGAGTTGACTTTGTCTGACAGCCTGCTGCACAGTGAGTGGCAAAAGTTTTCACTCATTCTAATGTGTCGCTGTCATCATCAGCTCTTACAGTGTCGTCATATAAAAACTTTACTTCATTTCCCTTTATTCATGGCATGTCAACTCGGTCTCTTCTGCCCGGTGCAAAAATGTCATTAAACTGCAGTCGAGGTATAACAGCTGACAGCAGACACGACTGTCACATGGGCTAGCCAAACTGTGCTCTACATATCTCTCTCTTACTCTCTCTCTCTCTCTCTATCTTTCTCACTCCTAGTCTGTCTCTTTCTGTTAGCAAGTTGCCTGCCATAAACTGAAATATGTTTCATTATTATAAAGTTTTCCTTAGCTTTAGCTGCTGTCATTTACTGTGGCACTTTACAACACTGTTTCTAGCCTGTTTACGTGTTGGCAAACACTGTTCGTTTGCTTTCAACTCTTGCTGCTTTGCATAAGGGCAGCTATTTGCATAGGTCGCAACAAATCCACTGACAGTCATCTAAAACAATGACCACATACCCTGTACTGGGAGAAGTCTCCAGAAGAGGTCCTTTGATATTTAAGGCAAGTTAACATAATAGTTGTCAAAGAGCAGCCTGGAGTAATTCATTGCATTTGACATAAATTGTATCACAGCTTAAATACGATTTTCTTTTGTTTATTTAGTTGGGGTAACGAAGTGTGGCATATGATTCAAACTACTAATACTACTCGTATATGCTGTCGGCTAAAAGATAAGACTTCCAGTGTTGAGCAACGTATATGGTATTGCTTGGTCTGTCCGATATTCGACAGACTGTTGGCTGCCATTTTGTAACCTGTTTACTATGCCTATTAAAACATCAGTTGGCAACAGCGACAGTTGCCTCAGTTGCCAGGAAATCTATTAGGTCTTTGAGACTGGAGGTCTGACAGTTACCAGATGCCAGATGCCAGTTTCGAGTTGCCAGTTGCCAGTTACCAGTTACCAGTTACGGGCTGTCATCTTCATTTACATGTAAATACGGGTTAGAAGCAGCTCCTGTTCCTCCAGCTGCTTGTCCTGTTGTTTCTTGTAATGCTGCTGGCGGCTTATTCGTTCGAATTGACAGGCACAGTGGGGCTAAAAAGTGTTCGCCCACCAAAACAAAAAAGTTGCACAATTTTGAATTTAGTAAATTTAAGAAATTCCCAAGGTGTTCAAAATATTAAATCGGAGAAAGCAAAATGGAAAAATTGAAAAACCGAAAATGTTTGGAAAATGCAAATTTATTTATTGCTGCCATTTTCACTTAATATATGTATTTGGGCATGCACAGTATTGAATTGTGTGTGTGTGTGTGTGATTGAGTGTGGCCACGTGGCCAGCATCAGAGCAGGGCAGCCCTGCCACAAATTGCGGCACGTGTGGGCATAGTTCATGCCCTGCCTAGATAGGATTCTGTAGCAAATGCCATCGATTTGGTGTGGCACGAAGATGAAGCAGCTTCTCCTGAAAGAGCAGCTTTAGTTAAAGCTCAAGTTGAAGCTTTTGCCGCAGACAACATCTGTGTCCCCATAGATTTGTGTCCTGATGGGGCAACAACTTTTGATTGCTCGAATCAAGTTTGCTTTTTGTGCTGAAGATGAAGTCGCCGAGCAACATATGTCCATCAGCTGTCACTCCAGTGTGTGTGTGTGTGTGTGTGTGTGTGTGTTTGTGTGTGTACCACAACTGGGTCGCTGGTGCCACACTTCCTCTTGCCACTTCACCCTCTTTGAGCTTGTCCCCTGACTCGCTTTTCTCTTCGCTTTGTTTATGCCCGTTAAACTGGTTCAAGGAGACAAACAATTGCAAGCCAACAACCGCAAAAATGTACCACCACAGCAATAACGGCGAACTCTAAAGTTTTCCACACGCACACACACACACACACATACACTCACACACTTAAAGGCGAACAGGCAAGGCGTAAGCTTGACATGCCTGTAAAATACTTTACACTCGTGTCCCAGAACATAGGGCCACAGCAGCAAACCAGAGGGGAAATCTGTTGAAGCTCGTGTGTGACAATATGACAATATGTAAGAAAGAATAAGTGAGAGATAGAGAGAGAGTGAGAGAGAGTGAATATGTGTGAAAGAGACAGAGAGAGAGAGAGAGAGAGAAAGAGTGAGTGAGATAGAGCTAGACAGCGAGCCAAACGTTTTTTTAATGAGCCGGCGAAAATTGTAAGAAAACAAATGGGGAAGCACGAACAACGCAAACCGCAAAGGAAAAACATCATCAAAAGCGAAAAAATATAAACTTCGTTTACAATTTGGCATTACTTAAATACCCTGTAAATCAAATATAGACAGGCAACCAGTCTCATGAAGAGTAGATCAAAGATACTTAAACTTTGTTATGTTTAAACTAATATTTTATTATCAATATGGATAAATATCAATAATTTGCAATAATTTATTACTAATTCTTAAATAACTTCAATTAAATTTATAGAGTATCTAGCCAAACAGTTACTAGCTTTCTGTAGTCTCGTTATTTTCTTTTACGGTTTCCTGATGTGATTGCTTCTTTGTGGACACCTTGGGCATATTGCCGATTTGGGGCGTAACCAATTGGACAACTTTTTTATATACGACTTGATTGCTGTTGTTGTTGTTCCATTTGTTTCACAACATTTTGTTTCTGTTATTTTTGTTTCTTGTGTGTTGTGGTGCCACGCCCACCGCTGCCTACCTGTAAAAAGTAGGGCAGCTCATCCAAAATAACAAGAGGCACGCAACACACAATCAGACAAGAAGGGAAGGAGCTCGTCGTGTTTAATGAACCTCTTGGCAAAGTTGTTTACATTTTTTATGACGTTTCTCCCTCTTGCCTCTTCCCCTTTCCTCTATGATGATCTATTGAAAAGCAATTATCCTTCCTTTTGTTTTCATTTCAGAGTTTCAACTCGTTAATACGCTTTTTGGGGTCAAAGACACCTTAAAGACCTGCATAGGGTTTAAGTCCAAATGGAGCGCCTTAAAGTAGGCAATAGTATTTGTCTTGCAGTTTCTACGCCTTTTGATTCTTTTGCTTTGTAGTTTGATAAAGTCTCTGTTCTCGACTAGAAATGAACTTCCCTTTCGCCAACAACAATTACAGCTAACAGTTAACAAAAAGTTGCTTTGAGCTAGGTAACTTTTAAACCTTTGTCAAGGTTCAAAAGGACTCAGCTTCCAGGGAATTCCCTCACATGTTCGCAAATAGCCTCAACGCCTATCTCAGATGTGCCTGGGGAGAGGTTGGGCCACAAATTCATTTCCCATTTTATATACCCTTAAAGCTTAAGTATTCAGAGTGAAACTCTTAAATTCTATGCAAAATCAGGCAGCAGCTGCAAAAGCTTAAAAGCTTGGCTTGAATTTATGTTGGACAAGTTTTCTTCTTTGCCAATGAAATTCTGTTTTCTTTAAAGTTTTAGTGTCTGTCAGAAATATTCTTTTTGGCATGCTTAAGTCGTAGTCTCTGTCTGTGTCTATGGCCTTATGAATACTTAATGCTCTCAGTCTTTCACTCTTCTCTCTCAGCTTCACACTTAATGTTATCGTTATCGTTATTGTTATCGGCAGCGTTGCTAAGCTCAAGCTGTTGCTATGTTTGCGCCTTCAATCAATCAATTAGAAAACACGTGCCTTGTTCTTTCGTCTCCCCATTTCACTTCTGAAATCATTTGCTGATTTGATTTTTGTTTTTGTTTTTTTTTGCATAAATATTTTACTTTTTGCCATGCTGCCTCAAAATGCAAATGCCGAATTGTATACAAAATCCACAAGAATGCCTTCACATATATGTATCAGTGTGTGTGTAAGTTGGAGCTTCATACGCCCACAGAGCAGCTGAATAATTCAGAGAGCAGATTGCGCATACGACGCGTTGTACGGGAAATACTTGGCTTTTAGTTATTGCGTAATAAGCAAACGAAATAATCAACAATTTATTTGATTCGCGTTTGCCCTTTGCCACTTCAAAGGCACAGAATGCCAAAACATTTCCCCAAAGAAAATACCCTTCATACCTTCACCCGAGTAACTCAACACCTCGCTCTGTTGCCTTAAACTGATTAGTCGAGTAAAATGTCTGCCCATTGTAATAAATAACGGAGAGTATTGAGAGATTGAGATTGAGTGGGATGTGGAAGACTTAAGCTGACCAAATTGTTTGTAAAATTTATAGCCAAAAGTTGTGTAAACTGTGCAACATATATTTCTGTTGAGATTCTTGTGAACTTCATAGACATACATACATCAAACTGTTGCCAAAGGCAGCAGTCGACACCATTCAATTTTATGAAATGTATTAAGGCAACAGAGTGTTCAATCAAATTGCCAGAATCCCCCCACAGGAAGTCAAAGAAGCCGTCCCAGAACTGATTGCAAATGCATGCCACACAAAGTGTCTGTTGCATGTGCAGCAAAGACATCTAGAGAAATCAGATATGTGGCATATATCAAAGAGACTTACGAGACTCGTAAACATATCGGACTCACTGTCAATCCGGGCTGCTGACATTTTTATCTTAACTCTCTTGAAAGTAAGGTAATCTTTTAAATAGTTACTAAAAAAAATTTGGATAGTTGTGGTTCTCACCAATATTTCACATTACTTTAATTTAAAAAAATCTATTGAAAATTAAAAAAGTTTCTTCAATCAACTTTCGTTAATTTTAGACTCTCTCTTTGAAAAAAGAGATACTCAAAATATAAAATTAATGAACAAAAAAAATTTTACAATTAGAACATAAATTTTTTAATTTTCTAATTTTTTTTTATTTTTTTTAATAGTGTATATTTCCTATAATTTATAGTTCCCTTACCTTAGATTTAGATTTTTATTAGATTCTCTCATTTAGTGACTTAGCACGCTTTGGATTAATACTATAATTTTGTGGAAGAATCATAACTTAAAATATTTCTGATATTTCTGAAAATTTGAAGCGCATAGAAATTCATAACATACAATAAATATTTCTCAAGTTCGATTATAAAATACAAATTTAAAGAGCATTAAAATTCTGTGTGGAAAACTGCTAAAAGAATGTCGCATAAGAAGCGTGTTAAAGCTGGATATGCCTGTTGCTGTCCTCCAGCAATGCCTCCTTGTCTGCCTTGCCAGCCCTGGTAAGATGTCCTGCAAGAAAATATTTCTTATAACTGATTCGATTCCTTAGTCCAAACCAGAAAATTAGATACTTAAACGATGATATATGTTCTCCTGAGAAGTGCCTGATCTTTGGCGGCCACGATGATCCCTATGTGAAACCCTTCGATCCCAAGGAGTGTCGGGAGAGCAGTCGTCGTACCTTTGTAGACAATTCCTTGGGTTTCCCACTAGGCATTGTCACAGGCACAGAGGCGACAAGTTCCGAGATACCCAACGTAGAATCCGTTAGGTTTGCAGGTAATCTGAAGGCCTTCGCCACCACCTACTTCAAGAAGAGGAGCGAATGGAATCCAGAGTTGATCGATCAGGTTGTGCTTGAGGGACAGGTATTGTTCAGCGATTCGGAGTCCATGGACCCTCCCAATGCGAATGCCTATCCGGAGATCTATAACGAGATGGAGCAGCAGGTGACCCGGCACTTTAAGGTCAATGACATTGAGTTCGCCATCGAGTTGGACGCACCCTTTGAGCTCTACGGGGTACACAACATTATTGGGAGACTAAGGCGGGTCTTGACCTCTTTCTTCCGGCGACACAAGTGTGGAGTGTTCTGGACTCCCAATTGGTATATGCTGATCTGGAAGGATGCGGGTATCTGGATGGTGTTGGACTTAAATGGAAGAGATAAGACTACACTAAAGACCAATCCTGACGGGGGTTTCCCCATGTTGCTGGCCATGCGTTCCCTGGACAATGTTCTTCACTTGATCAAGTCGGAGAGCAATCTCGAGAAACGTGATCCCTTCACCATCAGGGACATCTTGGTGGTGCGTCTGGCCACGCCCGGTGGACAGTCCCAGGAGCGTGACTTTGGACCTCGGATGAGTGAATTCGATGTGATTGCCTCTGACTACGCGTATCTGAAGTCCAATCTGCACCTGACCCTCAATCCCAAGGACGCACTGCGCAACCGGAGTGCCTTGCCAGTGGCGGTGGCTACGGCATTGGCCACCAAAATCGATCATCCGGCCACGTGGGACATGAAGACCTACGACAAGGTCATCTGCTATGGCGTGAACATGTGCAAGAACTGCTGGGAGCCCTGCAACGACATCAACCAGCCCATGGACCTGGACACATTCCCGCGCCAGATTCGCATTGGGCAATTTGTGGCCGAGGTGCTGCTGACTCCCAATGTCTATGAGGGCTGGTGGAAGTGCGTGCCCATGTACAAGTTCAACGACTTCCACCTGATGATCGAGAAGGCGCTGGATGAGAATGATTACATCATCTTCCAGATCAACAATCAGATGTACTCGCTGTGGAAGAAGGGCGACTTCATCTACCTCATGGATCCCTATCGGCATCACATTGTGGGTCGCATTCTGGAGGAGGGCGAGGATCCCAAGAGCGCCTCAGTGCGCATGTTTGGCAACATCGATCGCCTGCTGAGTGTCTTCCACCAGATGCTGCTCGAATCCAATCGCTCAGCAATGTTCCACATACACACACTGCGTATACGTAATATCACCGAATGTCCACCCGGCACGGCGCCAATGCTGCTGCCTCCGGATCAGGAGTTTGAGGTGGCTTCACTCAACGAGAACATACGCTTCGACGAGAACTATGACAAGTGCCTGGAGGATCTGGGTGCGATCAGTGACTTCGAGGAGGATCTGGCCTCCGAAATCGAACCCATTGTGGAGGTGAGCTCGTCCGAGGAGATGGTCGAGGAGGAGGAGGGCGGCGAGGGTGAGCTGGCGGAGGCCATCGAGGATGAAGAGGACGAGGATTAGGTCAAATCACTTAAAATTATTGTTTTTGAATCAATAAATTAACTGTCTTAGGCAAGGGTATTTAAATAGTCTACAGATTTGAGTTGACTGCAGTTTCTTGCAGAAAGAAACTCTCTGCACTGTATATGTTAGGGTATATTTACAGTCCACATTTGAATTCGATAAATTTGTGGGAAATAGACTTTATAGCAAGTGAAATCCATGTGGGCGTCTAACAAACTGCGTCGTCATTTCAATTTGGCATAAATAACGGAAGAAAATCGGCGAAAATATTATGAAAATTCTGTGAAAATTCAGCGCACTGATTTGTTTAGTAAATAATGTCCAGAATATTTTGTAAAATGTCTCAACTAGATTTTACTTAGTCTCCTCTCTCTCTCTCTCTCTCTCTCACTCTCTGTCTCTCTCATTGTCTCTCTCTCCCTCTCTCTCTGTCTGCATGTAACGTCTTTAGCATAATAATTGGGGAAAATTATGATTTGCAGTTCATAATGAGAACTTGTCTCTATTAATTTGGAGAACTCCCAACTGAGAATTATAATGAAATATTGTTGAAATATTGTTGAAATATTGTTGAAATATTGATGAATTGAGGCAGGCACTAACATAGCCATCAATCATGCAACTTGACCACGTACACCTCTTCCCTACACCAGAGACTCACCTCTCTCTCTCTTTCTCCATCTACTGCTTCCTCTTCCTCTCTCTCTCTCTCTCTCTCTCTCTCTCTCTGTAATTAACTGCTTTGTATGTCTGTGGGTTCGTTAAGTTTTTCGCTTAGTAATTTGGCTAAAAATACATTTACATTCCGCACTTGCCGCTGAACAGGTACCCCTCCCCAACTCACCCCTGAATCCCTCATCAATCCCTTGTGGGCCCCTGCAGCAATTATGTTAATTTCCTTCGCCAACTGGCGCACATTTTCAGGGAAAAGAAACCAAAAAAAAAAAAATTAAAGTCAAGGCGAAGGACGAAACTTGTCTATTTCACTATTGCACACCCCCTCTCCCCTCCCTCTTCTCGTTATCTTCAGCTAACGTAATTTGCTTGAATTGCATTTTAAATTTGTTATTCTTCTCTTTTGCACGGCATTTGATTCCCTTGGCCATTATGTAATTAACAGTGGCCAACAAGCTAACAAAATTGTGTAGTAAAACCGTTAAGAGCACGTCTATTTGGCCAGGCCAAGTGTTGTGAAATCAAGTGGTGATAAGCTGCAACAAGTGGCAGTTGCAACATTGCAATAATTGCATTAAAAGTTAAACGAGAGAGAGAGAGAGAAAAAAGAGAGAGAGTTGGCAAAGTTAACTTGGCTTTAAGCGATGATATTTTAAGTGGCAGCCACAAAACCAGGCCATAAAGAAGACAGAAGAAGGAGAAGATAACTCTCTAGTTGCCACTGCTGTTGTTGCATCAAGTGCTGTGGCAGCAACTGTTGCCATTCGTTGCAGCTATGCGTCACTTTGATTACTTTTTTCAGTGGCTGCTTCAACTTTCTTTCTCTTTTTCCTCTCTCTTTCTCTCTCTCTTTCTCTCTCTCTTTCTCTCTCTCTGTTCTCACATATCCGGTTATATATTTCTCTGACATTTTATTGACACTCTCGTGGCAGCAACAGATGAAAGAGAAAGAGATGCCAACAGCTATGAATATTGCTATTTCAACAACGCCAACAAATTGGGTTTAGTTGCATTTTTCAGCATTTTCTCAATGTACATAGAGGGGGGTGGTTGGTGGGGGGGGGTAAAGAACTGACAGAAGAAAAAGAAACATGCTTCAAATGACATTTAAGTCACACTCAAAGAATGAGCAAAAAAGACAGAAAATTGTAAGAAAGAGAGCACAGAGAATAGCAAAGTGATGCGAGGATAAAAACAACATTTTATGGGTCGTAAATAGTTTTTGGCAATTATTTAAAATAAACGGAAAATATCATCCATCATTAGACGCTAAAAAGAAACAAATTAGGAGAAATATTTAAAAAAAAATATATAAAGTAACAATATTAAAAATGCAAAAGTAAAGCTAAAGGCATGCTTGCTTCACTGAGACTAAAATAAATTATAAAATTTAAATAAATAACTTAATATTATAAATTTCAAAAAAAAAAAATTTAATTGAAAAAAAATGTTAAAATATCAAATTATCTATATAATCAGTAATATCTGGAAGATTTTTTAAGTCTAATAAGTTTGAGGTTCTTGAAGTCAAAGATACTGTTATAAAACTAAATATATTATAAATATTTTATTTAAATTATCAATCCTAGACTGCATCCAGGTTGTTTAGTAATTGTATTGAGAAAATTCTGCTGGTAAATTTCGCGCCATCTTTTCTGCCTTTTTAAGCATTTGGCATCAAGTTAAGATATTTGTTATAATATTATTATTTATGCAAATGATTTGCTGCTTTCCAATTTCAATGGAGTCGACTTCCTACAGATTTCCTCCCCTCATCAATTGTATTCCATTTGCATAATTTGATTGCCAAAACACTTCTGAAAATAATTACAAATTGACAATTTTAAGAATTCTCTCTGATTTGAGCATCAAATAAATTCCCCGTAATAAATCAAAGAAAATATTAAGCGAAATTTTTGTTTGCATTAAATTGCAATATTACGAAATGGAATTTAATTAAATTAATTTTATATTGTTTGGCAATTTAAATTTTTGCTGGCACTTATAATTATGGCAGCAGAGAAAATACTTTTCAAGCAGCGAAAATTTTCCTATTTTACTTGGAAATTTATGGGAAACATCTGGCGAGTTTCAAGCTGAATGATGGCGGGCTGTGGCTTTTAGCTTTTAGCCACTGCCTCCTGTGTTTAGCCAATTTGCGGCAATTTATTTAGCCGGTTATTTGCAGCAATAGGCCAACTGTGAGCCCCACAGAGGTCAGAGTTCAAATCGCCTTCTCCTTTTGATTAAAAACAGACTCGTCTACCGACAGCCCAAAACACCAGATTCCGGTCCCATATATCATATCCAATGGCAACAATCATGAATGAAAATGCCCCATCGAATTGGGCCATCACTTTCCAGCAGCTTTTTGTTCGTTCGCTTTTCCACAGCAATTTCCCCGAACAGATACTTTCTCGTGTGAAAAATGTCAATGTCGCACTTTCGTTAAAGCGACAATTAATCAATGTTGTTTGACTTTAGTATTAACATTATTTAACAGCTGCTCAAATAGGCGAAAGCAAAAATGCCATCACAATGCCAACATTTGTCTGTTTCCGGAGAACTCTGAATTTTCGATTAATTTTGGATGGGGAATGCTCCACGTAGGCATCGATTGCTCAAAGTTTTCTGTTATTTTGAATATTTTATGGGTACAAACTCTGGGAATTTAATATTCCTGTAATACAACTAATTTTGTTGAACATTTGCTTTCGCATGAAACTGGCACATCCTATGCACGTTAGGTAGTGGGTACTCGGCACACAAAAGTCGATCGAAGGTCAATCAATAAAACATTGGGTTGTGAAACGAAATGCGGGTAATTAATCCATTCCCAGAAAAAAACTCACGAATGAACAGAGCATAGATAACTGAGTAATGAATAGGGTAAATTTATACATAAATTAAATAATTTCAATATGGGGCTAAAGGGTTATATTACGTTATATCTCTCTTTTTTATAAATCCGACCATAACTCAAAAAATACTTACCAGAAACTCTTCAAATAAACTTCAATTTAAACAATAAGGTCATCATCGTCATGGTCTCAAATGTTATAAATATTGGATCAGGGGCGGCATTGTTATGATCCTTCAAAGATCAGCTACTGTTGTAATCCTGTTTTTGAAGATTTTTGGCACTATTTTTGCAAATTTTTAGCTATTTTTCGAAAAATAATCATGAGAAACACCTCAAATAAAAAGCAGAATGTTAGTTTAGCGTCCTAGAATCGATTTGAGTCAAAAAAAAATGGAATCGAAAGTTTTTAATTTTTGGTGATATTGTCAAGGGGTTAGTATGGAAAACTGGTCAAAAAATTAAAAATATTGAAAATGTCGAAAAATGAAATTCTTTAAATGCAGATTTGAACTGTTATGAAAACCATAAATAAAAACACAAATTTCATCAAAATCGGTTGATATTTGGCCAAGTTATGGCTGTTCATAGTTCGAACAGGACTCATTTATAAGGAAAATGTCATTCCGAATCCCTTTTTGACACAGTTTTAGCGATATCTCGATAAATACTTATTGGAATCACCTCAATTAAACGTCATTTTGAACAATAAGGTCATCTTCGTCATCGTCTGAAATTTTATTAATATTGGTTCAGGGGTGGCAATATTGTGACTCTTGAAAGATCAGCTTAAGTTGTCATACCGTTTTTGAAGTATCTTGAGACCATTTTTGCAAATTTTTGGCTATTTCTCGAAAAATATCCATCAGAAACACCTCAAATAAAAAGCAGAATGTTAGTTTAGGTCCTAGAATCGATTTGAGACAAAAAAACTCGGATCGAAATTTTTTTAATTTTTGGTGATATTGTCAAGGGGTTAGTATGGAAAACTGGTCAAAAAATTAAAAAAAATTGAAAATGTTGAAAATAGAAATTGTTTGAATGCAGATTTGAACTGTTGTCAAAACCATAAACAAAAACACAAATTTCATCAAAATCGGTTGATATTTGGCCAGGTTATGGCTGTTCATAGTTCAAACAGGACTCTCTTTTAAGGAAAATGGCATTCCGAATCCCTTTTTTGACACAGTTTTAGCGATATCTCGATAAATTCTCATTGGAATCACCTCAATTAAACGTCATTTTGAACAATAAGGTCATCTTCGTCATCGTCTGAAATTTTATTAATATTGGTTCAGGGGTGGCAATATTGTGACTCTTCAAAGATCAGCTTCTGTTGTCATACTGTTTTTGAAGGATTTCGAACCACTTTAGCAAATTTTTGGCTATTTCTCTAAAAATATCCATCAGAAACTCGTCAAATAAAAAGCAGAATGTTAGTTTAGGGTCCTAGAATCGATTTGAGTCAAAAAAACTGGAATCGAAAATTATTTAATTTTTGATGATTTTTTCAAGGGGTTAGTATGGAAAACTGGTCAAAAAATTAAAAAAATTGAAAATGTCGAAAATGGAAATTCTTTGAATGCAGATTTGAACTGTTGTGAAATCCATAAACAAAAACACAAATTTCATCAAAATCGGTTGATATTTGGCCATGTTATGGCTGTTCATAGTTCGAAAAGGACTCTCTTTTAAGGAAAATGGCATTCCGAATCCCTTTTTTGACACAGTTTTAGCGATATCTCGATAAATTCTCATTGGAATCACCTCAATTAAACGTCATTTTGAACAATAAGGTCATCTTCGTCATCGTCTGAAATTTTATTAATATTGGTTCAGGGGTGGCAATATTGTGACTCTTCAAAGATCAGCTTCTGTTGTCATACTGTTTTTGAAGGATTTCGAACCACTTTAGCAAATTTTTGGCTATTTCTCTAAAAATATCCATCAGAAACTCGTCAAATAAAAAGCAGAATGTTAGTTTAGGGTCCTAGAATCGATTTGAGTCAAAAAAACTGGAATCGAAAATTTAATCATTTTTGATGATATTGTCAAGGGGTTAGTATGAAAAACTGGGCAAAAAATTAAAAAAATTGAAAATGTCGAAAATGGAAATTCTTTGAATGCAGATTTGAACTGTTGTGAAATCCATAAACAAAAACACAAATTTCATCAAAATCGGTTGATATTTGGCCATGTTATGGCTGTTCATAGTTCGAAAAGGACTCTCTTTTAAAGAAAATGTCATTCCGAATCCCTTTTTGACACAGTTTTAGCCATATCTCGATAAATACTCATCCGAAACACTTCAAATAAACTTCATTTTGAACAATGAGATCATCTTCGTCATCGTCCGAAATTTTATTAATATTGCTTCAGGGGTGGCAATATTGTGACTCTTCAAAGAACAGCTTCTGTTGTAATACTGTTTTTGAAGTATTTTGAGACTATTTTTGCAAATTTTTGGCTATTTCTCGAAAAATATCCATCAGAAACACCTCAAATAAAAAGCAGAATGTTAGTTTAGGGTCCTAGAATCGATTTGAGTCAAAAAAACTGGAATCGAAAATTATTTAATTTTTGATGATTTTTTCAAGGGGTTAGTATGGAAAACTGGTCAAAAAATTAAAAAAATTGAAAATGTCGAAAATGGAAATTCTTTGAATGCAGATTTGAACTGTTGTGAAATCCATAAACAAAAACACAAATTTCATCAAAATCGGTTGATATTTGGCCATGTTATGGCTGTTCATAGTTCGAACAGGACTCTCTTTTAAAGAAAATGTCATTCCGAATCCCTTTTTGACACAGTTTTAGCCATATCTCGATAAATACGCATCGGAAACACCTCAAATAAACTTCATTTTGAACAATGAGATCATCTTCGTCATCGTCCGAAATTTTATTAATATTGCTTCAGGGGTGCCAATATTGTGACTCTTCAAAGAACAGCTTCTGTTGTCATACTGTTTTTGAAGATTTTTGAGACGATTTTTGCAAATTTTTGGCAATTTCTCGAAAAATATCCATCAGAAACTCCTCAAATAAAAAGCAGAATGTTAGCTTTGGGTCCTAGAATCGATTTGAGTCAAAAAAACTTGAATCGAAAATTTTTTAATTTTTGGTGATATTGTCAAGGAAAACTGTATGGAACACTGGTCAAAAAATTATAAAAATTGAAAACGTCGAAAATGGAAATTCTTTGACTGCAGATTTGAACTGTTATGAAAACCATAAACAAAAACACAAATTTTATCAAAATCGGTTGATATTTGGCCAAGTTATGGCTATTCATAGTTCGAATAGGAATCGCTTTTAAGGAAATTGACATTTCGGATCCCTGTTTGACACAGTTTTAGCCATATCTCAATAAATACTCATAGGAATCTCCTCAATTAAACGTCATTTTGAACAATAAGGTCATCTTGGACACCGTCTGAAATTTTATTAATATTGTTTCAGGAATGGCAATATTATGACTCTTCAAAGAAGAGCTCCTGTTGTCATACCATTTTTGAGTTTTTTGATACTATTTTTGCATATTTTTGGCTATTTCTCGAAAGATATCCATCAGAAACACCTCAAATAAAAAGCAGAATGTTAGTTTAGGGTCCTAGAATCGATTTGAGTCAAAAAAACTGGAGTCGAAAATTTTTTAATTTTTGGTGATATTGTCAAGGGGTTAGTATGGAAAACTGGTCAAAAAATTAAAAAAATTGAAAACGTCGAAAATGGAAATTCTTTGAATGCAGATTTGTACTGTTATGAAAACCATAAACAAAAACACAAATTTCATCAAAATCGGTTGATATTTGGCCAAGTTATGGCTGTTCATAAATCGAATAGGACTCACTTTTTAGGAAAATTACATTTGGGATCCCTCTTTTACACAATTTTAGCCATACCTCGGAAACTACCCATCAGAAATACCTGAAATAAAGTTTATGTTCAACAGTAGAGTCATCATCGTCATAGTCTAAAATCTTAAAAATTCAGGGGCAGCATTGTTGTGACACTTCAAGGATCAGCAACTGTTGATTTCTTCATGTATTTAGATACGATTTTAGCACATTTTTGGCTATATCTCGAAAAGTATCCATCAGAAACACCTCAAATAAAAGCAGAATGCTAGATTTTTGAGTCCTAGAATCAATTAGACTAAAAAAACTGAAGAAAAAACTGAAAACTGAAATTTGATCATTTTTGATGATATTGTCAAGGGGTTAGTATGGAAAACTGGTCAAAAAATAAAAAAAAAATTGAAAATGTTGAAAATTAAAAATCTTTGAATGCAGAATTAAACCATTATCAGAACCATGAACAAAATCACAGATTTCATCAAAATCGGATGGTTTTTAGATGAGTTATAGGTGTTCAATGTTATTATCGGGCTCATTTTTAGGAAAATCGCATTCAAGGCAATGATTCTTTTATTTGTGGCCATATCTCTTTTTCAGAGTTGAAAGTGTTTTCAACTACTTCTCAGACTTCCGATGAAATGATTTTTAACATACCATGATACAATTAAATTTCAGTAATAACAAGAATAATTATGGTACATAAAATCGTGACGTTTATAATTGTTTATTACTGCAATCATAAGTACTTCCAGATTATAGGCTATATTATGTAGACGTATTTTAATCGTAGATACAAAAACTATATTGATTTTCACTGCAACTGCTGAGAGTTTTTATTTATCCAATTCGAATTCGATATCGAATAATGACTCTTATTTGCCAATAGTTGCCATTTTTCAATTATAATTATAATTTTAATTATGAATAATTTTTTATTATTTTACTTATTGTTTAATTGTTAGTAATGCCACTTGTTGGTATTAGATACACAAGTGTTGCACTTAGAGGCTAATCAAACTATGTCAAGTATCACTTAGAGGGCCATGGACGCCATGTGGATGCCACCAGCCAGAAGACGGAGCACGGCTTTGGCGGAGCGTGGCATGCGCGCTCTTGGGGCTCTGTTGGCGTGCATGCCAGGCTGGCCAAAACAGGTTACCGTTTAGTTGGTGGTAGCATTGGCCTGGCCTAATGGTAATTGTTAAGATACTTATAATTATTAATCAAATACAGTTAGTTGGAGTTAGTTTTAGGGGAGGAGGAGTTGATCTACAGCCAGAGGGCATCGATGGCTTCGTCCATGTCCTCCAGTCGCTGTGGCTGCTGCTCGCTGACCACCACCGCCTTGGCCTCCATTTCGCTGCCACTCAGCAACACCATAAGCAGCACGCTGCTGCGTCTGTTGCAAGATGCCTCTCGCTCCATTTGCTGCTGCTGATGCTGCTGCTGCTGCTCCATCAGCTGCTCCCCTCTCTGTGCGCTCCTGCTGTGACGCATCTTACGCAGCCAGTCAGTGGCAGGCCATATGCACTTGCCACCCACGCTGCAGCGCCTCCTGCTGCCGCCTCTGCTGCTGCCTCCTCTGCTGCTGCCTCTGCTGTTGCGAATGCTGTTGGCAGTGTCTCTCGGTTGCAACATCTCCACCACGCAGATGTCGTTAGTGGCAGCAACCATTTCGTTGCTATTGCTGCTACTCTTGTTGCTGCCACATCCATCACCGTCTCCACCACCATCAACATCAAGATCAGGCGCTGTGTCAGTGGTGGCAACGGCATTTGTTGTGGCCGTCGTTGACACTGCCCTGCTGCACTCGTGCTACACATTCGTCACTTGCGTCGTCAGTCCCACATCAATAGCCATGCTCTTGCTAACCGCATCTGTGTGCACCAGCCGCTGCCTCCCGTATCCATACCCATACCCGTATCCATAGCCGTAGCCATCGTGGCCACCACCGCCGCCATCGCGCTGCTCCCCGTCGTGCTGGGAAAGCGGCAGCCATTTGTCGAAGCAGCGCGGTCGGAAGAGCAGCGTGAAAGTGCTGCGAAACTGTCGACTCATCGAGCAGTAGAGGATGAAGTTGATGCTCGAATTAATAAGTGCCAGAATGTCCATTAGGTCGCCTAAAATGAGACATGGAAACCCAATAAGCCAGGCCAATCACTCGACTACTGTCCGCCAACAGTGCGTATGATTAATGTGTGAGAGTTTCCATTTTGCACCCCTTGTATTTTAAACAGTGTTGCCGCTTTAGCTATTTTACGGTCATATTTGTTCTCTTCTAAGTTGGCTGAATTTTTTGAAATCAATCTTTTTTAACAGTTAAATATCAAGAATACTTAAAAAATTGAAAATATTATATATTCATAAAAAAATTTCTATATATATTCTTTATGCGAAAAAGTAAAAATATTTTGAAACTATGATTTCTATGAATTCCCTTTAAGCAGATGGTTTTTGGTTTAAATATCCGAATTTTATAACAAATCCAATATCAAAAAGAACATAAAAATACCGGAAAAATACCTAAATTTAAATTTTAAAACAACCTGGATTCAATTATGTTTTAATCAACAAATTAGTAGGACTTTGAATTTTATCCTCTAGTATAGGACTTTTCTCCCAACCAAAATATATATTATTTTTCTGCTATTATACTATAATATTTTTAAAATTCATTTCAATACTCTAAAAACTTTCTTAGGGATTCGCTTAAAATAGATTGTAATATTTGTATACTATATTTCCTAATTTCCCAATTATTTTTCACCGCCTTAGTCCTTTATAAGCCAGTCCTTGATACTTACTCAGCTTGAGGTAGCACTGCATGAGGAAGGCATCTCCCAGCATCGCGTTGAGCAGGCCCATGATGCCCTGGGGGAACTCTGTGATGAGGAAGAGCAGCAGCACCGCCAGCAACATCCTCGTTGTCCGATCCGTCTGCTTCTCCTTCTCCAGCAGTTTACAGCTCTTGGGCTGGGTGGGCGTCACTACCTTCCCATTGACAATGGGCTGCATGTCGTTCGCCGCATGGCAGGCGAGGATCTTGCGCCGTTTCTTGGCCTCCAGAAGCGCTCCGATCAGACGCACTGAGAGCACGGTCAGGGCAAAGCAGGGGATCAGCTTGATGAGGACGCTGTAGATGAGGAAGGTGGCATTGCGAAGGGGGCGGTCGTGGAGGGCGAGTTCGCTGTGAAAGAGGCGATAGACGGTGATGTTGCGTTCCGCAGGAGTAGGCGGAGTGGTGCTGCTCCATTGGGGCGACACTGTTGTTGTTGTTACTGAGGAGCTATTGAACATGGCGGTGGTGGTGTTGGTGGCATCTGTGGCCAGTGACCAGGCCACGTCTGGAGTGGTGCTGCTCATCACCTGCAGCGTCACATGCTCCTCCTGGTGGTAGTTGCGGTTGTTGTTGTTATTGTCGATGATATACTGACTGAGGGGCACAGACTTGATGGTCTTGCCATTGGCATCGAGAGTCTCCTGGAACTTGGCAATGGCCGACACCAGATACAGCCACGGCGACACCACCAACACACACACCACATAGGCCGTGGCTATCGTTATCGTCGTGGTCCTCATGCCGCACCAGATGCGGTTCCTCTGTGGATAACTGACGGCAATGTAGCGCCAGACCGCCAGAGTGACGGTCAGCCAGATGGAGATGGTGTGCAGCACCTGGGCAAAGATCGAGTGGAACTTGATGAAGCAGGCCCAGCTGTAGCTCAGCTGCTGCTCCCTGGGCAGCCGATCCCCCAGTATATAGTCGTGTATGGTATAGGGTATATACTCCAACATCACGGCCAGATCGGCCACAGCCAGACCAGTGAGGATCGCATTCGTCGGGGACCGCATCTCTCTCCTGGTCAGCACAATTATGTTGAGGGTGTTGGCAATGGTGCCCAGGATGCAGACGATCAGCGAGAAGTACCCGTGGATGTACTTGAAACTGGCGGGAAGAGAATTAATATCGATTTTTTATTTTATTTCAATTAAAATAGTATTCGTTTTTCTAATTTTATTCCATAGAGAAAATTGAAAATATGAAATAAATTTACAAAAATATTAAATTAATAATTTAATAATATTTAATTATATAAATTTTGCTTTTGTTTTATTATGTTGTATTATTTTATTTTATTTTATTTCATTTCATTTCATTTCATTTCATTTCATTTCATTTCATTTCATTTCATTTCATTTCATTTCATTTCATTTCATTTCATTTCATTTCATTTCATTTCATTTTATTTTATTTTATTTTATTTTATTTTATTTTATTTTATTTTATTTTATTTTATTTTATTTTATTTTATTTTATTTTATTTTATTTTATTTTATTTTATTTTATTTTATTTTATTTTATATATTATTATCTTTATTTTATTTTATTTTATTTTATTTTATTTTATTTTATTTTATTTTATTTTATTTTATTTTATTTTATTTTATTTTATTTTATTTTATTTTATTTTATTTTATTTTATTTTATTTTATTTTATTTTATTTTATTTTATTTTATTTTATTTTATTTAATTTTATTTTATTTTACTTATTTTATTTTATTTTATTTTATTTTATTTTATTTTATTTTATTTTATTTTATTTTATTTTATTTTATTTTATTTTACTTTACTTTACTTTACTTTACTTATTTTATTTTATTTTATTTTATTTTATTTTATTTTATTTTATTTTATTTTATTTTGTTTTATTTTACTTTATTTTATTTTATTTTATTTTATTTTATTTTATTTTATTTTATTTTATTTTATTTTATTTTATTTTATTTTATTTTATTTTATTTTGTTTTATTTTATTTTATTTTATTTTATTTTATTTTATTTTATTTTATTTTATTTTATTTTATTTTATTTTATTTTATTTTATTTTATTTTACTTTACTTTACTTTACTTTACTTATTTTATTTTATTTTATTTTATTTTATTTTATTTTATTTTATTTTATTTTGTTTTATTTTACTTTATTTTATTTTATTTTATTTTATTTTATTTTATTTTATTTTATTTTATTTTATTTTATTTTATTTTATTTTGTTTTATTTTATTTTATTTTATTTTATTTTATTTTATTTTATTTTATTTTATTGATTAGATAAAACTTAAAAAAATATATAGGAATAATACTTTAAAATATGTTACAACGAAAAGCGACTGTCGTTTAACACATTAAATAATTAAGTATACGCAATGTGTGACGATTAGTTGAAGACGAGGCGGAATTTCCCATAGAAATGAATCAACTTAGACCACGATAATATGCTAATAAATGAATGTAGATTTTGAGATTGTCTAGAGTGTGGGTAATTGATGGGTTCGTGTCTGTGTGTGTGCTGTGTGTGTAACTCTTATTAATCATAGGCGCTGTCTACGCGAAAACATATTTCACGGCAATTACACAGATGATTTCATTACGCACACATCGCTGGTGATGTGGGTTGAGAGCGAAATCATTATGTAAATTACATTTTGAAAAGCAGAGAAAAAAATGTAGAAAATTATAAAAAGTAATTAATACGCGCAGGCTCATTCACACGTGCCACTTGCCGCATGCCACTTGCCGCATGCCACTTGCCGCATGCCACTTGCCGCATGCCACTTACTTTGTGTGGAAATCATCAATGCTGGCGCCGCAATAATGCGGCTGCGACATGTTCGTGACCATGATGTCAATTTGGGGACGTCTCTTTGGCTGCCCGCCTGATCCGTTGGCCGTGTTGAAGTCTCGCTTGACTTGGTCCGCTTTGAGTTGCCAACTGCCTGTCTGCGGTGGCTGCTCCTGCCACCTGGTGTTGTTGCTCCTCTTGCTGTTGTTGATGATGGTATTTCAGCTGCGCGTCGTCAACATGCCGTTGCTGCAGCTTCGTCTGCTCATTAATGCCACACACATACACACGGTGCAAATGCCTTTGGTGCTGCAGCAGCAACTGAAATCGAATGCAACCAAATAATTTGTTGTTTATATATATTCCGTAGTTAGTACTTGATTTTTTGCCATTTAAGTTGATAGTTGACATTTTGAGTTCAACACATTTTAGTCCATTTGATTAGCGTACAGACGACATGTCCCTGAAAATGGTGTCCTGTTTGCCTGCCCATAAATTTCCATTTACAAGTTGTGGAGGTTTAGCATAGTCTAAGTAATTGGGCCAAATTGTTGCCCACGCCTGTCCAATGCTATCAATATTCCGCATACGCCCCTCAATCCACATAAAGTGAGTTGAAAAAGAGAATCTGTAGCAGTTTATACTATATAGAGCTATTTTTGTAGTTACATGTCGTTTCTCTGGCAATTACAGCACAAAGGATAAACACACAGTGTTACGTATACGCAGTGTTGTCTGCCAGGAAGATGCACTACCTCCTTTTCACTTGCCCTTTTGCGCTGTGTCAACCGCATTTGGCTTTTGTTGAACTTATGGTAGTTGCCGTCAAAGTCAAAGACAAAGTCAAGCAGCTCTTTTGCATTTAATTAAAAGTTTTGTGCTCAGTCTCTTTGAGTCTCTTCACTAGCTGTAGTTACATGATAAATTTCATATGTTGGAGCTGCGAACTTCAGACTTCAGGCCAACAGTATAGTTGCAAGACAATTTGCCCGGCTTTTGGCTTTGTCTTTTGGCTTTTGGCTTTTGGCTTGACCCACATTCGAGACTCAACTGTCGGCTAATGACTTGCCATTAGCCAACATTATGATTAAACAATAACAATTATAATGACAGCTCAGCTGGCAGCAATTGTAATTAAACTTTCGTCTCTCAATTTGATATGCGAACTGTGCGTGGCATCATTTTAATTTGACGAGCTCAATTCATTTACATATCGAAGAAGAAGAGGACAGAGAGAACACAGAGGACAGAGAGAGCGGGTGGGCAGTCGCAGATAGAGGCTGTCTGTGGCATCAACAAGTTGCCTGTTTGGGTGGCATTACGTGACTTGCCTCGATGTCCAAACAGCTTCCGGTCGGTCAGTCACTTGACACACGCCCACCGTCAGTCGGCAGTCCAACAAAAAGATGCTAATGTGCGTCTCGCTGGCAGCTGGCACCTCTCAGGCACTCTAAATGTGCGGCATACGCTGCGTATACATTATATATGAAACTAGAAGAGGGAGAGAGGAGGGGAGGAATGGAGCCCATCAGTGGTGTGGTTACCAAAGTAATTCAAGCTATTTGTTTATTACATTTTCGCGCAATTCGCCGAAGCCCCGCACAGAATTCAATTAAGTGTAGCCCCGACCAGTAGAACATGCCACTTGCCACATGCCGCATACTTGATGCCACATGCCTCCTGCTGCGCCTTAAATCAGTTGTTTATTCAATGGACAAGTCCCTGGCATGCTGAGCATTTAGATAAGCCTGGAAAGTGTTCACTTGATAATTATGATATTAGAGTGAGAGAGAGAGAGAGAGAGAGAGAGAGATGCAGACAGAAGGATATAGGGTGGCAGGGGCAAGTGAAATCCCTTAATCCCTTGCAGCCCTGCCACACACACACACATCAATCGAGACCCTTTTCAAGTGTTAACTTCATAGTTTTTTAAAAAGTAAGCGAGACTTTTCCCAGAACAAAAGTCGCAAAATGAAACCAAAGAAAACTGTGGTCAAAACTTTCAGTTGCCAATGCCAAGCTGCAGCTAAGGCCAACGCAAAATGTGGCTAAAAGTAACAATAACAAAAATAAACCAGCTGCAAGATAAAGCAATTATGCCAAAACAGAATGAGAGGGGGGGGCGGTCAGTGGGCGTGTCTGGCGAACGCTGTAAATGAAATTGTAAGAAAAAAAACAGCATAAAAATTTTAAAAGATATTTCTGATGTTGCTGCAATTGACAGCGACAATGGCAGCAGCAATTTTTTTTGGCCCACAAAACATTGTCAACAAAATGGCACCAACAAAAAGAATGAACAAAAAATGAATGGTAAAAATGCTTCTAAGCTGACCAGCAAAAATAATCGCAAGTCACATCTGCTTTTAATTTCGACTTTTGCTCTCGAAAGTTGATTGTGTTTTGATTGCTTGCGTTTCGCCATTTCCTTTAATGTCTGGCTGCGTATGAGTAATATTGCGTATACGCAGTGTGCGACCACTTCAGATGTTCAATTATTTACGCTGATTTAGGCATATGTTCGAAATATGCTCCGTGGCTTTTTACCTTTGATAACATGCCCCTCTCGGCTTTGTACTCAATTATGGCCAGAAATACCAGGTCAGGTTCGTTTCCCACTCAAAAAGCGAGCATCAAGTGAAGTGCATGTAAGCTGAGACCCATTCAGGTGAACACGTGTGCCTTCTGAACTGAAAAACCGGATTTGATTCCCTCCCCGGGATTGTTGCGTTTTCCTGTCCTGTCCTGCCGTGTCCTGTCCTGTCTACGTGCCGGTTGTAGCTCTTCATTTGTTCATTCTGCTTGAATTTATGCTAGCAGCAGACTTCTCTTCTATTCCGAAATAGTCTTAAGTTGGCTTAAAGTCGTACTAAAGTGTATTCCGGTTGAAGATCTCAGGCATGGAATTCCATACATGAAATATACTTGAAAGCACATAATAGAATTCCATGGAATCCTACTCTAATCAACATGAGTAGCAACATATTAATTCCCGGAAATTTCTGTGTATATTTCAAATGAAAAATATAATATCACACTTTCTCTAACATTCCAAAGCTTCAATATAAAATATCAACCAGAAATAGTATCCTCCCAAATCTTGGATATTTACCATATTATTGAATATATCTCGAAAACTATCCATCAGAAACATCTTAAATAAAAAAGAGAATGCAAGTTTAGGTACACAGATTCGATTAGAGTCAAAAAACTAGAGTCGAAAATTTTTTCATTTTTGATGATATTGTCAAGGGGTTAGTATGGAAAACCGGGGAAAAAATTCGAAAAATTTGAAATGCCGAAAATGGAAATTCTTTGAATGCAGATTTGAACTGTTGTGAAAACCATAAATAAAAACACAAATTTCATCAAAATCTGTTGATATTTGGCCAAGTTATGGCTGTTCATAGTTCGAACAGGACTCTTTTTTAAGGAAATTGACATTTCGGATCCCTTTTTGACACAGTTTTAGCCATAAATACTCATCGGAAACACCTCAAATAAACTTCATTTTGAACAATAAGGTCATCTTGTACATCGTCTGAAATTTTATTAATATTGCTTCAGGGGTGGCAATGTTGTGACTCTTGAAAGAACAGCTACTGTTGTAATACTGTTTTTGAAGATTTTTGAGACGATTTGTGCGAGTTTTTGTTTATTTCTCGAAAAATATCCATCAGAAACACCTCAAATAAAAAGCAGAATGTTAGTTTAGGGTCCTAGAATCGATTTGAGTCAAAAAAACTGGAATCGAAAATTTTTTAATTTTTGTTGATATTGTCAAGGGGTTAGTATGGAAAACTGGTCAAAAAATTAAAAAAATTTAAAATGTCGAAAATGGAAATTCCTTGAATGCAGATTTGAACTGTTGTGAAAACCATAAATAAAAACACAAATTTCATCAAAATCTGTTGATATTTGGCCAAGTTATGGCTATTCATAGTTCGATTAGGACTCACTTTTAAGGAAATTGACATTTCGGATCCCTGTTTGACACAATTTTAGCCATATCTCGATAAATACTGATAGGAATCACCTCAAATAAACGTCATTTTAAACAATATGGTCATCTTCGACATCGTCTGAAATTTTATTAATATTGGTTCAGGAATGGCAATATTATGACTCTTCAAAGAAGAGCTCCTGTTGTCATACCATTTTTGAATTTTTTGGCACCATTTTTGCATATTTTTGGCTATTGCTCGAAAAATATCCATCAGAAACACCTCAAATAAAAAGCAGAATATTAGTTTAGGGTCCTAGAATCGATTTGAGTCAAAAAAACTGGAATCGAAAATTTTTTAATTTTTGTTGATATTGTCAAGGGGTTAGTATGGAAAACTGGTCAAAAAATTAAAAAAATTTAAAATGTCGAAAATGAAATTCCTTGAATGCAGATTTGAACTGTTGTGAAAACCATAAATAAAAACACAAATTTCATCAAAATCTGTTGATATTTGGCCAAGTTATGGCTGTTCATAGTTCGAATAGGACTCACTTTTAAGAATAATGTCATTTTGGATCTCTGTTTGACACAATTTTAGCCATATCTCGATAAATACTCATCGGAAACACCTCAAATAAACTTCATTTTGAACAATAAGATCATCTTCGTCATCTTTCTAAATTTTATTAATATTGCTTCAGGGGTGGCAATGTTGTGACTCTTCAAAGATCAGCTACTGTTGTAATACTGCTTTTGAAGTATTTTGAGACCATTTTTGCAAATTTTTGGCTATTTCTCGAAAAATATCCATCAGAAACACCTCAAATAAAAAGCAGAATGTTAGTTTAGGGTCCTAGAATCGATTTGAGTCAAAAAAACTGGAATCGAAAATTTTTTAATTTTTGCTGATACTGTCAAGGGGTTAGTATGGAAAACTGGTCAAAAAATTAAAAAAATTGAAAAAGGTCGAAAATGGAAATTCTTTGAATGCAGATTTGAACTGTTGTGAAAACCATGAACAAAAACACAAATTTCATCAAAATCGGTTGATATTTGGCCATGTTATGGCTGTTCATAGTTCTAACAGGTATCTCTTCTAAGGAAAATGTCATTCCGAATCCCTTTTTGACACAGTTTTAGCCATATCTCGATAAATACTCATCGGAAACACCTCAAATAAACTTCATTTTGAACAATAAGATCATCTTCGTCATCTTTCTAAATTTTATTAATATTGCTTCAGGGGTGGCAATGTTGTGACTCTTCAAAGATCAGCTACTGTTGTAATACTGCTTTTGAAGTATTTTGAGACCATTTTTGCAAATTTTTGGCTATTTCTCGAAAAATATCCATCAGAAACACCTCAAATAAAAAGCAGAATGTTAGTTTAGGGTCCTAGAATCGATTTGAGGCAAAAAAACTGGAATCGAAAATTTTTTAATTTTTGGCGATATTGTTAAGGAGTTAGTATGGAAAACTGGTCAAAAAATTAAAAAAATTGAAAATGTCGAAAATGGAAATTCTTTGAATGCAGATTTGAACTGTTATGAAGACCATAAACAAAAACACAAATTTCATCAAAATCGGTTGATTTTTGGCCAAGTTATGGCTGTTCATAGTTCGAATAGGACTCACTTTGAAGGAAAGTGGCATTTCTGGTCCCTTTTTGACACATGTTTACAAATCTTAATTACTCTAGTCTTTTGCTAAATATGATGTTTTAGAAATTTAATCGTTTCATTATCTGAATGATATTTCAGTTTAAGCAAAGTTGACATTAGTGAATTTGTTTACATTTGCCAAATGCTTTACTGTGAAACATTCTTAAGATTTGATGTTTTAAAATACTAAGAAGTTTGCTTAAATCGTAGTCAAGGTTATTAGAAGGAAATGATTCGTGATTGCAGGAAATTTGACAATATTATAAATACTTTATAACGCTCAGTGCAGTTTTTGTCGTCTTTTCATTTCTTCTTTTCTCCTCTGTAATGCAATTTTTTTGAAAGGTATTTTCTTGTTCTTCGAGTCTTTATAGCATTTAATATAAGTACATTTTATATACAACGCATATTCTATTTTTATTTTTTGTAATTTTTTAGGCTACCAAAAATTTAATAGTTTTATTATATTTTAAAAGCCACTAAACAAATTTACCAACTACCGCTTGGTTTAGTCTGTTGAGATTCTAGACAAATATTTGCTGAAAAACACTCACACTTACACATTCAAACACTCACACACACATGACGCCATTTTGTAATTAAGCATTCAGGCAATGTCAACATGGAGCGAAACAGAGAGAGAGAGAGAGAGAGAGAGAGAGAGAGAGAGAGAGAGAGAGAAAGACAGCTAAATAACGTGAGAATTTTTCCTATATTTGGGCCATCAAAAACTGTTGAAAACAGAGGCCAGAGAATTGCACATTTCGTTGCCAAAACCGTATGGGGATTGTTGGCAGCATACATACTCTCTCCCATTCACACTCACTCACACTCCGTCCTTGTCGCACAGTTGGGTCAAGGCAATAATTGGCCATGTCGCTGACATGTCGGGAAATGATTTTCAATTGAATATTTTGCAAAACTTTTCGACTTGATTAAAAATTGTTGCGGTGAACTCTATAATAACATGCATATTGTAAACATTTCCGCGAATTTGTGTAAACAATTGAGAGTGTGAAAATGAAGAGGATTACGGCCAGAAATACGTAATATAAAATTAATTGTGGCTCCATCAACTCCAACGCGTGGACAGCAAAAAACCCAATTTGTATTTATAACTCGACCAACAGGTGGCGCCACAGTCTGGCTTATGTGGAGTGGGCGGCATAATTAACTAGGGTATGCTGATGTTGAGCTCTGTACGTGTATGTGTGTGTGTGTGACATTGTGACCTTAATAATGTGCATTATCAGGCAAGTGATGGGGGTGGAGAAGAGGTGGTTTATGAGGCTTGTTTATTGGTTGTTGCTGGCATTTCTATTGCCAATCGTCAGTTGATTATGAGCTTATGCTTTCATGCTCGTGCTGACGGGAGTTCATAAACTGTCAGAGAAAACCCTTGCCATAAATTTCTAATTAATATGGCATTTATTAGGCAGCGTCTAACTAAGTACAGTGTGTGTATATTTAATCGAAAATAGTTTAATTAAATTTTATATGCACTTAGCTATATTACTTGTAAATGCATTTTGAAAATACTGCAATTTAAATATCAATTGCAATTATAGTAGCTTAATGCGCTTAATTTAACTCTGAATTGCAAATTGTTTTATCCACAATTTCCGCATTTAATTTTTATGGGCGCTGCGTTAAATCGACCTTAACTAATGCAATTTTCACATTTAAAGACCTCAAATACAGTTAAAAAATAAATGAGATAGTGAAGAAGGAGAGGGAATGGAGGAGAAAACAGAGAGAAAAGAAGAAACTGTCATACAAAGTTCAAGCCGAAAGTCATCGTCGATTTAAGCTTCAGTTGCTGTCCACGTAAAAGACACATATATCAATTGCTCGGACTTTCGGGGGTCCCCAAAGTCAGCTCAATAAGTATTATTTTTCAATTTATCATTCAGGTACAGTCTACCTGTCTCCTCCGATTTTCTTTATATATATATATACATATATATATATAAATTTTTTTTTTTTGAATTCTTTGACAGTGAGTTGCCAGCTATTAAAGTATCATCAATTTGAACGAAACAACAGTTGACAGACATGGCAAACAGCCCAAAAAATATATAAAAATATATAAAAAATAAATAAAAGTATATAAAATGGAATATGAATGAATTTTAAATTAAATTTCCAGAAATGATCAAAGGAAAGTAGAAAATTCGAAAGAAATATACAAATAAATTATTTATTTACATTTCAAAAAATATTTATAACATTAGTGCGTAGTGATTTAAAAATCATAACAAATTTCACACATTTTTAGGGCCTCCTAACTCACCTCTCCCTAGAGCCCAACAAACTTAACAGACTCCATTTTTTTGAAGATTTCTGCCAGTCATAGAGTCTGAAAGAGCTGTTTGCCTCTAAATGAAAGTTTATAGAAATAAGCAAATTATTTATTGCCATGTCATAAAAGAATTAAATGATTTGGCTGAAATAATGAATAAGCCACGTCCAGCTGTGTGTTTTAACAAGTTACCATCTATTTTTTTTCTCTTTGGAAATTCGTGTTAAAAATGGGAAATTCTGTCATAATGTTGGGCATTGGACTGCTGTTAAATGATTGATGGCTGTTTTTCCCAGTTTTTGTCTACAATTTTCAATTAATTTCGCCAACCTAGCTGTAAGCCTTCATTTTTGTGCATAAAATATGCGAATTCCATGGCCGAAATAATGAAAAAGAAAAACTTTTTCAGACTAGAGGAATTCACTCCGTTTGAACCCAAAAAAAAAGTATTTCGGCGAATCATAATTAAATTTTGATTTCGATATTGAGTGTGAGCAAAAGATATGCCCAAAGGGGAGACATAAACTCTAACTGCTCCACGCACATTTTGGCCACCTTATCGATTCATTAGCCAGGCCAAAACCAACCACAAATGTGGCCAAAAGCCACCTGGAATCTGAAGTCATAACACGCGCAATTAAACTTGAGCCGCTGTTTTGCTACTAATACTAATATAAAATTATATGTACATACATATATGTAATGCACACACTAATCCACCTGCATGTGTGTGAGTGTAAGAGAGAGAGACGGAGAGAGAGATTGAGAGAGAGAGAAAACGAGTGTGGGTTCGTTTTTATGCTAATGGTAATTTGCTGCTGCCTACTTTCAGGCGCTGTGTCCCAGCAGACATTTGTTTCTTGGTGGCCACGTGTTGTCAAGTGGGTGTCGACTTCGTATGTGTGTGTGTATGTGTGTGTGTGTTTGTGTGTGTATTTGTGCGTGTATAAATAATATTCATTACAAAATTACAAACATTCTTTGTAACGCCATTTATTTTTGCGGCTTACAAGTAGAACCTCTCCCTCTCTCCCACTCACACATTTGTTGCTATCTCGTTCGCACAATCTAACTGCCAAGCAGCTGAAGACCTTGAGCCACAATTTGTGTACATTTATTTTTATTATATGTATTTCTCTTGTGCATTTTTTATACGATTTTCCCCGCGCTGCCAAAAGTGATTTTTCAAATTTACTTTTTTTGCGTCGTCTGTGAAATTTTCTTGAACTTTTATCATGTTCAACAGTGAGAGCGAGAGAGAGAGAGAGTGAGAGAGGCAGTCAGCATTGGCGACACATGAGGCATGCCACATACACACACGTATGTACATAAATTTCGCATTTCATTAGTTTTTGCCTCGAGTTGCAGTTTCACAAAAATCGTCTTTTTCTTTCTTTTTTTCGACTCCCCAAAAAGTTTTATTGCGTATACGACATGTTGCGCGCGCATTGCAATTAAAGTGTCAACCGACTTGGCCTATATCCTAGATATATGTAGAATATATATGTATAAATGTATGTATGGGTTGATTGATGTCGCCTTTGATCTTTCGCCTCTGAGCACTTTTTGTTGCTCGCTTCCCCCCTCCGCAACAATATTTTGGCATGTAAATGCAAAGCTGTTGGCCAACTTTGTAGAGCCGAGAGAACAAAGCTGTAAGCCAAATTGCATATTCATACGGAAAATTGACTACAAAAGGCGATTCCCTCCAAACACCACCCTCCTTTTAGCCACTTGTCAAGGCAATCGGCAATGGCAGCGACTTTTTCCGGCCACTTCTGTCATAACAAAGGCTCCAGTCGAAGCTGAGAGCTTACCTTGAGCTACAGCTGAAGGCTCTCTCAATTGACTACCTTCAAAAAACTGAGAAGAGAGATGAGTGGGATGGAGGGAGAGGGGGCGGAGCAGAAGAGTCTCTCAACTTGTTCCTCAAAAAACTTTAATGTCAAGTCCTGTGGCGTTGCTGTCTGCCAGCACTTTTAATTAAATTAAAGTGTTGCCAAAAAAAAAATGAAACTGAAAACATCTGAAAATAAGAAAATGAGAAAATGGGAAAATGGGATGCGGAAATGATGGCAAAATGAGGTCAACAAGTTGCCAGAGACTTGGAAAAGTGCGAAACTAAGTAGTTAGACGACGATGAAGGTAAAAAAAAAACTAATGTAGAAATGTTACAGTTGACGAAGAGGAAGAATGGAAACCTAAGGAAACCCAAGTATAAATGTAACAGATGATGATGATGATGATGGGAAGGTAGCGAAACCACAAGAAAAACCTGAGTGGAGGACACAAAAAATAAACTAGAATTCTCGTATAAATAGCTGAGCTGCCAAACTGAAAGAAAACTAGCTCAGTGTGTGGTTTTTGCTTATGTGAGGACTATGTGGTTCTATTAGTGTGTGTGTGAGGCATGCTATTCAGTAACACATACACTCACAGACACACACACACACACACACACATATGCAGAGAGTGAGTAGAACAAGTAGCCAGAAGCACTTGAGTGCACTTGAGACATGCATAAATACCACACACAATGCGAATGCCGACGAGAGAGATGAGAGTGTATCATATGAGAGAGTATGAGAGAGTATAGAACAAAATACACTCAAGTAAACCAACACCTGACAAACACACACACACACACACACACACACACACACACACACACACACAGAGTCAGTTACATTGTTGTCCAAGGTGATAGAACTTGGACTTGCGAACAGAGTGTTTTTCGACACTTGCTGGGAAAACATTCTTTCGGCTTTCAGACAGCGCGTCTCCTTTGTAACCCAAGCACTATTAACTTTAGGCCACAACATAGAATAGGGAGTGCCAGACTATAGAGATGCCCTGTATTCTAAGACACAGATATATATAAACTTGATCCGTTTTTCAAAGGGCAAAGTGTACAGAAAATAATTGTATTATTCAAGGAACTGAGGGTAAAGAAAAGATTTTAAAATTTAATTATTTTATATTATCAAAAGTATAATATAATTTTTTTTTTATATAAGTTTCCCAAATATTTAAAAGCTGGCTTTTTTTATGCCAGTTTTTAAATGTGGAGTTTTGATGGAAAACAAATTTACTTTGATTTTATGAAAAGGCAATAATAAATCATTAAGGAGTTTTCTATGGAAAACCAATTGATTTCTATATTAGAAAAAAATGAATAATAAATCATTATATACTAAATAACTTAATAAAAACCCTATATGAACAATCTACAACATTTTCTGTTCTTGATTGAAAAGTCAACAATATTTAGTGTACAAAAAATTCAAAAATTATTTTTTTAAATTTCAAAAAAAATTTAAATTTAGTCTTAAAAAAATTCAAAATTAATAATTTTAAATTTCAAACAAAAATTAGATATATGGCAATTTTTAACAAATAATATTAATGTTGGTATTGTTATATGATATTCTTATATTATAATTTATAAAATTTTATACAATTTTCTTTCTTTACAGAACTCGCCACATTGTTTAGCTTCAGGTAAGTGCTTAACTCTAAGTGCCACCTCCGTACATCTTTCTCAACTATGTAAGTTGCACGTTCGGTGTCCCTTGTGCCACATCAACAATTTGGTCATTGACATATTGCGCATGCAGCTATTGGTGGGTTGAGAGGTCGTGGGGTCATTGGGTTGTGTATGTGGGTGGGTGGGTGTATATGTCGTATATCCTTAGTCTTTAAGTCGTGGGGAGGCACGTGAATTCTTTACGCGACAAAAAAACAACCGAAAATTGACTTGGTAAATAGACTTGAATGTGCACGGGGTGGCAAAGGGTTGAGGGGGAAGACTATGCCCTAGGAAAGTGGAATGATGAGTAGGATTCCCAGCTGGGGAATCTGCTGCAGGATTTATTAAGTGGTTGAACCCAAGCCAAAGTAACAGCTGTGAGGAAATGAAATCAGCGAATGCTGAATACATTTACACAGTGTAACAGATAGAGAGAGAGAGAGAGAGAGAGAGAGAGTGAGTGAGACAGAGAATGGTTTTACAATATAGAGGGAGCTGCAATTTAATCGCCTTAACAGCTTGCTGACAAAGCTCTCAGTACTCCCTCCTCTCTGCACCTCCCTCAGTTTTCCCACTATTTCTAGCCATGTTTAAGTCCACCGAATGATTTTGTGGTCAATAAGCTGCTGTGCTGTCGAGAAATGCATACCAAAGTTTTATGCATTTTTATTATGTCCTAATACCAGCGATTAGTGGGATTTGAAAACTAGAGAGAGTTGTTTGAATTCCTCTATTTCCGTTATGCCAGAAATTTCAATAAATGTTAACCGAGTTGAGGCGAAAAGTCTCCTTAGATCATTTCCAAGGCAAAGCTGTCACGTTTGCTTGCACTCTGGAGAAATGTCAACAGCAGGTAATAAGCATGTCCTTAGTATTTCCTGTTTATGCCACCCACCCCCACCCCCCTTTCTTCACCGCTCAGCACCTCTCACTCCACTCAGTGACTTGCATTTGCATCTCAGGGAGTCGAAAAATGTTGCTGAACCCTCTCAACGACTTGAGTCTCGTCTTGGAGTTCACAGTTTTGCCGTGTTTACAGTTCCCCATTTGACAGTCAGGTACACCTCAATATACCTCACTCTTTCTAGCAGCCTCTCATCCGTCTCTTTCTTACGCTGTATGCGTTATTGTGGCTTGTTATTTGTCTCTGACTTGTCTTGCATGTGCACTTGATGTTTGTCTCACTGATAAAATGCAATTTTCTATGTTCTTGTCGGAGTCAAGAAACAGGAGACAGGAGACAGGAGACAGGAGACAGTAGAGAGGTGACAGGATACAGAAGCCAGGCAAAAGTCACAAATGGCGTTGAAATATGGCAAAATGTCTTCGCTCCGTTTTCATGCAAATGACATTTGTTTTCTCCACTCTTTTCTCCCCTCTCACTCTGCTCTTTGCTCTGATAAGCATATGCAAATCAACAGAAATTACCCCCAAAAACATACACAAATATATATATATAAACGTGCATGGCCCTGGTGCGATAATACAGATCTATAAACTACGTGCCAGAAAAGAAAAGAAAAGGAAAGAAAGAAAGGAAAAGAGAGCAAAGTCAAGCCAAAGGACTCATAACTCAAGCAATTGCCACAAGTATGTGGGGAGAGAGGGTAGAGGGTAGTCGAGTAGACTCGCATTGTGGTTGCCTTGAGGCACATAACACAACTGATTTCATTTGCTCGTTTGTTTGTCATAGCAAAAATAATGAAAAAAGAAAAAAAACAGAAGAAAATCCGAAGAAAATGTTGAAAAAATTAAGAAATCATGGCAAATAAGACCGAATGAAATGCCATACTTGACTGATTTGTGGGCGTATACGAAGTGGATGTCATCAACAAACCAACATAAAACAGATACAAGATATTCTTATGATATGATAGAAAATATCGCTGGGAAATACACTGTGAAAAATTGGGAATGCTTGAGCAATTTTTATAGAAAATTTTTGCCTTTATATTACAAATTACAAATAATATAAAATTAATCCCGAAGAATTGTATATCACTTTCAAAATTTGTATATCCTATAATTATTATTTAATTTTAAAATTAGCGACAAGGTTTCCCTTAATTTGCCACTCTTCCTTGATTTTATCAAACCAACTCATCAAATATTTTTCACAGTGCATTGCTATAGTTTTTGAAAGTTTTCTAAAAATCAAAAAAATATGCTACATTTACAACTGCGAGTAAGTTGAATTTTTCCTTTTTCGGTATAAGTTTTTTCTCGCAGTGTATCGTTCAGTTGGACAATGAGCTGTACGTTTGTCGGTGCTTGTAGCTCTTTAGTGTCCGATATGGTTGGCATTTATTCTTTTATAATCTTTTAAGGACCGTCTGCCGCATCTTTTGTCTATTTGGCATTGCTGCTTACAGTTTGATTGTTGCCATTGGCATTGTTTATGTTGGCCAGCAAAAAAGCGTCCACGGGCTGTAACTCAGTCTATATGTATGTCTGTCAGTCTGGCTGTTGTCCTTTCCCTGTGTGAGTAAACAAAAACAGTTGAAGGCTTTAAGGCCCACGCTTGTCCCGTTGCCTTTTGCTGTTTTCGCTATGCGTCTTTATCCTTTCTTTGCCATTCTTTGCCGTTGTTCGCCTCCTGCAATATGGTTTAGTGCACTTTGTTTAATGTGCCGGTCGGAAAGTGTTTTTGGTTGGGTCGTCGCACTACGTGGGACTCTCGATAGCTACGGCAATGGCAATGTCAGTGGCAGTCGCAGTGGCAGTGGCAATTGGGCATGGGACCGTAAATCTTTTTAGCAGCTGTGTTAGAAACGTGAAATTGGCATAAATAATCGATAAGCAATTTGGGGAGACAGTTTAATGCCCCAACAGATACATTTTAATCTCAGCTAAGACTTTAATTCGTTGCCATCACAAGATATCATATCTGTCAGCTTCACTGTAAATTCATTTCGCATTCATTTAAATTTGATTGGATTGCAATCAAAACACAATTTGCTGCATCTTTAATGGCCTTAATTGCTGTCAGAAATTGTTTCTCTGCATCTCTTTCAAATTGTTTTCATAATTATGCTGTTCCTTTTCCATCTCCCCATTTCTCTATCTGCTACTCTGCTTATGTCAATTTAATGGCAGTCTCAACGCCTTAGTTGCCACGCCTCTAGTCCATACATCATGCAATAATCATCATCATCATTTATGAGTGCATTTTGGATTTTCCCCACTTTCCACTGGCAGCCAACAGATTGTTTCATAAGCATTTCCTGGCGCCACGTTGCGTATACATAATATTCGCCTAGATTTATGCAATGCATTTTTTTTTTTGTGCAAACAAAGCTACAACTTGGTGTGGATCTAAGGGTGATGAGGATGAGGGGGCATGTGGGGTAAGCAAAAGCGAAAACTGATATTCGTCTACTATATATGATACGCCCCCACTCGGGCATATGATACTCGTACTTGGTGGAAGCCAACATAGCATGGCATCTCATAGATGTTGCAAGCTGCAAACTGGATGAGGATATGAGTGTCGGTTGTCGGTTCTCGGTTCTCGGTTGTCGGATGTGAAGGCAGCTGCCTGTGGATGCCATTGCCGTTGATGCAACGTGAAGAGTGCAGTGGCACTTGCCGTTGACCTTGCTTTCAATGCGTATATTACGCAAAACAAAATAGAATAATAGTTGCTTCTGATATTGCAAAATTTTGGATTTGACATACCCTGGGTTTTCAAAATAGAAAAAAATTATTGTGGATAATTTAAACAGAATAAGAAAGTATAAGAATGACACTTATTGCACACACTTTCTTCACTTATTAAATATATTAAACTAAAAAAAAAATAAGAATGACAGCTTCAGTTTGAAAGAATGCTGAGCGTAGATATTAAAATATTTTTTCTATTTTTTTGCTTAAGCTGTACAGATTCTTTATTTAATTAAAAAATTAAAATTTTTAAAATTTATTTAAAAAAATATATATTTTTTTGTGTAATAATTATTTTTTTTTTAAATTAATAAGTTTATTTATTAACAAGTATTCTGTTACACTTTGTGGAAGCTTAACAGATAACATGTGGTTTATTTATCTAAATTAATGTAGATTGGAATAATCTCAATTGATTTTTCTCTATTTTTCTCTTTTTTTCAGAATATCTACTCTTTTTTTAGTTAAATGAAATTATTATTCTGTTTTGAATAATCCTCCATTTTATTATATTTTTTCCTTATTCTCTTCGCTTTCGATTTTGATTCGATTTTAAAATAAAAGGATGCATGTTGATTACAAAATTTAAAAAAATTTACAAAATGTAATAAAAGAAGAAGAAACACCAAATTATCTTCTATTTAAAGAAGCCCTCTTTCAACTTACTATCCTTCTCCATGTTTTTGACAACTATACTATAATATTTCCACTGCCATCTACACACATGTGGCAACGACTTAGATGCATTGAGCTGCTCCTGCTGCTGCTGGTGCTGCTCCTGCTCCTGCTGGCAGGACTCTCACTCGCACTCGCCACGCATGTTGATTTATTTGCAGTACTTTAAGGCGACTGCCGATTGATGCCTGCCAGCTGAGGGGGCAGGACGTGTGGGGAGAGGGGGTGTTGGGCGGTGGCATAAGGCAGAGCTAGATGAAATATTGATCCATTTAGATGCCTAACATTGGATATGCAAACAAAAAGGGTTTACAACTTGGTTACAGGCTGAGAGTATCAGCTGTTGGAGGGCGTTGGCTGAGGGCAGTTGGGCGTGTCACGTGTATAAAGAGTTTATCAGGCGGACAACGACAACGTTGTCAGACGCACCCAAATAAATCTTGTGGTTGTCACTTGCCACTTGCCACTCTTAACCCAAATGGTTATTGGTTATTTTGAAGATATTCGAAAAAATTGAAATGATTTGAAGAGTGCTTTGAATTCATTTGAATTATCCAAGGGCCGGCTAGACAAACACTTATTGCGGCTCATTTGGGCTAAGCTCAGAGGTAATCATATATATATATATCATATCATATCATATATTGATATCAGTCTGAATCTTTAGTGGTTTTACACAGATTATCACATGGGGCGTATACGCAATTTGCAGTCATGTTGATCAGAAGGAATGTTGGCGCAACTTTTCGCACAAGCTGCAAAATGTTTCACTTTGCAATTTTATGATGCATAACACATTCAGAATGGAATTCACTGCCACTCACAGTATATTCACAATGGCGGCTCATGTGGCGTATACGTAACTTTCTCGCATTCAAATGAAACCCACTAATTAAAGGGTTTTTATGAGCTCCCCCGGTTTACCTGTCGTATGTGGATGAGTGTGCGAGAATGTGTATGCGTGTGTGTCTTTGTGTGTACATAACGGTTGAAATTATGAAACGCTTTTTTGGCTTTAACTGTTACCAGTTGCCAAATGAATGCATTAAATGGAAATCTCATTCCAAGAAGAACTGTGAGTTGCGAGTTTTTCCAGCTGTTGAATGCCTCGGGAAACTCATTTAAATAGTGCCAAAAAGCAAATAATGATGAAGTTTAAGTTCTCGGTCACAGTTAGCGTCACAGTCGCAGTCACAGTTACAGTCGCAGTCACAGTTTCTATTTCAGTTAAAGTTCTCATGCTGCGAACGAATTTGCGGTTGAAACTGAGACAAAAGACAGAAGGACAGCTGCCTGGGGTCTTCGGCTATGATGGGTTAATTTGAGTTGAGTTTTCGGTTGAAGCCACAATATACAATTACTGTTACATTCTTCCACCACCACCACCCCCCCCCCACTCTCTTCTCACCCGCACTATCTCTGTCCTTGTCGCTCATTGGCAAATGGTAAAAATTAATTAGCCTTGCAACTTATGAGACAATTGTCATGAACTTGACCACATTGTCCATTGAATGACAAAGCTCCGACAGCGAAACATAGAGACAGAGACATATATAGAAGACAAAGAGAGAGAGAGAAAGAGAAAGATATATGTGCGTAGATAGAGATAGCTATTGATACAATAAGTTGAATGCAGGCAGCGGCTATTGACATTTGACTTGGCAGCAAAACAATGCTGACAAGTGATGATGCTGATGAACAAACAGTTCCACAAAACAGCAGGCAGTTCATGTGTCAAAACTGTTGATAGACTGCAGAGATACCCTGCAAAAGATAGATGACCAAATAATCATCCCACATGAGATAGAAATGACTTATAAGAGGGAAGGAATATATTTCAAATAAATTGCATATGCTAGCTGAAGTTACTGTAGTACAGGGTATGCTGTAGTCTGGCAAACCCCAGACCACTGTCAGCACTTTGTGAATGTATTCGACGTCTTTCAGCGCCGTCAGTCTACAAATATGTCAGCTTCGAGCTGCGGCCAAAGCCAATTAAATCTAACGATCGTATTTACAAAAATTTTTGACAGCTGTGCATGTGGCGAAAAATAGCAGCACATACTGTATACAGTGGTGTCTATATGGCAAGCAGAAGAAGAAGAAGAAGAAGAAGCGGCAATAAACTATATACTATATGGCAACTAGACTGTTGCTTTATTTTCTTTGGCTCTGCACTAAAATTAAAATGTTTATTGTGTTTCGTGGCTTTTATTGACAGCAGGCACAACTTTAGTTTTGTTTGCATAAATAAGGGACAATTCCAACATATGTTTGCAGTGGGAAACTAGACAGAGACAGACGTGGTGCGAGAGAATGGGATAGACTGTGTGGCCTGTGAGCTGAAGAAGTTTTCGAGTTTAAGCAATTTCCTTGTGGGAAATTAGAAAACTTTGACGCCATCACAGCGCTGGCCCAAAAACACAAAACAAACCTTTACTCTCTAGCCATCTCTCTCTCTCTCATACCTTGTCACTATCTCCTTCTCTCTGTCATGTATGCATATTTTGTGGTCTCCAGATTCATTTGTTAGTTCTGTGGCATTTTCTTTTGCACCGCTGACCATAAAAATGCCAAAAGTAAAAAAAAAAAAGAGATAGGAAAACATGATAGGCATCTAGCTCAGAAAATGCTGAAAATTATACGTTTAGTTGTTTGAGGTTGTCCACTTTCCATTTCCACTTTCCACTTTTCATTTGTTTATTTTTATTTACTTTTCTCTTTTGTTCATTTTGTAGATTTTATTTTTTGTTAAGCAAATAGTTGTAGAAGTTCCATTTCCTTTTAACGCTGCTTAAACTTGATTTTTATGCGAGTTTCTCCCCTTTATTTTCCTGGCCCCCTGCATACAAAGTGAAAAATGATTTTTATGACTTTGCCAAGTTTCCCACCGAACAAAAACTGAATCCCAAACAGAAACAGAAACAGAAACAGAAACTGAAACCGAACAAATGATATCGAGACTCTTTTACTGTTTATTTGCGACGCAGTCAATAGACTATAAAAATATATTTTATGACATTGCACATAAATTATATGATTCCTCCCCAGAAAGAGGTAGATATGTTTTCGTGGGGGGGGGGGGAGAGAATGTGAATTTTCTAGGAAAAACTACACCCCAGTGGATAGTTGAGCTGTGGCAACTGAACTGCACTTGAGCGACCGCATCGATCATAAAATTCCAGGGAAGCGAACACTTATAGGACCATAAATGGATGCGATAGAGGGCAGACATCCTCAGCGAACTCACAGGATACGCAGGCCAAAGGATAATTCCATTTTTGGCATAAAACCCAAAACTACTTCAACTTGTGAGCGCGTCTTTTGAGCAACTCAATTTTAATTAAATTTATCAATTTAGGCATGAATTTTTAATGGACTTGCTAAGCCGCAGGAAATCCTTCACGCGGTCCTCGACTAAAAGTTTTTCCTCGTGGAAACTCACCTGCTCCGCACGAAAAGTGAAAAATCAGAGGCGACTTTTTTTCTCTATATATTATTAATTTTTTTTTACATTTGAAATCACTTTAACTTGTCAGCCACAGCACAAATAATTTTTTTCAATTATTCTTTTTATGTATTTAATTTTTTTTTTTTTTTAATTTTCCGTTTTAAGATTTTGTGTTGTCAGTTTCACACGCAACTCGCGCACAGATTCCGAACAGCGACTTTGACTTGAACTTCGACTTAAATTCGGTTATTTTTTTTTTATTGTTGTTGTGTGTGTGAAAGTGTGTGTGTAACTGTGTGTGTGTGTGTATTTGTGGCAGAAGCAGAAATGCAGAGTCAGTGGTGCAGTTTTAGAACCCGTAGCTTTGCCGTGACACGTGCGTGCGGCGCCGCAATGGAAAACCAACTGAAGTCCCAAAAATGACACGCGACACCAGCTGTGTCCACGATGACGACGACGACGACGTCGCAGTTGACGGCGGCAGCGACAGCGACGTCAGGCAATTTCCTGTGCGCCTGCCGAAGCGACGCGTCGTCAGCTGAGCGAGTTGTAAACAAAGCCAAGGCATGGCGTCCACAAGGCGCAACTGTTGCTCGGCCGCCAAATGGCATCCACATAGCATCCACAGGGCAGCGAACAGCTGTGCATGCCAAACTTGTTGACTTTGCAGGCGCTCTCTCCCGTGCTCTCTCATTCTCTCAGTTTGTGAGGCTCCCACGCTCTTTGGCTTTGCAGACATTTTGTGTTTGTTTTTGGTTTTGCTGTTTTGGCTTTGCTGCCTTTGTGGATGGCATTGAAAACGTTGCTTTTTATGAATGAAAATGCCTCACACTTTTGGAGTTTTTCCTCCACTGTGGCTTCTGTTGCTGCTGATTTTGTTGCGGAAAATGTTGATACCGTTGGCAGCATTTATTTATTTATAGCCAAAAGTTGCTCACTAACAGCAAAAACCACACCAACTGCCAAAAAAACATGGCTAGTTGCCTCACACACACACACATAGATACACATGTAATACAGAGGCAAACATGTATCCATATGGGAATAGGAAATGCTGCCCCTTCGGTCTTCACTTTTCTTTATTCGCACTGCTGCCCACTTGGCGTATGCGTAATAAATCAACAAATGGCATGATTTAATGCACACACTCTCACACACAAACTTCTAACAGTATATGCATATATATATGTATATATTTTTTGTAGTTTTCTTTTTTAGTGTGTTGTAAACACTCCATTTTGACCGTAACAAGAAAATGGCGTTTTAATACACTCGGCAATTCCCGCAAACTCTGAGAAATATGTTTAAACCCTTTTTGAGTGCTGCTGCCACATAAAAACGTTTTAGCCACGGCAACAACTACCGTTACAGCAACAACTACAGTTATCGGCCAAACCGTTTTGTTATGCTTTCATTTCGCAATTTATGCCAACCGCATCATTGTTAGATTTATGTGTATTCACACACACACACACACACACACACACTTACACAGCCACACAGATACTCTCTCACATACATTTAGCGTGCATTTGTATTATGCTTTCTGTGAATGTTTCAATTTACATTTAAATCCTTGTCAGTTTTTAGAGTACCCTTTAAAGATACTCTTTTAAAGAAAAGGACATAAATGCGAGTATACATATATGTAGATAGGCCCTAGAACCCAGTGCTGAACCTCCAATTACTTCCCCAATTATTGTTGGGTTATTCATTTATTTTCTAGCATATCTTTAATAAGTGAAATTACAATAATATTGAGCTCAAAAATATATGAATATTTCTTAACATTCTTTATGACTTTATAAAATAATTTCTTTTATTCTTTTTCCTTTTTTCTTATTTTCTGTTATTTTTCAAAATTATATATTTTCTTTAATTATTACATTATAACTTATGAAAAATAATTTATTAAATTCATTCACATTACAGAATTTTAAGTAAATCATTTTTTGTTTATTGACAATAATTGTCATTAAATGTTATATATTTATATATGTATACATATATACATACATACATATATTTATTCTGCATTTATTCTACTCCTTTGATACATGTGAATGTTAATTAGTCTTTTTTTATTTTTATTGTATTTTCTATTTTGAATGTTTTAAAATAATTTTCTGTTTGTATATTATTTTGTAATTTTGTTTTTTGTTTTTGTACGACTTTCTAAAGCTGCCTCCAATGTAAGTCATTTATCCTCTCAGTTTTGCACTTCATTCCAAACAATATTTTGCTGCCTCTTCGTTCATCAGATTCTACCATAAAAAATGTTTTTGCCGTAGTTCGTTTAAGCCTGAAAAGTTTGCCAACGTTTACACATGATTTTATGCCGCATTTATTGATTAACTTAAGCTGTTTAACAGATTTACGATCTATCAAGGACCAACAACAACAACAAAAAAACTGATAAAATGCCAGAGAAAACCCTTAACGCATATGTTTAAATTTTGTGTGGAAATATTCTATGAGATTTATCCTGTGCAAGTGCCATGGCAGCTGCCTAAGTATATGTTATAATATGAAATTTCATGCCAAAAGCCATAATAATTCCCAGGACCTACAGCCAAGGAGGGTGGGGAGGGGGTGGGTTATCTAACTGAGGTTTGGGTTAACTAAAACCTTAAGAAACAGAAACAGAAATGGGGAAAAAAGGGAAGAAATGTCCAAGTGAATTGAAAGGATTATCGCGCTGGGTACATCGAAAGCCCAAAAATGCTTTTCGGTTTTTGTGGTTGAAGTGAGCAGTTGTCATGACACTCTACCACCACTATATACCTCTCTCTGTCTCTCTCTCTCTCTCTATATATATATATATATATTTCTCTCTGTCTGTCTGTTTCACTTGATTTCTGTAGCACGCTTTCTTGCTTCTTGTAGCTTTGTTGAGATTTTCGTGGCATGGGAATGGCGTTGTCAACTCAGCATTTCCTGTTTACTATGGCGGGCACTTTAGCAGGACACACACCCAAACACACACACACACCCAAGCACACACACAGTTAGGTTACACCGCAGTTGTTGCTGTGGCTGCCAACGGATATGAGGTTACATCTCTGTTAAGGCACTGGCGAAACTTTAATGCAAAGCATCTGAATTGGATTTTGGAATTGTATGCGTGCGTGTGTGTGTTGCCAATATCTCTCTCTCTCTCTCTCTCTCTCTCACATACTCTCTCTCTCTTTCCGCTGTAGCCGGCGGGACAACAAAATGGCTGTCAAATAACTTCCGGCAAACGTTTCGCTTTAATTTTCTGGGGTCACGTTTCGCATAGTCAAGAGCAACTACTCGACTTGCCACGCCCAGAAATCAACGCGTTCACTTCTCTATATAGAGAGTACCAGATTATCAAATGACGACATTGTCATTTTGCGTGGCACATTTCATTGTCTGCGGCAGGAGGCAACTACATATACATATATAGGAGAGTGTTAGTAGGTGAAGCATCCCCTCGAATGGCTGCAATTGAAAAATAATTGAACATTTGAAATGTTTATTGAATGTCAGACGGAATCGAATCGAAACGAATCGAGTTTGTTGAGCTGAGCAACGTTTCAAGCCAGGATGCGGGATTCTCTGCCAGCCCTTTGCATATCTAATGGGTCTCTCCGAGAGTGTGGCATGTCAGTCATTCCCAGTGGCATGCCACCACTCCGCTGACAATGTCTTACATTCCCCATGCCACGCACGTCTGCCGTTCTCCCCTGTGTATGTGTGTGAGAGATAAAAAAAGAGAGAGAGGGAGAGAGTTATTGATTGGATTTTTAGCGGTGCCTGCTTTAACGACACTTAGGCTCATAATTGAGCGACGGATATGTGGACAAGAAATGGTCACAGATGTGTCAGCCATATAATGAGATGTGCCATTATCACATCAGCATCATCCCCATTCCCATTCCCTTTCCCAGTCCCATCGGCATCCACATCAGCCCCTAGCTGATGATACGCACTTGTCAGATTAGATGAAGTGGGGAGGGGAGGCCGAAACAGGTGCGAGATTGTAGGGAATGAGAGGAATGCCGTTAGAGATTCAAAATGAGATCAATCAGCCCAATAATGAACTGTTGAAATATTTGGATCAAGTTGAAATTTGTTTTACTTACTGTAAAAGCAATTTTATTGCAATTTTTAATAATATTTATAAAAATATTATTTAAGAAGTAATAGAATATATTTGTTTATAAAATATTTATTTATTCAGAGTGGTATTTCAACAGTTGACAGAGTTAAAAACTTACGTAAGTCAAACTCTTTGCGGCATATTTCTTTCATTCGAGTTTTCCGCTTCCTTGGGGAAACAACGACAAAGAAACAAAGAAAATGTGCAGAATACAAGTGTAAATACAAAGAGACTTAGAGAGAGAAACCTAGCTGTTGTTTTGATACTTCTTCATCCGTTTATTCAACATGCTGCAAGTGCAGGAAAAATTATCATTACTGCCTGAATTTTCCATTTTCACATTCTCAAATTTTCAGGTTTTTTTTAACTATTCTTTTCAAATTAAATTAAACCCAGTTTTTCCAAAGATAGGCCGGATAATCATGTGACAGCTTTTCAAGGACATTCGCTCAACCTGAGCAAGGACTCAATGCCATCTGTCTAGATAGCTCGCTGAAACTGTCACTCAATCCGTGTATCTGAATTCCTGAGGCTTTCAACAACAACCACCTCATTTTCCCTCAGGTGATTCGTAAAAAAATCAAACATTTATAAGTCCTTTGCCGACATATCTCAATGGGATTATATATGCCCCATGATTTTGGCATGTGCCCTACAGATAAATTACATTCTCAGCTGCTTAAAAAAGGTCACTTAATTCACTAGCAACTCAAATTCATTTCCATGCCACGTATCGTCTGTGCCACAAGGCATTATCAGACTGTGGAGACACTTCAGTTTCTCTTAACTCATTCGAAAAACTTTTCCGGAATTTCTTTTTACGTTTTCATTCCAAGTTTAATGTTATATAACTCCAATCGATAATGATAATGATTCAAAACTTTTTATTAATGGTGTTCTGATAAGAATTCTGATTTATCGAGATAAGTCCAACAATGTGTCAAACAATAACCCAAAACGGCATAAATAAAACGCTTTAATAACTATGAAGAAATTACATTTTTAACACTTCCAATTTTTAAAAATATTTGATCGGGTTTCCATACTAACCCCTTGACAATATCATCAAAAATCAACAAATTTTTGATTCCAGTTTTTTTTGACTCAAATCGATTCCAGGACCCTAAACTAACATTCTGCTTTTTATTTGAGGTGTTTCTAATGGATATTTTTCCAAATACAGCCAAAAATATGCAAAAATTGTCTTAAAATACTTCAAAAACAGTATAAAAACAGAAGCTGATCTTTGAAAAAACACAGCATTGTCACCCCTGAACCAATATTAATAAAATTTCGAACGATGACGATGATGATCTTATTGTTCAAAATGAAGTTTATTTGAGGTGATTCCGATGAGTATTTATCGAGATATGGCTAAAATTGTGTCAAAAAGGGATCCGAAATGTCATTTTCCCTAAAAGTGAGTCCTAATCAAACTATGAATAGCCATAACTTGGCCAAATATCAACCGATTTTGATGAAATTTGTGTTTTTGTTTATGGTTTTGACAACAGTTCAAATCTGTATTCAAAGAAATTCTATTTTCGACATTTTAAATTTTTTTTATTTTTTCACCAGTTTTTCATACTAACCCCTTGACAATATCACCAAAAATTAAAAAATTTTCGATTCCAGTTTTTTTCTCTCAAATCGATTCTAGGACTCTAAACTAACATTCTGCTTTTTATTTGAGGTGTTTCCGATGGATATTTTTCGAGAAATAGCCAAAAATATGCAAAAATGGTGCCAAAAAATTCAAAAATGGTATGACAACAGGAGCTCTTCTTTGAAGAGTCATAATATTGCCATTCCTGAACCAATATTAATAAAATTTCAGACGATGTCGAAGATGACCATATTGTTTAAAATGACGTTTATTTGAGGTGATTCCTATCAGTATTTATCGAGATATGGCTAAAATTGTGTCAAAAAGGAATTCGGAATGACATTCTCCTTAGAAGAGAGACCTGTTAGAACTATGAACAGCCATAGCATGGACAAATATCAACCGATTTGGATGAAATTTGTGTTTTTGATTATGATTTTGATCCTAGTTGTATTCTACATTCAAAATTTTTTCAGTTCACCAAAAATCTACGAAAAATCGTAAAGAACGTAAAGTGAAGTAAACTGTATTATATATTCGACTGCCTTTATTTTTTTATTTGTTTCCATTGAGCAGACTCAGCTGAAGAATTTTTCGCCGATGAGAATTTCATAGAATTTTCCATTTGCTTTAAAAAGTATTTAATATTTAAGCAGAGTTTCATGCATTTCATTTCATTCATTTTGTTTCGTTTAATTTATGAAGCATTTCAAAAGGTGAAGTTAGATTTCGTTCGTCGAATTCATTATTTATTAACTAAATGATTTCCAGGCGAGTTATTCGCAAAATTAAAAATAAGCAAAAAGTTCATTTAACTCTGACCTTATTTTTTAAAGTTTACCGAGCGAGTTTTTCGGGATGAAAGTGGATGTTTTAAAGTGGTGCTCTCCACACGAAAATATTCGCAAGCTTTTGTTTTGCTTGGACACAAAAATAAGAATAACGGAATGAGTGGAGAAATAAAAACGAATATACAGTTTGTAAATCAAGCGAAGAGAGACAAGTTTATCGCTGTCTCCCCTGACTGATGATGGTACGTCCTACGTTCCCAAATATTGTCAGCTGTGGCAAGTCCCAAGCTGCCCCCATGACAGACAGTTTTTCTTTTTTTGGCACAATTTTTGGGGCTGATAGGTATGTATGTTGGTAGCAGAGGCGTGCTAGACTAAAGAGGGGGAGGGGGCGGAGGCAGTCGCAAAAAAAAAAATAGAGAGAAAATTTATTATTGTTAATATTTGCGTTGCTGTCGCTGACACATTTATGATGTGTGTGTGTGTGTGAGTGTGTGTTGATTGTGTGTGTGTGTGGCGGCATGAAGCCTTTGAGCTGACGAAATTTCAATTGTAATCAAAATCACATATGTATATGTATGTAGGAATATATATGCTGGACAGTCTTGATACAGTATATGCATTTATACATATATTTATTATAAATATACACAAATAGAAAGCAATTTGCTAAATGAGCACATCGAATTATATGGATGCAGCCGTAGAAGTACCGACCCAGGCCAAAGGTCAACAATGAAGCCCCGCCTTGTCGCCTGTCTGACTGACTGCCCACCTGCCACTCCCCCCATCAGAGCGACTACCACTGCAGTTGGCTAATTGATTTTTTATTGATGTTCAACGCCTGTCTGTCTATCTTCCTTATACTCGCTCTCTTTCACTTTCTCTTTCTCATTCCTCTCACTCCGACTCTCCCCCTCTTAATCTGTCTCTCTGCTTCACTTTGGCGCCATTACGGGGAGTCTCAATTGGGCAGCAAGCCAAGGCAAGTGGCAATCCTTGCAACAGCAGCAGCAATTGAAGAGGATTCTCACTGAGTCCTTCCAGAGCGCAACTCGCGTGCAATTTATCACGAAATTCCCAATTAGCAAGCGTTAAAGTGGAAACATCACCTCTGACTCTTCTCTCTTTCTCTACCTCACTTTCTCTGTCTCACCTTCTCTCTCCCACTTTCAGCTGTTCAATGTCTCTCAGTCAGCCATTAAGTCGATGCCTTTCGAGAGTCTACGTTGCCGTTGAAATGGCAAATACTATAGGGAAGTAGGGGTGTATGTCCCTAATGGGAGAGGGTGGGACATCCCAGTAGCAGGAGCAGCAGTATCAGGAGCTGTTGAAATCAACAGTAATCAGCGCCAAAGTGCCTTGGCAATTTATTGTCATTGCAACTGGCGGCTCATAATGTGTGTTGAGTTGCAGTTGTCTTAATTAACTTGTTGCCCCAAACTGAATCAAGGTTGACTAAGGGAGACAACTAAAGGGGATGAAAGTCGGAAAGAGAGAGAGAGGGTAGTAAGAGATTTCTGGCAACACACACATACACACAAGCTTCAATTACTCACTCAATCAACACAGACTGTGCCTCTCATTATTTCCCCAATCTGTTTGCAACTTCGCATTTCTGAACCGAATTTCATGTTAATCTGCCAACGATTTCTATTTTAATTGACAGCTTTGTTCAGACAGTTATGAATTAACTGCAAATTGAGCTTCATTTGAAATTAAGTCAGATATTGGTATAGGTTATACGATATATAACCTGTAAAGTTGCCAATTAAGGTAACACGATACATGTTAATTAATTTTTTTTTTTTTTAGATTAATATATTTAATAAGTAAAGAATCTGAACTGTACAATTAATAAATTTATAAGTTACTTTTCTGAAACAAAATGATATCTAATTTATTGTATATTGTATGATAAAAATTATAATAATGTAAGAAGGTTTATTTAAAGAACAATATTAGAAAGAAACTTAAACTCAATCTATATTTATTTTTACATATACATATATTTCTGTTATACAGTATATATATATATATTGTTTATTTTAATAATCTTTTTCATCTTTTTTTATAATTTTTTCATCTTAAATTTCTCTTATTTTGTTTGATATTTTCAAGGCGAATATATTTATTTTTTTATGTTTTCATTTATTACTTCGATTTTCGTATTTTTATATTTTCACATTTTTGTATTCCAAATTTAATTAATTTTAAATTTTAATTAAAATTTACATTTACACACAAAGTACTATAGTAGAGCTTTTTTGGCTAAGCAAGCTTTTGGAAGCTCATTTCTTAAGCAACTTGCAGCTATAAAGCTCTCTCTTAAGCTGCTCTTTTGTTCCAAGAGTGCGCTCTTTCCATTAAATTTATAGAATGTGTCTTTAGACTACATCGACTATATTTCTTAGTATCTGAAGTATCTTGACTTTTGGAGCTTTAAAAAAGACAAGACAGTTGCTGCTCTAAAATAAGTTGCACTTTAAGCACAATTTGTGAGCTTTTGTTGAGGTCGATGTTAATTTTAATGTTGATGTTGACGTTGATGTTGTTGAGGTAATTGACCCTAAAATGGAATTACCTTAATCAGCGGAATTATGTGCGCATATGTGAAATGTGACGAGTTATGGCTGTAATCAGCCAGTGAAAGAGATGACAAGAGATGCAGATAGAGATGGAGATTGAGAGTTGAATGCACTCAAATTGGTTTTTGAGTTGAACAAACTCAAGAACCCCCCTCGCTCTCTTTTCTATCTCTTTTGAGTAATTGAATCCTTGAATTGCGGCTATATTTATTTATGATGATGTTTAGGATAAGTAGACACTGTGGGGTAATTGAAGGACAGAGATAGAGCTAGACATATAGAGAGAGAGAGAGTAGAAGAGATATACATATGAACAAAGGTTTTCAGCTGAAATTTGTTTATTGCTTAACTAAGGATTTAACAACAACAATAACAAGCGCAGAGCGATAGATTAGAAAAGGGAGCTTCTAGCTAAAACAGTGCTGTTTAGTTACTCCAACTAACTCTAGTTAATTTATGTACAATATGCAAATACAATTTACAATGCTGGCGGCACAGATCCTTCGACTCCTTTGCCCGCAACTGCAATTCCCAAAAGCTTTAAAGCCAAAAGCTAACGCAGTCTCAAAACACAGAGTCTCTATCTGGGTGTGTGTATATATGTCTGTGTCTGTGTGTGTGTGTGTGTGTCAGTATGTGTGTGTGTGTTTGTGTGTGTTTACCAACAACCCTGCATGTGATTGAGCTGCTGTATGGCACCGCATCCTATGCGATTCTGCATGTAATCCGGGAAATTGCTTTGCAGCACCCGCATCGTGTTCCGCTTGTAATCGGGAACGGCATGGGTGACCAGCTGGCAGGTCTGGCTGCGATAGACGGGCTTGAAGTTGCTCTCAGCGAATGTAGAGTTGGTGTCCCAGCGATAAACCTCCGCGTCGCCCTCATTTCGGAAGAATATCGCCGAGCCATTGTCCGTGCCAATGATGACCATGCGACTTGGCTTCTTGCCCAAATCTGAAAATCAAACAAAAGAAGAAATCAGTTAAGCAAAGTAGCGTAGAAGAGAGTGGACAATATATAGGAGAGGGTAGCATAGAGAACGAGAGGTTAGGTGTAGCTAAGAGATGTTTGAAGGTTACGAAAGGTTGCAAAAGGCTAGCAGAGGTTATGAGAGGTTAGAAGAGATTATGAAATTTTACGAAAAATTTGGATAGGTTAGAAGAGGGTAGCCAGTAGAAGTAGGACAATTTGGAATACATTGGGTTAGGTTGGAATAGGTTAAGGAAGGTTAAAAGAGGTCTCGGGCGAGCTTAGTAGAGTTTTGGTAAGGTTAGGTAAGGTTAGGTGAGGTTAGGAAAGGTTAACTGAGGTTAGGTAAGGTTAGGCGAGATGAGCGCAAAATAAAAGCGATTAGGAAAGAGTGGGAGATAGTAGGTTAACCCACCTAAAATACGGCCATCGGCTACTCCGCTGCGCAGATACTCCGACTTGAGCGAGAAGAGCTTACTTGTGCTCAGATAGGTGAAGTAGAGTTCCGTGGAGCCGCAGTCGCGTCGGATAAGCGCAATGTAGAGCACGTCACGGGAACGGCAGCCAGCGGAGACGGCCTTGGGCAGCACTACGCGGAAACCACGATCCGCCTGCAGATTGTAAACGATAATTGCACGATTGGCGGCATCGCTCACATAGATGAAGCAGCCGCCATCGGGAGCATAGTCCACCACCAAGTACTGTAGACGAGAGCTGCTCGAGGTCAGACCCTCCAGGGAGACGGTCTTGAGCACCTTGCCCGTCTTAACAGACATGGCGACCACCTTGGGGGCACACTTGCGCACCGGGGTTTCCAACGTGTTGACTATGCCGGTGTCAAGCACCCAGAGCACTTCGTTCTGATCCACGACAAGATCGACCACGGATTGCAGTGCCTTGCAGTTGCCCTCCTCCTGCAGATCCCAGCAGGGATACGGCTTGAATGTGGTGGAGCAGGTACCCGGATGTATGGTGGTCTTCACCAGCGTCGCGGGTACTCCTTTACGGTAGCGTGGCAGGGCCAGGTAGATGGTATCCCCGATCAGCTGAGCCCTTGTGGCAATCACATTCTTGGCGATGTATTTGCCGGAGCTCTTGAAGAGTGACTTGGTGCTGGCGCAGGGGAACTCAAATTGACCGCCTGTCCACTGAATGGGCTGTGTGTCCGAGTGGGCGCGATCCGGTGTCCACAGACCGTACTTGGTGCCCTGAGCCACAGTTCCAGGGGCATTGACAGCCACTTGGAGCAGGATGAGGAGCAGCGGCACCAAAACCCCATTGGCAGCAGCTAGATATAGACCCATCTTGGTATCGACTCTCTGTGTGGAGTCTGAGATGTGCCTCTGGGCTTATATAAGCCCCACTCTGGGAAAAGTGCTCACAATTCGGAGACGTGCTCCAAGCCAATTTCTCAGATTACGTTCAATTTCTTTTACTGTTTTAATTTTTTTGTGCTGGAAGAACCTTCAAATGGTTTAAAAGCAGTATGCAAATGCAACTGTATGGGAGAGTGTGTGTGTCCACACACAGAGTATGTGTGTGTGTGTATGTGTGTGTGTGTATTTGTGTGTGACAATTGCATTCAAAATAATTGAAATAGTTCACGCGCAAGAGACGCAGACACAGCAAACAGAGAAAGAGAAACTGAAATGGGCATGCGAAGAGACGCGAGAAATGTGCGTGCAAGTACAGTAGAGCTTCACTAAAGTAAACAGCAGATAGTTACTATAACTTTGCCATAGTATAAATATGTAGCATTTATTTTTTATAAAAAAAAATAATTATATATACAAAAATTAAAATTGTTCACTCTATTGGAAGTTATAGCTAGTTTCTTATTCAATAGATAGATATTTAAATCCTTCCAATAAGAAAGAAGAATGAAATCCTTCTTATAAGAAAAATTAATAAAAATTTAAAAATTTTTTAAATAATGTTAAGCAACAACACCTATATCACTACAGCAGGCAGTATTCATTACGAATCTTTAAATCATAATGAAATATTTATAGCTCGATATCTCGAGATAAACTGATATTCTCAAAAGAGCCCTAAAAATTCTTGCTATAATTTAATAATATCTTAAAATATTTAATAATATCTTAAAATCAACTATTTATTCTGTAGCTTAATAATTAGTTTAATTATTAGTAGGGGCCATAGACAAAGCACAATCTACTAAAATTTTGAATTTATCTAGTTTGAAAATTAGAGTCTAACAAGATTTTGAAAAATTTCGGCCAAAAATAATTCTTTTATATGGAATCTTGAACATTTAATGCACTACATTTTTGTGATTCATTTATTCATTCATTCCATTCATTTTACTGGGAGTTCACTGTACCAATTGCAATGCTATCTATATGCAAATGAAGCCAATGAAATTTATAGTTTGGCGCTACAGCTACGCACATAAAAGTCAATTATATCGAGTGCCAACTGTATGCCACATGCCAATGCCAATTATGTGCAACACACGCACACACACACACACATACATGCGTACAGTTGCAACAGTTTTGGACTCTGTACCCAAAAAGCCAACTAAGTGCAAAATGGCCAAGAGAAAGCTAATGGAGGATGATGCAGTATGAGGATGGGGATGATGATAATTTGAACTCTAATTAATTGACAAATTAGTTAAATGATGCTTGAACTATGTATGCTTGAGTGTGCGTGTGTGTGTGTGAGTGTGAGTGTGTGTGCGGTAAAGGCTAACAAATTGACAATCAATTCAGCAGAACGAGACAGGGAGAGATGAATAAAGAGAGAGAGAGAGAATTGAGTGGAGATTGAGCTGCAATTTTATTAATAGACTTAACTTATCATATGCGAGGAGAACACAGAACTTAGCTACATATAGCCAAAAACTCTAGCTATTCTCGGCAATCAAAGCAGCTGCAGGCAAACATACACACACACACACACATACATATATGTATGTATATACACACACACACACACATACATGCAGAGATTACCCACAGTGGCAGCTAAAAGTTGATGCCAGAAGAACGCGACATGTTCGGCATGCCAAAAGAGAAAAAGAAAAAAATAACGCCCTCATTTCTACTCTAATGTTCCTCTCCCTCCCACACTCTCCACCCGCTCTGTCTCTTCCCACTACGTGATTTATTTGCACACTTTTCGACAAACACACACACACAAATACACACATACAGACAGAGATACCTCTACTTGGTGGGCAGGCAAAAAAGCAGAGGAAAAAGAAAACTAAAGAAAAGCTGAAAATATTGATGACAAGCACTTCCGGGCTTCTTTCCTTACATAATTTATGCAAACATTAGCTTATATTCCCAAACAGCGATAACAGCTAGAGTGAGATAGACTAAGAGAGAGAGAGAGAGAGCGAGATAGAGAGAGAGAGAGGGAGAGAGAGGGAGATAAGAGAGCAAACTGACCCAAACTAAAGGAGCTGCCATTTGACAAGGAATTCGACTGAGATTTTTTTGGGGGAAGGGCATAGCCCGCAGCTACTTTTATTGGTGACTGTTGTTATTGGCCGTTTAATGGGGCGTATGCGTCATATGCAGATCTCAATGAAGTCGAGATGACGACGCTGAAGATGCTTTCGAGCTGTTTCTTTAGCTTTAAAATACCGACAAATAGGAGGTCCCAATAGAAAAAAAACGTCACAATTGTCTAAGTAAATCATATACTTAGCTCCTTTTGGAGTTTTCCCGGATTTTCCCCTACCCAAAACGAAGTGAACAAAAATTTGAGGCCTGTGAATAAACACAAATTGTCTGTGGTCACGTTTAGACTGTCTGTTGCTGTCACTCTCACTCTCACTCTGTCTCTTTCTCTTTCTCTGTCTGTCTCTGTTAAATGGGCCGCACAATTTGCTGACCACAACAAAAACAAAACAACAAAAAAAAGTACAATAAATAAATATTTTTTTTTTTGTACGTTTATCGTGTCAAAAATTCACATAAATTATATAAATATTTCAAGTTTTATTTCATTTGTCTGTCTCTCTTATCTATTAGATTGTGTTTAGACACTTTGTTAGAAATATTGTGTGGGTTTAGTTAAGAGTGGCGCCATCTGCTGTGCCAAAGTGTGAACTACAGCTGAAGTAAGAGAACGTTTGAAGGCTCCATTTAATAAGTTAATTAATTAATAATTAATTAATAACTTTATTTGGTCATTACATTTTTTTTTTTAATTTTTTGTACTTTCCATATTCATAATTTTGTATTTGTATTTTGATTTTTTAAAAATTATTTATTTTTTATGTAATTTTGCTTTAATAAGCTAGCAAAGAAGTTAAGCAAATTTCATTGGACTTCGTTTCAGAAGCATATTTATTTAGTTTTATTTCTTTTTTTTTTTTAATTCTCTGCAAATGTCTTTTCAATTTGCTGGCATTCGGTGTAAATTTTATGTGGCATGTCGACAATTTTGCAAATTGGAATTTATTGTAAATAAAAGCAAAACCATTTGACGAAATGCAGCATATGGAAAAACAACAATAATTTGTGAATTTTCGCATACGGATTTTCAGTCTTAACATATATTGTAGGTTATATTTTATTTTGAGTCATTTATGGACTGACCAAATGCTGTCACTCTGCAGGTTTAATATTTATATCAAATATATATATAAACGAATTTATTTACATTATAAATTATATACTTATTTATTTATACGTGAAATTGAAGCCAGCTCGATTTGTGTGGAAATATTTTTCTGTTTCTTTTTTTGCTTCTATATTTTTATTGCTGCTTTTTGGTATTTATGAAATCGCATAAATATTTATCGATGGGGCGTGCAGGCAGCTGATGCCACGCCCTCAAACACACACTCAGTTTTATATACATATACATATGTATGTATGTATGTGTGTATATTTATTTGCAGATTGTGTTCAGAAAAAGGCAACTTATGGCAGTTTATTAAAATGAATTTCACACAAATTCAATCTGTTGGCATTCCAAAATGGAAGAGTGTCCCTCTCTGTTGATTCTCCTAGTTCCTTCTGTGTATCCTTAGTGCAAGGGTCAACTGCTGTGACCCTTGGCTAATATAATAACACATATAATATATTTATATTCAACTGTCTCATCAACTTTAATTTGAGGCAAGTGAAACGTTTTATTGTGAATGCATTCAATGCGAATCTTTACATTTTCCAATAATTCAATGCACGTGCTCTCTCTATCTCTTTCTCTCTCTTTCTCTCTCTCTGTCTCTCTCTCTCTTTATATCTGTCCTGCTTTAACTGTCCATTGTGTTCACTGGCTGTCATTTATTTGCTTAAAAGTGTGAAACAGTCAGAAAAACAGATGAATGTAGTATGAACATAAAAGAGACAGACTGATTGAAAGAGATACATATATGTATGTAGAGTGAGAGAGATAGATAGTTTGAGATGGCGAAATAATCAGGCTGCTCTTTTCATTTATAAATGGTCACGCACTGTTTACCCTCTCTCAGTCTCACTCTCTTCCTCTCTATCTCTATATATGTGAACTGTATATATCTGCTCTGTGAATTGACCTCATATAATCAGAGTCGAGAGTCTGGAGGTCAATGTCATTTAAATTTATCAAAAAAATTTCCCAAAATGTTGAAAAAATTTTAGAATGATGCACAAGTCCATCTAGGGGGCACCCGGAATCGAACCGGGAATCTGTCGATCTGCAGTCGAATGCTCTACCATTAAGCCATGCCCCCGCTTGGAGATGATGCAATCCAATCTCGCCTAAAAGCAATCAACTTGAACTTGAGCCAAAAGAAGAAGAAGAGAACCAGTTTGCAAAATTTGGCAGATTTCATCAGATGCGCTTATTGATTAATCATACTTATTTTTTATTTACAAAATCAGTTGGAAAAATCATAGATAATAAATAAATCAATTTAAACTACAATTGAAAGTTAACTGGAGTCAGAAATAGTATATTAGCATGTCTTGTAAGACACTAAAAAAGTAAAAATAAAAAAAAAATAATAATAATGAAAAAATTGATAAATTTCTAGGTAAAATAAAGATAGGAAATTTAGTGGGAGAAAGAAGAGGAATCTGTGACTTACAATCATTTTCATTTCGTTAAATGAAAAGATAAAATGTAAAATTTTGCGTGTTACAAATTTTAGTTAATTTCACCCCTTCTTTTTGTTGCTGATAAAATATTTAAAACAAATTAAAGCCACTTTTTTCCCCCATTTTCTTTTTGGGCTGTTAAAATGTAGCTATTTTCTGGCTAGTTTTTTGTGGCGGTTGCAAACATATTTCCGGTTCAACATAGAGGCGCGTTGAGCGGGTCTGTCAACAGCGTAGCAGAGGGGCAACCCACACCGTGGAGTAGGAGGGGGAGGGGGAGTGCAGCCATTGCGGTGAGTTTCCGCTAGTTTCAAGAGCGCAAAATGGCGTGCGGCAGACGTGATGACTGGCCATGGATTTGCCACACATGTCTGCAAGCGTGTGTGTGTGTGTGTGTGTGTATGAGTGTGAGTGAGAGACACTTGTACACATGTTTCCTCATGTTTAAACAGACGACCTTGCGGCAAAAACACGCGCGACGCGCCGCATCGAATCTCGGCTAGAAAGTGTCTCTCCCGAGTTTAGCTATAAATATAAATAACTCTGCTGAGCATGGCGATAGTTTCACCCAACCTACGAAGAAGTTGCGAGCAGACGAAAGTTCAGCTGGCACACCAGAGTTAGACCCACCAAGAGTTCCCTCAAGATGTTGAACCGCAATCCTCTGGCAGGGTTGCTGCTGCTGGGCATGGTGATCACGGCCAGTGCCGGGTACGGATCCTCGCTGACCGAGTCCTCCACTGATGATGAGGGCTCCTCCAGCAATCGCATAGCTGGCGGCAAATGCCACAAGAATCCACTGGCCGAGCTCACCTTCCAGCTGAGTGGCAGCAACCTCCACTGGCCCTGCGACTCCACCAAGAACATCTACGTCCAGTCCGGTCGCTATGTGCCCCGCAACGTGATTGTGACCCGCGCTCAGCTGCAACGTGACTCCGCCTTCGTGGCCTTGCCCAGGTACAAACAGGGCGTGCCCTTCACCCTCGGCAAGGTGAACCTCAAGAAGGGCGAGTGCCTCGCCAAGATTGCGCCCTATCCCTGCTGGGCCATCCAGGAGGAGGGCAACTGTCAGGCACTGCAATCGGTTGTGGACGTTGCTGTCGATCAAAATGTGAGTAACATTCATCTTTTTTTAAATATTATATATGTATACATATACATAGTATACATACAAGTAGTATATATACAAGTATATATGTACATATTATTTCCTCCTACTCCAAAAACCTCCATCAAAAAAAAAAGCTAAATTTAAAGCCTCTGCAAATGGAATACTATAAAAATTAAAGCGGAAAAGTGCCCTCAACTTAAAAGCAACATATGGGAAGATAAAAAGAGATAGCTACTGTAGGTGAAAGAGAGGGAGGGAACGAGATATTCTGTCTCTTTTCAAGGCCATGCAAATTTGTTGGAAACTCTTACAGAACAAACTGATGAATTCCATAGTAATTTGAGTACACAATTAAAAAGTACACATAAATATATATATATAGTTATATAGAAATATGTGAAAAATATGGTCATTTGTCAGTTGATAAAAACTGCATAAAACTCTGCTCAATTAAAACAATTTAAAACGCATTTCATAGAAATTTGCAAATGTAGCAAAATTACAGAGCATTTAAAATACTTTATATAAAAAATATATTAAAGTATATTTTTGCATTTAACTAAATTAACAGAGCATGAAATATCATATAGACAAATTAAATATTTTCTAATTATTTTCTTTAATTTATATATATTTTAAAAATTTTGTTAATATATAACCTGAATTTTCTTATATTTAAAAACAAAGTTAAATAAGAAATTAACAGGGCAAATTTTAATAAGCTAAATTTATAAATATTTTTATTATTAATTGTCATTTATTTAATATTTTTAAATAATTGCTATAATTTTTTTTTTTTTTTTTTTGATAATTATTTACAGAGTATCTCTTAGTTTAGCAGATACATCGCTTCTCACTTTTCAAGCTAGTAAAATTTGTGCATTCATTTAAAAGTCATCAAAACAATTTTTGTGTTTTAGGAATTCTGTCAACTTACGAGTATTTTAGAGCTTAAATAAGCCAGCACAACAATAATAACAAAAATAACAACAATAACTATAACAACAATTATAAATAACAACAATTGCGACCCAGAAAGTGCATGATTTATCGATTTGTTTATTTGCATTTTCAGTGGAAATTGAAATGGAATTGAATATAAATATTTATTTGAAAATTTGTATATTTTGTCTTTTAGGGTCTGCTATGGGCCTTGGATGTGGGCATTGTGAATACCCTGGAGCAGCCCATACGTCGCTGCAGTCCCAAGATTGTGGCCATCAACACCGCCAACAACAAGGTGGTCAAGAGCATCGATCTCAGCGATCTCGTTACCTCCGAGTCCCGTCTGCAGTTCATTGTCGTCGACTACTTCAAGGACAACAAGCCTTTTGTGTAAGTTGAAATTGTAGAGGCAGGATCAGCACTTTCCCCTTCTATGTTATTCTCTTCCTTTTTTCCCCAGCAAGAAGTAGATATAAAAGTTCTCTCTCTCTCTCTCTCTATCTCTATTTCTCTCTCTTTCTCTCCCTGTAAATGTCTCACATTTTAGATTCCCTCTCTCTCTTTGACTCTTTCTTTCTATCTTCCTCTTATTAGCTGACTCTTTCCCTGTCTCTTTTTTTCGTTTCTAAACTTTATTTTGAACTCTTATCTAACCTCACTTAAATAGAAAGTCAAAACTCTGTTCTTCTCGTTCTGGTTTACTGAATCTTCTTCTTATATCTCTCATTCTCTCCACTTCTTCATTCAAACTCTCTTGCTCTTTATCTGCATATTTTTCTCACTTACCAACTTTCTTTTCAAATTGTCTTTTCTTATCTAGAAAATTAATATAAAATAGATTTTAAAGATCATTCCTTCTCTATTCTTCTTTTTCTCTTTCCGGCTTTCTTTCTTTTTCTTTCTATCCCTTTATCTCTCTTTCTCTCTCTATCTCTCTATTTTTCTACCTTTCTTACTATCTCTTCAACAACATTTTCTCTTTCACCAACTAAGTTTCGAAATCTTATCTCAACTTACCTCACTTCACTAACAACTTAAATCAATCAGCTATCAAATGTATCTGTCTCTCTCTAACTCTCTCTCTCTTTCTCTGTGTCTCTTCCTCTTGCAGGTATGTGGCAGATGCAGGTGCTCGTAGCATTCTCGTCTATGACATCACAGGCAACAAGTCGTACCGCATTGTGCTGCCCCGTGCTACGGCCCCCACCAACGATGTGCTGTACGTGGCGCTGACCTCCAAGACGGACGGCACCTCGACGCTCTTCTTCAGCTACCTGAGCTCATCCAGGTTGTACTCGATTAAGGGAGAGTATCTGCGGGTGGGACAGGGAGCCGGTTCCATTATCGATGTGGGACCGAAACCATATGGGAAGCAGGCGGTGCTGCTGGGAGCCGATGGCGGCACCTCGCTCTTCTTCCGCTATAAGGGGGAGAACGACATCTACCTGTGGGACTCGGAGACGTGCTTCAAGGCCTCCAATATGCAGGAGGTGCAGCGTGGAGGGGACTGCCGTCTGTCCACGCAGGTGCTGCCGGGCCACAAGCGTTTTATGTGGGCCCTGGAGAGCAATTTCCATGACTTCATCTCGGAGCGCACGGGCTGCAATGGCGCTTCCATTGTCCTGCATCCCGTGGTCAGGGAATGCGACGATTGAGTTATTACTCTGGTCCGCTTCAACTCCACCATATCCATAAGCTGTTGTTGTTATTTTATAAAGTTTATTGTACATATATAAAGTAAAGCCCAAGCGAAGATTCAACCACAAGTGCCACGCACACAACTCAATCCGGTCAAGTCGAAGATCAGACCTTCGGGACACTGGCTCAGCTGCAGACGACCTCCCTTCGCATCGCAGTGATAGAACCTCCTGCAGTCGGTCAGGTCTCCTACCATGCCCAATCTGGCGCAGTTACCAGAGTTGTCGACACTGCCGCCAGGGGGCGAGGAGGCACCTCCCGAGGAGGGAGGGTTGCCATGGCGACACACTAGGAAATTGGCATCAAAGTACGTGTTGTCTCCCAGGCAGTTTTTGGACATGAGTTGCCCATTCACACACTGCATGTAACCATTAGCAGACTCTCCCGGATATATCATGCCATGCTGGCAGTCATCGCCGCCTCTACTGGAGCGGATGATGCACAGAAGCAGCAGCAACAACTTGACTGAAGTCATTTTATTGGAACCGTCGACTACTGCCGGGAAGTACCCTCAGTTCGACCTTAAATAGGTCCCATCTCAGACGGACCGATAAAGCGTAACAAGGGAAGCTCTTGTCGTGCTAATTGGCAGATAAGACCTAGATGGATCAAGGGTAAGTTTCAAAAATGTATATAACTTACATTTATATTTATAAAATTTATCATTTATCGATGTTGTAAGATCTGTTCTACGTCAAAGCAAACATAGGGATTTTTCGCTTTTATATAAATCAGATGGTTTGGGGTGTTCGGTCGATTTTGGGACTCAAAACTAACATTCGAGTTGTTTCTGATAAGCATTTCTCGAGATATGGAAAAAATGTGTCAAGAGTGAAACAAAATTACATTTTTTTTTAATATGAGTCCTACTTAGACTTTGAACTGCCATAACTTGGTCAAAAATCAACCGATTTTAATTAAATAAGTGTTTTTGTTTATCATTTCGATAACAGTTCAAATCTGCATTCAAAGAATTTTCGTATTCGACATTTTAATTTTTTTTTAATTTTTTGACCAGTTTTCCATACTAACCCAATATCACCAAAAATTACAAAATTTTTGATTCCAGTTTTTTTTACTCAAATCGATTCTAGGACCCTAAACTAACATTCTGCTTTTTATTTGAGGTGTTTCTGATGAATATTTTTCGAGAAATAGCTAAAAATTTTCAAAAATGGTCTCAAAATACTTCAAAAACAGTATGACAACAGAAGCTGTTCTTTGAAGAGACACAATATTGCCATTCCTGAACCAATATTAATAAAATTTCAGACGATAACGAAGATAGACTTATTGTTCAATATAAAGTTTATTTGAGGTGTGTCCGATGAGTATTTATCGAGATATGGCTAAAATTGTGTCAAAAAGGGGATCCGGAATGTCATTTTCCTTAAAAGTGAGTTCTATTCGATCTATGAACAACCATAGCTTGGCCAAATATCAACCGATTTTGATGAAATTTGTGTATTTGTTTATGGTTGTCATAACAGTTCAAATCTGCATTCAAAGAATTTCCATTTTCGACATTTTCAATATTTTTAATATTTTGACCAGTTTTCCATACTAACCCCTTGACAATATCACGAAAAAATAAAAAATTTTCGATTCCAGTTTTTTCGACTCAAATCGATTCTAGGACCCTAAACTAACATTCTGCTTTTTATTTGAGGTGTTTCTGATGAGTTTTTCTCAAGATATGGTCAAAAATGTACCAATAAGTGCCTTAAACCTCCATTTTGCACTAATTAGTCAGCATAGTATGTATAGAAGATATTTTTTTAGGGATCAGTATATTATATAAAGACTTCAGATAATTGATTAACAAATGTATTCAAATTGTAAGCCCATATTTTATTTCCTTGCCAAACATAGAGCTAAATTTGGGTCGTAAAACGTACCCGCAGGACACTCAAAATATATAAACTGTCCGTTCATGCAAATGTTGAACCCGGCGTCGGTATCCGCAGGATACGTTACTGAGTCCTGACATAACTTATTGGGTATACAGGTGTGGTTACTTGCATCGTAGAAGGAATCCTTGCTGCAGTCCTGGTAAATCAGTCTCCCATTCGCGCAGATGTAAAATCCGAAAATTGATGCCGCCGGATAGGTCATGCCCTCCTCGCAGAGGACATCTGGCTGACAAGCCTTGGTGCCGTCATCAAAGTATTGACCAGGTGAACAGGTCTGAGGGAAGAGTGTCCCATTGCTGCATATGCTATAACTATATTTGTCGGATCCCGGGTATATGTTGCCTTCTTCACAAATTGCTGCGTTTTCAAGGCAGATACCCAAGGTAACGTCGAAGATATGGCCCTCTACACAGGGGAGGTAGTCGAAGATTCCGCCTATGCACACATAGAATCCGTAAGGATGTTCAGCCGGCTTGACTTCGCCAGATAGACATCCCAGGGAATCCTTCGCGCAATACAAAACCAGTAGCAGAGCCAGAACCTTCCCGAGAAACATTTCGAAGACTATCACCATAAGAGTCCCTCAGGGGATCTTAAATAGGCCCCAGATAAGAGTAGGAGACCCCCAGATATGATAATTCAAGAAATTGAAATTGATTTGCGAATGCCGAAGTTTATCTGTACGGCCAGATTGATAAGGAATATATATAGAGGTTATATTTAGGTTTATGAGGTTTTCGTCAATATTGATTAGAACTTGGGATTGATGATGCAGACATTGTGGACCTCATCGTAAAAGATGGTTCCCTGGGGGCAAGCATTGTAGTTAAGCCGTCCACCGAGGCACACATAGAACCCAGTATCCTCCGCCGGAGAAAGGTCAAAGTTCTGGCAGGTCTCCTCAATGCGACGACAGGCACTGAGGTCCTGGTCGAAGTAGTAGCGTAGGGGACAGCGTTGGTAGAGCAACTCACCCTGATGGCAGTAGTTGAAGCCGTACTTGGACTTAGCCGCATAGGTGGCCCCCTCCTCACAATGCTCGGGATCCCTGATGCAGGCCTTTGTGGTCACGTCGAAGAGGGCGTTGAGGGGACAAGCCTGGAAGACGAGCTTACCGGCATGGCAGGCGAAGTAGGCGTGGGCATGGGCGGCTGGATAAAGCTCTCCCTCCTCACAGATGTTGGAGGTCAGCGGCTGATGCGCTAGCGATCTCTTGCTGGAGGGCGGCACACAGGTATGCCCATTGAAGGTGTAGCCATCGTTGCACTTGAGCATCAGCGGATAGAAGACGGAATCCGTGCCGGAGGTCTCCTGCTGACAGACGTAGTAATAGCTGCTGTCCGCCGCCCAGACGCCCGTCTGCCCCAGCCGGGAGCAGGTGTACTGCTTCTGGGTGCACTGGTCGTGATCGCGGGGCAGCGAGCAGCTCTTGGCGGCCAGGGAATAGCCGGCGCCATTGGTGCACTGCCTCGGGGTGTCGATGTGCTGGGCACTGCACTCGTGGTAGCTGCGGCAGTCGTACGGATCCGGGAAGATGCCCTCGCCCTGGCAGTAGAACTTGCCACGCACCGGCACCTTGCAACGTGGCTGCCAGGTGCAGCCATAGGTCTCCTCGTCGCTGCAATAGAAGCCACGCTCCGCCTGGCATGTGGCCATCTGCACCGTCTGCCATTCGCCATTCACATTGGAGCAGAAGCCCAGCGTGGAGCAGTCCACACAGATGAAACCTGCCAGGCGCACATCCTTACAGGGATTCGTCACCAGCTCAGCGGAGTCTATGCCCAGCGTATAGTTGCTGAACAAACCCCTCGCCAGGCAGCCACTCAGCAGCTGCTGGAGGAGCAACAATAATACCAACGAACACTTCATCTCAAAGACTGTTTGCTGGGCTGCCTCGGAGCAATCTCTTAAATAGGCCCAGATAAGAACCTATTCCCATACCCATTCCCAGACTCATGTTAAACGCATAATTAAAAGATAAAGATACTATAGCTTCATTAGAACCCAAGATTTCTGATATTCACAAAGATATCTCCAAACAGAGAGATATAGCTATATCTCCATCTCCGACTCCCAATCTCAAACCAGTTTCTGTCTAGCAGCTACCCAGCACACAGGCGGACTGCTCCGCTCGGAAGTGTGTGCCGCTGGGACACTCCTGGTGCCGCATGGTTCCATTGATGGACGAGCAGAAGTAGTACATGCGGCAGTTGTTTGGATCCGCCATCAGACCCACATGTGAGCACTGCACGGGCATAACATTGAATCCATTGTCATTGGGATTCGGATTGGGATCGGGATTCGGATTGGGACCTGGCAAGACGGAACTGTTGCCGGGACGACACACAAAGTTGTCGAAGATCTCGCCATCGTTGCAGCGATGAAGGGAGGGATAGGTGACCACCGTATCCTCGCCAGCATTCTGATTCACCGTCGACTTGCACACGTAGAAGATGTTGGGATTGGTGGGCCAGGCGGCCACGTAGCCCACATGTGGACACTGATATTGTGGCACTGAGCAGATGATGCTGTCCAGGGTCATGGAGCATTGTCCGGTGCGGGCATCAAAGGCCTTGTCGTTGCCACAGTCGACGGCAGCGGCGACCAGGACGATGTCCAGGAAGTAACACATGTGGTACTTCTGGCAGTCATAGGGATCCGGGAAGATGCCCTGCGACGTGCACTGGAAGTTGCCCTCAATGCCAAAGGGATGGCACGGACCCGTCGCATTGGAGCACATGCCCTCCCGCACATTACAGTAGTATCCATTGGCCACATCACAGGACTCCACTGGTATGTTCACCCACCCATTGGAGTGCTGGACGCAGGTGGCCAGCAGCTCGCAGGACTCGCAGATGGGTCCTGGCGTCTGCCGTCCCTCGCAGCTGCTTGTCTCCCGCGGCTGAACGATGCGCGTGGTGACAGTGGCGGCGCCAATCAAACTGATGACGTTGATCACCACCAGCTGGAAAAATGAGAAACAAGAGGATGATTTTAAATTGAAAATCGATAGAAAAGTGGATGAAATTCTTACGAGGCTGCAGTTAAGCTTATCGAAGGACATCGTGTTGATAAGTCTGATACTTCTTCCGGCACGTCTAATTGCTTTGAATCGTGACAATTGTCTGAATTACGATCACCACTGGGAACTACAAGAACTACTTGACTCACAACTCCAAAAATATAAAAAAAATGTTGTAGACACAGAAGAAGGAGAAGAAGAAACGAGGCGTAACCATCAGTTGAAGTTATCTTCTAGTTCTTCACTGGCACGAGAGCAGCTCTTTATATCAGTTACCATGTTGTGATTGTGTTTAGGTATCTCTCAGTATGTCTATAACATCTTGCGAAAGTAAGATTACGAAAAAAACAAAACAACAAAACAACAAATAACAAGAGCAAAATTGGAATGCCAGAGAAATGAGAAGATGAGTAAGTGATTTCATATTGACACACAGACAACAATGGCACATTCTAGTAGTCTTAGCTTAACGGCAATCGGCAATTGGCAATTGTAATTGTTTGCCTAAGCAAACTCAACTGTGTTTGCGCACTTAGAAATATCAAATATTTACACACCAATTGCTTAAATAAATTTAAATGAAAGCGCGCTCTATATTAATCGATATTGCGATTTGTCCGTCGATTTGACTCAATTCACAATCGATACTCTCTGTGAGTTAAATAAATTTAAAAAACCGCAGCGCGCGCTTCCTCAACCGATGCTTATTTATTGGATCGATGCCAAGTACCAGCCTTTGTTTTGGTATTCTTTCGATAGTATCGCATTTAATGAATATTTTGCCAGTTGCCTCTCGCTCTGACTCTAAAACAGCTGTTTCCCACGCACAAGCACACTGTGTGCTGTCACTTCATTCACACAAATTAGAAATTAAATTACTTATTTTTAAATGGATTTTATTCACGAATCTGTTGCGCTTGGCGTGGATTTGCTGATACTAGGACTGTGCGTTAGAGAATATGTGAATTACAAAAACACAACCAAAGTACTTAAGGTAAGACACTGCCATCAACTCAGCTGCGTACATGCATAATCATGTTCAATTTTCAGGAGGCTCCGCAGTACAACATTGACAGTGATCTGAAGACTATTGTGGCTCGTCAGCGGGATAAGAAAATACCATATGCTGTGATTCGTGGCACAGTTACTCCCATTGGCGTGCCTCTGCGTAGCTCCCATGTGCCCAGCGTCAGTGGCGTCCTGCAAATTGTAAAGCTGCATGAGCATCGCGTGATGCGTGCCTTTGCCGGCTTCTGGGCGGAGCAGCATAAGCTTGTCCACGAGAGCACCAACGAGATGCCCTTCGAGTTACGTAACCAGGAGGACGGCGTGGAGATTATCGACGCCATAAGAGCAGCTGTGCTGGACGTGGATATGATCTATGATAACTACGAGCCAACCAATCCGTCCTTCTTTGACAACCTCTTTGGTTTCTTTACGGGCGTGAGGCGTAAGGGACTGCAGACCACCGAGGAGGTGCTACGAGATGGTAGCTTCCTCACAGCCATCGGAGAACTCGAATTGGATGGTCAAGCGTTGCGCATGCAGCCATCCAATAAGGGCCCGCTCTTCCTCACAACAGCTACCAAGTCCACGCTGATAAGACGCTTCGAAGATGCCAAATCCTCCATGCTGTAAGCTATACCATGCCACCGAAACTTAATCGCCATTTTAAACTCCACTTGTTGACAGCTTGAAGATTGTGGTCTGCAGCAGCATATCCCTTGTGCTGGTGGGACTGATAGTACGCAAGGTCTATCGCCGCAAGAAACAGGAGCGGGAGGAGGCCAAAATACGCAATCGACTGGAAACGGAACGGCGGGAACGACGAGCCCGCAACAGACCGCACACCTTGTCGCAGGATCAGCTTTGCGTGGTTTGTTCCTGCAATCCCAAGGAGGTGAGTTCTGCACTCTACCTGAAGATCTGCTAATTAAAGGTGCAATCTACGTTTTAGATCATATTGCTACCCTGTGGACATGTCTGCCTATGCGAGGATTGCGCCCAGCATATTGACGTAACCTGCCCCATATGTCGAAGCAAAATCGATTCAAAAGCAGCTGCATTCATTGCCTAGGGATGGGAACCCATCCTCCCAACCCTGTTAGGTGACTCCTCTGTGTGTGTTGTCTGTAGTTATTAGCGCAGGTTTATTTAACGAAAATTTCATAAAATTCATTGCAAAATTTGGAACTATTTGCCCTGCATAATGTCTCTGTACTCCCGCTGATGCTCCAGTAGCTTGAGAAACACCCTGTACTTGCGGTTATGCAGCTCCACCGTGTGTGGATTCGGCCTCAGTAGCTGCCCCGTACCGCCCATGGCCTTCGAGGCGCTCTAAAAGGAAATACACATATATAGAAAGTGACAATTATACAATTAAGGACCCAATTTACCTCAAGACTATCGTAGTATCCGGCTGCTGCTGCTCCTAGAGCTGCTGCTCCCACCAACACCATTTCCTGCTCGTCAGGTATGAGTGCAGGCAAATTGCAGATGTCCGCATGACACTGCACGTACAGGGGATTCTTTGCCAGACCCCCACAAAAGAGGAGTGTGTGGAAGGGCGCGCGCTGATGCTGGTAAAGATTCTCCATAATATGACGCGTACCGTACTAAAAATTGTAAATAAATTGTAAGTGTAAACTAAATTTATATTATTAGTATTAAGCTGATCACGGTGTAGATATTAAGCACAACTTTACACCCTACTCCATCAGGGATCTCCGCTTGCTGGCACATTTAAGGTTCACACAGCAAAAAGTACTTGCGAATTATAAATCATCAGCAAAAACAGACGCACAACATTTCTGAAGAAATCAGAAAAACTAGAAACTAACATGCTCTAAACTTATGTATACAATTAAGTCGGAAGCATATTGACTCACGGCCAGCGCTTGGGTGAAGGCCAGGTACTTAATGGCCAGAGATTCGACTCCTCGCATCATGTCCAAGCCGCTTATCTGGATGTTAGGAATAGATGTGTTTACTTAAGACGGAAAAGATTACTTCGACTTGCGACATACCATGCCACGCAGCGTAGGATCCGCCACAGGTGACCGATTTCCATGTAAATCTGGCCAGACATGTATATCTTGAGTCAGCCAATTCACGTCGTTCATGCCGCGATCCTTAGCCAACTGAGAGAGCAGCTTATTGAGATGCTGATACACATGACTAGAAACCAGGAAACCGCGTCTAAAGAGCTATAAGAAAGGTGATCTACTTTCACTTACCTAACTCCGCCTAGCTGCTTGTTCAGTTCCTCGTAGCATTCATGAGTCTTGATAACGTGATCCAGCAGATGACCAGCTATGGATTGACCGCCCTCATTGAGAAAGTAACCCGGCAAGATGGCATCCTGGTACGGACCCCAGATGCCCTTTGCAAAGCAGGGATCCCGTGTGATGCTCATGTGACAGGTAGATGTGCCCGCAATCAAGGCCATTTTGCCCTGCACATCGTCTGTGCGTCTGTCCGATCCCTTGGCCTGGCAACCCAGCATACCCAAGGCGCCAGCATGGGCATCAATCATCGATGTGCTGACCTTGGTGCCTACTTTGAGGCCCAGTTCTCGCGCAGCACGCTGGGACAAGCCCTGACCCACAGACTGTCCCGGTGGTCGCACATCCTGGCCCAAGGCTGAGAAGTTGTTGTGTGTCAGCTCCTTCAGATCGGCGGCCAGAAGAAAGTCCTTGTTCCAGCTGTGAGCAGCAGCATCATAGTTCCACTTGCAGACCACAGAGCAGAGGGATCGAGTGTCGACATCAGTTGCGCGCCACGTCAGAAAGTCGGGTAAGTCAAACGTCCGCCATATGCCAGCAAAGGTCTTGGGAAGATGACGCTTCAACCACAGCAGCTTCGGTATTTCCATCTCCAGAGAGACCTGGCCACCCACGTAGCGAAGTATAGGATGCCGGCTGCCATTAATCTCGTCCGTCTCCTGCTCCGCTCGATGATCCATCCACAGAATGATGTTCTGTTCGGTTTGACCACTTTTACTCACGCTAAGTGGAGCTCCGCCATCGCCCAGGACTACCAAAGAGCAGGTGGCGTCAAACCCGATGCCCTTCACCTGCTGCGGATCCACTCCGGCAATGACATGCTAGGTAAACATACGAATATGTAATTGAGATTAATCTAATCAAATGTGACGATGACTATGGCTGAGGTTATCTGGGGGCATAATTACTATACCTTTACAACCTTGCAGATTGCATTCCAAATGCCATCGCTGGACTGTTCGTAGTAGTTCGGCTCAGGTGTCCACGTCTTGATTGGCTCCACTGCCTGCTGCTCCACCCGTCCTTGGGCCGTGACCAGCGCAGCTCTAGCACTGCCCGTGCCCACATCCACGCCCACAAAGTATGTCTGCATCGACATGCCGCTAACCGATCGCTTGGCGGTCAAATAAATGTTATTGCCGAACCGACTTCGACGAGCGTCTAACGTAGACTGATAACAGTCCCGAACTGTGCCCGCCCCAGTACCGGTTTCTCGATGGTATCTCCCCACACGATTCGCAGCTGTATTGACGAGTTTCAATTCAGGTAAGTCGTAGGTCTCTTTGAGGGTAGGGAGCTGCTGAAGGGCTGCCTGTGAAAGTGGGTGTGCCTGCGGCGAAACTAAGGTATTCGCGTTCAGTGGAAGGCGTCTTAGTTGCGCTCCCAGCAGCTGTAGATGCTCTGAAAGCGCTCTCAACGTCTGAAGCATGCTCTGTTTACTTTCAATTTTCTCAAGTTCATTAATCACTCACCAAACACTTCCGTTGCGTTCCGCTGTCGCACAGTGACTGAGTGGAAGGCCTGTTGTCAAAGTGCGACTTACTTAATTTAAATATATTGCTTTGCTCCCGCGCAATTTCCAACGCATCTGCGCTCTTTTCTCTCTATTCATTATCTATTGTAATCGATATTTGTATATGACTGAGAGCGACTGATCGATGATTTATAGGTCATCGATGTTTTGCCATTTTTTTTTTCGAATTTTTCGGCATTTACGAACTTAATGATTTTGAGGTAAATAGAAAATTGGGTCCCATTTTCATGATTTTAACAAGCTTTTAGTATGAAACCCTGGTCAAAAAGCTGAACATTTTGAAAAGCCGAATTTGAAAAATCTTTAAATCTTGAATGAAACTGGGAATTAGAATTAAACTGGATAAAAAACAAATTTCATGAAATTCGAATTATTTTTGTAAAAAAGTTATTGCAGTTCAAAATTAGGGTAGTGCTCATTTTAAGAAATTTACCATTTTGCGTCACTTTTTTGCAAATGTATGGTGAATTCCTTAAAAAAAAATATTTAAAAATTGCTGCTTTTTCGAAAATAGGAACAGCGTTGTTATTCTTACAAATTGTGAGCAAATTCATAGAGGGATAGCAGTGTTGTGTCTCTTCAAAGATTAGCTACTGTTGTTATACCAAAGTCATTACAACATTATTGTTCCAATGTCTTTGGTTATACTGTTTTTGAAGTATTTTTAAACCATTTTTCATATTTTTTGGCTATTTCTCGAAAAATATCCATCGGAAACACCTCAAATAAAAAGCAGAATGTTTAGGGTCCTAGAATCGATTTGAGTCAAAAAAACTGTAATCGAAAATTTTTTAATTTTTGGTGATATTGTCAAGGGGTTAGTATGGAAAACTGGTCAAAAAATTAAAAAAATTTAAAATGCCGAAAATGAAAATTCTTTGAATGCAGATTTGAACTGTTGTGAAAACCATAAACAAAATCACAAATTTCATCAAAATCTGTTGATATTTGGCCAAGTTATGGCTGTTCATAGTTCGAACAGGACTCTCTTTTACGGAAAATGTCATTCCGGATCCCCTTTTTGACACAATTTTAGCCATATCTCGATAAATACTCATCGGAAAAACTTCAAATAAACGTCATTTTGAACAATAAGGTCATCTTGGACATCGTCTGAAATTTTATTAATATTGGTTCAGGAATGGCAATATTATGACTCTTCAAAGAAGAGCTCCTGTTGTCATACCATTTTTGAATTTTTTGGCACTATTTTTGCATATTTTTGGCTATTTCTCGAAAAATATCCATCAGAAACACCTCAAATAAAAAGCAGAATGTTAGTTTAGGGTCCTAGAATCGATTTGAGTCAAAAAAAAACTGGAATCGAAAATTTTTTAATTTTTGGTGATATTGTCAAGGGGTTAGTATGGAAAACTGGTCAAAAAATTAAAAAAATTGAAAATGTCGAAAATGGATATTCTTTGAATGCAGATTTGATCTGTTGTGAAAACCATAAAGAAAAACACAAATTTCATCAAAATCTGTTGATATTTGGCCAAGTTATGGCTATTCATAGTTCGAATAGGACTCACTTTTAAGGAAATTGTCATTTCGGATCCCTGTTTGACACAATTTTAGCCATATCTCAATAAATACTCATAGGAATCACCTCAATTAAACGTCATTTTGAACAATAAGGTCATCTTGGACATCGTCTGAAATTTTATTAATATTGGTTCAGGAATTTCAATATTATGACTCTTCAAAGAAGAGCTCCTGTTGTCATACCATTTTTGAATTTTTTGGCACTATTTTTGCATATTTTTGGCTATTTCTCGAAAAATATCCATCAGAAACACCTCAAATAAAAAGCAGAATGTTAGTTTAGGGTCCTAGAATCGATTTGAGTCAAAAAAACTGGAATCGAAAATTTTTTAATTTTTGGTGATATTGTCAAGGGGTTAGTATGGAAAACTGGTCAAAAAATTTAAAAAAATTGAAAATGTCGAAAATGGATATTCTTTGAATGCAGATTTGATCTGTTGTGAAAACCATAAACAAAAACACAAATTTCATCAAAATCTGTTGATATTTGGCCAAGTTATGGCTGTTCATAGTTCGAACAGGACTCTCTTCTAAGAAAAATGTCATTCGTGATCCGTTTTTGACACAATTTTAGACATATCTCAATAAATACTCATAGGAATCACCTCAATTAAACGTCATTTTGAACAATAAGGTCATCTTAGACATCGTCTGAAATTTTATTAATATTGGTTCAGGAATGGCAATATTATGACTCTTCAAAGAAGAGCGCCTGTTGTCATACCATTTTTGAATTTTTTGGCACTATTTTTGCATATTTTTGGCTATTTCTCGAAAAATATCCATCAGAAACACCTCAAATAAAAAGCAGAATGTTAGTTTAGGGTCCTAGAATCGATTTGAGTCAAAAAAACTGGAATCGAAAATTTTTTAATTTTTGGTGATATTGTCAAGGGGTTAGTATGGAAAACTGGTCAAAAAATTAAAAAAATTGAAAATGTCGAAAATGGATATTCTTTGAATGCAGATTTGATCTGTTGTGAAAACCATAAAGAAAAACACAAATTTCATCAAAATCTGTTGATATTTGGCCAAGTTATGGCTATTCATAGTTCGAATAGGACTCACTTTTAAGGAAATTGACATTTCGGATCCCTGTTTGACACAATTTTAGCCATATCTCAATAAATACTCATAGGAATCACCTCAATTAAACGTCATTTTGAACAATAAGGTCATCTTGGACATCGTCTGAAATTTTATTAATATTGGTTCAGGAATGGCAATATTATGATTCTTCAAAGAAGAGCTCCTGTTGTCATACCATTTTTGAATTTTTTGGCACTATTTTTGCATATTTTTGGCTATTTCTCGAAAAATATCCATCAGAAACACCTCAAATAAAAAGCAGAATGTTAGTTTAGGGTCCTAGAATCGATTTGAGTCAAAAAACTGGAATCGAAAATTTTTTAATTTTTGGTGATATTGTCAAGGGGTTAGTATGGAAAACTGGTCAAAAAATTAAAAAAATTTAAAATGTCGAAAATGGAAATTCTTTGAATGCAGATTTGAACTGTTGTGAAAACCATAAACAAAATCACAAATTTAATCAAAATCTGTTGATATTTGGCCAAGTTATGGCTGTTCATAGTTCGAACAGGACTCTCTTTTACGGAAAATGTCATTCCGGATCCCCTTTTTGACACAATTTTAGCCATATCTCGATAAATACTCATAGGAATCACCTCAATTAAACGTCATTTTGAACAATAAGGTCATCTTGGACATCGTCTGAAATTTTATTAATATTGGTTCAGGAATGGCAATATTATGACTCTTCAAAGAAGAGCTCCTGTTGTCATACCATTTTTGAATTTTTTGGCACTATTTTTGCATATTTTTGGCTATTTCTCGAAAAATATCCATCAGAAACACCTCAAATAAAAAGCAGAATGTTAGTTTAGGGTCCTAGAATCGATTTGAGTCAAAAAAACTGGAATCGAAAATTTTTTAATTTTTGGTGATATTGTCAAGGGGTTAGTATGAAAAACTGGTCAAAAAATTAAAAAAATTGAAAATGTCGAAAATGGAAATTCTTTGAATGCAGATTTGAACTGTTATGAAAACCATAAACAAAAACACAAATTTCATCAAAATCGGTTGATATTTGGCCATGTTATGGCTGTTCATAGTTCGAACAGGACTCTCTTTTACGGAAAATGTCATTCCGAATTCCTTTTTGACACAGTTTTAGCCATATCTCGATAAATACTCATCGGAAAAACCTCAAATAAACGTCATTTTGAACAATTAGGTCATCTTGGACATCGTCTGAAATTTTATTAATATTGGTTCAGGAATGGCAATATTATGATTCTTCAAAGAAGAGCTCCTGTTGTCATACCATTTTTGAATTTTTTGGCACTATTTTTGCATATTTTTGGCTATTTCTCGAAAAATATCCATCAGAAACACCTCAAATAAAAAGCAGAATGTTAGTTTAGGGTCCTAGAATCGATTTGAGTCAAAAAACTGGAATCGAAAATTTTTTAATTTTTGGTGATATTGTCAAGGGGTTAGTATGGAAAACTGGTCAAAAAATTAAAAAAATTTAAAATGTCGAAAATGGAAATTCTTTGAATGCAGATTTGAACTGTTGTGAAAACCATAAACAAAATCACAAATTTAATCAAAATCTGTTGATATTTGGCCAAGTTATGGCTGTTCATAGTTCGAACAGGACTCTCTTTTACGGAAAATGTCATTCCGGATCCCCTTTTTGACACAATTTTAGCCATATCTCGATAAATACTCATAGGAATCACCTCAATTAAACGTCATTTTGAACAATAAGGTCATCTTGGACATCGTCTGAAATTTTATTAATATTGGTTCAGGAATGGCAATATTATGACTCTTCAAAGAAGAGCTCCTGTTGTCATACCATTTTTGAATTTTTTGGCACTATTTTTGCATATTTTTGGCTATTTCTCGAAAAATATCCATCAGAAACACCTCAAATAAAAAGCAGAATGTTAGTTTAGGGTCCTAGAATCGATTTGAGTCAAAAAAACTGGAATCGAAAATTTTTTAATTTTTGGTGATATTGTCAAGGGGTTAGTATGGAAAACTGGTCAAAAAATTAAAAAAATTGAAAATGTCGAAAATGGAAATTCTTTGAATGCAGATTTGAACTGTTATGAAAACCATAAACAAAAACACAAATTTCATCAAAATCGGTTGATATTTGGCCATGTTATGGCTGTTCATAGTTCGAACAGGACTCTCTTTTACGGAAAATGTCATTCCGAATTCCTTTTTGACACAGTTTTAGCCATATCTCGATAAATACTCATCGGAAAAACCTCAAATAAACGTCATTTTGAACAATTAGGTCATCTTGGACATCGTCTGAAATTTTATTAATATTGGTTCAGGAATGGCAATATTATGACTCTTCAAAGAAGAGCTCCTGTTGTCATACCATTTTTGAATTTTTTGGCACTATTTTTGCATATTTTTGGCTATTTCTCGAAAAATATCCATCAGAAACACCTCAAATAAAAAGCAGAATGTTAGTTTAGGGTCCTAGAATCGATTTGAGTCAAAAAAACTGGAATCGAAAATTTTGTAATTTTTGGTGATATTGTCAAGGGGTTAGTATGGAAAACTGGTCAAAAAATTAAAAAAATTTAAAATGTCGAAAATGGAAATTCTTTGAATGCAGATTTGAACTGTTGTGAAAACCATAAACAAAATCACAAATTTAATCAAAATCTGTTGATATTTGGCCAAGTTATGGCTGTTCATAGTTCGAACAGGACTCTCTTTTACGGAAAATGTCATTCCGAATTCCTTTTTGACACAGTTTTAGCCATATCTCGATAAATACTCATCGGAAAAACCTCAAATAAACGTCATTTTGAACAATTAGGTCATCTTGGACATCGTCTGAAATTTTATTAATATTGGTTCAGGAATGGCAATATTATGACTCTTCAAAGAAGAGCTCCTGTTGTCATACCATTTTTGAATTTTTTGGCACTATTTTTGCATATTTTTGGCTATTTCTCGAAAAATATCCATCAGAAACACCTCAAATAAAAAGCAGAATGTTAGTTTAGGGTCCTAGAATCGATTTGAGTCAAAAAAACTGGAATCGAAAATTTTGTAATTTTTGGTGATATTGTCAAGGGGTTAGTATGGAAAACTGGTCAAAAAATTAAAAAAATTGAAAATGCCGAAAATGAAAATTCTTTGAATGCAGATTTGAACTGTTGTGAAACCCATAAACAAAAACACAAATTTTATCAAATTCGGTTGATATTTGGCCAAGTTATGGCTGTTCATAGTTCGAATAGGACTCATTTTTAAGGAAATTGACATTTCGGATCCCTGTTTGACACAATTTTAGCCATATCTCAATAAATACTCATAGGAATCACCTCAATTAAACGTCATTTTGAACAACAAGGTCATCTTGGACATCGTCTGAAATTTTATTAATATTGGTTTAGGATTGGCAATATTATGACTCTTCAAAGCAGCTCCTGTTGTCATACCATTTTTGAATTTTTTGGCACTATTTTTGCATACTTTTGGCTATTTCTCGAAAAATATCCATCAGAAACACCTCAAATAAAAAGCAGAATGTTAGTTTAGGGTCCTAGAATCGATTTGAGTCAAAAAAACTGGAATCGAAAATTTTGTAATTTTTGGTGATATTGTCAAGGGGTTAGTATGGAAAACTGGTCAAAAAATTAAAAAAATTGAAAATGCCGAAAATGAAAATTCTTTGAATGCAGATTTGAACTGTTGTGAAACCCATAAACAAAAACACAAATTTTATCAAATTCGGTTGATATTTGGCCAAGTTATGGCTGTTCATAGTTCGAATAGGACTCATTTTTAAGGAAATTGACATTTCGGATCCCTGTTTGACACAATTTTAGCCATATCTCAATAAATACTCATAGGAATCACCTCAATTAAACGTCATTTTGAACAACAAGGTCATCTTGGACATCGTCTGAAATTTTATTAATATTGGTTTAGGATTGGCAATATTATGACTCTTCAAAGCAGCTCCTGTTGTCATACCATTTTTGAATTTTTTAGCACTATTTTTGCATACTTTTGGCTATTTCTCGAAAAATATCCATCAGAAACACCTCAAATAAAAAGCAGAATGTTAGTTTAGGGTCCTAGAATCGATTTGAGTCAAAAAAACTGGAATCGAAAATTTTTTAATTTTTGGTGATATTGTCAAGGGGTTAGTATGGAAAACTGGTCAAAAAATTAAAAAAATTGAAAATGTCGAAAATGGAAATTCTTTGAATGCAGATTTGAACTGTTGTGAAAACCATAAAGAAAAACACAAATTTTATCAAAATCGGTTGATATTTGGCCAAGTTATGGCTATTCATAGTTCGAATAGAACTCACTTTTAAGGAAATTGACATTTCGGATCCCTGTTTGACACAATTTTAGCCATATCTCAATAAATACTCATAGGAATCACCTCAATTAAACGTCATTTTGAACAATAAGGTCATCTTGGACATCGTCTGAAATTTTATTAATATTGGTTCAGGGGTGGCGACATTGTGACTCTTCAAAGAACAGCTTATGTTGTCATACTGTTTCTGAAGTATTTTGAGACCATTTTTGCAAATTTTGGGCTATTTCTCGAAAAATATCCATCAGAAACACCTCAAATAAAAAGCAGAATGTTAGTTTAGGGTTCTAGAATCGATTTGAGTCAAAAAAACTGGAATCGAAATTTTTTAATTTTTGATGATATTGTCAAGGGGTTAGTATGGAAAACTGGTCAAAAAATTAAAAAAATTGAAAATGTCGAAAATGGAAATTCTTTGAATGCAGATTTGAACTGTTGTGAAAACCATAAACAAAATCACAAATTTCATCAAAATCTGTTGATATTTGGCCAAGTTATGGCTGTTCATAGTTCGAACAGGACTCTCTTTTACGGAAAATGTCATTCCGGATCCCCTTTTTGACACAATTTTAGCCATATCTCGATAAATACTCATAGGAATCACCTCAATTAAACGTCATTTTGAACAATAAGGTCATCTTGGACATCGTCTGAAATTTTATTAATATTGGTTCAGGAATGGCAATATTATGACTCTTCAAAGAAGAGCTCCTGTTGTCATACCATTTTTGAATTTTTGGCACTATTTTTGCATATTTTTGGTTATTTCTCGAAAAATATCCATCAGAAACACCTCAAATAAAAAGCAGAATGTTAGTTTAGGGTCCTAGAATCGATTTGAGTCAAAAAAACTGGAATCGAAAATTTTTTAATTTTTTGTGATATTGTCAAGGGGTTAGTATGGAAAACTGGTCAAAAAATTAAAAAAATTGAAAATGTCGAAAATGGAAATTCTTTGAATGCAGATTTGAACTGTTGTGAAAACCATAAAGAAAAACACAAATGTTATCTAAATCGGTTGATAGTAGGCCAAGTTATGACAGTTTAAAGTCAAGGTAGGGTTTTCTTTTAGGATTAGGATTATTACAGCTTAAGTTATGATACGTTTATTCACCATTTTATGATTCGTTTTTCAAATATTGGTTTGTCATCGATATTTTCGTTAAAGACCTTATCGATTAGCCACCTCTAGTTAATGATCATCCACCAGCGTTGCCATTATTTTTACTTTTTTTAAGTTTAACTGTCTGGCAACTCTATTGCATGATTGTTCATTGACTTGATTTTGTTTACAGAATGGTGCGCATAAAAAATCGGTAAACTATTTATTTGAGTGCTATATTATCAGTCTCTTGACATAAAGTGTTATTAATATGCAACCACATCGCTTATCAGTTACATTGCAGTGCAGATAGTACCCTACACCCCCGTGCAAACACTACGTATAAACGATAACACGCTACAAAAGTGTTTGCTGCAAAATGTGCAAAAATATTATGGGGACTATGGCCTGGGAATGTTGGAGCATGGCTTCCGGGTGAAGTACTGCAATGAGCGAACAAAGATTGCCATCATACGTTGCCTGCATCGTGGCCAACGCTTTATGTCCAGCATACTGCCACTGATAACACTAGTAAGCGATAAATGCAACATGCCGAATATAATAAAAATTATTGAATTATAGATTGGGGATGTGAGGGCCAAGTTCCGTACGCTGTATATTGGAGCCACTGTTATACAGTGCAACAAGTTCATAATCAAGCATCAGCAGCAGTTTCTGGAGAAGATGATGGGCCAAGTGGCGTCGGCCAAGGAGCGCCAGGATCTCTTCAAGCGAGTCCTGGAGATCGACATTGACAGATAGACAAGGTTATAATTTTTATTAAAGATTCACTTAAGTTTAAAGTATATGTATATCGTACATTGTTCTCTTAAGGAATATCATTGTTCGACGAATTTCACTATTGATTTGCAGTAATCCTTACACCTCGATAAGGAACTTGCGACTCGGTGAGCCAGAGAGTCTTGCACTGAACTGCTTCATCCTATGCTGCAGATCCTTGAATGTCAATTTGTTCTTTTTGCTATATACATTGAGGTAAATCCCCATGACCACTATCAGACCCGACCACAAGTACCTGTTGGAAGAAATCGTAATCGAGGATTAGAAAGTGAAAACAATTCGAATATCTAGTCAACTTACTGCACTGTGAATGGTTTGCTGAAGAGCAGGAAGGAGAAGGCGATGGTCACGGCTTTACGTGCCGTTGTCACTGTGGCGGCCAGGGGAGCACCGCTGCTCCTCACCAGAGCCAGCACGAATTGTATGCCCAGGTAGCCGGATAAGCTGAAGAGGAAGCCATAGCCAAAGGTCTCCAGTGGATGGGCCAGGCAGAATGCGAATCCGCTGAAGAAGTTGCCCGTCAGCAGCATGATGACAAACAGATAGACGAATCCCAGTCCATAGGAGTAGAAGACCACCTCGCTGCTGGGCGCCTTGTGCTCCCTCATGGCCTTCTCCTGCACATTGCCAATTGCAGCATCGCAGAGCAGCGCTCCCGATATCATGGCCACGCCCAACGGATTGAAATTGGGCGACATCTGGGAATCCGCCAAGGTGAACCAGGCGAGGCCAATGCACATGGAAAGGGCCGCCGCAAAGTCAAGTGGTCCATAGCGCTTGCCTTGGATGAGAATGCTACCAACCAGGACGGGGATCAACTTGCAGCACTTGAAGATTACCTGGGTGGGATAGTTGAGGTAGCCCAGGCTGGAGTTAGAGAGCCCCATGGTGCCCAGTGTCAGGGCAGCTAGCACAATGTACGTGCGCAGTGGAATGCAACGTGGCGCCGGTTCTACCGTCCATATGCTCCCACCACCGATCCTGTATGCCTCCAGGCGGCGCTCCACGAGACCGAAGCCAATGTAGTAGGCGAACTGAACCAGAGTGAGGAACCAGCCGTAAGGCTTGAAGCCCTCCACTGTGAATATCAGCTCCTGTAAATACCCATAGATGATGTACAGGATGAAGACTCCAGCACAGCTCAGCAGGAACTGCGTCGTCCGGTTATAGTGGCTTAAATCAAAGCATAGTATGCGGAGTTCCTGCGGCGGAGATTTGTGCACGGATGACTTTCGAGGCGTTGGAGGCGATGGACTTGTGGCTGTAATATTTGTTGACGTAGGCGACAGCGTGTCATTGTTGATACTGATAAGGCTATGACCATTCCCGGTTTCATTATCACTGACCATTATGTCTCTGTATACGTGCGTGTGTGTGTGTATACGTGAGACCGATCAAGTATTTAGAGTATAAGTATGTGTGTGTGTGTGTGTGCGAGAGAGACTATCACAGTTCCGGTGGATCACTTTTGTAATTACTGACACGCAACACTCGATATTTGATGTTAATGCTTACATTGGTGCATGACAATTACCAATCTCAATTACATCATCAGCATATTTGCAAATGCTTCAGCTTCAAGATGTAAAATAACATTAGAAGCCGTTTTGTTTATACCTGCCTTTTGTGGCTCGTCGATAGTCGAGTTTTAGTCGATAACGATATCGGACAGCTGTTGCAGGAGTTGCCACCAATAATCGATATGCAGGAAGAGTAATACCACAGCACGAGTATGGTCATCTTAAAATACTAACAACGCACATTGAAAATGTGGCTGCAGCTTATGGGCAACTCTGCAGCTACTCAAAAACATCATTTCGTGGTTTTAAGCAGCTCCACTCGGATTTTGTTTCATTTTAAAAATGGCAGACGTTGAAAAGGAGCCCGAGAAGACCATTGCTGAGGATTTGGTGGTTACCAAATACAAATTGGCTGGAGAAATAGTAAACAGTAAGTGAAATGCAATTAATATTAACAGTCAAAATGCGCAGCAAAAATTGAAAATGAAAACTGAAAATTTTCGTTGCATTCTCTGCGTCGTGTCTGCCGCAGCGCTTCTACGTGTAGAGCCGACAACAATGGGTGCCGACGTCGGCGCTAACGCCACGCGGCGACGTACGCGGGATAAGTGAGAGCGCAATCGTGTTTAACCTCAATATTTTCAGGTGTTTTACAATTTTTACACGATTTGCAATCAAACGCAGACTTTTTCTTAAATAAATAATGCTTCTACTTAAAAGTAATACAATTAATGAGCAAACAAACAAGTGTGCTAACTGAAAAGTGTGAATAAATGAGTTGAGGGAAAATGCCACGCGCGTCGTGTCTAAACTCGTTTCGCTCGGAAATAACCCCAGTATATGCTACCCTGTACTTTACTGTGAATGGAGTATGTCAGCTTAATGTAATAATTTATGCATAAAAAGTTTACTTGTTAAAGTACTTGTACTTGCGGGGTAACTCTTAGTCGACTACTCCTTATGAATAATCTCTTATTTCGGTTTATTTTAGGAACACTGAAAACGGTGATTGGACTGTGCGTCGTAGATGCCTCTGTGAGGGAAATCTGCAGCAAGGGCGACAGTCTGCTGACTGAGGAAACCGGCAAAGTAAGTTCCACTTCCAATCCAAGTGGAAAATAATTTCCACATTCACCAGAGTCCAATGATTAAAACCTTACACAACTTGAGGGCTGCAGAGTGCGTGACGAGCATGTGGCAAGTTGCGTGGCCGTGTGAGTTTTTTTCCACTCCACGTGCGTCTTTTGGCGCCTCCCGCCTTGTGGCATGTTTGTCGGCGTGCCTTGGGCCCAGAGATCAACGAAAGATTATGAGATCTGAGGACACATTTGGCACGATTCCAACTGTCATCGGGTTAAATGACAAATGATTTAATGAGTTTACCCCTCCATTTCGCCTTCTCAACGCCTCCTAGGTATACAAAAAGGAAAAGGAACTGAAGAAGGGTATCGCATTTCCGACATGTCTTTCGGTGAACAACTGCGTCTGCCACTTCTCGCCAGCTAAGAATGATACGGACTACACTCTAAAGGAAGGCGATGTAGTTAAAATGTAAGTGTACCCAAAGCCCTGTCCTCAATTCTAACTTTAATTCGCCCCCATCTCTCTTCACATCTTTTATAGCGACTTGGGTGCCCATATTGATGGCTTCATTGCTGTTGCGGCGCATACAGTTGTTGTAGGGGCCAGCGCGGACAAGAAGATAACCGGACGCCAGGCTGATGTCATTTTGGCCGCCTATTGGGCCGTGCAGGCAGCTCTTCGCCGGCTCAAGTCCGGTTCCAGCGTAAGTTCCGAATCCCCACAGCCAGAGCCGTGTTGCAAGCAACGGATTGTCTAGCGTTATCCTCACAGCGCCTGAACATCTCAACACTTGCATAGATCAAATTGATGATCAGTTGGCAGGTTGCCCAGTCACCAAACCATGTCGCACTGTGTGCCTGCCGATTGCTCACACCCAATCCCTAATCAAGTAGAAGGAATACTCCATGTTGCAGCCAACGGATTGACTGTTGCCTCATACCCTCGCACAGATCAGCTCAACGACTGCAGAGAACAAATTGTGGCAATATCGTGAACTGAACAAGTTTATTTATATAGAAATGTTTGGTCTTTAATGTTGCCCACATCGTCTCTAGGAATCCCTAGGTGGCAGTGATGCCTAGTCAGCCTTTTTGAAGATATATTTAGAGATCTTTCTTTAATAATGACATTACTGAAACATCTATTTATATATAAAATATCTATATTTGTCTTCAACTTCTCGAGAAATGTTTAGCTAGTAGTGATGCCTATTTAGTCTTTTTATGGATAGATTTGTATATTTAAAATTATCTGTATTATGGAAATGTGCGTTTAATAGTTGGCATCACCGCTAGACCTATTCGCTATATATAGTCTATGTAATCAATGTTCTAATTATAGCTACTCCCTCTCTCCCCGTAGAATTACTCAATCACCGATGCAGTGCAACAAATAAGCGAATCGTACAAGTGCAAGCCCATCGAGGGCATGCTGAGCCACGAGCTGAAGCAATTCAAGATTGATGGCGAGAAGACGATTATACAGAATCCGAGCGAGGCGCAGCGCAAGGAGCACGAGAAGTGCAACTTTGAGACGCACGAGGTCTATGCCATCGATGTCATTGTCAGCACTGGAGAGGGTGTGGTAAGCATTCCATCTGAGAATAACTATACCTCCTTATTTCAGTACTAGTTCAATGATTAAAAACACGCACTTGAGGATTGGCAGTGGTCTGGCAAAGATGCTGTTCATGTGAATGTCTAGGCATTCGGCGAGTTCCTTCTGTGAACTCGGCACATGGCAGTGGCGGAGCTGTGTCCGCTGTTGAACCGAAGATTGTAAGATTATGAGATCTGAGAACGCATCCTGCTCGAAATTTGTTAAGTGATTTGTCCAGCTTCAAGTTTTGCTCACGATTTTTCTTGTCTCGTATCAGGGCCGCGAGAAGGACACCAAGGTGTCTATCTACAAGAAATCGGAGGAGAACTACATGCTCAAGCTGAAGGCATCCCGAGCTCTGCTCGCCGAGGTCAAAACCAAGTATGGAAACATGCCCTTCAACATCCGCAGCTTCGAGGAGGAAACGAAGGCGCGCATGGGCGTCGTCGAGTGTGTCTCACACAAGATGATTGAGCCCTTCCAAGTGCTCTACGAGAAGCCATGTAAGTTCTCTACAACTACTACTTTTCAATTTCCATACTTTGCAAAACTTAATTCCGGATTTGGTGTCACTCCTTGAGCTGCCAAGCACGGCCAGACATTTTGCCAGATGAAACCACCAAAGACTCTGACGTCTTCAGCTGTTGCCGCGACATGGCAGCTGCCTGAACATGCCACAGTCACATTAGCACATCATTTTATATAGTAGTATCTTAACAGATATACATATATATATATTCAACTTATCTGTTATCCCTCTTGCAGCTGAGATCGTGGCGCAGTTCAAGCACACGGTACTCCTAATGCCCAACGGCGTGAATATGGTGACGGGCATTCCCTTCGATGTGGAGAACTATGTCAGCGAGCACAGCATTGCGCAGGAGGATCTAAAGGTAAGCCTATGTCCATCTTTAGTTTAGTTATTAGGTGATTTCATAGTTAAGAATGTCAAAAATTACTTCATCACGTATGATCAACAAAATTAAGTTAATCTGAGACATGATAAAATGTTGAAAATCTGTCGGTTTTTGGCAAAGTTATGCCACTATAAAGTTCAGTATCTTTTATATATAATGATTGCAATTTAAAGGGATCTAATCAATTTCCTTGTGTACTGTTTGACAGGAGCTCGTCGCGCAGCCGCTGGGTCCCGTGAAAGGTAAGGGCAAGGGTAAGGGTGGCAAGGCCGCGTCAGCTGGAAATGCTGCGGCGACGAAGGTGGAATCGGCGCCGGCCGTTGCGACCAAGGCATAGATGTTGCCTTCGAATGTCCCCTGCCCACAAATGATTAAAAAAAAGTACCCATACCACGCCCCCTTAAAGCAACAAGAATGTGAACAATTGCGCTGCCTACAGCTGCCGCTCTAATAAAAAGATAAAACATTTTTTACTATATAAACAAAGTCTCTCGTTGAGTATATATAGTAGTAAATTCAGCTAAATTTCCACGATTAACTAATTCATTAATTTTGACTACAATTCGTTTTCCGTTCCAAGAACTCTTTTATGAACTCAATACGGCGGTATTGCCAGCGCAAAGTCAGTTCGGATACAGAACGTCTGAAATATTTGCGATTGCATTCGTCAAAAACTTAAAAGTATATTTGTATTGTCATCCTAACTAAATGCGTTAAAATATCGTTTTGCTTTGAATTCGCCAAAATGCAACGAGAGAATCGAACGAATTATGAAGCGAATTTAAAAGTAACGAAAAATGCTTATAATTCAAATTCTATAAAGCGAAACGTTAAAAAGCCACGCGGTAGTAGGTATTAAACAAAAACAAAATAAATTTAACATTTTATAAAAGAAACAAAACAGAAGAATTACAATGAATTTTGACTTGCAATAATTATAATAATTTCGCATACAAATAAGTTATTTGCTTTATTTTCTTGTAGGCAATTAAGTTTTTCACATTTCAAATATTTCATTCACAATTTCATATACTCTTCTTTTCTTTTTTTTTTTTTTTTTTGAATTCTCTCTCATTTCTTGCATGTAATTTAAATTGTACACAGTCTCTCTGAATCTCTGAACTCTCTTTTGTATTACAAAAGTAGCAAGAATTAATAGGTATTTATCTTTTATTATTATTTATGTGTTTTTTGCTATCGTTAATAATTTGTTTTGTCGCCTTCAAAGGCATTCCCCTCGTCCACTCCCTCTGCCTGTGTCCACCCACCCCTCCATCTACTAGTGCCTCACATTGTCGTTGTGCAAAGAAAAATTAACAAATATTAGATAAATAAGAATATTAGATTAATATGAACTCTTTTAGGGACTTTGCAAAGGAGAATTTGAGGAGATTGAAATAGGATTAGGGATGTGATTCAACATGGACATGTAAGAGTTGGCGGTCACAGAGGAAATGGCAGCAGCATCGACGATTGCAGGTCATTCTCTGCCAGTGCTAGAAAACCTCGCTTAGTTTTCGGAGTGTGCATCCATGGGCGCCGAGGCGGTCACATTGCTGGGCTTCTCCGGCGAGTCTAGGTAAATCTTGAGCGCACGTTCCCGTCGTTGAGAGGTGTAACGTGTCGTTGAAATGCATCCCAAGCGATCCAGACGCGCCTTCTCCCTGTTGACCAACGTGCGACGTTCCTCATCGGACAACTCTCTCACCGCCACGGACTTATCTCTGCGAAAGTTGGGATGGCATTAAGAGCAAAACCATTGTGGAGCAGTTCAGCAACAACTCACTTGTACAAATACATGTTCCCGCTCAGTGTGGTGTTCAGTGGATACATGTCCAGTGCTCCAGGCACTGCGAACCAGTTCATGGCCTCATTCACGCTGACCGCCGAGATGCCAGTGCAGGGAAAGCTGCTGTTCACCTGAACAGGAGGAGAATATTTTGTCTATGAAAAGGATGTTCTAAGAAAGAGATCTGGAATTTACCTTCATGTAGCTGATGCGCTCAGTGGGTATATCGCTGATCTGGGCTAAGCAGCTGCGAATCTCACTGTCCTCTGCAAAGATAGATTAACAAAGCAAGATTAACACGATCTCTCTCAATCCAGTGGAGAGTGCCACATCACTTACTGTCCATGGTAATCTCCTGGAACTTGCCAAACTCCCATTTCTGTGGGCACCAATGCCGCACGAATATGGTCAGAGAATCATCCTTTGGCTGCGCCACCACGCCTTCCTCGCACTCTTGCAGTATGAACTATAAAATAAGAAATGAGAAGCATAAGGATTACTTGAAAATACCTTCCATTTCATCGGAACTTACCTCGGCGGCAATGGTGGTCCGCATATCGCAGTAGAGCGTATCCTCGTTGGCGAGAATCTTGATGGGACAGCGACCACCCTTGAGCCAGATGCGACAGTTGTCCACCTTGAGGGATTCATACTTGGCATCGATGCGATGCAACTTGGCCACCAATTCCTGCTTGGCCTGCTCCGCCGTCGTCGTCGCATTGTAGACCCATTCACAGACGCAGGGCAGCTTGGCCGTCTCATTGTCCAAGTTGGAGAGGCGCAGGAAGTAGATCTTGGCCTTGTGCTCGTCCGCCTGAAGCGTCTTGCCCAGCTCCACGGTCAACGTCTCGCCCTCATTGAGATAGACCAAGGAGTTGTTCTGGCTGTTAGATATGGTGTTCTCGTGCTTCCTCTGCAACTTGAAGTAGGCGCTGGGCACGCGGATGATCTGCTCAATGTGCTGCTTGAAGGCGGCCATTCGCATGTGGGTGCCCACCAGGAGTTTATAGGCCTGGGTAGGCTTGCGGAGCTGCGCCTCGTCGTCGGATTGGTGGCCGCTGCTAGCGGTGCTGCTGGTGGTGGTGGAGACGTCGACCTTTTCTATGCTGATGGCGTGGAAGAAGTGCGTCGTGCTGGGCGGAGGTAGAAGACTGACATCGCTTGAATAGCTGCCGTTCCCATTGCAGTAGGCGTGCACCCGCATCATAGCATCATGAGAGGCGGCCTCGTCCTCCGGGCTCGAGAGCTGTGGCGAGTGGCTAGTGGAACTGACCTGACTGTCGCCGCCTCCACGATGCTGCAGACTGTTCTCAACGAGCGTACGGTCACCGTCGCTCAGGCTGCTGTCCTCGGAGTTGGACTCGTGGCCAGGTGTCGCCAGCGGTGCCAGAGGGTCGGGCTGATCGCGCTTATAGCGGCGCCAATCACAGTCATTGCTGCCAGTTCCAGCAGCACCGGGCGAACCATTCATCATGACGGCATCCACCACATCTCCGCCAGCTCCGTTGCCATTGGTGAGCTGGAAATATCAAAGAAATTAATGCGTCTACAATCTGGAGGAGATTGGTGGAGGCACCTACCTCGGCGGGTGCGCCGATGTGCTCGCTGCTGGGTACACCGAGCATCTCCAGACTGCTGGGATCGGTATTGGGCACATTCAAGTAGAAGTATGTGATATATTTGAACTGGGAGGTGGCCAACTCCTGCAGATGCTCTTGGGCCTCCTCCGTGGGCTGCGGATCGTAGGCGACGAAAGCCTTGCGGCTGCTGCCCCGCACTGTGGCCAAGAGGAACTGCTGCTCATTGATGTGGAGTCTAACTGCAATGGAGTGACGCAGTACGTCACTTGCTACTAAGGTGGACGAGTGTACCATGAAGGGACCGTCCATGGCCATGGTCGCCAGATCCACTTGAAACACAGACCAAGTGGTGCCATCGGGGGCATAGTTCTCGAACTCCTGATCCTCCGCCCGGAACTCGAGCAGAAAGTCCAGATTATAGTTGTGGGCGGAACGTAGCTCCGTCAGGGCAGGATCACTGCAGCCCTCAAGCGACTGTATTATGTTGTCCATGGTGGAGTCGTAGGCCACCAGGCGACAGCGCGACATGGGCGCAAACTGCTCCACATTGAGCATCTCATAGGCTGACATCAACACCAGATTGATGTCGAAGCTCACGGATACATATACCCGTGTCATCTTGAGCTTCTTCAACATGGGATTGTAGAAGTAAACCCGCGGCTTGTACAGATCCGGCAGTGCCAGATCCGTCACCGTGATGTGCCTGCCCAGACGCGTCACCTTGGTCTCCTCCTCCGCATGCAACTTGGGCAGGAGGGTTTTAATATGCTCCGGGAAGTCGCTGCTCTTGGCCGCATGCTCATTCCGCTTCACATCCACCTGGCGGTACATCAGCATGTAGGCATTGGTGCTAGACGTGTAGGCGCTGGAGTAGTAGCTGCCATTGGGGCCACCAAAAGAGCGCTGAATGTCCTCCTGGGTGATCTAAAGGAGTAGAAATGAAGCGGTTGATTGATCGCCTAATTGATTGATGGCTGGAGTCTAGGAGAGATCTTACCGAGGACACATTCTGATCGTTGAAGCAGAACCATTCGTGGTTCTCGAACTCCTTGATGTAGGCATAGTAGTGTCCACCAGAGGCACTGCCCGAGTGGATCATGATGGCGAACAGCTCATAGATATAGGGACCGGCCATGGCATCCTGCTTGAGGCGCTGCTCCGTGTGGGCGCTCTTGCCCGTGCTGCTGCTCATATCGATGCCCTCGTCCTCCTCGTTCATGTCGTTCTCATGCTGGCTGGAGCTCGCCGTGGTACCCATACCGCTGCTCAGGTTGTCCTCCTCCATGGCTGAGCCGCTGTCCGCCGTGCTGCAATCATCCGCATTGGCATTGCTGTTGCTGCTGGCGGTGCCGCCTCCATTCATCTGATATGGTTCACAGGGACTGGAGCGATTCACAAATCTGTTGAGATTGAGACGCTGCGGGAAGGTGACTCTGTCGTTGAGCTTAATGCGATGCATAGTTTGGTAGTCAAAGTCAAAACGCTTCAGGTGCAGCGTCAGGATGTAGGGAAACGATGTGAAGTGGAGTCCCTTGTGGGCATCGCACTTCTTCTCACACTTCTCGCACAGATACTGATTGTTCCCGTCCAACGTCTCCGGTTGGACGAAAGCGCAGAGCGCTTCTTCGATGCTCCCATAGGCTGTGTTGCTGCCAAAGGGACGCACTGGCAGCGGTATGTCCAGGAAGGTATCCTCGCGCGTCTTCTCTGTGTTGCACTCCAGGCACTTTACATAGTCGTTCATCTTGCCCTCGTACAGCGTGGATATGAGGTTCGCCTGCTTGGTGTTTTTGAACTTGTGCTCCAGTGCATCGAACATGACGCGGCACAGCTCCTGGATGTCGTGCTGCTGCCACGCCTCCGTCGAGTCCCAGCCGAAGCTGCGCGTCAGATCAGTCGTCTCAACTGAGGATTTGGGAGACGTCTGCAGATTGAGGAACAGTTTCTGAAGCTGATAGGGGATATTCTTGGCCTCGTTGTCGTTGTCGAACTCCCAGCGATAGAGCGCGTTCCGAAACTCTGGGGTCATGTAGAGGGCCTGTAGCAGACTGTTGAGGTAACAAGTCATCGCCTGGTTCACCAGACCCACATAGCCGCGTGGAGCCGCTCCGTTTTTCTCCGTTTCCGTGTCTGCCTCAGTGTTTGAGGCTGTGTTGCTGCCTCTCTGCCAAGTGGGTACGTACTTGGAGTAAAAGAAGCTTGGCCTGTCCGCATCCTCGCCCTTCTCCGAGGCGAGGACATCACTGCTGACTTCATTATTGGCCAGCAGATCGCTTTCTGTGGGCCCCGCATTGCCATATTCGTATCCAGGACCCATGTTGGTCGGACTGGCAGAGGCGCCCAAGGCCAGATCATCGTCGGAGAGTGTCTCCGCATCCGAGACAGGACTGATGTTGAACAGCTCGGAGGCATTGTCATCCACCGGGGATATGAGCAGACGATCCTGCGGCGGCAACTGATGCAGTTGCTCATCGATTTTCACTTTGGTTAGCTCGGCCACAGGCATATCCGGAGAGACTTGTGTGGAGATCTCCTTTGGCGCAGGCTCATCCACTTCATCCGTGCTCTTTGGGCTGACCTCGGTAAGCTTTGCTTTTATTTTTATACTTTTCTTTACGGGCGTTGTGGGCGTGACAGCTGCTTCAGCTGTTTCTGTGGAGGATGTGGGCGATGTGGCGCTAGCCTTGGTTTTACTGGGAGACTTTTTCTTTTTCTCCCCAGTCCCTGTCCCCGCTGATGTCGTTGCCTTCTTCTTTTTCTTCTCCTTTTCGCCATTCTCCACGGCAACTGTTGCCGTTGTTGAGGATGTGCCCGTAACCGTGCTCACCGTGTCCTTGCTTGCTGCCTGTTTTTTAACCGTTGTGGACTTCTTCATGACAAGTTCGTAGCGCTTGGACACGTTCCCATCCCAGTTGCTCTCGGGCAACAACACAAGATTATTCTTCAGCTTGCGCTCAAATCCAGGCACATCATACAGCAGCTGATTCTCGAGTCCATTCAGATAGACCTTAGAAAATGTTGGACAAAGGTTAGCTGGGGATAGATAGATAGGGATAGTTGGATAGACTCACTAAATCCTTGTCGCCATGTGGCTGCAACAGCAGCTCAAACTTGCCATAGGCAAACTGTGTGCCGATCAGCGAAATGAGACGCTGCACGGTGAAGTGATCCCGGACAACTACGTTGATCTTCTTCTGCTGTGAACCGGGGGTCTGATCGAAAACGGCGCACTGAGTGCTGCTGGTCTCGCTGTCCTCCTTTTTTGCCTGCTCAGAAATCATCCTGTGCTGCTAGATTAACTAACTAAAGTAGGTATAACAAAGGCCTGCAATGTAGGAAAATTATCCAACTATGAATAACAAGTTGTATGAATGTACTTCGACAGAGGTTATTGCAAAGATTCTTGACTAGTCATTGAGGGGGTATTGGTTTCCAATTCCAAGTTCTTCAACTGCAACAAGGAAGTCACTTCCCAACGCAGAAGATGTTCACTTGCGCACGGAGTCCGCAGAGACCTCAATTCGAAAATAAACCAGAGAAATGGCTACGCCTCGGATCGGTTAGCGGTGTTCGGTATTCGGTTAGCGGTGTTCGGTCTTTGGTTTTCGCGCCTTATTTGTATTGCCAACTTGGCCAAATATGACTAACACTTTGTGGCATTTTTACAATATAAACAATTTGTTTCCAACGCAGGCAGATTCGAGAACACCATTTGCCATCCCCTTCACTCTCTCCTCCTGTCACTCTCTGACATTTTCATTTCATTTTCCATTTTTCATTCTTTTGATCGGCGTCATAATTGCCGCATAAATTGCTCGACCAAATGTCATTCCCATCCCATTCCCAGATTTTGTTTTGCTTCGCCTTCTGCTCTTTGTGTCTTCGATTTTTGGTCAACTCTGTAGATTCGTAACGGAAATTATATCTATATATATATGTATATATATATGGAATACAACTGCAGATATACATATGTATATGCAGATACTTGGCGCCTCATACGACAATCGTCGGGCACGTCAATGCGCAAATTCAGCAAAATGGAACGTCAGCGGGTTTTTGGGGGCGTGAGTTTTTCGAATATATTCGAATTTATTACAGAATCGTTTTCGAAAGAAAGGAATATTTCGCATGCGGAGTCACAACACCTACTTTGTTCCACCAAGTTGCTAGAATTTTTCAAATAGATTCGAATTTGAATTCAGATATTACGAATTCCCAACAATATACATATGCATGTAGTTTTCGAAAGATAGGAATATATCATCACATACTTCCCGCCACAGAGTTGTTGGTTAGAAAGTGAGATGTTGAGCAGCTGCTGTCGTCAATCTGTGAGATACTTTGCACGGATTGTCGCAAATACTCAACGTAGTCTACTTAAATGTCGTCTGCAATTAGCAGCGGGAAATGCGCAATGTTTTTCCAATTGAGATTTACAGAAATAGAAATCAAACATTTCAGAGATTGCAAACGGCATGGAAATGCCTCCGCAAATCGAGCTGCAATTGCCAAACACATGTTAGATGGCAACATCTACATACGTCCATAAAAATATCACGCTCTATATATACATCATATATATTGTACATATAGCGGAGAGGAATCCAAAAATGCTAATACCCGCGGACCAGCACAAATCAAAATAAAAACTGCAGAAGCAGAGGAAATTGTATGTCTAAAAATAAATGTTGTCGACGGCGAAAGAAACCGAAGAAAAACATTAAAAACAAAAAAAAAAATAAAACTCAAATACAAATACAAGAAATATTCGAAGCGATAGCATAAGTATCTGTCAGATACTCGTACTATCTATCGAAGGTTTTTGCCGAATGCTGCACAAACATACATATCTCAGACGAGATCTATAACAATTGAGATTGTTCTCAGACAGACGCAGAGACGCGGTCCGCATCAATATTTACTTTTGGATTCGTGATGAGGTCGACATTTTTACAGATTTTTCGAATGAACATCTTCAAGATACAGAATCTGTAGATGTATAGGCAGCGGCGGTGTATGTGGATGAGTGCGTGTGAATGTGTTGAATTATTTGCATATAATCAAAGTATTACTCGTAGTTTTTGTGCTATTTATAAAACTATTTCTCGGTCTGCCACATGCCAAATAGTTCAGATTTCTCGGCTATATAGTACTACACGCATACAGCGCCAACTTTAATACACGAATGAACCCATTGAGATCGAGTTATGTCGGGAGTTTTCTTATACTACGCTCTCCGTCTCTTTCTCATTCTATATCCCTCTCGATCTGTCTATGCGGTGCAGTTTATTACGAAAGCGTTCTATTTTCAATGGGGGTTTTTTATTTATAGAACAATTACTAGGGATATACTCTGCACCTCTTACGAATTAGAGACTTGACAAAACACTGTGAAAGGGCTCATTAAGCTACAGTTAGAAAGTACATCGATATATCTTATATATATATATTTTTATATATATGTATATATGTATATGTATCTGATCACACACACCGTCGCCTGCTTTGCTCGCGAGCTCTTAGATCGCACTTTGAATATCCGCCGTCAACGCAACGACATCGTTTCACGCGTCCACGAGTACTGACCATTTGCAAGCGGCTGGCGGCTGACGGCGTAGCTGGCGCTACCCGTTCTTGGCTGTATCTGTATCTATCTACACATGCCCGGCTACGTAAGGCGCCCATACTGATCCACAGCAGTGCAGACACTTTAGCTATAGCTATAATCTAAAGGCATATTACGTACATATGTATATTTCCATCAACTTTTGCGCTGTTTTCTCTCACACGTCATCTTGACACGTGCTTATAGCTGAATTCAGCTGTTTTCATTTATCTAGCTATTTTATTTTTGGCACGCTAGCATTGCCAGCACTGGCGAACAAAGAGTGCAACGAGATTGCCTTGGTGTTCGTTTTTAGCCGAAGTCGCCCGTTTAAGTGCGCTACGCGTTTAGACTATTCGTGTTGTTGTTGTTGTTGTTGGCGCAGTTACTGATAGCAACAACAACAACAACATCAGCTGAGTGACAGCACTAAGAATGCTAATAACAATTGTATTCTTGATAATGATATCGCTGAAAGTGTAACAAAGAGAGAGCATGACTCGATACGAGCAAAAGAGAGGCATCATCCGAGGGCTGTGACGCAGTGAGTTTTAATGTAGTCCACCTGACAGGTGCATAGACCTCAAGCTGTTTTCGAAATTTCTCAATGAAATAAATTGCGATTACTGTTTTATTGGGAGATGAGATCCTCATCGAAATGAGATTTGTGCTATGCTCTCTCTCTCTCTCTCTCTCTCTCTCTGTCTGGTTCTCTGCTAGTCCAATGAATGACTATTTTTGTGTGGTTGCTCCTTACCCTGCTTAGTGTGGCCAGCATCTGTCTTTGGCTTGCCCATGACTAACAGTGTGCCGTCATCTAGCATCTATTCGGGATTGGGTCTCTTTTGCTGGTGGCAGGAGCAGCGGTGGGAGCGCTCTACATATTCGTTGCGAATAATCGTTTGCGCAACACTTGCACTTAGGACAAGAGGGGATGAGGAAGAGGTGAGTTGTTACTTGGCCTGCTCGGTGGGTGGCGGCGGCGGGTGATCGGTCAAGGTTTCGCTATGGAACGTGACACATGTGACTACTATATGTACACTTGCAGTGACGTTGTTATTGTTGTTGCTGTTATTGTTGTTGGCGAGTGCGAAAAACTAGTTCAAACTGTGCGTCCTTCGACTTGTCGGGAAAGACGGGCGGCTCCAAAATAAAATATAACATGGACACGAGACGCATACATATGCATACGTATGTATGTATGTTTAAGCATACATATGTATGAATGTACATGTATATTTGGCCCATGGCTATACTGTGCGGTATGCTCGTTGCCAGATACAGATACATATGTACATGTATCCATCCACCCATCCATCCATACATACATACATACATATATATGTGTATGTTTGTATGTATGATTTCACTCACCTGAATTTTGTGTGAAAAATGTTGCAATATTGTGTCTGCGTTGGGATCTGTTCACAGTCCGGCCGTATGGTTGGCTTTGAATACGGATCTAATAGTTTTATTGCTATCTAATTTGGTTAAACCGTATTTATTTTGCTTTGACGCCAAGCAGCAACCATTTTTAATAGAAACGAAACAAATGTTTTTTGTTGTTCGGCTGCGGTTTTAACTGCAATGCAATCGATAGCAACATCGATAAGGTATTCTATCGATTGCGACTATCGATATTTACAGACAGTATTTTTCCCTATTTGGCAACAAGTATCGATGCAAGAGCTGTAATTCAGTATGGCTGCTCATCGAAATTTGACCTATTGTAAATATCTACAAAGTTGCAAGAAAAAAATAAATTTCACTAAACATAATTAAAATTACAAATTTACCATTAGCAATCTCCGAGCTAGATTAAGATTTTCTTTTTTTTTTACTTTTCAATATTTGTTATCGCCGAGCTGAGTTCCGGATGCAACCCTAAATTGCGAGAAGCATCGAGAATTTTCGACGAGCAGACTGACCCGAGGCTATATAAAGCCGAGCAACCCTGCCAGCTCTATTCATTTCACGAAAATATATCAAAGCGCAAAGATATTGATTGCTGCTCATAGAAAGCAATTAAGAAGCAAGAACTTTTCAAGTGCAAACTAAAAATTGTTTTACAAACATTAAGTGTATATAAAGTTACATATAAGACAAAGGAGAAAGAGTACAAAGCAATTTTTGAGAATTGTGAGAACAAAAAGACATTTGCACACAGCTGCAAACAAAATTATTAGAAGGTGAGCGAAGCAAACAAAAATAACTTTTTGCTGCATACAAAGAGAAACATAAACAATAATAAATATCATGAAAACAGTAAGGAATGTGCGATTTATCAAATAACACGAAAAATTCGAAATTTTAATATCAAACACGATAAGCGTCAACGTTGACGTCGACGTCGAAACACACGCAATTGACAACACGGCAACAACAGTAAAAGCACCAGAGCAGAGACAGCAGCAGCGCAGCGACTGAGAGAAAAGCAGCGAATCGCCTCCGTCGACGTCGTCGTCGTTGTTGTCGTTGCACAACGCAAAGCTTCTAGCAAATTCCATTAAGCGACGCGTTCGAAAAAGAAAACAAGAAAAGCCTTTCACATGTAGTCGGCTAGAGAGGAGAAATCTCGATACACAGATATCTCGTACATTCTGTCATTAGTTCCCTTAGATTTATTTAGTATATCAAGTGGGATTTGTCAAATGTTCTCTTTCTCTACACATAGATTTTTCTGTACATATTGTTGTCATTCAATGTTAGTAATTTGTATTCTCTTCTGTTTACAGTTGAAAGAAAGAAAGAAAGAAAGAAGCTAAAGCATAAACAAAATGGGCAAAGATTTCTACAAAATACTCGGCATTGACAAGAAGGCCACAGACGACGATATCAAGAAGGCGTATCGAAAGTTGGCACTGAAGTATCATCCAGATAAGAACAAGAGTCCACAGGCCGAGGAGCGTTTCAAGGAGATTGCCGAAGCGTACGAGGTGCTCTCGGACAAGAAGAAGCGCGACATCTTTGATCAGTACGGCGAGGAGGGATTGAAGGGAGGACAGCCAGGTCCTGATGGCAGCGGCCAAGCTGGCGGCTACACCTACCAGTTCCATGGCGATCCACGCGCCACATTCGCCCAGTTCTTTGGGTCACAGAACATCTTCGGTTCGTCTGATCCATTTGGTGGATTCTTTACGAGCGACGGTAGCGAGCAGGTCTTCATGAACATTGGCGGTGACGAGGTATTCGGCGGAGGTGGCGGACCCTTTGGTGGCCCGATGGGAGCATTTCGCTCGCAGTCTTTCAATGCGCAGGCGCCTAGCCGGAAGCGCCAGCAACAGGATCCACCAATTGAGTATGATTTGTATGTGACGCTGGAAGAGGTCGACAGAGGCTGCACCAAGAAAATGAAAATCTCTCGCATGTCCATGGCAACTGGGACGGCGCGAAAGGAGGAGAAGGTGCTGAGCATCACGGTCAAGCCAGGCTGGAAGGCGGGCACCAAAATCACATTCCCAAAAGAAGGCGACCAGGCCCCACAAAAGGTTCCCGCAGACATCATCTTCATCATCCGGGACAAGCCGCATTCACAGTTCAAGCGAGAGGGCAGCGACATCCGCTACAATGCCCAGGTCAGTCTGAAGCAGGCGTTATGTGGTGCATCCGTGTCAGTGCCAACGCTCCAGGGCGATCGAATGGCAGTCAACACACCCGGCGAAGTCATCAAACCAACCACGGTCAAACGTATCAGTGGGCGTGGCCTGCCCTTCCCCAAGGAGCCATCCAGACGCGGTGACCTGATAGTCGCCTTCGACATTAAGTTCCCAGATACGATACCGCCGAGTCTGAGGAATCAACTTTCGGAGCTATTGCCAAATTAAGATATCCCCACTAGGTTACTAACAGGCAGATCCTGTTGAGCTTTAACCCCTCATCCTCACACATCGTTATCTGTATAGAGTTTCAATAGTTTAAGCAGGAATTTAGTTTATATTAATATATTATTTTAACCCACATCGGCCGATGCAAGGACACTAAATAATTTAACAAATTGCCGACATGCAATGAAATTATATATATTTATATACACACATACTCCTACACCTATGTATTAGTACGCCTGATAGGAGGCCATTTCGATTATCGATGATTGTTATCCTGAATTCCTTTTGATGTATGTATAGCATCGCATCACTATTTCCAAATTCTAGTCTGTAATCGAATAACTATACTCCTTGCATCTAATCTCTGTATCGGCGATCCTTTCCTATACCCCCCCATACACGCACACAAAAACACTTATACATATGCAATAGGTTTAGTACGTTTTAGTACCATAATTATATAATTACATTCGGAATTCAAATATTTAATAAACTAATTTAATTCAACAAAAAACAAAATGTTTCAATATGCAGAATACTACAAATTAGAAAGCCCGGCCTCTGCTTGCTTGATTCTTAATAAGTTTTCGCGACCCAGTTGATCAATTGTTCGGTGGCGTAGTTGGCCGAGGTGACTGCGGGAAGCTAAGTAATTGAACAGACTCAGGTTCGAGGCTGACCAGTGACAGGAGTGCGGCTTTATAATTTTTAAGCTTTTTCAATTATGAAATTAAAAAAAAAAATACTCTGTGGCGTAGCCTGCTAAGATAAGATGGCTGCGCTAGCAGTGAAGTGATCCGTTGGATCGAAACCCCCGCAGGTGCGGGCGTGAAATTATTATTTATTAAAATTGTAACGTAGTTTGCAGGCTAAGCCTTGCGCCTAGCTTCATGTAAGACAAAGAGCTTGGTGGTCTAAAGTGATCGTTGAAGGCCGCTGGTAGGAGTGAACATGGGTTCGAGTCTGAAGCGAGGTGTGTGGGTGGGTGCTAATAAAATAAAACTACTGTCGACGGGTGGGTGGGGTGGTTGTTGTGATGGTGTGGGCTCTTGATTGAGCGGTGAGTTGAGTTTTGGGTGGCGGCGAAATTTATCTCTAAAAAATCGTTTGGTTTTCCCAATTAAAGGAGGAAGTGACGGACGTTGTTGCTTGCCTGCCAAAGGACATCGACATACCGGACATTTTGTGATTTTTGCACTAAATTATAAGGCCTTGATTTTTTTTCCTTCAACAAGTCCAACATAAACTGCAGCAGCACAGCAACATCAACAATTACTACAATAACAAAAATAAAACAAAAAAAAAGTTGATCTCTTATTTAACTCTCTCTTTTAACAACAAAACTCCCACCAACAACCATAGAGATACTGTTTCTCCTTATTTAAAAGCGAATGCGACGAGGAGAGGAAATTTTTTTTTCTTGTAGTTGTTGCTGTTGCCGTTGTTGTCTTAGTAGCTGTTCTTGCTGTAGTTGTTGTAATAGGTGTGGTAGTAACATTTGTTGTTCTTCTTTTCGTTGTTCACCCTCTGAAAAAAAATCAAGGCTGGAGCCTTAAAAAAAAGGGCAAAAATCACAAAATGTCTTGTAGCTCTGCCATTTCGAAGAGGATTTGGATGTCCTTTGGTCAGATGATAGTCCTTGTTCAGGCGCATCCACTGACACAGGACTCGTCAGGATACGTAAGGATACAACCGAGTTATAAACATTTTTGTGTATACAGAAAACTGACTATATCTTTTGTCCTGTAAGGATATTCGCCCATTTTGATATTTCAATCGATGTAGGATAAGGAGAGCTATCATCCTGCCAAGGGACATCGGGATTGTCCTTCAAATGGCCGAGGTACAGGACATTTTGTGATTTTTGCACTAATTTTAAGGCCTTGATTTTTTCCTACAACTGCAGCTGCAGCAACAACAAAAAAAAAGAACAAAAGAAAAAAATGTTCCCTCAGTCGTCGTTAAACAACACAAAACTCTCACCCGCCACTTACAAAGTCACCTCCTCTTTTAACACCACAAACAATCCCCACCACCCCCACTCTAGCCACCCACAACACAAACCTCACCCTCTACTAATATTTTTTATTAGTTTCCCGCTTGAGAATCGAACCCACCGTCCAACCACCAACAACAACGACCGTCGGCCGTGAACGATCACTTGCACTTGGGACCATCAAGCTCTTTATCTCAGGGGAAGCTAGGCGCAAGCTTAGCCTGCAAACTTAGTTACACAATTTTAATAGTTAAAAATTTCAAGCCCACACCTGCTGGGTTTCGATCCAGCGTCCACTTCACTTCTAGCAGCCAACTTAGCAGGCTACGCCACTGAGCATTTTTTTTAACTTGATGAGATAAATAAAAAAGCTTAAAATCATGTCGCTACACTTGTCACAGCTCAGCCTCGAACCTGAGACTGTTCAACTACTTAGCGTCCAGCAGTCACCTCGGCCAGCTACGCCATCGAACCCTTGATCGACTAGGTCGCCAAAACTGATTAAGAATCAAGCAAGCACAAGCCGGGCTTTCGCCACAACCAGCACTTATTTCATATTTATTATTATTAGCCTCTTACTCCACCGATTGCTTTTTTACTAGAAATAATAAAAATTAAAAAAAAGGAAAGTCTGAAATTGCCTCACTGGTACTCTCAAACCCATGATATATTAGTTAAGTATATGTTAAAAGGTCCACATCTTATACGCTGGAGCAGCAAGCTTCTTAGGGGCAATCAAGCTAAGTGAAAGAAGTTTTTATGGAATTCAATTTAAGTCGTGGTTTTATTTTAAATTTCACATTTTATTTTGGTTTTTGTTTGTCACTTCAAAAGGATTTTTCATAATTTATTTTCATTTATTTATTTTCACATATTTTGTTTTCAGTTTGCTTACGTTGAGTGTTTAATTTGCATTTGCAATTGTATAATAATTTGATGTTGTTTGTGTTTATTGTTGTTGTGTGTATATATGTATGCTGTTGTTGTTGTTGTAGTTGTAAATTATTAACATCGATTGCATTGTTGCTGTTTTGCTGTTGCTCTTGTTGTTGCAGCTGTTAATTATTATAATAAAAATTGGAATTTTCGTTTTTAATTTTATTTTGTGTTTTCGTTTCTGCATATAATTTTCTTTGTTTTTTTTTAGTTATATCTAGAATTGTTTCATTAACTTGTTGTTGTTTCTATTGTTGTTCTTATTGAGTGTATGTGTGTGTATATATGTATGTATGTATGTGTAATTTATTTATTTATTCACGTTTAATTAATTTCCATAATTTGTTCTTATAAGTGTAATACATTTGTCATAGTTTTGCATTTATCCCTCCTTGAATTCGATTTCTGTTTCTGTTTCTGCTTCTGTTTTTGTTTCTATTTCAGTTCTCTCTCCAACACAATCCAAAAACAATTCAATAATTATATGTAATTAACAATTGCATAAACAAATACGCACACACACATCTCGTAAAACTAGAATAATGATAAACGATAATTTTAAGAAAACTTAATGTGTATATCCCGTTACATGACACATGATATAATAATCATACTCATATTTAATCCGTATTGATAATCGTAATTATTATGTATGTATGTATGTTTGTATGTATATAATCGTATCGAAGTATTACTATTATTATTAAAATGCATTAAAAATAGTTAAATGTGTACAAAATTGTATCGAATTCAGATTCATTAATTCTATTCATATTCATATTCGTATTCATATTGATTTGTTTAAACAATTGCATATAAATCAACTGCAGAATTTAACTATTTCCATTGACTAAAGTTTTCTCGATTTATTTTGTTTTTCCTTATCAACTTTCCCTTCTTATTTTGTTATTATTATTATTATTCATGTATATTATAGAAATTTATTATAATTATTATTTTTTTTTTTTTTTTGGTTGTTGTCAAACTTATATAAACAGTAAAAATTATGTTAAAATGTTGTGATTCGGTATATTTGTTTTAATATTAAATTTCTTTTGCTTTTCTTTTTGGTATTTGATTAACATTCAAATTTTTATTCAGTTATAGTTATTAGTTTTTTTTTAATTCTTGTTTTTGTTGTTGTTGTTGTTTAGAATTTCTGTTGACTCGATTCATACTTATTTATTTGTTTGTTGTTGTGGTTCTAATTGTTGTTGTTTTATTGCTGTTATTCATAAATTTGTTTGGAAACCTAAAAACATTTCTTGTCTCAATTTCAATTTTTTTTATATTTTTTTTCTGTTTTTTTTTGATTATGTTTCGATTTATATTTCCGATTTGTTACTTTTGAATCAGATCCATGAATGAGTGTATTTTGAATAAAAACGAATATCGAATGAACTTGAACTGAATAATGAGAAATCATAGATCAGAAAATGGAGTGTTAAGAACTCGAATGTGTGGAGGTACAGTCCTCACTGACTAAATGTGCTTTTTAGCAATTCTGATGGTGGTGGGGGGGAGAGGGGAGGGGATGATAACTGACGTCACAACCAATATAATTCATATAATAAAAGTATCGAATATCATATATCGAATAACGAACGTTTTCATTTGCATTTCGCTTTTGTTGTGCTAAGTGATGTTTGCTTTTGACATTTATTTTGTATTTCATATATTTTTTGGTTTTTCTTTTTTAGCTATGGAATTGAAATTTGAATTTGTTGTATGCTTGTGATATTTGGTTTATACTCGAGTGAAGTTCTTAGTAAATATTATTAATATTATTATTATTATTTGCATCTGCTGTTATTGTAATTTTGCTAGTTTCCAAGGGTGCGGCATTTTTGCCATTTGCATTTTTGAGTGTTTTGTGTATCTTTGGCTTTGGCCTTAGTATTCAATTTGTTTAAGTGTATGTGGAGTTATTTATTATTATTACTTTTAGTTTACCATTTAACATTTTGACTAAATTGTTGCTATTTGTGTTGTGTGGTGTTGTGTTGAGTGAGTGTTGTTGAGTCTGCTCCTTTAACTCTTAATTTTTAATTAATAATTCTTTTTTAGTTTTGCGGTTTTTGGGGTGTTTGCATTTTGCGATATTACTCGTGTATTTCTCTCAGTGTATGTCCTACAAACTAAACATTTTCATTTTGCAATTAATTCAAGTGAGTGTGTGGGTGTGGGTGTGTGGGAGTGGGTGTGTGTAGATGTGTGACTTAAGACTCTAAGATTCTCATTTAATTCTTTTGCTTTTAGAACATTGTTTTGTTTTTTTTTTTAAGTTTGTTAATATATATATATATTTATATATATTTTGGTTTTTTACTTTTAATTTACGTTTCTGTTTTGAAATGTAGCATTATCTGCCTTTGGTTTTAATGTACGTTTTAATTGTTTGTTAATTGTCTAATCCTAAATACAATCAATATTTCAATTTATTTTCACGTTTGCTGTACGTTATGTTAAATCGAAAAATGTATTTCTCAAGTCTTTTTCAGCGACAAATGCATTCGAATTTGTTCACATTTGAATTTCAATTTGAATTTTTCATCTTATTGAATTGATTTATTCAAAATCCATCTTTGCTCCACTATATAAATGTATCATAATATCTTCGTCATCATCATCATCATCGTCGTAATAATCATAATAATTAATGCATGTATATATTATATGTTTTGCACAATAAATACAATCTTCAATCGATCGATAATACAGGTAAGTATAAATCAAAGTCTTCTTTCTTTCTATAATTTTGTTTCATGAATTTTTTTTTTGTTTTTATGTTTTTTTAAATATATTATTTCTTTTGGTTGTCAGTGTTTTAAAAAAGGTTTTCTATACTTGTTCTTTGATCACTATCATCATCGTCTTCAATTCTACTAATTTATCTCGGTTTTCCATTCTGAATTAAAAATGCCGAAACACAAGAAAAACAACAAACGCTGCTTTCGATGTTTTCGTGTTGCGTAAATCCGAAAAAAAAGAAAACACAATTACCCAACACTGTTCACAAATGTTAATCAATTAGTTGGGGTATGTTAATCAATTAGCATTTTGTTCGTGTTGTGTTCTCTGATTGATACTTGTTTTTGATCAACAAATGAAATTCACTTGTTACTCTTGTCTCATTTTCTTGGATATTTCGTTTTTGAATTTCACTTCGTTTCATTTAATTTCATTGCATTTCGGTTTTGTTGGGTGTTTTGCGTTTTCTCTATTCTTGTTTGTCATTAATTTTTCACATCGTCTTTGCGGGTTGTTGACTGTGGATCTGTGCCTAAATTTATCATGTCTCGTGGTTTCCACACCGGGGACCCTACAATTAAATGAAAGAAAAGAAAAGATACTCGTAAAATGGAAACCATATATGACCAAAAATATAATATATGAATTCCTTTGTAAAGTCTGTTTCTCATCAACTTCGATTCTTCAGAGACAGAGATAGTGTGAGCAAGAGAGATACAGAGAGAGAGAGAGAGATTTAGAGACAGAGAGAGATAGAGAGAGAGAGAAAGAGAGAGAGCTTGTGCAAAATCAGTATCTCTTTATTCATTTTTTTTTTGAGTATTTATTATAATTTTGCAGCTCGAATTACGTGAAAAAAACATGCAAAATATATTTTCTGTTTTTGGTGAAACTTTTCAAAATGTTTTTTTGGACATTTTGAAAAGCTTCTCCCATTCAGAGATTAAATAAAATTTTGTAAGTTTTGTAAGCAAAACTAATTTGTTTACTACTCGTACTTTAAAATCATTTTCTTGGCTACTTGAAACTTAAAATAGTTGAGGAAACGGGGGGAGGAACAGGGGAAGGGAAAGGGGCAGCTAAGAAATAAATAATTACTAGTTTTCTGAATACATTGTAATTGTTGTTTGTGGGGAAGGAGAACAGTATGTAGGGGGGGTTGGGGAGGAGAGGGGTTAAAATGTTGACATCGCTTGGTATTAATTAATTTTCTTTTAACTTGATCTTTTCAGCAAGCATATAGATACTTTCATTTTCAGTTTAGTTTCAGTCAAAAGCGTTTCGAATTTTCATTTAATCATAGTTTTGCATTTTATGCCAACATTTTTTTTTTTTTTTTTAATTTAAAAAATCGTAGTTTTCGGTATGTTTAAGTGTTGTAGATGAAAGGTGAAATGAAAAGGATACGGAAAAGTTAAAGTTGCTGGTGTCTGTCGCATGTGGCATGTGGCGTGTGGCATGTGCCCCCACCCAAATGAATGCGTAGGAAATGATGGAAATTTCTATGATGAACTCTTTAAAAATTGCCGCTAAATTGAAGGAGATGGATGGAGTGAGGTTATGGCCACATTTCCATTCCCATTTCCATATGCCACTTTCCATGAAAGTTTGAAAAACAGTTGATAGAACAAAGTAAAGTTGATTAAAAACGATGCGAAAAAGTTGTTGCAGTTTTCTGTTTTCAAGCGAAATGAAATTGATTTTTTTTCTAAGTTCTTTTTTTTTTTTAAATTGCTTAAAAATGTTTGAAAATTGAAAGAGAAATAAATGTTTGTTGGGTTGTTGTTGCTGTTGTTGTTATTGTTGTTTGTTGGGTTGGTTGTGGGGGCACGTGTGTGTAACCATAAGACATTTTTATATTTTTTCGATACCATTTTGATTGAGATGTGGCACAGAATTCGTTAGTTTTATATATTGGGGGTTTTCGTACGTTATTATCGATAAATGTAACGAGAAAATGCAAAACGGATTGAAGAAAACGTGGCAAATCCTTTTGTTTTCGAGATTCGTAAATTAATTGAATTGAATTGGAGTAAATCAAGCGATGCCAACTAATTACAAGTATATATATATATATATCGAGTACATATCGTGTGCAGTCACGCTTATCGATAACTAATCGATAAAACAGACTAGTTGCTCAGTTTTGTTGTTTTGTGTTTTTGATATCTTTCAGATAATGTTGTTTAAACAGAAAATTGTAATATCACCCGTTGGATTTGTTTAGAATCTAATTAAATTACATATATTATATAATTTATCGGTATAATTTATCGTTATAATTGGTTAATTAATTAATTAATTAATAATAATACGCACCTAATTACAATGGAATTCAATAATGCACTTACCTGCTACAACTCGACTCAATTCAAATGTAAAATCGATTAATCGATTAATCGATTCATTCAATAATCGATTATAACTAAGTCTAATTCTAATTGTAATTCAAATCCAAATTCATATTCTCTTTCGTATCTCTTTCTCTCACATTGCCCCCTAATTAATTTATAATAATGATTTATGACAGATGCGGGGGCGTGGCAGAGGCAGAATAAGGGGGAGTGGAAAAGGGTTAGGTGGGGGGGGGGGAGGTGGTGGGTGGAGCAGTTCGATGTACAAACATATGTCATTCTGTCGCTGTTCAAAGAGAGTCCATATTAATTCGACATCAATTGAAATTTTTGTTTAATTGTTGTTTGTTGTTGCTTGTTATCCATATTTGGATTTTGATTACGATTATCGTTATTATGATTACTGTTATTTGCATTTAGGCGCTCAGTAAGTGTGATAGAGCGAGATAGCAGCATTAGTTTGATTTTATTTGCATTTGGATTCCTTTTAAATATGTATATATGTATGTATGTATTTGTTGTTTATGTTTGATTATTCACGTTGATTATTTATTTGGCCGTACTTTGGCATATTTCAGTTTTCATTTCTGTTTGTATTCTGGCTACATGCGTTTAGTATTTTGAGTGTGGTATTATTTTTGTATATAGTATATTTATAGTTGTAGTACAATTATTATGTAGTGTATGTATATATTTTGAGGAATCTGTTTTTGCATAAAACTTACATGCGGTATATTATTATGGTATTTGTGTTAGTATTTACTTTTGGTATTTTTAGTATTTTGTTGGTATTTTCCTTGTGATTTCATTACCATTTGGATTTTTGTTGTTATTGTATAAGTATTTAATTTAGTATTTGTATTTAAATTTAGTATTTAATTATTGAAATTTTGATTTCCCATTTTGTTTTTTGTTGACTTTTGATTTGATTGCTGTGAAGCCCAGTGTAAACTGTAAACATTTCATCGCTCTATAATTATCGGTTTCCTTCTTGTAGATTAGCTTAAATATATCATACATATACATATGTATGTATATGTATATTTCTGCATAAGTTGCGTATTTTGTTTTGTGATTTGCTTTGATTAGCTTGAACAACCTGACATTTGATCTTGTTAAGTATGCCTTTATATAGTGTATTTCATGTATATATCTATAAGTATGTATGTATGTATATTGAATGTGTGTGTGTGTGTTAAAGGGAGACCCATACAGTCACACACAGTCACGTCTGTGTCGAAGGAGTGCCTCCTCCTATAGTAAGGAAGTATAACTATATTGTATATATATTCATTCGAATTTGTATTTGTATTTGTATTTGTATTTAATACTGAACATTGAGGTACGACTTACGATTATCATTCTTGAATACATTTATTGTTTTTGTTTGAAATATTTGAAATATGAATTCAATTGCCTAGTTGTGGATGAGTACGAATCGAATATCCAATCGAACACTGTATATATCTGATGATATATGGAGTGAATCAATAATGAATGTATTTATATATAAACTCGTATGCAAATTATTTGTCACAACACTCACACTGTTTTTTTTTTGTGGTTTTTTTCTGAAATTCCGATTCTCAATTTTCTAACTAACTAACTAATTGTAAATATTTATAAGTTTGTTCGCTTAATAACTCTTTGCAAATATATTCATACGCATATTCATACGCATACTCATATTCATATTCGTATTCATACGCTTCGCTTGAATACTCGTATTCATATTCTCGATCCTTATATATGTAGGTAGTGTAGTGTGTATAATGTTAACCTATGTTGAATGTTGCCAACCCGCATTTTACATTTTTCATTTGTCATTTGCATTTTCATCTTCTTCTTCTACTTAAAACTTAAATAAATATTTATATTATTTCTTCTGCCGCCCGCACATGTCTGTATATACATATATCTATATGTCTGTGTGTGTGTCTCAATTCGATACGCTGCGCAAGTGACATAGTTTATGGCTACAACTTTGATGCCATAGATCCATTTGTCTTTAGGGGGTTACGTGGGGGGGGAGTTGTCTCGCAAAGTTGTCTCCCAGTTCACTTTCGAGTGTGCCTTCTATGAATTTCAACATTAGTTTTTATATTTTTTTTATTCGCGTAATTCGTAATTACGCTACTTGAGTATTGTGTGCAACGCGGCGTATACGTCATCCCAGCCCAGTCTCAATGTGGCATGTGCCACGTTGCGTATACGTAATTTTGAGTAAGTATGCGCTGTTGCACAACTTCCGTTTGGCAGTTGTACGTGCCGCCGTCTGTGTCTGTGTCTGTGTGCCAAACTGAAATAATTAACCTGAAAATGTATGCCACACACACACACACACACACACACACACACACATATATACAGACATGTGGCAGCTGTAAGCTGAAAAACCTTGTGGCAATCTCACAGCTTCTGCTGCTGCAGTTCCTCCAAGACTTAATCTAACACTTAAACATGACTCATTAACTGTGCTGCTTTTGGCCGCCATTTTGGCATAACTGTATTTGTTGTGTATCTGTGTGTATCTGTGTGTGTATCTGTGTGTGTGTGTCAAGTAGTTTTGTTTTCAATCCCTTGTGTTCAAGTTTTGATTATAATATTTAATTTTAGTTTAGTTCTCAGTTGCAGTTTTTCATTTAGTTTTGAGTTTACGTATATATTGTTTTAATACGAGTATATATATTTTTTGGTTTTTTTTTTATTTAATATTTTGTAGTATTTTTGGCGATTTTCCATTAGTTTCCTATAGAGTTCTCCTTGCTGTCGTCGTAAAATTATTTCTTGAGGCATTTGGGGTTACAGTTGTTGTTGTATGTCTGTCTACTTTTGAATGTTATCTTTGGTTGCGTTTTTTTGTTCGTTTATCGATTAACTTTAGTTGCACATTTAGTTTGTCTCATTAAAATCCCTGTTTGTGTCTCCAGTTTGAATGGTTTCCATGTTCCTCCAATGATCATCCTGTGAAATATGTGACTCTCTTTCATTTTGTTTCTTATTCTCCTTCTCAGTTCGTTATCAGTTCCTTCACTTCTTTCAATTTTCAAGTAGATCTCTCCTTTTCTCTCTCGCTCTTCCTATTTTCTTCATTCGCATTCTCTCTCTCTCTCTTTCTCTCTCTTTGAGTTTCAGTCATCTTCTCTTTCCTTAATTTCTTGAACTTTATAAGTTTCTTCCGTTTTATGGCATTCTCAGGATCTTCTTCATTTATATTCTACTTCTTCTTCTGCTTCTTCTCCTTCTGATTTTTTTCTTCTTCTTCGTCTACTTTGCTTTCCTTTGTGTCATGTATCTCCCATCTGTTGTTCTCTTCTCTTGCCTTTCTTATTTTTCATCCACTTCCTTTTCCACTACCTATTCCTCTTCTTTTCTTCTTTTCTCCTTTCCGCTTAGACATGTATCTCAAAGTAGTCATGGCAATCGACGCATCCTCCCACCTGATCGGCACCCATCTCCGGCATATATCCTATGCCTCCACTTGCTGTTGGTTGCGTGCTGACCACCATGCCCGGCATACCCATGCCCATTCCCATATTCATGCCCATGCCCATGCCCATTCCCATGCCCACTCCCATTCCGGGCATTCCTTGCATTCCTTGCATTCCGGGCATGCCACGTGGCGTCTTCTTCCGCGTGCGACTTTGACGCACGCGGGACTTATGCTAGGAGGGACGTTTCTGGTAGAGACAGTCGATGCACGTGGTGTACTCCGGGGCCGAGGAGCTCAGCTGATAGCCCGCTGCCTGCTGAGCAGGCTCATGAGGGCAGTCGTAGCCCATGTCCATGTCAGGCATGTAGCTCATCATGGGCATGTATTGCTGCTGCTGCTGTTGTTGTTGGGGATGATGGTGCTGCTGCTGCTGCTGTTGCTGCTGGGGAGGCTGACGAGGCAGTGCGTCATAGATGGGCTGCGAGAAGGTGTTCTCCGCGGATTGGGAGCGTAGCGGGCCGGAGCTGTAGACGACGTAGCTGCGCTCGGGGGAAACGCCATAGCCACGATAGGAGCTGGTGGTGGTAGTGCTGTCCCTTGACGTGGACCGCTCCAGGGATTTGCTGAGGCGACTTCGAGTGGAGGTGGGTGCGGCGGCCACATAGTGATCGCTGCAGGTCTGGTTGTCGTACACCGGATAGTACTGATATGTCTCCTGGGCCTGCGACTTGTTTCCCGTCTCGAAGCTGCCGTGGGCGGACATGCTGCGCTTCCTGCCGCTGTAGGGCACGTCCAGATTGTGGTCATCGAAGCTGCTCCTGGGCGAGTGACGCTGACAGATGCTGGCCCGATCCGGCGACAGATGATCCATGCTGCCCCTGGGTGAGATGCGCGGTGAAAGGGATGAGCCTGTCGTGGTCTCCACGTTGCACACATGGGAGGGTCCGCCCTTCTTCAGGCAACTGCGGTCCGGACTCTTCGACTTGGCCGGACTCGATGGAGGCTTCAATATGCCAGCGCCTGGGCTCGACGTCGTATGCTTAAGGATACCTCCACCTCCCTCCGAGCTGCGTCGCGGACTCGGCGTGCGCCGACCACCCGACAGACGATCCTGCGAGTTGTCCCGACTGGAGCAGATGCTCAACCGCTTGCCCTGCTCGCTGACACTGCTCCGCGGCGACTTGATCTTGATGATGCGCACCGGCGAGGATCCCTGGGACTTGCTGCGATCCGGCGATATGTAGATGCTCTGGCGCTTCGTAGTCTTTGTCTTGGCACCGCTTCCTCCGGCAGGTCGCTCCGGGGACTTTGCCTTGAACAACTTGTCCACCTTCTTGTCGATGACCACGATGTGGGAGGCAAGCGAGCTGGTGGGCTCGTCTTCCGTCTCGTCACCGGACCTCTCCGAGGGACCCGTCGTATTGCCCGTGCTATCCGACTCGGTGGTGGGACGTGAGGAGGGCGACTCAATGTCCACGACCACCGTCTGCTGGGTGTTCTCCACGATGGTCTGTGGCTCTGGCGACAGACTGGAGTCGTTCTGCTGCTGATCGGCGGCGTCATCGGTTAGGTCATCGGGCTCGAACGCCTTCTCTCGGAGACTGGCCATGTAGGCGGCAATGTCGCAGGTGCCTCCCGCCAGATCCTCCTGCTCCAACTCGCTCAGATGCTTGTCCATGTAGCGCGTGCTGTCATCCGTCTCGACGACAGTCTCCGTGCAACTTGTGGCCGTCTCCCGATCCCGATCCCGTTCCCGTTCTGAGCGTCGCTTGTGCTGGGATCCCGCCGGATGCTGATGCACCACGGCCACCTGCTGGGAGGCGGCCAGTCGCTCAGCTTCGCTCTCGAAGATCTCGATCACCTCGATCTCCTGCTTGGGCGACTGACGCGGCGACTGTCTAGGCGACAAGTGTCTAAGTTGGGTCTGGGTCTGAGTCTGAATCTGGTTCGGATTTGGGCTTGGGGTCTGACTAATGGCAAGGGAGGCAGAGGTTTGAGGAGGAGTCTGTGGGTCACTACTGGTGGTGGCAAATAGGCTGCCACTGCTGCCTAGACTTAGATTAAATGAGGCCGCCACTTGGGCGGCATGCGCCTCGGACTCGGATTCCAAGTCGGACTCGCTGCTCTTACCTAGATCCTTCATCAGCACCGGCTGGTAACTGGCCGGCGGATGAGACGACTGTATCAAGCGTGCCTGGCTGCCAGTGCTGCCCACCGAGAGGGTCGATGTGGTGCTACATGGTGGTGAATTGGGGAGAAGATAGAGATAGCGATAAGAGGACAGGCGTCAAGCAGCTGCTCCACTAGAGGATTACGACTCAAAGAGGAGACTCACCTCAAGGTCAGATGATTGGGCGTGCGGCCCAACGTGGCCTTGGGCCTGATTGTGCCCTGCTGTGAATCCTCCTCGCCCTCGGACTTGGTGCCCGGATCGATGCGTTCAATGTCTGTGCTGTGATGATGCAGATGCGGCTGCCTGATGGGCGGTGGCGGTGGCTCCCGTGGATGCGGATGCGGGTGGGGATGCGATGCCGACACGCCCGTCACCTGTTGTTGTTGTTGCTGCTGCTGCTGCTGTTGTTGTTGTTGTTGTTGTTGTTGGGGATCTATGGATGAGTAAATGATTTCTTTATGATGCGGATGCGGTGACAACAACAACAAATTAGACAGAAGATTAGATAGGTCTATTCTAGGGGATTCCTAATTTACTATCTATTTTTATATTTTATGTCAACTATTCGACAGAAATTAATTAAAATGAAATTAAATATTTATATATTTCAAAATTTAAATTAGAATCAAATAAAAAGAAATAAAAAATAAGATAAATTATTCCGAGGTGAGTAGATTGTAAATTGATTCAACATTTGTTGCCAGGATTGGTGAAACCCAGAAAATCCCAATCAAATCAATGACCACCATCAGAGATTATTATATTAGTTTCTACTCTCCCCTCACCTGTCACATCGCCCAGGGTCTTGCTGCGTCCTCGGAAGCCACCCGGCTGCATCTGCTGTCCTTGTGCATGTCCGGCGTAGTGGACCACGCCCACTGTTGGGGGCAGATCATCGCCCTCCTGGCTGCCAGACAGATTATCGTAGTCGATGTTGCCCGCCGAGTGGCGCTGTGAGCCCGACTTCTTCTTGGGTTTGCCCAGCGTATGGGAGCCGTGCACGATGGTGATCTGGGAGCAGAAGGTGGAGCAAGATATGTATCCAAAAGAAGAAAGCAAGAAGAGGCAGGCTTATATGCTCACCTGTTGCTTGGGCCGTTCGAGAGTCTGGGAGTTGCCCGCATAGCCACCCAGCTGGGAGGAGAGACCCGAGACGGAGCCGGAGCTGCCGCCGAAGTTCTTCATGGGAATTGACATGTTGCGGACGCTCTCGCGGATGATCTGTCGGATGGTCTTGAGGAATGCATTGCGGAAGTCGGCGGTGCTGTTGGACAGCACGTACACCTTCTCGGAGCGACGCTGCAGCTGGGAGCGCAGATGGATCAGCTCCCAGAGGAAGTGTGAGTCCATGTCCTTGGCGGAGCTGGCGCGCACCTGCACCTCGGTGACGGGTATGAGCACTTGGTAGCGTATGATCTCCACCTCATTGGGAGCATTCTTGCTGGACACGCCCTATTGAATTGTGATGAGGATTAGATCAGAGTACTTGAGGTATTCCAGGTGTTGGTTGACTCACCATTAGCTTCTTCTTCTGACGCAGACGCTCCTTGCAGAGGAAGACGACGGCCGATTTGAAAACGAAGCACATGGCGTGCAGCTCGAGACCCTTCTTGATCTTGCCCAGAAAGTCGGAGATATTGAGCCACTCGACCCCGCCATAGTAGAGCAGATCCCCTGGGAATGCCGAGCAACTGGTTGTACTAACTGTCGCAACAGATTGTTGTTGCAGTTGTTGTTGGTGTTGTTGTTGTTGTAACCCACCTGGACTCAAATCGATGGGCTGCTTGCAGGACTTCTGATGCTGCCGGAACAGATGATCGAATATGGCACCGTACTCCTCATGGATGCGCTGCATCTCATTGATGTGCTCCGCCACCTTCTCCATGCCCTTCAGTGCCTCTGCAAAACGGACACAACCCCCAACCCCCCATTACGTTAGTTACGAATCCTTCATGGGCATCCTTTCCGCCTCTCTACTCACCACAGAGATGCATATGCTCGTCGGCCCGCGTATCTGTCAGATTGCGCATCTGCTGGAGCAGCAGAGGATACTTGAGTATGCGCTGTATGGGCTTGATCAGATACGACTCCAGGGTGCTGCTATGCTGCTGCTTGGGATTGCGGGCGGCGAGGAACTCCTGCAGCGCATGGTTGCCCTCATCTGAAGGACACGCGATGGAAAATTGAGAATTGAGTATTGAGACATTTGCCAAATGATTCCATTTGATTTGATTTGCAGTGGGTTGGGATTGCATTTAGTTGGGATTGAGGATGGGATCGGGGGTTACATTAATTGCTGCTTGGCTCTGCAAGATGAAAGCAGCAGCAGCCCCTCTCAAGGATATGCTGTTGCAAGGATATGCGCAACGTTCGACAGGAAAATGTCATTAAGCTGTTCTCATTGTCAACTGAGTGGCACCAGCAACAGGACTTTGATAAAGGCGCAGTCAAAGGCTGTCAGCAGCAGGAGCAGCAGCATCAGCACGGATTTGCATCTATCCTGCCCCACTCCTCTGTCCTATCCTGCCCGAACCTGAGCCTTAGCCTTAGCCTGTGTGTCCCTGAGTCCTGTGCTCCTGGCTGTTGCCTGTAACGAAGGCACTTAAGTGCACTTCTTGCTATAATTAATTATCCTTTCAACTTTCTTTGCATAAAATTGCAGTAGAGTGACATCTACTCTATATATCTCTGTCTCTCTATCTCACTATGACCTCTCTCATTCTCTCTATCACTCTCTCTCTCTTTGTAGCTTTATAGCTTTTCTCTGTATCCCATTATCCCATTGATTGCAAATATTGCACATTTTTAATTTTACATTTTTCGCCTCTTGCTGCATGCTGCCATTAGCAGCTCTCACTCTCTCTTTCTCTCTCTGTCTGTCTCTCTCTTTGTCTCCCCTCTCTCTCTCTCTCTGTGCGACTCTTCCTCTTTCTCTCTAGCTGCTTTGAGTTTGCTCAAGTGTTTATAAGCTGCGACTAAGTCTAATTTAATTATGACATGTTGTCGCCCCCAAGCGCTCCTCTCTCTCTCTCTCTCTCTCTCTGTGTTTGTATCTCTTCTCTCTCTCACCTAGTTGCTTTCTCTATTCTCTCAGAAGGCAGCTGCTGTGGCATAGTTTTTCGGCAGCATTCGCCATTTGTTTGGTGGCGTGTCATAATTCTACAAGTTTAATTAACAAAAGATGCTTGACAGTTGCTGCCACGGCATGAATATGAATATGCTTAGAGTGCGTCCCATTCCACCCCAACCCTTTACACCTCCCCATCACACTCCCCTCTCAGAGTATAGTTGCTACATGTTGTCATCCCTTTGGGTGTTGGGCTATGCCACATCATCTCTCCGGCATTTGTGGTTGTAATTATTCATTTAACTTGCAAATCATTTAAAGCGTTGAAGGGGCGGGAGACGTGTGGGGCTAGTGGCATGTGCGGCATGAGGCAGCAGCTGTGGCACAATTGAAGCGCATGCATAGTTTGCCAATTGTTCGAAACTTGTCGCTTGTTTGACTTTTACAACTTGCCACGCCTCCTCACTGCTTCGTTTCCTCCCTCGTTTGTCTTCCACATCAAACTCAAATAGAATTTAACGCTTCACGCTGATTGCAATAGTTGCACACACACACACACACACACACACACACACACACACACACACACACACACACACACACACACACACACACACACACACACACACACACACACACACACACACACACACACACATACAGATCGACGTTCATAATATATGTATTTATGCGTATTACTTTTGATTTGCATTTGTCATGTGACACGCCCACACGCCTCCATTTTGTATTTAAGTTTTGAATTGCTCCCAATGGCAGCCTAAAAGTATGCAACATTTTTTTGTTACACGTCTCCTTGAGCCACAAGGCAAACTTTAAACCACATTGGAGACGATATTCGGTCGACAATCACAGAAAATATCTAATATACATACATATAGAAGAGATATCTTTAACTTACTTGGATGCAGCACCTTCTGGGCCTTGCTGTGGCTGGCACAGAACGAGGAGTACAACTTGAAGTGATTGACGTAATAGAGGAAAGCGGATCCAATTGCAAACAGCACATTCTATGAGAAAGAAATGAGATCAGATCAGCATTGAGCACACAAGTCACGTACAGATGTACAGAGATTAGGAGAGGGGAGAGCAACTTACTCTGAATTGACCACAATGTTCGAATTTATTGAATTCCGGCTCAAGTTCGAGCGCCTCTTCCAGATTCTGCAGGAATTGCCGCTGGAATGTCACAATCTCGTGGATGTTGCCAAAGAGAGCATTAATTTCCGCATTCGATAGAAAAGTTTCCCTTTTCATAGGCTCCAGATAATGCTCCAGCAGATTGTTCAAGTGCTGTATAACGAAAAAAAATATTATATTATTTTTTTTTTTAATTTTTTAACTAAATTTAGAAGTATAAAAAAATAATTATTTTTACAAAATTAATAAGAATTAAACATAAAAATCTTCAATAAATTTGTATTAATAATAAATATATTTTAGGGCCAAATTCAAATTTAGAAGATTATTTGGAGGACTTTCATTTCTCAAAGTTTGCAGCTCCGCAAGTTCCCTCCCTCTCCCGACTTGTTCAATAAATTACAATTTGTTGACACACAAAATTAAGAAAAAGCGGTGAAAAAAACTGTGAAAAATATGGCATAAAAATGCATAAATTAAATTAAAAAATCGGCAACTCGGACCCAATCCTCAGCTATGGGGGAGTGCGACAGGAGAGGTTGTGACTCGGGAGTCTGGCGCACGTCCGTCCAGTTTGGGTAACTGAATAACTTTTTAGTTTGCCCAGTAACGGGACAAACACACATTCGTATAGCGCAGCGAAAAAGTAAATAAAAATACAAGAGATAATAAAAAATAGCACGAAGAAAGCAAGCAGAAGACAGAGAGATAATAAAAACTGAAAGCAAAAAAAAAAAAGAAAGAAAAATGAAAAATGAAAAGGAAAAAAACTGTAGCATAGCCGCAGGCGCGCGCTTTCATTTGGAACAATACTTCCGGCCAGCGGATAGCCAGCGAGGAGTGGCCAACGGGGTTAGCGGCAAAGGGACGGGGCCGAGAGGGGGGGGTGTTGAGGGCATATGGACAGAGATAAGACTTGGCAACGTTGCCGCAGCGGCGCTTTACATAATTTCTAAATTATAATAATTATTTGTATGCTTCCTGGGGCATGGGGCTGGTCGCCCAGGGATTACTGCCGGGATTGGGATTGGGAATGGGAATGGAACTCCAGACTGAGACTTAAAGCCTGCGCCTGGTTAAAGGATTAGAATTTGCATTTTTAATTGCAGCACCGAGTCCGACTAATGAATATGAACCGAGAGAAGCAACCAAAGTTGAAACTGAACTGGCGACCTATGCGTATACTTAATCTATACTATATACGGTATATATGTTTAATTTGGCTTACCTTAACGTAGGTGCGTTCGGTGTCCACCAGCTCCATGATGACTTTGCGCAGCTTCTCGGCATCGGTGAGCTGCCGTGACGGTGTCAGCGCTGTGGTCGAGACCGATGATGTGACTGAACCCGTGGGGCTCGATTTGCGCGTTTCCTGAGGTGAACGACAAAATCCGGTAACCTTAACAGGTCAGAGGTTTCGTTTTGTGGTTGGTTGTGTTGTTGTTGTGTTTTGTTATGTGTTGTTGTTATTGTTGTTGTTGTTGTTGTTGTTGTTATTGCAGATGATGAGGATCGTGAAACGTAACCAAAGCGAAACGAACGAAGGCGACACCAAAAATAAATGACAATAAACAACAAAAATGAAGTTAGCATGACAGAGATAGATAGACAGCGAATAGTTGCATAAAGGATATACGAGGTGACTAGGTTAGGCTGAAGGGATTAAGGGAGGGGTTGCGCTATAGACAACAGTTTGTGGGGCTATGGCTTGGGTCAACAAAGCTAAGCTAAGTGAGAGGAGTGACCGAGGGACCTGCGACAGCGACAGCGACTGTGTCCGTGTTTCTGTTTCTGTTTCGGTTTCTGGGCGGGGGTTATGCGGCGGCCACTTTAAACAGACAACGAACTGCGGCGAGGGGATGCAAAGTGACGACCTATAGTTGTTGTAGTCCAGTTGAGACAGCAATGCGGATAGTGAGAGAGACAGAGAGACAGAGAGAGAGTGGTGGAGAGGCAGACAGACGTCAGGCTGCGGTTCTAAATGACTGTCACGTCCTTGTCGCAAGTCCAACTTGCCGTTCGTTTTGTTATAGTTCCAGTCACACTTCCCCCCACCAACCCTTCTCCACAACCCCTCTCAGTCCTCTCATTGCTCAGCTACTGCTGTTGTTCGCGCCAAATGTTGGTGTTGCTGTTGATGTTTGTGTGCGGTTTACAAGCACATTTGGCACTGACAGTTGACGCTTGACGCTTGACATAGAGTGTGTGTGCACACACACAGCCACACACCAACATACCCACCCACATACACACCCATACAGTCACACTCAACCGCATTTTGCATAAAGCGTGCAGATGAAGAAGAAGAAGAGGTGCGCAAATCTTCTGCTGCTTTTACAGACTTCTTATGTCACTTGTGCACAGTGGTGCAAACCATAGCGACAACTCAACGAAACTACTTTGCTTTGATTTGTCCTTTCGTCATTCATTCGTTTCTTCTATTTCTGTTTCTATTACAGCTTCTTCTTCGTCGACTTTTGCCTAGTTTGAGTTTGTGCGGGTTTTGTGTTGTTTGCCTCGGCCTCGGGGAAAAGTGTTAAATGACGCGTTGACCGGAACATGACTAAATTGACTTGGCCACGCCCTGTGCCAGGGCACAACACAAAATATTGAACGAATTTGCATTGTAAATGCCTAAACAAATATTTTTATGCTACCCCTCTCTCTCTCTCTATCTGTATCTCTCTTGCTGTGTCTCTTTCTCTGTCTTTCTCTCAAGTGCTGTGCAATTTGCAAAAGGTCAGAGTTTAAATCAACAGAGCGACGCATACTGAGATGGCCAGCAAAAGACTGGGAGAGGTGTCGAGAGGGTGGGGGGGGGGGGGGGTTGGTAGAGAGCTTTTCCCACTGTGCTTGACAGTGATGCGAATGCGACCAGCTTCTCTTGCTGCTGTGGTTGATGGTGGGTGGCGGTAGAGGGGCATTGAGGTGGGTGGCAGGCGGTTAGCCTAAGCCTTTGGCGATGACAGCGTGACTGTGCCAAAATGGGCTTAGGCTTTGCTTCACCCACACCCCAACCCCAACTCCAACGCCTCCCCCCCCCAATCCTTGTGTTAGCACAACAAATAAAGAAAGAGGAGAAATGAAAAATGGGAAAACGAAACAAAACTCAATTGAAATTCAACTAGGAAATTGCACTTTAGCCGCTCAGTGGCGCCCTCTGACGCTCAGCAGTCTAAATGCGGGCGAGCTAAAAGCTAACATCTCAAATTGCAATACATATGCAAATCTGCCATATCCGACATTTATCAAACGGCACACAAAATACATATAAATGTATATATATATATATGCTATGCATAATTTTGCCATAAAAAGCCTCTCGGCTACAATTTGCTTTCTATTGCCTGGCAGGTGAGCTGGCGCCCTCTATTGGCTGTTGGCTGCCACTAGCTGCTGGCTATAAGCTACTCAAATATGTATTCCATGTGAAAAGCTGAAATTTGCTGTATGCAAATGACTTGTTCAAGACATTTTTTCTATCGTTTGTAATGCAAATATTTGCTAAAAGTTGCAGCTACCGCCATCTGTTGTTAAGAGGCTGCACTAGGCACTAGGTGAATCTGATATTTATTGCTTATGTTTTGTAGTTTAAAAGTGCTGCTAATAATACCGCAGTGAATTCTAGTGGCATTTCTTGCTTTTCTTTGGTATACTAGTTTTTTTTTTTTTTGTATTTTTTGTGGTATATTATTTAGTATTTTGTGGCTGTCTTAAAACATGTATTGCCAGTTCAACTAATAAGAAACTAAATGCTTCAAATACGTCTTTAAGTATCTTAGTATTTATCTAGTATTTTTTCTGATATACCTAGTTCAGTGGCGTTATTAACATTAATAACTATTATTTATGTTAGTTTTTGATTGGTATTTGTTGTATATTTTGTAGTATATTTCTGATATATTTTTAGTATTTTTTTACTCAAGATTTGTTTGCCTTTTTTGCTCTATTTCGCTATTTCGATTTTACTTATTTACTCAATTTATATTTATGTTATAAAGTCTAGTCTTTGTCGCATCAGATATTTCTGTCACGTTTGCCACAACCCCCTTCCCACTACCCCCCACCACCGTCGCTCTGTCTCTCTCACAGCCTGTCTCTTTCGCTTGCGTGGTGTGTGGCAGGCAGGCAGGCAGGCAACAATCTCATGAAAATTCTGGGTTGTCATTGTTCCGTGCAACGTTCAGTTGAATTGTTCTTGTCGTTGGCATTGTGCAAAGACATTTCACTTTTATGCAGTTGCAGTTGCACTTTGTGTATTATTATTTCGTGCTGTTCTCCCTCCCTCTCTCTCTCTCCCACTCTCTCTCTCTCTACAACGTTAGCTGCTGTCTCTTTAGCTGCCTTGTTGCCCAGTGTCTTGTGCTTCTCTCTCTCTCTCTCTCTGTGTCCCTCTGTCTCTACACTCTCTTTTAACTGTTTTATTGTTCTGCATTTCTTTCTCCTTCAACTGCAACGTTCTTCGTTCGCTGATTTGCATAAGCGTCAACGACGAAGATGGCGACGGCGACCCACAACCAAAGAAAAGCGGGTTGCTTCCAAAAGGGTTCTCAAGTGTGGGGAAGAGTGGGCAGACAGAGCAGAGAGAGAGAGAGAGAGAGGGTGGGTGGTGCAGGTGTGCTGCGGTTGTGGCTCACAGCTTATGGGGCAGCTGCTGAGTGCCAACATTGTTGCAGCTGCAACTGCTGCCGCTGCTGGCGTCATGCCCCAAAGATGAAAAATTTGAAAATTTTCTTGAATTTTTCTTAACTCGTCTCTCCCATTCTCTCTTTATGCGTGTGTGACTGTGTGTGTGTGTGTGTGTGTGAAATGTCAACTTGAATTAAAAGGATTCTTATGTAACGCCCTGACTCTACTTGCTCTTGTTCTTCTACTTCTTCTTGTTGCTGTTGTTCTTGGATGACTATGACTATATAGTTGCCTCTGCTACTGCTACTGCTCCTGCTCCTGTCTAGCCATATCACTCGCTGTGCATGTGTGTGTATGTGTGTGTGTGTGTGTGTGTGTGGTAGGTTTGTCAGTGTGTTTGTGTGTCACAGTGTTCAAGTATCATTAAATGAAGTGGGTTTCTGCCAGTTTCGAGCACACTTGGGTAAAGCATATCCAGAGAAACAAAGTGCATTCTGTGGCCAGCTCTCTTTTCTATTCTTTTCTTTTCTTTTCTTTGCTATTCTCTGTCCTCTCCCTCCTCAACTGTCCCTCTCTATGTCTCTCTATCTGTCTTTGTCTGTCTGCCATATTTGTTGTGTATATACATATCCTTGATATTTTTATGCCCAGCCCATTTCTATTTTGTGACGTTTATTGTTTGGTGACTTGCAACAAGACCCAATAGGCCAAATTTGCCCCACGGCCTCTGCCTCCTCTTCCCAGTATCCTTCTCCTTGTCTACGACTCCTCCTCGTCTGCAACAGCAGCTGTTGTGGCTTGAGATCAGAGCGACATCTTGTCAAGTCCGTTTGCCCCGCTCAACCACCTCCTCCCCCACTAGAAGACAACACACCACACGAGACAGCGCAACTCTCTCTCTCTCTCTCAGTCTCTCAGTCTTCCTCTCTCCCTAGCACTTTCTCACTCTGAATCCTTCTCTAAGAGGGAAGCACGCTGTCAGAGTTTGGATAAATTTCAATTTTCTGCACATTTCAATCAGCATTGCAACTCCATCCCTCCACAACCTCCTCCGTCTCCTTATCGTGGCCATGTTTGACGCTCGTTTTAATAGTTTCCGTTTCCGGCGCAGTTGAGTTCAAAGCAATCGGTAGCGACTTTGGCCTCAGCTGCCTCAGCTTTTTAGCCGGAGACCAGGCAAGTGCCGAGTTCCGTCCGGACTCGACTTGAATATGGCTTTTCTCATGCATTTTCTTCGCGTTTTTCAACTGCTTTTCCTCTCCCCCTCCTTCTCTCTCTCTGATTTTCGGCGATGTTAAGTGGGTTTTAAGGGGCTTGAAGGGGGTTGAAGTGCAGGGGTAAGTGGGGGGGGGGGTTTAACGTGTTTGCGTTTTGTTTCTGCTTGGTCATGTTTATATAAAATTTATCTGTATATATCGAAGCTACATTTCCGCTGCCTACTTGCTCCATTCCTCCTTCTCTATCAGTGAGAATCACAGAGAAAGGCGCGGCAAGCTGTGTGTTGGGGACTGAAGAGGGAAGGAAAGCGACTTACTTGCTCCGCGGTTTTCAGCAGATTCTCAATTTCGAAGCTGCTGGTGCGAGAAGTGGGCTTCGCCACGCCCAATCCGCCAGTAACACCACCAACGCCCACCGTCAACTGGGATACATTTGGCTCCACAAACGAGGGCGCCGGAGAACTCTCCGCCTCCGGTGAATAGAGATCCTTGCCAGTGCCATCTGCCAGGAGAGAAGTGAGAAGAGTTGAGATTATAGATAATGGTTAGTTATGCGCCATAATTATCATAATCACAATCAGAATCATAAACATTATTATTATTATTATTATTGTTAGTTTTTATGGCCCTAATTAAGTAGTTGCCACAAGGCCTAGACTTTTGCCTCTCTTTCTACCGCCGCCACTTGCCGCTTGTTGCTCTGTGGCACTTTTGTTTTGCAAGGGAATGGAATGGAATGAGGGCAGTTTTTAAGTTCGATTAAAAGATTTTTATTTATGTTTTAATTTTTTATTTTTTGTTTGGGTGCAGCTTGTTTGTTAATTTTAAATTCCATGTTTGCGCCATAAAAACGAGCAGCAGCAGCAGCAGCAGAGGAATTTAATACTTGCCTCCAAATGGCGCAAAAACAACAATAACAACAATAATGGCAAAGAAAAACAGTTAAAAAAACAAGTTGAAGTTGATTGTGCTTTAAATACCCTATAGATAAACTCACAGGGATTGTTGTAGACCAAAAATAATATCAATTCATATTATTTTTGTTATTTTAACTAGGTATTGACATTTTTAAAGGTATTTCAAAAAACTCGAAAATATATTTTTCGAACTTGATGCTTAACAATATCCCTATAAATATTTATTTCATATTGGTAGATCTAAAATGTATATAGTATGCTGGGCTATATAAGCATCTTTTATAGATATTAAATTTTTACTTTATTTTATATTATATCTATTAGATATAAATTCATGTATAGATAAATTTCAATGATATATTTTTTTAAATTTTTAATTACTGTTTTAATTGACATGATGAACTCCAGTTATTTACATATTAAATTTTATATTTAAATTTGTTTTTTATTATTTATATTTTATATTATTTTTAAAAAATATTTTTTATTAATTTTATAATTTTTAATAATTTATTCTACTTTTGTTTATGGCATTTCAAATATTTTTCATTTCACTCCACATTTTATTACCCCATTTCCTTTTAATGCCCACAACTCTTTTTTGGCTATAATACCCACTTCGTGAGTGCTTGGGGCAGGCACACAGTGACTACAGGGTATTTAAAAAAAGGAGCACAGCAATAATCGCAACAACGGCAACAACGGCAACAACAGCAGCGGCAGCAACCACTGTGGCAGCAGCGCATGCCGCACAAAGCTGAAAGTAATAACAACAATAACAATGGCAACAAACAGCAGCCACAACAAGCTGTAATGATTATTGCTGTGCTATGTGTTTGCCACAACGTCCGCACAGCGTTCAACGAGCGTGCCACACACACACACACACATACCACACACACGCAGACACACACAGTGGCAACCATCTTTAGCCAAATAAAAAAAAGGAGGAAGAAGAGCAGCAGAAGAAAAACAAAAATTGTGGCAAAATTTATGGGCCATATATGGGCTTGTATACATATGTAAGCGCTGAATGTATGACTGTCTAAGTGTGTGTATGTATGTGTGTGTGTGAGAGAATGTGGTATGTGTAAGTGAGAGAGTATGTGTTTATGTGCAAGTTTATATGGCGTTAGTTTTTTGGCAACGCCTGGAAGCGTTTAAAAATCATGTCCTTGAAGGCGTCTTTCCAACAGACATAGAGACGTTGCCCCCGTCTTCTTTTGGGACTCTTTCACCATCTCTCTTTCTCTTTCTCTCGCTCTGTTTCTCTCTTCCTTATTGTTCTTGCTTCTTCTACTAACTTATGTTCTGTCTCTTTCGTTAGTTTCTTCAACTATCTCTGTCTAACTACTTGGCTTCGCTCCGCATGCAAATTGCTTGCAACAAATTTTATGAACATTTTGCTTTAAATTTGACACCACATACTAACTTTGCCACACTCTCTCTCTCTCTCTCTCTCTCTCTCTCTCTTTCTTTATCTCTCTCTCTCTCGTTGTCTCTCTCTCGGACCCTAAGATATTGAAATTGCCGCCTTATAAATTTCAAGTTGCGGTCTTCTTACAAATTGCACGTAGAGTCTTGTCCTTTGTAGGCGCCACACGAGTAGCAGTAGCAACAGCAGCAACAACAACGAGGGATATCGACCAGGCTAATAACTTATAGACCTTGTTTGTTGCTGCCACAATAGTTGTTGTTTGTTGTCGTTGGCCATGCAGGTTGGCTACGTGCCAAGCTAAATTTGTGCATTGCCCCATAAAACTGAAGCCAGTTTAGAGTTTTAGTGGCTTCACATAAACTCTCTGCTGTGGCGAGTTTAAAGTTGATGATACGTGCCCACATCAGAGGGGGGCGAGTGGTGGCAGAACGTGAGGCAACATAAACTCATGTATGCAACTGCTGAGCTGCAGTTCAATATCCCAACATCCCCAAGTATCAATCAAACTACCAAAAAGCAAAAAAAAAAAACATATTCATAAAAAAAGTGCTGCATATCTTAAGGATGATGACAGCTTAGGGCAGCTTTAAGCTGATTTCCTACTTCATAATTTAACGAATGCTGCTTATAATTTCGCTTAGTCCCAGATAATTGCAGTTAATTCGCTTTTTGAGGGCCCCGTTTACTTTTTGACCATCCTTTATGACCATCCAATGTTCTCATGGGATAAAGAGTGTTTTTCTCCTTTGCCTTTGCTTTTTATCATTGTAAATTTCTTTCACTTAATTGTGCATTTAATAAGCTCAAAGTACTTCAACATTGACTTGTGTTCCCCCTTTCTTTCTTATTCTATCTCCTTCGTCCATTTCTCTATCCTTTGCTGGCCGAGGCGAATTCTTTCTCTGTTTAATTGCCAAAGTGAAACCCACTTTCTTTTTCTCCCTGTCTCTTTCGCTACATCTACCCTCTACTCTTCACATACTTCATTCATTTTGAATGGCAAACGCTTCTCTTGTCCTTCTTCCTCCTCCTCCACCACTGCCACATATCCATATCCATATCCCATATGCCACAAATGTCCGTTCATCAGCAAACAGTGCGTGTGTGTACGACTGTGTGTGTGTCTGGCATTATGGGGTATATGCATACACACATTCCATATTCAAGCACTGCCTTCTTAAAACCATCCCCACACTCACACTCATGCTCTCATCTACCCCTACAAACCCACATACACACCCACACCCACATAGGAGTAATCCATGTGCCAGTTGCATGCGAGTCGTTTAATTTTTGCAACATTTCTCTTCATTCCCTCATTTTTTGTGGTACTTATTTATATACCCTGTAACAAGCAGTTCGATGGGCTGTTTTAGTTAGTGCTGTTTAATATTGGGTCTGCTTTAAAGACTAACCACTTCATAATATTATCAAAATTCTCAAATTATCCACACCAATTTTATGCAATTAGGTCTCAAGCAAGAACCCTGCCATTGAACCAAAACACATAAAAAAACACTACTAAATTAGTAACGGATCTTCAAGGACTCACAGCTCTGAAACCCTGAAACCAATTCTCGTGAAATTTAAGATTATGACGATGATGACCCAATTGATCAAAATTAAGTTTATTTGAGCTGTTTCTGATGGATAGTTTCAGAGATTTGGCTAAGATTGTGTCAAAAAAGGATCCGAAATGTCATTTTCCTTAAAAGTGAGTCCTAATCGAACTATGAATAGCCATAACTTGGCCAAATATCAACCGATTTTGATGAAATTTGTGTTTTTGTTTATGGTTTTCATAACAGTTCAAATCTGCATTCAAGGAATTTCCATTTTTGACATTTTCAATTTTTTTAATTTTTTGACCAGTTTTCCATACTAACCCCTTCACAATATCACCAAAAATTAAAAAAATTTCGATTCCAGTTTTTTTGACTCAAATCGATTCTAGGACCCTAAACTAACATTCTGCCTTTTATTTGAGTTGTTTCTGATAGATATTTTTCGAGAAATAGTCAAAAATTTGCAAAAATGGTCTCAAAACACTTCAAAAACAAAATTACAATAGTATCTGATCTTTAAAGAGTCACAACATTACCACCCCTGAACCAATATTAATAAAATTTCAGACGATGTACAAGATGACCTTATTCTTTAAAATGACGTTTATTTGAGGTGATTCCTATGAGTATTTATCGAGATATGGCTAAAATTGTGTCAAAAAGCGATCCGAAATGTCATTTTCCTTAAAAGTGAGTCCTAATCGAACTATGAATAGCCATAACTTGGCCAAATATCAACCGATTTTGATGAAATTTGTGTTTTTGTTTATGGTTTTCATAACAGTTCAAATCTGCATTCAAGGAATTTCCATTTTTGACATTTTCAATTTTTTTAATTTTTTGACCAGTTTTCCATACTAACCCCTTGACAATATCACCAAAAATTAAAAAAATTTCGATTCCAGTTTTTTTGACTCAAATCGATTCTAGGACCCTAAACTAACATTCTGCCTTTTATTTGAGGTGTTTCTGATAGATATTTTTCGAGAAATAGTCAAAAATTTGCAAAAATGGTCTCAAAACACTTCAAAAACAGTATTACAATAGTATCTGGTCTTTAAAGAGTCACAACATTACCACCCCTGAACCAATATTAATAAAATTTCAGACGATGTACAAGATGACCTTATTCTTTAAAATGACGTTTATTTGAGGTGATTCCTATGAGTATTTATCGAGATATGGCTAAAATTGTGTCAAAAAGCGATCCGAAATGTCATTTTCCTTAAAAGTGAGTCCTAATCGAACTATGAATAGCCATAACTTGGCCAAATATCAACCGATTTTGATGAAATTTGTGTTTTTGTTTATGGTTTTCATAACAGTTTAAATCTGCATTCAAAGAATTTCCATTTTCGACATTTTCAATTTTTTTAATTTTTTGACCAGTTTTCCATACTAACCCCTTGACAATATCACCAAAAATTAAAAAATTTCGATTCCAGTTTTTTTGACTCAAATCGATTCTAGGACCCTAAACTAACATTCTGCCTTTTATTTGAGTTGTTTCTGATAGATATTTTTCGAGAAATAGTCAAAAATTTGCAAAAATGGTCTCAAAACACTTCAAAAACAGTATTACAATAGTATCTGATCTTTAAAGAGTCACAACATTACCACCCCTGAACCAATATTAATAAAATTTCAGACGATGTACAAGATGACCTTATTCTTTAAAATGACGTTTATTTGAGGTGATTCCTATGAGTATTTATCGAGATATGGCTAAAATTGTGTCAAAAAGCGATCCGAAATGTCATTTTCCTTAAAAGTGAGTCCTAATCGAACTATGAATAGCCATAACTTGGCCAAATATCAACCGATTTTGATGAAATTTGTGTTTTTGTTTATGGTTTTCATAACAGTTCAAATCTGCATTCAAGGAATTTCCATTTTTGACATTTTCAATTTTTTTAATTTTTTGACCAGTTTTCCATACTAACCCCTTGACAATATCTCCAAAAATTAAAAAATTTCGATTCCAGTTTTTTTGACTCAAATCGATTCTAGGACCCTAAACTAACATTCTGCCTTTTATTTGAGGTGTTTCTGATGGATATTTTTCGAGAAATAGTCAAAAATTTGCAAAAATGGTCTCAAAATACTTCAAAAGCAGTATTACAATAGTATCTGATCTTTAAAGAGTCACAACATTACCACCCCTGAACCAATATTAATAAAATTTCAGACGATGTACAAGATGACCTTATTCTTTAAAATGACGTTTATTTGAGGTGATTCCTATGAGTATTTATCGAGATATGGCTAAAATTGTGTCAAAAAGCGATCCGAAATGTCATTTTCCTTAAAAGTGAGTCCTAATCGAACTATGAATAGCCATAACTTGGCCAAATATCAACCGATTTTGATGAAATTTGTGTTTTTGTTTATGGTTTTCATAACAGTTCAAATCTGCATTCAAGGAATTTCCATTTTTGACATTTTAAATTTTTTTAATTTTTTGACCAGTTTTCCATACTAACCCCTTGACAATATCACCAAAAATTAAAAAAATTTCGATTCCAGTTTTTTGACTCAAATCGATTCTAGGACCCTAAACTAACATTCTGCCTTTTATTTGAGGTGTTTCTGATAGATATTTTTCGAGAAATAGTCAAAAATTTGCAAAAATGGTCTCAAAACACTTCAAAAACAGTATTACAATAGTATCTGGTCTTTAAAGAGTCACAACATTACCACCCCTGAACCAATATTAATAAAATTTCAGACGATGTACAAGATGACCTTATTCTTTAAAATGACGTTTATTTGAGGTGATTCCTATGAGTATTTATCGAGATATGGCTAAAATTGTGTCAAAAAGCGATCCGAAATGTCATTTTCCTTAAAAGTGAGTCCTAATCGAACTATGAATAGCCATAACTTGGCCAAATATCAACCGATTTTGATGAAATTTGTGTTTTTGTTTATGGTTTTCATAACAGTTCAAATCTGCATTCAAGGAATTTCCATTTTTGACATTTTCAATTTTTTTAATTTTTTGACCAGTTTTCCATACTAACCCCTTGACAATATCTCCAAAAATTAAAAAAATTTCGATTCCAGTTTTTTTGACTCAAATCGATTCTAGGACCCTAAACTAACATTCTGCCTTTTATTTGAGGTGTTTCTGATGGATATTTTTCGAGAAATAGTCAAAAATTTGCAAAAATGGTCTCAAAATACTTCAAAAGCAGTATTACAATAGTATCTGATCTTTAAAGAGTCAGAACATTACCACCCCTGAACCAATATTAATAAAATTTCAGACGATGTACAAGATGACCTTATTCTTTAAAATGACGTTTATTTGAGGTGATTCCTATGAGTATTTATCGAGATATGGCTAAAATTGTGTCAAAAAGCGATCCGAAATGTCATTTTCCTTAAAAGTGAGTCCTAATCGAACTATGAATAGCCATAACTTGGCCAAATATCAACCGATTTTGATGAAATTTGTGTTTTTGTTTATGGTTTTCATAACAGTTCAAATCTGCATTCAAGGAATTTCCATTTTTGACATTTTAAATTTTTTTAATTTTTTGACCAGTTTTCCATACTAACCCCTTGACAATATCACCAAAATTAAAAAAATTTCGATTCCAGTTTTTTGACTCAAATCGATTCTAGGACCCTAAACTAACATTCTGCCTTTTATTTGAGGTGTTTCTGATAGATATTTTTCGAGAAATAGTCAAAAATTTGCAAAAATGGTCTCAAAACACTTCAAAAACAGTATTACAATAGTATCTGGTCTTTAAAGAGTCACAACATTACCACCCCTGAACCAATATTAATAAAATTTCAGACGATGTACAAGATGACCTTATTCTTTAAAATGACGTTTATTTGAGGTGATTCCTATGAGTATTTATCGAGATATGGCTAAAATTGTGTCAAAAAGCGATCCGAAATGTCATTTTCCTTAAAAGTGAGTCCTAATCGAACTATGAATAGCCATAACTTGGCCAAATATCAACCGATTTTGATGAAATTTGTGTTTTTGTTTATGGTTTTCATAACAGTTCAAATCTGCATTCAAGGAATTTCCATTTTTGACATTTTCAATTTTTTTAATTTTTTGACCAGTTTTCCATACTAACCCCTTGACAATATCTCCAAAAATTAAAAAAATTTCGATTCCAGTTTTTTTGACTCAAATCGATTCTAGGACCCTAAACTAACATTCTGCCTTTTATTTGAGGTGTTTCTGATGGATATTTTTCGAGAAATAGTCAAAAATTTGCAAAAATGGTCTCAAAATACTTCAAAAGCAGTATTACAATAGTATCTGATCTTTAAAGAGTCACAACATTACCACCCCTGAACCAATATTAATAAAATTTCAGACGATGTACAAGATGACCTTATTCTTTAAAATGACGTTTATTTGAGGTGATTCCTATGAGTATTTATCGAGATATGGCTAAAATTGTGTCAAAAAGCGATCCGAAATGTCATTTTCCTTAAAAGTGAGTCCTAATCGAACTATGAATAGCCATAACTTGGCCAAATATCAACCGATTTTGATGAAATTTGTGTTTTTGTTTATGGTTTTCATAACAGTTCAAATCTGCATTCAAGGAATTTCCATTTTTGACATTTTCAATTTTTTTAATTTTTTGACCAGTTTTCCATACTAACCCCTTGACAATATCACCAAAAATTAAAAAATTTTCGATTCCAGTTTTTTTGACTCAAATCGATTCTAGGACCCTAAACTAACATTCTGCCTTTTATTTGAGTTGTTTCTGATAGATATTTTTCGAGAAATAGTCAAAAATTTGCAAAAATGGTCTCAAAATACTTCAAAAACAGTATTACAATAGTATCTGATCTTTAAAGAGTCACAACATTGCCACCCCTGAACCAATATTAATAAAATTTCAGACGATGTACAAGATGACCTTATTCTTTAAAATGACGTTTATTTGAGGTGATTCCTATGAGTATTTATCGAGATATGGCTAAAATTGTGTCAAAAAGCGATCCGAAATGTCATTTTCCTTAAAAGTGAGTCCTAATCGAACTATGAATAGCCATAACTTGGCCAAATATCAACCGATTTTGATGAAATTTGTGTTTTTGTTTATGGTTTTCATAACAGTTCAAATCTGCATTCAAGGAATTTCCATTTTTGACATTTTCAATTTTTTTAATTTTTTGACCAGTTTTCCATACTAACCCCTTCACAATATCACCAAAAATTAAAAAAATTTCGATTCCAGTTTTTTTGACTCAAATCGATTCTAGGACCCTAAACTAACATTCTGCCTTTTATTTGAGTTGTTTCTGATAGATATTTTTCGAGAAATAGTCAAAAATTTGCAAAAATGGTCTCAAAACACTTCAAAAACAAAATTACAATAGTATCTGATCTTTAAAGAGTCACAACATTACCACCCCTGAACCAATATTAATAAAATTTCAGACGATGTACAAGATGACCTTATTCTTTAAAATGACGTTTATTTGAGGTGATTCCTATGAGTATTTATCGAGATATGGCTAAAATTGTGTCAAAAAGCGATCCGAAATGTCATTTTCCTTAAAAGTGAGTCCTAATCGAACTATGAATAGCCATAACTTGGCCAAATATCAACCGATTTTGATGAAATTTGTGTTTTTGTTTATGGTTTTCATAACAGTTCAAATCTGCATTCAAGGAATTTCCATTTTTGACATTTTCAATTTTTTTAATTTTTTGACCAGTTTTCCATACTAACCCCTTGACAATATCACCAAAAATTAAAAAAATTTCGATTCCAGTTTTTTTGACTCAAATCGATTCTAGGACCCTAAACTAACATTCTGCCTTTTATTTGAGGTGTTTCTGATAGATATTTTTCGAGAAATAGTCAAAAATTTGCAAAAATGGTCTCAAAACACTTCAAAAACAGTATTACAATAGTATCTGGTCTTTAAAGAGTCACAACATTACCACCCCTGAACCAATATTAATAAAATTTCAGACGATGTACAAGATGACCTTATTCTTTAAAATGACGTTTATTTGAGGTGATTCCTATGAGTATTTATCGAGATATGGCTAAAATTGTGTCAAAAAGCGATCCGAAATGTCATTTTCCTTAAAAGTGAGTCCTAATCGAACTATGAATAGCCATAACTTGGCCAAATATCAACCGATTTTGATGAAATTTGTGTTTTTGTTTATGGTTTTCATAACAGTTTAAATCTGCATTCAAAGAATTTCCATTTTCGACATTTTCAATTTTTTTAATTTTTTGACCAGTTTTCCATACTAACCCCTTGACAATATCACCAAAAATTAAAAAAATTTCGATTCCAGTTTTTTTGACTCAAATCGATTCTAGGACCCTAAACTAACATTCTGCCTTTTATTTGAGTTGTTTCTGATAGATATTTTTCGAGAAATAGTCAAAAATTTGCAAAAATGGTCTCAAAACACTTCAAAAACAGTATTACAATAGTATCTGATCTTTAAAGAGTCACAACATTACCACCCCTGAACCAATATTAATAAAATTTCAGACGATGTACAAGATGACCTTATTCTTTAAAATGACGTTTATTTGAGGTGATTCCTATGAGTATTTATCGAGATATGGCTAAAATTGTGTCAAAAAGCGATCCGAAATGTCATTTTCCTTAAAAGTGAGTCCTAATCGAACTATGAATAGCCATAACTTGGCCAAATATCAACCGATTTTGATGAAATTTGTGTTTTTGTTTATGGTTTTCATAACAGTTCAAATCTGCATTCAAGGAATTTCCATTTTTGACATTTTCAATTTTTTTAATTTTTTGACCAGTTTTCCATACTAACCCCTTGACAATATCTCCAAAATTAAAAAAATTTCGATTCCAGTTTTTTTGACTCAAATCGATTCTAGGACCCTAAACTAACATTCTGCCTTTTATTTGAGGTGTTTCTGATGGATATTTTTCGAGAAATAGTCAAAAATTTGCAAAAATGGTCTCAAAATACTTCAAAAGCAGTATTACAATAGTATCTGATCTTTAAAGAGTCACAACATTACCACCCCTGAACCAATATTAATAAAATTTCAGACGATGTACAAGATGACCTTATTCTTTAAAATGACGTTTATTTGAGGTGATTCCTATGAGTATTTATCGAGATATGGCTAAAATTGTGTCAAAAAGCGATCCGAAATGTCATTTTCCTTAAAAGTGAGTCCTAATCGAACTATGAATAGCCATAACTTGGCCAAATATCAACCGATTTTGATGAAATTTGTGTTTTTGTTTATGGTTTTCATAACAGTTCAAATCTGCATTCAAGGAATTTCCATTTTTGACATTTTAAATTTTTTTAATTTTTTGACCAGTTTTCCATACTAACCCCTTGACAATATCACCAAAAATTAAAAAAATTTCGATTCCAGTTTTTTGACTCAAATCGATTCTAGGACCCTAAACTAACATTCTGCCTTTTATTTGAGGTGTTTCTGATAGATATTTTTCGAGAAATAGTCAAAAATTTGCAAAAATGGTCTCAAAACACTTCAAAAACAGTATTACAATAGTATCTGGTCTTTAAAGAGTCACAACATTACCACCCCTGAACCAATATTAATAAAATTTCAGACGATGTACAAGATGACCTTATTCTTTAAAATGACGTTTATTTGAGGTGATTCCTATGAGTATTTATCGAGATATGGCTAAAATTGTGTCAAAAAGCGATCCGAAATGTCATTTTCCTTAAAAGTGAGTCCTAATCGAACTATGAATAGCCATAACTTGGCCAAATATCAACCGATTTTGATGAAATTTGTGTTTTTGTTTATGGTTTTCATAACAGTTCAAATCTGCATTCAAGGAATTTCCATTTTTGACATTTTCAATTTTTTTTAATTTTTTGACCAGTTTTCCATACTAACCCCTTGACAATATCTCCAAAAATTAAAAAAATTTCGATTCCAGTTTTTTTGACTCAAATCGATTCTAGGACCCTAAACTAACATTCTGCCTTTTATTTGAGGTGTTTCTGATGGATATTTTTCGAGAAATAGTCAAAAATTTGCAAAAATGGTCTCAAAATACTTCAAAAGCAGTATTACAATAGTATCTGATCTTTAAAGAGTCAGAACATTACCACCCCTGAACCAATATTAATAAAATTTCAGACGATGTACAAGATGACCTTATTCTTTAAAATGACGTTTATTTGAGGTGATTCCTATGAGTATTTATCGAGATATGGCTAAAATTGTGTCAAAAAGCGATCCGAAATGTCATTTTCCTTAAAAGTGAGTCCTAATCGAACTATGAATAGCCATAACTTGGCCAAATATCAACCGATTTTGATGAAATTTGTGTTTTTGTTTATGGTTTTCATAACAGTTCAAATCTGCATTCAAGGAATTTCCATTTTTGACATTTTAAATTTTTTTAATTTTTTGACCAGTTTTCCATACTAACCCCTTGACAATATCACCAAAAATTAAAAAAATTTCGATTCCAGTTTTTTGACTCAAATCGATTCTAGGACCCTAAACTAACATTCTGCCTTTTATTTGAGGTGTTTCTGATAGATATTTTTCGAGAAATAGTCAAAAATTTGCAAAAATGGTCTCAAAACACTTCAAAAACAGTATTACAATAGTATCTGGTCTTTAAAGAGTCACAACATTACCACCCCTGAACCAATATTAATAAAATTTCAGACGATGTACAAGATGACCTTATTCTTTAAAATGACGTTTATTTGAGGTGATTCCTATGAGTATTTATCGAGATATGGCTAAAATTGTGTCAAAAAGCGATCCGAAATGTCATTTTCCTTAAAAGTGAGTCCTAATCGAACTATGAATAGCCATAACTTGGCCAAATATCAACCGATTTTGATGAAATTTGTGTTTTTGTTTATGGTTTTCATAACAGTTCAAATCTGCATTCAAGGAATTTCCATTTTTGACATTTTCAATTTTTTTAATTTTTTGACCAGTTTTCCATACTAACCCCTTGACAATATCTCCAAAATTAAAAAAATTTCGATTCCAGTTTTTTTGACTCAAATCGATTCTAGGACCCTAAACTAACATTCTGCCTTTTATTTGAGGTGTTTCTGATGGATATTTTTCGAGAAATAGTCAAAAATTTGCAAAAATGGTCTCAAAATACTTCAAAAGCAGTATTACAATAGTATCTGATCTTTAAAGAGTCACAACATTACCACCCCTGAACCAATATTAATAAAATTTCAGACGATGTACAAGATGACCTTATTCTTTAAAATGACGTTTATTTGAGGTGATTCCTATGAGTATTTATCGAGATATGGCTAAAATTGTGTTAAAAAGCGATCCGAAATGTCATTTTCCTTAAAAGTGAGTCCTAATCGAACTATGAATAGCCATAACTTGGCCAAATATCAACCGATTTTGATGAAATTTGTGTTTTTGTTTATGGTTTTCATAACAGTTCAAATCTGCATTCAAGGAATTTCCATTTTTGACATTTTCAATTTTTTTAATTTTTTGACCAGTTTTCCATACTAACCCCTTGACAATATCACCAAAAATTAAAAAATTTTCGATTCCAGTTTTTTTGACTCAAATCGATTCTAGGACCCTAAACTAACATTCTGCCTTTTATTTGAGTTGTTTCTGATAGATATTTTTCGAGAAATAGTCAAAAATTTGCAAAAATGGTCTCAAAATACTTCAAAAACAGTATTACAATAGTATCTGATCTTTAAAGAGTCACAACATTGCCACCCCTGAACCAATATTAATAAAATTTCAGACGATGTACAAGATGACCTTATTCTTTAAAATGACGTTTATTTGAGGTGATTCCTATGAGTATTTATCGAGATATGGCTAAAATTGTGTCAAAAAGCGATCCGAAATGTCATTTTCCTTAAAAGTGAGTCCTAATCGAACTATGAATAGCCATAACTTGGCCAAATATCAACCGATTTTGATGAAATTTGTGTTTTTGTTTATGGTTTTCATAACAGTTCAAATCTGCATTCAAGGAATTTCCATTTTTGACATTTTCAATTTTTTTAATTTTTTGACCAGTTTTCCATACTAACCCCTTGACAATATCACCAAAAATTAAAAAATTTTCGATTCCAGTTTTTTTGACTCAAATCGATTCTAGGACCCTAAACTAACATTCTGCCTTTTATTTGAGTTGTTTCTGATAGATATTTTTCGAGAAATAGTCAAAAATTTGCAAAAATGGTCTCAAAATACTTCAAAAACAGTATTACAATAGTATCTGATCTTTAAAGAGTCACAACATTGCCACCCCTGAACCAATATTAATAAAATTTCAGACGATGTACAGGATGACCTTATTCTTTAAAATGACGTTTATTTGAGGTGATTCCTGTAAGTATTTATCGAGATATGGCTAAAATTGTGTCAAAACGGGATCCGAAATGTCAATTTCCTTAAAAGTGAGTCCTAATCGAACTATGAATAGCCATAACTTGGACAAATATCAACCGATTTTGATGAAATTTGTGTTTTTGTTTATGGTTTTCATAACAGTTCAAATCTGCATTCAAGGAATTTCCATTTTTGACATTTTCAATTTTTTTAATTTTTTGACCAGTTTTCCATACTAACCCCTTGACAATATCTCCAAAAATTAAAAAAATTTCGATTCCAGTTTTTTTGACTCAAATCGATTCTAGGACCCTAAACTAACATTCTGCCTTTTATTTGAGGTGTTTCTGATGGATATTTTTCGAGAAATAGTCAAAAATTTGCAAAAATGGTCTCAAAATACTTCAAAAGCAGTATTACAATAGTATCTGATCTTTAAAGAGTCACAACATTGCCACCCCTGATCCAATATTAATAAAATTTCAGACGATGTACAAGATGACCTTATTCTTTAAAATGGCGTTTATTTAAGGTGATTCCTATGAGTATTTATCGAGATATGGCTAAAATTGTGTCAAAAAGGGATCCGAAATGTCAATTTCCTTAAAAGTGAGTCCTAATCGAACTATGAATGGCCATAACTTGGCCAAATATCAACCGAATTTTATGAAATTTGTGTTTTTGATTATGGTTTTCATAACAGTTCAAATCTGCATTAAAAGAATTTCCATTTTCGACATTTTCAATTTTTATAATTTTTTGACCAGTTTTCCATACTAACCCCTTTGACAATATCACCAAAAATTAAAAAATTTTCGATTCCAGTTTTTTTGACTCAAATCGATTTTAGGACCGTAAACTAACATTGTGCTTTTTATTTGAGGTGTTTCTGATGGGTAGTTCTTAAGAAATATGCAAGAATTGCCTAAAAGTTGCCTAAATTTAAAAGATCGCTTGAATCAAATAGACTATAGATCTGTAAGTCTGTGGCTTATATTATATACTTTCAACAAAGAAATTCGCTGCTGTTTACAGGGTATGTCTGATGTCAGCTCCAATTCATTGTCATTTGCTTTAGCATTGTATTTTATTTTAATTGTTTTTTAGTTTTGCCTGTGCCTTTTAATTGTTTGGCATATAAAAAGTTTCATTTTGTGTATGAAATACACACACACACACACACACACACACAAGTATCATATACTCATATGTAGGCAGATGTATGTATGTATTTTCATGTATTTGTTGCTGTTGTTGTTGCGTTTGTTGGTTTTTAATTGTTTTGTGTTCTTAGCCACTTCGGCTTTTTGAGTGCAGTGCAGCGTGTACATGCAACTATGTATGTGTGTGTGAGTGTGTGTGAATGTGTGTTAGTGTGTGTGTGAGTGGGTTGCAGTTTGTAATCCTGTAATTATGTAGTTTTTGTTGTTGCACAACGTAGCCAAACCAAACGAAGCCAAACGAAATGCAACGCAACGAGGGGATGAAGGGTGAGTTTGAGGGAGATTCGAGCGGTTTTTCGCTCCACCACAAAAACCTCATCTCATCTCTCTTACCTCTGTCTCTCTCTCTCTCTTTTTCGCTCTCTCTCTCTTTCTCTCTCTCACTCTCTGTGTGTGCCTCTGACTCTGTCTCTGTCTGTGGCTCCCTCTGTTAGCACGCTACTTATTGATGTAATTGTTGTTGCAACTAGTGCTGTTGGATGTTGCATGTATGTCGGTAGGTGCACTTGCAACATGCATTAAACGAACGAAAAATATATAAATTACTTTAATGAACTTTACAAATTCGCAGCACAACGAGGCGACCGGAAATGCGCTTCACGTTTCCGCTCCATACTCCAGCAGAGAGTGAGATAGATATGGAAAGGGACGTCGAGTGAGAGAGATAGAAACTGGGACCGCACCTTAACCACAACAATAACAGCAGCAACAAACAACAACAACAACAACAACAGCAACAACAATTACAGGTGCTGTGATTAGTTTGCTTTTGTTGTAGCAGCCGGAGATGAATGTTCTGTTGCGGCTTTTAAAAATGTTGTTGAAAAATGCCAACACAAATTCCACGCACACAGTTTTAGTTTCATTCTTTGCTCTTGGTATGCTTCTTCTTCTCTTTTTAGTGTTGTGAAACCGCTCAACAAATACTTTTATATCGTTTTAAATGCGTTGTAAACCGATGAGGTTTACAGACAATACAGACGGAGCTTAAGCTCAATTTAACTTTAAACGGGAATCTTATAGTTTTTAATAATATTAAGATATAATTTGCACTAGTAAAACTCACTAATTCATAAAAATGAAATATTTAATCGAAAAATTACAGCTATTTAAAAGTCTGGCCATATCCAATTAATCTCTAGGAAATATAGAGTGTGTGACCTGTCAAAATTTATCCTACAATTTATTCCGCTTTTGGGAGTAAGTACCTGACCTGAACTCACAAATGTTTCGCTAATATTCCCATAATATTTCAATAACTCTTTTTTTAAATCATGGGAATATTCAACTTTTGACCTAATTAACCTAACCGTGTAATTCCCACAATGTTGAAGAGAAACTCTTAGTCTAAAATTTGAAAAATAATAATGAATTGTTTTTTGTACTTACTCCAACCGGGTGCCGGAACAATCAGTCCAGTTATCATCTCCTCGCTCATCACTGGCGGATCTGTGGGTGGTGGAGGGCACACCAGGGACTCAATCATGTCGTCCGTGACACGCATGATGCCAACTAGATCTGGGGGTTCGGTGCGTGAGGACCTACAAAATAGGAGAAGCAAAATAAGCGCAACTTTGAAACAACATTTCGTGTAGAATCCACAAAAAAAAAATAGAAGTAAATTAACATAAATTTTATTAGACTTTTGATTCGGGTTTTTGGCTTCAGTTTTCGCTACCACCTGAAACGACTGGACGGACGACTGGACTGACCTTTTTCTATGTCAGTGGCAAAAGATGCGGAAAAACGTGCATAATTTGTATAGACTGAAGTGGTGACGGGGTTAATAGGGGATGGGGAGAGCGGGGATATGGTATGGGTTACAGTTTGTTGCCTCGGCAAACGCTTAGCACAAAAGCCAAAAATGGCGAGGCCCATAAAGAGCAGCTAATTAGGCTATCAAAATGCTGTGGCAGGGTCGCAACGTTAGCCAAACGGAACAAGTGGCATGCCACCACACGCACTCTCTCTCTCTCTCTTTCTATCGTTATCTATCTCTCTCACTCATTCCCTTTCCCTCTTTTTGCTACTATGGCTGCCTTTGGTCAACATGTTTGCATTGCGCTGTGGCTTTCATTTTGTTGTTTTGTCGTTTTTGTTTTTTTGTTTCGTTGCTTTGGCGAGTAAAAAGCTAAATTTTCGTGCTAAATTTCACATTTTTGATTTGTTGCTAAAACAATTCGCAAATGTATATGTATGTATATATGTGTGAGTTTACAAACTGTTTTGCCGGACAAACTTCTTATTGGCCAACAGAACAATAATCAAAAAAAAAAACAGAAGCTTGTCGGATATTGACATTTTTTGGGTTTTTCCGCATAATTTTTGAAAAGTTTGATATGTTGCGGTATTTTGCATTAAACAGCAGGGCGTGGCAGATAGACATGGGTTCCCATAGCAACAGCAAGAAAGAGAGAGAGAGAGAGGTGGGAAAGAGAGAGTTGGGCTTGCTTGGGGTTCGATTTTTCTAATTATGAAAAGTGGTTTTTGGCATTGCAGCAAAAATTCAAAATTAATGAGAATTTTCTGAGCAATCGAAGGCTGTAAATGAAAGGCAGTGAACGAGAAATTGATGCACTGTACGAGACAGACAAAATCGGTACAGAGACAACATAAGGGTTAATAGATATGGAAGCTGAAAAGACAAATTAATATTCGGAAAGTTAAGACGATTTTCGAAATCAGAAATCAACAATGTAGAGAGGACAACAAGAAGGTTGAATGAAATTCTATGTAATGTTGATTAGTTTATTACTATTACTATTATTTCTATTCTATTTTATTCTCTTAGTTAAATTTAAATTATCATTTTTCTATAGGAACTTTTCCATGCAGTTAAAGTTTTGTTGCATATGTGAATGTGGCATAATTTATATGTGCGGCATGTGGCATAATATTATTTTGATAGGTGGACGGCAGCTGAGGCACGAAATTGTCGATAAATCGCATTGTAAGTTAAACAAAGAGACAGGAGACAGGAGAAGAGAGAGAGAGAGACAGAGAGAGAGAGAGCAGAGGGAACGAGAGGAAAAGTTATGCGACTAAAATAGTTAATTAATCTGTGTATCGATTTAAACAATGAACAGCAGCAGAGAGTGTGAGAGAGGTATATATATGTATATATATCGAGAGAGAGGTAGAGAGGGAAAGAGTGTCTGTGAAAGAGAGAGAGTGTCACAGAGAGAGAAGGATGAGCCATATGCAAATAGAAGAAAAGGACACACTAGACGTGTATTGTCAATAGAAATAGAAATGCAATGAATAGAGTGAAGAGTGCGACGAACTCGCCGACAGAGAGGGTGTATGGTGGAAATAGGAGTTAGGGGTGAGGTGGGTGGGGGGGTTAGTTGAGGTGGTGGTGGTGGCACATTGCACAGCTAACTGTTGCAGCAGCAATATGGCCGCACACTTAGCCAACGCTTGCCCCCATTCAAGTCAACAGATGTTTGCGGAACGTGCAGAGATAGACAAACAATTGACAGCGAAGGCGTAGATGGGCGTGGCGTGGCAAGTGTAGTTGCAACTGGCCACACAGCTGGGAAAGCGTTGGCAAAAGTGGACTTACCGCATCATCATGCTGAGGGACTGCTCCTCCTGGAGCACACTCTCCAAGTACATCATATCTAGATCGGACACAATTGCGCCATTGATGACCATTATTTCGTCTCCTTTGATGATGCCTGCAAAAAGAGAGCAAGAGAAGAAAACAGTGAGTGAGTCAAGAGCGGGTATGATAGACTTAAGATATGGATACAAAATTTCATTGAGAGAGATATGAAAATGTATTAATTTATATTTGAAGCAGTTTAGGAGATTTTTCGATGAAAATTCTTAATTATTATTTTTCTTAAACCATTTTAAAATATATTTTTTAAACCCGTGTTAGATTTTTTCTTCATCATTTTGAGTTAAATATTAATGTTTTATTAATTATATCTCAGAATATTATTTTTTAATCTCTATTCTGATTAACAGCAATAAAATTCAAATTCTTATTCATTTCAAGTTAAATATTAATGTAATACTAATTTTCATGCTTTTTCAATTATAGAAATCTTTTGTATATATATTTTTTTTAAATATTTTTAATGATTCTCTGAAATGTGGAAATTTCTTAAAATAACTGTTATTTTTTCAATGACTAAATACGAATATTGAAAATAAACATATCTAAAAAGTATCTAGAAAATAAATATAAAATAAATGAAATTGATGCCCAAAAAAAAAGACAAGAATAACTTGCGTATCTCATAGTTTATCAGCCTCTAAGTTCTCCTTTTCTCTACTTCTCGCTTCTTACTCTCTCTCTCTTCTTCTTGTTGTTTCTCCATCTATCTTATATTGTACTCTCTTCAAATTTAGACAATGGCAGGAGATTTTGCTTTATCTGTGGCCAAGTGAAATGTTGTCTAAAATTGTGTTATGTTCCGGTTTTAGTTGGGCTAATAGAATGCTCTGCTGATGGGCGTGCATTTATGTGGGCGTGGCAGTGATATATTGCACTTCTCATATAGATAAGTGTCTGTCTGTCTTCTCTCGTTTCTCCCTCTGATAACAACAATAATAACAACATTTTGTGGCTTTTTGCATTGTTTTCTACACTTTTATGTCTCTGTCTCTATATCTGTTTTCAAGTGTGTGAGTGTCTGTGTGTGTGTGTGCATTTTCTACAACATTTAGTTGCAGCAAACTGTTGTTGTTGTTGTTGTTGAGTTTGTTTTGCTGGCGTTGCTGTTGTCGTTGCACGTTATCATTGTTGTTGCAGCTGCTGCTGCTGCTGCTGCTTCGACAGATTACACACAACTTTATGTATGTAGGTGTGTGTAAGTTGTTATCTGCCTGACAGTTGTGTGTTGTTTATACCCACACACACACACACACACACTCACACAGCCGCACACACACACCTTGCAGCATCAGCAGCACCTTTTTGCATTTGTTATAAATTTCAAATGGATTCGTTTCGTACTTCTTTTTTAAGGGTCGATGCTTCTGCACATGGATTTCGTTACGTTTGCCCTGCACTCTATAGACAGAGACAGAGATAGCTAGAGAGCGAGACAGAGATGGAGAGTGAAAGGGAGATAGCTAGCGGATTATTTGGCTTTAGTATTGCCAGCATATGCATTAGACAAATATCAACTCGACTTGTATTTATATTGTTTATCTTGCGGTTGTGCTTTTGCAGCTGCAACTCCCTCCCTACCTCTCTGCCCGACCCCTCCCCCCCTTTACGCACTCTTTCTCTCTGTGCATCTCATTTCCTTCTGTTTTTTCTATATGCTGTTCCACTGTCAACAGTTTCTTGTCTTCTTTGGGGGCGCCTTGTGCAAATTGTTATGCCCCATGTTTGCCAAATACTTTGCCACGCTTGTTTGACGCTGCCAACTGTGTGTGAGTGTGTGTGGCATGCAACTAACTTTTGTGCCACACACACACATCCATACACAGAGACACAGCTGTCATTATTATAGATGCGCTCTGTTGTTGCCTGTTTGTTAACTTGAAAAGGCCATGCAAACAAGACGACGCGTTGCTAGTTGCATGCTGCATGTGGCATGTGGCATGTGGCACTTAAAGCTGCCACCAGCTGACGACTGTCGAAAGCTGCTTACAAAATGTTGCCTTCATTAAAGGCATTCTGCTGTGCCTTTGGGCTTTCAATTAGCTCAAGAAAAGTGGCATGCCACAGCATTTGCATTTGCATTTGCCACATTCCGCTACTCTTGTTGTTGTTGTTCTTGCATTTGCATCTCAATTCGGCTGCGTTGCATAGCCAGTTGCATATTGCGGTTGCCATTCTTATTGCTGTTGCCATTGCTATTGTTCTTGTTTTTTTTGCCTTGTTTTCTTCTCTGAGTCTCGTAAGCAACTCTGCAATTTATTCTAGCGGAAAATGCCTTTGGCCAGAGCAACATCTCTACTCACTACTCTCCTCTCCTTCACTTTCCCACTCATCTTTTCTCTCTTTGCCAATGCGAGTCGCTCTCCCTCTCTCTCATTTTGGTTTTTGTCCAGTTTGGTTTGTGGTGCTCTCAAATTGGGCTTTGGCTCATGCTAATAGGCATTAAATACAATTGCGAGAAGTTTTTTCTCTCTCTCGCTCACTCTCTTTCTCTCTTCGTTTTGTCTCTCTCACTTCCATTGTCACATCTTTAAGTTAGCTCTCAGCTGTGCTCAATTTATGCACACACACGCCGCACCCTTACACGCATATTACGCATACGCCGCGTGGTACATGAAAATATTACGTATACGTAATATTTGATAGTAGCAACTAAAGCGCTAAACATTTAAGCAGATTGGCATTGAATTTGCTGCTAGTTTTAATGTCATTCTGTTTAGCTGTTACAGAGAGACACTTTCTCTTTCTATCTCTATCACTCATTCAGTGTCTCTTTGTATTCTATACTAGTTTCGATAACTTTAGCTTCAATCGTTACTTCGATGCCATCTGCATTAGTTTTTTTTTGCATTGGGCAAGTCATTAGCACAGCTTTTGTCTATTATTCTCTTCATCCCTTTCACTCTCTTTCTCTGTCTTCTTTTTTTTGGCTTTTCTCTTCGCTGCTCATTAAATTCAAACACTTTTGTCCATTGGCATTGTTAATGCAGCAGCAAAAACTTGCCAAAATTATAAACTAACCGCCAGTGGCGGCGTCAACTTTTGTAACGCACCAAAGGGGGGTTGTTGAGTTGGGATCTTGATGTTTCTTTAATTTTTATTTTATTTCTTTGGCAACGATTTCGGTGCGCATTGTTGCAGCCGCTTCTCGATTCGCTGTCGTTGCCACATTCGCACTCGACGTGCTTAATGAGTTTTCCGCTGTGAAATTTTCTTCTTTCAGGTTCATCACTTGCGCAACTACAGCATTGCAGCTTGTCATGCCACGCCCCTTACAAACCCCCCTTGCCACCCATTGGTGACAAGTTGCTTCATTTTGCAGGCAGGTGCCACCAGCAAAAACAACTGCAGTGGAAGCTGCAACCTGCAACCTGCAACCTGCACTGTCAACATCAGGCGACATAATTTAAAGCGCTGCTCTAGTGGCATTTCGACTACAAGCACTTGACTTGCCACCCCCCTCCGTCTTGAACTTTCCCCCCACTACCCTTCCATAACTTCAGCTCGCTTACTTCAAGAACCTGGCAGTGCCTCGTCTGCATGCAAATGCCAACTTAAGTTGATTTTAAGTGATAGAAAAACAACAGACATACTCTAGTTCTACAAAAAGACAGAGACAGACACAGAGAGAGAGAGAGAGGGAGTAAGAGAGAGAGAGAGAGAGACACAGAGTGTTGGAGTATGAGAGTAGACGTTGTTGTTGTTGTTGTTGTTGTTGTAAGGAAAAACCCTTTAAGAACTCATCATGGCGTCCCTGCGGCTGCTGCCATTACTACAGGTGCACCTGGAGGAGAGAGAGGGAGAGAGTGGGAGAGAGTGGGAGAGAGAGGGAGAGGAGGGAGGTAGAGACTTCGAGTATGCTGCTCATCAACAACGTGATCTCCATTCTCTAGTTGAGTTGCTTCATGAAGAGGGGTTGATGGAGCTGCTCTCCACTTGACTCTCCACTGACTTCACTTCACTCCACGTCTCTCCCCTCCCCTTGCTCCACTCAAGTTGCTTGTCTTCTTTTTGCTCTTTTGCTTTGTGAGTTAAAAGTGAAAAGCATTTAACTATAAGAAGCACAATTTGACATAGAAAACGGAACTTGGGCTGAGCTCTGTTGAGACTACACCCCCCTTTTCGTATAGATAGATAGATATATGTACATAAGGGGTGTATATGATATACTCACCATTGTGCATGGCCACACTCTTGTCCTCGACGCGGCTCACATAGCAGCAGAGCTCGTCCTGCCGCTCGGCATTCTCGATCAGCTCCGCCTCCACGGAGAAGCCCCACATCTGCTCCAGAGTGGTGCGCTGCAGTTCCACCTGGTACAGTATCTTCATGCAGACCTCCACAAATTCGTGATTATGTAGCTGCAAAAGATGAAAGAGAGAGAGAGACAAAGAGAGAGAGAGAGAGAGAGAGGAAGAGAAATTAGCCAAAAGCCACACCAAAAAGAAGTCGCAGTGAGCAAAAGTTTTTCGTAATTTTTCATGCGAGTTTCAATAAATTTGTTGGCGCAAAAAGTTGTTCGGTTTAATTTACAATTTATTGAGCTGGCAAAAAATTTTACCAAAATTTCAACTTTATTTTAAAATTCTCCCATTTTCACAAAATTTATATATTTTTTCTCATTTTATTTCTGGTTGCAGCTGCACTTTGACCTGGCAATATTTACAGCAATTGCAACTCTCTTTACTCTATTTTTTGGGCCCCACCCCACCCCGTTTTGCACTTAGCCGTTGGTGTGGGCGTTGCGGTGGGCGTGGTCGTATTCTCGGCAAGTTGAGAAAAGGCATTCGCCATCTAATCGCCAGTTAAGTAGCAACACTCACCGCCGTAAGTCTATTTACACAACATACTATACCTATATACGTACATATGTATCTATTTGGTAAGTTCAGCCGGAGAAAAGCTGAATGCTACGACACTTGCGTTTGAGTTGCAGCTAAAAAAAGTTTATTTAAGACGTGGTAAAGTCTAGTTAAAGTGTCATTAGCTGACACCTGAGTTCACAGTTGACCTCTTTTGCGTTTACGTTTGTCCTGGAAAATCGCATTTAATCCTTTGAAATTGCTCACATGCCTGGCACAAAATACATGTGCACGAGACTGGGTATTATTTGAGAATTTCATGATGGGGTCTAATGGATTTGAAGAGTTGTCAAAGTATAATTACTTATCTAATTAGTGAAGGGCAGTCCATTAAAAGATTGCATTTTTGTTAAATTAAAATATATATAAAAAAATATAGAAATAAATTTATATTATTATTGATGAATAAAATAAATATTACTTATATTAAAAAGAAAAAAATAATAATAACTTTATAAACATATAGTAAGTTTCTATTTCTGATGAATAAGCCTCAAAGGAAAGAAGTGGAAAAATAATTAATCAGTTTTTCATATAGTTTCAAAAACGTATTGAACTCTCATATTATATGATTACAAAGTCTTTTTAAAAGAAGTGAATAAATAGACAAATCCTGATGTATTTCCTTTCAACTGTTAAGTGATTTTTCTTAGAAAATACTGTTCTTTATTTTTTTTTTTTTAAACGCGCATAAGACGATGAAATAATCAGAGAAGAATTATAAAACAATTCCTGTACCTCAGTTGAAATATTAAGAAGTTATTATATTTCTCTTACCAAACTGAATATAAGGGATTAAATTAATTCATTCTACCTACCACGTCTCCTGGTGCTGCATTAGGCACGACCGTAGCTCATTTTTTTTGTTGCTGCATGAATTTGTGTGTCAGAAATCACCCTTAATTGCCCTTAATTTTGAGCAAATAACAAACAGACACATACACACACATGTACACACACACACTCACACTTGGACACCCACACATAGAGACACTCAGACATGTGCGCAGAGTTCAAAGTTCAATAGAAATTGGCGCCCACACATACTCATGCACAAATACATAAATGAATTTATATACATATATATGGGCATATCAATATCCGCCCCGCCTCCCACTGCCCCCGTCCGTCCGTCTGTATGTCAGTCTGTCTGTCTGTTTGTCTGGGGTTTACTTACATAATTTTCAATCAGATCATTGCGATGTGGCACAAAGTAATTGTGATCCTCCATGTCACGTCGCTTCTTGACGCGCACAAAGTGCTCCATGGGATTGAGATTGCGACGGGCGCAGGCGCTGGCAAGGAACTCCTCCACAGACATGGCGTCACGTAGATAAACTGTCGAGTAAGCATTGTCGGGCATTGCAACTTTGAAGGTTTTTTCCGGCTCGTCACGTGAATTCATCTGGAAAAAGGCAGAAAATTCGATTGGATAAACAGGCGAACGAACAGAGAGACAGAGAGAGAGAGAGGGAAATGGAAAGAGAGAGAATGTGTGTGTCATTAAGATGCTACATATATATGTGATTGATAGAGAGAGAGAGATAGAGAGAAAGAGAATGAGGGAGAGGGAACGTGAGAGATGGAGAGAGTGAGTCACACACGGAAGTGAAAATTGAAAAATAGCATAGGGCACAAGAGAGAGAACACATTTCGAGTCGAGGAAATGTAATGAAAAACGTCAGTAACAGACAGAGAAACACACAGAGAGAGAGAGAGAGAGAGAGAGAGAGAGAGAGAGGGAAAGAGAGTAGAAAACAGAGTTAAAATGCTTAACGGCAGCCATGTTGATGTTGATGTTGATGATGACGATGGCTGCCGACAGTGTTGGATAACGCTGGCAACTGGCAACTGGCAACAGTTTTGGCCAACTGCTAAACGAATCAGGCAGCAGCAGCAGTTGCAGCTGCCACCAGTTGTTGCCTCTGCCACTGTTGCAAATTGCATTTGTATTGGCAGCAGCGTTGACGATTTTGCTGGCTGACTGACTGCCACAGAAGCTCAGCCACTAACACTTGCACCATGTGGCATGTGGCAGCAAGGCAGCCCCAGGCAGCAGGTGACACAGTCAGTGGCAGGCAGAGCCAAGTTGTCTCTACTTGCACGACAATTGAATTACTTTAACACAGACAGAGACAGCGATAGAGAGATATATAGAGAGAGAGAGAGAGCTCTGAACTTGCCACATTTACATGCATGAATGTTGCAGCTGCCACATGTGCAACACGGCGCACTGCCAATGGCTTCTTTGCATTGCTTCGCATATAAATATCAAAATAAATATAAATTCGAACCCAGATGTGTTGCAAGATACGCGATATCTCTCTCTCTCTCTCTCTCTGACAAGGTATATCGTCTGGTAAGTCATTATGCCACAACACACACAGTCACACACACAGACTCACACACACACAATGCCAACCCACACCCACATACACAATCAATAATAAATATGTAATGCAAGCATTTTTTGGCTATCAGCTTTTGATATTCATGTTCGGAAAAGTCAAGGGAAATTCACAGCAAACTGAAGAAGAAAACTGCAAAAAAAATTTCAAAGCAAAGGAAACTCATAGTTCTATAGATATGTATATTGATTGTAGAAATTATCCTTGTATCTGTCCTGTAATGTCCTGCACTCTCTCAACAGCCTCAACTAGACTTTTGCCTTAGATATCAATATTTTAGAAAATGTGACTAAAAATGAAATGTTTTTCTAAGAAAAATACTTCTTCAACTTCAAAATGGCATAACTTGAGTAAAATTCAAACGATTTTCAAAAGTTTTCCACTTTTGTCAATGGTTTTTATGAAATCTTTAAACTGCATACAAATATTGACAATAATGTTCATTCGATTTTTTTTTTAAATTTTTTTGTTGCTAATTTTTGGGTAGTGACCTCTTCATAAAATGTCAAAAAATGTGAAAACTTTAACATTGTGATTTTTGGTACCCAATTGAGATCTGGCATCAAAATAGGTAAACAATATGTTATCGGAGGTGATTTGGAGCAATATTTTCGAAAACGTGGCCAAAGATATAAAAAGATGTAAAAACAAAGAAATATCTATATTTTGGGTTTTTTGACTAGTTGAATGAAGACTATTAGTTGCTTTGGCAGTTGAAATAAAAATAAGTTTGCAACGGAAGTTGCAGTGGCAGTTGCAACTCTGAGGCCATCGATTAATGAAGTTTTCTTTCTGTGGATGGTGCTGGTGACGGTGGTGGTGGCGGTGGTGGTGCCGGTGGTGGTGTGGCTGCTTAATGCCAACTGCTGTGGGGCAAGTCAATTTGTCAGTTGTCGTCTCGTTGCTGCTTAATTCAATTGTCGAGTTGAGAGTTGATGTCGATGTTGTTGGTGCGTTGGGGCCTCGCTCTTGGGCCAATTAAATGTGTCGTGGTGAAAATGGTTTAAAGCCTTTTCGGCCACCCTACACTCTATCCTCAACACTCCTCTCTTTCCCACTCTCTCTCTCTCTTCATCATCCTCTCATCTCGACTCTTGCGATAATTGGCAGTTGCGTGTGCTACGGGCAATGCAGCGGACACCTTTAATTTGATTTCATTTCATTTTCAATTTCTGCAGTTGCTGCTGCTGCATTGCAGCTGACATGCTGCCCAAATGAAGCGAGACAGAGAGAGAGAGAGAGAGAGACGGATAGAGTAGATAGAGACAGCTACACAAAATGCAGCTGAATTGACTGCATAAAAATATAAACCAAATCAAATGCACATTTTTTTTTTTCAAATTCATTGAATTTTCTGTGCAACATTTACAACAGTTGCAGCCACACACACACACCCATATATCCATATGTACAGATACACACACTTATGGATATACAACTTTAACATGATTCCCATTTGACGTTAGCAAACATTTTGTATTTATGTTTTAAATTCACTTGTTTTTAACATGCATATTTTTGGCTTCACTGCACCGACTGCGCTGCCAACGTTGACGTTGACGCTGACGTTGACGTTGACGCTGACAGCGACGTCAATTGTGCAACGTTGGCAAATTTAATTGGAAATGAAGTGTGCACAACTCTTTCTCTCTCTGGGAGTGTGTGTGTGTGTATCGAGTGCTGTGCACAAGATTATTTTGCCAATAATCGAAACAAATTGAATTCATGAAATGAATTTCATTATAAATACGACAGAGTGAAACAGCGACACAGAGAGAGAGAGAGAGAGAGAGAGAGAGAGAGAGAGAGGGAGAGAGAGAGAGAGGGAGAGAGAGAGGGAGAGTCTAAAGGCAAAATTGGCAGCTCTAATTGAAGCTTATCAAATATCCAACATCAACTACATAACGATCCGAAAACATAAAGCCAAACTGTATATATATAACTAGAGTACATTATACAGAGCAACTATGGCGACTGTCAGATACCCTTTCTCTAAATACAATATTCAAGCTAGTTGTGAAGTGTCTTAAAAATAGAATAGTTTTTGATATATGGGGAGAAAAATTGTAAAAGAAAAATGCTAAAATTTTAAAAATTTCATTTAAAATTGAAGATCTCTTGTATAGAGAAAGAAAGAACAAGAATTTAGGTTTCTCGAAGAACATTCCGCTATAACTGATAAAAAGTGATACTCCTAACTGTTCATCAATCAGTTCTATATATAGAATTTAAAAACTCTTCTTCAGAAGCAACTCTTAACCATCAATGAGCAGCTAAAAACTATTAAACACTTTTCCCTCAAATAAAGTCATTCTCTCTCTCTCTCTCTCTCTCTATCTCTTTGCCTCTTTCAAAATTTTTTCTTCTTTATAGTACTCTTTAGTTTTCTTGAAAGTTGGCTAAGCTATCAAACAAAATTTTGCAACTACTTTGCCTAGACTAACTTTATGAAGTTGCATTGTTGGCAACAAGTTTCTAATATGCTCTGATTAGAGTGTATACAGATCAAACAACATGACAAAAGGGAGAAACAAGAGAGAGAGAAAGTGAGAGAGATAGAGAAAGAGAGAGAGAGAGATGGTGTAAGAATTTGGTATTAAGCATATGCATTACATAATATTGAGATGCATCAAGTTGAAAGACGTCAGTGTGAAGTTGCTTGTGGCAAACGCTGCGTATACGTAATGGAAGTGCAAATATTGCAATGAATTTTGTGTAGCATTTATTTATGCTTGCTGGATAATCTTGTTGACTTTAATCGAAAAAACCTCAATGGGACAGACGGACAGACTCTCTGACTAACTGATTGATGGGCACAAACAAAATGGAAATTTTGAATTTGTTAGTTTATATACATATACATATTTATATTTATGTTTTTTTTTTGGCTTAATATGTATAAACTGTTTGAATTAGCCAACCACACTCTCAGTGTTTCTCTTATTTTGACTATTAAAAATGAAGCTGAGTATTTTATGCAAATATTTAGACAACTTTCAGTTTAGTGCGTATGCTTTCTCTCACTCTCTCTCTCTCTCACTCTCTCTCTCTCTGTGGTTTTTTTGGACATTTGCCTAATGGCTTTGAAGAATCTGCTGTCGTTTTCGTATTTTTTTTTTCATTTTTTTTTTTTATTTTGGGGGGCCGTTGTAATTCTTGATGGCCATTAAATTGAAATTATAAAATGGCCTCGCCACAACAATAAAATAAAATATGCTAAAAATACGCGCTGCCACATTAGACTTCGCTCGATTTGAGTTGGCCACGAGGCGAAATATTTCAGTTAGAGGGAGTCCAGTTTGTCGCTTTCACATTAGCGCTCAATTTGGCTTTTAATGCCATTTCCGTTTGCCTTAAATACAAATTCAATTATTCAACACACACACAAACACACACACACACATTCGCATTGCCATAAAATAAGCGAGAATCGCGTCATAAAAGCGTTTTAAAATTGATATAATTTTATTACGCATACGAAACGTTGTCCAACCAAAATCATACATACGTATAAATACATATATATGTATATATGTATATATTTGTGGTAGTTACCTGCATGGAGCGACGACTGGAGCCGCTGTTGGAGCGTGACAACATCGGTGGCCGGCGCTTGGTGGCGCCACGTCCAGCCAGCAGATTGTTGAGCAGCGATGGCGACCGGGCGCAGATGAAGGCGTGGAACGAGGAGACCGTAAACACGCCCAGCTTATTCAATGTGTTCTTTGTGGGACGTGAAACGTGTGTGAGCAGCGACTGTAAAATAACACAAAAAATAACACACATAAATATATATATACACATTGAGACATACATATAGATATACAATTTATGATAATCGATCATTAAAGTGCCATCAATACGCATTTGGAGAGCATTAGCAGCAACTCACAGAGAGAGAGAGAGAGAGGGAAGTTGGGGAAGTTGAAGACAACTTTAAGAGTGTCAGATGGAAAATAATGGGCAACAAACTCAAATGTATTAAAATAATGAATATATATAGTAAACAGTATTTATGAACAGAGGAGACATATATTGATATGGAAATAGAATGAGAGACTATAGAAATATCCTTCTTTATATGTGGTAAAAATTGAAGAATTCTTGGTGGAACTACGAAAATTGAATATAGCATTTGTAAATCCTTTCGTAAATCCAATGAAAGACTCTTCTACTACAGGTATACTCATGGCAGCTCATTAAAATGACAATGAAGGACATCGCAATAGAATCAGTTAAGGAAATTGCACTGACAGCCAACGCAAGGAAATTGATGTAGCCACAGCTTGACAGGATTTGGCAGAGACAGCGATGGACTTGCCCGGAGAGTACAAATTAAAACACATTAATGTGACAAGGCGAACGAAGAAAAAACAATTCACTAAATGAACTAACCAAGAGCGAGAAAGAGAGAAAGAGTGAGAGTGAATGAAAGAGAGATAGGGCAGAGGAAACCTTTTAGGAGCAGACTGTTGCACAAAAGCGACAACAGGATGATTAATTTTTGGTCATTTTGAGTGATATGACATAATTAATAACAGCACACACACACACACACACGCACACACACTAAACCAAAAGCCATTAACTACACAGACTATCTCTGTGTGTGTGACTGTATGTGTGTGTGTGTTGTGCAAATAGCCTATGGGGGGTGGCATGCACTTTCTCATGCAACATGGCATGCAACGTGGCTGAAGTTGTTTGAGCTCTGTGGTTATTAATAATAAATGTGGCTTGCTCTTTATGCGACTGCTGAGTGCACTCACTCTCTCTCTCTCTCTATCTCTCTCTTGCTCTTGCTCTCTCTCTCTCTCAGTTCATTTAATACTATGAGTCATAAAAAGCGCAATTAAGTTGCTTGCAACCCTTTTCGTCAACCATCAACATGAGTTGCGTCTCGTCTCGTCTGGGGCAGAGTTTGACTTCGAGTTGCTTTCAATTATGTGGTTCCTTTACTTCAGTTTAGCGTCTGGAGTTGCCACAGAGAGCAGAGAGACCCTTTGACCCTTTAAGCCTCAGCTTATTTAAGGCGCTTAAATTGTGTTATGGAGATTAATCTAACATATTTTGTCTGCTCATCGTCGACTTCACAGCTCAAGTTGCTCTTCGTCACCCTCATTTCAATTTTTTTTATTTTTTTTTTTGTGGCATTTCAATTGCGTCTCAAGGTCCGTCATTGTGTGTCCTATTAAGTAGGTGAAAACCAATTACTGTGGCGAGGGGGGCAGCAACAAGAGTTTTATGGCTCAGGCTGTAGTCTGTTTGTCCTTTAATCTACATTATGGCCGTGAATCCCGTTTTGATGTTTAACAAGTGTGCGTGGGACGGAGAGAAGAACGTTTAAGCCTAATGCTGTTGGCCTGGTTTTTAATCAATCTCCGTTATTGCATTCTATGAACTTTAATCAGCTTAGAAACAAGTCTTTATCGCACTCCCACTCTCTCTCTCTCTTTTACTCTCTCTCTCTCTCTCTCTCTCTCTCTCTTTGTCTATGTATTCTGGGTGAACAATGCGCTTCATAGTTGGGGCACAGGCTTAAGTCTTGGGCTTAAACTTTTTCTATGTTGAAATTATAATTACAATGCAAAATATTTATAATTTTAATTGAATTGCAATGCAGCTTAAAACGTCATATACATAATTTTAATTAATGATTTTAAAGCGGCAAACAATTGTAAATAGAGAAAGGCCCTTAAAAGTAGGCAGTAGTTTTTTTGCTTGTTAAACTAGCGAATAAGAATAGTGGACTGCCCTAAAAAGTAGGCAATTCTTTTCTGCTTTAAAGTAGTTAAGCTTGACAGTAGTTTTTTTTTGCAAGATTTCTACACTTGCAATTAACTTTAGCTATATCTTTTAATGACATTTAGGTATCAAAATTGAATCTATGGGATAAAATATCAATTCATCTTTTAATTTTCAAGCTTGAGTGACATTTCCTTGCTTCAGCAAGTGCAGCAAAAATCTATTAGGCAACTTGACAGACAACTACTTTGCATTGAATACAACAATTCCAGGAGTGGCAAAATCAGCTTCAGCAGCAGCAGCAACAGCAATTCCTTCTATGGTTACAGCAGCAACAGCAAGAACAGAAACTACAGAAGCAAATTGATAGCCAAAGGTTAGAGAAGCTTGAAAGAATTGTGTCAGAGATGGCCACAAAAATTAGTCAGCTGACTGGGGCCCAGCTCCAGGACAAAGCTTCTGCCTCGCAATGAACCAGTTAAAGGTCCTTATCTGGAATGTCAATGGCATTTCAGGGAAAGCCAAGGATGTCGAACTTTTCGCTCACAACAATAACATTGATATCCTTCTTCTGACAGAAACCAGGCTAAACCGGGGTACTATTGCAAAAGTTTACGGTTATGCGGTCTACCCAGCCTACAGACCATCGGCCAACAATCGCAGCGGCGGTGGAGCAGCAGTTCTGGTGAGAAACTCCCTTCGCCACTTCCCTCAGAGAGTTATTGAGACGAGAGATATTCAGTTGGCTACAGTGAAGGTTACCACAGAACTGGGTGACATGGTATTCAGCGCTATTTACTGCTCTCCAAGGAACAGAATTGAGGAAAGGCAATTCGCAAGCTTACTCCGGGCCTGTGGTCAAAGGTATTTGATTGGTGGAGATTGGAATGCACGGCACTGGCTGTGGGGTGATATATATAATTCACGTAGGGGAAGTGAACTCGCTGCAGCAATAGCCACCACGGAAGCCAAGATCCTGGCTACGGGGTCACCCACCAGATACCCTTATGTGCCCAGCCATACACCAACTTGCATCGACTTCGCTATATATCATGGCATACCCGATACCATAACTCGAATTCATGACAGTTGGGACCTAGACTCAGACCATCTAGCGTTAATTGTTACATTAGGTGCAGCTGGAACGAACGTCGACCCAAAGCCTCGCCTCATTTCTCACCGCACTGATATCGAGCTGTTTAGGCACCACCTAGATAGAGCCTTTCAGAATAATATGGCACTGGAATCCGCGGACGATATTGACCAGGCAGTCGAGGACTTGAATAACGAAATATCCAGGGCTGCTGCAGCTGCAACTCCCAATACGCAGCCGACAGCACCAGCCCCTTATGGCATCTTACTAACAAGAGAGGTCAAAGAAATGCTTGCAGCTAAGAGGCGACTCCGAAGGCGAGCGATCCGTACGCAAGATCCCTGGGATCGACTCCAGTGGAACCGGGCGGCGAAACAGTTACGAGGCATGCTACAAGAACTAAGAAGCGACTTCTTCGAGCAAAAACTAGCATCAATGGACTACACAGCTGATGCCAACTACTCCCTGTGGAAGTGTACCAAGTCCCTAAAGAGGCAGCCATTTCGGCAAGTCCCTGTCCGCTGCTCAGGAGGACGCCCAGCCAAAAATGAGGAGGAGCAAGCGAATGTTTTTGCCCAACACCTGGAGGCTCGCTTCACCGAGTATGACTTTGCCACAGTGGCACAGATCAGGGAGACCCTAACCAGCCTTGAGATGCCGTTACAGATGTCTCCACCAATCCAACCAATCTCCGTGGACGAAATAGGTGAGGTAATTGCTAACTTGCCGCGTAACAAGGCGCCCGGACTCGACAGAATTTGCCACAACACCTTGAAGGCTCTTCCGCATAGTGCGTTGCTACGAACTGAGGCCATTTTCAACGCTATGCTAACATTGCAGCATTTTCCGAAGCAGTGGAAGATGGCGGCGATTATTATGATTCACAAACCGGGAAAAAGGAGGACGATCCGGAATCCTATCGCCCTATCAGCCTGCTGCCTTCTCTTTCAAAGGTCTGGGAGAGGATACTTGCACAGAGACTACAAAAAACAATAGAGCAGCATAACATTATACCGGATCACCAATTTGGATTTCGTACAGGCCATGGCACCATTGAGCAGGTACACAGGCTGGTTAGGCACATTCTGCAGGCTTACGACCAACGGGACTACTGCAATGCGGTCTTTATCGACATGCAACAGGCATTCGACAGGGTATGGCACGATGGCCTTCTCTATAAAATAAAAAACTACCTGCCTGCACCTTACTTTGGACTCCTGAGGTCATATTTAACAGGACGGGAATTCAAAGTAATGGTAAGAAATGCCTACTCTACCCCACGCCAAATGAGAGCAGGAGTCCCGCAAGGTAGTGTCTTGGGGCCGCTGCTCTACTCGCTGTACACCGCCGACATCCCGACCCCTAGCGCAGCCCACATGGACGAGCCTTGGAAGGCCTTGATAGCCACATATGCTGATGACATCGCTGTCATGTACAACTGCGAATGCCGACGTGAGGCTGCGCATGGTCTCCAGCAGTATCTCAACTCGTTAGCAGCTTGGTGCAGGAGGTGGAATCTGAAGATTAACCCAGCCAAAACAACTAACCCCTGCTTCACACTGAAGCAATTATGGTCTACTACCCCCGAGCTGAGGCTTGAGGGCGTATTACTAGAGCAGCCCCCACAAGCCAAATATCTTGGCATCACGCTCGACAAACGCCTCACATTTGGAGCACACATCTCAGCAACTATAAAAAAGTGTGGGCAGAGGATGCAGCAACTGCGATGGCTGATACATAAAAAAGCTCGCTCAATCTGCGAGCCAAGAGGGCAGTCTATGCGCACTGCATCTTGCCGATCTGGCTCTACGGGGTGCAGATTTGGGGCATCGCTGCGAAGTCGAGATACAAGCGTATCCAGACAATGCAGAATCGCGCCTTGCGACATATAACTGGTTGTCCCTGGTACGTTCGTGGCTCCACCTTGCATAGAGACCTAAATCTGCATACCGTAGAGGAGCAGATAAACAGGCATACCAGTAGATACGGCGACAGGCTGGAGAGGCACCGCAGTTTGTTGGCACGGCAACTACTCCCTGCCAGGCCTCTCAGGAGGCTGAAAAGACCCGGCTTTGCCAAGACGCTGGGGAGGCGACAATAATTTAGTTTAATTCCTTTGTACATACATACATATATAAATCAATCCTCTTGTCTTCAGCAAGGGGTTAGGTGTTAAGTAGTTGTAATTGTATAGTTATGGTACGTTTTGTTGTACCGGTTCTATATTTAATAAACAAAGTTTTCCAAAAAAAAAAAAAAAAAAAAAAAAAAAAACTTTGCATTGAATAGCAGTTTGATGCACTTTATCACAGCACAACCTCGTCTCACAGTCCATTCTCTGTCAGAGTCAGAGTGAGAGTTCAACCCGTTAAGTAATTCAACTAGACGCAATCTCAGCAGCTGCCACATAATGCGTAACTTTTGCTCAGCCAGAGTTTGGCTTCCGTTAAGCGGAGCGACAAATTGCTGGTATCATATGACCGTGTCATGTCAGAGTTCAGACCCGTGCACTTACCTTGGGATTGGGCAGCTCTCCGCTCTGGAGTGAGGCCATATAGCAGCGTAGTCGAAATTGCTCGCAATGCAGACGCTCCAGGTTCTCCTCCCATTGCAGTATCTGTGTCTGTATCTGATGGCGTGTCTCCTGATCGGTGACAACTGATTGCTGCAGCTCAGCCATGTGCTTCAGTTTGTGATCCTGTAAAGTAGGCAACGAAAAAAGAGAAGGAGTTAGCAGATGTTAGACATGTCAGGCACTACAAATACTATGATGAGATGATGAGAGATTGCGTTGGGCAGGTTTTGCGGGGCAGACAGTGTCGCACTCGTGATGGTTATGAAAGCAACTATCCTCTATTCTCTTTCTCTGTCTCCCTCTCTGTATATGTATATGTCTCTGTCTCTGTCTCTGTGGCATGGCATGGCATCATTAGCATTTCATGGCAGCACCACAGCAGCAACTATTGCTGCTTGTTACGAGTTGCTGCTGCTGTTGCTGCTGCGGTGGCTGCCATTTGACGAAAATACATAAATCACGCGTCATGTGCAGCAGCATTTTTCGTTGGCGCAATTCAAATATCTTTCAGCAGCTTCAACTACCCCCCGAACCCCCAACCCTCAACCGTTCGTCTCTCTTCTGTCTCTGTCTCTGTTGCTGTCGCTGTCTCTGAAGTGCGTTGGCAATGCACCAACATTTGACACACAGACACATGCATAGCAGCGAGACTTTGGCATCGTTAGCCACAAATACGCACACACATACACACACACACATACATATACACATACATACATTCACATGCAACACATGGCCCTGTTTTCATTACAAATAACGTTTGACTTCCGCCGCAGCATGTCCCATCACCAACAGCAGCAGCAGCAGCAGCTCCCTCTCTTTCTCTGTCACTCTCTGTCTCTCTATCTATCTCTTCTATTCCTCTTCAACTACTATTTCTCTCTCCACTTCTCACTCTTCCTCTTCCAACTTATTGCAGTTCCAGCTTCACGTGCATTTCTACACGCTTGCATAGATTTCATTGAGCACGTGATTGTTTCATTTTGGTTGCTAGAATTTTACGCTCTCCCTCACTCACTCACTCTCTCTCACTCTCTCTGCCTCTATCTGTCTCACTCTCTTTCGCTTTCGCACATTGTATTCAGCTCATGTAAGCTGACAATTATTTGCAGATGCAGTTGCCGTTTGCAGCGGCTGCTGTTGCAACTTCCACTGGGCGTAGCCGTGGCAACATTCAACCTGAATGGGCACTTTCGATGTTCGACATTTTAATGAATGTGTACACATAAACAGCACACACTCACACTCACACACACATACATATATGTATAGTATATTTTATATATGATATGTAAATGTATTTGTTGCCAGCTTACACAGCTCTCTCTCTCTCACTCACAGTTTTTGTCTCATTCGCACACGCTCTTCGCTCGCCACTTGGCAGCTTCTGTATGTGTTATTTGAGTTCGTCCATTGTTTATTCTACGTGAAATAAATCATATTTGGTGTACGCGACCACGCCCACTCACACACACACACAGCGTCACACACTTCGTATACTTAATAGGAACTAGCTCGCATACTGTCCTCGCATTTTGGGAAGTGCAACTTGAAGGACATTTAGATTGGAATTTAGGCAAGATCTGACAAAAGTTGGTGAAAAGTAAGTTAAAACTATTTTCATAGGTTCGAAGTTTTGATAAAAGGTAAATCATTCGAAAAATATAAATTAAAAAAAAAAACAATAAAAACATTTTTCATTAATTTGAAATACTACTTCTGTGCATATTAATACTGACTGTTTAGCATAGCAAATAATAATAATTAAATAATTATAAATTAAATAAATAGATATTCTGGCTGTTTGGCGTATTGTATATGAAAGCTGAAACTAATCATTAATCAGTACGCAATATATAGTCAGACAAATAGAGGTATCATTTCTGAATGCAGTCTTAACTTTAATTATTTTACTTAATTTTCTACCCTACGCTACTCTTGATATCGTAACAAACTCTCACATAATTCCTCAACTAAAAAAAAAAAAAAAAAAATCCTCAACTCTTGTTCCTTCTTCAACTGCACAAATTCTTAACTGATTTCGTATATCCACAAACAATCTTCAATTTTAAGGCCATAATTCACACACTAACTAAGCATAAGTTTAACCAAAACTCAAGACCAACACATTCAATTCGATTAGAATACATTAAAATATAGCATACTTTCGGGAGACAATTACGCAATTGAAAGAGGCAAAAGACGAGCAACGAAATTTGAAAGGAAATCAGGAAATGAACTTTTGACTGTTTAATTGGCTGGCAATAAACTTAAAACTTGAATGCCATCAGTATTACCAGTTTCAGTTACTTGGCCATGTATATGTAGTATGTGTCTTTTGGCCAATAACTCCACAAATGAAACAACTGAGAGTGAAGTTGTAGCGCCACTTAATGAGCTCATCTGGCAGAGTCTAACGATTGAGACAATTGTCGTTGTTAATTTAACGAGAGGCAAGTTCTACCCCCACCCCCCCACCATCAAACACCAGCCCCCTCTCAAACTGAAATATGTCCTTGGTTCTACGCTTTTGTCTGTGGCATAACTGCGGCTTAGAAATTTAATGACTGTATTTAATGTGCTTGCAATTTCAGGCCATAAAATAAACAACAACAAGTAGAACATTTACAGAGCAACACAAGTTGAGAGAGAGAGAGAGAGAGGGAGGGAGAAAGAGAAAGCTACATCCTGTGGCACATTCGAGTGCTGCAGTAGCAAAAGTTGCCTCGACAATTGCAGCAAGTTGTTGTAAGTTGCCCGTTTGCCGAGTTGAGTGTCTACAAGTGGCAGTTAGACAACTGAAAGGGATTATTAATAAACAAGAGAGACAGGTGCAGAGTGTGTGAGCGAGATGGAAAGTTGAAAGACAAAGAAAGAGAGAGGTTGAGTGTGGCAGCGACAGTTTTTGGCAAGTGCAAAAGTCAAACAAAAGTTCAACAGTTTGTTAACCAAACATAAATATAATAAGCAACTCTTCACTCTCCCTCTCTCTATCTCTCATTCTCTCTCTCTCTCTCTGCATATTTCTCATACCTAATAAATTTAGGTGACGCTCTCTCCCAATATTTGCACATTGTCTCTTAATTGTCTTGTAATTGGTTATGTCTGCATTTTAACATTCTATAATTGTAAATTTCCTTCATTTCGTGTTGTTATCGATTTATCGACTTGTTATCGTTAGCAAGCCTGTGTTATTAGCGCCACCTGTCGCCTTCCACTATAAACATCACATGTGCTCAAACTATTTCTAACACATTTTTCTTTTTCCCTTGATTTTTTCGGGACTGTCAGCTCAATTCTCCATTTAGCTGAGAATTTTATTATTGCTACACAAAGTTGTACTGCCTTCCCTTATCTCCGTCTTTCTCTCTCACACCACACACTCTCTCTCTCTTTCCGTCTCGCTCACTCTATCTGCTATCTCTGTGTGGTTTCATGTTTTTGCTATGCTGTGGTCCACTGTGTCCTGCGTCCTGTTGCTCCTCTGCGCTTTCATTAAGCATCAACTCGTGTATGACTCCCCATGCGCATATTTGCTGCCCTCTGCTGCTGCTCCTCCTCTCTCTTCTGCTGCTCTTCCGCCTCTCCCTCTGCTCTGCCTCTTCTACTCTTCTACTCTTTTGCTCTGCTCAAGTAGGCATCATCAGGACTCTTCGCTGGTTTTTGCTGTCCTGTTGTCCTGCCTGTCGCTTGTCTAGCTATGATTCTATGACTCTATCTATCTGTGGCTGGCATTGCCATCCACCCCATCCACGCCTTGATTTCTCTCACAGATCTCCACCTCCCCCTTCACTACTTCGTTCATTTGCTAGTTGTCGCCATTGTCGTACTGTCATTTCCGCTTCCTCAGTTTGGGTTGCTGGGACTCAACTCGAGTTCAGTTGAGTTGAGTTCATGGTGCGTTCTTCGGCTACCCTCCACTTCATCTCCCATAACTTTAGCTTCTGCCTCTGCTTCTTCTTCTTCTTGTAGTTGTTGCTTTTGTAGCTGTTGCTGTGATATATGTATGTATGTTTACCCGAGAGTACAATTAAAAAATACATTTTGCCATTGTTGTCATCGTCATCGTCATCGTCGTCGTCATCGCCAGCATCGCCTGACAAGCCAAAGATGCCGCAAATAGCAAAACCACAGCAACCGCAAATGCCACAGCAACAATAACCGCACACACACACATACATACATATACAAATATATGTATGTACATATATATATTCCCCGATATAATAATAATGGTTAACAAAAAAGAAAAAGAGAAAGGGCATCTCTGTTGCCTTTTGGAGCTTGATATCAGCTTTTCAGTTGTTGCTAATGGCCTCGGCCCTCGATAAGTCAACTGTGTATGCTATCTATCCATCTCTCTCTCTCTCTCTCTCTCTCTCACTTGCACAGATATCTAGGCATCTCTCTCTGGCCACAAAACAAAGACGATCAATTAAGACACCGCGATAAAGTTATCGAGTTGCAAGTTGACATTTGAGTTACAAAGGAGTGGGACGGCAAAGAGTGAGGAGGGTGGCAGGGATGACATGATGCACACCAAGATACCACTTAATGTATAGTGATTGCCTGTTAAGCAAACAACAGGCAGAATATATGCCCCAAATGGACAAATGAAGTGCAGCTGCAACTGACCTGACATGCCCCGAACTTTTCGCTTTTCGCTTTTCACTTTTGACTTTTGGCTTTCGTTGAAGATGAGGATGGGGTTGGGGATGGTCAAGGGCAGGGGTGTGGATAGTGAGGGCGACATTTAATGCCAGCCAAGCTGCATGCAACATGCCATCCACGGAAAAGTCAAATGTGAGGCCGACCAACCGCAAAAGTGGTGCAACAGCATGGGCGTAGGCGGAGAGGGGTGGGAGGGGGGGGGCAGGGCTGCAAACCGGGCAAATGTCAACAAAAGACCTGCAAATTGTGAGCGCCCAACGAGGCATTGTAGGTGTATGTGTGTGTTGTGTGTGTGTGTGTGCTGCATAAATGCTGACCACAAAATGATGGCACATTATATAACACATGTGTGTAAGCAGACTAAATAGAGAGAGAGAGAGAGAGAGATAGAGAGAAGAGAAAGAGAGAGGTCAGGCTTATGGATTGCGTGAAACGTTGCAAGGAATAAGCCCAAAAATTGCCGCCTGTTTTTGTGTGTGTTTTGCGGCCACAACCATATACTATACCTATATACACACACACACACACACACACACACATGTGTGTGGCTGTTGACAATTGAATTGAATTTGGCCGCTATGGCATCCACGCCCACAAGCCGAGCCGTAAAAGTCATGGCTCATGCCACATGCCACATGCCAGACCCATAAAGCATATTTCTGCATGCAGCAAACAAAATCCAAAATCCAAAGCCCCGAAAGAAGCAAACGACAAATTTTTAGACGATTGGGTTCGACGTTGAGATACCCTATAAACTCTCAGGCAAATTCACTATTGAAAATAGACTTGACCAGCTCATGGTTTATATATTGGGATTCATATTTCCAAGGTTCAAATGAAAATCGGTTAATTTTTGATGAAGCTATGGAGATCTGGAAAAAAAAACTATTTCCTAAGATCTTGAACCTCTCCCATTTACGATTATTCGCACAAGTTTTTAATACCCAGATGCTTTCCAAAGAGCACAGAGTATGAAAAGGGGGAAATTTTGCAAAAACAAATCAATGGGCAAGGGGCGGGGTGCGGTTGTGGTGGGGGTAGAGTTAGGAGCAGGCAACACCTCGTACAACTGCAGCTACATGGGCTACGTTTCTAAATGGCGACTCCATATGTCCTCAGATGCCTGGCGACCATTTCCTGTGCTGCCTGCGACCAAAAGTTGCAAAAATATTCGCACGTTTGCTTCGAAAACAAAAGGCCAACAGCAGCATTGGCAACAGCAGTGGCAGTGGCAGTGGCAAGCCAGGGGTGGCGTCAAAAAGGGGTGAAAGGGGGGGGTTCAGCACATGTGTGCGTGCTTTATGACGACGTTCGAGCTGAGCGGCATTTCTTGCCATAAATTTTTGCCAGATTTTTTAGTGCCATCTGACACTATCTATACCCCCTTCATCTTCTATCCCTTGCTAGCCACGCCCCTGTGCATGAGGCTAGTTAAAGTTGCCACTTGGCAACCGACAACAAAATTGGAGGCACTACACTTTACGGTAATTATAAACTTTATGCTTTCATTACGAGTAAAAATTTGATTAAAAAGCAAAAATCAAAAAATTACAAAAAAACGGAGAGAACTAAAAGAGAAAGCGGGAAAACGAGAGATGAAGAAAGAGAGTGAGAGAGTGAGAGAGAAAATGAGAGAGAAAGGGATTCTTTAACAGTTGCGGGCGAAAAAGTTGGCAACGTTACGTTTTCGACTTTAGTTTATTGTTACGCAAAACTTTGAGCACAAACAGAGCAACGAGAGGAAGGAGAGAGAGTAGAGTGTGGCAGCTGCAGCTGCAGCTGCAGTTGCCGTGTGGCAGCTGCAGCTGCAGCTGCAGTTGCCGTGTGGCAAGTGGCATGTGGCATGTGGGCGAGAGAATCAACACACTAATTAACCAAAATTTAAAAACTTAACTAAATATGTATTTCATTATGTGTTTTTTGTTGGCTTCAGCTGAGCTCAGACTTTTCCACACCCACCCCAAACCACCCCCTGCTGCCATGCCCTGCCCTGCCCTGCCCTGCCCTTCTTGTACTTTTCACACAATTTTCACAGCAGCATTTCCACAGCTCGCTTTTCCATATACATATTTACTTGTGGGTTTTTGGTTGTATATATGTATACATACATACATATATATGGGTGTGTGTGTTTAATATATTACAATGCAAATGTGCATTTGAGCATGGCTAAGGAGAAAGAAAGAAAGAGAGAGAGAGAGAGAGAGAGAGAGAGAGAGAGAGAGAGAGAGAGGCAGGCGATGCATGACAGCTTGACTGCAAATTTCAGCATTGGTGTGAGCTTAAAAATTTAAAGCTTAATTGTAATCAAATATTATAATTAAAGCCTCGACTCAACTGTTGTTCATGATGAACAATTTTTAAATCAAAAAAGGAATATCATTTACAAACATTTTAAATTTACTATTGTTAAGCCCAAAATTGCAGGTTAAATAAACTTTTAAAAGTCAACTTAAATTCAAGTTATTTGATTTACATTTTTGCTTGAAATTTTGTTTGCTATTTCAATTTTTGATGTATATTTTTGTTTTGCATCAATTTAATTGTGTTAAAAATTGCATTTTATTACTTTTTCAATAACTTTTACTTTTTTTCAGTCAAATAAATATTTTAATTAAAATATATGTATTTGTTAGTGAAATCTTTTGTGCGCCTAATCGACTTTAAAATGGCCGCAATTTTAGTTTGTGCCAAATTGTTGCCACATTCAAATTGACTATTGATGCAGACTAAACGTTGAATGCAACATTTAATTAGAGCAATTATTTATGCCATAAAACAACTATAATCAATGGAAATCTTTAGAGTAGGAAGAGGGGGGGGGGAGAAGTGATTACAGCAGTTAAGCTGGAAAAAATCCATGAAAAATTTAAAGCAGACGAAAGTCAAAGGACCAAAAAAAAACACACCGCATTCGACCAACTGTGACGAAACAGAGGCGTAGCCCTTAACAGGGGATGGTATAGGCAAAGGGAAAGGGGGTGGTCAGTGGGTGGTTGTGCCCGCTATTGAGCTGAAATGACAGGCGCCATTGCAAATTGAAAGCAGCAGGCAAGTGAGCCTTGTTTAGGCACTATGCGAGTCGCAGCGCCATGGCAATTGCACACGGCGAGCACCACAAAGCCCACCAAACAGGGGTGTGCAAAGGGGGGGAGGGATGAGGTACAGGTGCATATATACATACATATACATAAATATGTATGTATGTATATGCAGGAGGAGATGGGGGCTCTGTTTGTAGGAGTCGTAATTAGAGCGTAAAAACCAGAGCGTACGAAAAACCAAATGCGCTCGGGCAGCTGCTGCCATTTCTCTTACTATTCTCTCCCCACCCTCTCTCTCTCTCACTCTTTCTCTCTCTTTTCTTTTTATATAACTGTACCTGCTGCATTGTGCAAGTGTGTGTGTGTGTGTGAGGGTGTGTTGGTGTGCAAGTGCTTTATGCGAAAAGAAAAATAGATAGCTAGAAAAGCAAAAGCAAACGAAGCGAAGTGCTTCATCTATGCATCTCCTCTGCCCCCTTAACTGACACATATATGATTATTTCCGAAAGGTGACAGCTATAAAAAAAAAGGGGCAGACATACCCTGTCGACTGACTGACTGAGTAGTGGGCGTGGTCCAAGACAAAAACTCACACACACACACACACCCACGCACTCACATACAGAGACACAACAGTGTTGCTCATTTCAGGCATGACTATGAAACCATTGATGGGCGGAGGAGAGTGGAACAGAGAGAGAGAGAGAGAGAGAGGGAGAGAGAGAGGGTAGAGCGAGGCAGGTGACATGTTGGCGACACCTACATATTTTTTATGGCATGCACACGTATTTGCTAATGAAGGCCAAGCAGGCATGCTCGACTAATGATACCACTTAAGCTGAGCTACAGTTTTTTTTAGAACTTGAAGCAATGAGTTGAAAATTGTATTGAGGGAAGTGAAAATCTCTTCAAGTGCTGAAAAAGAGCTGAGGGAAGTCTCAACAAACTTGTTTTAGTTGCCTTTAATTTAATAATGAGATTAATTCCATTCAATCTAAAAATAAATCAAGATGCGTAAGTTTTCAAACTGTGCATATTATTTGATATTCAATATTATTATTATAATTTTTAATTATTTAATATTATTAATTTTAATGTAATATATAATAAATAGTACTATTTTTGATTTAACAAGTATTTTTCTCCTAACGAAGTATACTCCCATCGAATTAAACTAGAGAGCTTCAATCTGCTCTTCAATCAATCTCCTCTCGTTGCTTCAGCCCAAAGATATGCTACAGTTTATTTCCATTTCTACAAATATCTATTGCAAATGCAGAGCACCTATCTATCTCTCTCTCTCTCTGCCCCTTTCTCTGCTTAGTAATCTGTAGTATAGTTTCAATGCAGCACTAACTACCCTTTTAGTTCCTCCACATGGTATCTCCCACGCTCATTTGACAGTTTTTTTTATTTTACTACTTGAAAGCATTGTTTACACTATGAGGGGCCAGAGTGGGGAGTTGTTGGGGGCGGGTCAGGCACTTTAATAAGAATCTCAAAAGTTTTTCTTTGGCACACAAAATTAATTAACAACAAATGCGAATACGAAAACGAATACGAATTGTGAATGCAAATGCAAATCCAAAATTGTAATGCAAATGCAATTGCATTTTGCGGGCACTTCTGCAGCTCATTTAATTAATATTCATGCGGCTGAAAAAGTTTTCGGAAGGAAGCGGAGAGGCCCATTGGCCATTGGCAGGAGAAGGCTTGCAGGAGGGGGGGAGAGTTCCAAAGTGGGCGTGGCACTTGAAAACTAAACCAAGTTGACTCACAGTGAAGTGACTTTGGAGACAGAGTCCCGAACCAAAGCGCAGTAAACAAAATAAAAAACGACAGATAAACTAACAAAAAAAAACTAGAGAAATGAAAAACAACTTTTCGAATGGATAGAAAAAAATGAGGCGAAGGATGAGCAGAGCAGCAGCATTCAAGGAAGTAATTATGGTTCATCCAAAGGGGACAGATATCCTCTTGGACAAGAATAACGATAGAGGCAAACCGGACAGGACAGCAGAATACAGGATACGATAGGATAGGATAGGATAGGACAGCACAGTCAAGGCGAAGACGGTTCATAACATCAAACTTGAAGTTTACGTGTAAATGAGAAAAACTAAATTAGAAAAGCGTCCTGGCAATGCCTGCAATGTCCTGCGACAGAGACGAATGAACAAAGTCAACCTCTGGCCGACTGCCTCCAGTTTGCCATCTCCAATCTCCAATCTCCTGGCTGTCAGAGCAGCCAACAGGCAACAGACGATAGCCGACAGCCGACAGCCAGGATATAAGATGGACAACAAACTGCCTGGACGGACAATATAATTGTCTTTAGCAGTTCCAACAACAACTGCGAGGACGAACTTGACGATGGAGACGAGAACGCGGACAACATCAACCCAATCAGTGGCCACACTAAATAAAGTAAGCGAAATTATAAGGGAAAACAACGGAAAATGCCTCAATAAAAACTAGACAGCACAAGGATAACAGTAGAGGACGAGACTCGCCTCCATTTACTATTTATAAGGTCATATTTTTAACTATCTAATTGAGAAACTGAAAGCCGGCATAAAATGAAAGCGCTGCTTCCTCAACGATTATTGCGAGCAGCTTTAATGGATGGATTGTGGCAAGGACAACACTATGAAACAATGAATGTTTTCTACAACATCCTGCCCTGACTTATGGCAAACAGCGAGATAACGAGTGACACAGAGAGAGAGAGAGAGAGAGAGATAGATGTCTCAATTAAAAATGATTATTCTATTAAGTCTGACTGCAGATGAAGTTAAACTAACTGTGAGAGAGAATGGACTCTAATAACTATTTTTAAAATATTAATAATAAAAAATAATATATTTTTAAAAATATTGTTGCAACTCATAACAAATTCCTTAATTAATTCAATTTAAATTGATCTAAATATTTAATAAACTAAATTAAACAAAGTATTGAAAAAAAAAAATATTTTGAAATTTTTTACAGATAGAAAGCGATTTATTTATTTACTAAGGTCGTGAAATCTGGTTAGGATTTTAGCAATTCAAAGGTCTCTCCAGCATATATTTCAAAGTATTTGATAAAGAGGGGAAAAACGTGAGTTATGCTCGCTGCACTGCAAATGACATCATGATGCCAAAATAAACATAAACAAATAAACAGTGAAATAAAATGAAGGCATACGCTCTGAAATAACAAAACGATGGCCATAAACCCCTCCCTTCCCAAACCTACCCTCAAGCCCAAAACACTGTTATGGAGTATTTGGATTTTCTCTGTCTCCCTCTTTCTCTCTCTCTCTCTCGCTTTCGATTCGCTGTGTGGAGAGTTTATCTAGCCATTTATTGTGTGGCAAGTGCAGTTTCTTGTACTCTCCAACGACTTTGGCGCGAACTATTTGGTTTTTGTTTTCAGCTGAGGACAGTGTAGATTGCGTATAGAGCTGCAGCTTGAGCAAATAAATTGCACCGCAGACAGAGACAGCAATAAAGGGAAAGAGATAGAGAGGTAGAGAGAGAGAGAGAGAGGGAGAGTTAAACAGAAATGTTGTTGCTGCTGCTGTACGCGAAGCGAGGCAAAATTGATGGGGAATTGATTTGAAAGCAAATACATAAATGGAGCAGCAGGAGTAGCAAAAGGAGGAGCAGATGGAGAAGGAGAAGGAGGAGCGAAGCCACAGCAGCCACACAACCAAGCAAGTCTGCGCATAAATCATTGGGGAACTTTGCTGAGAAATTGGCTATGCCTCACTGTACCCAATGCGAAATTGAGAAATTGCGATTTGCGAAATGTGAGCGGGAATGGCATTGTGAAGAGTGGAGTGGAGTGGAGAGAACTTCGCGTCAAGTAGATGAAATTGTGTGGCGGTTGCCAAATGCGTTTGTTGTGTTTTTGTTGTGCCAATACACACAAACACACACACACACACAGTTACACACACATATAGTTATACAGAGACAGAAAAAGTTCAAGTTGAGAAATCATCGCGAATTGATGTGTTCGTTCAATTTGGCTTTGTTGTTTGATTACTTGAACGAATGATTAGGTGCCGAAACATAGAAAATCCTGTTCTGAATATCAATGATGTGCCCCAGCACCGTCTCTATTCCCCTCCTCTATCTATCATACACACATCTCCTTTCTCCTGTCCTCTGTTACTCTGGCAAATTGAATGAACACGCGTAGCTTTAAGATAATTTTATTGATTGATTTAATAGCTTTACTTGGATTTTTTTTTTGCCTGTTTCTGTTGATCTTTTGCAATTGCCAAAGCATTTAGAACAATAACTTTGCCAGACATCCAATTACCTTTGGTCATAATGAGAGCTATCTAAATTGAGATTTAAGTTATGACACCAAACATTTAGCTTGAAAATGAAATTTCTTTTTAGATGTTTTATTAAAGAATTTTTGAATCTAAGCGCTGAAAGCATCTTACAAAATGCAATTCGCGGGTCAAAATTTAAGTTTCGACGCCTGACATAAAATTAAATTGGTGGGTTAAAATTGAACCTCTAGAGCGTCACATTTTCGAATATGAGATTTTGATATCAATCGATCAGGAATTTCAATACCTTCATTTTGGTGCATAAATTTTGAAAATCCGATCATTTTTGAGGAAGATATGACATTTTGAAGTTTTGGGGGTACCATAAAAAGGCTTTCCTAGGCCAAAATTCAACTTCCACAGGCTCAAATTTTCGATATTGAGATTTTGGTACCAACCGATCAGGAATTTCAATACCTTCATTTTGGTGCATAAATTGTGAAAATCAGATGATTTTTGAGGAAGATATGACATTTTGAAGTTTTGGGGGTACCATAAAAAGGCTTTCCTAGGCCAAAATTCAACTTCCACAGGCTCAAATTTTCGATATTGAGATTTTGGTACCAACCGATCAGGAATTTCAATACCTTCATTTTGGTGCATAAATTGTGAAAATCAGATGATTTTTGAGGAAGATATGGCATTTCTAAGTTTTGGGGGTACCATAAAATGGATTTCCTAGGCCAAAACTCAACTTCCACAGGCTCAAATTTTTGATATTGAGATTTTGATACCAATCGATCAGGAATTTCAATATGAGCGTACCATAAAATGGATTTCTTAGGTCGAAATTCAACTTCAACAGGCTCAAATTTTCGATATTGAGATTTTGGTACCAATCGATCAGGAATTTCAATACCTTCATTTTGGTGCATAAATTGTGAAAATCAGATGATTTTTGAGGAAGATATGACATTTTGAAGTTTTGGGGGTACCATAAAAAGGCTTTCCTAGGCCAAAATTCAACTTCCACAGGCTCAAATTTTCGATATTGAGATTTTGGTACCAACCGATCAGGAATTTCAATACCTTCATTTTGGTGCATAAATTGTGAAAATCAGATGATTTTTGAGGAAGATATGCCACTTTGAAGTTATGAGGGTACCATAAAATGGATTTCCTAGGCCAAAATTCAACTTCCACAGGCTCAAATTTTCGATATTGAGATTTTTGTACCAATCGATCAGGAATTTCAATACCTTCATTTTGGTGCATAAATTTTGAAAATCAGAATATTTTTGACGAAGATATGCCACTTTGAAGTTATGAGGGTACCATAAAATGGATTTCCTAGGTCAAAATTCGACTTTAACAGGGTCAAATTTTCGATATTGAGATTTTGGTACCGATCGATCAGGAATTTCAATACCTTCATTTTGGTGCATAAATTTTGAAATTCAGATGATTTTTGAGGAAGATATGCCACTTTGAAGTTATGAGGGTACCATAAAATGGATTTCCTAGGCCAAAATTCAACTTCCACAGGCTCAAATTTTCGATATTGAGATTTTGGTACCAATCGATCAGGAATTTCAATACCTTCATTTTGGTGCATAAATTTTGAAAATCAGAATATTTTTGACGAAGATATGCCACTTTGAAGTTATGAGGGTACCATAAAATGGATTTCCTAGGTCAAAATTCGACTTTAACAGGGTCAAATTTTCGATATTGAGATTTTGGTACCAATCGATCAGGAATTTCAATACCTTCATTTTGGTGTATAAATTTTGAAAATCAGATGATTTTTGAGGAAGATATGCCACTTTGAAGTTATGAGCGTACCATAAAATGGATTTCTTAGGTCAAAATTCAACTTCAACAGGCTCAAATTTTCGATGTTGAGATTTTGGTACCGATCGATCAGGAATTTCAATACCTTCATTTTGGTGCATAAATTTTGAAAATCAGATGATTTTTGAGGAAGATATGCCACTTTGAAGTTATGAGGGTACCATAAAATGGATTTCCTAGGCCAAAATTCAACTTCCACAGGCTCAAATTTTCGATATTGAGATTTTTGTACCAATCGATCAGGAATTTCAATACCTTCATTTTGGTGCATAAATTTTGAAAATCAGATGATTTTTGAGGAAGATATGCCACTTTGAAGTTATGAGGGTACCATAAAATGGATTTCCTAGGCCAAAATTCAACTTCTACAGGCTCAAATTTACGATATTGAGATTTTGGTACCAATTGATCAGGAATTTCAATACCTTCATTTTGGTGCATAAATTTTGAAAATCAGATGATTTTTGAGGAAGATATGACATTTCTAAGTTTTGGGGGTACCATAAAATGGATTTCCTAGGACAAAATTCAACTTCAACAGGCTCAAATTTTCGATATTGAGATTTTGGTACCAATCGATCAGGAATTTCAATACCTTCATTTTGGTGCATAAATTGTGAAAATCAGATGATTTTTGAGGAAGATATGGCATTTCTAAGTTTTGGGGGTACCATAAAATGGATTTCCTAGGCCAAAACTCAACTTCCACAGGCTCAAATTTTTGATATTGAGATTTTGATACCAATCGATCAGGAATTTCAATACCTTCATTTTGGTGCATAATTTTTGAAAATCAGATGATTTTTGAGGAAGATATGGCATTTTGAAGTTTTGAGGGTACCATAAAATGGATTTCCTAGGTCAAAATTCAACTTCAACAGCCTCAAATTTTCGACATTGAGATTTTGGTACCAATCGATCAGGAATTTCAATATGAGCGTACCATAAAATGGATTTCTTAGGTCGAAATTCAACTTCAACAGGCTCAAATTTTCGATGTTGAGATTTTGGTACCGATCGATCAGGAATTTCAATACCTTCATTTTGGTGCATAAATTTTGAAAATCAGATGATTTTTGAGGAAGATATGCCACTTTGAAGTTATGAGGGTACCATAAAATGGATTTCCTAGGCCAAAATTCAACTTCCACAGGCTCAAATTTTCGATATTGAGCTTTTGGTACCAATCGATCAGGAATTTTAATACCTTCATTTTGGTGCATAAATTTTGAAAATCAAATGATTTTTGAGGAAGATATGGCATTTCTAAGTTTTGAGGGTACCATAAAATGGATTTCCTAGGCCAAAACTCAACTTCCACAGGCTCAAATTTTTGATATTGAGATTTTGGTACCAATCGGTCAGGAATTTCAATACCTTCATTTTGGTGCATAAATTTTGAAAATCAGATGATTTTTGAGGAAGATATGCCACTTTGAAGTTATGAGCGTACCATAAAATGGATTTCTTAGGTCAAAATTCAACTTCCACAGGCTCAAATTTTCGATATTGAGATTTTGGTACCGATCGATCAGGAATTTCAATACCTTCACTTTGGTGCATAAATTTTAGAAATCAGGTGATTTTTGACGAAGTTATGGCACTTTAAAGATTTGCCAAATGGAGTTATTAATTTAAAGAAGTTAGAAAGCATTATAATAACAATATTTCGGGTGATGGTTATATAGCTTATGTGGTTCACTCACACACTGGCACTGCATGTTTAGTTCTATCTCTCACACAAATTCACATAGATTTATATGTGCAGTTGCCACATTTGTGGCATGCTTGAATTTATGTTGAAGCAGCTCAGCAATTTGCTCGCGTGCACTCTCGACAACAATTCAACTCAATATATGTATATGCTTTATGCTTCAGACGGATACTCGACATAATCGGCAACCAAATACTTGCAGACTTTCACCAGGTGTCGAGGTAGTTTATTGAGAAAGGGGTAGGGGTAGGGGCAGGGGCAGGGGCAGGGGCAAGTTAAAGAGGTAAAATGTTGGCATTCATTCACTTACCGATTCAATGGCTTTCTCCAGCCGAAAGATCTCCTCCTGCAGCAGATGCAATGTGCCCGTTTTGCCGCGATGACGTGCGAATGCCGCAGCACAGGCGCTATGTATGCTGTTTACCCAATTCTCCAGCTCCACCTACATAGTGAGAGACATACATAGAGAGAGGGAGAGAGAGAGAGAGAGAGAGAGAGAGAGAGAGAGAGAGAGAGAGAGAGAGAGAGATGAGTTAAGGTAGTTGTAACAGATTTGCAGCGCCGAATGCACCGCAAGCAATTTGATGTTGCTGCTCCCCAGCGCCAAATGTCGTCGCTTGACTTCTTCTCCTTCTTCAATTTGTTGTCGTCCTTGTTTGTTGCTGTCAATGTTGTCGTTGTTGTTGTTGATTTTGGTGGTGGTGGTTGACTATCAGTTATGCAAATTTAATGACAAATCACTAAGGCGGGCCAGGCCAGGCAAGGCAAGGCAAGGCTAAAAGTTGGCAACAGCCACAGGTTTGGCTCGAGTCGAGGTTGTAGGTTCGTTGGTAGGTGGCACGTTGGGAAGGAAGGACGGGGGAGTAGGTTGCCTGAATTGAATGAGCAGCGTATGCCTTTGAGACATGTAACAGTTTAGGCACAAGGACCCATGCAACCAGTTACCGTTACGTAGTGCGTAGAAACGTTCAAGGCAATCTGCCAAACTCCCCTCCATCAAACCCAACCCCAACCGCACTTTAAGCCTGGCGATTTGCATTTGCATTTGCGGGGGAGCGGTCGGAATGGGGGATTCGATGTTGCCTGCATCAGTTAACGCCTGCAAGTCTTAAACTGTCACTGTGCGTGTGTGTATGTGTATGTGTGTGTGTGTGGCACACATTTTGCATGGCGATTACGTGTAAGTTGCTGTTGAAAGGCCGCGAGCGCTGAACTCGACAGCCGCACAGAGACAGAGGAAGAGCAGAGAGTGGTAAAGAGGGGGCCTTGCTGATAGATATCCTTGGTATGCTTGCGCAAACAAACACACACACACACAGAGACTAACACCATTTCAATGCTGACTCAATGTACATGTCCTGTAGTCTCGGTCCAAGTCCAAGTGTTGTTTGTGGCCGGAGAAGGCCAGGCTTTTATGCTTTGGCTGCCTCAGCCTTAGCCTGCGGCATCTGTTTCTCCTTCTTCTTCTTCTGCTTCGTTTTTTCTAATTGCAACACGCAGCAGCAGCAGCAGTAGCTGCTTCAAGGACTTGCCACACAGCTTATTGACTATGCGACGCAGGCAGCACATCCTGCCGCAGGTTTCAGATACAACTTCAACTGGAAGTCACTCCGTTTGGGATTGTGGACTCACCTGACAGGGCGCCTGGAAGAGATAGGCATCACCGAACGCCGTGCTCAGACAGAATATGTAATCCCGCTTCGGATGCTCGGGTATCGGTTGCATAATTGCCCCGTCGACAATAATTAAATGCTTGGGAGCCGCCTCCACGCTGCGTCCCTCTCGCGAATCGCATGGATAGAAGAGGAGAGTGGTGCCCTTCAGGCAGACCCAGTATCCCTTCCAGCCGCGTTTGCGTGCCAATTCGATTTGATGCTTCTTGCGTAGTAACCATTTCTTTACCGATAGAAAGCTGCAACATAATAAAAAAACAAACAAGAAAAACATGAAGAAAATTCTATGGAAAACTGTCTCAAGTTGTAGCTTAATCATATTAATTTAAAACAGAATAACATTTCCCATTAAATGAGCAACGTAAATGTAGCTATGTATAACTGGCTGTGCGCTTCAACTAGTTGAGAATTATAAGTGAGAAAAATAAAATAAAAAAATGAATCATTTGATGTTCATTATAGTGCCTATATTAGAGAAACTGCAATTTTTTGAAAAAGTAGTGCTTGAGACTCACAGAAGTACTTATGCTCATTTAAACTTATATACTCTTTAAGTGATTTTGAAATATACGCAAAAAATTGAAATTAGAAACTAATTCTGACTGATCTGAGAAAACGGAGCATTTTTAGTACAAATACTCTTTACCTGATGTTCTATAATATTGAAGAAACATTTTCGAAGGTAACTCAGATTTTTTAACCAGAAATAATTAAATTCCTCTACAAACACATTCTCTTCTACATTCTGGTATTTCTATATGTCTTAAGCTGCAACCAGTTGTGAGTTTTAAGCCCATGAACATGAACTGAGATTTATATGCAGAAGATACTGATGCTGCTATTGCTGGACATAAATGTGGTTCGGAATTATGATTTAATCCGGCCCATTATGCCGCAGTGGGCCTATTCCGACTTCCGAATGGGAGGGGGGGAATACAGGGATCATAAATTAACCTATAAATACTGTGCGTATATATAAACATCCTTGCACTAATTATATTCAACATGGTCTCCTCGACACATCCTGGTCCCCAGATGCTTGTCATATTAATCAGGTGTCTAATAATCTCAGTATTCTCGCCCCCACACTTGATAATAATACTACACGTGATAGCTGCTGAGGGGGCGTCTGGGGGGGGGGGGGGACACATTATTTATGATGAGATGAAATAGTGGCCGGAGTTTGCCACGTGCCGCATTGCAATCCCTCGAGGGCAGCCATGCCACATGGATTACAGTTATAGTTACAGTTACATTTACAGCTACGCCATTACGAAGTTATGAATTACCAACTTGTCAGTTGCAACTTGTGAGAATCGTTGAGTGAGAAATATCATAGAGATACAGATACAGAGATAGCGATAAATAGAGAGAGAGAGAGAGAGAGAGAGAGAGAGGGGAAACTTACCCAGCTTTACGGACAGCGCCCGTGCAGTTAAAGGAGGATGCAGCGGTGCCAGTGGCCTTTGCTTTATATGGTGACGCCATGACACTTTCGCCATCATCTTCATCCGATACGGCAGTAGTTAGGCTCATTCGATCATCGTCCGAAATCTGCAATAGGGAAGCATTCAAAGTGACAGACAAATCAGAAAGGCAAGTCAACAAGGGAATAGGGGAAGATATGTACATACATATATGGAGATGGCAAAAAATGATAGACGAGCAGATACTTAAAGTTATTTTAAGGTATAACTTAGTTGGGGATACTATTCTTAAATTATATTGAGAATTAAGATTGATACTTAATGGATAAATAATTATATCCATTTATAGATAAAGTACACCATATTTTGACCGTATACAATAAATTTAGATTATTCAATTCTACTATTACTATATAATATTATGCCGTATTTGGACTTAAGTGATAAGTAGTTTTTATCGATACTGATCATCATATACAAAATTTGAAATTAATGTTTTTTTTAATATTTTATATTATTATTTTATTTTTTATATTATATTTATTATTTTTTACTAGAAAAAAAATATTTGAATTATTCTTAAATCATTTAGCTACAAATGCTAAAACAGCACGTTTCGTTCGAATCCAGAATAGAGAACAGGTCTGTATATGATATAGGAATGATTTGAAAATTCTTTCCTATTTTATTTTATTTAATGCAAACTTTCACTTACACAATCTAATCATGTGATGTTAAGTTACTTCAAGCTGTACAGATTCTTCACTTATTAAATTAAAAAAAAATATAAAAAAATGTTATGCAAACTCAAAAATTATAAATATTTTTTTTTATATCTCCCCTTCTTCTGGCTACAATCAATAGTTATAATGAGTAAATATATTGAACAAATTGTTTGTTTATTTTTGGTACCAATTATTTTAGAATTCTTATAAACAAACCTCTCCCCTTTGTAATGATTCTGTACTATAAACATATCTAGCAGATATTATATCTGCTTTGGTGTTGTTGTTGCTGGGAAACGATAAAATGCAATAAGTCGGCGAAATAATAATTGAAATAATTAAGTCATAATTAGCAGAGGCAAGTCACATGCAGACCCAGTATCTCTGTCTCTATCAGACAGTTGTTCTCCTTCTCTCTTTTGTGCAGGGAATCGAAGCCGTAAGCCATTTGAAACCAATAATGGTGACTGGGTCCTTGTTGTGTCCTTCCCCGTCCTGGGCTGTGAGTTGCCATTGCCGTTGCCGTTGCCGTTGTCACTGCCGACAGCAACATTTGTTACGTATGTCGTCGATAAAGCAATTTGTCTTCTCTCGCCTGCATTTTTAGTGAAGTTGGCAACATCGACAGCGACAGCGACAGAGACAGAGAAGTGAGGAGAGACAGAGAGAGAGAGAGAGAGAAGTGGGTGTAGAGATAGCAGACAGCAACGGATGGACGGCAAGGACAGCACAACAATTGACAACAAGGAACGGCTCAGAAAACGAATCAGCAGAGAGACGCAGAGATAGCATAGAAACAGTAAGAGATGGAGATAGTGGAATGGAAAGAGAGAGACACAGAAAGAGAGAGAGAGAAGGCAGCGACTACCAAACAGTTACTTGGCCATGTTATCGAGCGAGCATTCCATCAAAAGCCGGGTCGTCGCCTACACTTCCCCTCTTCTCTCTCTCTCTCCCTCTTTCTCTACATGCTCTCTTGCCCCTTGGTTCTTCTTGTTCACTTTTGCTGCTTCTACTCTTGGCTGCTCGTTCGTCCATCTTCCGACTTCCTTCCGTTCTCACCACAGCAACGGCAGCAACAGCAGCCACTGCGCCAATTTTGCTTTCGCAACAGGAAAACAGACAAGGCAATGTCGGCGAAGGAGACGTATAGGGGGGCTGCAACGTGTCTGTATGTGTGTGTGTGTGTGTGTGTGTGTGTGTGTTTGTGTGCAGTAGGGGTAGCTTGGCAGCCGTGTGGGAATCAAGTTGAGGCAAAGCAGGAGGCGCTCGCGCGCTACGTGTCCCGCGTGGCAATAAAAATTGGTTTGCCCATTCATTCGTTTCAATTGGGTGCCAGTTGCCTTCCCTTTCCCCCGCTCAATCTACCATCACTCTCCTCTCTCGCACTCTCTTTTTTATCGCAGGCTATGCTGGCCACGCCCAGTGCCACCCACAAACGTCGTCGTCGTCGTCGCTCACTTGCTTTTCATGCCATTTTTATTTGAGTTCCCAAGGAAATCAATTTACAATGTGTTTATTCGTTTCGTCTTTCGCCTGTCGCTCTGGCGAAGGGGCAGCAGTGTGTAGGGGGGTGGAAAGGGAGCGGGGTGGTGGCAAACCGGACGGACGCTTATAGCACAGGACAGCAGCCGTCAATTCCTTGGCCCCAATTTCTTGGCGTCGGTTACTACGATACAAGTCCCTTCAGCTACATCCTGTGCAGCTTTCTTCCATTCCTTGCCTTCCTCCTCCTACTCTTCTTGGCCTCCCCTTTCCTACTTTACTTGATTTTTTTCCTTCTTTCTTTTTTTTTTGTTTTTTTGGTTTTTTTTTTTTTTTTGGCAATTTTCAAACATTTTTGCTCATATGCATGTTTTACAAGTTATTTATTTGACTGCCCCACGGGGGGGCATGAGCTGCCAAAGCTGGCAACTGCCAACTTCCAACTGTCAAGTGGCGTGTGGCATGTGGCATGTGCGTTTATGTTTGCAGAGGCGCTGCCACGCCCATCAACCATCCAACTCCCACCACTGCAAAGTCATGTGTGCTTAACCCACAAGTGACGCTCGTTCCCGAGTTGCCCAAAAATACGCTCAACACACAGACACACACACACACACTCAGAGAAAGACACACATCCTTTGGGTGTGTGAGGAATGGGATTGGGTGTTGCTTTTAGGCAGCATCCTCCTCCTCGTCCTTGTCGTTGGCCAAGTTTAATCAAATTTTATATTAATCGAAGGAGTGCAAAGGCATGCAAATACCCAACATAAATATTTTCAGAGTTGAAATTGCAAAAAACGAATCGAGATACAAAAATAAACTCAACTCGCAGCGCAGATCAAAGCGGCACCTCTGTGGCAAGGGTAGCAATTTTATTGGCCACACTCACACACACACACACACATCTAGATAGATGTGTATATATTTAATATATGTGTTGGGGAGATGGGGAGCGGAGGCTCCCTGGAGGAGCCTGACAAGTCGATAGACTGCGTTGTGCTGTTGATGACACATCGCTTGTGGCATTGATTAATTGACAGCATGTTGCAAGCTGGGCAGCCAAGCCAAGGAGACGGGCAAACAGCTAGGATTTAACAACACTGTAAACAGAATAACAACAGTCTTATGCAACACTGGCATTTTCAGGCAGCTTACAAAAGAAAAAGTTGCCGTTGGAAACTAATGCCTTAACTAGTACTTTTTAACTTAGCTGCTTTAACATTGCATTATACAACACTAGCAAAGCAATTGCGAGCATCAAGAGTAATAACTTTACAACACTAAAAATCTAAGCAATTTCTGTAGGTAGAAAATGTCTGTCAAGACCCAGAAAAACTCCCAAGTGATTAAATTTAATTATTCATTGTAACCCAACACTGATCCAGTCCACTATTCTGACATTTTCCAACACTGTCCACATCATTAAATTGAAATTGTAAGCAATTTTCATTAGCAAAACTCATAATTGATTAGTTGCTGTTTTTGTAGCACAAAAATTGAAGCATTCTCTTTACAATTTTCTTTTGTGCTTGCTCAACACTGCAAAATGTGTGTAATTTTCTAACGAGCATTTTCATTTTCGTTTTCATTTTTGCACTTAATTAATTAATAATGCCAATTATTGGTCTGATTTCAGATTTCCAATTAGCCAGGCCATCAGTTGCACGTCAAGTGTCTATTTTCTATATTGTGAATGTGAATCAGGAGTCAAGCAGGAGCAGGAGCAGAAACAGGACCAGGACCAGAGGGTGAAGGATACACCACTGTACACTGTACGTGGAAGTGCATTAATTTTCCACAATTTCCACAACTCTGCTGGAGCTGGCTTTTCATTTCGCAAGTGTAGCTCTGATGCTGCTGCTGCTGCTGAGTGAGAGTGGCCTGGCATGGCCTCAATCATTTTTTGGGGCCAGTCTCAATATTGAAAACTTCAAAAACACTCGAAAGGTAACTCCAATCCCAACCCCAGCCCCACTTAACCATTTGTGCCCTGTTTCTGCCCCTCGTGCCACTTGACAACTGCTGCCACGCCCACCACTGTTGCCCACCTGACAACATTTATAGCGGCGCAAATGAAATAGTTTCCGCTTGCTCAATGAAGTTTTCCATGAAAATCATCAAGCCGAACGGAAGCTGTCGAACGGAACTGTTGACTGTTAACTGAACTGAACTGAACTGAACTGAACGGGACTGCAGTTGAGCAGGGCAACCCTGCCAGCAAATAGCAGCTGGCAACCCTGGCAACCCAAAACTGATGAGCATTAACTGACAAACTAGCAAAAGTTACTAAAGTAAGTAAAAAAAAAGTAACCAAGTGTCCATTGAGCTGCAACTAAACTAAACTCTGCTCCAAGTGATAAAGAGCACTCACCACTTGTATAATTTTGTGTTGCCTGGCAACCCTGGCCAGCCAATAGAAGAACGAATTGTATGAAAAGTTGACGACAACAAAACGTCGCTCACAACTCTCAACTGGTTATGATGGTTCTCGACTCGGGGTTAAAGGTCACTTCATTAGTTTAGCTAGCTAGCTAGATACGTGTATATATATTAATGTGTATGTGTATGTGTGTGTGTGTGTGATGAGAAGAGTGTATGTGTGTGTGTATAATACAATAAGATGCCGAACAATCGGCTCTAATGTAATGGAAAACCCTTTACAATGTGCGAAAAGTGGCTGACGACCTACACAAAAAAAGGGACCCACCCAACAAAACTCGCCGAATTTACGAGTTTTCCTACCTTTTACTTACAACAGATTACGCCGCATTGCCAATTGAGAAAGAGAAAAAGAGAGAGAGAAAGAGAAAGAAAGACAGAGATAGTGAGCATAAGAGCAGCTATCAAAATCTGTAGCTAGACTGATTGGCCTAGAGAATGGCTACAAATTTGTGGACCCAAAAGAGTTTGTCAAATGATTCATGAATTTTTAATTGATATCAACCGGGTCAGTTCTATCTTAACCCTCTTCCCCCTCTTTCTTCTTCTACCTCTTCAATCCCTCTCCGCCCCCCCCTTTAAATGTTTGTCGAATCGGAGACTGACAATGAGTTTGAGTTTGAGTGGTAGAAATGATGGGTGTAGGTTTCTCTCACATGGGTAAGCCTAAATGGGCGACCCGAAACACGCACAGACACACACACAAGATTAAATGCCTGCCCTCCTCCAACAACAACAACAACGTATCTCCCCAATTCCCCCTTTGGCCCAACAAACTCAACTGATTACTTTGGCCTAATATGCCATATCTCAGCATCAGTGCAAAATCAAAATTCAATTTACGCAGCAGACGCCAAATACATCCACACACGTCCAGGGACACGCCCACTCAGGGCACCCTTAAATATATCTATCTCTCTCTCTGACTCTCTCTCTCTCTCTCTCTCTCTCTCTGTATACTCTATACACCTGTGCTGTGACTTGCGTTTTCTAATCAAGAATTGATTGTGATCCCTCGATGCGGCTGTCGTTCACGTTTCAGCCATAATTATCAATGACTTTTGAATGTCAAATGTGAGCAGCACACACCAAGAGAGAGAGAGAGAGTGTGTGTGAGAGAGAGAGAGAGTGACACCTATGTCCCTCCCAACCAGGAAAAATGAAAATGAAAATCATTTCATTTGTCGTTGTCACTGTCAAAAATTACAATATTTGATAGAGTGTTTATATGCACGATGTAGTATGTATTCCTCCCGCACATCCACTCCTGCTTTTCCACAACTTTCCCAGCATTTTCCCCCTGGAGCTTACCCCCAAAACTTTCACATATGTAAGCAAGCATTTGCTTATGCCAGCTGTCAGCAAAAAAAATAGAATAAAGAAAAAACGTCACCCAAGAAATATTCCAGGCACGTTTGCCACGAGCAGCGCTTAAGTGAGGCATTAAACTGACAGCAGAGTGGGACAGAGATGGGGATAGTTGGGAGAAAGAGATGGCAAACGATAGCTAAAATTGATTCAAAATGAAAAATCGGAAAATCTGTAACTGCATCTACACGACATGCATCTCTTTTTCTCAGAGATCACAGCAGTTTCGGAGCTGCGTGAAAAGCAATTTGGCATTAACTGCTAAGTTGGCATTTGCCAAATGGTTAAAGCGGAAATGACTGGGGCATGTAACATGTGGCATGTGGCAAGTGGCAAGTGGCAGACACAACTACCTGTGCCATGTCATTTCGATTTGATTAAATATGCGCAGCAAACTGAGCGCAGAGAGGCATTAATTGGCTTGGGGCAACCAGCAGCTGAGTCTTACAAGAGAGACAGACTGATAGTGAGAGAGAGAGATAGAGAGAGAGAGAGAGAGAGAGAGGACCTTGTTTAGCAACAGATCAATCAAAACTAACAAGAATTTTGCTCAAGTCCTGAGGACAGTTGTGACTGGCATAAGAAGGCCGAGTCCTTTTGGGGCGTCCCTAAAAACTGCCAACATCGCCTGCGACAAAAGTTGATTTATATGCCAAGGCTAAGAAAAGTTCAGGCCGAGTTCAATAACCCATTAGAAAGCACAGATGGTGCCTGAAAGTATACGAACATTGGAGGGGCAGACAAAACTTAGCAGCATAATTTTGATTTATAGTTGAGCTTACTTAAAATATATTAAAGAACTTTAAAGAGTAAAAGCCAATGGCAGGAATTCTAATAAAAATTATAGACATACTATAAGAAATTGAGAGACTTATAAATTGTTAACCAACTATTTCTATTAACAATATTATCAACCTTAAGAAAGATAAAATGAAAAACAAACTACAACTTTATTTTTCTATTAGGTATGCAATAATAAACTAATATTATATTTGATATTTTGGCATATTTTAAGCTCATAGTTAGTTAAGATCTTATCACAAACTTTTTCAACTGAAAGCTTGAAGTTTTCAAAACTAGTTGCAACAACTTGTAAGCTGCACTAAAGCATATTTATGTAAGAGTAAAGCTTTTTTTTATAAGAAGAAAATACTTAAGTTCTTAGTGTAAAAGATGTACTATAAAAAAGATACTTTCATGTCTTCTATCTATGCTAAAACTCGCATATATTATATTTGATAAGATTTTGTAAGCAGTTCTTTGTATGTGCTGCTAAAGCAGCTTTTCGCTTATAATTAAACAGCTTTTTTCTTTAACAGTGGTCTACAAAAGTATGCGTCTCCTTTACAAGTGCTATACAAACGTGTCTAATACCCTCAAAGGCACAACAGATTTAAGCCACAAGCGCAATTCCAATTGCTGGCATTCAAGCAAGCTTAAGCTTAAGGAGAGAGTAAAAGAGACAGCAAGAGAGAAGGGGGGAGAGGGAGAGAGAGAGAGATAGAGATAGGTAGGTAGAGTTGGGAGACTCATTTGTCTGTAGTAAAGCTTTAGCTGGCAAAAGCTTTAGCTGCAACTTCATCATCATCATCATCTTCATCATTATCATGAGTTGACGTTGATCTGGCAATTAATTAATAACATTGAGAATCAGTACAGAGAACTAGAGAGAGAGAGAGAGAGAGAGAGAGATGGCTATTTATAAATAGAAAGTGAAAGAGATACATAAAGAAAGAGAGATTAACATCTCTACAGCTGCTTCTGCATCTACTTGCTGAGATACTTTTGTGCCGTGTTCTTGTGGCAGCTAACAAATTATCTAGATAAAAATCTGTTGCAAGCACTGCAAGCAGTGACTGTGATAGGTATATCTATTGGCGACACTGCTTCACAAAAGTATACACACATACAGCACACATGCTGTACACTCACTGTGGACAAATGGATTTTATCACTTTGCAGCTGTGATTCATGCGAATTCCAATCAATGTCCATTCATTACACCCAAATACTAAATACGAACGGTAAATGAAAATATTGCTCCTGCCCCATCCCCATTCCCTGCCCCAGCCACACCCACTCTGCCACCCATTTAGTCACACTCAATGTGTCTCTATCTCTCTGAAAGTCTCTTTCTCCAACTTCCTCTGTGTGTTAAGAGCTTTTTCGGCTGTAGCTAATGCTTTAATTTATTGCCTGCCGCTGCTGCTGTTGCTGCTGCTCTTTGTGGCAAGCAACAAGAGGCAAGTAGCAAGTAGACTGTGCTTCAGTCGCGCGTGAAAAGGATGCTTTGGCTTTGATCAACGTTTTGTTAGGCAACCAAAATGAATTTGTAGCACGAACAGACAGACAGACAGACAGACAGACGGACGAAAGGACAGACAGTCGGAGAGCAGCGACAATACATTCAAGTCATTTGTAGCTCCCCAGTCCCCTCCACTCTCTCTCCTTTCGCCGCTTTCTCTGCTAATGGAGCAATGAGCTATGAGAGTGAGCAGCCAAAGGAGCAAAGGAGGCCAACTCAAAGCTCAAAGTTAAAGCAGCTGCAAAATGAAAGAAATCAGGATACTGCAAAAAAGGCTATTAATCAATTTACAATTTGCGAGCCGAACAAATTTCACGTTATAATAATAATAGGGGTAGACACCGCCCCCTCCGCCCTATTTTCACTCACATTGAGAAAAGAGAGAAGACCAGAAAATATTTCTGAAATTATGAGAAATTGTTGCCGAGATATGTATGATATGCCCTGATGAGCACACTTATGGCTAAAGTTAAGTATATCTTTGATAGGGGCAGCTTAGAAATTTTTCGGGATTATATATGTGGAAAAATTCATCGTCACTATATTACAAGTTAATTTAGGAAAAACCACATTTCTAGAATTTAAGAAACATTATAAATAAGATATATATATATATATATATAAGATTATCAGATATTTGAAAAATCATTCCCAATTTTGCTTTAAATCAATCATAGAGATATATAGATAATTAATAGAAAAGTTCTTCAGTCAAGATATGGAGATACAAATAAATCTCTTAAAAAATACTTGCGCTTAACTATAAGAAAAATTTGGTTTAAAACTTAACTTAATTGTAACTTAATGCTGTCTATGTGAGGCCACCAAATGTATCCCAAAGATACAAAAATGCTGCTAATTTTGAAGAGGAAGGACAAAATAGTTCGGTTACATATTTCAGAGTAACTTTTAGATAAAAAATATTGTTGAGATAATGTCAAAAATTATTTAAATCGTCAATCAATGCCACCACACTAGAAAAGTGTTTCTCAAACATATTCCAAATATTCGAAAATATCTTTAACCGCATCCCCCAAAATCAGTTATCTGAAATTTTGAAGAATTTTACCTTGCGAAGGAACATTTCGTTGCACTGCTTTGCCGTGCTCCGCCAGTGGCGATGTCTGTAGCGGGAGTTGCCCAGCTTGAGGGTGCCCTGGAGATCGGCGGCCTCCTCGACGACCCGCCGAATGCACTGATACCTGAGGCGGTTGCAACGATGTATGGGCTGGAGGGCGACAAGGCCGTGCTCCGGCTCCGACTCGGCACCGGACCGCACCTGATCCTCGTCGTCGTCCACCCAGGCGCTGAGCACACCCTCGACAAAGTTGTAGAGCATCTGGATGTTGGCCTGCATAGGAGCCGAACCCGACGGCACCTGCTCAGTCTTGATCAGCTTGCGGTTCTGGCAGACCTCGCGCAGCAGATTCTCCCCAAAGTGGACCGTCTTGTGGCGACGCCGACGCGAGTTGAGGGATGCCGCCGAGGCGGACTTCATCAGCTTGCCACCATTGCCGTTCAGGCCGTGGTGATGATGATGTGCGGGGTGATGATGCTGGTGGCCAGTCGACGCAGATGCAGACGCAGATGCAGACGCAGAGACGGAGGCAGTTAGCGCCGGGGGAGCAGCTGGCTCCAGCCAGCCCAGATTCGTGGCCAGACCGCAGCTGGAGGCAGTCGAGTCGCCGCGTTGCAACGTGTTGGGCTGCGAGTTGCTGCGATAGTGTTGCAGTGGCGGCATCGGCAGTGGCTGCTGCTCCAGATCCAGTGGCGCCGGCTCAATGTCATCCAGCGTGGTCGGCGGCTGGGCGAGGGTCGTCCGCAAGCGGTTGAAGTCGGCGGCACAGCGAGGCAGTGAGTTGCACTTGGCGGCGTTGAGGCATTTCCGATTCTGGCAGCTGATCATGGGAGCGCAGGAGCGGCACTCGTGGCAGATCACCAGCCGTCGTTCCGTCAGCGCCATCACCGGGGCTGCCTCTGTTGCCGCTGGCGGTGGCGTTGCTGTCGTCGAGGGCGTGGTCACTTCGGACCCACCCACCAGATGAGCGGGCACCGCATGCAGCTGCACCTGGGCCAGCTGCTGGTGCCGCGCCAGATTCACCGAGCTGGCCGAGGAGGTCAGGCAGCGTCGCCGCTGGCACTCCTGGTACCTACAGTGCGGATCCGTGCAGATGGGCATCAGGGGGCAGGCGGGATCGGTGCAGGGCGAGGGCGAGCGGGAACGCGGCGCTCGCTCCGCACTCGACGACTTGCGCTTGTGGTGGCCATCACTCCGCCCGCCGCCATCATGGTGACGACTGCTTCCGCCCACCCGCTGCACGGACATGTCCGTGACGGTGGCGCTGCGCTGCGTTTGATGGCGACGCGAGCGCTCGCGCTTCGACTTGCCGGCGCTGCTCGGGGCAGATTCCTTGGGCACGTACTGATAGCGTTCCTTGTGCGGCTTGGCATAGAGACGCTCCAGGCGGTCCGCTGGCACTGCGGAGCTGCTGCTCACCACCTCGCTGGCGGAGTGGCGCAGCCGACGCTCCCGGGACCGCTCCTCGCGTCGTCGCTGCTCCTGGCAGAGCTGCGTGTGGGTGGCGGCCACAGGCACATCATAGCCGCTGGGCACATTAGTGGGCGGAGGCACTGCTGCCGCTGGAGGCGGTTGCTTGCCCAACGACTGCAGCTTGTGCAGCGGATAGGCGATCCAGTCCACAGTTGGCAGCTGCTGGAGCTGCTCCTCGCCGCTATCGGCGCCGCTGTGGCCCAGCGAGTGACGCTTCCGCTGCAGCGCCGCATGCTCCGTGCCCGCCTGATCCTCCTGGGAGTTGGAGCGGGGAGTGGCGCCGCTGCTGCCGTTGCGACGATGATGCGAGCGACGCGATTTGCTGCCCACCGTCGACTGCATCTTGGTGAGCCACTCCACGATGTCCGTCTTGAGCAGGGAGACCTCGCAGGGACCCGAGCTCTGCCGGGACAGCGGTTTCTTGAGCAGCTCCGCCAAGGCCTTAGCATAGGCCGAACTCACGGGTTTCTCCGAGGTCGAAGATTGGCGTTCCCGTTCACGCTGGCGCGGCAGATGCTCCAGCAGCCAGTCCGGCAGCTCGTCCTTGAGCACTGTGATCTCGCTGGGACCGGACGAGGTGCGTGCCGGCGTATCCCGGCTGCTCTTCTGCAACTTCAGCCACTCCATTGTCTCCTCCCGCACCTGCCCCCCCTCCGCGGAGCGTGCCGAGTGACGTTGCTGCGCCTTGCGATCAAACCACTCCAGTTGCTCCGTGTTGCTCGTCGTCGTCGTCTGGCGCAGGGCGCTCTTGGGCATGGCCACCTCCTCAGCGCTCTTCTGGCGGCGCGGCGGCAGCTGCGGTTTCTGCTCCGGCAGGCGGACGTAGTGAGGTTCTGTTAGACGCACGGAACCCTTGCGCTTGATGCACTTCTGCTCCATGGTGTCCTCATCCCGGGCGCGCACTCGTCGCGTTATCTCGAAGATGTCACCGTTGATCTGGTGATAGAACTTCTCCACCTCCACTCCACGGTCGAACTCCTCCTTGACGCTGTGGCGGGCTGGCGGACGTGGCGGTGGCTGGACAATTGCATCATCCGTCAGCTTCTTCTCGTCGCTCTCATCGGAACTGGCCGCCTGGAGCAGGGCACCAGCTCCGCCGCCATCCACCACCCAGCTTATGGAACGTTCACCGCTGGCTGGAGGCTTCTGTGGCAACTGCTGCTGCTGCTGCTGCTGTTGCTGTTGCTGCTGGAGGAGGCGATCGAGAGAGCCGTGATGCGGAGTGGAGGTCGTTGCCTGGAGCGTTGCGCCTTCGCCGAGCGACTGCAGCCGGCATTGGGCATTGCATATGCAGACCCCGGTGCGCTTCTTGCTGCCAAAGCGAAACAATTGACTCGCCAATTGGGAGACATTTTCACCAAGGCCTCCGCCTCCGCCTCCTCCTCCGGCATCCCTTCCCGAGGCCGTTGTTGCTGATGTCAAACGTGCCACAGGATGTGAGACGGGTGTAATGTCGACGATCACGCAACAGCAGTGCAGCGAGAAGGACTTCTTCGGATCGGGGGCAACGCTGCTGCTGCTGGCGCTGTTGCTGCTGCCAGCGTCGACGTTGGCGTTGGCGTTGACGTTGAGTAGGACGACTCCCTTATCGACTGTGGAGGGATTCGAGTTGGGATTCGGATTCGAATTGGATATTGAGGTATTGGGAGTGGGAGTGGGATTGGTGTTGGAATTGGAATTGGACTGGGATTGGGAGTGGGAGTTGGCGCCGCCAACTTGTGTGGCGCCGCCAAACTCTGGGCCGGACTTGTGCCTCTCCCGACTGCTGCTCCGCTTGGTGGTGTTGCTGCAACTGTTGCCGCTGTTGTTGTTTTTGTGGTTGTTGCTGGTGTTGTTGTTGGATTCGCAATGTTGCTGCCGCTGGTCGGTGGCTTGTTGCTGTTGCCGTTGCCGTTGCTGTTGCAGTTGCAGTTGTTGCAGCTGTTGTTGTTGTTGTTGTTGAGTTGGGGCGGCCAGAATGACGTACAGACACGACGACAGCAACAGCAGCAACAACCCCGAATCCGAATTCGAATTCGAATCCTGCCAAGTAGTATATCTGGCCAATGGCAGCTACAGCTTCCGCCTATATCCTTGCTAAATTCAATATCCTTTGCTGTTGCTGCCGATGTTGCTGTTGCCGATGTTGCTGTTGCCGATGTTGCCAATGTTGCCGATGTTGTTGTTGCTGCCATGCATGGAAGCAGCCAAGCGAGTCGCGTTTGGATTTTGTGTGTTATTTATTTAGCAATTAATTAAACTAAAAGCTCATTTATATAAAGCGCAGTCCATTTGTTAAACGATTTTCCCACTTGTGTTTGCGCGTAATTTATTTATTATACACACACTTACACACACACACACACACACACGCTACACACACACATGTATGTATACACCACATTTATCTATAATTAATTATTTTACTTGTTGCGGCAAACATAATTTAATTTTATTGAATTTAATTTAATTCTTCTTGTTGAGGGGGGATTTTGAACACATTCGTTTGTTGTTGTTGCTGTTGTTGTTTTCTTCTTAATTAATTATTTTATAATTATTTGTGTTGTTGTTGTTAAACTGTGTCGTATGCGTTGTTTCTTCTGGTTGATTCACATAAATTTATTTACAATTTTATGCATTTCTTAATTTATATATATTTATTTATATTTTTGCGCGTTTCTTTAATGTGATTTTAGCATTAATTTTGATTTTCCGTTTCGACTCGTCCTCTTGTTTTCTTTTGTATGTAAATTAAACTTGTTTCTTTAGCATGTCGGCTGTATGTATGATATTTGCTGGATTCATTAATTCCACTTGCCTAAATCATAAATTAATTATAAATGCATCAGCATTTGTCACCGAATCAACACACCTCAAAAAGCATTCGAATTTTCATTTTTAGTTATTAAACTCACGCAATATTTTCAAAATTTTCAAGTTTTTTTTTTAAGTTTGTGCGTTAACATAATTAGTGTTGCCTACTTTTGTGCGCAAGTAATAATTATGCACAGTATTTATGTCCATCCTCAACTCAGGGGATGTTAAGGTACTTATTAAGTTCTTCACTTACTAAATTTATTAAGAAAGTCTATATAAATATATATGCTGCATTGCTGCAGAACCTTTGGCAAGTGAAGCTGTCAGTGCATTGCATTTTATGTTGCCTACTTTTGCGCTGAGCTGAAATTTCAGCTCTTTGCTCCAAATTCGCAGTCTCCACAGAGGCTCTCATCGCTCTCACAGCCTTCAAGCCGCATACTATATTTCAGGGTTAGGCTTTTGTGTGCAGTTCGTCTCTTTTTTATACTACTATACATTTTTTAGGCACAAGGACACACACACACACTCATATAGTAATGCTATATGTGTCTGCCTTTAATTAGCATATATTAAAAAAAAAAAAAAAAAAATTGGCAGCATAAAAAATAAAAGAGAATGGAAATGGCATCATGTTGCAGAAGTTTTTAAATATATTTTATTTCAGTTTTTATGATTTTTAAGCCCTCACTCTTCTCTCTCTCGGTCTCTCTCTCTCTCTTTGGCTAAATATATATTTTTTCACTTGTGTTATTTTAAAGTTTTGTGTAGGCGGGCGGCCAGGGGCGTGGCAGCAGCAAAAAAAAGTTTTGCACGACTTTTCTCGTGCACAAATATTTTGTTTGTTATATTGCTAGCATAAATTTGCTGGCTATCTGCACACACACACGCACACACACACACACACACACACTTGTAAGAATAGAGTAGATGAGAGTGAGATGAAGAAGATAGAGGCGGGAAGGGGGGAGATGTGCATATATTTATAAGCGCATACATAAATACTTTTCTGGCCTCGGCGAATGCATAAATTTCTCGGGCGTCATGTACTATGTGAGAATGCTCCAAGTCACATCCTGTAGCCCCTCTTATCTGCCACTCCATACCCCCCCTCCCTCCCCCAACTCTCTCTCTTTCTCACTCTATCGCCGTGAGTCTACCAGTCTCTTGACTTGTGTTTATGCAAAGCACAACATAGCAGTAGAAAGAAGAAGAAGAAGAAGAAGAAGTAGGAAAGTTTTTCGGTCTGTTGCCAAAAGTTTGCTTGTTAAGTGAAAGGATTATATGATCCACAGTATGTTTTCTTTTTGCGTTCATTTTTTTTTTTTGACTCGCTGCTTGCAAAACTTAAAAAATAAAATATAACATAAAGTGAAGAAATAAGCAGGAAAACATGGCAAGTTTTTCTATTTCGTTTCCTCGTCTTTTTTTCTCCTATTTTTATGTTATGCTTATGCCAGTTTGTTGTCAGGTTGTTGTTACTGCATCAGCAGCTAGTGGAAAGTGGGAAGAAAATGCTCGAGTTACCGCAGGACTCGACTTCTTGTGTTGATAGTTTTTATAGCCTACTTTTAGGGGGGGCTACTGAAACAAACAGCAACTAAACTCCAGCCAAAAAGAGTTCAGCCGAGTTGCAAGTTGAGATAGAGACAGAGAGTTGCGAGTTGCGTCGTGAATTAGTACGTCTTAGTTAGACTGCGAGGCAGGAGAGTAAGGGGCATGAGGCAGGTGGCAGGTGGCAGTCGTGGCAAAGTTTTTCGGCCAAGCTGCGTCAGCCTTAAGATGCGAACTTGTCGATAAGTTCAACTTGCCATGTGTTTAGTCTAAAGAACTCTTTAGCTCAATGAGTGTCTCTGACTCTTCAGCTATCTCTACCTCTCTCTCTCTCTCTCTCTCTAAATGTATCTAATAGATATATCTATGGGTGAGTGTGCGTGTGTGTGTTCAACTAGTTGGCAAGTTGAGTTTGCTTTAGTTGCTGCCACTTGAAAAGGTGCTCGAGCGCATTTGTTTAGCAATTTACGCTTGATTCGCCCAATAAACTTAATTTCAGCGCTAAACTTTTGCCTCCCACTCTAACTAATACTTTCCGTTATCTCTCTCTCTGTTTCTCTGCTACTAAATGACATTTCTATATAGATATATATCTCGGCAATAAATTATTTGTTTTGTTGCTTTGCCAGTCCCAAATATATGCCAGCGATAAGCTTGACTTGGTTCAAGCTAAAGTTTTACTTTTTACAACTTTTTGGCTACATTATAGCTAAAAAGGTTAGATGTATTTTGCAGCTTGCCATGGACTACGATTTTTTTTTTATTAATTTTATTAATTCGCTGCTCTTTAGCTTCACTTTTCCTTTGCGTCTGGTGAATTGTTTTTGAGCACTGTGCTGCAAAGTAGGCAACATTTTTTTTGTCGCTGTTCGCTTGAAGGGCTTTGAATGGTGCGCTGTAATGCAGGCAACAGTTTTTGTCTGTTCCTTCTTATGATTTTCTTTTACTCTCTGCGAGTAAGTGGGAGACTAACTGTGTGTGTGTGTGTGTGTGTATGTGTTCGTGTGCTTGTTAAAGTTCTATTAGCTAGATAGGTAGTCTCTTCTTCTTCTCTAATATGTGAAATGTGTTTTCCTAGAAATTTGCTGTTAAATTTATACTCCGATTGCTACACTTGTTGTTGTTCTTGTTGTTGCTGCTGCTGCTGCTGGTGTTGCTGTTGTTAGGGGGAGTGGGGGGTCTGGGCAATTTGAGATCAACTGAGTGACTGCTCAGCTCTGGTCTGGCACAAATAAATTAGATTTCCGCATAATTCGATGGGCAGCCACAGGCACTAATGAAAGCAGCAACATGCCAAGGGTCTGCTCACAGTGGCTGCCGTTCTCTCTCTCTCTCTAAATCTCAATCACTAGCTCACTCTTTCTATCTGCTTCTCATCCACTCTCTCTGTCTTTCTCTCACTCTCTTTCTCTCTCCGTTGCTCACAGCTGTCCAACAACGTTTATTTTAGTAAAATAAATTCTAATGAATTTATCAACATCTTTTTAATGCATTTAATATCACAGCACCAACACACACACATACACGAATAATACACACACATACATATAGGTAGGTATATATGTACATATGCAGTTATAAATATAAATACGTTTAATGTTGGCAAAAACAAGTTGCAGCAACAGCAACAGCAACACCAACAAACTGACGACCTCTCTCTTCAGCAACTATCTATAGCTCTCCCTATCTCTCTCTCTCTCTCTCTGTCATTCTGTTTCTATCTCTATCACTCTCTTGCTGTGTGTGTGTGTGCTTTGGCAGGCATGACGTTGATAATATCCTTGCACATGCATGACGTTGCTCTGTTTATCCTTGCAGCTGCCATTGCTGTTGCTGCTGTTGCTGCTGCTGTTGCTGTCATTACTGACAGCAGCAATTGTTGTTGTTATTATTGCTGTTGTTATTGTTGCTTGTTATTGTTGTTATTGTGGCTGTGTCCATTTGTTTGCTTGTTGATATGTATTTGATTAGCTCAGCCAGCGAAAGCAAAACTTTCTTTTAGCGCCACAATTTAAATTGTGTGCTATAAATACGACGACAACAACAGTTGCTGCTACCACAACAACAGCAACAGCAACAGCAGCAACAGCAACAACAGCAGCAACTCCAGCTACAACTCTAGCAAAAGTCTGTTACAATTGTTAGACTCAAGTTACTTTTTTTTTGGCCGTATTTTTGCTTTGCTTTTTTCTTATATATGTATGTACGTATATATTTCACTCTCTTTCTCTCTCTATCTGTCTCTCTCTCTCTCTTTCTCTTACTCGCTCGCTATCTCCCTTGCACATGCTGTTGTTGTTGTTATGTGTGTTAAGTGCGCTGATATTTGCGTGTTTTCCTACATATATATTTTTTTTGTTCTGCTTATTGTGCCCCAAACACACACACCCACACACACACACACACACACCCACACACACACACAGAGAGAGAGAGGCACAGAGTTGGTTCTTGCAACACTTTTGCTTTTGCTTTCAACTTTGTTTTCATTTCGTTGCTGCCTTTGCTTTTGGTCTACATTTATGTTTTTGCATTTCTTTTTCGTTTTCATATTCTTGTTGTTGTTTCTTTTTCTATTATTGTGACTGCTTCTTCTCTTTTATTATTATTATTATCATTGTTGTTGTTGTTGCATATTTAGCTGCCATTTGACTTTGCTTTTGTGCTGTCTGCATATTTGCACTTGTTAATTTGCCTTTAATTGCAATTGTTTCTCTAGGTCTGTTTCCCTCATTCTATTCCCTTCTCATTCACACTTTCTCTCTCTCTCTTTCTCACACACATACACACATATAATTGTCATTTGATTTCTGCACACATACGCATTCTATTCATTTGCTTCTCTTTTCTTTATTTTTTTTTGGACGGCTGCGTTTTTCTAGCTAAATTATATGGCCTAAAGTCGCTTTCAGCGCTGCGTGTGTCTGTCTATCTCCCTCTCTATCTAGCTTTCTCTTTTTATCTGTATGTGTGAGTGTGTGTGTGTGTTAGTGTGTGTGTTAGTGTGTGTGTTTTTGGCTGTTTTGTAATTTGATTTCTTTTTTGTCGCCCGCCACCCGTGACGCTGCGTGACGCCGCCTTCTGGCTTTATCCTTTGCTTTTTTCTAGCTAACTCAATGGCAATCGCTTTGACTTTGCTTTTGGTTTTGCTTTTCACTTTGCTTTTGCTTTTGGATTTGCTTTTGGATTTGGCTTAGTTGTTGGCCGCTGCTTCTGACGCACTTTCACATACACAGACACACAGTGACACTGTGTAGACTTGATAGCTACGTTTCGTTTTGATAATAATTTGTTGTTTACATTTTTGTTTAAATTTTTAGCAACGCACTTTCACACAATTTCATTTTCATTCTCGTTTTCATTTGCGTGGGGATTTGTTCTACAGGCAGGCAGTTGAAGTTGACAGTCTGTGTTTTGCCTCTGCTCTATGGAGCAGACTGTGACTGCGACTGCGACTTTTACTGTGTCCTGTGCCTCTGCCTGCGTCTGTGTCTTGTTTTCGCTTCACTCGCAGCACACACACACACACACACACACACACGCATAGCACTCACTGGCACACACACACACATACACGCAGAGTGAAGATTGCATGCAGCGCGCAAACAGCTCGCGACGACGTTCCCGTTGTGACTGATTTTCACCACGCAGCCAACTCAGCAACTAACCGCTGCCAATCTGTGCTGCCTGCCTGATGCTGCTGCCGACAATTCTCTCTCTCTCTATCTATCTATCATTCATGCTCGCTCTCTCTCTCTCTCTCTCTCTCTCTCTAATGACAGCCTCGTTAACAGGCTGCTGGCATGCATAGCGAAAGCGGGTCGCTGCATCGGCATCGGCTTCAGCTTCGGCTTCGCTTCGGCTTCGGCTTCGAATGCGACTTCGGCTGCTAGACTTCGGCTTGAAATTGTTTATAACAGTTGTCGGTTTGCCTGCTTCGCCTCTATTTACGTAATCAGCAGAATCACACATACACTCACAGACACATACACATACACATGCACTGAAAGAAAAGAAAAAAATAGTAACCGAAAACGAAGTCGCAAAGCTCTCGCAGCATCCTCGGCAAGCTCTCTCACGCTGACTTGGCTTGCAGGCAGTCACATGAGCGCGGTGAAAAGCTTCGCTTGCTAAAAGCTCTCTCTCTCTCTCTCTCTCTCTCAGACTATTTTAAAAGTTGCTAAGCTTAAGCGTAAAAGAGAGTCTGAGTCGGAGAGGATGTTTGTGGTTAAGAGAGGAACTAGTTAACAGCGCGTTAAGACACATTATAAATTTCAATATAGAAGTATGCAAAAGAGAGTGTATGTGCTTGAGAGAGAGAGGGAGAGTGTATGTGTGTGTGCGACGAAGCATAATTTACAAATCAGACGACAACGTTGTTGTCGACGTCATCAAAACCCAAAATGCAGTTATAATGCACACTGGCAACAGCAGCAGTAGCGGCTGAGGCAGAGGAAGAACCTCAACTCAGGGACTATGTGGCAGGAAGAAGGTTGGGGGCTGTAAAAGGTGCTGGCAAAGCATGCTTGACAGCTGCCAGAGGGCGAGCCAGCCATATCTGGAAATCTCAAAGGTGTTTAGTCAACATGAGCAACAACCACAGCAACAGCAACAGCAGCAGCAACGACAACGACAACGACTAGTGTAAACTCTGGTTGCGGTTGCTTGGCCGCAGCTAAAATTAAATTTATTCATTGTTGTCTCTGGGAGCTGCTGATGCTGTTGCTGTTGCTGTTGCTACTGCTGCTGCGACTGTGTGCACTTAGGATTTGGCTCTGGGGCATATTAAAGCTTTTACAAATCGCCAGCATAATTTATTTTGTTAGACTAAGTTACATGTTTTCTTTGCCAGCCAAGACAAAACAGACGGAAAGACTGCAGACTTTGAGCTAGACAAATACATTTCAATTCGATTTTTGGAATATCGAACTTAAATTAAAAAAATTTTAATTCGATTCAATTCAAACTGGTGTGAATAACGTTATGAAATTAAAAAAAAAAAAACATATATATTTTTGTTAAGCACAAATTTTTCTAAAAATCTTTTATATTGATATACAACTTCATCTTAGATAAATTAAATGTGGCATATAACAACTTAATGAAATTATTTGTACTTTTAAGATGTGGCATGTGGCGCTCTCAGTTCTATCTACAGTTGTGCTGCTTGTGACTGCATGATTATTTGCCAAGAGTTATTCAAGTTATTAAGCGAACGCCGTTAAAACAATTGTCAGCGCCCATAAAAGTAGGCAGCGATTATTTTGTGGCCAAATAGCGCATAAAAGTAGGCAACAGTTGACACATAAATCCAAACGCATTTTATGGTGAACTCATAAACAAAGAAGTCACAACTGGGAGATTTTAAGCCACACACCATCCCCCCCTCCCCTATCCCACTCACCTACAGTCCCGCCATTCGAAAAAACATTAAACATTTTTAAAGCCAAGTTAATTGCTAAACATCCAACATATTGGGGGGGCCCACAGAATGTGTCTATAAAGTTAACACCTCAGCGACTTAATCGCAATGTATGTGAAGTCACATGATAGTCAACTCTGGCCACGCCCACACACACACACACACACAGATATACGCATACAAATAAAGTGAGAGAGATAGTCGACAGAGAGAACGAGAGAATGAAAGAGGGAGAGAGATAAATATTTATGCAGTAGCAAAATAACTTGAAATATGTTAATAATGATGATGAGTTGGGCGCGGACAAGTGCGAATATTATTCATATCTGTCGCTTCACAGAGTACGAGAAAGAGAGAGAGAGAGAGCAAGAGAGAGAGAGGCAGAAGGATATATCTGTGGGGCAAGCCACATGCAAGTGTATGTGTGTGTTTGTGAGAGTGTGGTCGTCAGTAAGCTGCAGAAAATCTACATAAGTCGGTCAAGGACACTGCAGAAGGCTGCGGCTGCCACCAAATTGCCTTTAAATATAATTATTTTCCTTTATGCGTCAGTGACAGTCACACACACACACACACACACAGTCACACACATACTGGCACACAGTTAGAAGAGTAATCTATGTACATATGTATATAAGTGTGTGTTGCCTGCCAGCGACATTTAAATTTGCACTACAAACAGACAAGACATAGGCGAGGAGAACTCTACGCGTAGAAACATCTCTACAGACAGAGAGAGAGAGAGAGAGAGAGAGAGAGAGAGAGAGAGAGAAAGAGAGCGAGAACGTCAACAACATACAACATTCGCATTTGGCTTGTAGATACTTTCGGCCAGATAAGAAAACGACACTTTATGACGTCAGTAAAGCACTTTTTAGGCCCACATTTTGCAGCCTGACACCAAAAATGTTGCCGAGCTGCTGCTGCTGCTGCTGCTGATGCTGCTGCTCCTAAAGCGCGCGCAAATGCTACCAAAACAGCAACAACAAACAATAACAACACAAAGAGCAAGAGAGTAAGTCCCCAGAGAGAGCAAACTGAGAGAGACAGAGAGAGAGAGAGAGAGAGAGAGTGTCAACTTGCAGCTTCAGCATCATTTGCGCTCTTTGGTGGCAAAAGTTTTGTGAAAAGAGAAGCCAAAGCTGTCATAGTTTTATTGTCTCTCTCAGTGTCTCTCTATATATCTCTCTTCACTTCCTCTCTCTATCTTCTCTGTTGTGGCACGGCCATAACCATAAAATCAAATCACAACAATAACCATAACCATATAGCAAAGATTTAATAACTGTGATTGGAATTTGAAAAATGAATTTTTCTTCTGTTCGTTTTGCTACAAAATTGTTTGTCTTGTTTGTTTCTTTCACATCTCTTATTTTATTTTTGGTTTTGTTAGTATGCAGACTCTTCTTCGTCTCCCCTCCCATCCACCCACACACCCCCCTCTCACACAGCATCAGCACTTTCCCTCTCTCCAGGCTATTACTTTTTCGTGTCATTTCGTTTCGTTTTGGTTTTGGTTTATTTACGTGGATTATTTAATGGATTTTGCCGTTTCTGTCGCTTGTGGATTTGGCATTGAATTTCCTCTCCTCTCTACTCCACTTCCATACCCCCGTACCCACTCTCTCTCTCTCTCTCTCTCTCTGCACTATGTCAGTGTGTGTGTGTGTGTGTGTGTGTGTTTGTGTGTGGCAAAACCTTTTGTAAATATTGTCAATGTAATTGGAGCACCGCACAGACTTTTTATGGATGTAAATAAGAAATATCGTGGAATTATTATTGCCACTGCTCTCGGTTAGGTTTCAGTTTTGGATTTACCAAATTTACCAGAAATATTAGACTAAATTCACATTCAGAAAATATAGAAGAAAATTATGGTAAATGTTGAAACTCAATCGGCAGCAAACATTCAAATTGATACGGTTGTCATAGCGAAAAAATAAATAAAGAAAATAATATGCGAACAATCAGAGATTTCTCTCATTACATTCTATTAGACATGTCAGCGAAGGTAAACAAAAAATTTGCAGGTATTTAATAAATTTTGAATGTCATTTTTTAGTGTTAGTCAAATATAGGAAATTGAGGTATCAAACTTGAAAATCGGTTGAGATTTGAGAAAGTTATGGCACATCAATGTCTAGGAACCCCTAAAAACCGAATTTTCTGCTATGAACTTGGCTTGTAAGGGGGTCGGAAAATGAAGGTCTTAAATTGGAAAATCTTTGAATGCAGTTTTTTAGTGTTAGTCAAAACTAAGAAATTGAGGTATCAAACTTGAAAATCGCTTGAGATTTGAGAAAGTTATGGCACATCAATATCTAGAAACCCCTAAAAACAGAATATTCTATAATGGATCAGGGCTTGTAAGGGGGTCGGAAAATGAAGGTCTTAAATTGGAAAATCTTTGAATGCAGTTTTTTAGTGTTAGTCAAAACTAAGAAATTGAGGTATCAAACTTGAAAATCGGATGAGAATTGACAAAGTTATGGCACATCAATGTCTAGGAACCCCTAATAACCGAATTTTCCGCTATGATCAGGGCTTGTAAGGGGGTCGGAAAATGAAGGTCTTTAATTGGAAAATCTTTGAATGCAGTTTTTTAGTGTTAGTCAAAACTAAGAAATTGAGATATCAAACTTGAAAATCGGTTGAGATTTGACAAAGTTATGGCACATCGAAGTCTAGGAACCCCTAATAACCGAATTTTCCGCTATGATCAGGGCTTGTAAGGGGGTCGGAAAATTAAGGTCTTTAATTGGAAAATCTTTGAATGCAGTTTTTTAGTGTTAGTCAAAACTAAGAAATTGAGATATCAAACTTGAAAATCGGTTGAGATTTGACAAAGTTATGGCACATCGAAGTCTAGGAACCCCTAATAACCGAATTTCCGCTATGATCAGGGCTTGTAAGGGGGTCGGAAAATGAAGGTCTTTAATTGGAAAATCTTTGAATGCAGTTTTGTAGTGTTAGTCAAAACTAAGAAATTGAGGTATCAAACTTGAAAATCGCTTGAGATTTGAGAAAGTTATGGCACATGAAAGTCTAGTAACCCCTAAAAACCGAATATTCTATAATGGATCAGGGCTTGTAAGGGGGTCGGAAAATGAAGGTCATAAATTGGAAAATCTTTGAATGCAGTTTTTTAGTGTTAGTCAAAACTAAGAAATTGAGGTATCAAACTTGAAAATCGCTTGAGATTTGAGAAAGTTATGGCACATCAATATCTAGAAACCCCTAAAAACAGAATATTCTATAATGGATCAGGGCTTGTAAGGGGGTCGGAAAATGAAGGTCTTAAATTGGAAAATCTTTGAATGCAGTTTTTTAGTGTTAGTCAAAACTAAGAAATTGAGGTATCAAACTTGAAAATCGGATGAGAATTGACAAAGTTATGGCACATCGAAGTCTAGGAACCCCTTAAAGCCGAATATTCTATAATGGCTTAGGGGTTGTAAGGGGGTCGGAAAATGAAGGTCTTAAATTGGAAAATCTTTGAATGCAGTTTTTTAGTGTTAGTCAAAACTAAGAAATTGAGGTATCAAACTTGAAAATCGGTTGAGATTTGAGAAAGTTATGGCACATCGAAGTCTAGGAACCCCTAATAACCGAAATTTCCGCTATGATCAGGGCTTGTAAGGGGGTCGGAAAATGAAGGTCTTAAATTGGAAAATCTTTGAATGCAATTTTTTAGTGTTAGTCAAAACTAAGAAATTGAGGTATCAAACTTGAAAATCGGTTGAGATTTAAGAAAGTTATGGCATATCAATGTCTAGTAACCCCTAAAAACATAATTTTCCGGTATGAATCAGGGCTTGCAAGGGTTTGTTGAGATTTAAAAGAGTTCTGGTTAATTGGTGTCTAGGCAACTCCGCTATTATTTTAGGCTATTGTATACATAAGTTTGCATTGGGTTATTATACCTCAGGTTCATTAGGTTAAGTGGCATTTAAAAAGTAAATGAAGAGAAAATATAACTCGTATATCTGCATTTAAGAATATTTTATAATTTCCGGCCTTATAGCATCCGCTTTCATTTCCGCTGCCAGCTGCCTGCAACAATTGCTGCTGCAACAACAACAACAACAACAACAACAAGCAGAGCAACAGCAATCACAAACACAATCACAATCACAACCTCAACATGACAAGATTTATTTGCGTGCCATAATTATAAACTGTCCTGTGTTTGGCGCTTCAATTCAATGTCCTGCCATGTCGCTTTCATTCCTGCCTCCTCTATATACTTGCTGCTGCTGCTGTTGTTGTTTACTTTATGAGCCGCCCGCTAAATTTACAGGCAAACATAAAAAAAGAGAGCAAAAAAAAACATAGAACAAAATGGAGAACAAAGCAGAAGAAGAAGACCGCCATTGAGTTGGCCGAGGGACACGCAATTTGTTAGTAGCCCGAGAGTTGCGAGTTGCGAGTTGAAGTTGCAAGTGGAGGTTGCCGTCACCGTTTTGCATTTTCTAGGCCAAAGCTCTGTCAAACTGTATAACATGTTGAGGCAGCGAGAAACAGAGAGAGAGACAGATGAATAATAAAAGAAAGAGAGGCACATACAGAGAGAGAAAGAGAGAGAGAGAGAGAGAGTGCGCCGTCTATATGTGGGTTGGTTTTGTTTAGCCGCAAGCAAAGTGTTGCTGGGATTCAGAGTCTTTGACAGCAGCAGCAGCAACAGCAGCAGCAGTGGCAACCGCGACGTCTGTTCATGTCCAACTCAGGGGGAAAATCTCTCGGAAAATGTATGCGTGTGTGTGTGTGTGGGAGGAAAAGCTTTGGCTGTTGGCGCGCATTAAACACAGCCGTCGCCGAAGTGTTTTGAAATCCAATTACGAGCGCAAATTTAATTTGTTGCTGCACTCGAAAAAGTTGCCAACTTGCCACACTTGCCTCACAGACACTTGCCACGCCTATATGCCTATATGCGCTGCGCCTGCTGATAGGCTATGAAAATTGTTTAGCTGCAATAAAGGCTGTCCTTTAACTTTTCCTTCCCTCCTCTATATATGTTATGATGATAACAGCGGCACAGCTGCCCGCGGCTGTCCTTCCTCTACTCCCCACGTCTCGCTCCCCACCCTCTTTTCATTCTCTCTCTCTCTTGCTTGGTACTGCTCATTGTTGTTGCCTGTTGCCGTGCGGCGCTGTTTGTTTGTTTGTTGGCATCATCAAGTGGTCAGAGTGCAAAGTTTAATTTGAAAAAGGTTTTTTTTTATGATTATTATTATACACTCGCTCTGTCCCTGTTTATGTAGAATTCCTGTCCCCCCCCCCCACCCACGCTGTCTCCCGCTATCCACACACCCACCAGTTTTTATTAATTTTTAGGTGTTGCTTTTAGGTGTTGAATTATGAGCAAAGTTCAGAGCGGGCGCCGCCAACAATTTACAAAAGCCAAATAAAGCCATGTTATGGCCATAGGCGGGCACACGTCTCGCTCTCTCTCTCTCTTTCTTTCTCTTTATATCTATCTCTTTCTATGTGTGTGTGTGTGTGTGGTGAATAAGATTTTGCGCAGCAGTGGGCGTCGTTTTTCTTTTGACTTTTCGCACATTTTTCTTCATGTTGCGCTTTGATTTTTGCTTTGCTTTGCTTTTCATTTCAACTTGTTGTTGGTCTTAACAGAGCACTGTTAAGCATTAACATTAACAGCGGTCTATTAACAGCGGTTAAGCTAATTGCCGAGTGACCAGCAGAAACCAACCTCCCAGCCACAAACCCACCCCTAACCTACCACCTAAAAAATGGACACAAAAAAAAAATCACTCTCCAAACGCAGATGACTTGCGACTCTTGTGCCCTGAAATATAATCAAGAGATTGCACTGCCATATCCTTATAAATATGGTATTAAAAATAAAGAAAGGATCTTAATGCCAAAGGCCGCTCGGCCTTTTTGTAGTATGTGATTTAAAAGCCTGTGCAATATTCATAAAGGTTGGCCAATTTCATTACTTGTGGCCAACTGCTGAGTGCTGCTGATGCTGATGTTGGGTCGAGGCCAAGTTAAGAGCCAGCGAGGGGCGGCACAACAATTTTATTGTTGTCGATTATTGTCCAGGGGGGGACAGTGGGAGATGTAGAGGAACATAGAGAGTTGGAGAGAAAAATAAAGAATTTGCTATGTTTGTCTTTTGGCCTATTTGCTTTAGTTTTAGTGATGCGTGTGTGTGTGAGTGTGTGTGTAAGTGGAGTATGTGGAGTCAACATCCTCATCCGCATCCGCTGGAGATTCAGCTACAGCTACAGCTGCTGTCTCTCTATTTCTATTTGTATTTCTATTTTCTGTATCTGTATCTTTGCCTATATGTACATATGTGTGTGTGTGTGTTGTATCTTTAGCTGTTTGCCAGCTGCTGCCACCTAATTGTTGTATGCTGTGAAAACTGAGCACTTGCTCTATGGCAACAGCAGCAACAGCAACAGCAACAGCAAATAACAATTGCCTTCACTTGGAGACTTCCCGCAGCGTTTTGACCAGCACGAAACGCCTCGTGTAACTTGAAACTTGCCACGCGCTGCAGTAGTGATGGAGGGGGGTTTGGCAGTCTCTGTCCAGGGAAGGGGAAGGGAATGCGTCTTACAATGGGGCCATAATTTGAGAGCCGCTGTGAATACGAGGAGAGTCGAGACTCGGACGCTTAAGCACAATGCCCCACTAAATTACAGTTAATGTTTATTTCAACTGTCTCTCTCTCTCTGTTTCTCTCCCTCTTTCTCACTATATATGTGTATACGCCTCTCTCTCTTATTCTGCTTTCCTCTCCTTTTACAGCCAGTGGCCAGTGGTCGGTGTTGTCCGTCCAATTCCGATTCGTAGTGAGACTTCGCCCCGGTTTCTCACAGTCGTTGGCCCAGGGCTTTGTTTATTCTTCTAATCTGTCTGCCTTTTTTTCTTATGCCGCTCTCTCCCTCTCTCTCTCTTTCTCTATCTCTATATCTCTCTCTGTATGTGCTATCAGAAGTTGTTAGTGCATTTCGATTGTATCTTTGACTGCTGGCGTTGCTGGGTTTTAGTTTAGCTCGTTTGTCCTTTGCTTTTACTCCTTGTCTTTATTTTATGTCTCTTTCTCTACATCTCTCTCTCTCTATCTTTCTCACACACACACACACATCTCTCTCTGTCTTCCTCTGTCACTCTCTCTACCTCTGTTCGAATTTCTGTCTCTGTCCATTTCTATGGCTTTGCCTAAGCACAATGCTTTATTGAGTTATGGCTTGCATGCGGATATCCGCAAGCAGAAAGAGATGGACACACTCAGACAGACAGAGACAGAGACAGAGAGTGCGATATATAGAAAGAGATAGAGAGCGAGTTACAGTCGCATTTATATAACTGCCCGTTCTGTTATTGGCTCCGCATTGAGGTGTCCTGGCCAAGATTAAGCCATAAATTAGCAGCATTTTCAGTGGCCTCATAAATTCCCCCACAAAAAAAAAAAAAAAAAAAAAAAAAAAAACAACAAAAATTCCCAAAAATATTAAATCACACACTTATCTACTTAGTCTTAATACAGATATACAGATACATAGACTAAGCCAAAGTACTTACCCCAAATAATGTTTAGAATTATAATATATCGACAAGATGAGACACTTACCTAGAAAGAGAATAGATATATACAAAGAATTACTAAATTGAGTTATTTCAATAATAAATGATATATAGTATAACAAAATACCGATAGTTTACATATTATTAAATATGTAAAATATACTTTATTATTATTAGAAGCAGATTCGAAGTAATTTAAAATCCATTGACACAAAGTTTTATGGGATAAGTTGTCTTCTATGAAATTTTCCACAATATGTCACTCTTTTGGAAATATTTTCGAAAATATTGCTCCGAATCGACTCTGGTTAAAACATTAAACATATTTTGATGCCTGAAATCGATGTGGCACCAAAAATTCCAATCTTAAAATGTTCACACTTTTTTATACTTTCATCAGTATGCAAACATGCTTAAAATTGACAACCCTGAAATGCCGTTTAAATATTTTATAAAAACCATTATCAGAATTGAAGAAATTTTGAAAATCGGTTACTTTTTGGCAAAGTTACGACTTTTAAATTCATAAAGTGCCTCTTTTCACGAAATATCCTTTTTAAGTTTTGGGGGACCTACACTAAAGTGACTAAAATTTGTATTAAGCTTATATTTCACCTCCAGTTCATGTTGCTGCAGTTGCTACTAATGCCACTCGCTGCTTTGAACAATAACTGAAATGCAATTTGGAATTTTCGGCATTCCTTCTCTTTTATTGTTGTTGATCGCGCCGAAATTAGAAATGTTTTTCTCGCTTAGTTGAAAGTGCCACTGGTTTATTGCTAAATTTGTTTTGTTGTTGCGCTGCCTCTCGCAATTAAGAAACTCATTCAGCGCATAAACTTAAAAACTTAATCTCAACAAAGCAAAGGGAAAGTGTCTGCCAGAGGAGAGGGACAGATAAAGATAGATAGAGAGAGAGAGAGAGAGAGAGAGAGTGAGGGAGCAGGCGCTACATTTCAATTCAACTTAATTTCCAACTTTGGACTAATCTTTTCTTGTCATTGCCTTAATTGTTGACCAACAGCAACAAAAATAAGAGCAACAACAATTTGCAGTCAAGTTTTATGCGTTGCTTTTCCTTTTGCCCAAGCACAATTTAGTTGATGACTTTGCGCTGCTTTTCGCTGCTTTCTCTCAGTATCTGTCTCTCTCTTTCTATCTCTGTACCTCTCTCTGCGTATCAGCGTATCTCTCTTTCTCAATTTAAACATTACCTGAGTAAGGGCTAAAAATGTAGTTGTTACATTTAATTATATTCATATCTTTTGGCTGCCAAACGTGCCACGTAATCCGACAACTTACAAAAGAGGAAGCAACACCCCCCCCCACCCTTCCACCGGCCAACTCCTTCCGTACCCTTAACCACTACCCCTCCTTACTTTGTGGGCGTGGCGCGCGTAAAGTTTACGTTTCTTGCAAACAGTGCGAAATGTACAAAAATGCTGAACACATGCCAATTACGAGGCAAAAGTGTCGAGGTGCCAAAATGAGGCCTCTCTAGAGCCTCCGCTCTCTCTCTCTCTCTCTGTCTCTCTCCCTCTCTCTCTCTCTAGAAGATGGGCTTGCCACGCCCACCACGCTGCTACCAAACTACCAGGCAACGTTGCCAGGTAGCGCGAATACCAAACGACATTTACATTTACATACAAAATGTAAAGGCAACTTGCAACACGGTGGGGCAAAGAGGATGAAATGAAAAGGTAGAGGAGAAGGTGCTGAGAGGGTCATGGTCTTCATATTTGGGTGCGCTCATGTGAGCAGCAGAGCACGGATTCGGCAACGGATTCGGATTCAAATTCAGTTGCTGCTTCCCAACGTTGTTGATGTTCTTTCCACCTCCATCTCCATCTTCCCCTCGGCCTCTTTCGCTTTTCCATTTAGTTGTGTGCGTTCGCACATTTTATTATTTTTTATGACTTTTGACAAAGGTGTGAAAAAACATGTGTGGCCAAGACGGGCGGTAGTCAACGAGGCTAACCGAATACTCTGTACAATTTAACAAGCAGCCAAAAAGTAGGCAATAACAATTTTGGGACTAGTCTGAAAAACATATGCAACGCGACGTATGAGTGATTTTTGTGTTAAGAAGTCAAATTATTTTATAATATGATATTATTAGTGTTATTAATTGGAAAATTATTAATTATCACTAATTTATATTATTATTGATATAACGATTTCTTTAATGTATTTTCTTTTTATTTTTATTATTTTTTTTTTTAAATTTTTTTAATTATTTATCTTCACCTTATTTATTGAGAAAAAATAAACTATTAGTTTTAATTTAAAATGTTTTTTTTTTCGGTGTTTAAGGTGTCAAAATGTGAAAATATTTTAGCAGACAACTTGGTTGTAGTGTAGTTGTTCTCTCAGTTTCTTCTTGTCATATTTATATTAGTTTCTATAAACCAAGAGAAAGTGTGCTTTCTTCTAATAAGCCGCTTCTTGTAATGTGAGTTTTTCTTCTGCTCGCAGTTGAAAATGCCGTCAAAGTTCGCAAAGGGCTTTTGGCATGATTTCCCACACATTTTTTTCTGCTCATATATAAATTTTGCTTGTTGTTTTTTCGGGGTTTCTTTTTCATGTGTGCGACTTACACGCCGTTTCGCGGCAACTGTGGCGGAAGGAAGAAATCAAGGAGTCGAGTTGAGCCGCAGCGAGTCAAAAGCCAGAACGAAACAAGCCATTTGCCATTTGGCAGGACGCGTCTCCAACTACTCCTGCTCCTTCGCCTGCTAACTTGATTTGCAACTCATATGTGTGAAGGCAGGTAGGAGAGTGTGTGTATGGAGTGTGTGGGCGGAGGGGCGTGGCAACTGTTTTGGGGCCATCGTCAGCTTGTTCAATTGTTAAAATGTTTGTCATTGATGTTTGGCTTTGTGTGTCGAGAGGCAACATTTAAGTATTTTCAGTATTTTCGACGAGATTGTCATCTCGACAAGTTGAGTTTTCTTTACCATATTCCATTTCCCATTTCCCATTTTCTTTTCGCCTCCATTTTGTTCATTGCATTTACGCGGAGCTTAGCTTCATCAGAGTTTCGTTTTGACTTAAGTGTTTCGCCAGCTTCACTTTAACCGGCAGATGTACTTCCCCCTCCGGCCTCCAACTCCCCCCTTGTACTGTCATTGAATTGAGAGCCAGACTGTTTGCCACATTCCAGGCCAATAGCATTAACCAGGCCTGAATGTTGGCTGTCATACGCCTGGTTTGGCATTTTTTGTATTCAGGCATTTCATTCATTTTGGGAGAAGGCTTTTGTGAAGGGCTTTATAACGCCAACAGCCCAACTCCCCCTTCATCTCTCACTCTCTCTCTCTCCTCATGCTATACTGCCATATTTTGTATAATTTAAAGACTAAACTCATTAAAGAGTTCGCCCGCTTCACAAATAAAGCCGTCAAAACTCAATTGAATTGAAGTTCGTGACGATTTCTTTGGCCTGCCTTTTGTTTTTGGTTAAAGGCATAAAAGTTTTGTTTGCACTTCAACTCAACTGTACTCTCCTCTCTCCCTCTCTATCTCATTTCTCTCTCGGTCTGAGATTCTCAGTGCTGTGAGTGAAAAGTTGTGTAAGCATTTTAAATCTACCACAAGAGACTTGCCTCTAAACGGCACTTAGTGAGGGGCAGAGGGGAAACAGGGTAGGGTTAGTAACTGGCAGCGAGTAATGGAGTTCAACTTTGGCAAGAGTTGAGCTGAAAAACTTCTCCATTTCAATATAATTTCAAATCAACTATGATCATCTGTCGTCGGCAAGCGGGTGCTCTGCAAATATTTACTGCATAGTTCTCGGCGCGCCCCTTAAATTTTAAGGCTTTAAGTCGCCAACACACGCACACAACTTCAACTCACAGTCATATATTACCACGACTTGCCGTTTTTATGCAATATGTGAAAAGTGCAAAAAGCAGAGAAATTGGCAGACCCATGTGTCAACTTGTCTCTCTCTTTCTCTCTATCTGTCTCTGTATCCCTTTTGGTCTTGCTCTTGGCAACTCAGCCGCCTGGCGACTGCCAACGGTTCATCGCATAGATCAGCGCTGAATTACAGCTGCCCACAAAACTTTGCATGGACATAAACTGTGCCGAACCGAACTCAACTCAACTCAATTCATCTCAACTGGACTGAAATCGTTGCGAAATGCTGCTGCTGCTGCTGCTGCTGCTGTTGGCCAAGTTGAAGAGGCCGCCAAAATGAAATGCATTGCGAAGCGCTTAAGTTTCATAAGCTGCGGTCAGACAACAGCAACAGCAACAACAACAACAACAAGAGTCGAAAATAATAATAATAAAGGCGAGCCAAAAAAAACTGTGCCACATACGAAACGATGCGCGACAGTGTTGCCAGCATTCGTATTTTGTCTTCAATTTGATTCATTTTTGAAAAATACGTATACGCAATATATAACGAAGAAAACTTGAATGAAAATTCGTATGTGAAAAATAAGTATACGTAACATGTAAATAAAAATTTTGAGCTGGATGTCTAGGTATTTTTCAGAATAAATATCTTTTTGCAAAAATAAAAACCGAGGTAAAACATTGGAAAATTTGGCACTAAAATGAAATTTATTTGGTATGTAATTAAATGTTGAATTTAAGGCAAAATTGACGTTTTGTAAACAAATAATGTTGTCGATTTAATATATGGAAGAAAAAAGCTGAGTAAATTTCCAATAAATATACAAGAGTATTTATAGAAAGGTCCAAATATTTAAAGGAAAAGTCGTACTTGGCAACGCTACTGTAAATTGAGAACTTTGCGTGAATCGTATTGAGTTGAGTTCTATGCAGTTGAGATGCATTTCATGCTAACTGAGCTCAGCTTCTAGTTCTGTTAATTGAGACTCTCATGCGATATTTCCCAAGACTCAATTGAGACTCTCATGCGATATTTCCCGAGCTGTTACATGAGAGAAAAATTGGCAAAAGAATTATTGAAAAGTGAATTCAAGGCAAAGCTAATGCCATATATGTATATATACCTATAGATATAGTTATATATATACCTATAGATATTGTTATATATATACCTATAGATATAGTTATATATACAGCCTCAACTGGCAGCCTGACATGAATGAAGGCAACATGCAGCTTGAGTTTCTGGGGTACAAGGGAAGGGGGCATATTAGCCAAGTGGTAAAACGGGTAGACTGCAAAAATAGTACGTGTAATAGTTTGGCAACGAAAAACTTTACCGTTTGGTCAACGTACGTAACAAAACGTAATGTAAACGATAAGAGAAAAGAGGAAAAAGGATAAATAGATCGAGAGAGAGAGAGTGAGATAGGATGAGTTGGGGGCAAGAAAAACTGTTATTTTTGTGTCAAATAGTTGGACAACTGTCCACGTACACGTCGAACTTTCGCTGACAGCTGCCACCAGCCACGCCCCTCCACTCCCCATCCCCTAACATATACGCCTTAATGCACTCGCTGCAAATTAATATTGCAGTTTTTGCCCTTAGAGACACACCGATAGAGGGGGGAAAAGCAGAAAGGAGGGGGGGTGAGTGGGTGTGGGGATAGCTAGTTGGCCAAGTTTGAGATGAGAAACTGCTAAGAAAGTTTTTAGCGCGTCTCTCTTTTTCTGTCCTTCTTTCTGTCTATCCCTCTTCCTTCTCTTTCGACTGCCTTTCGCACAAAAATTAGTTTCTTCACTTATTGAAATGTCAATGGGAATGTCAGGCAAACGGGGCAACAACAACAACAATAAGAAAAACAACAACAACGACGACGACAACGTCTCAGCCAAATTGTAATTTCCACGTTTCGTTTCGTCTCTTGTTCTTTCCCTTTAATATTTGTTTTTTTTTGTGAACCCCCTCATTTTTTTCGTTGATTTTCCTTTTTGTTTTTCGCTCGAGTTTTCTTTACGTTTTTAGTCCTGGCGTCAATTTGCTTGAAATGCTCCGTGCCAAATGATTTAGCGTCGCTTTTTTTCCACTCTCATACTATAATATGTGTAAAAAGTTTCAGGACTTTTTTTGCCGCCTCAGGGAGTTCGTCGCTGGAGGAGCAGCAGCCTCAGCTGTTTGGCAGCGCGTTCGTCAATTTAGCCTAATGATATCAGGGAATGAAGCGAATGCAGTGCAAGAGAAGGTGCGAAATTTAAACAAATTAAAAAAGGAAACCTGCTCTCAATTGTAGCTTCACATCTATGATAAGAGCTGAAAAAGATTGCATAAAAAAGCTGCTGGACAAAACAAAAAGTAGTAGCCAGTTGAGGGAGGGAGGGATGAAGTTTCAAATGAAAAGGTTCGCGCTTGTCGCAGCTAATGACCATGAGCCAAAGTGACAAAGTTACAGCTGCTAACTGAACCACAACAACAGAATCAGAGAAACAGAGGGAGAAAAAGAGAGAAAAAATAAAAAGGTCATTCCGCTAAGTGGCTTAAGACCCCACTCCAATCGCAGTCTATTATAGGACTCTGTGTGGGTGTCATTTTGAGTTTCGGTTTTAGCTTCATTACTTCATCTTTTATCGGTTTATCTTATCTAATGAAAGTCCCTCTCTCTTTTTGACTTTGTCTGTCTGTCTGTCTGTCTGTCTGTCTGTCTGTCCTTTTTGGCTGCTTTTTTGCCACCACATAAATTAATGCCTCGGCTCATATTTAAAACGCTTTCCTGGTAATTAATCAATTTGATTGATCATTGCGTTGCCCAAAAGCTGACTGGGCAAACATTCCATCTACCCGCCCTCGGTTCCTCGGGGGAATTACTTTGCCTAACTACAACCTACATACCTCTCTCCCATTCTCTTTCCTCTAGTCTGTAGTATTTCGCGTAATATTTTAAATGCCTGCATTATTAATGCCACCATTTATGGGGCCAATGGAGATAAATGAGTTATGAATTCGATATACACGCTCAATTAACATAATGTTGTCAACAGTGTACAGCGAAGTCTAAGCAGCATCAGCTGCGCCACTTCCAAAAAAAAATGTGTTGCCTACTTTCGAGCGCATACAATATTGCAATCAAATTAACCCAGAGCGTGTGCGAGCGAGATGGCGAGTGTTTGGCTTTAGAGCAGCTTCTGTGGTGTCTTAACAGGCATTTCCCGCTTACACTATGTGTGATATGTGAGGACCACATCCTGTGGACAACGCAAAGCTTTTAAAATCCCCTCTCACAGCAGCAGCTACAGCAGCGACTTCAAGTGCTGCGCACTGCAGTTACTACTTAACAGCACATGAAAGCTCTTTCGCAAAAAAGCTTTTAACACTATGTTAAGGCGACAGACGATTTACATTATTTAAACAGCACTTACAGCTTTATTTGTATTCGCTCTATCTCTTTCTCTCTCACTCTCTTGTGGTCTCGTTCTGTCCCCCAAATATGTTTAGCTCGCTGTAGACGGTTGTACAGTAGCTACCCGCTACGATGAACGCGCTATATTAGCAATTGTCATGGAGCGTGGAAGAGTGGTAATGTCACAAGTGTACTGATTAGCTGACTTATCAAATTGGGCATTAATTCTATATGAATATAGTATTTAGTATTTTGCTAGTATTTTATGCTATATTTCTAAGTTTTTTTTTTTTTTTTTTTTTTTTTTTTTTTTTTTTTTTTATATATTTCTAAGTGATTCTAAATCACAAAATATACTTCTTAATCGTAATAAAGAATATTACGAAAATAAGAAAATTATTTTAAATTTAAATAAAGTATGCAGAATTTTTCTATTATTTTTAGTATTTATCTAGTATTGATTAATCGAAAAATGGTAATTTATTTTATAGTATTTTTCTAAAACTTGTCGCTTGCTTGAATTGTTCGAAAATTGCTTATAAAAATGTAGAATTTTGTGCTACATGTTTTCATCTTAAAAAGTATTTTTAAAAGTCCAATTATATATTGTTAATTATGAATCCCAGCCATTTACTGTCATAACATTTATAAAATACTATTGGCAGAATACTTTTAGTATTTTCTAGTATTTCATATTACATTGCATAGCATGGCATGTCATTAAAATTACCAGCTTAATTCATTCAAACTGGGCTTAAACTGTTTAAAAGTTACACACTCTGCCACAGTTTGCGACATTTTCCATTATAAATGAAAACGAATTCAGAAGAGGCTTTAACAGCTTTACAAGTTAAGTGGCTTCGGCAGCTATCATTGATTTAAGCCCATCACCATCATCATCATCCTCAGCAGCAGCAGCAACAACACGAATAGCGACAGTCAAATTGCGGCTAATACAGGTGGGCCTATCAACTGAGATGCGATCGGGAAAGAGTTTTCACAAATTTGTTGCCACTGGGGAGAAACGTTAAAAGTTAACGGACCCAAAGGCAGCCGTAGAAACGCCGGCCTCATTGCAAATAGCGGGCTTATCAAAACACAACATCACTACATACACACACATACTGACTCACATATATGTACATATACACAAAGATATATGTATATATATTTAGCTTGATTCACTGTGGGGCAGACACACGTGCCTCAAAGGCAAAAAACGTGATGCTAATCGCATTTGGCCAGTGACATTTTACCAACTGTTTTGCTACCTTTCTCTCTCTCTAACTAACTCAGTATTGCCGTCTCTTTCCGGCTGTGGCTTTCTTGCAAATAGTGGCATTAATTTGGTTTTGTAGTTTAATTGAAAATTTGCGTCAAACGCCGCTGTGATTTCTGCATATTGCGTATACGCAGCGTGCCACAAACAAACAAACAAACACACATTGAAATTACGCATACGCAGCATGTGCTCTTTTATAGTCTGTCTCTCTCTCTTTCACTGTATGCTTGACAATGTGACAGCAAATTTGATTGTCATTTTTATTATTATTATTATTGTGGCAGAGAACGAGACAGAAACAGCTGGCATCAACATTTGCTTCAGTTTGCGTTTATTTTTGGGTAGCGAAGTGCTCTCGAGTCTTACAAGAGATTAACAAAGCATTTAATCTTAGCTTGGCATAAAATGACACACACAAATACACAGAGAAGCACAAACACACACACACATACACACACAGTACAGTGTGTTTTGGGTTAGAGATTTTAGGCAGTGGCAGCTTCTGGCTGTTGTTTTGGCTTATTTTCTTTTTTTATTGACATTTACTTGCTTAATGTGCGCCTTTCCTTTAGACGAGAGCTCAGCTTCTTCCACTTCCACTTCCTCTTCTTGTTTTTCTTGTTATTATTGTCGTGTATTTTTTTTTATAGATATTTGTTGCTGTATTTGTGAGTTGCTTTTTGTGTATTATTTCAGCTAAAAGTGCAATAAAGCGTATTTTTTTGCTTTACGTTGCATACTTTCGAGCGCTCCACATACACACACGCACACACACTAACACTAACACAAACACAAACACAATGTATACATCATGTGCGAGGAAGGCAGCGAGAAAATTGCAGTTACTGTCGCTGCTTGTGAATTTTAAAACAATTTTTATACACAATTTTTGTGCAGTTGTTGTTGTTGCACTTGTTCATTTGCCTGTGGCACGTTGCAAGCGTGTGTGGCCCAAAGATTTTTCACTTGGCAAGTTTAGCAAAAATTAATATATGTATATTTTTTTTTTTTTGTGGAATGTGTGTTTATTTATTGTTAATTGCACAGTCACACACACACACACGCGTAGTTAGAGACAGACACCCACACGCATAGGATACAAACACACACACACACACGCAGTGAGACGCGGGCAGGCACAGAGAGGAAGAGAGAGTGTGTATGTGTGTGTGTTGTGTTGAGTTATAAAACGACAGAGCAAAAGTTACGCGCAACACTAGCAAAAATATAGCAACGTCTCAGCAGCAACAGCAGCAGCAGCAGCAGCAGCGGCAACATTGCAAAAGCTTTTTGCGCAGCTGGAAAGCTGAACAGTAGCAGTAGCAGCAGCAGCAGCAGCAGCAGCGGCGTCTTGGAAGCATCCCCCATTGAAAGCTTTGAGAGTCAATAAAGAGCGAGCTTTTTTTCGAATAGAGCGAGAACAAAGAGCTTGCACTGCTTAGAGCGCATGCGCCGCCAGAGCGATGCTGGAAAAGAACCTCCGACTGCAACGAACGAAATTGGAGGCAAAGCAACGAAGAGAGAGAAAAAGAAACAAACTGAGAGACTGTCTCTGATGCCAAGACTTTTTTGTGTCAGTGTAACAATGGAAGCTGCCTCTACTGCAGAGTCGCTTTTGCGCCTCATTAGTGTCAAGGCGTTGAGTTCAAAATTGGCATAAAGCGTGCCACAAGTACGCGCATATAATGCCTAGTGCATAATGCATGCCACGCCCACACACACACACACACTCAGAGAGGGGCACACATATTAGCCGGCTTGTCAAGCCGGGTCATGCCCAGAGTCCAAGGCGAAATTATAACAGGCAGCAGCAACAACAAAGGCAACTTGCCACACAATTATCAGCAGCAATTGCAGTTGCAGCTGCAACATCATTATGAGCAACAGCCACAACAGCAGCAGCAGCGGCAGCAGCAATATTATGACTGTTATCAGCATTAACAGCAACGTTGACAAGGCTACAAACTGAGAGAGTTCTCGCTACACCAAACAGAGTGCAAAAAAAAAAGAGAAAGTTGTTCAACTGCTGCATGCAACTACTGTGTTTGCTTAGGAGTATGTGTTTGTATATGTATCTGTGTATATAGATATATATATGGGTGTGTATGGATGGCAGTTTGTTTTTAATCAAGGCAAAACTGGGTCAGTTTGGGCTGCAACTAAAAATATCATTTGTATGTGTTGTGTGCCCAGCCAAATGCGCCAACTTGACTTGCCTCTTCCCTCTTCTTTCACCTAGTCTAATTTCTCTTTCTCTCTTTTTTTCAACTCCCTCTCTCTTTACACTACTCCGCCAATTTAGCAGCTACAGTCCTTTCTATATACACTTCGTATTTGTATATCTGTAATAAAGCACACGTCATCGTCATCAACATCATCGTCATCATCGTGATGCTGCTCGAATGTTTTAATTGCTTACAGCAATATCAACTAACTGTTATTTAACAGAGCTCTGTTAACAGCTGACCCAGTTCACTCTATAAATAGAGCGTAGAGAATTGACTCGTAATAGAAATATGGGCAAGGTTTGAGATTATGAGGGATTTCTCCGCTTTTTCCATTTGTCTTCGTTTTCTGACAAAGAAGCAATTCAAAATTTATTACGAAAGGTATATGCGAATTACATTTCTATTTATAAATCACTTAAGAGTTTGGCCAAAGTTACTGCCGAGGCAGTTAGCAACAGGCAAATGTTACTACGTGTGGCACATATTTTATGAAAAAGAAGCAGGAAAGTCGAAATATTGAGTAGGTAGTTATTATAATGTGATTATGTCTTAAGAAAGTGCTAGAGAGGAAGTTGTCAAATCCAAAAAGAACAAGTACTGGAAGATGAATTTCTTACTTTAAATTCCATAAATTAGCCAAAACTCAAACGATTCTTTTTATGGTTTCGATTACAGATTAATGGACTCAAAATACCTCAAAAACAGTAGCTGATCTTTGAAGAGCCACAGCAATGTCACCACTGAATCGATTTTGATGAAATTTGTGTTTTTGTTTATGGTTTTGATTACCGATTAATTCTGCATTTCAAGATTTTTCATTTTCGGCATTTTCAATTTTTCGAATTTTTTGACCAATTTTCCATACTAACCCCTTGACAATATCATCAAAAATGTAAAAATTTTCGACTCCGATTTTTTGACTCTAATCGATTCTAGGACCAAAAACTAGCATTGTGCTTTTTATTTGAGGCGTTTCTGATGATTACTTTTCGAGATATAGCCAAAAATGTGAAAAAATGGACTCAAAATTCCTCAAAAACAGTAGCTGATCTTTGAAGAGCCACAGCAATGTCACCACTGAACCGATTTTCATGAAATTCCACACTATGACAATGATGGTCCTATTTCTGAAAAAGACATTTATTTGAGGTGTTTCTGATCATTACTACTCGAGATATGGCTAAATTTGTGTCAAACAGGGATCCAAAACAGAATTTTCCTTAGAAATGAGTCCTTTTGGAACTATGAGCAGCCATAACTTGGCCAAAAATCAATCGATTTTGATGAAATTTGTGTTTTTGTTTATGGTTTTGATTACAGATTAATTCTGCATTTCAAGATTTTTCATTTTCGACATTTTCAATTTTTCGAATTTTTTGACCAGTTTTCCATACCAACCCCTTGACAATATCATCAAAAATGAAAAAATTTTCGACTCCGTTTTTTTGACTCTAATCGATTCTAGGACCCAAAACTAGCATTATGCTTTTTATTTGAGGTGTTTGTGATGATTACTTTTCGAGATATAGCCAAAAATGTGAAAAAATGGACTCAAAATTCCTCAAAAACAGTAGCTGATCTTTGAAGAGCCACAGCAATGTCACCACTGAACCGATTTTCATGAAATTCCACATTATGACAATGATGGTCCTATTTTTGAAAAAGAGATTTATTTGAGGTGTTTCTGATCATTACTACTTGAGATATGGCTAAATTTGTGTCAAACAGGGATCCAAAACAGCATTTTCCTTAAAAATAAATTCTTTTGGAACTATGAGCAGCCATAACTTGGCCAAAAATCAACCAATTTTGATGAAATTTGTGTTTTTGTTTATGGTTTTGATTCCAGATTAATTCTGCATTTCAAGATTTTTCATTCTCGACATTTTCAATTTTTCGAATTTTTTGACGAGTTTTCCATACTAACCCCTTGACAATATCATCAAAAATGAAAAAATTTTCGACTCCGATTTTTTGACTCTAATCGATTCTAGGACCCAAATCTAGCATTCTGCTTTTTATTTGAGGTGTTTCTGTTGATTACTTTTCGAGATATACCCAAAAATGTGCAAAAATGGACTCCAAATACATCAAAAACAGTATAACAACAGTAGCTGATTTTTCAACAGTCACAATAATTCAACCTCTTAACCAATATTTATAAAATTTTAGACTATGATGATGATGACCCAAATGTTGAAAACAAAGTTTATTTGAAGTAATTCTGATGAGAATTTCTCGAGATATGGCTAAAATTGTATCAAAAAGGGATCCGAAATGCAATTTTCTTTAAAAGTGAGTCCTAAGAACAGCCATAATTTTGCCAAAAGTCCACCGATTTTGAAGAAATTTGTGGTTTTCTTTATGGTATCGATAACAGTTTAATTCTGCATTTAATGAATTTTGATTTTTTGCTCGCCTATTCAACTATAGATTTAACCTTTCCTTCCCAATTTTCGAAAAAAATTAACTCTAGCACTTACCTCGGATGATGTGAGATAACACATGCGTGAATCGGTGCTCTCAATGGAGGCTTGTTGAACAATTCCATAGCGTGACTCGCGATCGCTTAGATACTCTGATCGCAGACTATCCTGACGTATAAATTCAGCCCTATAAATATAATTGAAAGTAATTCAATATATCTCAACTAATTATAATTCCTAGCTTGCCTTTGTTCTAGGGAATCGGCGCGAGCACTCTTGTAGCCAGAATCATTAAGGCTGCTGTCTTGGCGCAATGATGGCAACGAATCCCAAGGCGAACGCTTGTGTCCCGAACCGGGCACTTGTTGCGTCATCATGCCGTGACCGGAACCAGAACCGATTGTTGAGCTGCCCGAGCGCCAGCCATCCGAATGACGGAACCACTGAGCTCTAGCGGATTCGCCAATGCAGCTGGCACAACGTGAATTGGAGAAACTGTAAGAGAAAGCATATTCATTATAATTCGCAACTACTTTTACCTATATTTTATGTGTATATTCACCTGGCATTATGATCTGATAGATAGCCACGATCTCGTTCTCGCTCACGTTCGCGTATCAATTCATTGCGATCACTGTAGTAACCATCCCGATCACGATCTCGCTCCTTATCCCTGATGGTGGATAGAGGGCGATGTGGGGGCAACGGCAACGTCGATGATTTGGCATTGGCTGCGATTAAAGAAAAGAATTGAATGAAAAATGTATAGAAAATTTTAGAAATTTGTTCTTGAGAGATATGAGAAGAGATATGGGAACAACAATTAAAGCAGGCTACAGAGAGAAAGATTTAGGGACAGAGAGAGAGAAAAAGATAACATGCAAGTGGAACTACTTACGCCTACGAAGTGGATATGGGCTGCGCTGTGTTGATCCTGGTAGGCTTTCAGCGAATTCTATTCATGGTGATTGTTATTGTTGTAGTTGTAGTTGTTATTGTTGTTGTTGAGTATAGGATAGTTGGAGTTTCGTGTTGTGGTTGATTGATGTTCGATTGAGAGCGTTTTGGATAGCGTAGTTTGATGATTTATCAGGTTTATTGTGATTATGTTTATATGCAGAGCATTTGAGAATGAGCAATTTATTTGATTGTAAATTGTTGATAAATTTAAGGGAGAAAGAGAGAGCGTAAAGAACATATATGTATATAAAGTTTTAGGAAGAAATTGAAATTAAAGGAAGTATATAAAAAGAGTGATAATAACAAGAAGCGAGTCTTTTTGAGTCTTATACATTTTGGAAATTGATTACATTAAATCAATGGATACTTTTTAGAATTTTTCGTTTCTGGTTTCTGATTGATTATAAAATATTGAAAAATTAGTTTTCGATCTATCGATTTAGTTTTAAAAAACATTTTTAAGTTTTATGAGGGTTAAATTTGATTTAATGAACTTAAAGCTGTTTAAAGCAAAGCTTTGCATAGACTAACAACTAACCGACGACTTGGAATTAAACTACACTTAGTAAGCGATGATATAGTTAAGAGTATAGAAGGGGAGAAAGATAGAGAGACGGAAGCTAGAAATCAACTGCAATTAGTTTGACGTTATTTTGTTGCTCTACAGCTGTATTTCATCCTCAACCCATGCTCTTTTCTTTCTTTTTGTTTCATTGTGATTCCAATTGAAATTCCTTTGTCAGCGTAATACCCCCAGGGCAAAAGAGGAGCTCGCATTAATCAGATTATCACACTACATGGCCCATGCCTAGAACCCCATACCTCCCCCAATCTCCTACCCTCTTCAGCAACTGCCTCTGACAACATTTCGCTCGCAATCAATTCGGAATTGGAATTGCGAATGGCGAGTTGTGTGTCTTGTTTGACTTGATTGAGAATAGTTTTGCAGCTAATTAAAAATTCGATTAGTTCCAGAGATAGACAAATGAGAAAAGGAGACGAAAAAATAGAAAAACCAAATACACTCAAACATGAAATGGAATAAGAAGAGAGTTCAAAGTTCAGCTACGACAATTACAACAATCAGAGCGAGCAACGCCATGAAATGAAACGTAAGCGGAAAAACTAAACTAAAGACGGATATGGAGATGGAGTCGCCAGAGGGATAATAACTTACCCAGATTCTCCATGCTCTGGGAGAGCAGCGCCTCAAAGGTGTGCAGGCTGTAGGATTCGGCATCCATGCCCTTGGCCAGCGTGTTGCGCAAATGCATCTCGTACTCCATGAGTAGTCGTGATGTGGGACTGCCCGGAGTGGGCGTGACATTGGGCGCCTGCTGATGCTGATGGTGTTGATGGCGCGACGAACGCTGCTGGGGATGTGGAGGATGCGACTGCTGCTGTTGCTGCTGCTGCTGCTGCTGTGATGATTGCTGTGGCTGTTGCTGCTGCTGTTGTTGGCCATACGACTGATCCTGATCGGAGTTGCCATTGCTGGAGCTGGGAGTTGTGGCATAGCACTGATTATCGAACATGACGTTGTCGGAGGGCGGCGAACCCTCAATGCAACTGCGCTCCCGTTCGCGTTCCAATTCCAAGTAGAGATTACGCGGCGGATAACCACGTCCAATTTCATGTGAAGATCTGTGTAAACAACAATTGTTAGCAAATCAAACTAAGCGCTATTTGTAGACTCACCTTGAGCCGGAGAAACGCGACGACTGACTGCCGCGTCCCAGTGTATTGTTGTTCATGACATGATGGCCGCCCATGCCACCTCCCATGCCGCCACCCATGCCACCACCCATGCCCATCTGCATGCCGTGTTGATGCATGTGCTGCGGCCCCAAAGTCTGCGCCCCATTCGCATTGTAATAGTTGTAGCGTCGTCGGCCCATCTCCGGGGAGGTGACGGGGCTCTCGGTGCTGGGCATCGGCTTTAGCATGCGCTTCAGTGTGCTGGTATCGACATTCATATCCTCGGTGCTCTTGGTCTTGCGTCGTGTGTTGTTGTTGATTACGTTGTGCTGATGGTGCATATCGTGCGAATGCGAGTGCGCCTCGCGTGTCTGCAGTAGACCCATCATCGGATGGACGTAGACGTAGGCCGAGATAGAATGGAACAGAGTATGTGATTTAAGGCAGAGCATGAGATGATGATGCCACTTACCATATCTTCATTGAAGTCCTTGGTGCGTGTGCCAGTTGATTTGGTGGAGGTGCCTACGCTCTGGTGGAGACCGCCGCCAACTTGGGTGCCCTCGCTCTTGGAGAGGTCCATGTCCATCTGACAGGCGCCAGCATCGTCGGATCCCACCTGCGACCCGACATGATTCTGGGTGCACATATCCGCACCGCTGCCCACGCCGGTCACAATTACGCCCGGAGTGTTGGTGTTGACGCCAGCATTGGCCACCATGGCGCCATCCTGACCCTTAAGCTGACGTTGCAATGTATCTGTGACAGACGAATTCTCTCATTAAGTATTGAGATAATTAAAAATAAATTTTAAAATATACTTATATTGGGAGGGGATATAATAAATATTAAATATTAATTTACACAAGAAAAATAAAGAAAATTTGTTAAATAAAATAAAAAAAATATTTATTTTATTAGCTTTTTATTTGTTAAATGATTTTTTTTTACTTTTCATTAATGTTATTAGTTTTCTTGATTTTATTGAATTTTGCACTGCATTCTTGCAGTGTATGCAGAAAAGTAGGCAACACGTTTTTATTATTATTATTATTTTTGGGGAGTATTTCCTATGTGAACTTACCAGTACCTTGGGCAACTCCTGGGCCACCACTGGCGACATTATCGTAGAGCGAAGTGCTGCTGACGGCGCTGACAACCTTGCCCTGCTGCTGCTGGCCATCGACATCGGTGATGCGGTGTGAACCGACGTTACGCGGCAAAGTGGATGAACCTGGAATGAGTATGGCGATGAGATTTGATGGGGGATGCGGTGGTTTGAGGAAGACGTCGTTGCCTAACTTACAACATAAGCTAACCTAAGCAGACATACAATTTACAGGGTATATACGACTGGTCGGTAGTATCAGATGATATCACAACAAAACTAGGGGTTAAGCTAACTTAAACTTAAACTGGGGCAAGTACGAAAGGCACTCGCTAAGTTGAACTGTTGCAACTAACCGTACCAATTTATTTTATTGGGTGTTTTATTCATAGTTAGTTGATAGTTGATGTGTTTTTTTTTTTGTTATGTTTTGTTTTTGTTTTTCTCACCTCTAACACGTGGATCGGTTCTCAGGCGCGCATACTGCTCGGCGGACATGCAGGTGCATTGGGGCTCTTGGCGCACGCGCGACGGCGACGCGGGAGTGCTGAGCGGCTTTCGCTTGGCCTTCACCTTGCCCTTGCCCGGCGGATCCAATTTCAGGGAGTAGCTCGACGAGGCCTTTCGTGAAAATTTGAAAGAAGGCGACTGTAAAACGTCGCACTATCATTAGGTTAGTTGATTGGGATAACAAGGTACTGTGTGTGCGGTTCTCTCTCTCTCTCTGTCTCTCTATCTTTTCTCTGTATCTCTTTCTCTGTCGATTGCTATTGCTTGCTCTTTCTTTGCCTGTCTGATAGATCTGTAAACGATCTGTGCACAAGTTTGACACTTGGCGAAGGTTTCAGTAGTGCTATCTTAATAGAGTTAAGAGTGCAATTAGTTGATATATAAGTTTAGCTTATGTGCTTGAAGCCTTGAGTTAATATATAACATATATCTATATATATATATATTTAGTATTTAAGTTTAGTTATAAGAGATAGTTATAGTAGTGATAGTGAATAGTTAGATAGAGATACACATACAAGCATTAAGAAGAGTTTCAATTATAAGAAAGTTGATCAGAGTGCAGTTTTCTAGGTGTTCAGTAAAGTTTTGATTGGAGCAGCGTGTGGAAGAGCTAGTCTCTTCTTCTTACTCGCTATACGAGCAGAGAAGCATTATCTAAACTTACGTATGTATGTATGTTTAATGTCTGGGAACTAACTTGAACTTACGTCTAACTTTAAACTCGTTTAACTTGATCAATTTTGATTAAATTGCTGCCAGAAATCGTTAAATATATTTAAGATTATATTGAAAGTTATGTTTAATCTTATTATTGTGAGCATATGTGCGTATTTCGATATTGTTTTCGATTTCCGATCTCGATATATAATATGTATATCTTTGCTACGGTTTTAGAAACCTGCTGATTTTATTTAAATTCTGCTTTGATTGTAGCTCTCAGCTTAGCTTTATGGTTAACTTGTCTTGCTTTGATTTAGGGCCTCTCTCGGCGCTTCTCAGAAAAATTGGAAGAATATTTTGATGCTGCTGCTTCTTCTTCTAGCTATTAGTCTAAACTCGAAATAGTTTTTGAAAGTTGTCTCAATAATTGTTTGTAACCGCCCACTTCGGGGTTGAGGGATGAGGTTGGATTACTCAGGGAACGATATAGGTATAGGTCAGGGGATACTTGGGTTATGTTTAGGGCTCATCGGAAACAGTTTGCAGAGGATAGGTAACGGTATTGTAGTAGAGGATACGTGCGATTGTTTTAAAGCGTTTTGCGTTTTTCTTTTGCATTTTCATTGTACGTTTTCGGCATCAATTTATCAATATTTCCATATCAATAATATGATCAATTTTAAATTTCACAGTTCATTCATTAGTTTAATGTTTTTTTGACAATTTTTTTTTTATAAAAATTACAATTTTGTTTTAATTTTTTTATTTTTTTTGTGCACATGTGTCAAATGCAAACGAAACGATTAAGTATATAGATATATATAGAGGTATTGTATATATATTTATAGATACATAAATATATAGTAAGAAAATAGTTAAGTAAATGATGTTAGAGACAATAATAAAAGCATTTCGTTTGTGGGTCGGGGTGACAGGGGGAAAACATATAGAAGAATATATATATTGTATAGTTTTGGAGAATTTGTTAAGTGTACATTTAGAATTTTGAATTGAATTTAACATAATTTTTAGTTGACATTTGTTAATAGGAAGTTGTAGTTGTTGTTTGGTTTTTGTTATTGTTTCGTTATGTTGTGTGCGAGTTTCGAGTCGAGATTTTTTTATACATTATTCGAAATTCGAAATTTGATTACAAGTTGCGAAAAGTTTTCAAATGAAATGCATTACAAATGAAGATTTTGTTTTTGTCCGCGAATTTTGCATCGTTATCGATATTTCGATTTATCGATACGTATATGTGTGTGAGTGTGTGTGTGTGTGTGTGTAGTTCGAGAATGATTTCGAAAATGATTAGAAGAGAGAAAAAGAAATGAAAGAATATATAATATAAATACATTTAACAAATTTTAGTGTCTGTGCTTCGTATCGTTTTCGAGTATCTCTGCATGTGTGTGTGAGAGTCGGTATGTCTGCGAGTATGTATTTTATATATACATTTATATGTATGTGATATATAAGAAGTAAGTAAATAGTAGTCAGGGCGAAATCATTTTTCAACACAAACACACACGCACCCACAGACACACAGGGAGCTTCAAAAATTGATGATATTTATACATAGATATGAAAGTTTCCATATTATTCTAGTATTTTTGCATTTATTGTTAGTATTAAATTGGTATTTTTGAGATATTTTTTAGTATTTACTAGTGGAGTTGACATGGTATGCGTGTGTGCTTGATAGCGAGAGGGAGTGAGGCAAGTAAGAGACACTTAGATATGTGAAATACAGTTACAACACATAAGCACACTGTTTCAACTGTAAATATGTATGTGTGTGTTTGTGAAGAGTGTAACTGTGTAGGTGTGATTGGTGTATTTGGATGGAATGTACTTATACATGCCCGTTTTAAAGGGAAAAACGCTAGTTCGAGGATAAATATCTCAGCAGTGACATCAAAGTATTACATTTAGTAGTGTAAATAGTAGTGTGTGGATGTGTTTTTGGGTTTGTCTGTGACAAATAAACAATATGAAGCGATACTAACGTATTTTTTTACAATGTAAGATACCTGCAACAAATGAGGCGCAAAAGTACGAAAATAGAAAAAGAAACGAAACAATTATTAGATACAAAATTCAGACATGTTGAACTGTTGTTGGCGACTGCATACACTATGTACTATTATTTATATGTATTCGAATTGTGGGTGTGTGTGTGTGAGTGTGTGGGTGTGTTAAAAGTTAGTCAAAGTTATCAGATGGCAAAGGAATCACAATGGGCCGCGATATCTTCAAAAGATTCGCATATTGAAAAAGTACGAAAATTTTCGTAGCATACTTTTAAGCGAGAGTAATAAATAAATAATGAACAGAATTCGAATTTTAAATATCATATGATGCATGATGGTATAATATAACACAATAAAATTCCTTGATATTTGACTCCCTCGATTTCTCTGCCGTTTGCCAACCTTGTCAAAGTTTCAACTTTACACTGTATTTCGTTTTCATTTCAATTGTTTAGGTGGTTTGTGAAAGCATCTAAATAATATGTATATATTTACGAGTATATGTATATTATAGCACTACGTAATCCAAGTATTACTTTACTTTTTAGCCAGATTTGTTAAATGTTGTATGTATATATATATATTTTTAAAAAAACCAAGTTTATAAAATTAATTGTCATACGGAAATCAAAAGTGTTGAATGCCAATCATTAGCGAATGGAACGAATCTTGAAATTTATAAAAATGTCAACTAATGAACGAGAATATATATAATTTTGCATATATACATATATTTACCAGTATTTGACTCTGTTCTTATATGTATATGCAAATATATATGTTTACAATTAAAAGCAATTTTAAATTGTTTACTTTCTTCTTTTGTAAGAGCGCATTGTTTGTCTGTGTGATTGAGGATATCTGTTTGTATGTGTGTGAATTAACAGTGACTGTAACAGTGACAGTGACTCGTGACTGTGATGCTGTAAAATGGCATGAAATGAATTCGCAGTTTAAATGATCTCACATATTTCCTTAAGGAAGTCTCTTTTCCTTTCATTTCAGATTTGATTTAACATGAATAACGTCGTCTCTTTATAAATTATATAAACATTCATTACATAATCACAGCATCCACAGCATCATTATCATTGTCAGCAACAGCTTCACTGCTTTCTTGTCATAATTTGAGGTTAGGTTTTCGGTTCTCGTCCTTAGACTCTGTATGTGTGTCTGTATGTGTGTGTGTGTGTGTATTATGGCTGAGGTGGCATTTCATTTGATTGGTGGTTAAGGTATCAGTTGAGGTGGATCATTTTTGTTTTTTAACAGATTTTCTGCAGTTGTTGTCATCGGCGCAAAAACTTTTTGCAAGAACTGTAAGAGAATACTTACACAGCATTCACGAAACTGTTTGGCATCGATGGGCGATGTAAAATTCAATCCCCAAGTGTCGTTAGTCATTGGATCCTTCCAGTACACAAAGCATTCCGAGGCCTGGCCAATGCGAGTGCCTGAAAAGAGTGGAAATTTGAGAGTCCTTGGAAGTTTCATTTTCAAAATGTGGGGGAGATTGAGAGACTCACCTGGTTGTACGAGTCGCACATCGAGTATCTTGTCCACCTGAGAGTTGTAGGCGGTTATGTGAAAGATGCATTCGGGCGAGTCCTGAATGCAGGTGATGTTAACAGGAACCAAATCTTCAGACACTTGTTGCCACTTGACGGTGCCGGCGCCGCTCGCCGATACGTGAAAGACCTCAGCCCACAACCTGAACGAACTATCGTTGGTTAATAATACATACAGTGGCAAGTTGTTCAATTCAATACAATTCAATTGATTGATTGATTCATTCATTGTTTCATTGATTGATCGCATCCAATTTGAAATTTTGTGCAGGACGGGACGGATGGGGATTGAAAGTAGAAAGTTCAATTCAAAACATATATTTAACAAAGAAATCGTAGTTGTTATAGTAGTTGTTGTTGTTGGTTAAAGTTGTTGAAGTTGTTCGATTAGGAAGGAAAAAGTTGTTGCAGGAATCATAGTTGCCGTGTGGTTTGTGTTGTTGTAGTTGTTGTTGTTGTTTTGGTTTGATTGAAAATTGAACGCAAAGTCGAAAAGTTGTTTTGGGGTTTTTGAGTTCATATTTTGTTTTTGTTTTAGTTTTTTTGATTGAAAGAAAGAAAAACCAGAAGAAGAACATAATTAGTTTGATTAAGAAAAAGTTATCGAGATTTGCGAATTGTTTGTTTCTTTTGTTTCTCCCACAATGGATAGACAGTCAAAGAACATAAAGCGTCAACTCTACACAGTGTTAAGTCCATATAGCGAACCCTTCACTAACCTTAAGAGATGCCCATCGCGACGACGTGAACTCTGCCAGGGTGAATCCTCATAGCGATAAGCCTTGCGCATCAATGGAGCACAGGAACAGCTCAGTTTGTTGCCCATGGCGCAGTTGGCGCAGCTCGCCGCAGATCCTGCATAATAAGTATAAAAATATATATGAATTACACTTTTCTACACAATTCAAAGATTAACCCACCTTTACCAGAGGCACCCCGATGTCACCACATGCCGCTCACGTCCGCCTGCGAGAGCGCTTGGCCGCGATTCAGCGACTGCGACCGTTGATTGTGCCGATGGCCGTGGTAGCGACTACCGCGCTGTGATGCCGCAGGATCAATATGATGGCAGGACATTGCGGGATTAGAGGGAGAACCGGAAATTGATTAGTTATGAATCATTTAGTACATTTTTATTTTTAATTTCTTATCTATAAATTAATTGAGTTGATTTGAAAATACTATTACGCTAACTACATATAATATTTAAAAAATATGTATTAAATCGAGAATAAAAATATAATTTGATTTATTCATTTATTATTTTGTTATATTATATATGAAATTTATATATTTAAATATTTATATATGAAATTTCTGAACTATCTGGCATATTTTTGGTAACAAAAGATGTATAATTTTTGAAGGTAGTTTACTAAAAACACAACTCAACCTAAACTATATTTTAAATTATTTATTATTATTTAATTATTTTAATATTATTCATAATTATTTAATTTATTTAATTTAATAGTTAATATTATTCATAATTAATTATACTAACGAAAAATGAATGCCAAATAATGGTAATAAATATTCAAATAAAAAATATATTTAATAAAAAAACAAAAATTTTAAAGTAAAATTCAATTTTTTGGTATATTCAAAATCCATCACTTATATATGTAAGTAATTTTTTTGTGAATCAATCTTGTCAACAAATGAAAATTAAATACTAATTGTTTATGCAAATAAAAAAAGATATTTAAACGAATATACAATTTAGTAAGTTCGATTTTTAGATAAGATATCAGAATTTAATAGATTTTTTGGCATATCCCAAATACATAACTTATATATACAATGTTTTCATAAGTTTAATTAGCTTAAAAATGAGAATAAAACAAAGAAATCAGACGCTTTCCAATGTCTTTGAAGACTCCCCTTCAATTTTAGGCAATTATCTATGAACTCATAACTCCACCTCAATCTGATTTTCTAACTGAATCTCTAACAACCATTTCCCACTAATTTTCATTTGTTTCATAAACATTTGTTTCATAAACTCCTTCTACAATTTCATATAGTATTTCATGGCCAAAACTAACCTTGATTTGAAATATTCAAAAAATCTCTCTTCTTTTTCTTGGAGGTTAATCAATAAAACCTATTTTCAATTTGACAATAAACTAAAATTGATGGGGCAAGAAATTAAACCACACACAGTCTAAGTCTAAGCTGAGTTGGAGTTGCCATCATTATCATCTTCGTCAGAGTCTGACAAACTTATGGAACCACCCACGCTTTAATCCACGTTGGTCTATTAACGCCGCTGCCAGAGGTGTGAACAAGACAAGAGGGGCGAAGACAAGAGGGAGGTAAGTTGGCCAAAACTGCAGTCAAAAGTTGTCTTGAATCGCGCCACATGCTGCACATGCTAACAGCCGCTCGTAGGTGTCAACAACAAAACTAACAACAACAACAACAATTAAGTGGCAACAACAACAACAGCAACAATACCTTGAAGTTATTTCTGGCGGCAAAAACTGCAAACACAACAAAAGGAAAACGCTTTGAAGTTGTTGCTTTTGATTCGTTTAATAATTTTGTGATTTGATTTGATTTGATTTGATCAGACAACATAAAGAGAGAGAGAGAGAGATGGAGACGTGCCACATGTTGCACACACGCGTCACCTTTGCCACATTTCAATTTGTGTGCACCTTAAGAATTATAAATAAAAACCTAAAAAATATACATATAGATATGTATTTCTTGATTTCGTTGCTCTCCTCTCTGTGTTTATTAACATATTATCATATATTTGCAACGCGATTTTAGGGCTATTTCTGTGGATTGTTGGACACCTGTTTAGCAAACTTTTATACGATATTATATAGCGATATTATATATTATATTACCACTTGTTTAAATAAATGTTTATATAAATATTATTTATAAATAATAAAACGCGCTCGAATCAAATCAGATCAGATCAGATCAGTTCGCCACAAACTCTGCCAAACAACTAAATAAAATAACAAAAAATATATATGAGTATGCATATTGTAGAGAGAGAGAGAGAGAGAAAAACACGCGGAAAACTCAACCGCATTTTCATTCATACAAATCTCAGAGACGCTCTCTCTCTCTCTCGCTCTCTTGCTCTCTGTATTGGCTGCTCTTCGAGTTCGCCCACACACACACACAGACATACACACATAATTTGTTGCTCTCAAGAGGCAAGAGATATCGTAGAGAGAGACAGAGAAAGAGAGAGACAGAGAGAGAGATCTGCTGATAAATATTTTTATGTGGCGTTTCCCGCATTTTCCTCTTCTTCTTGTACCTCTTTTATAGTCTTCCTCAAGTGGCAGCCACGATGAGCACGTTGCACGTGTTTCGCCTGCCGCTATTTCGAAAATTTATTTTTAAAATCAATCAAAATCTCTCTTTCTCTCTTGTCAACCTTTCTCCTTCTCATTAAGAGTCCCACTCGGTTTCTCTGCGAGTTCTCACCAAACAATGCAATGCGGAATGAAGGTGGCGACAGATCTGCCAATTTTTGGGTCACAGTCCCAGACACTCTCCCAACGTCTCCCCACACAGCCCTCGCATGATTGAAGTGAGTTGTCTGACGATACATTTGATTGACAACTTGATAAAGTGAAGAAAGGGAAGCCTTTTTTCAAAGAACCCATTGATTAAAATAGAGGGATATATAAGAATCGCAAATTCACACAGGAGATTGAAGAAATAACTTAAAATTATTTGTCTTGATAAAGTGAAGAAAACGGAGAATGTTTCTAAAAAATAAATTAACAAAAAATTGCATTTTAGAAAAGTTTAAAAATTATGTTGAAATTCTGTCAACAAATTCACACTTTGGTGTAGATATTTCTCAGATAAGACAATAACAATAAAAAAAAGCTGCTATATATTTATTAATTAACAATAAATTATGAATTAAAAAAAGTTTTTAAAGTAAATGGTCTCATTTTTAACAATCTCAGGGAGAGGCTTCCTTGTCAGAGGAAATGAAGAAAACTAGAGTTTTTTCTAGCTGTTTTTTTACTAACTAATATATATGCTAAAAACTTAGGATCTGCAACCTTTAAATAAGGAGCCAAAGTTCAAAAACCAGATTTATTTTTAGGGTTTCCCAGAAAACCTCAATCTCAACTTTCGAGTTGTCCAGAGTTGAATTCACTTGCATTAGTTTAGTTTGAGGGTCTACTTCCCTTCAAACTGTATTATATACGACTTATAGGATATGATTAGGGACTAGTCAGGGGAGGGGTCAGGGGAATATACACACCTCCACATGCCCCCAGCCATCGGCATTCATTTTAACGGCTGCTTCGACACTTTCCTTGGCACCCATCGCGACGATTTTTAGCTGCTGTTTTTTGTGGTTACTTTACTTGTTTTTACTTCCTTTATTATGTTGTTGTTTCTATTGTTTTGTTTACTTGTTTATGTTGCAGTTAGTTTAGAGTTGTTGTATTGTTGCTGACGACACCGTGCCGAATGTTGCACTGGGGACTCTCAACTCGTCTCGGATTTGGACTCGAGATGCACAGAGTGCAGCAAGGAGGCAGAGGAGCAGATGCAGGAGCAGGATTTGGAGGAGCAGTGGAGCAGAAGCAGAAGCAGCTGTCAGTTGTTATTTATTTTGCTGGCATGGATATATTAAATATATATATATATTCTATATTCTCCTTCTCTTGGTATATATCTATATATGTATTGTATTCCTCTGTTTTTTTTGGGCTAGATGCCGTCCAGTCGAGCCAAAGGAGCCCAGAGGAGCTAGTGTTTCGTCCTGCTCTCGTGCAATATAAATATTGAGCGGAGTGACGTTGACGTCGCTGCCAGCTGCCCTGCTCTCTCTCACACACACACACTCTCGCTCGCTCTCAGAGTCTCTCTCTCTCTCTCTGAGTTATGTCGTTGAAAGCGTCTTTCAATCGTGCTTCGTCAAGTTGAAAGCCAGAAGAATGTTGAAAGCAGTTAAATAATAGAACAGTCCACAGAGAGTTCCTTCCGTGTGTGTGTGTGTGTGTGTGTGTGTGAGTGTGGCGAGTCCTTTATGGTATCCCTTATATATGATGATGCTCTATATGCTATATATGATTGTTGTGTGTATTATTAATGCAGCCTCCAAATATACTTTTTATTCCGTGCCTCACAAAACTTCACTTATTTCTCATTTAATTTTTATTCAATTTTATTGAAGGTGCTTTTTTTTTGATAGGGGGTGGAAGGAGTTTTGTGTGTTTGGTTAACGGTGCGTATGATTAATTTGTTAATTGCTCTTGATTAGTTTGGTTGTCGATTGTTGTGCGATGATTTGTTTTTGCAATTTTAGTTAATAATTCAAACACTTTATGCCACTTGTCTGCCTTTTTCTTTAGTTCGGAGAGTGAAAAAAAACACACGTGAAAAAAATATTATTACAGAATTCAAGACACTCGCGATAAATTCCGAAAAATCTGCGCTGCCAAAAACAATTCCTTTTGGAATATACACAATTTCTCTGTTTGATTTTGACTAAAATTTGTTGAGATTTTCTATTAAATTTTATTATTTTTGTGGAATGGTATTTGTTTAGATTTTACTAGTTAGTTTTATTTATTTTTTAAATTTTCATTTTTGTGGATTTTCACAGGAGCAGATGACGAGGACATGTCGTCGCTCTCTGTATATGTGTTATATTGTGCCAGAGAACAGAGACAGAGAAAAGAGATGGAGAAAAGAGACAGAGAAAGGCAAGTCAGTTCACAGCAGCGACTCCTCTTCTGGCCTGCCAAAATACCTACAAAACTTGACGAAACGAAATGTTTTCACTTGACGAAAGCAACACACACACACACACATACACATATACGCAGATAGATAGCGAGGTAGGGAGAGAGAGAGAGAGAGAGAGGGTCGCTGACAGCGCAGTCGGCAGAGCAGCCGCAGCAGCTGCCGCAGCGACTGAGATGAGCTTCGAATTACAGCCGACAGCCGAAAATTGCCTGAGCTCTCTTCGCCCTCACTCCTCTCATCGCTTCTTGTTCGTCTTCTTCTGTTGCTTGTTGTTGTACAACATATATTTTAATTTCGATTTCTTTCTTGCTTTTTCGTTCGTCGTTATCCTTTATTTTTCTATGTGTATGTGTGTGTGTGTGTTTGGCTTAGAGGTATGTGCAGCATTCGTTGAGCTGCTGCTGCTTCAGATGCTTCTTCTTCCTCTTCTTTGCTGCTCTGCTCTCTTCACTGGACCACGTATGTATGTATGTGTGTGTGTGTGTGTGTGTCTGTCGCCGCCCTCTGTGCGTGTGTGTCTCAAAAAACGTTGCATAAATCACCACACCTTAATTTACTTAATATATTAATATATTCAATTTGTGTTATTTCATTTCATTTTTCTATTCGCACTCAATTTTGCACTTTTCAATTCGCATTCACTTTTTCAGTTGAGTTGAATTTGCTGGCGCTGCCCAAAAGCATGCTACAGTTTTTTCACAACTCTGCGCTTGTTTTGTTGATTTCCTTTTGCATACTTTTTGCTGCCCCTTTCTTTTATATTTTATTGTTATTTCGATGTCTGTTTGTTTGTTTTTGTGTATTAGTGTGTGTTTGTTGTGTATATATATATATATTTTAAATAGATAAGTTGTTAAAAAGCGTTTTGTGTATTTTTTTTTATTTTGGGGGCTTCAACGGAGCGTAGCGTAGCAGCGCGAGCCACACAACCGTCGACTTCGAAATTCGCTTTGACTTTGGGCAGGCGAAACGAACGAACAACGCAGCAGCCGCAGCAGGAGCAGCGACGACAGCATCCCGCTGTCAACGTCAACGCTGGCAGCGCTGCAACTGTTGGAATGTGTGCCATATTTTTTAGGGGTGGCTGCTGACAGCGCTGCTGATGCTGCTGCTGCTGCCAACGTCGTCGTCGTCGTCGTCGTTGCGACTGCTTCGTGTTTCGTACGCATTTTGTTACATTTATTTTACATGTCTTTTCTTCTTCTTCTTCGTGTTGTTGTTGTTGTTGTTGTCGCTGTTAGAACGTCAAATGAAAGTTTTTGCCATTCTGTTTCACTTTAATGTCTCCCCAATGCATGTATGTGACTCTCTCTCTCTCTCTCTCTCTCTGTGTGAATGTGTGTGTGTGTGTGTCGTTGCTCTGTGGTGTGTGTTAATGTAATATTAATGTTATAATTTGCTAGGCGTACGCGACCCACTCAACCCGCTCACAGGTAAGCCTACACAGAGAGTTGGCGAGAGAGAGATATACATACATATATATAGAGTGAGACGGGTAGAGGGGTACCAAAAGAGAGAGAGAGAGAGAGGGAAAGAGTCACACATGTTGTAATACGTGCCAAGTTTTTTGCATTAGCAGCACAGCAGCAGCTCATAAATAATACAGTGGGTTGGCCGAGTGCCGCTGCCAACCTTTAATGTGGCATGCCACAAGCAGCCAGTGGGGGGTAATGGGGGTTGCAGGTGGAAGCGGCGGCCAATGGTCAACATCAACAGCATCAACAACAACAACATCTACAACTAAAACAGCAACAAACAGATGATTCCCTTTACAACGTTATTCAACACTGTCGCACACACACACACATATACACTCTGCTCACAAAGTGAGGCACGTTTAACATACAGCAAGTAAAAGTGAAAAGCAACATCAAAATTAATAAGTAGAAAGGATGCTGAGTGCTCTGCCAACGTCAACTACAGCAACGCAGTCGCCGTCGCAGTCAACGCTGGCAGCGACGACGACGTCAACCCACACAGACGCGCTCACGCAGCCAAAGACAAAGTGCAAGAAAGCGGCTGTTAGAGCGGGATGGCGACAGTGTTGCTTGTGCGTCGGCGTGCTTTCAATATTTAACGAAAGAGCTTTCGTCAGCTTCCAACACACACACACACACACTCGCACACACATGCATAGCCACATACGAACACATGTAAAGCTATGCTCTGCTTACGTTTTGGCAACTGCGGCTGCTGCATCAATAATAATATTGCTGCCACATTGTGGCATGCTGCAGCCACACTTACATACATACATACATACATACATATGTAGTACATATCAATAAACCGGGTCTTTACAGCTGTATCCAGGGTAACAGTCAACGCGCAGCAGCAGCATCAGCGGCAGCGGCGTAGAAGCCGCAAATTGCAATGTAAACTGCAGCTGCAGCGCTGCCTGGCGCAGCAGAACAAGTAACAAACAGCAGCAACAACAAAAACCACTAAAGGCATCTCCGCTGACGTCAGACCTTCAAACGCACGCACACTGGAGGCAGCAGCAGCAGCCGAGTAGCAGCAGCAGAGGCTGCTCCCCACGCATAACGCATAGACGTCAGGAGATGTTGACTTTGCTGTCGCTGTCGCTGCCGCTGCTCTCGTTATCTATTTAAGCAACGTCATTAGAAATTGCAGCGCACGAATGCAGCGGGCGTAACAAAAAGGCGGGACCAAAAAAAAAAAAAAAAGGAAGAGGAATAGAAACGAAGAATAAGGGGGCCCACAACAACAACAACAACAAGAAGTAGAAGAAGAAGACCAAGAGCAAAAGTCAATGCTGGACCTTCTTGTAAAATGTCAAAGCTCTCTCCACAGTTATTGTTGTTGTTGTTTTTGTTGCAATAATTGGCACAATGTACATGTGTGTGTATGTATGTTGTTGTCGGCTGCAACATTGTTGTTGCGTAAGGTTTTTTAGGGCAACTGGAGGGTGTGGTTCAAAAGGGGAGCCACAATGTAAAGAACACACACACACACACTCACTCACTCACTCACATGTATTAGAGATGAGATTGACACAGTTTTCGGACTTGTGTTTTTTTTTTTTGTATTTGGTTCATTTTTTGGGCAGCTGCGCTGCTGCGCAAAGCTTTAAGCCAAACGCGAACTTTCCTGTCGCTCCGTTTTTATGAATGAAAAGCAAAACACAGCAACAGCAACAACAACACCAACAGCTGAGAGCTTTTTGCAGAGACTCCACTGGCCACATATGTATGTAGCTCAAATCGAAAACAAATCGCATAAATTGTCGAATTTTTCAACTCACTTGGCGTCGCAGCAAGCCCATTACACTTTTTAACTATAATTTACATTTTCAAATTAACTTTTTACACGTTAAATTACACCTTCTGCGAGACATTTTGCACAGCTTTTGCTTTACGCGCGCGTTTACTAAAAAATACTGAAAATACCAAACGCAACGCAACGCAAAATGACCCACTCTGCGCATTCTCATTTTTGCGTTGCGATAGTTATCGATAGCTTGGCAAACGATAGCAGGGCTGCAACGATAACAGCAACAACACCAACTTGTGGCATGCACGTATTTTGAATTTATTTCAAATTATTTCAATTAAATGCAATGCTCAGCGCCGCTGCGACGGACAGCGAAATACGCAGCCTAAACAGCCTGCAGGCGGGACCAGAAACCAAAGGTAAACTCAATTCAAGAGAAAGTCTATCCCTCTAACAGCTGTGCATCCTGCGCATCCTTTCAGAGTACAATTTGCTGCGAGCGGATGAGGAGTACCGTGAGGGCAACAGGGAGAACTCCATATACTACCAGGTGCGTGGACTGTTCCAGGGTGCGGATCTGCGTCTCTCCACGGAGGCGCACAAGAATCAACAGCCTAACATATCCGAGATCAGGGTGAAGGCCACAAAACGGGAGCTGAACGATTTCCGGGGGAACAGCTATGTGAGCAACATACTGAAGCATCAGAAGACCAAAAGCCGCCCGGCAGCTGCCCCACAGCTGCTCGATCCGCTGGACTTTCTGGATTCCATAGAAGATCCGCTGGCGGGCTACCAACGCATAGCCGAGATCTGTGGCCAGCTGCCCCAGGAGTGGTGTGTCCTGCAGCTGTGCAAGAGCTTCAATCCGGCCACCACCTACTCCACCTACTACGACATTGCCGGCTCCAATGGCGACATCTATGTGAGTCTCCTGCGGCACTGCCGCAGTCCCAATCTTGGCCCCACCTGCCTCCGCTTCAGCCACGAGAACTTGGCCGGGGTGTTCAAGGAATACGGGACGCTGGTGGAACGCTACAGGAGCGTGGTCACCGTGGATCCCCTGGCCGTGAAGTCCAACGAGGCCAAGGCCAAGTACTGGTCGGAGCTGAATGGCTTTGGAAATGCACTGAAGGTAATCAAAGTGATGCTAATCCCCACCAGCTTTTAATCTTGCTGCTCTTCCCTTGCAGAAACTCATCGAGCAGCTGTCTGGGATATTCCTGCCGTATGGGGTCATGTTTCTTGGCAGGAGGTACCACTGTGCCAGTCTGGAGGATCAGGAGGAGCGTGTGTATTGCCGGGTGGATATGTTCTGCCTGGCGCACAACTGGAGCAGCCATCAGCGCATCCTCCTATCGCAGGCAGCCTTGCATGCGAATCGCCTGTCGGACGAGGAGCGGAGGCAACTCTGCCAGGAGCTGAGCCGCGACCAACCCCATCCAGAGACGGAGGAGCTGCTGGCCTACGAACTGCTCGAGCAGTGTGCCGAGGAGTGGCAGCTGCTGGAGGAGCAGGAGCCGCTGCTGGCCAAACGTTTTCCCAATATACTCATAGTGGATGAGGCAAGTCCCCAAATCCTTCATCACAACTCTCAATCCTTAATCATGGGGTTTCCCCATTCCAGCGTCTGGATCACATGCACTGGGAGCAGCTGGCGCCTCAGCAGGAGTGCACTAGGATCAAGTCGCTGCATGGCCTGTGGCGCCTCTACAACTACCACAAGGAACGCATACAGCATGGCTACTATACAGCCAACATCACCCGGGGCATGACGCTCATCAATCCCGATGCGGATCTCGTCAACTCGGGACGACGCCTGCGCAGCTTCCTCGAGTATTGGCTGGGCCACTGGCGGCACATGTTCGAGACGCTGCCCACGGAGCAGCTGATGACCGAGGAGGCCTTCCAGGCCGATTGCTTCGTGTAGGCTGCACTGCATCCACCAGACCCACAGCCATCTCTCTCTCTATCCCTGTTCTTTTCCTTCTAGCTATGCTGGGCATGGATCTACGCTGCAGTACGTCTCGAGCAGGGTCATCTATCGCAATCGTATACGAGGGGTGGTCTTCCTCTTTGGCTGCGACTCCACCCGACTCATGAGCTCGGGCCTCTACAGTGCGCTGTATGGTGCCCAGGACTACTATCATGGTGCACTCTGTCCCACTGTGGTGGGCACACTGATGCCGGCCCTCGACGGCAACATGGACAATGTGTCGGCCAATCTGCTGAGTCGCTGGATTGCCCCCGCCGAACCACAAGTAACTCCCTGGACACACATAGATCGGGCTGCCTGGATCTCCCAGGGCACGGTCACAGGTGAGTCCATCAAGAGGTGATAGAGGAACAGAGTGGCATCTTCAATACATTCATAATTTCTTGGGCAGCTCAAGAGGGCGTGGAAGAGACTGTGGCGGATCTGCCAGACTACCAGGTGGGCAGCCTGTGCTCCCTGCTGGCCAGCATACAACAGGGCAAGGTGGAGCCCAAGATCTACAACAGCTGCATCTATGTGTGCAGGGGTCTGCCCGCCTGGAATCTCGATGTGCAGCCACTGCCCTTCTATTCAGACTAATCCTTGAAGGACGTTTAGGACAACATGTAGTTGAATTATAGTTTAGACTAGGATTTAACATAACTTTTAAAACATAAGTATTTTCAAATTTATTTTTAAAATAAAATGAACCAAAAATAACTCAAATCGAATATATATTTTCAAATTTAAAAGTTATGATTCAATATATTTATAATATCCTATCTATAGATATCCTTTACTCCCCCTAACTAAACTTCACTTCCTCAACATTTCATTCCAATTCATTTGCATATTAATTTATTGTGCCATGAAACATACATATATATTTAGCAAACATTTAGAATTCAAATAAAAGATAAAATTGTAAACTTTTATAATTTAATAAATCTAGTTGAAGTTATAATTATAAACCAAATGTGCTCTTAACTTACCTTCAAATTTCGTGAGGTGCAATTAGTGTTTAATTAAAATGGAGTTGCAGTTTAGTTGTTTCGTTTAACTTTAGTTTTGAAAATGGAGTTAGTCACTGTTTTAGATTGCTCTGTTTATTGTTTATAAGATGTTTAAATATTGTATTTATCAACTTTGCACAAATTGTTGAAAAGTTGAAGCTTCTTTTATGGGAACATTGACCGTTAAGTTATTGCTTTTCATATATTATTTATTGACATATTTGCTGTCAGTTGAGGCATGCCACAGATATAGTAGTAGTAGTAGTAGTAGTAGATAGAGAGAGATAGTATTAGAATTATTTGCAGTGCATTTTATTTAAATTAATTCATTTATAACATTTAATTTTTTTTGTTTCTTTTTTTTGGTGAATGAAAAACGATAAAAATGAGCAAAGTGAAAGGTGAGAGGTGCTTGGACAGTTTAGACAGTTAAGAGTTCAGCAACATTTAGAATTGTTTATAATAATTTAAAGTATTATTATTAATCAAAGTAATTCATTAGCAGCTTAAATTTAATTTTTATTAATTTTTTGCAATTTATTTTCCAATTTTAAAAACAGTTTTTGTGATGAAGCTTAATTTTGCAAATATTCCACCTAATTTTAGTTTATTCTGCTACGTTCTTAACTAAATCCATACGAAAATATATTTATAATTTAGTGCATAGATTTAACTGTTCTTACTAAAATTATCATAATTTTTGTTAATTTTTTTTGCTAAATTTAAACATAATTTTTCCCAAAGTTGCCTTTGCCATAAATAATCGCTGAAAACAACTTGAGTTTGTTCCACTTTTAAAAAATGATTCCCCTTCTTTTTACTGGCAATTAAAAATGAGAATATATTTTTTTTATTAGTGCACAGATTTAATTGCCCGAATTAAATTTAATTTTTCTTAATTTCCCATTTTTACTAATTTTAATGTAATTTTTTTTCAAATGCACAACTTTTTGCTGCCGCTGCTAACAGTTGAAGTTGTTTTGCCCCCACCCCCTTCCTCTTCCGCCACGCCCACTTAATAATAGTACGCCCAATTAATTATTTACTCAACATTTAGGGGATGCGCTTTTTAGCGCGTGTGGTCAACACTGCCAAAGGTAAAAGGATGAAGGCAAAAGGATGAAGGCAAAAGGATAAAGGCCAAAAGGCAATTGAGGTTGGGCCAGGCCAAGGAAAGAGTTGCACACCAATAGGTGTGTGTATCTGTGTGTGTGTGTGTGTGGATTTTGGCTACAAAACGAATGAGCAGTCACTTGACCTAGTAACTGGTGGGACTGTCTGTCTGTCTGTCTAACTGTCTGTCGCATTATAACACACTTCTCATTAATTAGGCGCAACGATAGAAAATGTTTGACGACCTTCAGGGCGCGTCCAATGCGGCGTATGCGTAATATAATATTTTGCAGCGATTCGCTCATCGAATTAGTGTCAACTGGCAGCTGTTTAGCATGCAGTCGCACCAGCCACGCCCTCACCACGATCTGCCCTCTATATATGTATGTACATATATACATACATATATGTATTGAACGGAGTGTCCTTTGTCCTTCGGGGCGAAGTGGGAGCTAATGTCTCAATGCCGTGCCCGTGGAGCATTTGAAAGCGTATAAATCATGTTAGCAGCTACCACATTGAGGTGCATGTCCTGCCACGCCCACCCACACAAAACAGACACGACCTCGCTGCGAGAGTGGCGAGTGGAGGGCAGAGGGAGAGAGAGAGAGTGGAAGAGAGCGGGGGGGGGAAAGGTCGTGTAGGCGCGTTGTAACATGACAGGCGACAGCTTCAGAAACAGGATATTACATAACAGGCGCTGCCTTAACAGCTCCTCGCACCACATGCAAATCTAAACTCGTTAGTGTGTCCTGCATGTGTGTGTGTTGTATGTGTGTGTGTGTGTGTGTGTGTGTGTGTGTTGTTGTTGCTGTTTTGCTTTTGACTTGCAATTGAACTGTTTGTTTGGAGCTTTTGATTACTTTGGCAGCTGCTTTGACTTGTTTATGCCACACACGCACACACACACACACACACACTTATCTCACACACACACACATACCAACACAGTGTAACACTTACTTCATTTGCTTATGAAAAGAATTGAAAATTGTCGTATAAAAAAAACTTAAAAAACATTTTTGCAAATTCTCCAATTTTCCTCATTTTGCACGCTTTTAAATATATTTATTATTTTTTTTTTTCTAAAAAATTGATTTTAATTTGTATTATTGTATGCATAAAATGTGTTACAAATGTTTGCAATATTTTAGTTGTATTTTTTATTTTTGAAATTTTTTGTTTTGTTTTTTTTGTTGTTGTTGTGGTTTTTTGTTGCTGAAACGCTTTGTTAACTTTGGTTAAAATTCTTATGTTGTTTGTTCTCGAAAAATTAACTTTAAATTTATTGTAAATTATTTTATTTTTAATTTTATAGTTTTTATTGTAGTTGTTGTTGTTGTTGTTTTTTTTTTGTTATTTTTGTTCTTTTAATCCGCCGCCGCGTTGCACACACAACAATTCTCTGGCAGAGATAAACTGAGACTGAAACTGACACTGAGAATATTCCAAAGCCCAAAAAAAAACTGTAACAGAAACGAGGGCTGAGGATGAGAATAGACAGGGGAAGTGGGGAAGAGAGGGAAGGGGGGAGTGGCTGCTGCGACCTGTGCTCTGTAATGTAAGTGTATGTGTGTGTGTGTGTGTGTTGCGGTTGTAGTTGCATCCTGGCATCCTTCTGCCACAGCGCACAAAGGTATGCTATAGTATGGGCAACGCGCCAAAAAGAGAGCAGCCAACAAAATGTTGCAAACCTCACCACACACACACACACGCACACACACACACACATACACAAACAGCTCAAAAGGGACACACACACACATACGAGGACACAGACAACAACCGAAAGGGATACTCGGGCTGGCCCAGAGAGCGCCACTGTGGCATGCCACGCCGTGGCGAGTCGTGAGTCGAGAGTTGAGAGTCGAGTCGAAACTTGCGAGAGAAAAGCGCGCAACTTTCACCTCTCGCAGCACATGTGTCCTCGCACAATATCCTTGCCATTGTTGTTCCTGTTGTTGTCAGTTGCCTTCACTTTCAGCTGCCTATGTCCTTTCCACTGTGTGGTTAGAAGTTAGTCCTGTGTGTGTGTCCTGGAGGCTGGTGCTTGCCACAATGTGACACGATGAGGCTGCGTTCACATGGTGATTTCATACTCTCTCTTCCTCTCTCACACGCACACACACTCTCTCCCTCTCTCACTCACTCTTCCAGTCGTAAAAGCTGCTGCTTTGTTATTGCCTTCATGCTGAGCACGTGACTTTGCCGAGAGCTTTCTTATCACACAGTTACGTGAGAGTCTCCAAAGTGTCCTTGTATCTGTGTTACGTTCAGTTACTTCTGTTGTTTGCCGAGATTTAACGCTCTCCGTGGCAAAGCTTTGCACAGTGGTGCCAAACACAGACAGAAAGATTTTCCACCCCTTGCTACACATTTTTGGCTATACCACGAAAAGTAATCATCCGAAATACCTCAAATAAACCTCTCTTTCAAAAATAGGACCATCGTTGTCATAGTGTGGAATTTCATGAAAATCGGTTTAGGAGTGACATTGCTGTGACTCTTCAAAGATCAGCTACTGTTGTTATTCTGTTTTTGAGTAATTTTGAGTCTATTTTTGCACATTTTTGACTATATCTCGAAAAGTAATCATCAGAAACCCCTCAAATAAAAAGCAGAATGCTAGTTTTGGGTTCCATAATCGACTAGAGACAAAAAATCGGATTCAAAAATTTTTTCATTTTTGATGATATTGTCAAGGGGTCGGTATGCAAAAAGTGGTCAAAAAATTTAAAAATTGAAAATGTCGAAAATGAAAATTCTTTGAATGCAGAATTAAACTGTTATCAAAACCATAAACAAAAACACAAATTTCATCAAAATCGGATGATTTTTGGCCAAGTTATGGCTGTTCATAGGTCGATTAGGACTCACTTTTGAGGAAAATGGCATTTGGGACCCCTTTCTGAGACAATTTTAGCCATATCTCGAAAACTACTCATCAGAAATGCCTCAAATAAACTTCATTTTGAACAATAGGATCATTATCGTATGACTCTCAAATTTTATTAGTATTGGATCAGGGGTGCCTTTGTTGTGACTCTTGAAAGATCAGTTACTATTGTTATACTGTTTTTGCGGTATTTTGAGACCATTTTTACACATTTTTGACTATATCTCGAAAAGTAATCATCAGAAACCCCTCAAATAAAAAGCAGAATGCTAGTTTTGGGTTCCATAATCGACTAGAGACAAAAAATCGGATTCAAAAATTTTTTCATTTTTGATGATATTGTCAAGGGGTCGGTATGCAAAAAGTGGTCAAAAAATTCGAAAAATTGAAAATGTCGAAAATGAAAATTCTTTGAATGCAGAATTAAACTGTTATCAAAACCATAAACAAAAACACAAATTTCATCAAAATCGGATGATTTTTGGCCAAGTTATGGCTGTTCATAGGTCGATTAGGACTCACTTTTGAGGAAAATGGCATTTGGGACCCCTTTTTGAGACAATTTTAGCCATATCTCGAAAACTACTTATCAGAAATGCCTCAAATAAACTTCATTTTGAACAATAGGATCATCATCGTATGACTCTCAAATTTTATTAGTATTGGTTCAGGGGTGCCTTTGTTGTGACTCTTGAAAGATCAGTTACTATTGTTATACTGTTTTTGCGGTATTTTGAGTCTATTTTTGCACATTTTTGACTATATCTCGAAAAGTAATCATCAGAAACCCCTCAAATAAAAAGCAGAATGCTAGTTTTGGGTTCCATAATCGACTAGAGACAAAAAATCGAACTCAAAAATTTTTTCATTTTTGATGATATTGTCAAGGGGTTAGTATGGAAAACTGGTCAAAAAATTCGAAAAATTGAAAATGTTGAAAATGAAATTTTTTTGAATGCAGATTTAAACTGTTATAAAAACCATAAACAAAAATACAAATTTCATTAAAATCGGATGATTTTTGGCCAAGTTATGGCTGTTCATAGGTCGATTAGGACTCACTTTTGAGGAAAATGGCATTTGGGACCCCTTTTTGAGACAATTTTAGCCATATCTCGAAAACTACTTATCAGAAATGCCTCAAATAAACATCATTTTGAACAATAGGATCATCATCGTATGACTCTCAAATTTTATTAGTATTGGTTCAGGGGTGCCTTTGTTATGACTCTTCAAAGATCAGTTACTGTTGTTATACTGTTTTTGCGGTATTTTGAGTCTATTTTTGCACATTTTTGACTATATCTCGAAAAGTAATCATCAGAAACCCCTCAAATAAAAAGCAGAATGCTAGTTTTGGGTTCCATAATCGACTAGAGACAAAAAATCGGATTCAAAAATTTTTTCATTTTTGATGATATTGTCAAGGGGTCGGTATGCAAAAAGTGGTCAAAAAATTCGAAAAATTGAAAATGTCGAAAATGAAAATTCTTTGAATGCAGAATTAAACTGTTATCAAAACCATAAACAAAAACACAAATTTCATCAAAATCGGATGATTTTTGGCCAAGTTATGGCTGTTCATAGGTCGATTAGGACTCACTTTTGAGGAAAATGGCATTTGGGACCCCTTTCTGAGACAATTTTAGCCATATCTCGAAAACTACTCATCAGAAATGCCTCAAATAAACTTCATTTTGAACAATAGGATCATCATCGTATGACTCTCAAATTTTATTAGTATTGGTTCAGGGGTGCCTTTGTTATGACTCTTCAAAGATCAGTTACTGTTGTTATACTATTTTTGCGGTATTTTGAGTCTATTTTTGCACATTTTTGACTATATCTCGAAAAGTAATCATCAGAAACCCCTCAAATAAAAAGCAGAATGCTAGTTTTGGGTTCCATAATCGACTAGAGACAAAAAATCGAACTCAAAAATTTTTTCATTTTTGATGATATTGTCAAGGGGTTAGTATGGAAAACTGGTCAAAAAATTCGAAAAATTGAAAATGTTGAAAATGAAATTTTTTGAATGCAGATTTAAACTGTTATCAAAACCATAAACAAAAATAGAAATTTCATCAAAATCGGATGATTTTTGGCCAAGTTATGGCTGTTCAAAGTTACGATAAAGCGAATATTACGAAAATTAAAGTTCTCTGTGTACATTAAATGGCATTTAGTTTTATTCTTATTTGTATATGTATATTTTTTGACATTTTTCATAAAATACTTAGAAGTAGATCTTAACTAGTTACAATTGAAGGTATGATGAGCTCTCGGCGCATCTCTTTCTCTCTTTCTCTCTCTCTCTCTCTCTCTCTCTCTTTAGGCATATCTTTGCCGAGTCTTTCTTCAATATCTGATTTCGCATACGAAATATTGACTGGACTTAAAGTTAAAGTTTGTAAATTGTTGTACATTTGTGTTTCTTTGATTTGAATGCGTTTTGTACAAGTTTTGAACCTCGTATAGCCCATGGGCCTGGCGCTAGGGCGTCGCAGTCGACGGCGGCGTCGTTGGTGCTGCTACTGCGGGCAGAGCTGCCTCTAGTTCAGCGCAGTCTAAGCTTCTACTGCCGCGGGTTTGTGTCTGTGGAAGGGAGTGGAAATTAGCTAACATTCCCCCACATCTTTCGCTGCCTCTTTTCACCACTACCACTTTTACTCACCACGGCTGTGTTGCGCAGCGGACAATCGGCATGCAGATGGTCCTCGCTGCGGCAGCGGTGGCAGCGCTTCGGTTGTGGTCCCTGCGCGCACTGCGAGGCGATGTGATTGGCGAATTCGCCGCAGTTGTAGCAGCGCATGCGGCGAGCCTTGCGATTGCTGCGGCGAATTAGAGAACACATTAGAATAACGCTTCCTGCTGTAACAGAAAACGAGAAGGAGATGGCGACTTACATGCGTGGCCTGTAGGTGCTGCCATGACAGTCGTCGCCCTGTCTTCCCGAGACACGTGTCGCCTCCAATCCTCTGGCCGTGCGTTGGCATTCAAACTCCACCTCCTCCTGTTCGCCCAGCGAACGGAATCCCGCCATTTGTATAACGCTCTGCAAGAAGAAGATGAAGAAGATGAGTATGTGGGTGGATGGGTTTGAGTCTTGGCTAACTCACCTGATGCACGAACACCTCCTGGCCGCCATCGTTGGGCGTGAGAAATCCCCAACCCTTGGCCACGTTGAACCATTTGCATTTGCCGAGACGCACGCAGCCGCATTCCGTCAAAGGATTCGCTGTAAACAGATAGAGAGAGTGAGAGATAGGGGGGTATAGATAGACTGGCAGGACATGCAAATTGTTTTCTTATTCAAATGAGCAGCAGCTGAACAATCGTCGTGTCCTTGTCCCAATTGCCGCAGGCTCAAGCAGGATCAGGATAGTGAAACCTGTTCTCTGCTTCTTCTTCTATTTTTTTTTTTTGTTTATAAGAAATGTGTGCGAAGAGTGAGAGAGACAGAGGCAGAGGGACACAGAGAGAGACAGACGCATAGACAGACTTGCTCTGCTTCAAATTCTCTCATCTCATCTTCTTTGTATTCTTCTTTATTTCAAATTTATTTTTGTTATTATCTACTACTATCTACACGCACACTCACACACACACACACACACACACAGTCATTCACTTGCATTGGACTTCATTCATAATTTTCTGTTTATCAAGATTTTCTCTTTGCCCTCGATTTTCGGGCAACGCGCTTATCTTGTTGCTTGCTTGAGTATGAGTATCTCACAGATACACAGATACTCAGATACATAGATACAAATACTTCAACACGCTGATAGCTCTTATCTGAATATTTTCCCTCTCCATTCTCACTTTTCTCTCCTCTCTTTGTGTCTCCCATCTTGTTTGTATTTTAAGACAGTTTTGTGCAGGGTGAAAAATTCTTGAGTTTTCTTATTGAAACAATTTTCCTGTTGTGGCATTCGGGCATGGAAAATGCATTTGGAAAAGTGAAAATTCTGTTTGTCGGAATGTCGCCATGAAGAGGTCAACAAATTTACGAGAGGTTCAGGGGACTCTACTTCAAGAGGTTTCTTGATATGCACTAAAATTAAATTGAGATAAGAATTAATGGAATTAAAATGATAAATTTATAAATCGTTACATATTTTTATATAATCTATAACAAGAATTGTTAAAATTTGAATAGACAACATTTTTGTAAAATCGAAATAAATAGTCAGAAAGTGGAATCTTAACTAAGCAGCTTATACTATAGATATTAAAAACCAAGAAATATGTGCCAAATATTGTATTAATCTATAAAGATAATTTATTATATTGAAAAAAATATAAAACTTTTTAAAAATGACATTTCTTTCTCTCTCTCTCTCTCACTCTCTCTCTCTCTCTTTCTGTTTCAATTTTCTTTTCCTCTTTAGCCATCTTCTTATCAAATAGTTTATTGATAGTGACTATCATCTAGGACATCTTTCACTATATTGATCTTAACTATACCATTAAGAACTCTTCAATTGTATTCAAAAACAAATTTCGACTCACAAATACCCACTCCAATCTTTCTTTCTTTGTCTAACCTCAATTAGATCTTCTCTCTCTCTCTCTCTCTCTCTATCTCTGTGTGTTGTCAGATAGAGATCTTCAACCACCATATGCCTGACTGACTTGAGGAAAACTCGTCGGTTCCTCTGCTATTTTACATGATTATGCTTAATTGTAAAGGAAAATTGTTCAAGTGTAAAGAAAATTGAAGAAGAAACCCAAAATACCAAAAAACCAATTTAAAGTAGCGCCGAAAATTTCAAGAAACGTGTTTTGTAAGGAAACCGAACTTGATAAAGAGATTATCATAATTAGAACATGTAAATTAGTGAAAGATATAGAAACATATAGCAGCTGGCAGACAAATTTGGATGGTCAACAAATTTTTGGTCAAGCAACCCATAAAGAAAGGGGGGTGGGGGTGGGGTGGAGGGTACGTAGAGGGAGAGGGCGGAAAACTGCAAGTGTCGAATGAATGAATGGAAAACGTTTCCCAAAAAGGGATGGGAGGGAAGGGAGGATATACAATATCTGGAATGAGGGTAGACAGTTGACAGATTATATACATATACATATATATCTATATATATATGACTGAGAACAGTGTCAGGGGCAGGGGCAGTGGCAGGGGTAGGGGGTGGCTAGGGAGTGAATGCTGCTTGCGATTTGTGCAGCGTCTCTTTTTGGGGGTTGATGTCAACCACAGATTTGCCAATAAAAAAATGGCAAGCAAAACACAAAACGAAGAGAAACAAAAAAAGAATAGAAAAAAAAACAAACTACGCAGTACATAATAGTAAAAAACAGCCAAAGCAAAACAAAGAGCGGCAAAAACAACAGAGCGAGACGGAATGACAGTGAGCGAGCGAGACAGCCTATGACTATGACTGTGGCCAATCAGCACATCGTTTGATAAGATTTCTTTGTGGAATTTCTGTTGTTGAACTGCGACATAAACAAAATAAAGTATAAAAAAAAACTTGTTTTTCAACAACAAAAACGCGTATATAGCAGTGGAGGAGGTGTGTGAGTGTGGGGGGGAGGCATGTTTCGGGGGTATTTACCTAAAGTCGAGCTGCTGCCGCTGCCGCTGCTGCTGTTGTGCTCCAAGTTGGACAAATCCATTTTTTTTTTTTAAATAATTTTTATATATTTTTGATTTTTAGAAAATTGTAAAATAATTGTTTTCAAATAATATTTATGTTATTTTTTTATTTTTAAAAGTTAATTTTCAGAAATTTTATTGTTATATAATTTTATAAAATTTACTTTTCTTGTAAAATAATTTATTTATTTATTTAATTTCTTATTTGGAAATTTTTAACTTTTTTTTAAAGTAATTTCCACATGAATATTTGTAAATCTTTAGCTGTGTTTTATTTTAGACACATGCACTGTCACACACTTGTTAGCAATACGTTTCTTGTATTTGTGAGTAGACGCACAGTTTTAGTTGCAGATACAAATACAGATGCAGATGCAGATACACGGCGAATGTGGCACGTTGCTGAAGGGAAACTCTCGCTCTTGTTGGCAAACGCTGCCGCTGCGCACGACGCACTTTGTTCAACTGAAACTGAAACGTTTTACTATTTCTGGGAAGGCCACAGGGCTCATCACACACACACATGCACACACACACAGTCACACACTCACACACGCACACTCACACACATGCTCACATAGATACAAATGTTAGCAGCGATAGAATGAAATTACGTCGAGCATTTTCGAACACGAGGTATGAGTAAAGGGCAGTGTGTGTGTGTGTGTGTGTGAGAGAGATGGTGGGAAAGAGACAGCGATAGTATGTGTGTGTGTGTGAGAGGGAGAGAGAGAGTGGAAAACATAATGCGACGCGTTTATGCTGAGCATAGGCAACGTAAGCGGCGTAAATGTATTTGACAGATACGCGTACTCTACGTAGAACGATCAAAGCAAAGTAAGACCGATGGAGAGAGAAAGAGAGAGAGAGTTAGAGAGTGAGAGAGAGAGTTACAAAGAGAGACCGAGAGCAAAGGGCGAGAGAGCGGGTTTTGGGTGAGCAATATTTTGAGTTGGAGTTTGCTCAGAATTTCCAATTGAAAAACCTTGCTGAAAATTCCAAGAAAAAAATTGGAATAAAATTTCCAATTTAAAAAAAAAATTCAATTAATACTAAAAATAAAAATTAAATATTATTGTGTGATATTCGGGAACTGTTATACACATTATAACAATTTTATTGTTATACTCTTCTATCAGCTTAACTTTGCTATAAATCCACTCCTTCAACACTCTCTGCTATTCCCTGATAGGCTTAGCCCATAAAAAACTTGCAACATTCCCATTGGATGAAAAAATGATACATAAAAAATATGTCCACAAAAAACTGCAAGCAAACACACTCTTCATCACACTGCCACACCCAACTAGCCACACTCAGTGGTTGCCACCCCAAAATGCCTCCTGATGCAGCACCAAATTGTTAATGTCGTGTGGCAGACGCATTCCACCCTCTCTGCCACTGCCACTGCCCCTACCACATTGTGCAACATTCAGCTGCTGCTGCTGCTGCTTCTTCCTCTTGCAATTTATCATGACACGTGCCACGGCGTGGCATGCCAAATCGTCCACCGCATCGTTCATCGCAGTTCGATGACAGCCCAAATGCTGTGAGGGGCGGGCAGTGGTTGTCGGCCAAATGGCGAAGAAGAGGAAGAACCACCATCAGTACATAGTAATGCTCAGCTCTACTTTGTCCCGGTTTATCTCATCCATATGCAAGAATCTCAGGAAAAATTATTTTATAAAAATGGAGAGCAATTTACTCGAAATTTCTTATTGAAGAGTTGGCGATTAATTAGTATATCAATAGATATTCAACAATTGATAAAGGTCTATCAGAAATTTTTCATTGTCCTTGAAAATTCCCATTTTCGTTATTTGGGGTATCTTCGAACTGCCATAACTTGGCCAAAATTCAACCGATTTTGATAAGATTTGTGGTTTTGTTCATGGTTCTGATACCAGTTTAATTCTGCATTCAAAGATTTTCAACATTCGTCATTTTCAATTTTTCTAATTTTTTTGACCAGTTTTCCGTACTAACCCCTTGGCAATATCATCAAAAATGAAAAAAATTTTTAATCCGATTTTTTTGACTCCAATCGATTCTGGGGCCTAAAACTAGCATTCTGCTTCTTATTTGAGGTGTTTCTGATGATTACTTTTCGAGATATAGCCAAAAATGTGTAAAAATGGTCTCAAAATACCGCAAAAACAGTATAACAATAGTAACTGATCTTTGAAGAGTCACAACAAAGGCACCCCTGATCCAATACTAATAAAATTTGAGAGTCATACGATGATGATCCTATTGTTCAAAGTGAAGTTTATTTGAGGCATTTCTGATGAGTAGTTTTCGAGATATGGCTAAAACCGTGTCAGAAAGGGGTCCCAAATGTCGTTTTCCGTAAAAGTGAGTCCTAATCGACCTATGAATAGCCATAATTTGGCCAAAAATCAACTGATTTTGATGAAATTTGTGTTTTTGTTTATGGTTTTGATAACAGTTTAATTTTGCATTCAAAGAATTTTCATTTTCGACATTTTCAATTTTTCGAATATTTTGACTAGTTTTCCATACTAACCCCTTGGCAATATCATCAAAAATGAAAAAATTTTTTAATCCGATTTTTTTGACTCCAATCGATTCTGGGGCCTAAAGCTAGCATTCTGCTTCTTATTTGAGGTGTTTCTGATGATTACTTTTCGAGATATAGCCAAAAATGTGTAAAAATGGTCTCAAAATACCGCAAAAACAGTATAACAACAGTAACGTATCTTTAAAGAGTCATAACAAAGCCATCCCTGAACCAATATTTCTAAAATTTTAGGGTCATACGATGATGATACTATTGTTCAAAATGAAGTTTATTTGAGGCATTTCTGATGAGTAGTTTTTGAGATATGGCTAAAACCGTGTCAGAAAGGGGTCCCAAATGTCGTTTTCCGTAAAAGTGAGTCCTAATCGACCTATGAACAGCCATAACTTGGCCAAAAATCATCCGATTTTGATGAAATTTGTGTTTTTGTTTATGGTTTTCATAACAGTTTAATACTGCATTCAAAGAATTTTCATTTTCGACATTTTCAATTTTTCGAATATTTTGACTAGTTTTCCATACTAACCCCTTGGCAATATCATCAAAAATGAAAAAATTTTTGAATCAGATTTTTTGTCTCTAGTCGATTATGGAACCCAAAACTAGCATTCTGCTTTTTATTTGAGGGGTTTCTGATGATTACTTTTCGAGATATAGCCAAAAATGTGTAAAAATGGTCTCAAAATACCGCAAAAACAGTATAACAACAGTAACGTATCTTTAAAGAGTCATAACAAAGGCACCCCTGAACCAATATTTCTAAAATTTGAGAGTCATACGATGATGATCCTATTGTTCAAAATGAAGTTTATTTGAGGCATTTCTGATGAGTAGTTTTTGAGATATGGCTAAAACCGTGTCAGAAAGCGGTCCCAAATGTCGTTTTCCGTAAAAGTGAGTCCTAATCGACCTATGAACAGCCATAACTTGGCCAAAAATCATCCGATTTTGATGAAATTTGTGTTTTTGTTTATGGTTTTCATAACAGTTTAATTCTACATTCAAAGAATTTTCATTTTCGACATTTTCAATTTTTCGAATTTTTTGACCAGTTTTCCATACTAACCCCTTGACAATATCATCAAAAATGAAAATATTTTTTAATCCGATTTTTTGGACTCCAATCGATTCTGGGGCCTAAAACTAGCATTCTGCTTCTTATTTGAGGTGTTTCTGATGATTACTTTTCGAGATATAGCCAAAAATGTGTAAAAATGGTCTCAAAATACCGCAAAAACAGTATAACAACAGTAACTTATCTTTAAAGAGTCATAACAAAGCCATCCCTGAACCAATATTTTTAAAATTTGAGAGTCAGTCGATGATGATACTATTGTTCAAAATAAAGTTTATTTGAGGCATTTCTGATGAGTAGTTATCGAGATATGGCTAAAATTGTCTCAGAAAGGGGTCCCAAATGCCATTTTCCTCAAAAGTGAGTCCTAATCGACCTATGAACAGCCATAACTTGGCCAAAAATCAACTGATTTTGATGAAATTTGTGTTTTTGTTTATGGTTTTGATAACAGTTTAATTCTGCAGTAAAATATATTTTAAATACGGCATTGTCAATCTTAGAAATCCTGTTTTTGGAATCGCATACTGAGAGCCCTTCCCAGCATGCCTTTATCGGTTATGCAAGCAAATATCCTGCACTGTTCGTTTATTTTTTATGAAATCCGAGCACGAGCCCTTTGATGCTCCTGATGCTGAGAGGTCAGGCTGGGGTCAGTTTGATTTTTATCCATAATGAATGCCAACATGCAATAAACAACAACAGACTGAGATGGAGAAAGAGAGAGAATGAAAGAGAGAGAGAGCGAGAGAGAGAGAGAGAGAGAAAGGCCGTTGGACTGTAATCAATATTTTGCCGATAGCAAAGTCCTTTTTGGCTGGGAACATGCGAGAGTCCAGTTCAGCTACAGAGAATCCTTACAATTGAAGAAGGGAGAGGAGAGAGAAATCGAAAGTGCCCATTAGGGATACACGAGGCACTCACATGCGCATAATTGGAACAGGATTAACAATTCGGCCGCACATCAATGAATGCAATTGGCAGGACATGCAGGACGACATGACGGACGGACACACACAATAATTAGGACTGGGCAGGCCATTGTCCGAGCTGCATTTCCGGACAGCGGACACAAAAGGCAAAGGCAAAAGCAAAAAGGATCTGCCTATACAAAAGGAGCTCTGAAAAATAATCCGCTTTAAATGTTGCAACGTTAAAATGGGGCAGAATCTATGCAAAAATGTGGCAAGTAGAAAATTGCGGGCATGCAAAGTGGTGGCAATGCCTGACAGAGAGATTGAAAGAGAGAAAGTAGAGACACATATACAGTTGGAGTGAGAAAGGGAGGGAGGGAAGCTGTGCCACAGCCACGCACGCGTTTGACCCGTGCAGCACCTCCGCTTGATATCCTCTCACTATCCCTCTTCCTCTCTGTCGCTATCTGCATCTCGTTTAGAATTAATCTCTTTTTTATATTGTTTTCTTCTTTTTTGTTTTGTTGGTGTTCGTTTTTTATGCCAGAGTGCACATAATTTGCATGTTGTCATGTTGGATTGCAGCGGGAGGCACCGCCCCGCCCCGCTCCGCTCATTATGCGACGTGCCACAATAAGGATTCAAGTATCCGAGTTGCACTCCTGATTGACAGTTGATTGATGTTTCCATTTAGCACTGACAGCGGCATAACATGAGGCAAGCTTCAGCCATTGTTTGGCATTAATGTCCTTGGCTTTGCCTCAGCCGAAGGATGTGTGCGCTCCAGGAAATGTCAAAGCTGATGCTCAGTTAAATTGAGGTCACCATGGATATGACTAAAACGAATCACAGCAGTTTCATTTTCACTTCAGGAAATTTCTCCATAGCTCTCAAAATGCTGTCCAAGTCACTTTCCCACAAGACGAAGGCATGAGGATTCCAGAAAATTGAATTGCCCCACAAAGTATGCAACAGAAATCGAAGCTTCTCTATGCCAATCAGAAAACAATAGATGAGAATGCAGCTCATAAGGAAAATAAATGTATTCCAAAATAAAAAAAAAATTGAAAAGTAATTAACTAAAAAAAAAAAAAAAAAAAAAAATTATTTGAAAATAAATTAATTTAATAAATAAAATAATAAAAATGAATTTGAAAATAAATTCAACATATAAATAATAGATATAAGTAAAAAAAAAATAAAAAAAAAAATAAATATTCACAAAAATCTTAAATTAATATCTAAAAGAAAACAACAGCTGATAATGAAGCTCATTAGAAATAAAAATATGTTCAAAAAAAAAAAAAATAAATAAAATTGACAAGTAATTAAAAAAAAATTTTAAAAAATTAAAAAAAATATTTATATATATAAAAGTATAAATAAAATGAAACAAACGATCTTTAAATATACTCTTTAAAAAGTAATTAAATATATTTTACATTTTTACATTTTATTTTACATATATAAAATATATGTATATAAATAAATATTTACAAAAGATACGTAAATTAATATCTATTAAAAAAGGCGAAAATTTTTAATAAATATAATTAAAAAAATAGTTAAATATATAGTAAACATTTCGTTATTTGACAGTTGAATTAAAAGACATTTTAATTATAATTTTTAGTATGAAATATTTTTATTTTTTTCGCATTTTTCTTTTTTTTTTTTTTTTTATTATATTATATGATCTTGTTCTTGTCATGTTTATTATAATTGTGTGTTTGCTGATTTCCTTTTAGAGATATTTCGTAGATTATGCTGTATTATATGTATATAATTAATAGGAATTTAAGTTGCGTTCAAATAAATATTGTTTAATAATTGTTCGTTTAGAGTTACGCATATTGTTGTTGTTGTTTTTATAACAGCAGCATAATATATAAGCTATATAAGAATATGAATAATATTAATAATATATAGCCATATATTATGCCGGCATTATGGGATATCCTTTTATCATAATTTGTGGCATAAATTTGAAATGACAGAGACAGAAATATATATATAAATATATATATATATATGTATATGTATATATGTAGATGTGTGTATATATAGCTAACATTTTAAATGGATTCAACAAAATCACAATTGCTAATTTAAGGTTTCATTTCCATATTACGTTAAGGTTTTTCTTTTTTTTTTTTTGGTTTTTTTTTTGCAATAATTATTAAATTTTATAATTTTCTGATTGCAAATGAAATTCGCTGCGTTTGTTTCTTTCAGTTGTGTTGTGTTATGTTGTTTGTTATGAGAACCAATTTTGTACATATGTGTGTGTGTGACAAAACAATTTCCAATTGAACACGAATATATATATACGTATGTATGTATGTATGTATATGTCATATATATATATATAGATATATGGTATTGTATATATGTAGGTATAACAAAGGCTCTACATGCATCGAGTGGAATTTACAGCTGCAGTTTTGCATCTGATCTGCAGTTACAAAATTACATAATATGATATATATATATATCATATATATATATATACATATATGTATTGGTATAGGTATACTATGTGAATGAATGCAATTCAAAAGGGATGCTTTACATACATATCAAGTTGAACTTACTTATTCCAATCTATAATGCAATATATATTTGGATTTCATTACTAGAAATATATATATATATATGTGTCTAATGTGTGTGTGTATGGGTGTGTGGGGGTGTGTGTTGACCTAAATCAGAGTCACTTATAATACTAAGAAGCAGTCATTTATTCTCCATTTAAATGTACGTTGTGTTTCTTGTTTCCACAATTTCAATTTTCTTTATATACAAATTTCGGACATGTGCCCTCTCGCTCGCACTAATCGCTACAAATGTCTACTAAATATATATATATATATATATGTATATTTTATATAAATATTATTATGCTAAGTGAAATTATATTACAAATACAAATTGTATTCAAAGGAAATCTTCAAAGAAAAAAATTGTAAAAAATTTGTATTTTTTTTCGAAACTATGCAAACCCATTATATATATATGTTGTATATAGTGGGCGTGGCTAAGTGAATGGATGTTATATAGTACAGATATCAGTCTCATAAATAGGAAAAGTATTTTCTGCTCTGTTTTGGTTTTTTTTTTTTTTGTTTTTCCAAGATTTTCTGTGTATTGCACAAAAGTCACGAAGGAAACCGAAAAGAGAAGTGATAAGAATTTTTGTTTATAACTAAAAAGTTTTCAGCAATTGCAACCAAAATCATACCAAAAATTCAACATAAATAAAAATTCAAAATTTGTGTGTTTTTTTTTAGAATTTTGATTATCTTTTTTTTTCGTTTTGTTTTGTTTTGTTTTGTATATTTTGCATGTAGGTCTCTCTTCTTTCAAATACTTGCATATCTTTAGCTTAAGCCTAGGCATCTATAGCTATATATCCGCCATATACATACATATATGTATATAAATATTGCATATATGCTTATATAAATCTTATGAATTAAGTATATTATATTTACGGCTACAAACTAAGTTCATTTCTATTATTAATAATATATTATTAATTTTTGTATCGCATACAAAAATACAAAAAATCTTTTGCTTTTCACTATAATTTTTTGCAAATCATCATCTTCTTCTTCTTCTGGCTTAGTCTTAGTCTCAATTTAGCAGGGGGGTAGGGGTGGTTGGGGGGGGTAGTCGCTTGTGGTAAACAGATTACGTATACGCCCCCCCCCTTCCCAACCTAATGGAAAATACTTAAATTGTTACAAATTGGTGTTGTTTCTTACAGTTGAAGCGCCGTTGAAGCTGCTTGTATATGTATATATTTTACAGGGTATTACAGGGTATGCCAGGGTATATCATTAGTTTGAGTTAAGATTAGGTGAACTTACAGCTAGTCAGCCTCATTAATATTATAAGCTTACGATTAATATGTTTATAATGTAATCAGACATGACAATGACATTAACTAACTTTAGTATATGTACTAAAAACAAGGACTAATAATAATTGAGAGAGTTCGTTATGTTTTGTTTTTTAAATGTTCCTTAAGAGTTTTGGTAAAGTTTCAAATACAATTTATGTTTTTAAGGCGCGAAATGAAATTTTTATCTTATTTTTTTTGCTAGTTAATTATAGTTATATATGTATATTTATATTATATATATATGTATTTAAGTATATGCTATAATTAATTTATATTCTGTCTGTCTTTGTGTATGTGTGTGTGTGTGTGTGTGTGTGTGTTTTCATAGTACAAATACAATTGTAAATGTAAAATGTTTTGGACAAATGGAAACAGTCAAAAGCACCGATTTTTCAGCCAAGTTCAGTTTTTTATACTTTACTTACTTCACATCCTCTCCCTCTTCCTCATCCTCTCCCTTCTCTTCTATAACTTTCTCATTGTTTTTGTTGTTTAATAATCATAATGTTAATAATGCATAAATACTACTTAATTCATATTTAAATTTAATTTAATTTAATTTAATTTAATTAATGGCTAAACTCTATAGAATTAAGCAGTTGCATACGTTTCCTCCAAATTTTTCATATCTTTTTTCAACATTTTTTTAAACACAATATTTATTTTTATACGTTTGCATCTTTTGATTTGCTTATCTCCTATTCTCTCTCCCTCTCTCTCTCTCTCTCTCTTTCTCATTCTCTGTCTCTCTTCTATTTACAATTGCACATAAAATACATACAAATATATATTATATGTTCATATATAAAATACGTATATTCTTCTCCATTTGTTTATTGCTTTTGCTTTATTTCTATTTTTCTATTTATATATATTTTTTTCATCGAATTGAAAGTTTTGTTTTTGTATTTTTTTTATGTTTTCACTTTCTGCATTAACGAAATTCAAATAAGGCAACTTGCATCTAATTGTTTTTTAATTGTATATATATACATATATTTGAAATATATATATATATATTTATATGTATGCATGTGTGTCGAACTCAAAATCAAATTTTAAATGCATTCTCATTTTTTTTTTAAGATTAATATTAATTTCAATATTATTTTTTATTTTTATTTTTTTTTTTACGTTATTTATAAACAGTTTGTTTGCTTTGCTGCGTTTCTGCGCTTTTAATATAAAATATTTATCAAAAATAATATGCAATATTTTGTTTAGATATTTATCTTTGTGTTGGTGGTTGTTGGAGGGGGTGGAGGGGATGGGGATGGGTGGGGGAGGGGGGGGTTGGAAATTGCCAATTGTTGAGATCTTTATAATGTTTCATAGCGTGAAATGAGTTTGTTTTTTTGTGTTTTTCTTTTGAAAAATTTAAAGTGTGGATCGCATGTGGAACGCGTGTGGATTTTATATTTATATATATATATATACAATCTAAGAATAATACCGTTATGTATGCTTGTGCTTAGAGTTCTTTTGTTATTTTTCTACCTCCTCTTCTTCTTCTTCGTCTTATCTTATAATTATAATTTCTGCATCCTTCAATTTTCATTTCCTTTTTCTATACTTATTGCACTTGAATTTCCTCTTAGAATTTTCCAATCAATCTCTAACTCTCTCTCTCTCTCTCTCTCTCTCTTTCTATCTCTTAGTCTCTACGTGCACTCGATGATCATGGGCTGATTGGAGGACTCAATGACCGATGGTCGATTCTCCTGCGCCTGCACATGTCCACCATGTCCACCATGTCCACCATGCTGACCATGCCCACCATGTCCGGCATGTCCATGTAGGTAACCCGCCTCTGGGATGGGTTTCAGTGACTTGGGCGAATGCTGGGCGAGATGATGTGGCGGTGGCGCCATCTGCCGGCTGCCAGGTGACGCTTGTGGCAACTGTTGATGGCTGGGAGGCGGCGGCGGCAGTTGATTGGCGGTGGTCAGCAGCATGGGCGGCGCCTGCATCAGGTGGCCAGGCTGTGGTTGCGACTGCGACTGGAGATGCATGCCATGTGGTGGTTGCCCCCCATTGCTGCCCAGCGGTATGAGGCGGGGCGGAGATTGTCCGCCGGCGAGATGCCGCAGACTGGGATGCACGGGATGCATGTGCTGCTGCAGCTGCTCGTAGGCCTCACGTGAGTCCGGCTCGGGTAGGTCCTTGTCTACAGAGAGAAGCATAATTTTGTGAGTCACTGTTAAGGGAACGGAGATGTTCTTTCAAACTTACCTAGACACTCGGAGGTGGCGGCTGCGGCCATGGCCAGCTCCTCCTCCAGATTGTTGGGCTTGCAGCTGGTGGTCTTCCAGTGGGTTCGCAGCCCTGAGGCGCTGATATACTTCTTGTCGCAGCCCTGGCAGACGTAGGGACGATCATTGGTGTGGAGGCGCTTGTGCAGCTTGAGATGAACGAACTGGGTGAACTTCTGGGGGCAAAGGTCGCAGGCGTAGGGTTTCTGACCGCTGTGGAGGCGCAGATGGGTCTTCAGGTTGGATGTGCTGGAGAAACGCTTCTTGCAGATGTCGCACTGATGCGGCTTCTCCCCGGTGTGCACCAGATGATGCTTCTGCAGATGGGCCAGCTGGGTGAAGCTCTTGGTGCAGACGTTGCACTTGAAAGGTCGCTCCCCCGAGTGGGTCCGCAGATGAACCTTGAGGTTACTCAGCTGACCGAAGGTCTTGCAGCACACGTTGCACTCGTAGTGCATCTTGCCGTCCTTCTTCTTCAGCGGATACGGCAGGGAGCGGTAACCTCGGCTGGCCAGCGAGTTGGGGCTGAGGGGACTGCCGCTCCGCGGACAGGAGTTGCCGTCGGGACTGAGGCTGCTGGGCGGGGAGATGCGCAGTGGCGAGAGGCGCTGCAGAGGTGTCAGTGGCTGCATCAGCGGATGGTTCAGCATCTGGGTGCTGCTCTGCAGCAGATGCAGATTGGAGGCGGATCCGCCACCGCTCGACGCATTCGACTGGCGATCAAAGGGGGAGTGGGAACTGTGCGGCGGCGAGTGGAAGGTTGAGGTCGCCGCGTGCAGCGATTGTGCGCCAGGATAACTCGCGTAGCCGGCATAGTTGGGCGAGTGGCTGCCGGGCTCGTAGCCACCATGATGGGGCCGCGTCGGCGAGTAGATCACGTTGTGGTGATGCTGGTGGTGATGATGGTGATGATGTTGCTGCTGCTGCTGTTGCTGCTGATGGTGGTGATGATGCAGACCGGGAGGAGGTGGTGAGCACTCGCCCTTGATGAGCGTCGTCCGGCTCAGGACCGACTCCTGTTCGCCTGCAACTCCACCCAACTGGCTGTTCAGCGGCTCCTGCGGCTGGCCGAGATTTGAGCTGGAGTCGGGACTCACCGCGTTCCCATACCGCTGCGACTTCTTGTAGCTGTACGCCATCTCCGTGGGCGATGTAGGCGGGGGCGTGGCAGCGTTCGCCTGCCTGCAGGCATTCGCCGCCGCCGCCGCCTCCAGTCTGTGCTGGCTGGTGAGGATCGTCTCCAGAATGCTGGAGCTGGGCTGGCTGAAGCGCCCGTACCGGTCGCCAGGCATTGGAGCAGGGTCAGCCTCGTAGTAGGGTTTGCTCAGGGGCACAATGGTGCGTGCCTGGCCGTGGGAGTTGTGCTCCAGCACAATAACTGTGGAGGAGGCGGGCTGGGCATTGCTGGACTCTACATGGGCGGCCAGATGATGCTCTTCACCCAGGGATGTGGTGGTGCTGGGCGGGCAGAGGACATCCTCTGTGGTTGTTGCCGCTGCCGCTGAAGTGGCATGCAGTTGACGCAGCTCGTCCTCCTCGGAGGGCAGCTGCTCGTCCACATCCTTGAGCGGCTCCTGCTTGACGCAGCTCTTGTTCTTGAACTCGTACTTGAGCGGCATCTTCACCTTGAACTTCCTGTACTCGTTCTTGTCCGGCTCGCAGCTGCTGGGCGTTACAGCGGTGGGCGTGGCTGGTGCGGGCGGAGTGACACTGCTGGGCTTCTGCGCCTGCGCAATGACCGTCTCCTTGGGCGCGATGGCCTTCTTGGAGCAGTCCAGCACATAGTTGTGCTCGCTCTCGCTGTCACTCGAGTCCTCCGGCGGTGTCAGGCCGTCCTCCTGGCACTCGTTGCTGTGGTAACCCTCGTCGGACCGCACGGACCTCACGCTGCCGTCCTGCGGCGTCAGCTGATGCTCGTAGTGGGCATCCTTGCCGCAGAGATCCCGCGGAGATCCCTCCGTCTCCTTGTCGCAGCTGCCGTTAAGCGGCGACCGATCCTGGCCAATGATGACCGAGGCGTGCCGACTGTGCTGAATGTGTGGATGCAGGGAGTTGGTGCTGGAGCTGGTGGTACTGACATGGGCCGGGGGACTGCCACGCCTGCAGCCTACAGCTGCATCGGAGGCTTGTGAGGAGGCGGAAACCGCTGCTCCGGTGCCCGGCAGATGCAGACCCATCACGTAGGTGATGTGACTGACGGCGACCTCGGGTGGAATCTCGGGAGCTGGCATGCCATACTGAGGCTTCTTGTGGATAGCAAGGCAATCCTCGTGCTCATGCTCATCCTCTTCCTCCTCCTCCTCCTCTTCATCCTCGAGGACAGCCTGCTTGCAGGCGCCAAAGATGGTGCGCTCCGGATCCACATCGTAGCCGAGACGACTGGCGAAGTCCTTGCAGTACCAGACCATGAGCTCCTCATTGGGCAGAATATCGCGGGTGGTGTAGAAGTAGATGTTCTCCTGGTGCTGGCATGCCACCAGATTCATCACGGACAGACTGTAGGCGGAGGCCACGTAGCGCATCCAGTTGGACTGGGAGCGATCCGAGCCATCCAAGTAATAATAGTCATCGTCCTTGAAGATCTGCACGGCGGGGAAGAGAAAGAGATGGCAATTGAGTAAAGAGTCAATGGAGACGGAAGAAGAAGAAGAAGAGGCAGCGAACAAACAACATTGAAAGCAATAACTACATGAAAGTTCTCTTGATTGATTGATTGATTGATTGATTGGTTGATCAATCGATGCTTTGATTGATTGAATGTTAGAGTAAGACAGATAGTGACATACATAGTGTTAGTTTGAGTGCAGTTAGAAAGAGCTAGCGATAGCATTACGAGTGCAAACACAAAGGATCAGAAAGGATAAACAGACGATAAAGCAAAAGTAAGTAGGGCGGCGGTACCTTAATATTCCCGTAGGTTATGTGGCGTGTTCCCTGCACCTGATTCAATTCAATTCAACGAATCCGCAAACAAAATGCAAACAATTTTCGATTTGTAACAAATTTGGAATTTGTATTGGGTATTTTATATTTTTTTGTATATTTTTTAATATTTTTTTATGCACATGAAATTAAATAAAATTAAAGAGAAACCATTTGGTTAGTGGCGATTTCAGTTTTGTTTTGTTTTCTTTCAGATTTTCAGTTAAAGCAAAATGCAAATTAAGATATTGTTAAATTAGAAATTGAGAAATAAACATAAATCGATAGCCCAGCAATTTATAGGGTAACTGTGTGTTGTGCTTACCCGCCAGAAATATCGCGCCTTATTCTTATCATTGGGATAGTTTGAGGTTGGAATGCCTTCGAATGGCCCAAAGCGTGTGCCACGTGGTATGACGCCGCTGCTCCAAACTCCTTCAGTCTGCAAAAAGAACATCATTTTTGAAACATATTTTTATATATAATATAATTATATATAATTTACATATTTTTGATTTATATTTAATTTTCTTTAATTTTGAATTTTTCTAATTTTGTAAAATAATGCATTTAATTTAAGTTATTTATACATTTAAATCATTTAACTCTTAGTGTAATTTAAAGCATATAAGTGCAACAGAGATAACTATAGTTGCACTTCTGCATTACTTTTTAAGTTATATGCCTTCTCACCTTAACATTTGGCGTTGAGTAGACCGTCGATGACTTGAGCGTCAGGCTGCGCGGCAGCGTTTTGTCGGCTCGGTTCGGCAGGCCTCGCTCGGCTTGCACATCGGGCACCAGGTAGACAGCGAGACGCTCAAAGTCCTCTTCGCGCATACGCGTCACATCGTAGTCTCGTGTGCCGTCGGGTGTTGCGCTGCGACTGCGCGAACGACTGCGACTGCGACTGCGGCTGCGTGAGCGACTGCGACGTAACAGCTTCGCATGCTGATGTTGCTGCTGCTGTGTATGATGGTGTGGGTGATGTGTATGCTGTATGGCTATGTTATGTTGTTGTTGCTGTTGCTGTTGACCTGACGCTTTCATGGCGACTGACGGCAGCGACGCTGACTGCGCTTGCTGTTCCTGTTGCTGCTGCTGTGTGTGAAGATGATGTCCATGCATGATGTTGTTGTTGTTGTTGTGTTATTTACAGCTGTGTTTTGTAGTTTCTGTTGTTTGCCACTGCTTCGTCTTGGCTGCAGTGTGTGTCTGTGTTTGTGTAATTGTTGTTGTTATTGTTGTTGCTTCAGTATTTCACTTGATCTGCAAAGAGAGAACAAAGAGAGCAAAGGGAGCTTTAGTTTTGTCAGTCATTACTTGCGTTATTTATACGTTGAGAGGGAGTGAAACAGATGCAACTACTCACACTCTCACTCAGCATTGCACTCAAGTGAGCTTTGAAAAGACATATACATACATACATATGTATATGTGTGTGTATTGCATTCGTATTTCAATGGCGTCGTTATCGGCAAAAGCCAAAAACTGAGAAATTGACAAAGTGACGCTGCGACGCCTCGGCTACCGCTACCGCTGCCTCTGCCGCTGCTTCGATTGCCGACGCGTTGGCGGCCTTTCTAGAGGTTATGCGTTCACGTTCAGGGGCACAAAAGGCGGCGCTTCACCCCACCCACTTTCAATACGTCAACGAAGTTTCAATTTATTAATTATGGAAAATATTCCTTAAAATTATTAACAAAATCACACTCACTTTTTTTTTTCTGGCCAACTGTTGTTTGTACTTTCGTTTTTACTGCTTAAAAATATTTTTATTTTAATAAATAAACGCCTGCTAATTGAGTTGATTTTTCAGTTGTTGTTGTTGTTGGTGCGCCTAATAAATAATTAATGAAGTATTGCTTTAATTTGTTTAGCTCTCGTTTTAAAATTTCTGCCTTACATATTATACTGTTTTTGGGCACTGACAAATTACGCATCACTTTCCGTTTCGTTGCGGACTTTCGTTTCGTGAATTTTATACTATATTTATGTTACGCATACGCCGCGTTCGCCCAGCAAAACTGACTGCATAATTAAACGAAATGCGAGCAAATATTTTTTTGCTATTTTCTAATATTGTTCATAATTTGCATGTCTTGCCGGGTTTTTATTCTACATACATACATACGTACATCTATGTAAATATGTGTGACATCTACGTGAATTGACGACGACAAACGCGACCGACCGCAACGCATACTCAAATGCAGCTGAGGAGCTCGCCAAAATGCGGTGTAGGTCTTCCCGCTGGATTCTCTCTATATACTATACAAAACACTCTCACACACACACACACACACACTATAGTTTTGTAGGTTTACAAATGGCGCTTATTCTGAGTTCTATATGTGTGTAAGATTTTAGCAAGCGTGATGTTTTGTAAAAATTAAAAAAATATTTGCAAAATTTCAAATGAGTAAAAATTTGCTAAAAGAAAAAATCACAACTAAAAGTGAAATTATTGAAAATATATATTTTTTTGTCGCCGAATGAACGTTGTGCCCGTCCACACAGACGCGTAACGAGTGTGTTTTGTTCCTACTACTGACCCACATACACAACACACTCACACTTACACACTCTCACACACACACACACACACGCACAGTCATTTATGGACATGCATGCAACGCTCAAAAAGCTCACTCGTTAGCGATAGTCATAGTCATAGACCGAGACCCAGACCTACAACCGTCTCCAACCCCGACCGAGACCCCTAGTACATATGTTAGCTGCTGCTACCCGGCAAAAATGCGCCACAAATGCACTCACTCACTCGCTGTCTCTTTCGCACTCACTGTCCTGCCAATGTTTATAATGTTTCTTCCGCTCTCTGATTCACTCACTCTCTCACGCAGTCCCGCTCTCTCACTCTCTCTCTCTTTCTGTCTGTCTCTCTTGATGCAGTCGCCGTCAAAGGGTTGCGCTTTTTTTTTCGCGCGGAGAGGAGCTTTTTGCAATTCGCTGTGAATTCGCCACGCCGACTGCATTTCGCCGCTAACGTCGCTGCTGCCGCTGCTGCTGCTTTTGCTGCTGTCGTTGGTGGTTGCAATCTAACGTTACTTTTTGTTGTCTCTTCTTTTCGTTATTTTTTTTTTTTTCGCCAGTCTGTGTTTGTGTTTTGTTATTGTTATTGCCGCTGGCCGCAATCATAAATTTATTGTGCAAGGCTGCGGCGAAGCGACAGTCTGACGGCAGCAGCAGCAGCAGCAGCAGCAGCAGCAGCAGCGGTGGCAGCCTCAGCAACTGTCAATATATTTTGAGTGCCGCCTGACGGAAGATGCCACAAGTGTGATGCATGCATTGACAGCAAAGCAGAGGCCCAAAAGGAGCTGCCTAATTGGGAATTAAAAGAGACTTTGACAGATGATGGCCATGCAGGGCAGGGAGCTTTCATCAAAGCTTATAGGCAGATTAAGTGTATGGAAAAGTTAAAAGAAGCTTCAATTGTGGGAGTATGCGAAATTATTCCAGATTTTGATGCAGACAGGGAGCTTAAAACTTAGTAGGGCTGTTGAAGAAATCCTGTTTGGAGAATAGTTGAGATCTCGTTGCAGACAAAGAGCTTTCAGTAAAGAGCTTCCCAGATCTTTTACTTTCTTTAGCTAAATCTAATATTTAAGAAGTTTTTATTAGAAAGTAACTCTTAGAAACAGTAGTAATCAGATATTTTAGAACAAATCAAACTTAAAAAAATCTTAAAATTTTTTAGAAATTATAATTTATAAAAAATATTTTTTTCTCTATTTAACTTTGGAAATATATATGTATATATACCAGAAATTATATGATTTTTAAAGTATCTTAGGGAAATATTGAAATCTAATTTAACTTTCAATGAATCTAAGCTGTTAATATCGGAATATTAAATATTTTGCATTTTCCAAAATTAATAAATTATCTTAAAGTACTTTCCAGGTTATCTTTGGACTCTCAGATTAAAGTGCTAAGTGCACTTCCTGTATAGACGCAAGTATGCGGAAGTTGCATGACCAAAAAGCTTATCTTTTATATAAATACGATGGTTCTATAACCCACTTGAACTGATTGTTTGCAGAACAATTCGAAAATATATAATTATTTCGAAATAGGACCAACTCACCCCAAGCAGGCGACGACAACATTTTCCAAATAAAATGAAAATTCACTTTCGAATATTTTTAAAAATTGTAATCCGAAATCCGAAATCCGAAAATTGTGAATGAAGCTGAGCGTCTCACGCACGTAGAATGCGAACTGCGGGCAGCAAATTTGCCCAGAGACAGACAGAGATTGAGATTCGGCAACTGGCAGGCAACACGGATGCAAACAGATACAGTTATTGTATTGTATAGCTACAGATGGCAGCTGTAACTGTAAAAGTATCTTTTCGTAGTTGAGACTGTGTTCGTTTTGTATCTCTGTGTGTGTGTGTGTGTTGCACTTGCACTTGCATTCGTTGCTATTTTGATTTGAGTGCGGAAATGTGCGAATTTTTTGGCAATCTTTGTAACTGTGTGTGTGTGTGTGTGAGTGTGTGTGTGGGTGAGTGTGTGTAGGTGTGTGTTGGCAATTGGCGCCATCAGCAGACGAACAGTGAAATATTTTTGGGGCTATTTTTGAAATTGTTTTATTTATTTATTTTTGGTACTTTCGATTTTCCGCTTGGCAGGCGACGTTTTTCGACTTTTCCTTTTCGCTGTGAACTAACCAAAATTGGATAATACCCAACCCAATGTATTGCCACCGATCGTCAGTCGCTGGTTTGACCCATGGAATATGTTCAGGAAATGCAAACAGTACCTCACTCTCTACGCCCCTCGAAACCTCCACCTCACATACATAGTGTCTGTTGATAAAGCTTTTCGCTATCGCTGTGAAAAATGAAAATAAACAGCTACACACACACACACACACACACATACACACATATATATATACAGTATATACAGTCATTCAGTCATATTTATAGCTAGAGATTGTTTCGCATTAGAAACAAAAAGTAAAAAGCTCTGAACGCTTTGCGTTTCTAATCATCGCACAATTGCATTTGAAGGACACGAGACTCTCTGCGAGCTTTAGGGCCCAGCGAGGGGGGTTGTGGCGGCAGCTGACGGGGGTTGCAGCAAATTAAAAATAAATAAGAGGCACACACACACACACACACACACTGATGTAGAGTCAACACAGTCATTCACACAGACAGAGGGAACGAGGAAGAGAGAGAGAGAGAGATGTTGATGAAGAGAGGGAGGGGAGAAGAGCACTCAACGCAGAACACTATCAAAAACTTTAAGCAAGGAGTATAGCACACCAAAAGATACCCTTTACACTATACAAACTATCAGAAAAAAAGTATATATTTTAATCAAATTTTGCAGTTTATTTATTATATTTTTCATTTGAATTTACGTACAAAAAGTTGTAATTGTAAAAATTATTTCAAATATTATTAAAAAAAAGTAAAAATATTAATTTATTTTGTTGGCTTCAAATTTAAGTTTATTTTTGAAAACGTAGCGATTATAGAAAGAATTTCTGTATGAAAAATTTTGGCAAAAAATTAAAACATTTTCATTTCTTTGTGATATTATTACACAAAATTGTTATAAAATCTACTAAAGTTGGAATAAATTTAAAATATGTTTTATTTCGAAAAATTATTTTAATTTAAATAATAATTTTGTTGAAATAACTTTTTTTATAAAATTTTTAAGGTCAGTTAATTTCAATAAACCGAAATAGTAAGAGAATAAATTATAAAAAATTTATTTAAATTTTTATTTTATTTTAGGTGTTAAAAATGTTGCTAAAATTCAATATACCTCATTGCAAAAAGAGCACATTTGCTGCAAAATAAATTAGTGCAATGGCAACAACAACAACAACAACAACGACAATCGCAAACTAGTAGGAAAATTGTCAAAGCTGAAACGAATCGTCGCGACTCGCGATGAGTTTAACATTCAACTTGAACGCAGACGACCCGCAGTTGACGTCGACGCCAACGTCGCTGCCAACGACGACGCCGACGCTGACGTAGACGTTTCGTTCATTTGAATTTTGATAAGCTTTTTGCATATTGCGCATACGCCATGTGTGTGTGTGTGTGTGTGTGTGTGTGTGTGTTGGGTATGCATATGATGATAGATGTAATAGTTTATACTAGACTATGCTATGCAATTGTGATGAGAATAGATTCCCAAGTATTCTATTCATGCAATGCTCAAATAATAATTTCATTTCTCATATTCTTCTTCTCTGTTCGTTATTTGTTATTTGTTATTTTAGACTCTGTTCAATGTGTGTGAAAACAAAAACTTCCGCAACGTTGCATCGATCTTTATCAAATTGCAATGGGGAAGCGAAACGTTGCGAAACGAAACTGTGAAATGCAAACAAACTGACGAAACTGACTGGCGATATTCGAATTCAAGGACAAGTGCCGCGATAGGCAACGGGAACTGTACGTACACTAACCGCAGTCCCAGTCCCAGTCCCAGTCCCAATCCCAGTGGCGAATACTACTACCTATATAAATACCTTGCGAATACTATATAGTATATATGGTTTGCTGATAACTGCACCAACAAAGGCCAATTTGCGGTCTGTCGTTGTCCCGCTCTCGCCACTGGTACCGCCCATAAGCAACCTCAGTGGCCTTGCCATAGGCAGATCGGTATATACTATCTACATATATGGTATATAGGTTCGCTATCTAGGAAATCTACGCGTATCTGTTAAGTAGTCTCAATGAATAAACAAATTTTACGATGTATTTATAAGTGCAAAGCAAATATTTACTTATTGTTTGACGGGGGATCGGGGATATATTGAGGTATATATAGCTGGCTATCGTCATTGAAAATGCAGTCTAATCACTTATGGGAAAATCTAGCTAAAAAGCTGCTTGAGAATTCGGTCAAACTTCTGGTATAGATAAGTTTTTCATTCCCTCCATTGGCGCCTCAAACCGGTTTCTGATTAGGAAAGTCATAAAACCTAAGTGCATACTATATAGTATACTATAGTATAAGTTAAGGGTTGTAAATATTTTAGTACTAAACGAGAAGCTTGAATTTTAATTAGAGATTAGTAAAGAAGCGCATTAAAATTTTTTATTAAATTTTAATATGTTGTTTAATATATTTTGATATTTCACTTTATAAAATTTTTCTATTATTGAAAGTTATTTCAATTAAATTCTATTTCTTTGTTGTTTAAAAAAATAATATTTAAATTTATTTTGAATTTCTTGAGTATTGTCACATAATATTTCTCTCATCAATTTCAATATTGTTTTAATAAATTAAAATAATAATTTGGAAATAAAAAAAACGAATTTTCTCTAAATTAAATATTAAATTATATTACTAGAGAATGACTAAATTATTTTCAAAATATAATTTAGATGCTTTCCATAATATTTTCAAAATTTTCATTAATTAATAACTTGCCGTTTTCATTGCTTATTTCATTAGACTTCTCTGGCTGTTAAAATGGTTTACTTCCTTTGTCTTTACTTATAAATTATTAGGTAAATAATGGTATTTAACAATATTAAGCAAAAGCTACAAAATTATATATACTTTTTTAAAAATAGCTTTAATTTTTCTGAATATTTTTTTTTATAATTTTTGCAGTAACTTTGATTTAAATGTCGTGGTTGTCTAAGCAACAAATGATCTATGTGGAAATTTGCTGAGATGCAAATAAAGTAAACAAAGTTGTTGCACTTTTGTTAATTGCTGCATAAATTATGATGTGTGGCAACCAGGAAATGTTCAGCTTGTATACCCCTGCTCAGAATAATAAACATAAAAGCAATATGCATAATAGAATAATAGAAAAATAGTGGAAATTGCAACAAATAACTGAGGGAACGTTTTGAATGCTTTGCATTTATTTTATTTTATGAGCAGGCGAAATGTAAAGCGAAACGAAAACGAGATAAACATATTTACAATGGGTGTTAGGGGAGGGGGGGGTTGGTCGTAGGGGAGCGGGGGAGGAATGTGTATGCATACAGCTGATAAAATAAAATAAAAATTGTATGCAAAGTCACATGTGAGGCGGAGAGTGCATGTAATAATTGTAAGAGAGGGGGGGTGGTGGCAGTGTGGGGGCGGGGGGTGGAGGGTGAGCACTAGTTAATAGATGAGCAGAGTGCAGGGGCCAGAGGGAGGTGGGGGCAGCAGCAGAAGCAGCAGCAGCATCATCATCATCATAACCTTGAGTCACAAGTTGAGAATGCGCATGCAAACGACAAACAAACTGCAACAGCGAGAGATGTATCTGTACAAAAAAGTATCTCAAGCGATGCAATTCACAATACACACACAATAATATACACTCATTATCTAATAAAAAGCGAGCCGCGTTGAATTTGTAATTAATATGGGGATTTCAAGGGCAACCCCAAGTCCGTTTATAATTCAATTTATGCTAATTGCAGTTCAAAATGTATATCAAAAAATGTAAAGCAAAGTATACAGAGTATCTATAGCTTTGTATCTATACTAGCAACCCTCTCAACTGCAACTACCCAACCACCCCCCTCCTTTCAACCACTCTCTCCTGCATTGGCAAGTATTGTTTGCGGTTTCGTTGCACTTTAACCTTGAAAATTTGTTGCTCAGTTTCTGTTTTTTATGGCGCATGTGCAATGGCCAAACTGCAATTCTCTCTCTCTCACTTACTTGCTATGTCTCTCTCTCTCTCTCTCTCGCTTCACACTCTCACTGCTGCTGTCTCGCTTTGGCTGAGTGCTTATCAATTGCCTGTTTTGTTGTCAGCGCCCGCATATTAATTAGTTTTGTTTATGAGTGCCTCACTGTACTTGCACTTGCTCTACTCCTCACACTCCCACCCCTATCGCTATCCCTAGCTCTCTCTCTCTCTCTCTCTTTCTCCAATTCGCTCCCCCTCTCTCTGAAACTTTTTAAGCACAACAAAAAATTGCATTTTTATTTCGCAAAACACTTAAAAGCGAAAGTTGTATTTGAGACCTAAACAAATTCAGCAAAATTCACATTATAATTATTTACTTAATGACACTGCCATAACTAACTTATATACTTCTTATATATACATATGTAATTATCTATATAGCCTATATAGTATAAATCAATTGCGGTTTTTTAATGATTGTTTTTAGCTTTGACGTAGGTCGTCTTTGGGTTCGTCTTGTCTAATCTAAACAAATGCACTTGCATTTTCTTATCAGTTTACTTAGTATGCAGTTGCTACTACACTTACCCCAACCCCTTGCCACCCCTTGCCACCCTCACTTGCACTTGAGTTATCAGCCTGTCAGTCGTGGTCTAATTGCGCAGTGAAAGTTCTACAAATTTTTATTTATTTAGTTCCATTTTTTTAGTTAATATTAATTAAAAATAATACCTAGTAAAAGTTAAACTAATATATATTAAATAAAAATAATTTATCGAATGCACATTGTCAACTTCCTTTTCCCACTTTGAAGCGCCTAGTTGCATGCTATGAATTTTTGGCAAATGGATTGTAAGTCTGTTGTTGAGGTTTAATTAGCAAAAAAAAAATATTTAAAAATACATAAAAATATTATTTAAATGTCAAAGGCTTAAAAATTACTTTAATATTATTAGACATTGCTTATCAAGTGTCGCTTGAACATATTTTATATAGATTTTACTACTGAAAGTGAACTCTTTGTATAGAAGTTAGCGAAATTCTTTTAAAAAATATTAATTATTTAAATATTCATATAGAAATATTTTAAAAATTTGAATAAATTTCGGCATATTTTTGTGCATATATAAGTTAAATAAATTTTAGAGTTTTTTCACTTGCTCATTATAAATTCTGCTCACAGAACGTACTTCGCCTCAAGCCAATTTCATCATTTGTCGCTGGCAACTTTGTCATTTGTCGCCTCTGTTGTTGTTGCTGGTAGGTCGTTGTAGGTTCACTGAACCCAAAGGTCAACTGCTGTTTGTAGTGCAGACAGCAGCGGGATATATTGCTGCCTATGATGTCATGGCTACCACCAAATTGATAAATGCATTTGCATTGCCAAAAAAACACTCCCATAAAAAATGCAAGCAATTAAAAAATGTATAAAAAAGGATATCTGACAAAGAAGTAGAGATCGCCATGAGGCGGCCTAAGGCATAACAAAAAAAAAAAAAAGAAGCGAATCACATAATCCTGTGGGCGACATTACCTTGACAACGGGCAACAGCAGCAACAACAGGACGCGACCTACGACAAAGCGATTGAAAATGCGCATAAATTGGAGACGCGCAGACGAATGGCAGAGAGGGGGTCAAGAGGGGAATCAGCTGCAGACAGGCTGCGGGTGCGGTGCGGTGGGGTGGAGATGAACTGAGGTTTTTGTCCGGAAAAAAAAGTCAAAGTAAAATTTTGTGAGCGCCAGACAAGCGAAAAAGGCGAACGACCCTTGGAAGGCACAGCAGACGACGGACGACGCTGCCACACAATGTTGGGGCAGGGCTGACGGCGACGCTGCTGACGTTGCTGAGGTGGCTGCCTTGCTAACAGTTAGCTGCTGCTCATTATCCTTTTCGCTTTTCATACATAAAGCGCAATATGTGCAAACTGTATGTGTATGTGTGTGTTGTGGCGTTCAATGAACCCGTGGCACGTACGGGTTGCACACACACGGTCGTCGGCTTTTGCCGGCACTGCTACTGCAACTGCCTCTGCCTCTGCCACTGCCACAGCTACTGCCACTGCTACTGTTATACACACCCAATACGGAAAGCGAAACACACAACGAGGAGCCGCGCTGTCGACGAGGACAACGACAGCAAAAGCTATGCACAATGGCCAGACGGGGCAGGCAGACGGGTCTGTCGAGGGGGGGGGGGGGGAATCGGAGAGGTTCGACGAGCACGAGTGCAGACGAGTGAAGTACGAAGTACGAAGGTCCTCCGGCCTGGACTCGCCGTTTTGGGTTGTGGTCTTGACAGTGTGCAGTCTCTTTCGCTGTCTGCTTCGCTGTCTGCATTGCTGCCGGCAGCGTTGCTGGCTGCGCTGCTACTGCGGGCAAGGACCCTGGCTGCATGCGGCGCAGGCGCCGGCAACAAAAATTTCACTTTTAATTTTTTGCAAAATGCCATTCACATGTTGCCTTTGCCTGAGTGTGAGCAAGACAACAATAGCAGTCGTGAATGCTGCTGCTGCTGCTGCTTCTTCTTCTACTACTGCTGCTGCTGCTGCTGCTCCTTGTATGTATGTGTTGTTGTTGTTTGTGTCTGGCATTACTGGCTATGTATTTGGGAAGGTTATTGAACTGAACTGCAGCCAGTCGATAAAAACTTTCACAGGACATGGGCTAGGACATGGTCAGCTCAGAGCGAGGGGCGGCAGGTGGGTGGCAGTGGGGGTGAAAGTATTTGAAAATTATAATTTCATAAATTTACCTTTTGTTTAGCTCTAGTTGTTGTCTTATTGTGCTGTCTCAGTCTCAATATTATACTCTCTTTCACTCAGCCACTTCCTTCTATGTATCGGTTTATCTATCTGTATATCTGTATCTGTCATCGGTCATCGCAATCTCAGTCTCAGTCTCAATCTCAAGTGTTGGCCAAGATGCATTTTAAACGCGATTTGAAGAAACTGATTATCGCACAGAGATCGCGAAACGAGATACTACGATGAAAGCATAAAGTTCTGCGGCCGTATGAACACATTGCACAGTCCCTCTTTATAAACTATGTATATGCTATATATGTATGTATATTTTTGTATATGACTTATGTATCTGTATCTAAGAAAGCACTAAACCGTTTTCATATCGCGCTGAACACATTTCGTGGTATATTTTGTATTGACTTTTTCTATAATTTACATCATTTTTTCCATTTAACTTTAGCTTAATTTATTATTTAATTTCATGTATTATTGTTGTATTTGTTTTTGTTGTTGGTCCACGCGACGCGGCTGCTACGCCTGCCAGACATGACCTGCCCAACGCGTTAACATCCCGAGTCAGGACTGAAGCGCTTTGCCACTTTGGCCCCGGCTCGTTGGCTGCCTACGCAGCAGCTGCTACTGCTGCTGCTGCTGACGCCAGCAGCGCAGTCACAGTCATCGTCATCGTCACAGTCACTGCTAAGCGCAGACAGTAAACAAGCAAGTGAAGCGTAGAGTTTGGGGATGGAGTTGCTTCTTTTGCCACTTGCACTTGGGCACTTGGCATGTGCTGAACTGTCGCGAAACAATAACAACAACAGTAGGAACAGCAGCGAAAACGGAATGCACGCGTCATACAAGGGCGGCGTCCAACAGGGCAGCGAACAGCGCTGCCGGCGTCGTCTGCAAACCGCAAGCTGCACTGCACTGTGCTGCACTGCACAGCTTTACATTGGGGTAGCTTTTGTTTGACGTTTGCAGAGAGACTCAGATTTAAGCACTGTGTTGCTCTTATTGTGGAAGGTCCAAATATGAAACATGCCATAGATCTAACAAATATTGTCCTAGGTTGTAACATCTATAATTACTGGTAGAAAAGTAAAATTTGTTTGCACTTCCATCATTTTGTTGTGCAGTGTGCACGCAATATGAAAACGACGTAAGCCGAAGATTTCTATTTGTGTTGCTATTCCTTTCACACTGCTGCGTAGATCAACCTGCCGAACCAACACTTGTTGTTGTTTTCTTTGTGAAACGCAAGTACGCGAAGAGCCTTCGTTGCGTTTGTAAGTGTGAGTGTGTGTGTGGAGCTAGTGGAAGTTTTTTTTTGGAATTTGGGCAGGCTGCTGTGCCATTGTGTTGGCGAAACTTCGATCAGTTTGTCTTGCGCAACCACAGAGACTACTTTGAGCGGGAGTTTCATTTTCGTGTGTGCGTGTGTGTGAAGTACCGTTATGCAAAGACAACGCTGCTTTTTGCAGTCAATTTAACTAAATGTTAATGTAAATGTGATAAAGTGAGCATATTAGTAAGATAAATGCTGGAATTATAATATTAAATATACTAATTATGTTTTTTGGCTTTTATTTGAGTGAAAAAATCGAGCTGCTTATGTGCAGACTAATGTAGGCAATAGTGTGAGTGTGAAAAAGGCGCGCATATAGAAAGAAGAAGATAGCGCAGGTAGCGCTGCCGATAAACATATAATATAAAGTGCTTCAAATTCTTCTCATTTATTTTTTGGTGCTGTGATAATCGTGTGAGTGCGAAAGAGTAAGGCTATTAGAAGATGAATGCATTAGAAAAAGCAGCAATAAGAAGATGAAGCAAAGTGAATTTTTTTTGCATATAATTGATCTACATAAATATGTATTAGTGTAAGTGTGAAAAGGGCGCGCATATAGGAAGCGAGTGCAATAAGCAAATCCAATTTAATCAGAAGTGAATTATAAATTTTTTTTGCTTAGTTTTTATGGTTTTGCAAAACTAATTGTATAAAAAGATGAGTACAGCAGCAAAATTAATATAAAGTAAAGTGTAAGTACTCATAATTATTTACTTATAAATCATTACTCTCGTAATTTACTCTACTCTGGCCGATACACTTAGTTACCTAAGGCTGTTTGTGCAGTAAACAAGGCTTATCAACTAAAATACTACAGATAAGTCCTGTTCTGCTTCTTCTTTCAGCGCTGTCTCATCCAGCTTATAAATAGCAAAATCTAATCTTTTTTAAATGAGTTGATTTGGTTTTCTGTCAGTGTATTTGACAAATGCAGTTTGCAGCCAAAAAGCTCAAAGCTCTCTCACAGCTGCGCGCGCTCTCTCGCTCTCGTTCTCAGGGGGTTGCAGAGCGATTGACAATGAACTAGACATGGACAAACTGTAAACCGGAAGCGTCTTATGCAAAACTGCAGTTAGAGCTTTAAGCTCTATAAAGAATTCAGGCACGTTTTCAATGGGCCTCAAATGTTAACAGAAGAAGAAGTAGAAGAATACGCAGAATTAGAATGAAAAGTGGGAGTGGCAATTAAAGTTAAAGTTGCTGGCAAAGCAATTCATAAAATGTACCGTTACGCGCGTTTTGTATGCTTTTTGTATAAACAACATAAAATACATTTTGTCATAGTTAAATTACAATTTCGTGGCGGGCATAACGTAACGCCTTTGACAGCAATTACGTATGCGCGCCGCGTAAATGAGCATAACAACAACAGTAACAACAACGGCATCGGCATCGGCAGCGATAACTACACTCATGGGCAACAATAGAGTTAACCCCAAAAAGTAGCTAACAAAAAAAAATAAAATGCCGCCGCACGCCCACATAAAATAAAGCTGATCAGCGGCAGAGGCGCGACCAACGACGACGGCGGCCTCGATGGCGGCGGCGGTGGCTTTTTATCGGCGTCGCCGTCAATGTCACAGTCAATGCACAAAGAGCAACAATGGGCCATGGCCTGCTGATGCAGCAGCAGCAGCAGCAGACGCCACACGCGATAGTGTCGAAATAACAACAACACAGACAATGACACAGAACCTGTCGCTGCAAAAGTTCAATGATAAAAGCAGCGACGCGTCGCAGCAACTGAGCCGTCGACACGACTTCAACTCGACTCGACTCGACTCAACTCGGCGCATGCGCTTGCGCTCTCGCCTCGGTCTCGGTTTCGTCGGCATCGACATCGGCTACACGAGAAACGGGCACACACGAAGCCGCTCTGCTCTCCGCCGCCGTCGCTCTCCGTGCGATGCGTATTGTTGTTGTTGTTGTTGCTTTGGTTATAACGCGCTTGAGTAGGTCGGTCATTGAACTGGCGAACTTGTTTTCTTTTCATGTCTCTTTCGGCTCTTTCAGCCGCGTGTGTTGTTGCTGTCTTTCCATTTCGTTCTTTTGCCATGGCCATTGCACACTTTCTTCCTGGTGAGCGCGCCGCCAACTGTCGCTCTTTCGTTGCTGTTGCTGTTGTTGTTGCTGCTGCTGCTGCTCTGTGTCTCTTAAGCCACCTGTGCGTTGCTCTCTTAATGTGCGTTCTCTTAAGCCTACGCTGTGTTGTTTTTGTAATTGAAGCTATGACTGGGCATGACTTGCATGTCTTGCAGTTGCAATGCGTGGCAAGTGCATGTCAGAGATACGCTTTAAGCGGGGCACAGGCAGCGGAAGCTGCGCAACAATTCTAATTGCTGCCACAGCAGCACAAACAACAACAACAAGAACTACTACTCAGAAAGCAAAAGCAAAAACAACAACACGCTGCTGCCAAAGGCAAAGTCAAAGCCAAAGCCAAAGACAATGTCAATAACCCCATGAAGTTGGCTGCGGCTGTGGCAAAGAGTAAGAGTGATTTGATTCCCTTTTCATGACGTGTAATAAAGTGCAGCCAGCGTAGGCAGCGCGACTGAGAGATACCCTGCAGCAGCTGTTGCTCAATAGATGGCGCCAGTTAATAGTTAAAATAAGTTGAACTATTCTAAGCGTAACTTTTGTATTTGTAATGCGACTTTTATGAAATTTGCAGGACTCGTAGAAAACAAATTAAGCTAGAGATTCGTTAGAAATTGAAATGTCAATAGAATTTTTTAATATTTTTTTTTATTTACAAACTATAACTACCCTTTCATTAGCTTTATTTTCAATCAGTAGCTGGAGTGTGTTGCACTTTTGCTGCTGCTGCTGCTGCTGCGTCTGTTGCATGCTCCAAGAACTGCGGCAAGAACTTGTTGAAAGTGCAAGAACCTCGGCTGTGCAACACACGCCATGTGCCCATGCGCATTTGCCAGTTGAACGCCCTTTTCACGGCAAATGATTCCCTGATGCTCGATGCTGAGTTGCCTTGCCAGCCTTGCTGCCTTGCTGCCTTGCTGCCTGTACCTGCCCCAACTGCAGCCCACTGTGTTGCATGCAACGTTGCGCGCTCGTTGTGCCCCTTGGGGCAAGGATGAACTGGTTTGCTACGCTCAAGCGGCAGATTCACTTTTTTTGCTGCTGCTGTTGCTGCTTGTGGTTGTTGTTGTTGTTGTTGTCGTTGCCGCTGCCCTTGCTGCCACATCAATTCTAATGCCTAGACGTTTTTCCAGCTCGGGCTTTGCCACAACGAATGAAAATGAAAACCGTTTTGGAGTTCGTTGCCTAAGTCTTTTGTTTGGCGGCGCAGTCAATGAACTCACGCAGCAGCAACTGTTGCTAGGGCTATCTTTGTGTGCATGTGTGTGTGCATGTGTGTGTGTGTGTGAGTGTGTGTGGGTGTTGACATAACACAACGCCCTATAAACGAACAAGAGGTTTGTCTGAGTTTGGCAATTTAAGCTAGAAAACAAAATACTTGGCAGCTGCCTCATTTTAATTGCAAATTTCAAAGTCTACAAAAAACAAAAAAAACGAAATAAAAAAAAGAGAATTCTTTGTATGTAGACTCACAGTGAATCGAAAGCCATGGGCTTATTAAAAAACAATTTCAATTTGAGGTGGCAGGTGGCAGGTGGCAACTGCGTCTTGGGGCTCAGCTGCAGCTAATGACCTTGATAATGAAATTGGTTTGGCTTTTGACTTTGCCGCTGACTTTGCCATTGACTTTGCTTTTGTTTTTGTTGACTTTGCAATTTGCGTTTGTTTTATTCATTCATCTCAGCAATGCGACGTCAGCGTCGACGCCACGTTTCGATTTCATTTCGAAATTTGTTGTTTTTGTTTAGATAATATATCACGAGTGATTGTTGTTGTTGTCGACAACATTATTATTGTTGTTGTTGTTGCGAGCTGCGAGTCACTTCAAGTCAAAGTCAAGGTTTTCTGCCTTACGTCGCCAATTATAAGCGCGTCTCTCGCTCTCTTTCACCTGACAGCTTTATATATATGTACAAGTATATGTATATACTCTATATATAGTATATTTATATATACACCTTATAGTGTGAGTGTTTGTTCGTGTTATTGTTGCTGCTGTTGTTGTTGTTATTTGTTTAAGGCCAGAAACTGGTTTTTGTCTAATTATTTTGTCGTTTTGTTCACTTAGCTAGCTTCTTCTACTTATCGCCGTCCGCTTGCCTTTTTGTTTATGCCAAAATACAACAACAACAACAATATAATTTTAAATATATATTTAATATAATTAAATATTAAGTTGAGCCCTCTGCCGCTGATTCAGCGAACCTCTTTCTCAACTTCTTTCTTTCCATCAACATCATCTTCATCATGATGATTTCTTATTCATCTTGTAGCTATTTCTTTGATTCTATTTCAATAAATTTCCCATAAATTCAACTTTAGTAACTTTTTTTTTTCTTTACCAACTGACGGTAATTAATCACCTTTTGGGCTTTTTTGTTGCTATTGTTGTTGAAGATTACCTGGAAACTTGTTTTTTTTTTTTTGAAATTTTTTTGGTTGTTTTGGCGCAACCCACGGGATCTGTAGACAATGATTATGATTATATAATCATAATGTTCATGTTAACGTTTAAGATGTTGGCCATGAGGTAAAGAAAGTCTTAAGAATATTCTTGATTCACTCATGGTTATAATTAAATGTACTTTCATACCAACTCTTGATTAGTTGAAATTCTGGAATAATTAACAGTTCGACACGCAAAACAATCAATTCCCAATAATTCAATTAAATTGGATAGCCTCCGTTAATAAAAACAATATGAAAAAAACCATCTAACTAATATTATGCAATTTCTTTTTGCGACTTTTAATCACATTAATTACCGTTGTCTTTTATTTATTTATTTGGCTATTGTTTAGGAATGGACTGTGAAGGGGGGAAGTGGGGAGAACAGACATTGTTATGTAATATTGCATTACGACCAGGAAGTTGTGCAGAGACCCATCAACATTATCTTGGGGCTGAGAACAATTAAACTCTGATCTCTCTTTCTGTTTGATGAGATTGTTGTAAACAAATCATCATCATTAATCAGACATGATTCATTTAGTGATTCCGACAGTTCAATTTGAATTCAGTTTCAGAGTTAAGAACTTCTTTGTTATTATGTTATAGAAAAGTGAGGAATATCGAAGAGAATATCTATTATAAAATATATATTGAAAAATATGTGTTTTTATATTGCACATAGTTCAAGATTAGTATAAAATAGTTAAATTCATTAAGATATTCTAAAAAGTTGTTGATTTTGGATTACTTATGATGTTTTTCTTAAAAAGAAGACGATCTTTTAACTAAGAATATAAAGAGGGCTTTAAAACTTTCAATAATATATTTCTTGTAAAGAATATCTAATTCTTCTGAAATTTCTTAAATTTCTGACAAATTTTTAATATTTCGTTATATCTATAAATCTGATAATATTTCTATATCCCAGTTTTTTACGAACATCTATAATCTACATAATATTTTTAAGAACCCATGAAAGTTTTTATAGAACTCTACCTGCATTTTCTGGAGAAGTCTGTGGATCTGTCGAAACTTTCTTTTGGAGAACTTGCTAGAACTCTTAAGTTTCAAAGTTGATAAAACTAATTTTTTTTGAAAACTTATTTAAAATGTTTGTAAAAAGTTCTCAACTTATTCGAAATGCACGTCAATCAAGCTTTGTTTTATTTATAAGCAGCGCAATAAGTATATGCTAAAAATAATGCAAAAAAAAAATAATGTAAAAAATTTACTTACCATTTTCATTGTTTAAATGCATATCCGTGATGTAGTTGTTGTTGTTGTTGTTGTTGATAATTTTAAATCCATTACGTAATTAATCCAAATGTTGTGTGTTTTATTGTAATTTTTGTTGTTGTTGTGGTTATAACTTATATTAAACACTTGCTATATAGGGTATTTTTGGGGGTATGCACATTTCTCTCTCTCTCTCTTTTCTTCTTTCTTTCTTTCTATCGCTATCTCTTTCATGTGGTTGCACTTTTGGCTTGCAAGTGTGTGAATGCAATTTGGCCAAAATGAAGATTAGATTAGATATAGAATTGATTATGTTTAGAGATATTTATAATATTTGTAGCGCGGCAGTCTTAACAGAATATTATTTAATTGACTATAATTAATTTAAATGATTTTGCTATTAATTATAACATTTGCACCTCTCAGTATTGTTGTTGCACAGTAATAATAACAATATAATAATAATTATTATTTGTATTTTAAGTTTACTTTTTATTTGCACTCATTCAGCTTCAAACTGTTGTTGTTGTTGTTGATGATGATGTTCTTTTGGTGCTGCTGCTGTTGTTGTTGTTGTTGTTGCTGGTGCTACGTCTTCTTCTTATTTATAATTTTTTTTTTGTTGAAAGCAATAAAAAACACGTAACGCGTGCTGCTTACGAAACCATGTCTCGATCGTTTTGTTGCTTACGGGAAACTGAACTACGGATGAGTCGCGATCGGACTTCAATGTCGAAACGACAGCAGCAGCAGCAGCAGAAGCAGAAGCAGCAGCAGCGTCGACGCCTCGCATTAGAGGCTTCTGAGCACAGTAGAGCAGAGCAGAGCAGAGCCTGGGCAGCGCTGTCGCTAAACAGATACGACTTTTCATTACACGTTACGCACACACATACGCAGGTGGCAGCGCTGTTCGCTGCTTTCTACTCTTCTTTCTCTTCAAACACACACACACACACACACATACAAACACAGGCAAGCAGGCAGTCGCAGCTCAGGTGTCTCAGGTTCTTAAGCGTACACAAATACACACATAGAAGAGAAGCCGCTCTGCTGCTGCTATCGCTGCCGCTGCCGCTACGACTGTCTCTGCCTCCTTTTTACATTGAGCGCAACGCGGCGTATCGTTCGTGTATCTCTTTGGCTCTCTCTGTCTGCCTGTCTGTTTGCTCGCTCTCACACACTCTATCGCTCTCTCAACGCAACAGGCCAGAACTTTCATTCAAGGTGAGTCGACGTGAGCTGCCATCTCTTTGACATTGGCCACAGTTGACGCTCTTCGGCTCGCCTCGGCTTCGACATCGGCTTCGATCGGCAGTTCGTGCCGCTCTTTGTGCTTTTCGCGTTGTGTGTTGTAGTTGTTTGTTTGCTTGTTGTTTTTTTTTCGCAATAGTTCTAAACGCCTCTAACACACGCACTCAAACGGTCAGCTGAGCGCAAATTGAGCGTGCGAGAGAGCGTTAAATTACAACACACATTTTTTTTTGAGTATGTGTCCCATGTTCTCAAGGCTTTGGTAGCAGAGGCAGCGCAGCAGCAGCGCCAACGTTAGCCATGATCTTGGCGCTCATTTGTTGTGCTCTTCTAACAAGTTTAGCAATGGCAGCAGAGCAGCAGCAGCAGCGGCGGCAGCGGCAGCCGCCACTTGTTCTCATTCTCTTAACCCGTTTCAAACACTCACTTACACATACTCACATTCATGCCTGTAATTTCAAGAGTTGAGCGCTCTCTTTCTCTCTCTATCGCCCACTCTCAGCTCCCAGCTGAATAGTTCTGCATACTCACACACACACACACACACTCATTCACACACAACTATTCACAATTGCATGTAATTGGACAACGTTGCTCTTGTTCTTATTGTTGTATTTGTTGCTTTTTGTTTGTTTGTTTTGGCGTATTAAATTTCATGATGCTATAATTGCATATTGTAATAGGGCGATTGTCGTCCTCTCTTTATAGTTGTTACTGTTGCTGTTGTTGCTGTTGTTGTTGCTGCCGCCGATGTTGTTCTCGGCGTTGTCGTCATCGTTGTTGTTGTAGCTGTTGTTGTCATTTTAACTGGTTGCTTACCCAAAATGGAACTGCCAAGTTGTCATTATGCATACAATAAAACAAAACAGAGGAAATAAATCTTTGAATAATTATAAATAGACAGAGAGAGAGAGAGAGACGGCACTAATCAAAGCGAAAGAGAAAGGCGCATATAGTGCCTAGCATAGAGACACACTTATTATGTTAAATATACAGATGTGTGGTAATACATCATAGTATGATATAATACCAAACCAACAAATCTTACAATTTATATGCAAGGAACAATTATATAGAATTATATAGAAAAGACAATTCTATCAAAGATAAATGTAAGAAAAAGATGTTTTTTTTTTTATTTTAAAAATTATCATACATAAATTGTTTTTTGTAAATTGTATAAATTTAGCAAAGATATTAATTATCTACTGCAAAAGTCTATTGAGAATTTCTAGTTTATAAAAGGATATTCCAAAAATGAGAGTAGCCAAAATAGTTACTAAAGAAAGATCTTGTACAAAATCAAAATTTACAAATACTTAAAACATATAAATTTTATATAGAACTTTCCATGAATCTAGAACTTAAGAAATAGTGCAATTAAAGGTAGGCAAATGATTTTGGGTACAAAATATATTAATCTACAACATTTTAAACTTACAAACTTTTGAAATTTATTGGGCTAACATGAAGTTACGTAATCAAAAACTTAAAATGGCTTAAAAATCACTTAAGATCTATTTTCCGTACAAGAATCTTTTCAAACTCACATATAGACAAACCTTATCCAACATTCTTAACAATCTGGAACTTTTATTAGATTCCAATGGCAAGTAAAGTGTAAAAGTAAATGGAAAAGGTTTCGGTTCTGCAAGTGAAGCGCTTAAAAAGCGTATTTAAAAGATACAAAAAAAAAACAGATACCGAAATACTTGGATTGCGTAATAAAAGCTTTTAAAGGCATTTTAACTCAAAGCGAGAACTGAGAACTGGGAACTGAGAACTGCTTAGAATTAAAGACTTCCGTTGGCAGAGAAGTGAGTTTAAAACAAATGGAATAAATAAATGCCAATTCATTACGAGTATCCACATCAAAGGGCATTAAATCAATGTTGACTAAACTCAAAAAAAATTCGAAAAAAGAACAAAAAAAGATAATTAGGATTTACATAACTAAAGTGTAATTTATAAAAGGGAGGCTCTTTGGTTCTATGACTTGACTTCGCAGCCTGGCAACAATCGTCAGAGATAATCAATATTTTTAGCACTCAAAGTGAGCTGAGAGTCAACCTTGAACTTCAACTCTAATGTCAAAAGAGTTGGAGGAGTGTTAGGGAGAGTGGTGAGATGGAGGGGGGGGCCACTGATGAGAGTGGAGGATTATGAAGCGAATCAAACAGAAAAAAAAGGCACGCACAATAAATCAGTTGGTGGGATCGGATCAGCAGAAAGGCCTAAAGTCATTAGCTTTTTGCAGCATTTACTATCATTTTCTATAAATAACAATTGAGGCATACCACAAAACACAAAAAGCAAAAAAAGAATTAAAAGTTGATGAGGAAAAAAATCATGTAGAATAAGCATAGGGAAAAGCCCAAAAAGACACGCTCAAGATACTTTGGGAATCGTGGTCATTAGAACCTTAACTCTATTTCTATTTCTATTTCTACTTTTTTTTTTCTCTAGCTGCTTTTTGACGGATTCGTGAAAGCAAAAACACAAAAGCGACACGGGGTCAATAAATTGTTAAAGGCAGGCCAGATAGAGTGAGAGAGAAGGGGTGGGGTGGGGTGGGGTGGGGGAGGCGACAATTATAATTATAATATTCGTTAAATAAATCATCATTAGACATATATTTTGGTAAAAGACGTTGATGATTCCATCGGGAATCCGTAGTCCAAAATTTGCTAAAAGCATATTGCGTCTTAAGTAAACATTTTAGGCGGGCTTAAAGCTATTTCGCCCAGACTAATCAAGTTTATGCATAATTGAAAGTAAAAGACACCAAAAATAAATTCACAAAAAAAAAAATTATAATTTATGAAATGCCTATCGAAATGTTGAAAGCCACAACAAGTGCGTTTTAGGTCTGTTTACATTTCACATATATATTATTTAACACCTATACTCACACACATACATTCTAAAAGATAGACAGAGAGAGAGATAGAGAGAGAGAGAGAGAGTAAGAGGAAGAGAGAGCAAGCAAACATTCTCCTACAGCTGTCTACATTTTATGTCTCTTAGCTGCTTCCCTTTTATTTTGGCTGCTTTCCTCTCTCACTTCAGTTCCCTCCGCTCTTCTTCATAGTCATTTTATTTCATTTCATTTCTTTACATTTCATTTCGTTTCGTTTTGAGCCAAGTTTATTTCAAGCTCACGCACTCCCAAAAGAACATTAAGAGTATCTTTTTGGCCTTTTTCGTTTTTCGATGGTTCTTTTATTTTTGGTAACAAGTTCAACGACTTCTTGCAAAGCCACCAAAAACATTTTTGTTGCTTTGTTTCGTTTGCTGTGCGTGTGTGTGTATTCATTTCTTTTTCTCTTTTATTATTACTTTTTTTTTTGGTTCTTCTTCGCAGTTTTTCGTTTCGTTTTTTTTATACGTTCGTTTTCATTGCTGGAGTTCATTGGCCCAACAGCTCTAACCAAAAAGAAAAAAAAAATCTATAGAAATGTTGCTGGTAGCACAACAATTACCAAAAAAAAAAAAAAACAACAATAACAATAATGAAGTGTTGTTTAAATTACCATAAATATGCTTTTTATTTATTACATTAAATCAAAAGAAATTCAAATATACATACATATGTATATGAAATATCAAAATACCTGTAAGTTTGTTGTCTGAGTCTTTTGTTGCTGTGTGTTGACTGGCTGCCTGTCTGCGTGATTGATTACATGGATTAAGCAATAATAATAATTTTCAATAAATTATTTTGCATGACAAATCACAAATCCACAAATTGACTTTCAATTTGATTTATTTTCATATCGCATTCGGAAAAAAACCCGTGCGATTCTAAGCGATGTGAAGCAGGAAGCGGCGAAGCAAGTTCGTCGTCTAAGTCTTTCGTTTCAAGTGGAACAATTACAAATATTAAAAAAAAATATTGTTAGATTTATATATTTATTAAGACGATCTTAAGTTTTTTGGTGCAGTAGATTGTACTTAAAAATATAAATCAATAAATTTAGTTAGAAATATTTTAATTAAAATAATAAGTAGTACATTAAAAAGATAGATTTGCTCAAAAAACACTATTTCAATGCTTATGCAAAATATTATAAATTTATATTTAATTTATATTATTGCAGAGAATGTCAATTAAATTTTAATTTCAACTGATTCTTTCCTTATTTGTTGTTAAGAAATTGGTATCTTTATAGTTTAGGAATTCCTCATCCCACTTATATCAATTTTACTGTCAATTCTTCATTATAATCTTGTTTCATATATATATGTTATAATCCCACTTTCATTAGCTGATTTAAGCTGCTTTTTTCGAAGCTTACATTAAAAATAAATCCCATTTTAATTAGGCATAATTTCGACCTGCAGCTGAAAAAGTTCTGTTCAAAAGGAAAGGATTTTCAGAAAGATCTTAACCCCAATCTCGACAGGAATCCCAGTTGCCAAATATGGCAGCCAATGTTTGTTTGTTTTTTGTGCATAATGGTCACTACTCGTCAAATTGCCACAGCTTGGGGCACAACTGAAGTTGCCACAACTTCACAATTACGACAACGTATCACTGCCAACTGCAGTTTGGGCTTTGTTTTTAAGTGGAGCAACCAAGAGGAAGGGGGAGTGCTTTGAGAGAGAGGGGGGGGAGAGGCTTGCCTTTGCCTTGCCAGTGGATTATGCCGCACAGTGGCAGCAGTTGCTGCTACTGCTGCTGCTGCATCCACTAGAAGTTGCCAGTGTCGGGGGCGCAAAAAGGTGCTAAACACACGCGCCAATTTAGCGGTAAAAGCTCTCACCTCACACACACACACACATAGATAGATTGATAGTTGCTGATGATTCTAAGTTGAGTCGAGTAGATGTTGTTGTTGTTGTTGTTATCTATGTGCCAAACCTGATTTACTTCATGATTATGTTTGAAAAATTAGGTTAGGAGCAATGAACTTGCGCCATTCCCGTCCAGAGACGCGGCAGACAAAGTGAATGTGTTGTTGCCATTTCTTAACAACATATATGTATATGTGTGTCTATGTGTGTGTGTGTGTGTGTGTGTGTGTGTGTGTGTTGTTTGTTTGACTTAGTAATAGACACCTGTATGTGGAGTTGAGAGTTAGAATTCTGAACAATTTGAAAGTTATCACAATCAATCACAGACAAAAGTTGCTTTCAAGTGCAATCAGCAGCAGTGAACAACAATTGCAATTGCAACAGCCAGTGCCACAGTCACTGCCACTGCCACTGCCACTGCCACACGGGGCAACAACAGCAGACAACATTGGAATTCACTCTTTTCCGCAACGAAATGAAAAATGTGTGCTAAGCCAATGACCGACAGAAGCAGCAGCAGCAGCAGCAACAGCAGCAGCAACAACAATGCAAGCAACGGCGCGGGCAACACGCACACAACAGCAAAGTTAACTGTTCTTCTGCTAACACACACACACACAGTCGATGGAGTATTTGCAAGTATGAAAGAGAAAGAGAGAGAGAGAGAGAACCACTCAGAGCGAGATGGCTTAAAAGTATTGCCAAGTGTCTTGTCTTGTTTTGTTGCTGCTGTTGTTGCTGTGCCTTGTCTTTGGGGTCTCTTTTGTGGCGTTCCCGTTCTGCTTCGACTTTGGAGTGTTTTGTCAAACCACCAAACAAAACAGCCAACGACCTACGCCTGTCACAACTTCCCCCTCCCCCTCCCCACCACCACAACAAACTATCACAACTACCACTACCTTTTGTATTGTTTTGATTATGCCACATGAGATTCTTGCAATGCTCTACATTTGCTTAAAGTGCAATTAAAATGCAAGAATCTAACGGCACAACTACTTGTCTTTCTTTCTCCCACTTCTCTGCCATAATTTAATATTGCTGTCGTAATAACTATCATTGTCTCTGAATAGTCTAACTGCAACTACAATATCTCAGACTTCAATCAATTCATTCATAATACGAAGCACATGCTATAACTGTAAAGCGCTTCAACAAGACGAATCTAAGCGAGGAATACTCATCATACATACTGTTTTTTTATCTATTTTGAGTCCATCTCGAAATATATTGATCAGAAACACCTCAAATAAAAAGCAGAATGCTAGTTTTGGGTCCCATAATCGATTAGAGTCAAAAAATCGGAATCGAGAATTTTTTCATATTTGATGATATTGTCAAGGGGTTAGTATGCAAAAGTGGTCAAGAAATTCAAAAAATTGAAAATGTCGAAAATGGAAAATCTTTGAATGCAGAATTAAACTGTTATCAGAAACATGACCAAAAATACAAATTTCATCAAAATCGGTTGATTTTTGGCCAAGTTATGGCTGTTCTTGGCTCGAATAGGACTCACTTTTAAGGAAAATTGCATTTCGGATCCCTTTTTGACACTATTTTAGCCATATCTCGAGAAATTCTCATCAGAATCACCTCAAGTGAACTTCATTTTCAACTTTAGGGTTATCATCATGATAGTCTAAAATTTTATAAATATTGGTTCAGAGGTGGCAGTATTGTGACTCTTCGAAGATCAGCTACTGTTGTTATACTATTTTTAATGTTTTTTGAGTCGATTTTTGCACATTTTTGGCTATATCTCCAAATATATTGATCAGAAACACCTCAAATAAAAAGCAGAATGCTAGTTTTGGGTCCCATAATCGATTAGAGTCAAAAAATCGGAATCGAAAATTTTTTCATTTTTGATGATATTGTCAAGGGTTAGTATGCAAAAAAGGTCAAGAAATTCAAAAAATTGGAAATGTAGAAAATGGAAAATCTTTGAATGCAGAATTAAACTGTTATCAGAACCATGAACAAAAATACAAATTTCATCAAAATCGGTTGATTTTTGGCCAAGTTATGGCTGTTCTTGGCTCGAATAGGACTCACTTTTAAGGAAAATTGCGTTTCGGATCCTTTTTTGACACTATTTTAGCCATATCTCGTGAAAATCTCATCAGAATCACATCAAGTAAACTTCATTTTCAACATTAGGGTCATCATCATGATAGTCTAAAATTTTATAAATATTGGTTCAGAGGTAGCAATATTGTGACTCTTCGAAGATCCGCTACTGTTGTTATACTATTTTTAATGTTTTTTGAGTCGATTTTTGCACATTTTTGGCTATATCTCCAAATATATTGATCAGAAACACCTCAAATAAAAAGCAGAATGCTAGTTTTGGGTCCCATAATCGATTAGAGTCAAAAAATCGGAATCGAAAATTTTTTCATTTTTGATGATATTGTCAAGGGGTTAGTATGCAAAAGTGGTCAAGAAATTCAAAAAATTGAAAATGTAGAAAATGGAAAATCTTTGAATGCAGAATTAAACTGTTATCAGAGCCATGAACAAAAATACAAATTTCATCAAAATCGGTTGATTTTTGGCCAAGTTATGGCTGTTCTTGGCTCGAATAGGACTCACTTTTAAGGAAAATTGCGTTTCGGATCCCTTTTTGACACTATTTTAGCCATATCTCGAGAAATTCTCATCAGAATCACCTCAAGTGAACTTCATTTTCAACTTTAGGGTTATCATCATGATAGTCTAAAATTTTATAAATATTGGTTCAGAGGTGGCAGTATTGTGACTCTTCGAAGATCAGCTACTGTTGTTATACTATTTTTAATGTTTTTTGAGTCGATTTTTGCACATTTTTGGCTATATCTCCAAATATATTGATCAGAAACACCTCAAATAAAAAGCAGAATGCTAGTTTTGGGTCCCATAATCGATTAGAGTCAAAAAATCGGAATCGAAAATTTTTTCATTTTTGATGATATTGTCAAGGGGTTAGTATGCAAAAGTGGTCAAGAAATTCAAAAAATTGAAAATGTCGAAAATGGAAAATCTTTGAATGCAGAATTAAACTGTTATCAGATCCATGAACAAAAATACAAATTTCATCAAAATCGGTTGATTTTTGACCAATTTATGGCTGTTCTTGGCTCGAATAGGACTCACTTTTGAGGAAAATTGCATTTCGGATCCCTTTTTGACACTATTTAAGCCATATCTCGAGAAATTCTCATCAGAATCACCTCAAGTAAACTTCATTTTCAACTTTAGGGTCATCATCATGATAGTCTAAAATTTAATAAATATTGGTTCAGAGGTGGCAGTATTGTGACTCTTCGAAGATCAGCTACTGTTGTTATACTATTTTTAATGTTTTTTGAGTCGATTTTTGCACATTTTTGGCTATATCTCCAAATATATTGATCAGAAACACCTCAAATAAAAAGCAGAATGCTAGTTTTGGGTCCCATAATCGATTAGAGTCAAAAAATCGGAATCGAAAATTTTTTCATTTTTGATGATATTGTCAAGGGGTTAGTATGCAAAAAAGGTCAAGAAATTCAAAAAATTGAAAATGTCGAAAATGGAAAATCTTTGAATGCATAATTAAACTGTTATCAGAGCCATGAACAAAAATACAAATTTCATCAAAATCGGTTGATTTTTGGCCAAGTTATGGCTGTTCTTGGCTCGAATAGGACTCACTTTTAAGGAAAATTGCATTTCGGATCCCTTTTTGACACTATTTTAGCCATATCTCGAGAAATTCTCATCAGAATCACCTCAAGTGAACTTCATTTTCAACTTTAGAGTTATCATCATGATAGTCTAAAATTTTATAAATATTGGTTCAGAGGTGGCAGTATTGTGACTCTTCGAAGATCAGCTACTGTTGTTATACTATTTTTAATGTTTTTTGAGTCGATTTTTGCACAGTTTTGGCTATATCTCCAAATATATTGATCAGAAACACCTCAAATAAAAAGCAGAATGCTAGTTTTGGGTCCCATAATCGATTAGAGTCAAAAAATCGGAATCGAAAATTTTTTCATTTTTGATGATATTGTCAAGGGGTTAGTATGCAAAAGTGGTCAAGAAATTCAAAAAATTGAAAATGCCGAAAATGGAAAATCTTTGAATGCAGAATTAAACTGTTATCAGAACCATGAACAAAAATACAAATTTCATCAAAATCGGTTGATTTTTGGCCAATTTATGGCTGTTCTTGGCTCGAATAGGACTCACTTTTAAGGAAAATTGCATTTCGGATCCCTTTTTGACACTATTTTAGCCATATCTCGAGAAATTCTCATCAGAATCACCTCAAGTGAACTTCATTTTCAACTTTAGGGTTATCATCATGATAGTCTAAAATTTTATAAATATTGGTTCAGAGGTGGCAGTATTGTGACTCTTCGAAGATCAGCTACTGTTGTTATACTATTTTTAATGTTTTTTGAGTCGATTTTTGCACAGTTTTGGCTATATCTCCAAATATATTGATCAGAAACACCTCAAATAAAAAGCAGAATGCTAGTTTTGGGTCCCATAATCGATTAGAGTCAAAAAATCGGAATCGAAAATTTTTTCATTTTTGATGATATTGTCAAGGGGTTAGTATGCAAAAGTGGTCAAGAAATTCAAAAAATTGAAAATGCCGAAAATGGAAAATCTTTGAATGCAGAATTAAACTGTTATCAGAACCATGAACAAAAATACAAATTTCATCAAAATCGGTTGATTTTTGGCCAATTTATGGCTGTTCTTGGCTCGAATAGGACTCACTTTTAAGGAAAATTGCATTTCGGATCCCTTTTTGACACTATTTTAGCCATATCTCGAGAAATTCTCATCAGAATCACCTCAAGTGAACTTCATTTTCAACTTTAGGGTTATCATCATGATAGTCTAAAATTTTATAAATATTGGTTCAGAGGTGGCAGTATTGTGACTCTTCGAAGATCAGCTACTGTTGTTATACTATTTTTAATGTATTTTGAGTCGATTTTTGCACATTTTTGGCTATATCTCCAAATATATTGATCAGAAACACCTCAAATAAAAAGCAGAATGCTAGTTTTGGGTCCCATAATCGATTAGAGTCAAAAAATCGGAATCGAAAATTTTTTCATTTTTGATGATATTGTCAAGGGGTTAGTATGCAAAAGTGGTCAAGAAATTCAAAAAATTGAAAATGTCGAAAATGGAAAATCTTTGAATGCAGAATTAAACTGTTATCAGATCCATGAACAAAAATACAAATTTCATCAAAATCGGTTGATTTTTGGCCAAGTTATGGCTGTTCTTGGCTCGAATAGGACTCACTTTTAAGGAAAATTGCATTTCGGATCCCTTTTTGACACTATTTTAGCCATATCTCGAGAAACTCTCATCAGAATCACCTCAAGTAAATTTCATTTTCAACTTTAGGGTCATCATCATGATAGTCTAAAATTTTATAAATATTGGTTCAGAGGTGGCAGTACTATGATTTTTGAAAGATCAGCTACTGTTTTAATACTGTTTTTGATGTATTTCGAGTATATTTTTGCACATTTTTGGCAATATCTCGAAATATATTGATCAGAAACACCTGAAATAAAAAGCAAAATGCTAGTTTGGGTCCTAGAATCGAATAGAGTCAAAAATCGGAGTTGAAAGTTTTTTAATTTTTAATGAAAATTTTAATTTTAAATTGTGATTAATGAAAAATTATTGAACACAGAATATATTGGGATCAAAACGAATTGTGGGTTTCGTGAAGTTCTCAGCTTTGTGAGCCTGGAACCAGTTTGGAAAATTATTATTTTGAGTAGATTTGTTGACCTACATATTAATTCAGCTAAAGATTATTCAAGATAATTGTTTTTTATGTACTTTGAAATTGTTGTTCAATATTTTTGATACTCTTAAATTCTTGAGGGGTGTAATAAAAAAAACCATGTCTATTTCTACAAAATTCGGATTACTTGTAAGAATTTCTATAAACCTATATTTTATTTATGAATCATATGTCGGATAAGATTGTGAATAAAATGTTTGGTATTCGTCTTAAAGAGCATACAGTTTTCGTTATTTGTTTCCATATTTCCAGCATAATCTATTTCAAATTCGCTGCTGTTTTTTATAGATCATTTTATTATTGCTTGATTTTTTCTTTTGAGTTATGGTGGCTTCTGCAGGTTGCTCGGTTAGTTTCGGTTCGCTTCGGTTTCGTCTGATGTTGTTGCGGTTTGTTTTTGGCTGATCGGATCGGCGAATATGTCCGCGGGCAACACATCAGAAGACGCAGAGCAGACACTTGATAACTGTAACAATGAACTCTTAAGCTGTTGTCGCTCTTGTTTTTTATTCGCACACAACGACAACAGAAAGAACAAGTCGAAGACAACAAACTAGACTAATGCTGATTGATTGATTGATTGACTGATGGACGCGCGACTGTCGCTGATTGATGACGAGAGAAAGAATACTATGTTTCCGTCTCTATCGCTGTGTGGGAGTTTAAGTTGACAGTACATTCTCTCCCCTCTCTCCCCTCTCTCTCCGCTCGCCGCTCTCTCCGCACTTGCATAATTATGAACCGTTAGCAGCACTCGCGTTTCTTCTCGCATATCCTGTAAGAGTACGCTCCCACGCGGATGCCTTGCGGCTGTTTTCGGAGGTAATTATCAGCGCTTCGATAACTGTAAACGCTCAACAAAAGGATTTCGATTTCCAACCACCGACAGCAGGCAGGCAAAAGGACCTCAGCCACACCTGACGAAATCAAAAGCGTTCACAGTTATGCGGCGTCGGTTGCTGCAACATGAGGTTGCTCCTCGTTCGCCTCTCAGTTCCCCTCTCATCTGATTGATAATAATCATTTGAATCAATCGCGGCATCTGTCGGCTTCACTTTTGGGTTTCCCTCTCGCCCGGGGTTGTTGACGAAAATTTCCCATTGCGCGCGAAAATTCTCGAGTTTTTTATGAGTCCTTTTCTTCGTTTTTTACTTTTGTATTATGCCCAGGATGCGGCTGCCAGCGACAACTTATAATTATGTAATTTTAACCCAGAAGTAAGAAATGAAAATGGAAAATGAAATCGAGGTGGAAGTACAAATAGAAATAAAGATAGAGATAGAGGGCAAAGGAAGTGGTTGCCACTTGGCAGCATGACCGAGTTTTCCCTTAACGATAGTCCAAAACTCTGACATAGTCAAAGGAAATGAAAACTGATTGAAAAGGATGCGCGTTCCACTTAACAGCGGAACTAGTGACCCACATCGAAAAATCTCTAAGAGCTCTTGGAAATAATTCAAGAAATATCCTCCCATATTTATATGGCAGCATTTTCCCAAACACGCCTTGTCACAAAACATATTTTTTATGCGCTCATAAATTTGATGGATGATTTACAACCCCGAGTGAGAGTCCAAATTTCCTGGTATCACAGTTAGCTGCCTCAGTCGCTGCCCGAAAGTGACGTAACTTTTCATCACGAAACAGCACAGAGGGTCAGTCTATGGCACAGGTCAGTTAGGAGCACCCTCTGTCTCTCAGAGCCCATCCATGTTCCGAGCTAAACGCGACACGCGGCTCACAAAATAAAACAAAAGCAACAACAATAACAGTTCAAGGACTTTTGCATAACTTTCGCCGCTTCACGCTTCAGTTCTTTACTTTATTTTATTTTATTTTTATTTTTTTCCACAATTTTTTTTTGTTTTTGAAGGAACGACGTTGCGGTCATTATGTTATTTTTTCGAGAACTGTTTGCAGGTAGCAAAATGTGTGCAAAAAAGGAGAAGTAGGAAAGCAGCAAAAAAAAAGAAAGAAAATGAAATAAAATAAAATGTGTGGCAACAGCACGAGTTGTTGTTATTGTTGTTGTAGTTGTTGTTGTTGGCCAAACACAATAATTATGTTGTTGGCCTTAACACAGTGCTGGACAGGCTAATAGAAATATCGTTTAAAAAGATGTACCAGAGATTACACAAAATAGCCGAGGTTTTAAAGTGATTTCGTTTAAGATAGGAAATATTTAAAGATTTTACAATTTCATATTATGATTTGTCACAAATGAAAAAATTCATCATTTGGGCATATGTGTGGAAAGAGTTCAGTTAAGAACTTTTGCTGAATTTTAAATATTTATATTATAATATATAACAACTTCAGTATTAAGTATATCTTTCGGCATACGAGTTAAAGGAGCTTAAAATTTGAATATTATATTACAATATTTTATTAAAATTCACAAATAAATTCTTAAGATCATTATCAATCAGCGTCTCTCTCTCTCTTTCCCCCAATTAACTGATTCTCCATCTCACTCTATAATTAGTCATAATCACCTTTTTATCAACATAAAATCCCCACATAAATTTGATTGATTTCCGCATAGCGTAAAGAACAAACAAATCCCAACGTGAAATCTGAACTGGGAGTCATTCAAGGTGCTCTGAGCAGCAACCACCCAAATCATGAGCATACCCACCCACAAATATGCCAGTATATAAATTCACACACTCACACAGTCGCAAACCGTTTTCATAAGGTGGCGTTGACACACCCACACAATGAATAAACTTGGGCAATCACAGCTTCCAGAGAGTGAGTCTCAATCTCCATTTGACTCTCAGTACTCCTGTGTATATAAATATAGTATTTGGCCAACTCATGCGGGTGTCCATAACTCAGCCAGCATGTCGAAGCGACTAAGTTATTTGTAGACTCCCTCTACCTTCCAAAACTCTCCTCTCCCCATCAAGAAAAAACTAAGCCCAAAAAACAAAAATGCTACTGTGCGTGGAATGAGAGTGCTACAAAGTGATTCACTTCACTTTTTAACGAAACGAACGGAGGCAGCGGCAACAAAAATCAAGTCAAGAGCGACGAGAGAGTGTTTCACACAAACACATATAATATAATATCGTATATGTATGTAGGGTATGTAGAGGGCATATACATACAAAGAATACTGTGCGCGCTCTTTTCCATTTCATTTTCGGTCTCTTGGCCAAAAAAAAAAAAAAAGGGCATAATAATAAAGAGCAGATAAAAACTGGCAACAGGTCAACAAACTCATCTTCAAGCCACGTTGTCGCGTTTCGTGCTTTTATTTTTTTTGGGCAGTGCGTGCTTAAGAGTGAAAGAGCCAATGGAAGAGTGAGAGAGAGAGAGAGAGAAGCTGAAGCAACAGAACAGAGTGGGGAGCAACGGAGGGGGGGACACACGCTGTAACTGATTGACTGATGACTTGGCCAAGTAGCAGCAGCTGAGGGCGGGGGCAAGGGGGCAAGGGCAGCGCTGAGTTGGCGCTTGTTTGTAACAGAGAGAACACATTGTTGCTGTTGTTGCTGTTCTTCTTCTTCTTCTTCTTCATCATGTTGTCTCTTTATATTATTTGAATTTTGTGCGTTCGTTGAACTCGCGTTGAGCAACAATTTTTTGTTGTTTCTCGCTTTTCGTTTTTCGTTTTTTGACAGCGCGTCTTCATCATGAAGGAAAACGAAAGACTTAGGCAACGAACTTGCTGTAAAAGTGCGCGCATTTACGTGGAATTCCTTTGCGTACGCCCGCTTCAGCTTAGCAAGGACATTTAGTTGGAATGGAAAGAGTGCAAGGATACTGTCACTAATTGCAAACTCACATTCACACTCAACCCTTTCGAAGGACAGCAGCGTGTTTATGGCCTAGTGACCTTGCCTTAATTAAACCATTTGCGGTGCCTGCAGTTGCCTCTTCTTCATTTCCGGCACACATCCTTTCGCACGGACATTTCCTAACGGCAGCCTGTGGAACATATGGAGTAGACAGACAGACAGACACATAAATATCAATTTTCCCTGTTTTCTTGCTTTCACATTTCACGCAATCAAATGGCAGCGCCTACTACATAAAATCTCACGCGCTACACGCTCAATCAAGAGTAGGTTCGGGGCAGGTTTAGGGTTTGGGCTTGGGTTAGGGTTAATATTAGGGTTGTCTTGCCGGGGTAGGTTTCAGTTGAACGGGGCAATCCTTGGCAGCGTCAGGTGCTGCTTACGTTACCTGCCATCCCTTCTTCATATTCAAATAAAGCAAACTCATCTGACAGCAGGTAGTCCTTGTGGTCCTTGTGAGGGGTAGCCGCTACTGCTGCTCCTGTCTAATCCTTGCTCAATCAGTCAGCGTCTTCTGGCGGCGAAATCTCATTTTCTACAGAATGAAAATATACTATGTTCGAATGCCGCTCAAGCGGATCACAACGAAAGGATTACGGTAAAAATCCTGTTGTTGTTGTTGTTTTTGCAGTCTATTGTTCACATGTTTATGCTGTGTCTATTGTCTGTCGCTTTGTTGTTGTTTTTGTTGCTGTTGTTGCTGCTGCTGCCATCGAGCAGTTGTAGGCGGGGCGGAACTGCACGTCGTCATCGTCGTCGCCAGCGATTGCTTCATTTTTGAGAATTACGAGAAATGGAAAGGAGCAACTGCCAACAACAACAACGACATTGTGAATCCATGACAGCAACATAGCGGTTTTTCTCCAGCCTCCGCCTCCGCTCCTTCCTCATCTCCTACATTTTAGGTGTCTTTCATTATTTTCTTATTTAAATTTTTATTTCTTGACTGGCGACAGGAAACTCGTTTTTAACAGCAATTCCAGCCGAGTGTAGTGAGTGTATTCTGAGTGTGAGTGTGTGTGTGAATGTTTGTTGTGATCACTTCATAGTCTCTATGCTGCTCTCTCACAGCTTCCCCCCTGCTCTCTCTCTTCATCATACTGTTTATCACTTACTATTATGTCAAAGGATGTGTCTGCACATCGCATTCATTGTATTGTGTGTGTTGCATAACTGTAAATGCAAAACAGTTTTGCCAGCATGTGTGTGTGTGTGTGTATGTGATAACAGTTGGCCTGCTGCTACTCTAATGTGTGTGTAGAGAGAGAGAGAGAGAGGGAGAGGAGGAGAGAGTTGAGACAGCAGTAGCATAACTCCTGCTCAGTGCGTGGAGCGGAAATCAATTATGAATGGAGCTGCAAGAGATAGTTGAATGGGAGAAGGAGGACTTCGTGAAAGGGGGGGAAGGGACAGCTGACGTATGAGAATTATGTCAAAGGATTGCAGCACCGTTAGGTCGAAACAACAACACCAGGAGCAGCAGTTGTTAGCCATCAAAATAACAGCAGCTGCTGAAAATATTTTCTGAATATCAATTGGAAGAATAAGCTTCAGTTTATGGGGGGTTTTGTGGATCTTAAGTTGAATTGAAGGAATTATTGTAATTCAAATGAGCAAAAGAAAATCGATTAAAATAAATATAAAATCAATTGAAATATAAATTAAACGAAATTTCATTGAATAAAAGAAAATATGTAAGAATAAAAGATCAGCGTTAAAGTAGTGGAAACGGTAATTCAATATTCTTAAAATTTCATCATTTTTTCATAAAAATTTCATACAGATCACGTTAAGCTATTTCAATCTTTCTTTCTTCCATTTGTATATGCATTTATATTATTAATTTATTTATTTCCTTATTTATTTACAATAAACGTTAAATTTGCATAAATTTCCTTAGCTGACTCTCTTTTAGTAGGGCCTGTAAATAAATGATGAAAATCTTGAGTGCAGTTTATTCAATGTTTAAAAAATTCTATACATACTAACGATAAAATTTCATTGCGAAATATTCTGCCTAAAATATATACTTGGACCTCCCAGATAAGCTATAAAAAATCGATCATAAATTAAAACTGTCAACAACTCAACACTCGTAGTTTACAACGTTTTCCATTAACATAAGTAGTGACTGAGATCATCTCTATATGCATAACTCTACCCAGAACTCTTAAGAATCCTGTTCCTAGTGAATCTCAAATGCAGAATAGTATATTAAAGAAAGTAAATAACTTACAAGATATGCAACTTTTACCTTTAACAACAATCAGTGTCAATTATGAATATCAATTGAATAGCTCTGATAACTATTAGATTAACATATTCCACACGCGCCACACTAAAAAACAAAGATGATATCTTAACTCTCATTTCTAGTATCTAAAATTGAAACTGTTTCAAAATCGGAATCAGCATTAGAGAATGAGAATGGGGAATATGTGAAATGCAAATCGAAGCGCACATTTGATTAATGATATTTTGCCAAATTCGAGATGGTTTATTATGATGTGTCTTTATGTATCGCATTTCCATAAATCTAGACACCCCATAGATACTACTTCTTTCTTCTTCCCCTGCCCCCCCCCCCTTTTCGCTCTTCAACTTCCCTCTTTCTCGCTGCTCAACTCGTATTCAAATTTATGCATGAATTCTCACAATAGTTGAAAGAGTCGAATGAGTTCTTTGAACCTGGCGTAGAGTCAAAACTTGTGACTATATCTATTATGTCTTCATAGCTTTTGCCCCCCTCCTTCCACTTTGTTCACTTCTGGCTCTGCTAGTTAAAAATTATAAAAAATGTTTAAAAAGTTGCCCAAAAGAAAACGAAATAACATGACATAAAAGCAAAAACTAAAAACTCACAACAACAACAAAAAAAACAAGTAGAGAAATATTATTTAAAAAATAGTAACAAAAGAAAAAAAAAAGCTAGAAAAGTTCATTCGCCTCTTGGCAGACAAATTAGAAAAATTAATACGCTGCTTGACTCCACATAGTACCCCAACTTCCCCCCTCTTCACTAACCATACTAAGCCCAACTCCCCCTCGCCGTGCAACGAAGTGCGTCAAGTTTTTTTTTTTTTCTGGTCGTTGTTGGTGTTGTTGGTTTTATGTAAGACGACGGGCAGAGAATGTATCACAACGTGGAGTGTCTGAACTTTTGGGTTTCTTTTATGATATTTTCGGGCAGTTCATTGACCACAAACAAAAGACACGACAACAGCAACAATACGAACAACAACAACAACAACAACATGTTGCAGCAGTTAAGTTCAAAGTGATCTTTAACACAAAAGTCTTTTGCTTAGAATTTGAAAGCAAAGTATCTGCAGAATTACTCAATTGGTCCCACTCTAAGCACCTCTTCTCCGTCTCCCCCTCTATGCATATCTCTCTGTTTCTGGGAGTCTTCTCTGTTCACTCGGTCATACTTTCAAATTGCAGTGGCAGTTGCAGTTGCAGTTGCAAGCCAAGCACGAAAGAAAGCCTTTCTTTCTTAGCCAGGCCAAAACGAGCAAAAAAAAAATAAATAAATGAAGAAAAACAAAACTGGTTGAGAGAAAGAGATTCGAGATTCGCAAGCAGCCAATGAAAGTATCTCGCGCTTTGGTTACACTCTCTTGGTTGGAGCTGATGGCGATAGAGGAGAGATGGGAGACGGGGGACGAGATACGAGACGAAGAATGTTTCTACGTAGATTTTTCCATTTGAGACTCTCCGCTTGCGGAAATGTTTATCTACATCTTGGCCACAGTCTCCACAGTCCCCAGTCTCTTTCTCTCTCTATCTCTATCTCTCTTTCTCTGTATCTCTATCTCTTGCTCTAGCTGTGTCTAGATTTTCTGCAGTTCAAGCGAGTGCGTTGAACTTGCTGTGGCAAGAGGCATACATATACATGAACAAAGTGGAGTAGCAGCAACACATAGAGAGAGACAAAGAGAGAGAGAGATATGGCCAACGGCTGAGTTGGCCCGAAAGAAATGAAAATAATTACGAGCAAAGTTGTGGAGAGAAAAGGGGAGAAGAGGAGTTGAGCTTCTGCTCGACAAAAGCTAAGAATCTAAGCTAGAAGTTCCCTTCAAGTGCTCGGAGGCCGTGCAGCAGGTTTACCTCTATCTCTATCTCTATCTATCTCTCTCTATCTCTTCTCTCTCTTTCTCTAGCTCTAGTATTACATGTGTTACAGATTTCGGCTGAGCGATAAAACCGATCATCAAAATGCTATTACGATTGCAGAGCACAAAGCATCCCCACATGAAGTTGAGATCGACATCATTATCATCATCATTATCATCATCATCATTATCATGATGATCATATGAAGAGCAATTGTTTTTGGGCTGCGTATCATGCCGAGAATTCTCTAATAACAATTGCCGACCTATAGTATCAGATGTCGACATCATCATACATACTATGTGTGTCCTCTTCCCCTCATTCCTATACCCCTCTTCTGCTCTATGTTCTCTGTTCTCTTCTGTTCTATTTAGGTCTCTTTGGCATGCCATAGTATTTTTATTGTGATTACCTGATGTGGAGATAACTACGTGATAATAGCGTACAACAGCCATGGGGGAACATAGTTGGAGTTCGCATTTATGCCACTTTTTTATGCGATTATCAACTAATATATATATATGTGTATATTATATGCGACATTTATAGATACTTTAGTATCAGATCTCTATTAGTTAATCTCGGCTTGTTAATGTAGAAGATACCACAAGTTGTGGCGAAAGGTGTGAAACCGAATTATTAAAAAAATTTATGAACTCAAAATGTTATTTAAAATAAAATTACATTACAATTTTAAAGGTATTCTATTCTATTATCTCTATCTGTGTTGTTATGATGCAAATATATTGTATGGGTCCAGCACTTAATTAATTAATAAAAAAAAAAAAAGGTATTCTGAACAATTCCTAAATGTAAGAGGATTACTTTAAATTTGATTGTTATTTGACATATATTTCTACAATATATTTTGTCTTAAGTAATTTTTTAAATTATTTTTTTCTATTGAAAAACTCTAAATATTTTAATTCTTAATACATTTTTTATTACAGGATTCTCGAAATATTATGCAAATATTCGGCTAATAAGGTGAGTTTTTATAGGTATATTTAAAAATTGTATAGCTTATACTTATAAGTAACGAAAATTTAAAATAAGATAAAATGAATCATTCAGGAAATAGCAGAATCTTTCAGGAAAATCTAAGGGTTCTCAAGAATTTTTAATTAATGAGAGCTTTAATAAATTAATTTGTACTTGTCATTAAATTTTTAATTTTTAAAATATGTGTTCGCTTCAAAAATGCGCCTCAGATCAAAAAAAAAAGAGATCCAGAACATTTATAATAATCTTTGATATTTTTGTAAATTCAACAGTTTTAATATTTACATTAAATTTAAATTGAAAATTAGTATTCATTGAAAATTTGATCAAATTTAAAAAGGAGTATGACTGAAAAGTCAAGTAATATATTGATTAGTCATTATCAATTCCAGAAGTTATTAAGGTATATTCTCAGATTAATTAATGAATAAGGAATCTTTACTACATTATTGTTGTTGATACTTTTGTTTTGTCATAGTGGTTTCCGCGAATTTTGTTGAAAGTTGTTTTGCAATTTTTGTTTCATAGACAACAGTTAGCTGAGGAGGCAGCAACATAGACATATCATACATAGAAACGGAGACGGAGATGGAGACGGTGGCGGAGGGGCAAATGTTTCATTGTTAGGCAAACGTGTTGGCCCATTTAAGCGGGAAATACCGCTGAAAGGGGCAGCAACAACAACAACAATCACAGCAACAACGAGACAAGTTGAGAAAGAGGAAGAGAATTTGTTTACAATTTATTTAGTATACGCGTAGTTCAGTCACTTTTGGCCCTAATCAAAGCAGAACAGATTGCAGGTCGCTGACTCACAACTCCTCTCTTCACTTCAACCCAAAACAACAAGCAAGAAGAAGAAGATTAAGAAGAAGAAGCCCAGCGATTGTTCAGCTCGTGTCATGGTCAAAATTTCCATAACTTTAAAAGCAACTCAACAGTGAGTGTGATATGTATGTGCCTTTCGTCATTGCATCGACGTCGTCGGCGTCGTCTGCCGCTGTTAGCCTAATTATACAATTCTCGATGCCTCGATTCCAATGAAAAGAAACTCTCTGCGCACAAAAATACGCAAATATCCCAAATGAAAAAAATGTACAAAACGAATTCTTCATTTTTGCGTAAACAAGCTGACTCAGCAGCGTCAAGAAGAAGATGATGATGATGATGAAGAGGAAGACAGAGATTGGGCTGCCGTTATCAGTGGCGGCACACAGAAGTCAATGACTTTCTTACACGCCAAATTATTACAGATGAAAAACGAAATGAGCCGCCATCAGAGAGAGTGAGGAGAGTGTGGGGAGAGTATGGGGAGAGTGTGCGGAGAGCGCAGCCAGGTGTGAGCTGCTGTAGGTGTTAGCCCGGCCGCAGTTCATTGACCGTTTTTGTAACATGGCCAAGAGCCGAGAGAACCTTTTCCCAAATAAGAACGCGCAAAAATGAAGAGATATATATGTATATGTATATGTATATGTATACAAAATACTTATGGCCAAGAAGTCTTTTTGGAGTTGAGCGAACAACTTTCACCAATTTGTTTTGCTTTCGCAGTTCTTGGCTTTGGCAAAAATACAAAACAAAGTTGAAAAATAAAACCAAAAACAAAAGACAAGAAATCAAGGCAAAGAAAGAACCGAAGACAGCGTCAACAATTGGGTTTCCAAACTGTCATCAATATGGGTGTGCGAGCTGTCTTAGAACTCATTTGATTTTTTTTTTTTTTAAATTAATTTATACTTAATTTTGTTGGTTTTTGTTCTCTACATTTTGTTTTTTTCGGCCTACCAAATTTGTCGCCTTAATAACTTTCCCATTAAAAGCTAATAAAGACGCTTGCAACTTCCGCTCAAACGGAAAAAACTTGCGCATTTGATTAGCAGACAAACACACACACACATATTTGGTTACTATGTGGCACAACATAGAACGTGACCATTCTGGCCATGCCACACAGTCTTCTTCTTCGCCTTCGTCTATCAACACTCCCTGCCTCTTTTCATTTCATTTCGTTTGTGGCTTGTTGTTCTTTGCCGCTGCTGCTGCTGCTGCTGCTTCTTCTTTTTATGGGCCAACGTTCGCTAATCAAATTGTGACTCCCCCCCTCTACAACTCTCCATCTCTCGCTCTCTCTCACTCTCTTGAGCTCTCTTACTTTGTCTCTCTGTCTGTGCGTTGTATCTTCCAGAAGCTCGTCGGCTTTTGTAGCGGTTAAGTTAGCGGTACTTTTCGTTTTCATTGCACGTCAGCGCGAGAATGTTTAGCCTAGATTCGAGCGCAGGTTCGTTGAACTGAACGACGCTTCGTCTTCGTCTTCGTCGTCATCGTTCCTCGTCGTCGGCTTCGTCTTCGTCTTCGACTTCGGCTGTAAGCTTCGGCAGCAGCTTCGTTTGCAGCTTCGGTTCTTTAGCTTCTTGGGCAGCATGTGCTGGCAAGTTCGTTGCCTAAGTCTTTTGTTTCAGCGGTGTTCAGTTGGAGTTTTGGGCGTTGTCACAGCGCCGCACACGCTTTTGGCCCTCGACGCATATCAGTTGCAATCAGTTGCTGAGTTTTGGCCATATTTGAGCAGCTTAGGTCAGCTCAATAGCCATCTAATCGCAGCCAGAACCCACATGGCCAACACACACACACTCACACACACATTGAGAGAGAGAGACAAACTCTGGCAGAGAATCAGTACAATGCCCGCAAGTCACCTCTAAGCTGTCTGCAAACCAAGTGCAAAGCCAGCTCACAACTTGGCCAAGCAGAATGCAAAAACAAAAAAAAAAAGGAAAAAGAAAAACTGCAAGCAGCAAGAGAGAATATGAACGAGCGAGAAAGACAGAGAGAGAGAGAGAGGTGCAGTCCAGTTGCCAATGCAGCAAAGAAGAGACACAACTCCGCGCGATGCCAATGACCGCAAGTAACTTACATTTGAAAAATGTGTGCAAAAAAACAGCGAGCGAAAGGAACACTAAACAACACAGAGACAGAGAGATGGTGAGAGAGAGAGGGAGAGAGGGGGAAACAGAGATAGGGAAAGAGTAAGAGCGACAGATGGTTGCAGAGAGAGAGAGAGAGAGAGAGAGGGAGAGAGATGCAGTCAGTCGACTGTGGCTGTTGCACATCTTAGCAACAGAATATAACAGTATCTCAACGGTAGCTGCAACTCGCGGTTCTGCAACACCAACAACAACAACCACAACAACCACAACAACTACGACAACAATTCTGCAATTCTGTTTGCTGCGAAAGATGAAACCGGTCTAAGAAATATTTCCAAGAAAATTATTGAGGGAAAGGCGCATTGCTCAAGCTACGAAAAATCTCTTTAACTGCTGCTTCCTCTTCTTCTTCGTCATCTTCTCTGCTTGTTCTTCTTCAACAACATAGACTCATAGCCATTGTTCAGTCTAAAGTTCTCAGGCGACATTCTCCTATTTAATCATCGGCAATCGCTATGCGGCAAAACACTTTTATCTAATTAGAAAATTCAACTCACAACAATTCACAATTTATGGCATTCACTTAAACGTATCTACAAATCGAGCTGCTAGAAGCTCTTAACTTGGCTTAAAGTCGAGCCTAACCAGCATCTAGCAATTATGTAAGCTGCCATTATATTTTACAGAATTTTAATAGACATTTGTTTCTGAAGAATCTGTTTAATTAGGAAAATCTTTCAAATATTTTTCGAGTAACAAATTAAAATTCCATTCCAATTGTAAATATACTTTATGTTAATAATATTTTTCGATTTATAAATGGATACTTAATTGTAACATTGAATTTTAACTTAGTTACTTGGGCAAATTCATTCAAATATGTTTTCTTTACAATTTTTCAACTCAAAAAACATTTTTTGGAAAACATTTTGTATTTTAAAAATGAGCATATTTTGATTGAATTATTTTTATTTTTTTCATTTATTATTTTAATTAAAATCTATTTTTAAAAATAGCTTACATAATGAATAGAATCTGTGAATAGAAATGAATGGAAATAGTTCATTTTTAAATTTTCAAAAATTTGCTGAGAAAATTCCCGACTCAATCTCAAACTGCATTCAAATTTCATTCTCTCACACTCTTCAACTCTGAACTCATTTTTGATATCTCTGTTAGCCGCACATGTTGCACATTCCACACACATTCACAGACTCTCAGAACATGCCACAAATTGACCACAAACATTTTGTGCAAGCCACATTAATTTTGATGGCTGTGAACTTGCAACTTCTGTGTGCTGCATTGCCTGTGGCAACAATTGAATGCTGTGCAACAAATTGCAAATTAACGTCAAAAGAAATTGTTTTCTACTTGGCCAATTGAATCTTGGCGAGACGCGGAGCAACAAGCAGTTGAATCGAGTTGAAGTACTGAAGTAACTGCATAAAAAATATATATAAAAAATTAGCACTAAAAATTCTAACCACAAACAACAACAACAGCAACAGCAGCAGCAGTCAAAAGCCAACAGAACGTTGCACAAAATGGGCAACAGCAACAAACTACAGTAAAAAAAGTTGGAAAAAAAATGTTAGAAAAAAAATAGAAAAAAGAATTCCCAGTGACCCAATTCTGCGCTCAGTTGCAGCAATCGCAGTTATTGTTGCTGTTGTTGCTGTTGTTGTTGCTGTTGCTGTTGTTGCTGTCATCGCCAGTGTAGCTGTTGTTAGAGTTAGTTGGCCTTTTTATACACTATGCAGCCATGGAGTCGCTCAGCTAGCGGAATATGTATGGCAACATTTTATTGGTCCCTCTTTAACATATTTATAACATCCCTTTCTGTTCTTCTGTGTTGAAAAAGTTTTATTTGAAAATATTAATGTTAATTATATTTCTATCATAATTTAATATATATATATATATAAATAATTATTATTTTTATTAAAATTTAATTCATATTTAAAAAATGATATTTCTTAGTTGTTTTATTGTTAGTTGATATTTCAAATCAAAATACAAATTTTTCTTATGCGCCTTAAATGAATCTTAACTTTCTGAAGACAAAAATTTCTAAAAAAAATATTCTCCTACACGTAGGCTTGGTCTCTCTCTCTCTCTCTGTATATATATATCTCTCTCTCTATATTTAACTTTCTCTCTGTGTATCTCTCTCTCTATATACATATATCTCTATCTCTATATATATATCTATCTCTCTAGATAGCTCTCTCTCTATCTCTCTCTCTCTCATTCTCCCAATGTTTTTCTCCTTCTAACGGTTTTACTACTTCCTTCGTTACCTATTTCTGATAGAGTATTTGAAGTGCGTTGTGAGCACATCTTCTATGCGCTGCGATTCTTGTTCTTTTTTTATTCAGTTTGCTGTCCCGGAAGTTCTATGCGCATGCGCATAAAGCGAGTCGCAGTCGACGTCGGCGTCGCTGTCGCCGTTGCCATTGCCGTCGCCGTTGCCGTCGTCGTTGAGCTGGCAAATAACAGAAATTATGTTTCAGCTGCTGGCATAAGAAAAGGCCATGGCTAAGAAGAAATTGCAGAGCGCAGAGACTGTGATCGTTTGGGTTCGATTGCAGCCGGGCTGTTGCAAGTTGCATGTTGCAAGTGCCAAGGGGCATGCTGCCTGGCATAAGCTACGTCTAGAGAGTGGATAGGGGGCAGGGGGTAGGGGGCAGGCAAATGGAACGGCGGTCATTGGGCGATTGACCGAGTCGCGGGATACTTCGATACTTTTCTTTTTCTCTCCCTCTTTGTGTTTTTTTTTGCCAAAAGTAGTCAAAGGAAAGGTAACAAGAACGAACGGCGAAATGGAAGGAAAAACATGAAGGAAAAACCCAATTTGGTTACGGGGCAGCATCAAAATTACATATGATTGGCAGAGTTGCCACCCCTCAATCATTAAACTGCAACGGCAACGGCAACTCCAATTCCAATTCCAATCCCACTCTCAATTCCCATTTTTCCCCATTTCCCGATTTTCCGATTTCCCGATTCTCCCCATGCCCATGCCCGCCCACGCTTCGACGCTTCTTGACGTTGCTGGCCGCTTTTGTATGTTGTAACAGGAGCGTAATAAACACTCACGCCTAACGGTGCTTTTGTGGCAGCAACAACAACGGCAACGGCAATGGCTACGTGCAACATGCCACATGCAACAGCGACTGCAGAACGTACTAAGTGAAATGCTGATGTGCATTATAACCGTACATTTGACACAAACACACACACTCAGACACGCACACACACAGTTGTAGTATATATGTATGTATGTATATTTTGCCAGCATTTTGTTGCCACTTTTAACTTGGCTTTTAGCTGGATGCTGTTTGCATTGATAGACAGCTAAATTGAAAGCCTGCGCCAGGTGCCAATTGATTTGCGCTGATTTCGAGCAGCATCTGTGGACTGTGTGGACTGTGTGGACGGTGTGGATTGTGGATTGCATTGCAGTTAACACTAGTAATGTCAACTGAAAGCATAGAGTGCGAATCTAGAACTGTGGATGGCAAGTGCAGCCTGCAAGATCTTGTGGACTTTGTGGAACTCAAGTGTTTAAACAACAATTTAATTCAAGCAGAAATTAGATTGAATTTTATAGTATGAAATGGAATCCACAATTATTCTCATATTTCTATGTTAATGAAATGCTCAATTTGCCAAAAATCAATGGGAAATTTATATAAAATTAATGAAATAGATCAATAAATTAAAAAAAAAAAACATTACTAAATATATCAAAACAGAATTCAGAACTGGTTCTTAGTTTAATCCGTAAATAAAATAATGTATTATTTTCTTAAATTTAAAATTTTGGAATGCAAGCTACTTCTAAATACCATCCACATAAGAATTTGAATGATTTACTTCAAATTTGAGTAGAAGTAATCTAAATTGAAAATGGGTTTCATTTCTTTTTCAATGTATTCCAATCATCGCTGCATTCATACCAAAAAAAGAGTTTTCTTTTTCGATTCTAAAAACCGATACTCTAATCCTTAAGCACAGCATTAATGTATGTGTTGGAGAAGGAGTTTTTTATATAAGTTTAGTTCTTTTTATAAGTTTAGTATAAACATAAGTTATAAGAATATAGTTAAAATGGTTGTATATCTGATATTTCCTTCATTCTCCTCATTTTTTCTCAATTTTATGTCTGTTAAATTTTATTAAATTAAAAGTAAAGAGTTCGTTTCAACTAAATTCCATTGATAACTGCATTTGAAACAATAATAAATTTGTTTTATAACTATAATTAATTGCAAATATTATTAATAAGTCTCTCTCATTTGTCACAAAACACGCTTTATGTAGATACAATATACATTTTGTAAATGTTTTTAGAGAAGTTCTCTCGGTGATTCTGACTGTAACATAAAATGGCCTCTTCATTAGTTGCCTGCCACAATATTGCGAATAGACTCGTTGCATTTATTTTGGCCTCAAGAGAAAGCAGTTTTTTTTCCAACTGCAACTGCAACACACACACACACACATACCGTTGCACACACACACATAGACAAACGCTGCGCATGCGCAGCTAAACTTCTTTTTTTTTTTTGCTGCCACTGCCACTGCTGCTGTTGCTGTTGTTGTTGCAACTTGGCGTCTAGAATGCAATTTCTGTTTCTCTAGCGAACGCTCTCTGCTTTGTCTCTATGAGAGTGTGTCTGAGTGTGTGTGTTTGAACTTTGAAAAGTGGGTGAATGTACAGTAATGTTTGCTGCATGCTGAATGTGCAACCGCAACAACAACAGCAACTCAATGTGGCAAATTCGTGCTGCACAAAGCGCTGCTGGCCCGCAGAATTTGGCAGCAAAAGGCAAAGGCAAAGTACTTTTTAGAATGCATTCGTTAAGCGCAGCATAAAACTGTAGTAAAAGCACAATCATAACGGTAAAGCAATTACGACAATTCCCAACACTTAAACTAGTGTTGCATATTCCTTCAATATACAATAAAATATATAAGAAACTAGTAATAATAATACATTTATTGGGCATAATTGCCATTTTCAAATTATACAAAATTATTTCTTAGACAAATTTAAAGTTTGCTCAAAGTTGATTTTGTGAGATGTTCCTTATAACAAAAGCTCACGCAATCTATTAAAATACAAGATTTTATTCTTATGATAGAAAGAAAACATATTTCACTAATAACAATTTTGTATTTTTCGAAATCTATACCAAAATATTGCCATATTTCCGACAACCCTAGGTAAATACGATAAGTCAGCTTAGGTTTCCTCATTGAAGAAGATTCGCAAGTGATGCTTTTGCTGTCAGCTGGACACACCTCCAAAAGACCTCGCTTATCAAAAGTCGCCGACGACGCGTCGTCGCAGTAGCAGTAGCTGCTGTCTGTCGTTTTATCAGCTCTCAACTGTTGATGCATTGAAGGCCACGCTCGTTTCATAAATTGGCACACTTATGCAAAGTCAACGACTCACGCACACTCACACACCTATACCCCTATCCATACCCACACACACACACACACACACACATAGACACATGCTCGTAGACAGCAACTAGCGAAAGAGTTTAATGCGAGGCCGTAAGCAACAAAAAGAAAGATACAACAACAAAAAAAACAGTTAACTTGTTTTGCGCGCCAGCTCAAAGAGGCCTCTGCTGCCGAACCAAAAGCAGCGCTGCTTTGAGCTGAGCTGAGCTGCGTTCACCATGGCTCAGCTCTCAGCTCTATGAGTGCGCTGCGCTGTCAGTGTATTGGTAGCGTTGCATAACTTTCATGCCAACGCAGGCAGGCGACGACGACGACGACGACGACGACGGCGTCGCCGACGAAAGTTCATTCGCCTTGTGCACTCCATTTCGTCTTCCGCTCTGCGCGCGCACACTCTCTGCTCTGCCAACAGTCTCTCTCTATCTGTCTCTTCGCTGCGCTCTCCGACTCTTTTGCTGGCGCTGCTTGCTGCTGCGCTGCTTCTTGTGCTTTTTCTTTGAGGCCGTATTTGTGATTGTCGTTGTTGCTGTTCTTCTTGATGAAGTTTGAGCTGCGCTTTGATTGCTTTTCTCTTTCTTATTGCTCGCGCTGTGCTTTCGTTTGGTTTTCTTTAAAATTTTGTCATGTTTGCTGTCTGTCTGTCTCTCTGTGTGTGTATGTGTGTGTGTGTGTGTGTGTGTAGCTCTTGAAAAGGAATGTTTGCTTCAGTTTCTTTGCTGCTGCTGTTGTTGTTGTTGTTGTTGAGATGCTTTTTTAGGTGAATTTGTGAGGTTGTTTTTTTCTTTGGTTTCATATGCGTTGCGTTAGCTGCCCGTGCCTCGATCTGTGCAGCATTGTTTAAGGTCAGTTCTCTTACCTAACAGTGATTGCATTTTCGGCATTTTTTTTTTCAACTTTTTCAGTTATCTGCAGTTGTCTTTTTATTTTTGTTTTCTTTTTCTTGGTCAAGCATGGCTCTTTCTGTCCAAATAGTCGGCCCTTTACTAATTACCAGTCTGGGGTTCGCTGACCTATTGTGAAATACTCGTCTATTTGTCTACTTATGTATGTGTGGGCTTGACTTACATAAGACGCAGCGGAAGAGTTGAGTGAGAGGTTCAAACAGATCTCAAGAGGGTAAGCAAACAATGGCAGCCAATTTCCTATGGCGTATATTCTCCAATATTATGAATAATACGTGCATTATTGTAGCTGTCTATTAAATTAATTGGTATTATACAACAAAAGGCAATTGAAACTGTAGAATAATAATAATTGCAATGCACTCATACTTATGCAAATTGTATGCATTTATGTACAGTTCTCGTGCACATGCTTATTATTTATAATAAAATCAAAATCAACTTAAACAAAAACAACAGCAACAGCATCAAAAATTCAAATCAATTTCCAATGCCCACGCAAAGCAGCGACAACAACAATTTTCTATGCAAAAGCTCTCGCAAATGCTTAGAACAAAAATGCATACGAGCCCCACAAACACACACAGACACATGCATGACACGATACAATCACAATCAGCCAACAACAATAACAACAACAACAACAGCCGTGAAGAGTGCAAATTGTGACGCCCCATCATCATACGAGCGCACAAAAACAACAGATAACACGACTGTGGGAGAGCCGAGCCGAAGTGAGCGAATGAAAGAGAGACCGAACACACAATATGGCCGCGACGACAACGACAACGACATTCAACTTGAACTTTTTGCGCACTGGCGCTCTCTCGCTCTGGCACACATGCTGCTCACGATACGACGCGACGCGACGCGCTCTCGTGTATGCCTGCGCTCATTGGCTTCGTTGGCGTCGCGTCAGGCAAACAACAACAAGAGCAAATAATCAAGATCAAGTTTCTTCCGGCATATTTGCACAAAAACAAAAACTAGAGCTTTGCAGCGATGCTATGCGAAGCGCTTGCTATGTGTGCAAAGAGCAAGCAAAGCGCAGGCGCAGTTAAGAGAGCGTCGCATCCAATGCAATGCAGAGCGAGAGAGAGTGTGTGTTTGTGTGTGTGTATGTGTTGCTTGTGCTTTATGGCAAGTGCATTTGTGTGTTTGTCAGTCAATCTGTTATGATGTCACTGCCAGCAACACCTACACACATACACACATGCACTTAAACTTACACCCCCTTTGAGGCCGACAAGCCTCTCTCTCTGTCTCTCTCTCTCTTTCTGCATCTCTCGCATTCGTCGCATATTCAATTTGGTTCACTTTTTTTTAAGTGTTTTTGCATTTTTCTTCTAGCTGCATTTCAATTTCGTATATTCGTCGCAAATTTTCACTTGCCGTGGAAAGCAACAAGCTGCGAATTCTTGGAAAACGACGAAAACGTGGCAAATGCAGGCAGATGCAGTAGCAGAGGCAGCAGAGGCAGCAGCGACAGCGGCAGCGTCATCGTTGCAAGCATTGAACTCGATTTTGTTTTCATTGCCGCTGAATTTCTAAAACGCAGCTAATTAGTCGAGAGTGTTTGTTGCTGTTGTTGTTGTTGCAGTTGCAGTTGCAATTGTTGTATGTGTTGTTGTTATTGTTGTTGTTGTTGCTACGCAGCCGTCGCTTCTTCTTTAGCGTTGTGTTCCACTTTTCTGGCAGTTTTCCACTTTTTCCTCAGACTCGGTCTTCAGTCTGCAGCAGATTTCACACGCGGCCATGCAATTCATCATAAAAATTATTGTTAAATGCATTCCCCCTTTCACCCCACCCCCCCCCCTCCTGCTAAACAGAGACAGCAACAACTCTATGACGATGGTGGTGGTGGTGGGGGGTGGGGGGGTGTGGCGGGTGGCTGAAGTAGAAGTAGCAGAAGACGATGCTTAGCTATGTACAAAAACAAAAGCAAAAGCAAAAAAAAGAAGAAGAAAAAAAAAAGAATGCAGCAAATGAAAATAAGTTTTTTTTTTGCCTCCTCCCTCTCCCCCTTCCCCCCTGCTGCTGCCACTTCTAGCTATGTAGCCATCTCGCTCGCACACTCTGTGTGTTGTTTCAAATAAAATGAAAGTTTTTTGCGCGCCAATCTTTTGACATACATAGAAGGCAGTCTATATACATATATCTCTATCTCTCTCTCTTTCACACTCTCTGTCTCAATCTTTGTTTGTCTGTCGGTCTGTCGCAGACTTTACTTTACTTTCGGTCGTTGCCATTTTCCGATATTCGCATTGATTTCATTTTCAAATGCGACTGTCGCCAACTCCGTATACGATATGATTTTGTTTTCTACTTGAGCTGGATTAAGTTGTGCCTTAAGTCGATGGAGTATCTCTGTCTCTCTCTATCTCTCTATCTCTATCTATCTCTATAAATCCACACATGGTCAAATGAAAAGTAAGAAAATCACGCATTCGACGCGTTTGACACTTAAAAGTGAAAAATTATGCGTGTCTCTCTTCCACACACTCTCCATCTCTCTGCGTCTCTCTCTCTGTCTCTCTCTATTGTGTTGAGTGTGTAACGAAGTGGGTAAAAAGTAAAAGAGAGCGCGGAGAAAGAGAGAGTAAAAAGGGAGAGGAGATAACAACGCAACGCTTCACTTTTTTTCTTCTTGTTTTTGGGCGGGAGTTCAACAAACTTTTTCAGCTTAGAAAAGAACTTGGGTCAATAAACTATGAAAGCCCACGGTGATGATCTGCTGATGTTGATGTTGATGTTGATGATGATGATGTTGCCGATCATCATGATGTAGCTATTGTTTAAAATACACGCATAAATAATAGACACAAAAAAGGCAAGAGGTCAATGGCAGACAGACAACGCACTTTGATTTGGATTCGAATTCGTCTCTCGAGAAGATGCCAATGAATGTTAAAAAAGGGCAACCAAATGGCTGCTTGCCTAAACAATTGAAGCCCTACTTGCCTACACCATATATTTGCATAAATTGCTGTAAAGTGTACTTAGCAGGGCCCATAGAATTTGCAACTTTTGTAGAGTATTCAAGTCCAGAGAGTTTCAAATTTAACGGTCAGCGGCCGTTTGACAGCGCCACCTAGCGTCTTTGCAGGCCATAATCTATTACGAACTGGTGTAAGCAAGTTGGCAGCCCTGTATGTTTATCAACGGGCCGCCACAACCACTGCCAAGGCAGTCATCCGATAACAGTTATCGATAAACGTAGCTGGCTTTGACAGCAGCAATTTCTACAGCAAAATAAACAAAAATATACAAATATAAATAACAGAGAAACTATGAGTTCTCCGTCGAGTAAAAACGTCAGCGAGACAAATAATAGCAACAACAAGCCAAAGAAATCGACGAAAACGAACTCCAACGCCAAAGGAGGCAACATGGACACACGCAGCGAACTGGCGGATCTCATCAAGAAAAAAGCGGAAACTTCGGTAACGAAATAAACAAACAATAAACAATAAACATAAACAAAGAAAATGAAGTAAACAATATATATGAACAGGAGCAATTGGCCAACCTGGAGCGACAGATCTATGCCTTTGAGGGCTCCTACTTGGAGGACACACAACTCTGCGGCAACATCATACGCGGCTGGGAAAGATACCTGACCTCCAACAAGGCCACCAACTCCAAGGCGGACAAGAGGAACCGCAAGTTCAAGGACGCGGAGCGCCTCTTCTCCAAGTCCAGCATTACCTCCATGGCCATCTGCAATCGTATGTAGTCTAAGCTCTGTTTTTTGGGCAACTCCCCAGCGGGTGATTCACAAATCCTTGGACATCTTTGCAGCTGAACGCGCCAGCGAATCGGACTCCATCACCAATGAGGACTCCAGCGACAATCAGATCTCCATGAACCAGAATACAACGACGGCACATGACGGCGCCACCAGTATCAAGAGTCAGGATGGGAAGGGTAAGCGGCAAGCACTTCTACTCACGAGACGACATGGTTGAGCAACCTCCTTCTCCTCCGCCTGCTCTGTTTGTAGATTCCCCCTCGCATCGCAGCGAAACTGGCGGCATCAGTGGCAACAAGGATCTGCTGGGCACACCCACCAGCAACACCAAGAGCAAGCTCACGTCCAGCTCGAGTGCGACGGCCAAGAAGAGTGGCCACATCAACAAGAAGATCCGGCATCGCTAATCCTGTCCAGAATCGCCCAACACAACTCTAAGAACTAAGCACAATAAATTTAAATACAAGCTCAAACTGGGAGTACTCTTCATGGCCAATCTTCTGCAGCAAAGTGGGGTTACTTCCCATCCCCAATCCTCTCAAGAAATTCCCCGCGGATTAACTAAACAACGGGCTTTTATTACAAAATTGAATCCATTACGCTTAAATGCTATACAAATCCTCGGCGGATTCATGCTCCTTGCTTACAACTACACTTAGTGCTACTCTGGCGGGGATCGAGGAACTGAGATTCCTCATCATCATCATTTTTTCCCCTTCCCCATGCGCTCAAAGATGCCCAGCAGCTTGCCCCGCGTCATCTCCTTGGCCTCCACGAGTCCCAGCTGATAGATCTGGTCGTGCATCGACTTGATATTCTGTATGATCTGGTTAGGTGTCAGAGCAGCCATCTCTAGAGGATTAGAGGGTATAGCCACATGAGCAGGTGCAGTCCAAAGAGGGCTTCCACTTACCGTTGAGCGTGGCCATGTCCGCCTCCGTTAGACTCTGGGCACTGTCCATGTTGGGCGTGTGAATGGGTGTGTCGCTGGTGGTCATGAATTCGTCCATGCCGGGAAATCGCTCTGGCCACTGTACTGGAGATTCCCTCAACGTTTCCATTGAAATTAGTTCGTCGTCTTTGGCGCTCAGTTGCTTCTGTATGTGGTCCTTTGTATCGATCATCGGCACATCGTCTTCGGTGTCCGATTTGAGTATCGTCTCGGGGGCGAACATTTCGACACCGGGCTCCATAGTATCCATCATTTAGATATAATTATTTAGCTTTATTCAAGAAACGCAATCAAAATGAATCAAAAAACGGCGTTTTCTGTCAAACAGTGTGACCACGCTTTCCATTAAGTACAGTATATTCAGTTACATTCAAGACTATGGAACTAGTTCCAATGAACCATGCCTGACGAATTTGCGCCAAATCGGGAACTTGTGCTGTGCAACAGCTGATTAGTCAGATTAAACACAAATAATAAATAAATAAATCAATAAAACAAAAGGTAACATACAAATATTCATTATTAAAATTATAATAATACTTTGCTCATAAAATGTATGCATGCGCCATTATACGTTGCAGCTGCCTTAGTGCGCGCTGTTTACAGTAGTGTTTACAGTAACGACAGCAACGTGCGCTGTGCTCGATTGGCACTGCTAATAACAGTTGCTGCTAAATTTTTGAATTTCACTTTGACAGACAACATAACTAAATGCAGTTCGCGAATCTGCAGATGAGCATCATCGTTTCGCCGCTCTCTCGCAACAATAAGCAACGCCAGCATGGAGCCAAAGCTTTCGTCCCATATATTTTATCTATGTCTATTGTGCTGTTGCAGTTATCAGGCTGTATTAGCCGAAGAATATAATAATGTGGTACATAAATATATATAGATAAATATACATACATATGTATGTATGTGTATGTGTAAGTGTGTTTGAGCTGCAGTTGAACTCGTTTTGCATTCGCTATCAAGCCTCTGGCATGGGTGTGAGTGTGTGAGAGCATTGATTGCACACTATCGTATTCACTTACACACATACGTATGTATGTATATGTATATGTTTGCATGTATTTGCAGTATAACGATGGAGAGGATGTTGTGCTTTGGTTGAATACAGTGTGGCCGTCTCACAATCGGGGAGAGTCCTATCCGTACTTCTCTCTCCCCTTCTGCAGAGGTAGCGCAGCTAAGGAACCCCATCACAGCAATACACTGATCGAGGCACTTCAAGGCCTTGATCTGCAATATAGCGGTTATGATATGCAGTTCAAGACAGATGTCCCTCGAACCGTTATGTGCGCAGTGCAACTGAAGGAGGATCATATCAAGGCATTTAGCAAAGCTGTTCGGAATGATTATAGGTATGACCTCTATCTAGATGGTCTGTCCATAGTGGGCCAGGTCGGCAAAAGAGATGAGCAGACTGACAAAATTTATGTCTACACTCATCAGAAATTCGACATTGGCTACAATAGAGATCGCATAGTGAACATTACTTTGACATCGCTGATGCCTCAGGAACTGCAACTAGAGGAATTATTAAAGTTCTCCTTTGAGGTTAACTGGCATCGCAGCGATATGGAATTTAGAAATCGTTTCGACAGGTATCGAGATGATAAGTTCCTGCAAGACAATGTAATATCCTATAATTGTTTGAATTTGTTTAAGATTAATTATTTGTTGTTTTCGTTTTTAGGAAGATGTTTTCAGCACGTATGGGTCTCTAATGTTGCTTATTTTATTAATCGGCGTGGTTTCTGCCATATTGGTGCGCATATCTAGCAAATATTTTGCCAGGCTCAATTTGTGGTGATCAGATTTCTGGATTTCCGTATCAATACAATATTTAAAGGAATCGGCGGAACCAACAGACCGCTATGTTTTGAATTAATGTACAGTCGATATCAGTGTCCATTATCGGATCAGTTTATGAGACAATTCTAGCCATATCTCGAAAACTACTCATCAGAAATGCCTCAAATAAACTTCATTTTGAACAATAGAATCATCATCGTATGACTCTCAAATTTTATTAGTATTGGATCAGGGGTGCCTTTGTTGTGACTCTTCAAAGATCAGCTACTATTGTTATACTGTTTTTGCGGTATTTTGAGACCATTTTTACACATTTTTGGCTATATCTCGAAAAGTAATAATCAGAAACCCCTCAAATAAAATGCAGAATGCTAGTTTTGGGTTCCATAATCGACTAGAGACAAAAAATCGGATTCAAAAATTTTTTCATTTTTGATGATATTGTCAAGGGGTCAGTATGCAAAAAGTGGTCACAAAAGTCGAAAAATTGAAAATGTCGAAAATGAAAATTCTTTGAATGCAGAATTAAACTGTTATCAAAACCATAAACAAAAACACAAATTTCATCAAAATCAGTTGATTTTTGGCCAAGTTATGGCTGTTCATAGGTCGATTAGGACTCAGTTTTGAGGAAAATGGCATTTGGGACCCCTTTCTGAGACAATTTTAGCCATATCTCGAAAACTACTCATCAGAAATGCCTCAAATAAACATCATTTTGAACAACAGGATCTCAAAACTTATAAATATTGGTTCAGGGGTGCCTTTGTTATGACTCTACAAAGATCATTCATAATACTACGATATCCGCGCCATTTGTTTTTCGTTTGCTGATAACAGCGTAGCTAGCAGCCCCCATCTTAACACACTCTTAAATTAATCATTTGTTTAACATTTCACATAACGATTCACCCAGTGGTGAGCTTGGAACTAGTTCAATTTAGTTATTTTAAGTGCAATTGCGCCATAACATGAACACGGGCCAAGGAACAGCTGATTGAGTGAACAACTGCACAATTAATATTTATTTAATTTCAAATAAGATTTAAAACGATGAATTTAATATAAAATGGATCATAATATGCTTAAAAATGATGTTTAATTGAGATCGGCATTCGTTAGTATTGTCTGTTAATAGTTGGGAGGTATCGATACCAGTGCGATATATCGATATGCAGGGCAAGAAAAAATAAGAATCGCAAACATCAGCCAGCTCTACTCTGAACTCGAGGCTGCAAAAATATTTCATTTAATTCTATTCGGTTAAACAATAAAACTAAATACACTGGAAATAAACTGAGTGACTGAGCAGAACGTAGGACGCTCAGCTATACAAGGAATACAACAACTAACAAGCCATCATGGCCGCGACACGTTCTCTCCTTTTGATTTGTTTATGTCTGTTCTACAGTTGCTGCTACGTGTCGGTGTCGGCCGACGAGCACAAACATAAGGTATGTACATGTATAAGTAACTAAATATATGTACATATGTGTTTATGTGTGTGTTTGCATTTATTTTATTATAAATACATTGCACTTGTCTGAAATAAAAAGTATTGAGAGTTCACCTGTAGTGCATGTATATTTAATCCACGTTTTTTGCAAACACTTGTGTGTGTGTGTGAGTGCGTGTGAGTTCTGTTGGTGTGCGTGTCTCGAATGTCGATAGCAGCGTATGTCGCAGTCGGTCACACTTGATTTACACACAGAAAGGGTGAGAGAGATGAGTGCATGTGTGTGTGTGTGTGTGTGTGTGCGATAGTGTAGGTGGCACTTTACACGAGTTTGGTCTCACTTCATGCCTATTTGCAGTACGATGATCGGGAGGAGGTGGTGCTGTGGATGAACACAGTGGGGCCTTATCACAATCGTCAGGAGACGTATGCATATTTCTCGCTGCCCTTCTGCAGCGGTGGCAAGACCACCATCTCCCACTACCATGAGACGCTCAGCGAGGCGTTGCAGGGCGTGGAGCTGGAGTTCAGTGGCTATGAGATGGAGTTCAAGACGGACGTGAAGCGCACCGTCATCTGCATGGTGGATCTGTCCGAGGAGAATGTCAAGGCGTTCACTTATGCGGTGATGAACGAGTATTGGTATCAGATGTACATCGATGGACTGCCCATTTGGGGCAAGGTCGGTGAGCGGGATGAGAACGATGGCAAGTACTACATCCATACGCACAAGAAGTTCGACATTGGCTACAATGGGCAGCAGATTGTGGACATTACGCTGACCACGGATATGCGGGAGGAACTGAGGACGGGCGCCAAGATCAAGTTCTCCTACGAGGTGAACTGGAAGCCCAGCAAGATTGAGTTCAAAAATCGTTTCGACAAGTATCTGGATCCCAACTTCTTCCAGCACAGAGTGAGTTCTTGAGGGGATTCTCTAATATGCAATTGAGACTAATGGGAGTAATCCTTGACAGATTCATTGGTTCAGCATCTTCAATAGCTTCATGATGGTCATCTTCTTGGTGGGTCTGGTTTCCATGATTCTGATGCGCACCTTGCGCAAGGATTATGCGCGTTACAGCAAGGATGAGGAGGTGGACGACATGGAACGTGATCTGGGCGACGAATATGGCTGGAAGCAGGTGCATGGGGATGTCTTCCGCTCTCCACCAAATGCCTTGCTCTTCTCGGCGCTAATCGGCGCTGGCTACCAGCTCATCTCTGTGGTCTTCTGCGTCATCATGTTCGCCATTGTCGGCGAACTCTACACTGAGTAAGTGAAGAGTGAAGGAAGCATCATTTTTATCATCTCATGTATTTTTATCTCTTCTTTTCGCAGACGTGGATCCATGTTATCGACTGCTATCTTTGTCTATGCAGCCACGTCGCCCATCAACGGTTACTTTGGAGGATCGCTGTATGCTCGACTCGGAGGTCGTCTGTGGATACGACAGATGCTGGCCTCGGCCTTCACCGTACCCATTTCTGTCTGTGGCACCGCCTTCCTCATCAACTTCATTGCCATCGGCTATCATGCCTCTAGGGCCATTCCCTTTGGCACCATGGTAGCCGTAACCTGCATCTGCCTGTTCGTCATTCTGCCACTGACGCTGGTGGGCACTGTGGTGGGTCGCAATCTCGATGGACAGCCGGATTTCCCCTGCCGCGTGAATGCCGTGCCACGTCCCATACCCGAGAAGAAGTGGTACATGGAGCCACTGATAATAGTGCTGCTGGGCGGCGTGCTTCCCTTCGGTTCCATCTTCATAGAGATGTAAGTCCATCACAATGTATATATCAGATACTGTTGTTAATCTCTCAATCTCTCTCTCTCTCTTGGTTATAGGTACTTCATCTTCACCTCGTTCTGGGCATACAAGATCTACTATGTGTACGGATTCATGCTGCTCGTCTTCACCATACTGACCGTGGTGACGGTCTGTGTGACGATCGTGTGCACGTACTTCCTGCTCAATGCCGAGGACTATCGATGGCAGTGGACGAGCTTCATGGCAGCGGGATCCACGTCGATCTATGTGTACGCCTATTCCTTTTACTACTTCTTCTTCAAGACCAAGTAAGTGCACCAATTTGAAAGTTTCCCTCCTTGGTGATGGTTTCGATTGTTTTATTGATTTCGATTTCCTCTCGTTTCGTTTCAATTGCTCTTCCAGAATGTTTGGCTTGTTCCAAACGGCCTTCTACTTTGGCTACATGGCGCTCTTTAGCGGTGCCCTGGGCATCATCTGTGGCACCGTCGGCTATGTGGGCACCAATCTGTTTGTGCGCAAAATTTATTCCAATGTCAAAATAGATTAAGTGCGTCTCTCCCGCGACAGAAGCAGAAACAGAAACCCCTCAACATTTCTATTTATTGCATAGTCTCTTCTACATAGTTCTAAATCTTGACCCGCCTTTCTGCTGTCTTCTCTATCCACTTTCCATCCGACTATATGGTTTTGCCTCCTTTCTCACATATGTATATGTATATGTTTCCAAATCTACAGAAAACAAGTTATATAAGTATCTCAAGAGGGAATAGAAAGCTTAGGTTGATGTTGCGCACCAAATGATATACTACCAAAACTAGCTCTGATCCGATCTGAACTAAAGTTATATCTGTCGAGATATATCCATAGTGTGTGAGGGAATGTGTGAATGTGTGTGTGAATGAGTGAATATCGTAAAGTAATAATATTTTGCAAAATTACAACAGATTTTAGAGATCAGCATGAGAATTTGTTAAACTTTGACAAAATTATCTTTGATCCGATCTTAACTATAGATGAACATACTATATAAAGTTGATATCTATTGATTTCTAGAGTGGAGGCATGTGTATGATTGAATATCGTATCGTATTATAAAGTAAAGAAACGACATATGAGAGACTTTAGAGATGAGACTTGGAAGTTAGATTTGATCCGATCTAAACTATAGCTGTATATCTGCCAGGATATATATACATAGATTTCTAGACTGTCTTGATAATGCATGTATGTGTATGTGTGTTTGTGTGTGTGAGAGTGTGATTGAATATCGTAACATGTGAGAAACTCGAGGGGGATGAGAATTCAAATTTGTTGTTCATTTTGCGCGCCAATTAAGTTAAAAATAACAATAACAATTACAAATACAATGCAGAAACGTGTGCTGATTATCATTATTATGATTATGAGAGTATGATTAGCCAATAGTCGATAATTAATAAATTAAATAAAGTCATCATAATGAAACCAATCCAACTCAATCCAATTCGACTTCAACAGCCATAGAGACTATATAAAACTACTATAAATACTTGGACAGTTTTATGATCTCCGTCGCTTCAACCTTATCGAGGAAACGTGAATGTCGCATGTTTCTTGGGACCTCTTAATATCAAAGTACAAGTGATTAAAACGTGTTTTTGGTCGGCAATCGTGATCGGGGGAATATACGTTATACGTCAATATCAATATCGGGCGACTGTACAAATTGACTAGTGTCTTAGGAAATGGAATAGAATGTCTATCTCGAGTTGTACTTGACGAGACTGAAGTGCTTTCCGACTTGACAGAGTACCTCTCCTATTACCCACCTACCTTATGTAGCATGCCGCATTCAAGATAGACTGACATGCAACTCGAGGGTCTGCTGATAAGGAATGCAGACGCAGAGAGAGTGAGGAGGGGGGGGGAGAACTTACGACTCATTAAATTCTAGAAAAGGGCGCGTGTTTTATTTTTATATTAAATTTATGCAAATGAAACACTTTTCATCAATGCATTTTCTTGTTTTTCTTTTTCCTTAACGACATTTCACTCTCTCCTCCTCCCTCTTCTTAATTTGACTATTTATACATACGTATGTATGTCTGTTTATAACGGCGCTCAGAGAGATCTTTTTGACATTTGATTAGCAAACAGCGAGAACCGTTCAAAGGTGTCGTCCACAATCCATTTCATTCATAATCCAAGTCCCCATTAAACCCACATGGGTCTCCCACTCTATGATCTCCCGCATCTTCTTCAGCTCAAAGAGAGCGTCATAAACTTGGCAGACGAGGTAAACTTACATTTTATGTGTTGATTGACATGAAATGACGGCGATTGACGGACAGGTCATTCAATTGACCCAATTCTGGACTGTGATCGGACACACAACACGACCCACAGCATCTGTTCTTGAATTTCGTATTTTATATGTTTATCTGATGAAAGAACAGTTAAGTTAAGAAGGGATGGGGGTCATTGGGATTCGGAAAAGCCGTTTAGATTTCAGGTTACCTCATTCAATATGCAAGTTGAGGAACATCGTACTGAATATCATTAAACCGAGTTCAAGAAGTGCTTATAAAACTCCGAGGCGAACCCTAGACTTGATTCAGTTCGCGTTTGCCTTTGGATTAGACCACATCTTGGACCAACAACATGGGATCAATCAAGCTTCTAACCACGCTGCTCTGCGGTAAGTGCTGCGTCAATCTCTGCTGTGTCCGCAATCCTTGAACCCACTGCTGCATCTTCCCAGGACTTCAACTTTCCTTGGCCAGCGCTTCATTTATGAACTGCAACTGTGAACCTGGTCCACCGGGACCGCCTGGACCACGTGGTCCACCTGGATTTACCATGGGTGGAGGCGGTATAGGTGGTGGTGGTGGGGGAGGTTGGGGTTTTCCCCCGATGCCACCCTTTAATCCGAATCTTGGACCTTTAATCGGACCCAGAGGCCTGCCAGGACCACCAGGACCTCCTGGATACTGCTTCCCCTGTCCATTTGGGGGCACCGGCGGTGGCGGATTTGGTGGCCTTGGCGGAGTTGGACCAGGTGGTTTCCCACCTGGCGGAGTTACCGGACAGGGCATTGCCTCGGCCATTGGCAACATCATCATCATACCCTCGGGCATCAATGGGCGCGCTCAGCTGTTCCGTATCACTCCCGATGGTCAGCTTGTGCGCATCGAGAATCCTCGCGAGAGCATCAATGAGATCCTTCCACATAATCTGCAGGACCTGCTCGCCCAACAGGGCGTGGCACCTACAGCGGCCACAACTGCCGGGATTACCCCACCCAACACTCGACCAGGACCAGGACCAGGACCTACGCAGCCCACACCCGAGGAGCCAGGCATGGAGGCAGTCGATGAGACCATGTTCGCGGTGAATTCCGAGGCACGCAAGGAAGCCCTCAGAGGCAGCACCGATGTCAATGATTGGCGCAGAGTATTGCTACTGGGGGAACCCCCCATCGGAGAGAACTCGAACTCCAATCAGCTGGAGAACAGCATGGATAGCTTCCAGCGGGCATTGGTGGATCTGAGGGAGAAGTACGCCTCACTAATAACGCCACGCACTACCAACGATCAGCGATATGCCGTCATACTCTAGAGAGACTCTAAAGTCCCCACTTAATAATATATATGATATACTCCTCGTATTATAATAAACCACGTACTGATTATTTCTAACAATCTTGACATAATCTCGCTCTTTAATCCTGCAACTTGAACTCGACATGTCCAATGGAGTCGAGTGACGGTAGGATTATGGTATGCTATGCTTTCCTTACTTCTGGTACGATAAGCTGTCTTCGTAAGTCTTCAATTTGCAATCTTGACAATTGGAAATTGTTTAGTCATGTAATGAAATTCGACATATATAGAGACAGATGTATGTATATAGTATCATGTTCCCTAGCACGATTAGTAGTAATTTATGTTTGTTTTGACAGAGACGTGCGTCAAGAACTTAACTTGGGACTGAATCTAACTTCCTTATTGCACTTGACAAGCATTTTCCCAATGCATTTTTTAACTATCTATAATATGTATATATGTATTAACCGATTATATAGAATATTTCTTACAGATTTTCCATGATTCACTTTCAGATATTTTTTTGAATTTGTCAAAACAATTTCTGTCCTTGACTCAAAATCTTGAGATAACTTTATCTCTATCGGACAAACAACCCCAAAATATTTACTATATACATATATCAACCGATTATTATTCTAAAATATCAATCTATCTACTATATATAAGAAATTGCGTAGTCGCATTCAGTTGACATATAAGTTATTTTTGAATTATAAATCGCTTTAAAATCTTCTGAAAATTCAATATTTTTCTCAATATTTTCTTGTGAAATTTCTTTATTAATTTAAATCAATCTTGAGTATTAGCTTAATGATAAGGATTAGATGAGAATCGTTTTGAAATGAAAGAGCTCCTTAAGGATGTTCCTCTAGTTTAATATCAATCAATCATGCTATCAATCAATCATCAATCAATTGCACGCCGTCTTGCCATCGCCCACGCAGGCGGCAAACGCGAGCATGTGGGGAATCGTGTTCTGTTCGTAGACGCCGGTGAAGAGATGAGCCCAGGGACCGGAGGCAAAGACGCCCACATCCTCGCCGCCATGGGTCTCCGACTCTAAGGGAGCAAAGGCCGGGAACAGTTGCTCAGGCTCTTCGGACATCACGCTGAGTGGATCGACGCGCTGATGGGACTCCGTATCATAGAAACTATCGTAGCTCTTGCCGTTCGCATAGCTCAGGGAGAGATAGGGTTTGCCATCGATTGCGTCAGTCTTGGCCTCGCCGAAGATGTCACTGCCACGTGGTTGGTAGCCACCTACGCTGAAGGTGTGTGAGTGATCCGAGGTGACCACGATGAGAGTGTCCTGTTCGCTAGTCAGCTCGCGTGCCCGCTTGATGGCCTTGGAGAACTCTGCGGTCTCGTCCAGCGCAATGCGTGCCATGGTGTCGTGATGACTGATGTCGATCTTGCCTCCCTCCACGAACAGGAAGTAACCGTTCTCCTCGGTCTCCAGCATCTCAATGGCCTTCTCGGTCATCTCCTCCAGCGTGGGCTCACTGTTGTCAGGATCGGCCAGCTGCTCCAGATGATAGTGCATATGACTCTTGGTGAACAGTCCCAGCAGACGATCGGTCGTCGTGGGATCGACCTTCAGCAGTTGCTTGCGATTCTTCACGTAGGTGTTGCCACTGGATAGCGCCTTGAACTCCGCCACCAGATCGCGTCCATCTGTGCGTCGTCCCTTGGAGTAGAACTCCGCATCGTAGAAGTTGCGTCTGCCGCCGCCGAGCATGACTTTCAGCTTGCTGCCCACCTCGCCATGGATCAACTGGACCGCAATGTCGTCCAATCCCTCGGCCAGATCCCCGCATGCCTCCTCCAGCACTGCATTGTTCTCCCATTCGCGATCCGCGGTGTGAGCATAGACGCCGGAGGGAGAGGCATGTGTGACCCGAGTAGTGGTCACAAGGCCAGCTGCTTTGCCCGCATCCATGGCCCACTTGCCCACGGAGAAGACATGGTTATCAACATTCGCCATGGCCAGGCAGTCGCCACGCCGGACCTGGCCATTCACTCCAATGGTGCCGTAGTTGGCCTTGACGCCGCACAGATACGAGGTCGATGTGGAGGCCGAGTCGGGCACGATCTTGTCGACGCAGTAGGTCTTGGAGAGACCCGTGTAGGGGAACTCCTCAAAGGAGAGCTTCTGCTCCTCGCCGCCAATGTAGCTCCTGGCAGCTGCCAGTGTGGCCAAGCCCATGCCGTCGCCGAGGAAGAGAATGATGTTCTTGGCGCGCTGCTCGTTGCGCACATAGTTGAGCTTCTCCAGAATGTGCTCCTTGCTGGCGGACAGCCAATACTCCTGGGTGTCCTCACCCTCCATTGCCCTGGGCAGTAAACGAGTTCTTCCCTGCAGCTTGGACTGCAGATCCGGATGCATGTCCTCGTCGTGATCAATTGGCGGCTTGCCGGGTACAGCGCCACCACAGGCAAGGGATGCCAGCAGCAGCAGACTAACAGTTCGCAGTGTCCACATCTTATGATCTTCTCCAGACGCCAGTCAAACGTATACTGTATTCGGATCGAAGCTGACCCACGACTATTTAAGCATTTACGACGGGCGGGGCCAACTGTTGTGAGGCGTTGATAGCGTTACGATATTTATGGGCCTGGCCAAGTTTAACTGCAGTTCTGGAAGTTCTGGCCACTCGAGATTAATCCAAAAAACACTTGAGAATGTCACAAATCACAATAACAATTGAAATACAGCCCAAGGGACTACTTGACTAGACCCCAGGCCCATAGGCTATATAACCCTGGCCGGCATCCCATTGGGGAAACAGTCTAACGGCAGCTTTCGAACCGTGGAACCATGTCGGGAGCACTGACGATTGGCCGTCTTCTTTGGAGCACCTTGGCTCTGGCCATGCTGACGTCCTCAGTCTGGGCGGAGCTATCGGATGAACATGAGGCGGGTAAGTGGGAGAGGGGAGTTCCTGATATTTCTTTTGGGGTACGCAATGATATGAAGGTTATCTCTAGGCTAATTCATTTAATAAATTTCAATTGATTTCAGATTCGAGGTGAGTGTCGAAAGAAATTTGGGGGAATCTTAAAATAAGCAGTTTGAATGTAGGAGATATTCAGAGATTAGAGTTAAGAGCACCTTTTAATCTCGGTCATAAATCTCATCATAATTATTTAATGAACAACTGTTGCAACTGTTGGAAATAGGTTTAGAGGTGCATATATACTATATATCGAAGAGATTAGCGAGATCTTGGGGAAAGTTTTGTTTTGAGTAACCGATTTGTTGGGGAAATAATTGATAAGATTTCAAAAGATTCCTTAAAAGTATTTTAGCGAAACAGGGTTATATTATCAGTATTATTCATAGAGATTTTTAATACCTTTCCTTTCGTACAGTAAAAGTTATAAGATATATAGATAGAGGGAAGATTTTGAAGATTTAATTGCGTAAAGGATTTCTTAAGTATTTTTCAATAATACCTCCTATATTTCTAGAAATAATATTCCACCATATTCAACTAACCCCTCTTCTTTTTCTTCGACAGGGCAACATCCGAGGTTGCCTAGGGCCCGTGACTACAACGAGTTGGATGAGGAGCTTAACACTCAATTCTGGCGTGAGAAAGCCCAATCGATACTGGCTGAGAAGCTGGCGCAGCACAAGAAACTCAACGAGAACACGGCCAAGAACATAATACTCTTCCTTGGGGATGGCATGTCCATACACACCATTGCCGCCACTCGCGCCTTTATGGGGGACAGCAGCAAGCAGGTATCCTTTGAGAAGTTCCCCTATGTGGGTCTCTCCAAGACCTACGCCGTGGATGAGCGAACTCCGGATTCGGCCAGCACGTCGACTGCCTACTTGAGTGGTGTCAAGGCGAACTATGGCACCATTGGAGTTAATGCAAAGGTGAAGCGCAGGGATTGTCAGGCGGGCATCGATAGCGCCACGCACACGGAGAGCATTGCCAAGTGGGCACAGGATGCGGGCAAGTGGGCAGGACTGGTCACAACGGCGAGAGTCACTCATGCCTCGCCAGCTGGCGTCTACGCACATGTGGCCAATAGGGAGTGGGAACATGATCAGGGAATCAGCAGTGATGGCTGCAGCCCGGAGTTGAACACGGACATCGCTCGCCAGCTGGTGGAGTGGCCAGTGGGCAAGGACTTGCGGGTGGTATTGGGTGGCGGACGTGCCTATTTCCGCGATCAGACCATGCATGACGAGGAGGGCATCTCGGGCCTGCGCCAAGACGGACGTGATCTCATCAAGGACTGGCAGCAGGACAAGCGACAGCAAGGCGCCAATGAAGCGTACGTTTGGTCACGTAAGGGCCTGTATGATGTAAATCTTGACAAGACCGATTACCTGCTGGGTCTCTTTGATGTCTCGCATTGTCCTTACCATGGGGATCGCACTCGCACCAATCAGGACTACGCTGAGCCCTCTCTATCCGAGATGACAGCCGCTGCCATCAAGCTGTTGAGTCGCAATGAAAAGGGTTACTTCCTCTTCGTAGAGAGTGGCCGCATCGACATGGCCCATCATGAGACTCACGCCAGGAAGGCCCTGGAGGATACCAAGGAGTTTGCCAGCACCATCGAGATGGCTCGCAAGATGACCTCTGAGGAGGATACCCTCATCGTGGTTACCTCTGATCATTCGCATACGATGAGCATCAATGGTTATCCGGTGGGTAACCCTATTCGATATGTATTCTAATCCTTTGTAATTATCCTTTGCCTTTTTATGCAGTATCGTCGGCAGAACATCCTTTCACTGGCTCCTAATCTAGCCACCGATGAGAAACCCTTCACCATACTCTCCTATGCCAATGGTCCGGGCTTTGTAAATACTTTCAATCAGGATGGTCGCATTGATCTTACCAATGTGGATACCACTGATCCGGATTTCGAGTTCCAGGCCACAGTCCCTCTCAAGTCGGAGACCCACGGTGCTGAGGATGTTGGGGTGTTTGCCTCCGGACCCCATGAGCACTTCTTTGCTGGCAACTACGAGCAGTCAACGATACCCGCTTTAATGGCTCATGCCGCAAACATTGGTCCTTTCGCGAAGGACAAACTCAATAAATAAACTCAAGGACTAATTAAATAAATGAACTCGTCTCTTGAAGAGATTATAGTATAATCCTGCCACACGGATTGTCCAAATGGGCCAAAAGTGTTATAAATTTTAAGATACTAATCTAGGATAATTGATATTTTATTATATCCTGTTTCTTTTTTCATAATTTATTCTGTAATAAAAAAATTAGAAAAAAGGGATAAAACACTGGAAAAATTCGATAAATCAAGTAATTTAGAATGTCCTTTGCCATATCCTTCGCAGGATATATTTAGAAAGAATTTTAAGGACATGAGTTACTGAATGCCCTAAAAAGTTATCGTCATTTGTAAGAAGCAGAGCAGAATTCCCTAGTTAAACCGAATATGGTCTGTAAGGACATCTATTTATGGCTATATCCTGGTTATATCCTGTCAGATTTCCAAAAGTCATGCCTTGACGAACTCGTGGGAGGACCAGCTATCGATTGGCATTCAAGGATTTCCAGGATATTGACCAAAATTTAGCTCGATTTTTTACAGGCCTGAGCCTGCAATTTTTGGCCTAAAAACACAATTTGGCCAATATCTCGGTAATTTCAAGGACTACAAGGATGTCCTTTGGCAGGATGATAGTCCTTGAGAATCCTCGTCGAATGACACGAGTTTCGACCATGTCCTTGCAAGGACTTCGGAGATATTCACAATAATTTAAATAACAGAAAATTACGATTTTCTCAGCTCCTGTAAGGACTTTCGTCCTTTTCATTATATATTCTGATAAAGGACATTGAGCTTTATCATCCTTTCAAAGGACATCCTTGAAGTCCTTAAAATGATCGAGATATTGGCCAAATTGTGTTTTTAGGCCAAAAATTTCAGGCTCAGGCCTGTAAAAAATCGAGCTAAATTTTGGTCAATATCCTGGAAATCCTTGAATGCCAATCGATAGCTGGTCCTCCCACGAGTTCGTCAAGGCATGACTTTTGGAAATCGGACAGGATATAACCAGGATATAGCCATAAATAGATGTCCTTACAGACCATATGCAGTTAACAGCTGTTAAGTAATAACATAGCCATCGCTTTAACAGAGCAGCGGAAATGTTAGTGCTCTCTGCAAATTAAAGACTTTTATGTTACTGCTGATTACAGGCTGTTACATATACTGCCTTTTAACAGTCTGTTAAGAGCATTTAACATTTAGACGTTATAATTTAAATTTGCCCATAAAACAAGAATTTGCTTAGCCTATATTCTATGTACTCAAATGTACTTTCGTTTATTTGTTGTTATAACTAAAATTAGTTTGTTTGTTGTATTATTTAAATCTAAACCCTATTGCTACGATTCAGGGATTTGGTTTCAAAGCGAATCGATCCCCGCTGTTTGTGTATTTACAGGGTATGTTTTAGTTTCTTGCAGAAATATAAATCAATGTGTACAAAAATATCCTGATAGAACAATAAAAAAACAAACATTAAATGCATATTTCTTAAGCAAAATCAACGAAAAAATTAATTCATTTAAGGATGTTAATTAATTGTGATCCTTTGATAATCTTAATGTGGTTATAAAAAAAAGAGGTTTACGCGGATCCTTAGACTAAAAAATATCTACTTATGACTAACTTCATTTGTTATGATGTGTTCAGCCTGCAGCCAGGAGTTGTGTACTGCTACTGTTCAGGTTTCCAGCAGTTTCAGACCGGGAGATATGACATCGGCAGAGGCGGAGGACCTTTCTAAGGCTGATGATGCCGTCTCCGCTTCGTTGAGATCGGAGGTGTTACTGTTGACCACCGGATCACCACTATCCAGATCTAATGTCTTGGGCAATGGTCCAATTTTCTGCAGTATATCCACGGGCATTATGGGACGCAGCTTGGGTGCTGGCTGCACTGTGAAATGCGAGGATAAGCTGGGCAGAGGTGGCGGCGTAAAGAACGGTTGCAACGGGAACTGCGGCGATTTAGAGATTGCAGGCACCGGTACTGGTACGGGCACGGGCACTGGGACGGGGACAGGTACAGGCAGTGGAACATTTGCTGGTGCTGGTGTAGGCGGCGGGACGACATGTGGAATCGGCATTGACGTGTGCGAGGAGTAGCTCGTGTAGTTCTGGGACCCCAGCACAGGTATCGGTTGGGAGGCAGGAGACGGATGAGCCATTGATGTCATGGACGGTGGTGGACCACGTAGGTAATGTGGCAGGCCAGGATGCATAGGAGGCGGCGGATGCTTACTGAAGAACTCCTGCAGCATGGCATCTGCTTGGCCAGGTCGAGGCGGAGGACGATTCCGCATAAAGGCAGGCATAGGCAGGCGACCCGACTTGACCAGCATCGCCATAAACTTGGGATCAAAGCGCTGAGGTACAGCAGGTCGCAAAAACCTCTCCTTCGACTTTATGATGGTATTTTTGACAGGATCGAAAGGATAAAAGATGATCTTTGGCTTCTTCTGCACAAGCAAAGCCTTCTCCAGGTGCGCTGGCTTCGGCATCATGGGCGGTGGAGGCGGTGGCACTGCCAGGAGCTGATCCCGCACCCGCTGATGCTTGGCAGCCTTGGCTGCAGTCTTGGCATGATTCTTGCGCACCACACGATCCACGCCCTGCTCGATCACCTTCCGATCCTCACTGTCACTCTCATTGCTCGGCTTGACGTTATCTACGAAGTTGACTTGCTTGCGTTTTGGTTTGCTGCGGACGAAAGGGATTAGGATCAGGCTGTTTACTGATTGTGGACAGATGTCATGACTTACCTATCATCAACTGGAGGCGGTTCCTTTAACAGTTGCTCTTTCGGCGCCTCCATTGAGGGTACAATCTCCAGCACATTCCCCTTCTGTACAGCTACCGGCGGTATCAAAACCATCGGCAGCTCGCGCAGCACAGGAGCAGCAACAGGTGCAGTTGGTACGCCTGTATACGCGTAATCCATTTGACCATGACTAGCTGCAGGATCTGGCACGGCATACTCCGAGTACTGGGAATAGGCCTGCTCCATGTTGTAGGGCGCGGTGTCTATGTAGGAGGCATAGGTGTCGTAGCTCTGACCGTTGGCATCATCGTGCTGCATCAGGGACATGTTGTAGTAGTAGGCAGCTGCCTCCAGACTGGGATTCTCCGCAAAGTAGTCATCAAAGTTGTGTCTGGACGGAGACAACGACCTCGGTCTCGAGCAGGATCTGCTGCGCCGGCGGGATGGAGAACGTGACCTTGATGATGACCAGCTGCGACGCATTGGCGGCGACGGTGGCTTAAATGCCAGGGGAGAGCGTGAGTAGCGACGTTCCCGACTGTAGGATCTGCGGTGTGCTGGCGGCGGGGGTGAACGCGGTCCAAGAATGCGACCGTGCGGCGACAGGGAGCTGCGTCGTCTGCCCCCCATGATAGGCCGTTGTCGCCGCCAGTTTCTCATGGGACTTCGACTGCGTGTCCGACTGCGGCTCATGCTTCGACTGCGACTGTTGCGAGCCAATCCTTGGCGGGCACGGCTGAAGCGTCCTCGTCGCATGGGTGGCGACTGCAGGACACGACGACGCCGAGGACTGGGTGAAAGTGTGGCGTCTCTGCTGCGGCTTGGACGTCCGCTGCGACGGAAGCGATTCCGCGATATGGAACGGGATCGAGTACGATCCCGGGTGCGAGAGCGTTTCAGGATGAGCTGCGGCTGCGGCTGGGAAGGAGCGCGGGACGGCAGCTTGGTCCGCGTATCCATAATGGTGGGTTTAACAATGGCCACCTCCTTGGCTGGCCTGGGGAGTCGCTCTTCGGCAGGTGGCAGCTGCATTTTGGGTTGTGGCGTCGCCTCCACTTCGTCCTTGTCGAAGATGGCGGGTTTTCGGGCGGATAACTTGAGAGGGGATATCGTCAACTTGATGGTTTCTCGATTTGCATCGAAGATGTTGTTAACTGGTGAGGCAGGACGTGGCAGCAGTTGCTCCTGCTGCTCTGCTGGCAACAGCAGTTGATCCAAATCCTCCTCGCCGGCCACTGGCTTCAGCTCCGACTTGCGATACTTGTTCATGATGGCGTTGCGCTGCATGAGAAATAGGGACTCCATCTTGAGCAGCTCCTCGCAGATGTCATCGCCCGAGTCGTAGTTCTCCCTCATCATCTGTATGCGCGCCAGGTTATCCTCCAGGCTCTTCAGTTTGCGCAGATCCCGGCTGACATTGTTCTTCTTGTGGCTCGCCTGTACCTTGGATTGAAGGGTATCCTCGACAGCTGTGGCTGATGACTGTGATTGAGATTGTTCATCGAGACTAATGGGAATCTTGGCTTTATCATGATCCTTCTCCTGCTGCGGCTCATCGCTGGCATCCTCCTCCTCTTCCTCATCGTCGTCGTCATCGGAGCTGGTGTCGCTGTCATCGCTGCTGCTGCTACTGGAGCTGGTGCTAGTGGTGGTTGCATCTGTGGTGTCGCTGGAAGACTCTTCGGCAGTGGAATTGCTCAAGAAACTACTATTATTGGTGATGTTTGCCTCCGACATCGCCGATACCCCCATTTCTGTGTCCAGCTTCGTTGTTGTACTTGTTGTGTCGTCAGTGACACCTCCTTCTCCTTCTCCGCCTCCTCCTACTCCCCCCATCTTAATACTCTTCATGAACTTGTCATACAACTCATGTATGTTGATCAGCGCATTGCCACCTCCGAATCCTCCCTTTTCTGGCTCTGCGCGTTCCTCTGACAACAGCTTCTTTGCCCTGGGCGGCGGGGTGCTCTTGGCATTCCACAGCGCATTGGACTCCTCATCCTCGCCATTGAAGCGCACCGTCATCGTGGCGGTGGCCGCTATCTTTGGAGTGTTGCTGTCACCACCGGCCATGGAGTCATCGTTCTCCCAGTTGTCAATATAGTCATCCGTATCAGGGCTATGCTCCACGCCCTTCGTCTCGACTACTGATGATTTTATGCCTCTTTCCATTTCCGGTACCTTCTCCCGATCTTTTTCTCTTTCCTTCTCTCTCTGCTTGTCCTCCTCTTTCTCCATCTCCTGCTGCTTGCTTGGAACTTGTCTTGGTGGAGGCGTCGTACTACGCTCTACTTTAATCTGTCGTGCTGCGAGCAACGGCGGCGTCCTGGACCGATTCTTCTCCAGCTTGATGCTGCGATCCCTGAATTCCGCGCTGCGTTGCACGTGATCCCGATCTCGTTCTCTTTCCCGATCCCGGGAGTCATGGCGATGGCTATTCAGATATCTGTCTCCATTGTGTTGCTGGGTGCGATGCAAGGATTCGTGGGATCGACGACTGGCGTCGGTTAATACTGTGTCACGCTTGAAGGGATTGGCATGGCGAGTAGGCTTCTCCGGCTCCTCCAGTGGCTCCTTTTTGATCTGCAGCTCCTTAATGGCTTCCTTCTTGGTGCGCTGCTCGTGACTCTTGCGTAACAGCTGCTCTTTGTTGGCTAGCAGCGCCTCCAACTGAGGATCGTTGTCCTCCAGCAAAGCCCCAATCCGACTCTGAATCTCGCCGTGCCTCTTCAGCTGTGGCGCCTTTGGAGCTGGCGGCTGCTCTGGCAGTACTACATTGACAGGCTTACTTGGGAGATGCCGCTTGTCCAGCGGAGGAGTCGTACTACGATCTGGGGAGGATTTAGCAGCAGTTAGAGCCACACTTGGAACTGCTATGACAACTGGGGTAGCCTGAGGTTCGGTCAGTCTTGGCGGGGATTCGGCGAATATGTCAAACGTTTTAGACGCCTCGACTGGAAGTGGAAGGACGAGGGGCGCTGTAGCTGAAGGAGGTGTCTGGGGTAAATCCGTCTGTTCCTGTTGTTGTGGCTGCACAACCTGGACAACTGGCAGTGGTTTGGTTGTTGCTTCTGTCTCAGTCTTTCGAGCTGGAGTCTCCTTGGAGCGGTCTCTGGATTTCCTTTTAGATTCAGGAGCCGTTGCAGCAGGATCTTTATCTGAAGTACCTTTGTCCTTTGGCTGGTCCTTTGACTTTAAGCTGTCCTTGATAGGTTCCTTTGTTTGTTCATTTTTGTCTTCGCGCAGCTTCTCCTTATCCTTGTGATCCCTTTTATCCTTGTCCCTGTCCTTGTTGTCTCTTCTGTCATTATCCTTCTTGTGCTCCCTTTTACCCTTCTCCCTCTCCTTGTGATCCTTGTCCTTAGAGCAATCTCTGCGACGCTCCCTAAAGCTCTTATTGGATCCTTCCCTTTTCCTATCTTTGGAATAATCCCGTTGCTTCTCATGTGAACGTCCCCGTTTCTGCTCCTTGAATTCCTCTCTTTGCTTTTCCTTAGAGCGTGCCTTCAGTTTATCGCTAGACTCCCGCCTTCCCTCGTCTCTCTTTCGACGTGATTCTCCCTTCCAGCGTGCGCTTCGATTCTCCTCCTTCTCCTTGTGGACATCTCCACTGACACTTGTCTTATCCTTTGGCTGGCAGCCCACGTGCTGGGTGTTGTCACAATCCGCGATGTTATTGTAGACGAATGAGAGTCGAGGATGCGATGACGTCCAGCTGTAGTAAAGATCCAGCAAAGATTAGTATAGAGATCAGTTGATGTCCTTGATACTTACTTCACATCTGACTGCATCCGTTTAGCCTGTCCTTGACCTGAACCCGGAGGCAATACTGGACCGTAGGTAGCTGTTGGCGGAGGAGCTGCTCCCTGCTCCCGGCCATTTGAGGCGGATCTCATGATCAGGGGTGGAGCAGGACCTCGTAGAGCAGAACCACGATGCGGTCGGTTGAAGAAGGTGGGTCGCATACCGCGCATCCCACTGCGGGGCATACGATGCATGAAACCCATGCGCGGAAAATCGAATCCAGGTGGACGCATATGGAAACGCAGCGGACTTAGGCCCAGGAACTGATGGTGCGCCGGAGCAGATGGTCGGGCCGCTGCAGCAGCCTCAGCTTGCTTCTCCTTACGCGCCTGCTGCACATCCTCCAGATCTCGTTGCTCATCCCCCGACGAGTCCGTGTCGGAGTAAAGACCCTCGCTGTCATCGGCATCAGCATTAGCTTTGCTGCCGTTCTCCTGAACACCAGCTGGCGAGGATTTCTCGCTGGCTGCTTTCCTTTTGATGGCCTCCAGCTCAAGGTTTGCTCGAACTTTGTCCTCGCTGCTGTTATCGTTATCGATTTGTGTCAACTTGCGCAATGCCTTATTCATAACGTCCTTGGACAGCGTTTTCTTCATGACGGGATTCATCGTCTGCTGTTGTTGTTGGTGGGGCGGCGTGAGCAACTCACCTGGTTCCAGTTCCCGGCTGTTGTTGTCAGCATCGTCCACGCCTTCGGCTACTGTGGCTGCGCTGCTTCCGTCGACGACGCCACCGATGCTGCTGCCACTGCCGCCATCATTATCGCTGCGCGTTATGAGCGACATTTTTTTTTCAACATAAATTTCCGTGTGCACACAGGGTTTAATTGTTCAATTTCTTACTTGAAAATAGTGTATTAGTGTGTGAACTAGTGTTTCTCTCTGTAGGCGTATGTGTAAGTGTATGTGTGTGTGTTTGTATGTGTTTTTGCCTTTGCAGTTGCCTTTTTGAGTGCCGTGCACGAGGGGGGTGCGGAACATACTTATTAAGACATTGAAGCTGATGGCAGGCGTTGATTTTTGCAGATTTTGGAGTGATCGATCCCGTTGCACTGGATGAATACTTCGTATTGCACACACGACGCTTCGCTGCATCCACGTGCACACGACTTTGCTTTGATTTTATTTGAATTCCTCATGTAAAATAGTGTTTATGCATTTTCCACAAATCCAATGTTCACTACAATTGATGTCGACTCGCTCACGAACTGGTTCACTCCGTTCATCGGGCAGCGGCAAATGACTTGCGCAGATTGCCCAATGCTGCAAGTGGCCAGGGCTGTATTGACATTCGATCGATTATTATGTAAATGGCTCTGCAAAGCTATTTAAATTTGCCAGTTGTGTTAATTAATCATCTACAAATAAAAAAAATATTATAAAATTTTAATCATCAAATTGGTATATATTTCAATTATAAGCACAAGCTTATGCTAGCAGCTCGAAAGTATGCAATAATAAACTGTTAACAGTTTGAGTATAACAGGCAGCTTGAGACAGCTGATGTGCCTGGCCAACATCTATCGATAGGTTTGCGCTTCAAACGATATTTTTTTGAAATTGCTGAAACGTTTTAGTTAAGTGATTGGAAAATTCACTTAAACAACAATTTATGCGCTCAAATTGTACTTAAATGTACTCAAACATCACACGTTATAACAAACGCCACTTATTTCCGCTTCCTGCTGCTGCTACTGCTGTTGTCTCTGCTGTCGACCAATGCGCAGTCAAATGCGAAGTGCAAAAGCAAATAAATGACAAATAACGAGTAACGAATACAATTGCAAGCCAACTTGGGGCCAGGCACCCAACTGAAGCGAAACGCCAAGCCATTGCAATGAGGAAAAGCAGTGGCAGCAGCAGCCACGGCACACATTATGACATAGCTCGGCGAAAGAAAAAGAAGGGCCCTTGGTAATAGTAATAACGATTCCAACTGCAAGACTCTCTGATTCCAGAAGAGTTTGCTGAAAATCATGGTCTTGTTTTTGCTGCTAAACTGTAACTATTGCTTGTCTGATGTTCGCTGTTGGGTTGGCCATAGTTGGCTTTTTTTTTCTCTACTCGCTTTTTATTTGCATGCAACTTTCACCAGCTGCTGTTGCTGCCGTTGTTGCGGCTGTTGCCGAGTTCGTGGCAGCGGCATCAGCAGCAGCAGCAGCATCATCAGCGACAGCAGCGAAAGGTGCAAATTAATTTGTGGCGCCCCAACAATAACCTTCCTCGCTGTTGTCTTTGGCGTCATTATACTCGGAGCACACAGTTCGTATCTCAAGTGCAATTTTCATTTTGCTTTTCTTCTACAGCGTTTTCCCAAAAACCCAACGCCAAAATGTGACTTGTTATCGCTTTCGAAAATCTCGATTGTTAAGTGGATCTACAATATTACACACAAGTAAACTTTGCACAAAGCCCCAAAAAAGAAAACTGTAATAAGCCCAGAGTGCAATCAGCTCTGAAATACGACGAAATGGGAAAATTAGTATAATCTTGAATCTTTAGTTGAATATCTAAGCAAGTTTCCAGAATTCAGTAAAGGCTAGTGCCATTTCCCCCATCATTTATGAACTTGTGGAAGGTCAACATATCACAATAAACGACCTTAAGAAGAAAGAAGGTGTCTGATGCAGTAAAACGGTATATATGGCAACTTTCACACACAATTTTAGACATATTTCGAGAAATTCTCATCAGAATCACTTTAAATTAACTTTATTTTCAATATTAGGGTCATTATCATCATAGTCTAAAATATTATAAATATAGGTTCAGAGGTGGCAGTATTGTGACTCTTCGAAGATCAGCTACTGTTGTTATACTGTTTTTAACGTATTTTGAGTCCATTTTTGCACATTTTTGGCTATAACTCGAAAAGTAATCATCAAAAACACATCAAATAAAAAGCAGAATGCTAGTTTTGGGTCCTAGAATCAATTAGAATTACAAAATCGGAGTCAAAAATTTTTCATTTTTGATGATATTGTCAAGGGGTTAGTATGCAAAAATGGTCAAGAAATTGAAAAAATTCAAAATATCAAAAACGGAAAATCGTTGAATGCAGAATTTAACTGTTATCAAAACCATAAACAAAAACACAAATTTCATCAAAATCGATTGATTTTTGACCAAGTTATGGCTGCTTAAAGGTCGGTTAGGACTCACTTTTAAGGAAAATAGCATTTCGGATCCTTTTTTGACACTATTTAAGCCATATCTCGAGAAATTCTCATCAGAATCACTTTAAATTAACTTTATTTTCAACATTAGGGTCATTATCATCATAGTCTAAAATATTATAAATATAGGTTCAGAGGTGGCAGTATTGTGACTCTTCGAAGATCAGCTACTGTTGTTATACTGTTTTTAACGTATTTTGAGTCCATTTTTGCACATTTTTGGCTATAACTCGAAAAGTAATTGTCAAAAACACCTCAAATAAAAAGCAGAATGCTAGTTTTGGGTCCAAGAATCAATTAGAGTAAAAAAATCGGAGTCAAAAATTTTTCCATTTTTGATGATATTGTCAAGGGGTTAGTATGCAAAAATGGTAAAGAAATTGAAAAAATTCAAAATATCAAAAACGGAAAATCGTTGAATGCAGAATTTAACTGTTATCAAAACCATAAACAAAAACACAAATTTCATCAAAATCGATTGATTTTTGACCAAGTTATGGCTGCTTAAAGGTCGGTTAGGACTCACTTTTAAGGAAAATAGCATTTCGGATCCTTTTTTGACACTATTTAAGCCATATCTCGAGAAATTCTCATCAGAATCACTTTAAATTAACTTTATTTTCAACATTAGGGTCATTATCATCATAGTCTAAAATATTATAAATATAGGTTCAGAGGTGGCAGTATTGTGACTCTTCGAAGATCAGCTACTGTTGTTATACTGTTTTTAACGTATTTTGAGTCCATTTTTGCACATTTTTGGCTATAACTCGAAAAGTAATCATCAAAAACACCTCAAATAAAAAGCTGAATGCTAGTTTTGGGCCCTAGAATCAATTAGAATTACAAAATCAGAGTCAAAAATTTTTCATTTTTGATGATATTGTCAAGGGGTTAGTATGCAAAAATGGTCAAGAAATTGAAAAAATTCAAAATATCAAAAACGGAAAATCGTTGAATGCAGAATTTAACTGTTATCAAAACCATAAACAAAAACACAAATTTCATCAAAATCGATTGATTTTTGACCAAGTTATGGCTGCTTAAAGGTCGGTTAGGACTCACTTTTAAGGAAAATAGCATTTCGGATCCTTTTTTGACACTATTTAATGGCATTTCGCACCCTTTTCTGAGACAATTTTAGCTGTATCTCAAAAAATACTCATCAGAAATGCCTCAAATAAACTTCATTTTGAACAATAGGGTCATCATCGTCATATTCTCAAATTTTATAAATATTGGTTCGGGGGTGTCATTGTTGTGGGGCTTAAAATATCTGCTACTGCTGTTATACTGTTTTGAGGCAGTTTGAAACCATTTTTGGCTATATCTAGAAAAGTAATCACCAGAAACATCTCAAATAAAACGCATTATGCTAGTTTTGAGCCCTAGAATCGATTAGAGTCAATAAATCGGAATCGAAAAATTTTTCCATGATTGATAATATTGTCAAGGGCTTAGTGTCAAAACTGGTCAAAAAAATTCAAAAAAATATAAATGTCACAAATGGAAATTCTTTGAATGTTGAATGAAACTGTTATCAATACCATAAACAAAAACATAAATTTCATCAAAATCGATTGACTTTTGACAAGGTTATGCATGTTCTAAGTTCGAGTAGGTCCAAATTTTAAGGAAAATGGCGATGTGGACCCTTTTTAACACGTTTTTGGTCATATCTCGAGAAATATGCAGCAGAATCACATTAAGTAAACTTCATTTTGATAGATAGGATCATCTTCGCCTTAGACACAAATATCATAAAAATCGGTTAAGAAGTAGCAGTATTGTCAACCCCAAAGTTAGTAGTATTAGTAGTATTATTGGGTTAATTTGATGCACTTTTTGCACACAGAATCATATAATTTCAAGAAAATCTGTTGAATTTTAGCAAAGTTATGGCACTTAAGAGATTGAGGGTGTCTTTGGTTTGGAACTGTGTCTCGTAGTACTGTTACAAAATGTGTCCCAGCAGACACGTGGTGTAAAATACCGAGTTGTGGTTGGTCGAGTGTCCCTCACTCGAAAAGAGAGGCTTTAACTAATTTTTCGCAGATTGGCTCACAATGTTGTGCATAGTTTTTGACACCAGAGTGCGAAAACCTTGAGCATTGTTTTGCTTTCCTAGTTGAGTTCCAGAGTCGAATACTATGTACAAATAATGAAGAATAAGTGAAGATAATGATATTTTCGAATAAAGGGTTACAATTGTGGGGATATTATCGGTGCTCATAGGAAGTTCTGTTGGAAACTCCCTCAAGTCGAAAGAAGAAGCATCAGGAATGGGCAGGGCCATAACTCTTGGCCAATTAACATTTCTAAATGGCATTTTAAGTCAACAACAACCAGCAGCAATTGTTGTTGTTGTTTTTGTTAGTTAGTTGCTGTTGTTGTTGTTGTTGTTAGTATTTATGATCTGTTTAGCAATTAATAACACAAAAGCGTTAAAAGCGCAACGCTCCATGGCTATTGAGGGCGACATTGCTCCGACGACTACTACATATATAGTATAGAGGCTCTATTGTTAGTGTTATTAATGTTGTCGTTGTTGTTGTTGTTGTTGTTGTTGTTGTTGTTGTTGACAAATGAGCACTGCAAATGCCATTGCCTAGAGCTATACACAGCCTCAGCTGGAGCACCAACTATGAATCCAAATCCAACTCCAACTCCAACCAAGTCATTGACATTCAGCTGAAAGAGTCGCTCAGAGCAGAGTCATCGGAGCTTGAACTAGAAAACTGGCAAATGCTGGGCTTGGCCAGAAGGAACGCCTGAAACGGATGGTGTTAATTGGCATTTATACAAAAACCATCTATATATGTATATATAACAAATGCCATACTATTAGACCATATATGTATGTATATTTATATATATAAACATATATATCATATCATATGTAGAAATGGACGCTGTTCGTTTTATTGAAATTTCTCTTGGCCAAAAGCGCAACTAATCATCAGCCAAAGATAAATGAAGTTGCAGGCGTGAGTCAAAAGGGGCATCGGACGGGAGGGCGGGGGGGGGGTGCCTGCTACACTTATATTATTCAGGTGTTAATTGCAGGTAGAGTTGCCGGCACAACAAAAATGAAAAAAATATACATAAATCGCTTGAATCATTCAAACAAATACAGAACAAAACCAGCTCAGAAATATTATACAAATTGTTTCTAATTAAGTTCCTGTTGGCTGAGAAATAAACAGCTCCAAAGAGAGACAGAGAGAGAGAGAGAGACAGAGAGAGAGAGAGAGAGAGGAGAAGTGAGAGAGAAAGAGGAAAAGAGGTAGTGATGGGATAAATTGTATATTCAAGGGAATAAACAAAAGCAAATTGATTATATGGAGTAGAGAGCATGAAGTAATCTATGCAGTTGAGTCTGAGAATCAGTGCAAGAAAAGTATTTCTAGAAAAATATTTAAGTATGAAATATCCAATTTTATATAGATTATAACCATACTAAACGAATTTTAAGGTTCTCCAGAATTTTAACGATTTTTGTTTTTTTTTTTGCTGTAGCGAATCGCATGGAATATTTTGAGAAGTTCTGTTTACGAAACGAATTCATATTCTCAGAGGGAATCCCAAAAAGAGCTGTTTTTGTGCTAATGTAAATAATAAATAATATTCGTAATAAACAATGATATTCTTATAGCTAACCCTATACGCCTTGTAGACCTTCAATATATCTCTAAGAATACTCCCTCAACTCAACTGAAAATCTGACAAAAAAAAACAGAAGTCACTTAAAATTTATAGTTCGTGAAATAAATCAAACAGCAAACTAACTACACGTCTCTCTAGACATTCCCATTCCATTCCCAGACTGGGAATACCCTTATGCCAGTCATATAGAGTATAGAGACCCCAACGGCGCAGCGAATGCTGTTGGGGCATGTCAAATACTGATTGCAATCAGACTCCCGTGACCAAAATCCAAATACAATCTACAAATATATATAATACTACATATGTAAATATATGAATACACTACAAGCAAATAATTGCCACAATAATATATATAGTATATAGTGTACTACAATTTTGCGTAATTTCAAATTCTAATTTTTGAATAATTTCAAACAATTTTTCTATTAATTCGATTAGAGAAAGAAAGATCGAGAGAGAGAGAAAGAGAGAGAAAGAGAGTAATTTTATATCTCGTCGTGCAGGGAAGAGCATAGAGTATAACGAAATGAGAACATTTATCAAATATTGTTTATAATTCGCATGACAAAAATTGTTGGAATTTTTTTGTTTGTTTTTTTTTTGCATGATTATTATTGTTTTTTGTTGTTGTTGTTGTTGTTGTTGTTGTTATGGCTGTCGAGCAGCTTGTTTACTTTTTGTTGTTTTTGGGGACTTTTATTATTAGCTAATTTGAAGTGTAGCCAAAATGGCGATTCATTTGACTTGTTGTTGTTTATTATTTATACGGCTTACAGGTGTGTGTGTGTGTGTGTATCGTATCTATGAGATACGTCTCCGTATCTTTTCGCGTATCTTTTCCCTGTGCTCAGCCTGAGAGTCGTAAAGCCGCAACGAAAGCGCTTTTGTTTTTCTTGCTGTTAACCTTTTTTTTATGTATTTAAAATTATTTTTACTTTTATTTTTGCCTGTTTACGTTTTGAGTGTGTGTTGTTTTTGTAATTCCCAGACATGTGCCCAGGCTGCGGTTGAGGCTGTGCTGTGTGGTGCCAAGTCGCAGCTTGGTACCGCCTCAGTTATCAGCTGCCTTCTCGAAAAACTGCCTGCAACTCCCTCTCTCCTGAGTCTCCCAGTTTCTCCCAGTTTCAGTTTCAGTTTCAGTTTCATTTTCAGTTTTAGTTGAATTGCAGTGCAGCTTGTTTTCGCAGAGTATAATAGTAAGCAATAGTAACAGTAATAGTAGTAATAGTAATAGTAGTAATAGTAACAATCTGAAAATCCCCATAAGAAACATAAATTTATATACATATGCATAGCTATGCTACAAAATTGGCAATTTCTTCCCTTTTCAGCTGTCAAATCTTTTGTGACATCCCCCGTCATTAAAAGCTCAGCAACTGCGTAGTGGGATAGTCCGGGCACATACCTTATTGCACAGACTGTCCCAACTATGCCATATGCATATAGAGAGACAACATTATAGGAGGTAGAGGTAGAGATAGGGATAGTGGAGAGTATAGAGAGTGGGGAGGGGCTTGAGACAGACCTTGGCTGGCGGACATCTCACGTGCCGCTCAAGCGAGACTATTTCTATATGTTCTAAAAATACATGAGTATCAGCTAACTATAGCTGAATCAATATGCTATGGAATAACTGAGATGCCAATGGCAAAAACAAACGGTGTTAATAGCCTTAAAATATAACTGAAATAAGATTAAAAAAAAACTAATTTTAATAAATTAAAGTGAAATAAAATAATAAAAATAAAATCAAATAAAGCTAAGTAAAATATATCCAAAAAAATGTTTTGGAAATTAAATAAAATCTATGATAATTCCTAAATGTATAAAAAAGTAAATCAACCTGAGATAAACAGCTCCTCAGTTCGATTTGATTGCATCATTTTCACTTAATTGGCAATTGTTGGTAATTATAATTAACAAAAGAGAGCCAAACCATAATTAATTTGGCCAAAACAAATGCAAATTTCTAAGGAAAATGCTGGAGGAAAACAAAACGAGTTTCATGTGAAAGATCGCCAGATTTAATGAGCATGAAACAATCTCATAATGAAGATAATCATAAGCACTCTCTCTCTCTCTCTCTTCCCGCTCAGGGCAAGACAATCAGGTTTTAATGAACTGTTGGCGGGGGGGTGTGTGGGAGAGATGAAAAGTTGGAGAAAAACTGGGAGGATGAGGGGGAGTTTGGGCATCAGTCCATTGGACATTTGGGCGTTTGCAGTTGCATAACTAAAAAACAAAAAAAAAAAAAAAAAACGCATTGAAAAAGAAATTTAATAACTAATAACTCAAATGTGGAGTTGGAGTTTGGCGGACAATAGGTTTCTTTGACTCTTCAAGCCACTGTCCGCTGCGTTCGTTGGCTTGTGACATTTTACATATGTATGTATTGTATGCAACAACAAAATTATATAATTACAAATGGGAAAGAAAAGAAAAGCTGAAGCTGAAGACGACGCCATACAGATACATAAATAATCCACAAAAAAATATTGCATAATCGAAATGAATAAAACGCCAAACGGCCATTGGGTCATTCACGTTGATTCACTTAGCTGAAGATACCACAATATACATATAAATATAAAATATATATATACTCCCATCTGATATGTATATTTCGAGTAATAAACGAGCGTCTGGCATGATCAAAGACATTAGCTAAGCAAATCGCTTGACTTTCGCATTCGATCGTCTCCTCTCTGGTTTCATTTCTCGGATATGTTTGTATGTTGATTGTTTATAAGAATTAAATAACAGACTCGATTCCGCTTCAGCTCAAACTTAAGCAGAGGTGAGTTGTGGTGGGGAGGGGCTGCCGGGGTAGCTGGCGGAGACAAGCACCGATAGAAATATGAAATAAAAACAAAAACAAAAGCGGCGAATCAAAACAAAGTCAACAAATTTACCACAGAGATCGAGAGTGATGTGCTGCCAGATACGCAGCACTCAACAAGTGTTTTGACAAGCCATCAAATGAGAGGGAAATTGCTTAGAAAGCATACGTTGAGTCACAACAGCCCACGTACATATGTGATGAAGCAGCTCCTAACCCAAAACTGACATAACTTTGCCATTTCAATTTTCAAATTTTTGATATCAGTGTTGCATACAACACCTTGTGATGATATGATATAATCAAATATGCAAAATTTTCAAATTCCTTTTCGATTCTAGGATTCAAAGTCACCATTCTGCTGTTTATTTGAGGTGTTTCTGATGGGTATTTCTTGAAAATTGGCTACAAATGTGGCAAAAAGCTTCAAAAACGCAATTTTCCTCAAAACTGAGTACTATTCGAACTTTCAACAGCCATAACTTATCTAAAAATCGGCCGATTTTGATGAAATTTGTGTTTCTGTGTATGATTTTGATAAGAGTTTAATTCTGCATTCAAAGAATTTCAATTTTCGACGTTTTCAATTTTCGGAATTTTTTTACTACTTTTCCATACTAACCCCTTGACAATATGATCAAAAATGAAAAAATTTTCGATTCCGATTTTTTTGACTCCAATCGATTCTAGGACCCAAAACTAACATTCTGCCTTTTATTTGAGGTGTTTCTGATGATTACTTTTCGAGATATAGCCAAAAATGTGCTAAAATGGACTCAAAATACATTAAGAACAGTATAACAACAGTAGCTGATCTTTGGGGAGTCACAAAATCGTCACTCCTGATTGAATATTAATCCAATTTCAGACGATGACTAAGATAATCTTATTGTTTAAAATGAAGTTTATTTGAGGCATTTATGATGAGTATTTTTCGAGATATGGCTAAAACTGTGTCAGAAAGGGGTCCCAAATGCCATTTTCCTCAAAACTGAGTCCTAATCGACCTATGAACAGCCATAACTTGGCCAAAAATCAACTGATTTTGATGAAATTTGTGTTTTTGATTATGGTTTTGATAACAGTTTAATTGTGCATTCAAAGAATTTACATTTTCGACATTTTCAATTTATCGAGTTTTTGACCACTTTTTGCATACCGACCCCTTGACAATATCATCAAAAGTGAAAAAATTTTTGAATCCGATTTTTTGTCTCTAGTCGATTATGGAACCCAAAACTAGCATTCTGCTTTTTATTTGAGGGGTTTCTGATGATTACTTTTCGAGATATAGCCAAAAATGTGTAAAAATGGTCTCAAAATACCGCAAAAACAGTATAACAATAGTAACTGATCTTTGAAGAGTCACAACAAAGGCACCCCTGATCCAATACTAATCAAATTTGAGAGTCATACGATGATGATCCTATTGTTCAAAATGAAGTTTATTTGAGGCATTTCTGATGAGTAGTTTTCGAGATATGGCTAAAATTGTCTCAGAAAGGGGTCCCAAATGCCATTTTCCTCAAAAGTGAATCCTAATCGACCTATGAACAGCCATAACTTGGCCAAAAATCAACTGATTTTGATGAAATTTGTGTTTTTGTTTATGGTTTTGATAACAGTTTAATTCTGCATTCAAAGAATTTTCATTTTCGACATTTTCAATTTTTCGAGTTTTTTGACCACTTTTTGCATACCGATCCCTTGACAATATCATCAAAAATTAAAAAATTTTTGAATCCGATTTTTTGTCTCTAGTCGATTATGGAACCCAAAACTAGCATTCTGCTTTTTATTTGAGGTGTTTCTGATGATTACTTTTCGAGATATAGCCAAAAATGTGTAAACATGGTCTCAAAATACCGCAAAAATAGTATAACAAGAGTAACTGATCTTTGAAGAGTCACAGCAATGTCACCCCTGAACCGATTTTCATGATATTCTACACTATGACAATGATAGTCCTACTTTTGAAAAAGAAGTTTATTTGAGGTGTTTCTGATGATTACTACTCGAGATATGGCTAAATTTGTGTCAAAAAAGGATCCAAAACAGCATTTTCCTTAAAAGTGAGTTGTTTTGGAACTATGTACAGGCATAACTTAGCCAAAAATCAACCGATTTTGATGAAATATGTGTTTTTGATTATGGTTTTAATAAAAATATAATTCTGCATTCAAATAATTTTCATTTTCGATGTTATAAATTTTTTTAATTTCATCAAAAATCAAAAAATTTTTTAATCCGATATTTTGTCTCTAGCATTCTGCCTTTTTTGTAGGTGTTTCTGACGATAATTTTTCGATATGTGGCCAAAAATTGCCAAAACCTAGTCTTTGCAGTAAATGCCCAAAAACCATAATTTTCTCAAAGTCCGCCATGCCCTCTTTTTGTATTCATAGGGTATACTCCAAAAAGTATCAACAGTTGTAGCGTGCGATACGTATCAAACGACAATAAAAGAAAACACCGAAATATTATTATAATAATAACAATAAAAAATATATGAAAATTAATGTTAATCGTTTAACAAAATGTGGCGGCTAATTTGATAGACCCACACACGTACATACATATGTATGTATGTGTGTATGTATGTATGTATATGTATAGCTAAAAATATATGTATAAATGAGGTATACTGTGATACTACTTAGCCATAATGATAATTGACATTTTAATAGCCTATGGCGAAGCGCAACGTGGCGTATGAACAATATACTATATATCGTATACGACTATATGTATAATCGATGCACACAAAGTGGGCAACTTTTTATGGATTTCAAATTCACTTAAGAATCTATACTATGTGCTACAGCTATGTACATCTGATTATTGCATAGATTGTGCTTGGCTTATTCAAACAAATCGCTAACTCAAAGCACTTGGCAGCGGCAGCTGTGGCGGTGGTGGTGGCGGTGGCGTCTGAGCAGCAGAAAAACAAGGCAAAAAACACGCAGTGGGCAGCGGGCAGCGGGCGGCAGCAGCTGCTGAAGCAATCATGATGAACCACGGGCCACACTGAGTGCAAACAGTATATACACACTCACCATAGATCTGTATGCTTTTGCGGTTGAAGTGCAATGATTTGTTGTTGCGGCCACAGCAATTATACTAAGCAACTGCAACCAACAACAACAACAACAACAACACGAACAACCAACAAATAACAATAATAATAATAATAACAACAACAAAAAAGAAGCGAAATGTTTATGTTTTTTTTTTCTAGTGCGATTTTGTTTTTATTTTTCGTAAGCAGCAACAAGTTTGAGTGGTGCAACAACAATAACAACAGCAACAAATGACAGCTGCCACAAAGGCGACTTGATCAACGGCCGTTGCAGCAGCAGCAGCAGCAGCAGCAGCAGCCGCTACGCCAACTGCGCAGTCAACAGCGACGTCAACGTCAGAAGCGACCAACAACAACTTTGAACCGAAGCTTGTTTTACGAGATCTGCCTTTAAATCGCTTGGCTCGCTGCCCGCTGCCTGCTGCGGGTACCCTTAATATTCGAATGCCGAGAGCTTTACAAGTGCGCTACAGTCCAAACTGTGGGGCATGTTGATCGAGGCAAGTTCGAGATTGATATGTGACACGAAAAAATAAAAATAATAGTTCATGGATTTAGTGAATTGAAATTATAGGGAAGGGTAGGAGAAACTAAATACCTTAGATACTTTTCTAGATAGAAAAGTCTATAAAGTATGTAAAAATATAATAATTTATTTATTTAAGCTGTGATTGACATAGGCTGGTACGGCATATCATTGAGATACACACAGACAGTATTAAACCGCACAATGAGTATTGCGAAGTATCATAAAGAAATAATTATATATTGTTTAAAAATTCTAAATAATTACCCATCACTCTATAATTAACGACAATAACTGTTTGTCTTATCAGCTAAATTCTAACTTAACTAGAAATTTGATTGCATTTAGACTTATCAATTTCTAATTTATTCAGCAACTATTATTTATTAGTTTTGTATTCGAAAGAGGTAACAAACTGATGACAAATTTGTAACTAATGTTAATTTGTTCTACTTTCTTGAAATGAGTTAAATTGGACTAGTAGAAATTTCTCGGGTTTTCCCATACAACATTTTTTTTTTACGAATTTTTCACCCTATTTTATTTTTAGTAATAAACTAAATTATCTCTTAGTTTTTATGGAGTTCCCCAAATTATTTTTGGGCATGTGCAATATTTAATGTTTTTCCGTAGAAATATTCAAACTTTACAATTTGTGTGAGACTCGTATTTTTATTAGCTATTATTAAGTAATATGTTATTTAAATAAATAACTAAAAATGCAGTAAAATTTTAGCACTGATAAACAAGTCGCTTTGCAGTTGTATGTAGCTGCTCTGCGAACTCAACTGCGGGCACATGAAAAAAGCTTTCAAGCTTTGCTTGCAGTTAAGCTTGACTGCAAAGTACACAGCAATACAAACACACATACATACACATACACAACGAACAATTGACAAGTGTAGTAAGTATGAATGTATGTGTGGCTGTGTGAGTTTTACTCTTATTTTTATTCGTTTCTCGTTTCGTGCTTACGCCGATCGTGTAGCTGGCGCTGTGTGAGTGTGTCTGTGAATGTATGACGGCTTTGCAGTCGACGCTACCGCCGACGCCGATGCCGATGCCGACGCCAACGTCGACAGATGACAGACGAAAAAAAAGTTTTAAATCTGGTAGAAAAATCTGAAACGAAACGCGTTTGAGGCCTCAGACGGCGAGTGGCAGTCGTACAACAAAGACGTCGTAATAAACATTTCTCGTCCAGCTAACAATTTTTTGGCGGAGCCTCTGAGAAGTTGGTCAGACAACTTTTTCAAAAATACAGAAACCAAAAAAACAAGCAACAAAATCCATACAACAACAAAAAAATCAAACCAAAAATCGTACAATTTATTAATTCAAGATACACGTAAAACCGCAATAAATTGAACTCCTTTTACTTTTTTGCTACTCACAGCATAAATTAAAAATTTCAATGTAAGTGATCAGCGCAAGTGAAATCTTCAAAAAAGACGAAGAAAAATTTTAAAAACTGTGCAAAGAAATATAGTATTTATCTAAAGAGTGTTTCAATTGTGTTGTTGTACTTGTAGTGCTGTATAGATGACCGAGAAGGATAACGTATCCATGGCTACTGTGCAACTGAAGCCCGACTATGCGGCTAGCGAGGTCTACAGCACCGCCAGCGAACCGCCACCGGTGAGTAGAGCCCCTCCTCCCAACCCACAAGACAGACCCCATCCTCAATATCTCTATCCTCTAACGAAATAAGTAACTCTCATCCGTTGGTTGGGCTTCATTGCGTTGAAATTTCATTGTTGAATGGCGCAACTAATTGCGACTTTAGCTACAATCGTCATATGTCATTTGAGGGCAATTATTTGCGCCAACTTTATGTATTTTTGTTGGCCAGAAGCAGGTCAGGCAGCAGCGCTCTCAGAGATTGGAAATCTGCGTGCTCAGACTGTCAGACAGGCAGTCAGGGTCAGCTGTTGGCACATCCGTTGCAATGGGAATGGAATGGCGTCGAAATTGTCTTGTAGCTGGGCATACGCTGCGTATGCGCAATGTCTGTCTGAAGCTCAGAGTCTCTGAGTCTCTTGTCTGCACGCAGCTGCAAAACGTGATCATTTTTATTAAGTACAAGTCACAACAGTCAGGCAACAACTGCATGCATAAGCAATTTGACTGTGGCTAATTTCGATGCAAGTTGTTGTTTCGCTGCCTCTACCTCTTTGGGTATTTTAAATCTCGTTTTTCTGTAAATTATTTTTATGATTATTTGCCGAGGGATTCGTCTCTATATGTACACTGGCAACTGCATGCAACGTGAGCCGCTTGGACAATTTGCGGCGAGAACCCCCGTTGACATTTTCAGACCCTCAATGGGGGCATCCTCTACCTACACCCCAACCTCCCCCATACCCCAGTCCTGATCTTCGTTTAGCTACGTCGCAGTTTGTCGGCAAATGTGTGAATAGATTTGTACCCATTTGCAGTAAACCGCAACGAGAAACCAGTTGTGGGGGGAAAAACTAAACAGCGTATACTGTATAAACCAAAATTGAGCGCTAATATAAAAGTCACGACTGTAAATAACAAAAAAAAAATCGGAGAACTTCATAATACTAAACACAAACAAGATCAGAGCAGAGATCAACCGCAAAACGGGCACAAGAAAATCTCAAGTTTCTCCCTCTCTCTTTGTCTGTCTCTCTATAGGTTCTCTCGGCATTTTAGAATTGATTTGCCTCATTTGCATATTGCATTTGGCATTTGCATATTTGTTCCAACAATATTTTCCGCATTTTAGCACATAAATTGTGAATTGCAAATTGTGGAACAACTGCAGTTGTGAGTTGCCAGTTTACAGTGAAAGCTGTCAGTTATCTAACACTGGCCGACATTTATCGAATTCATATTTCTGTTGTAGTGGCATGAATAACCCTCTTTAAGTTGCATTGAGTGTCTGTGGCTGTATGTGTCTGTATACTTATAGCTTTCACTGTGTAACTCGAGCTTAAGAGTTCATTTTTCATGCAATACAAAACTCATTAACCTTAGTTTCCATCTCTCTCCCTCTCTCTCTCTCTCTATCTCTCTCTCTCTCTCTCTCTCTCTCTCTCTCTCTTTCTGTCTGTCACTCTATCTCACTCATTTCTCAAGTGTCTGTCAAGACATTTCTTTCATAATGCACACACACACACACATAAGTTTACACCCACCAGACAGTCACTACCATAAAGCAATGTCTGGCATACTTTGTTCAATATTTCTTTTCATTAATGTCTTTTCAATTGAATGTTTTTCTACTCCTCCCCACCCCACAAACCCTCAACAACAACAACTTCCAACAACAACTACAACAACCTCACACAGCTCGGATTTTTTAACTTTAATCATCAGGTTTGTCGCTCAAGTCTTTTGTTTTTAAGTGCACCGCCGCTACCAGCAGCAGCAACACCAGCACCAACAAATAACAAAAAACCACAAAATTTAAGCAACAAAAAAATTTAAAAAAAAAAATCACAAAAAAAAACTCATCATCAGCGCTTAACGAGCAACAGCTGTTCGCTTGTAGTTGTAGTTGTTTGCTTTTGTTGTTGTTGTTGTTATTGTTGTTGCGTCTAACATTCACCAAAAAAGCACACTTCACTACACTTCACTGCTGCGCCGACGTCAACGTCGACGTCGACGTCAGCTGCGACTTCGACTCACTTTCGCAATTGCATTCGAAAATGAGAAAACCGAAAAAAAGCTACAGAAAAACGGGCACAAAAACTGACGTAGAGCAACAACAAAAAGGTGTAAAATTGCACATTTCGCTGCACACACACACACCCAGTAACTCACACACACACACACTCATATGTGTAGCCTCACCCAAAAAATATGTACATATAAGCAAGCAACCCACTCCATTTCCAACTTCAAAAGCAAAACTCTTTGCAATCTTCTTTTTTGTGTGTTGTTGTCGGTTTTCACTGCGCATTTTGGGCCTCCTTTTGTTGTGCTGCCGTGCGCCGTTGCCACTTTTCACTTCCTCAATATGAGTCTTAGTTTTGGGCCTTATGCGCTTTGCGGCACTTTGTTAGCATTTCCTGTTATGCAAGTCACTGTGGTTGCATGAATTTTGACATGAACTTGCCAATTTTTGCACCTTACTCGAAAAAAGATTTGAATAGATTCGAGATTGAACTAAGCTGATAGCTTAACTATGTAAATATTTGCTATGAGCTATGAGCTAATGCGGGCAGCATTTACAGTTATGCATTATAGTTACCACACGCAAACTTTGTATAATTTCATATGTATATCTTTTATTTTCTCGCACTATTTTGGCCTAATCAGCATTATGCAATTTCTGTTTAAGCTTTGCCTTTCGCTTTTGAGAGAGTCTCTTACTCACTTTGGGGGTCTTTTCTTTGGCATTTTGGGGGTCGTCGCTTTTAACTGCACTTTGCACCGTATTTCAGTTCATATTTCTGTATTTTTGGGGGAACTCTAGAGGGTCAATGCTTGACCTTTGTCTAGGCATTGGGGCAAGGTGACTGCTTTTACTTCTTGCGCAGCACGTTTAGCGCCACAGAAAATAAATAACAAATTTTAGCTAGACAACTACCTAATAAAAAGTTCGAAAATGTCTTATAATATCTTTTGACTATATTACAGGCCTACAAGCGTCAGGCGAATTCGGTGAAGATCGCCAAGATCACCGCATTCACCATCATTGTGTCCGCGTTCATCTTGGGCTCGTTCATTTTGGCCTCATCCTATCTGCAGGCGAAGGCATCCTGTGATCAGGTGCAGGCATTGGATTCGGTGCTCGAAAAGGAGCTAATGCTGGAAACGTTGCAGCAGGTGAACAAGGTAAGTGATGCCACTAATCCCCCACTTCCTTCCCTCCTTTGGCTACTTTTCAAGCCTCATCGCACCGAGATTTGAAATTCAAAATTCGAGATACAAGTTGGGGAAATAAACGCCCATAAATATTCGTATCAGGCGGTGTTAGGTAAGCCATAAATATGTGTGTGAGTATGTGTGTGTGTGTGTGTGTTGTGTTGTGTTGTGGCATCGTTGGATGAACACGCCACAGAAAACTTTGTACATGTCGATTAGCCGCAACTGTCGAAATTATTAAGCCAAATTAATGATAATTACCGGAAAATGTATGCGCATATCCATTTACAGCAACAGCAACTACCTATCATATATATATATACACACAGACACACGTACATATACAGTTGTTATACATATGCATGTACATATATATGTATATTTGTGATTGTGTTGGAGCTGCGTGTTATCTGCTAATAGTTGTTATTATATTATTTTGCTTTCATTTCATTATTGTTATACAGATATTTATTGCACGCACTATCAGCTGCTGTTATAAACGCAAGGCACAACAACTTTTAGCAGGCACTGTATGCCCACATACATATATGGTCATAATAAACATATGCTCTTTGCTGTTAATACTTAACCCGGAATCGTAAAACGAAATGAAAGGAAAAACCCCAAGCTAAAACTGAACTTTAAAAGTAGAAACGGGGTCTTTGTGCAGTTTTAAAGCTTTTCTTACAAAGGGAGATTATAAACTTAAAACAGCGGGTATTCTATATATCTACTTACCTATGTATATACGTATGTAGATATAGCAGAGAGCAGTCTGTTCAGTTGTTTATAGTTAGCAGGCAGTCAGTCCATGGTAATAATTAAGTTTATCTGCAACATAAAAATATTTAATAAAAAGTCTACTGTAGGTAAAGATTTGTTGTATTTTGTGGTAGAAAGGAAAGCTTTTAAAAGCTGTCAATTAGCGGAAAGGAAGTTATACTAAATTTAATAGCACATCATTAGCAGCATATTTAGAGGCTCATAAACTTTAAAATATTACAAAAAAAAATATGTTAATGCTTTCAAAATGTGTTTTACTTACAATTATGTTGAAAAAGTCATTGATTTATAACCAGAAAGATTTTCGTATTATTGACGTAAAATATTGAAATTTTTTCTTAGAATGGCTTTGCCCAATAATATACTATCCCAAATATTAAAAATATTTTAAGTAATAAAAAAAATTCCTATAAATATAGAAATCTTTTTTATAGGTTTTTTTTAACTGCAATGAAAGTTCAAGTTTCTTTTTGGCAGAAAAATCACAATCTTAACTCCTTTGTAGCTTAAAATGCTGCAATAACAATATAAAATAATTTTCGAATAATCTGAATTCCCACTGAAAAATATTGTGATAAAATGCATTTAAAATATTTATAGTATTGGGAAATAAGTGAACAACGTATCATATTTCATATGGAAAGCCCTCAAATTACACTGCGAGATCGTTTTAGATATAAAATACATTGACCCAGACTCGGCAATTAAAATCCCATAAAATATCGATAATTAATCGATTCGATATGCAAAAATTGCAAAGCTCGTTTGCCAAACGATCGTTGCTTCTGCGTTGCCCAGATATTGCTGCAATCCAAGTGATTGCATTCATATACTACTACATATGTATATATATATACATATATATTTACGATTCATATTCATATTGATTGCGTTGCAATTTGTGGCATTAATGTGCGAGTTTCTGTTGCGTGCTTCCTTGAGAAATTTCACTCGATGTAACCAAATGGGCTGCCATTAAAATCATGAAAGCAGTCAGAGTACATATGGCAGTGAGTGTATGCATAATGGATATAGAGTCGTGTATAGGAGCGATATGTATGTATGTATATATATTCATTTGCCCAACTATGGGCACACAGTAATTCAAATTTAATGGCATTTCTAAATTGTTTTGCCGACAGTTTTTCCATTTGATTATTCCAATTTGATTTGCATATCAAATAAGTAATCGTCGAATCTGGCTATAAAACAATAACGAATGCATTATGCGGCGTCATCATCAATATTCAATTAGCGTGTCATGAAATCGCCGCAACTAATTAAATGCAATTGTAATTGTAATTGTAATTAAATTTAATTAATGAATATACACAACAACTTCAACTCCAACTCCAGCTTCGATTGCAACTGCAACTTATTAAACAAAAGATGCTGAGAAGTTGTGGCACTTGGTACGGCCTGACTCTGTGTGGGGATTGTTGGGTTATTCAACTTGCGATGTGAAACTCTCTATATATGATTGAAGAGGGGGCCAGGGGGGCCAGGTGGTAGGGGAGGTTGGTGGCAGCTTATGTAAAAACGTCGCAGTCAGTGGAAAATTCAATCAAGCGAAATTCCCATCATTTGACGCTCAAATGGCGACGTCAATTGACAAAAAGAGAGAGGGAGATAAGTGGAGTGCGCGGGAAGCGGTTTGTGGCAGACAGACTGCTGCTTGCAACATAATCAACAAGTGGCAACAATTGCAAATCAAATGGCAATACACAAAGTGAAAGCAGCAGCTAAAACGTGCCACAGCAGCCAGCGTGAGAGCTACACAGAGAGAGAGAGAGAGAGAGAGAGAGAGAGAGAGAGAGAGAGAGAGAGAGAGAGAGAGAGAGAGAGAGGCAATGAGTGTGAGAGAGGGTGGGGTATGGGGAGATGGAGATGGAGAGGGAGCAGAGAGAGGCTAGACTAAGTGCAGCATGTTGCAATGTTTGGCAGCTATGGCAAAGATGCGGCACAGCAACAGTTGCAGGCGTGGGTGCGGGTGCGGGGTAAAAATGCCAGAGATCATCAGCTGCAGCAATGGAGTTGCAACAATGTTGTGGATGCCACAGCCATAATGCTGCTGCTGTCACTTTTTTAATGCCGGCTGGCAGCGCCTGACACCAGCCACTGAGACAGCACTGTAAGCACCCGAACAACTCGATGAAGACGCGACTGTAATGTGTTGACTGTTTGCCATTTAAGGCAAGTTGCTCGCTTAAGTCTTTCGTTTTTGGGCACGCAGCAAACAGCAAAAGGCAACAACTTGTGCCCCACAGCCGATTATGTAACAACACACACACACACACACAATAGCGGCACATACATATAAGTAATATTAATGTATAATTTATTATTTTGTTGCGGCAAACGGAATTATGATTATTTCTGTTTCTGCTTCTCCCTCTTCACTTTGGGCATGGCTTTTCAAGAAGGAAATTGTCGGTGGCAAGTGCTGAGAATTTCAATTGCGAAAATATTAAATCAGCAAAATCAACAAAAAGTAAATAAATAAAATAAGAGAATAGAATTCTACGTCAGTTGCTATAAATAAATAAATGTTAAATGTACAGTGGGATCGGGGAGGGGGGTATTGGAGAGTGAAGTCAGCTTAACTCTGATTGCAAAAAAAAAGAGGAAAAAATGAAGAGTTGCAAAAAAAGTGTAGCTTAAATTGTAGAACATTTAATTGCCAACTAAATGCCAAGAGCTTGTTTGTGTCTGTGTGTGTGTTGAGTATCGATTACTTTTTTTTTTGTGTAATTACAGCCATCTCTTTCTGGCAGCACTGTAGCCATCTCGCTTCAATTTGGCCTTGAACAGCGCTGCCAGCAGCAAATTGAGCTGTAAAACGAAGAATTTTGCTTTGTTGGGACGGAAAATAAAACTTGTTAGCTGCTGCTTGTGGGCGCTAAATGAGGCGTGGCCATACAGCTGACTTGTTTTTGATTTCTTAACGGCGGCAGTTCAACTGGTTTCAGTTTTATTTTGTGTTATTTTAGTTTAACTATATATTGTTGATTTTTAAAGTGAGTGAAATTTTTCAAGCGAAAAACAGATGTGTCACAATTTTTTGGCAGCTGTTGAAAGATATGAGTCAAAAAATTTCTGGAAATTGTGGATAAAATCAGATTCGAGATCTGTTAGTATATACAATAATTTATAGTTCTCGAATGGGGTTATGAGCAGACGAAAAAATATTTGAAATTATTGTTAAAGATTGACGCTGACAATTTAAAATTTCATCATTATTATGAGAAATATTAAAAAATATATTAATTTTAATATATGCTCTAAAATATGAGTAAAAAATTGTTTAAAAATTATAAGAAATCTGCAAATAAACTGAGATTAAAATATAGCCAAATTTATTCTTATTAAATTGTAGCTATTAAATAGCTAAAATATGGCATATATTGCAGAAAAAAAAACAATTTGTCATTTTAAGTCAAATAATTCTGCTTAATATTGTCAGCAGAATTTTTATATTTTTTGCTACCTCTAAAAAATATGACAATAATTATATTATGATTAGTTTTCTAATGCCTCGCTTTGACCAATGTCATGCCGCATAATGACCCAGAACTCAATGAGACTCAGAGAACTCAACAACTACCGGTATGAGTGAGATATATCTACTACTCTATAGTATATACTCTATATAGTATTTATCATGATATTTTTTTTTTTTTTTTTTTTTTTTGCTGAAAGACTTGCTGGTTGCGTGGGCAGCCCCTCCCTCCCTCTACCCACTCACACAGGCCGCACTATCAATCATCATTATCAAACATCAAGCAACGTCATCAACATGATTATAATGCGGCAGCAGCTTAATGATCATTACTGGCGGCAGCGTCAACATCGTCGCATTGAATTAATGAGATTTTTGTTTCGTCTCTTTTGCTGTTTTGTTCAACAAATTATTTAAATTTTTGCTTTTGTTGCTGTTGTTGTTTTGGCTTTAAGTATACTCAACCGCAAAGCAAACACACACACACTCACACACACACACCTAACACAATTGTTGTGCTTATGTAATATGTATGTATGTGGCTTTGCTTTTGTTTTGTTTTGTTTGTTTGTTTTTTTTTTTTTTATGGCATTTTACTTTTGGTTTCTGTCGACGTCGCTACCAGCGTCGACTTTGCCGCTGACGTCGCTGCATATGTATGTAGGTTGGGGTCACATCTTCTGACGACAAACGTCTCTCATTGTTGGAGGCACATAACAATTGCACTCACTGTTGCTACTACGCATTCGTACACAGCCATTTTGCCAGTACGTGTTTGTTGGCCCAAACAATTTTAACTGCCTTCTACAAAAACAAAGAAAAATGTATATATATATATATAAATAAACTGAAAAAAAGGCTGCTGGCAAATAGATACAAAAACCATTTCCTTGTCAAATAAACAACACGCTATGCAAGTAGTTATAGTAGATGAGCAACAGAACCTTGAAGATTGCACAGAATTACCAAAATGTGAACTCTCAGTGCAAATTTGGCTGGACTTTGTTTGGATTATAGTAAATTTTAATTGATCTGGGAAGTTGTCTATGCTGAAGATTACAAAATAATCTTAAAAAGGGAGGGGACATGAAACTAAAGATTCAGAGATGTGAGAAAGAAGATCACTTAGTAAATTAATAAAACATAAACTTTCAGGGATTAAATAGAAACACATTTTTCAAAAATGATGCAAAATTTCGAAAGTTTGAAAAGTTAAGTTCTTTAAATAAGAGTACAGGTTTGGTTGACTCATAAAAAATATGTTTTCTGTAGTAATTTTTATGTTGAACAGAAGTTAAAAATCTTCCCTCTCTTACATTAGTAGATTTATTCTGAATACAAACTTCAAATATTATTGTCTAATATTGAAAACAGATCTACATAGTTCAATAATCAGTGAACCCTATCAATGGACTTCTAATTCTGGAAAAACTCATTGTCAACGCCAGACAAAAGACTTCTTATCTATACTATTTATAGGTGATTTTATAAATCGATAAGACATAACGACCCAATTGATTGTAGAGCAACAAATTCTTATCGAACCGCGTACGCAAGTGCGAAAAAGTTGTAATAGATTTGTTGAACACAAATCTCGCAAAGATAAACTTTTCTTCAAGCAACTTTCTAATCCGAAATGTCTTTTTTTTCTAGGAACTACCACGTGCTGAAGCTTTGTTGGGCAAAAGCAATGATGGAGAGGATCTGCAGAATCTCGATCGTGACGAGACCTCCAACAAGAAGCCGGTGTCCAAGACGGAGGAGTCCGAAGCGAGCACCAGTGACCATGACAATTCCTACTCGGAGAGCGATGAGACCGAGGAGATGCAAAAGTTCCCAGGCAAGATGCCGCTCGAGCTGGACTTGAGCGATCTGGCCGCTGCCATCCTGCGCAACAACAAGAAGTAATCAACGCTACTGTCCACCATCCCCAACCATATGAGCCTAACCTCTTTACCATCCACTTAGATCCCGCATGAACTGTGTGGTGGAGCGTAAGCATGCCGAGGAGTTTGTGGACTCGCCCTCGAAGACCGTTGCCCTGCCTTTTGGCGTTAATCTGACCACTGATCCCAAGAAGGCGCGCATCACCGGCGAGAGGATTTCCATTTTCTGTGATGGCGGTGACGACAAGGAGGAGCGCGAGGAGAAGGAGGCCAAGCGTCAGCGTGAAGAGGAGGATGACTCCGAGGAAGATGTGGAGCCGATGCGTCCCATGTTCATTCCCTTCCAGCGTGTGCCCATTCCCTTTGGCCGCATCCCCGACCAGATGCCACTCACCCACATGCCACAGCGCATGATGCCTCCGGCCATGCAGCCCCAGCATCAGATGCCCCAGCCCCAGGGTTCGATCATCATCCGTCAGCTGCCACCTCCGTTCCAGCATCTGCCCATGCGCCCACCCATGCCTCCCCAGGTGATGCAGGCGCCTCGCATGGAGCAGGAGCAGCCTCAGCAGCCCCAGGTGCAGACCGTGCGCATCCACATGCAGCAGCTGCCCTTCCGTCAGATCCACATGGCCGATGATGTGCCCATGCAGATCCCCGCTCAGCGTGAGATGCCCCAGCGCGAGATGCCCCAGCGTGAGATGCCCCAACGGGAGATGCCTCAGCGTGAGATGCCCCAGCGCATGATGCCACAGCGTGAGATGCCACAGATCCAGATCCAGCACATGCCCTTGGGCTTGGCGCTGCAGCGTGTCGGCATCACTGCCGATGATCTGCGCAACATTCAGCGCATGGCCGAGGATCGTTTCACCGATGAGCTGCGTCGTCTGACCGCCGAGGAATCTGCCGATTCCGGTGAGAACAGCTCCAACTCCAGCGAGGAGGAGGAACACTCCGAGACACCCATGTCCTCGTCCGAGGAGCAGTCATCCACCGCCGCAGCACAGCCCGAGCAGCGTGAACAGCGTGAGCAGCAGCAGCGCGAGGAGCAACAGCAGCAGCCGGAGTCCAGCGATCAGCAGGAGGAGCAGACGCCACAGCTGCAGATCCAGCGCCTGATACTGCAGCCGCTGCCGGAGCAGCCACGCGACACCATGACTCCACCCATGCCCGACCAGCCCGCCCAGGTGCCGTTCGGCCGCATGATTTTCGGACGCAGCCTGGCACAGCCCGTGCGCATCCCGGTGCCCATGATGCAGCCAGCTGAGGGCGGCGCTGTTGCCTCCGAGGAGTCGCAGCGACCACACTGTAAGTGACCCCAGACAACTACATACAGTAGTAGAAGGATTAACTAATGACCTTCCCATCTCTCTTGCAGTTGTCCAGCCTCGTTCCGTTTAAGTAACAACAACACCACGCCTGTGATTGCTGCTCTGCGAAACTGAATCGAATCTCAGAATCTCCCAATCTCTGGATATCTTTCCCTGCTGTCGTCTCCTTCTTCAATATTTCTCTGTCGTTATTGTTATTATGTTTGTCTAGCTATAAATCGATCCGATACGATCTATTGTCATCGATAACTGCAACTGCAACTGTAACTGTAACTTCCGTTATCGATATCGATTCACATTTTGAAAAACACAACTCAAAAACCACTTCAATTTTGTTGCAGCAGCCTCCCAAAACGCCAAAAGAAAAGATATAAAACATTAAATTTGTAAAATTTACAAGAATTTCTTCAAATTTTGGTTACTCTTTATCCCCCCCTCTCTATATCTCTAACTTTTTATTCACCCTCCTTAAATATATCTATATATATATTCGTATGTATTAATATATCTGTGTGTATTACAACAACATTCCGATCGGTCTCGTTATATACTTTATATGTCTATAATTTTTATGTATAAATTATTTTTTATTTGTCAACTCACAATTTTTCGATTTCAATTCGTTTTTCTGTGTCTTCCATCTTTCCTTCCTGCTTTCGCCCTGGCCTAAAATCACATACAAAAAACAAAAAATAAATTCGATGCAAATTTGTATATAAATTATTGTATTTTATTTTTAAATAATCTCTTAGTAGTTGCTAGTAAGTTAAAACCAACAACAAACAAACATCAACAACACAAACAACATCAAATTCAAACAAATCAAAACTTAACAACAATTTGTACATTTTTTATATGCAAAAGAATTTTTATTGAAGCGAATAAAATTGTGGATAATTGGAAATTAAAACTCTACTGCTATTTGTCGTCTTAAAGCATTAAGCTATGGGATACATATAAATCAAAAAAATCAAATCCGATCGAGACTATTTGATCATGGGAAATACCGCCATTAATTTCAAATGATAATTTCTCCAGATAAGGCCAAAAATTTTGCAAAACGTGACTGAAAATCAACAGATTTTCATAAAATTTTGATTTCATTAAATTGCATCGCTCCAACTCTAATATTGTATTCAAATAGTTTTCGTATTCTCATATTAAATTTTTTTCATTTTTTCACCAATTTCGCATACTAACCCCTTAGCAATATCATCAAAAATGAAAAAAATTTCGACTCCGATTTTTTGACTCCAATCGATTCTAGGACCCAAAACTAATATTCTGCTTTTTATTTGAGGTGTTTCTGATGATTATTTTTCGAGATATAGCCAAATATGTCCAAAAATGGACTCAAAATACATTTAAATCAGTAGCTGATTTTTGAAGAAACACAAAAACGCCACCCTTGAACCAATATTTTTAAAATTTTAGAACATAACGATGATGACCCTATTGTTCAAAATGAAGTTTATTTGAGGTGTTTCTGATGAGTATTTTTCAAGATATGGCTAAAATTGTGTCAAAACGGGTCCAAAACGTCATTTTTCTAAAAATTGAGACCCATTCAAATTTTGAACAGCCATAACTTGGCCAAAAATCGGCCGATTTTGATAAAATTTGTGGTTTTGTCTATGGTTTTGATAACAGTTTAATTCTGCATCCGAAGAATATTCATTTTCAACATTTTAAAATTTTTCAATTTTTTGACCACTTTTCCATACACCTTGATAATACCATCAAAAATAAAAAAAAATTTTCGATTCCGATTTTTTTTTGACTCCAATCGATTCTAGGACCCAAAACTAACATTCTGCTTTTTATTTGAGGTGTTTCTGATGATTATTTTTCGAGATATAGCCAAAAATGTGCAAAAATGGACTCAAAATACATAAAAACAGTATAACAACAGTAGCTGATCTTCGAAAAGTCACAAAATCGTCACCCCTGAACCAATAATAATCAAATTACAGACGATGACTAAGATAATCTTATTGTTCAAAATAAAGTTTATTTGAAGTGTTTCTGATGAGTATTTTTCAAGATATGGCTAAAATTGTGTCAAAACGGGTCCAAAACGTCATTTTCCTAAAAATTGAGACCCATTCAAATTTTGAACAGCCATAACTTGGCCAAAAATCGGCCGATTTTGATAAAATTTGTGGTTTTGTCTATGGTTTTGATAACAGTTTAATTCTGCATCCGAAGAATATTCATTTTCAACATTTTAAAATTTTTAAATTTTCTGACCACTTTTCCATACACCTTGATGAACCATCAAAAATAAAAAAAAATTTTCTAGGACGCAAAACTAACATTCTGCTTTTTATTTGAGGTGTTTCTGATGATTATTTTTCGAGATATAGCCAAAAATGTGCAAAAATGGACTCAAAATACATAAAAAACAGTATAACAACAGTAGCTGATCTTCGAAGAGTCACAAAATCGCCACCCCTGAACCAATATTAATCAAATTACAGACGATGACTAAGATAATCTTATTGTTCAAAATAAAGTTTATTTGAAGTGTTTCTGATGAGTATTTTTCAAGATATGGCTAAAATTGTGTCAAAACGGGTCCAAAACGTCATTTTTCTAAAAATTGAGACCCATTCAAATTTTGAACAGCCATAACTTGGCCAAAAATCGGCCGATTTTTAAAAAATTTGTGGTTTTGTCTATGGTTTTGATAACAGTTTAATTCTGCATCCGAAGAATATTCATTTTCAACATTTTAAAATTTTTCAATTTTTTTACCACTTTTCCATACTAACACCTTGATAATACCATCAAAAATAAAAAAATTTTCGATTCCGATTTTTTTGACTCCAATCGATTCTAGGACCCAAAACTAACATTCTGCTTTTTATTTGAGGTGTTTCTGATGATTATTTTTCGAGATATAGCCAAAAATGTGCAAAAATGGACTCAAAATACATAAAAAACAGTATAACAACAGTAGCTGATCTTCGAAGAGTCACAAAATCGTCACCCCTGAACCAATACTAATCAAATTACAGACGATGACTTAGATAATCTTATTGTTCAAAATAAAGTTTATTTGATGTGTTTTTGATGAGTATTTTTCGAGATATGCCTAAAATTGTGTCAAAAATGGTCCAAAACGTCACTTTCCATATAATTGAGCCCTATTCGAATTTTGAACAGCCATAACTTGGCCAAAAATCAACCGATTTTGATAAAATTTGTGGTTTTGTATATGGTGTTGTTAACAGTTTAATTCTGCATCCAAAGAATATTCATTTTCAACACTTTAAAATTTTTCAATTTTTTGACCACTTTTCCATGCTAACCCCTTGACAATACCATCAAATATTAAAAAAATTTCGATTCCGATTTTTTTGACTCCAATCGATTCTAGGATCCAAAACTAACATTTTACTTTTTATTTGAGGTGTTTCTGATGATTATTTTTCGAGATATAACCAAAAATGTGCAAAAATGGACTCAAAATACATCAAAAACAGTAGCTGATTTTTGAAGAGTCACAAAATCGCCACCCCTGAACCAATATTAATCAAATTACAGACGATGACTAAGATAATCTTATTGTTCAAAATAAAGTTTATTTGAAGTGTTTCTGATGAGTATTTTTCGAGATATGCCTAAAACTGTGTCAAAAATGGTCCAAAACGTCACTTTCCATATAATTGAGCCCTATTCGAATTTTGAACAGCCATAACTTGGCCAAAAATCAACCGATTTTGATAAAATTTGTGGTTTTGTCTATGGTTTTGATAACAGTTTAATTCTGCATCCGAAGAATATTCATTTTCAACATTTTAAAATTTTTCAATTTTTTTACCAATTTTCCATACTAACACCTTGATAATACCATCAAAAATAAAAAAATTTTCGATTCCGATTTTTTTGACTCCAAAAATGTGCAAAAATGGACTCAAAATACATCAAAAACAGTAGCTGATTTTTGAAGAGTCACAAAATCGCCACCCCTGAACCAATATTAATCAAATTACAGACGATGACTAAGATAATCTTATTGTTCAAAATAAAGTTTATTTGAAGTGTTTCTGATGAGTATTTTTCGAGATATGCCTAAAATTGTGTCAAAAATGGTCCAAAACGTCACTTTCCATATAATTGAGCCCTATTCGAATTTTGAACAGCCATAACTTGGCCAAAAATCAACCGATTTTGATAAAATTTGTGGTTTTGTCTATGGTTTTGATAACAGTTTAATTCTGCATCCGAAGAATATTCATTTTCAACATTTTAAAATTTTTCAATTTTTTTACCACTTTTCCATACTAACACCTTGATAATACCATCAAAAATAAAAAAATTTTCGATTCCGATTTTTTTGACTCCAATCGATTCTAGGACCCAAAACTAACATTCTGCTTTTTATTTGAGGTGTTTCTGATGATTATTTTTCGAGATATAGCCAAAAATGTGCAAAAATGGACTCAAAATACATAAAAAACAGTATAACAACAGTAGCTGATCTTCGAAGAGTCACAAAATCGCCACCCCTGAACCAATATTAATCAAATTACAGACGATGACTAAGATAATCTTATTGTTCAAAATAAAGTTTATTTGAAGTGTTTCTGATGAGTATTTTTCGAGATATGCCTAAAATTGTGTCAAAAATGGTCCAAAACGTCACTTTCCATATAATTGAGCCCTATTCGAATTTTGAACAGCCATAACTTGGCCAAAAATCAACCGATTTTGATAAAATTTGTGGTTTTGTCTATGGTTTTGATAACAGTTTAATTCTGCATCCGAAGAATATTCATTTTCAACATTTTAAAATTTTTCAATTTTTTTACCACTTTTCCATACTAACACCTTGATAATACCATCAAAAATAAAAAAATTTTCGATTCCGATTTTTTTGACTCCAATCGATTCTAGGACCCAAAACTAACATTCTGCTTTTTATTTGAGGTGTTTCTGATGATTATTTTTCGAGATATAACCAAAAATGTGCAAAAATGGACTCAAAATACATCAAAAACAGTAGCTGATTTTTGAAGAGTCACAAAATCGCCACCCCTGAACCAATATTAATCAAATTACAGACGATGACTAAGATAATCTTATTGTTCAAAATAAAGTTTATTTGAAGTGTTTCTGATGAGTATTTTTCGAGATATGCCTAAAATTGTGTCAAAAATGGTCCAAAACGTCACTTTCCATATAATTGAGCCCTATTCGAATTTTGAACAGCCATAACTTGGCCAAAAATCGGCCGATTTTTAAAAAATTTGTGGTTTTGTCTATGGTTTTGATAACAGTTTAATTCTGCATCCGAAGAATATTCATTTTCAACATTTTAAAATTTTTCAATTTTTTTTACCACTTTTCCATACTAACACCTTGATAATACCATCAAAAATAAAAAAATTTTCGATTCCGATTTTTTTGACTCCAATCGATTCTAGGACCCAAAACTAACATTCTGCTTTTTATTTGAGGTGTTTCTGATGATTATTTTTCGAGATATAGCCAAAAATGTGCAAAAATGGACTCAAAATACATAAAAAACAGTATAACAACAGTAGCTGATCTTCGAAGAGTCACAAAATCGTCACCCCTGAACCAATACTAATCAAATTACAGACGATGACTAAGATAATCTTATTGTTCAAAATAAAGTTTATTTGAAGTGTTTCTGATGAGTATTTTTTGAGATATGGGTAAAATAGTGTAAATACGGGTCCAAAATGCCATTTTCCTAAAAATTGAGACCTTTTCAAATTTTGAACAGCCATAACTTGGCCAAAAATCGGCCGATTTTGATAAAATTTGTGGTTTTGTCTATGGTTTTGTTAACAGTTTAATTCTGCATCCGAAGAATATTCATTTTCAACACTTTAAAATTTTTCAACTTTTTGACCACTTTTCCATACTAACACCTTGATAATACCATCAAAAAGAAAAACATTTTCGATTCCGATTTTTTTGACTCCAATCGATTCTAGGACCCAAAACTAACATTCTGCTTTTTATTTGAGGTGTTTCTGATGATTATTTTTCGAGATATAGCCAAAAATGTGCAAAAATGGACTCAAAATACATAAAAAACAGTAGCTGATTTTTGAAGAGTCACAAAAACGCCACCATTGAACCAATATTTTTAAAATTTTAGAATATGACGATGACGATCCTATTGTTGAAAATGAAGTTTATTTCAGGTGTTTCTGAAGAGTATTTCTCGAGATATGGCTAAAATTGTATCAACAAGGGATTCGAAATGTCATTTTTCTTAAAAGTGAGTCTAACTTGAAGTATGACCAGCCATAGCTTGAAGGAAAATCAGCCGATTTTCCAGAAATCAGTTGATAGTTTTGCGTCAAGTTTAATTCCGCATTCAAGGTATTGGCATTAAAAGTAAAATCTTTGAAGACAATAGTAAAAAATGTGTTTGATTTTCTTCAAATATGTTTTTCGTCACAATCTTTTTTTATTAAATAACCTTTAACTCTTTTATCTCTCGTATTTAGTTTTTCGAAGAGTCACAAAATCGTCACCCCTGAACCAATACTAATCAAATTACAGACGATGACTTAGATAATCTTATTGTTCAAAATAAAGTTTATTTGATGTGTTTTTGATGAGTATTTTTCGAGATATGCCTAAAATTGTGTCAAAAATGGTCCAAAACGTCACTTTCCATATAATTGAGCCCTATTCGAATTTTGAACAGCCATAACTTGGCCAAAAATCAACCGATTTTGATAAAATTTGTGGTTTTGTATATGGTGTTGTTAACAGTTTAATTCTGCATCCAAAGAATATTCATTTTCAACACTTTAAAATTTTTCAATTTTTTGACCACTTTTCCATGCTAACCCCTTGACAATACCATCAAATATTAAAAAAATTTCGATTCCGATTTTTTTGACTCCAATCGATTCTAGGATCCAAAACTAACATTTTACTTTTTATTTGAGGTGTTTCTGATGATTATTTTTCGAGATATAACCAAAAATGTGCAAAAATGGACTCAAAATACATCAAAAACAGTAGCTGATTTTTGAAGAGTCACAAAATCGCCACCCCTGAACCAATATTAATCAAATTACAGACGATGACTAAGATAATCTTATTGTTCAAAATAAAGTTTATTTGAAGTGTTTCTGATGAGTATTTTTCGAGATATGCCTAAAATTGTGTCAAAAATGGTCCAAAACGTCACTTTCCATATAATTGAGCCCTATTCGAATTTTGAACAGCCATAACTTGGCCAAAAATCAACCGATTTTGATAAAATTTGTGGTTTTGTCTATGGTTTTGATAACAGTTTAATTCTGCATCCGAAGAATATTCATTTTCAACATTTTAAAATTTTTCAATTTTTTTACCACTTTTCCATACTAACACCTTGATAATACCATCAAAAATAAAAAAATTTTCGATTCCGATTTTTTTGACTCCAAAAATGTGCAAAAATGGACTCAAAATACATCAAAAACAGTAGCTGATTTTTGAAGAGTCACAAAATCGCCACCCCTGAACCAATATTAATCAAATTACAGACGATGACTAAGATAATCTTATTGTTCAAAATAAAGTTTATTTGAAGTGTTTCTGATGAGTATTTTTCGAGATATGCCTAAAATTGTGTCAAAAATGGTCCAAAACGTCACTTTCCATATAATTGAGCCCTATTCGAATTTTGAACAGCCATAACTTGGCCAAAAATCAACCGATTTTGATAAAATTTGTGGTTTTGTCTATGGTTTTGATAACAGTTTAATTCTGCATCCGAAGAATATTCATTTTCAACATTTTAAAATTTTTCAATTTTTTTACCACTTTTCCATACTAACACCTTGATAATACCATCAAAAATAAAAAAATTTTCGATTCCGATTTTTTTGACTCCAATCGATTCTAGGACCCAAAACTAACATTCTGCTTTTTTATTTGAGGTGTTTCTGATGATTATTTTTCGAGATATAGCCAAAAATGTGCAAAAATGGACTCAAAATACATAAAAAACAGTATAACAACAGTAGCTGATCTTCGAAGAGTCACAAAATCGCCACCCCTGAACCAATATTAATCAAATTACAGACGATGACTAAGATAATCTTATTGTTCAAAATAAAGTTTATTTGAAGTGTTTCTGATGAGTATTTTTCGAGATATGCCTAAAATTGTGTCAAAAATGGTCCAAAACGTCACTTTCCATATAATTGAGCCCTATTCGAATTTTGAACAGCCATAACTTGGCCAAAAATCAACCGATTTTGATAAAATTTGTGGTTTTGTCTATGGTTTTGATAACAGTTTAATTCTGCATCCGAAGAATATTCATTTTCAACATTTTAAAATTTTTCAATTTTTTTACCACTTTTCCATACTAACACCTTGATAATACCATCAAAAATAAAAAAATTTTCGATTCCGATTTTTTTGACTCCAATCGATTCTAGGACCCAAAACTAACATTCTGCTTTTTATTTGAGGTGTTTCTGATGATTATTTTTCGAGATATAGCCAAAAATGTGCAAAAATGGACTCAAAATACATAAAAAACAGTATAACAACAGTAGCTGATCTTCGAAGAGTCACAAAATCGCCACCCCTGAACCAATATTAATCAAATTACAGACGATGACTAAGATAATCTTATTGTTCAAAATAAAGTTTATTTGAAGTGTTTCTGATGAGTATTTTTCGAGATATGCCTAAAATTGTGTCAAAAATGGTCCAAAACGTCACTTTCCATATAATTGAGCCCTATTCGAATTTTGAACAGCCATAACTTGGCCAAAAATCGGCCGATTTTTAAAAAATTTGTGGTTTTGTCTATGGTTTTGATAACAGTTTAATTCTGCATCCGAAGAATATTCATTTTCAACATTTTAAAATTTTTCAATTTTTTTTACCACTTTTCCATACTAACACCTTGATAATACCATCAAAAATAAAAAAATTTTCGATTCCGATTTTTTTGACTCCAATCGATTCTAGGACCCAAAACTAACATTCTGCTTTTTATTTGAGGTGTTTCTGATGATTATTTTTCGAGATATAGCCAAAAATGTGCAAAAATGGACTCAAAATACATAAAAAACAGTATAACAACAGTAGCTGATCTTCGAAGAGTCACAAAATCGTCACCCCTGAACCAATACTAATCAAATTATAGACGATGACTAAGATAATCTTATTGTTCAAAATAAAGTTTATTTGAAGTGTTTCTGATGAGTATTTTTTGAGATATGGGTAAAATAGTGTAAATACGGGTCCAAAATGCCATTTTCCTAAAAATTGAGACCTTTTCAAATTTTGAACAGCCATAACTTGGCCAAAAATCGGCCGATTTTGATAAAATTTGTGGTTTTGTCTATGGTTTTGTTAACAGTTTAATTCTGCATCCGAAGAATATTCATTTTCAACACTTTAAAATTTTTCAACTTTTTGACCACTTTTCCATACTAACACCTTGATAATACCATCAAAAAGAAAAACATTTTCGATTCCGATTTTTTTGACTCCAATCGATTCTAGGACCCAAAACTAACATTCTGCTTTTTATTTGAGGTGTTTCTGATGATTATTTTTCGAGATATAGCCAAAAATGTGCAAAAATGGACTCAAAATACATAAAAAACAGTAGCTGATTTTTGAAGAGTCACAAAAACGCCACCATTGAACCAATATTTTTAAAATTTTAGAATATGACGATGACGATCCTATTGTTGAAAATGAAGTTTATTTCAGGTGTTTCTGAAGAGTATTTCTCGAGATATGGCTAAAATTGTATCAACAAGGGATTCGAAATGTCATTTTTCTTAAAAGTGAGTCTAACTTGAAGTATGACCAGCCATAGCTTGAAGGAAAATCAGCCGATTTTCCAGAAATCAGTTGATAGTTTTGCGTCAAGTTTAATTCCGCATTCAAGGAATTGGCATTAAAAGTAAAATCTTTGAAGACAATAGTAAAAAATGTGTTTGATTTTCTTCAAATATGTTTTTCGTCACAATCTTTTTTTATTAAATAACCTTTAACTCTTTTATCTCTCGTATTTAGTTTTTCCAAATTTAGTGTTCAACATATTTGGAGAATTAAAAAAAATTAAAATTTACAAATTTCTATTTTTTGATTAGACTTCTTTACAGCATATGCTAAGTAATTATTTATGTATGTATATATACATGTATATAATGTGTTGTATATGGTAAATATATATTTACAATTTGCAATGTGCACAAAGACAGACGACTCGAGGGGGGAACAACCGATGTCCACGTCCACTTGGCGCAGCAATGGACGAACAGCTTCTCCTTTACATTTAGTTACATAATAATATTAATAATAAAAATTTAAATTTATTCATATACTCATAAGTGACTAATCGTAGTGTTGCATTGACGGATTCTCAGTGGGGGAATAACTATCAACAAATAATTACAATTACAATACATAGCTCAAATATTTGTCTTGCCCCCAAAAGTCTCAAGTAATTTATAATAATAATAATGTTTGACTACAAAGTGAGTTAAGTGGTGATGAGAATAGGAAGGGAGAGGAGAACAGTATTGGGATGGGATTGCGTGATAATTTAGCTAAATTATTTATTTAAATTTTTAGAATGTTCCATGCATGGTAAGGGGTGGAGTGGTGGGCAGAGCAAATCGATCGCGTTGGGTTGTTCTTCGTATGTATTGTTATTGGTTAGATATTTGGCTATATGTCCAGTGGGAAGTATTAACCCCACCCGCATCCTCCTCTTCTCTCTCTCTCTCTCTCTCTCAATCTTCAACTGCCTTTCTCGCTCTCTTTCTATGCACTTGACTCACTCTCTTTTATCACTGTTTGGTTTATGCAAATCGTATATGTGTATATGTGTGTGTGTGTGTGTTTGTTTCTCTCTCACTATGTTTGAAATTTCGTTGACTATTTGCTAAACGATATCTTCGATTGTCTCCGATAACACAGCCTCCTCTAACCGTTCTCACAGTGGTGTCCCTCGCAGTTGCCCCAGAAGATGCAGTTGCCGACGCCGCTGTAGCAGATGAGCGAGACGGCTGTGAGGAACACCAGGCTACAGATGGTGCAGGGCTTCCGCTCCAGAAAGAAGCCAATCAGGTAGAGCACTATGAACATGACATGTGTCTCCATCAGAGCGGGATTTGTGGGCTTTGGTATGAGCAGCACTGGCAGCAGGCATTGCAGGCAATACATTGTATATTATTAGTATGCTTATGTTTTCAGTTTCTCACTTGATTGTGCGCAGTGTTATTGTTGTTGCTGCAAATAGTATTTAAAAATTCCACTATAATTGCCATAATTATACAGTCTTGTCTATCCTGCCTGACATGGCCCTGGGACCAAGCGAGACGTCAGCAATGTTTGTTGTTGTTGTTCTTGTTGTTGCTGTACTCTGCTGCTTAGCGTTGCTCAGAAGAGACCCGCGGCTCTGCGTCTGTCTGTCTGTCTGTGTGTGCGACTGCAGACACTTACCTTCCTCAAGTACGTGGGACTTTGTTGTCGACGTCGTGAGTCGTCGCTGGTTTAAGCATCAGTTTGTTGTGCGTATTTATGTTATCACACATTGCTCATTCTTAAAACTATCTCAAATCATTTTTATACCTATTTATGCGATTACCGATACCAGCATCGATAGCTAAACATTCTAAGTCCAGTACTCGATACTTTTAGCGGTCACATTGCTCTCTGTTAACATTATGTACTTCCTAGATGTTCCATCGATATTTATCGACTCTGTTCTGTTCACTGCACGTTAAATTCAAATGGTTGATGCATTTGGTAAAAACAGCCGTACGTTTAAGTTTATTCAGCGGAAGACTTATACATTGTACATTTAGCTTAACATGATATGACTAAATATGATACATCAACAAATGTGTATCGTGTTATGGGCTCACTCTCATTCCTAACCGAATATTATGGCAACAATACAAATACATATTACATATTTAACTAAAAATCATTCGCATCCTAGACATTCCAGTAGAGCCTGTTATTATACAATGCCGGATCTGTGGCAATGGGCAGTAGATAGATCCAGCCACCTAAGCCCACAAAGTACAATATGATGGCGACCACCCGTCGCCACAGATCCTGCTGCCACAAATCCTGCACATCCGGCAATCCCATGTAATTGCATAGGGCATGGGCCAGGAGAGGAGCAATAAGATGACCTGTGCGGGCAAACAAGTATGCCGAGTAGAAGCCGAAGAGGGTTGTGTAGGTGAACTGAAACAATCCGATGAGCAGGGCTGTGCTCAGCTCCACGCCCATGCTCAATCTCTCGGCGATGTGATGCAAGTGGGCAACGCCGAAGAAGAGGGGCGTTATGAAGACGGCAGTGAGGGGCGGGAAGCTCTGCAGTATGAGAGGCATCATGCAGGCCCGAAAGACAAACTCCTCGCTCAATGGAGCCATCACGTGGTTACGTATCCAGATAATATTGCTGAACGAACCGCGCCAAAAGTCGAGATCTAAAAGCGAAGCCATATTGGTGATTAACTTATCTATCGACGCTGTTCGTAGCTTACCAAAATACGAGCGAAATGATTCATTCTGGAGGTTAACATATATCGGCCCCAAATAAAGCAGCGCCGTGAGCAGATAAGGAATTACAATGGCCTGCCAGAGACCTTCAAGACGGAAGCCCAGTAGCTTGGGGAAGGGTTCGCGCTGCAGCAACTCGGCCGATGAGAAGAAATAGACGAAGAAGGGTGCGATGAGCATCACACAGGACACACTTGCGAAGCGACGTTTGATCGTCGTCGGATGATCCCGATTATACTTTGTGCTCCATACGTACAGACTTCCCACATAGATAACAGCCAGAGCAAAGCTACAGCTGACCGAGGTGAGGACGGGAATTTGTGGCAGTGGTTCTAGAGGTGGCATTGCTGTACTTTCTGTTGCCATTTCGCTCTCGTTATACATTAAAATTGCACTTTTAATTTATCATTGATTTAATAAGTGGACCTAAAAAAAGAAAGATATACAACAGAACAGCTGTTTCAAGAATACTGATGTCTGGAGTTGTTCCGTTCCGCTGGAGACGTTTTGAACTAGTTCAAAGAAACAATTAGAACGACAGAAGACTTTATCTTAAGAATTTAGTCTTTAAATACATAAATAAAATGAAAGAATTTTTTTTTTTTAGAAATTTGTATAATACAATTAATTTGATTTTCATTTAATTTTTATATGGCGGTTATTTGTTTAAATGTTATGTTATGCCATGATATGTTAAATGAGTCTGCGTTAACAGCAGCTGCGTCATTTTGCGTCATGCTGCTCCCACTGCGTTAACATATGCACTTGCTGCAAATCAAAGCAGTCTCTGCTAAGCAACGGCGGCAAGCGGCAGCGACTACTGTTGTTGTTTAGCATTATTTAAACAAAACAACGTTCAATTGCGGCCAATAAAAATTGTATAAAATCTAAATTCTATTTAAACAGTGTCAATTCAAAGTGCAACATGTCGCTACTGATCAGATCCGCTGCCAGCGCTCGTCAGCTTATTTATAAGGTTTCTATCAACAGTTAACAGCTGTTAAGCATGCCACAGTCCATGACCTTTGCTTCAATCTCTCCATCTTCTTTGTTCATCTACCAATGTATATTGATGCATTTAGGCACCAGGAGCGCTGCAGCAGGTGCGACACTTGAATCTGCTGGAGTTCCAGTCAAAGGATCTGCTGCAGAAATACGGCGTGGCCATACAGCAATTCAAAGTCTTGGACAACTCCAGTGGCGACACACAAACCGTTCAATCGTTTGGTAATCAGACCGGTTTCTGTTATTCTTCTTTATATAATCAACATGACTAAATTATTGTTAATTAACATGTACAGATTGTCCAGAGTATGTGGTGAAGGCGCAGATCTTGGCCGGTGGGCGTGGCAAGGGTACATTCGACAATGGATTCAAGGGGGGAGTGCACATAACCTCAAAGTGAGTATCCATTCGTCTGCAATTGATAACAGAGCGCGAGCGAGAGAGACAGATACAAAGAGAGAGAGAGAGAGAGAGACATAACATAATCATTAATTACCCAGTACTATGTACTACTATAACTACTACTACAACCGCAATTACGATTTGCAGCAAGAGCGAAGTTCTCTCGCTGAGCAAACAGATGATAGGCAATCGACTGATAACCAAACAGACGCCCAAAACGGGCATACTGGTCAACAAGGTGATGGTGGCACGCAGCGTCAACATCACCCGCGAGACTTATCTCTGTATACTGTTGGATCGGGAGCATAATGGACCCGTGCTTATCGCCTCGCCAGCCGGCGGCATGGACATTGAAGCTGTGGCTGAGGAAACCCCCGAGAAGTTGAAGACTGTGCCGCTGGATATTGACAAGCCCATACCGGAGGCCACCTTGGTGGAGATTGCCAAGTTTCTGGAATTCAAAGGAGATGCGATACAACGATGTGCCCAAGAGATCCAGAAGTTGTACACGCTCTTCAAGTCCGTCGATGCCGTGCAGATTGAGATCAATCCTTTGGCAGAGACCGACAAGGGGGAGGTGATCTCTGTGGATGCCAAGCTGAACTTTGATGATAATGCCCAGTATAGGCAGAAGGACATTTTCGACATGGATGTGACAGAGGAGGAGTCCGATCCACGCGAGGTGGAGGCTGCCAAGTACAATCTCAACTATGTGGCCATGGATGGCAACATTGGCTGCCTGGTGAATGGAGCAGGTCTCGCTATGGCCACCATGGACATTATCAAGCTAAATGGCGGTGATCCCGCCAACTTCCTGGACGTCGGAGGCGGCGTCAATGAGAATCAGGTGGCCAAGGCCTTTGAAATTCTCACATCCGATCCCAAAGTAAAGGCCATCCTGGTGAATGTCTTTGGTGGCATTGTCAACTGTGCCACTATTGCCAATGGCATTGTGGCTGCTTCCAAGAAGCTGAAACTCAATGTGCCACTGGTGGTGCGCCTGGAGGGCACCAATGTGACCAAGGCACGTGAGATCCTAAAGAACTCTGGACTGCCCATAAAAACTGCCACCGATTTGGATGATGCCGCACAGAAGGCAGTGGCTGCACTATAAGCAGGGGAGGATATGGATGATCCAATATCAAGGACGCACAGTGTTTAGCATTTAAAGAAACGAAACATAGTTGTTATATAACTTTTTTAAAAAAGACTATTTTGAAATACACAAAAACTATTTTAAACCGTTAACAGATTTGAATATATGTATGCTTAACAGCGCTGTTAGGTAACAGCCATGTGTCAGCCCTGAATTGTATCGATACTCAGCTTAACATCGAGCTAGAGTCAGAACTATCGATACTGGCGTGTCGCAATGTTTTTAGCATCGCTAGCTTTGTCATCTCCAAACCAGTCCACACCCTAAGCCAAAGCCTAAGCCCAAGAAAATAAACATTTGAGGAAATCTGTGAAAAACATTGCCAAGCTGTGCACAAAGCATGCTAAAATCGTCACATTTCGCACGCGAGGATTCCCAGGAGCGTTTACCCAGTCCACACAACACCGTCAACATGAAGCGCCGCACTCTCGCTGGTAGCTGTGGCGTTGGCGTCTTCATCTTTGCGTTCGCCTTCATTGCCATTGCCTTTGCAACGCCCAGTTGGCTGGTCAGCGACTATCGCATCACGGGTGCCAAGCTGGACAGACTGGGACTGTGGGTGCACTGCTTCCGTTCGCTGGCGGATATGAACGACGATAGCCAGCGTCGCTTCTTCGTGGGCTGCCGCTGGGTCTATGACCCATTTACGAAGGGCTACGATGAGATTAGGGGATTCCTGCTGCCCGCCTTCATGATAACCACACAATTCTTCTACACGCTCACCTTCATTGGCATGCTGGTCAGTGCCATCGGTGTGCTCATCTTCTTCCTGTGCGCAGGGCCCGATCAGAAGCACTTCATCAATCTCATCCGTGGCATTGGCTACGTCCAGCTCGGCTCCGGCGTTAGTGCCGCCATTGCCGTCATCGTGTTTGCCATATTTGGCAACCGGAATGGTTGGATGCCGGAGCATGCCAACAACTGGTTCGGCTGGTCCTTTGTGCTCGCCTGCGTCGGCACCGTGCTGACACTGGTGGCGGCCACGCTCTTCCTCACCGAGGCACATGTCCAGCATCGCAAGCGCATTCAGTTCAAGGAATCCCAGACACGATTCGAGCTGGTGCGCGGCTAGCCTTGGAACTCCCCAACTCCACACACAAATAGTGACAATAATATTTTTGGGTATGTAAATGAAGTACACAGAGTAAAACAATCAACTAACTATGATAAACAATTGCTTGCAGCACAACAACAACAACAACAACAAAACGAAGCAGAAGAAGAAGAAGAACATTCCGTCCCCACGACAAAAAAATTCTACAAAGAGAATTTTCTCAGCATACAATTAAATATAGTATTTAGAATTGTCTACAGCTATTTGCAGCTAAATAGTTGAATGTTTATGCAATTTCCCAAAACACCCAAGATTCCCTCTCCACCCAACTGACTAGACAGAGATACTATCTTCATGCCGTTTGGTACTTATGAATCATCCATCCACACACATAGCCAATCACAAGTCGAAACTGGCACACGCAGAGAGACTGAAACTGAAGCTATATCCATATATCTATCAATCTATATATATCTATATATATATATATGTAGCGCAACAATTAAGCTCAATATGAATCATGATCGCGTGTAATAATATCAATATTTGCATACCAAATTGCGCTCAATTAACGCACCCCACCAACCCTTAAGATGGTCGCCAGCTACCCTTGTGCCTTAATTAGACATACTGTACTTTGTTATAGTTAATAGTAGTGCCTTAACAACAACTAGACAAGTAGAGAGAACAACAAACCATATTTGTTGTCTTCGATTGCCTCAACAATTTGAGAACTTGTTGGCGACATCGACATCCCCAAATTGGATTGCATAAACTTCTACTAGACTCTAATAGTGCCTCTAATAGTTAAGAGAAATTATATCCAAAAACACACACACACACATACACGCAGAGAAGCAACTTTGAACGTCCAATACTTTTAAGACCTACCATTTTTTATACATATAAACTATTAATTTAGTTAAGCCCTATACACTTCGTATATTGAATCTCTTTTCCCATTCACAAACATTCACATTTTGACAACAAGTTTTTTGTACCATATTTATGAGGTATTAAACTGTTTTACAATTGATATACATATACAAACATATCTCGACTATATATTTACAAGTAACTGCGACTTTTTTTGTACAAACGAGTAAAATAATAGTAATAATAAAAATAATAAAAGAGTTTTCTTTATTGTATTTCAGTTTTTCAGCAGTTGCATTTCCATGTCTTGTCTCTATTGTATCTACAACTCTGTATCTGTATCTGTAACTAACGTTGTATCTATTATCTGCAGCGGGTTCAAGGCAGTTGTTGTACTTGGCTAACAAAAGATGTGTGTAGAGTGTAGAGTTGTTTTGTCTCCACATCAATTCAATTTCCCATGAGTCGAGTTGACGTTGCAACTTCAACTCCAACTCCAACTCCATTGAAGAAACTGACAGACAACCGATTGACGGGTCTCGATTTTGTGCAATGATTTGTGTATTGTACAATAGTATTATTAATTGTAGCGATTTTGTTGCTAATACTCTTATATGCAAATGGTAGCAACAAATACTTGTTAAGTGACACAAACCGAGAGAGAAAGAGAGACAGACTCGCTCTGAACTCAATTTGGTCATAATTAGTCAGAGAGCTGTCACTGCCCCCGAATATGAAGTTAAGTAAGAATTATGAAATCCATTAAGGTTGGGCCCACGCCTCAAATAACACATCGTGAGGACACCAATGAAGATATTGAAGCGTGAACAAATTAACTTTGCTTCAATATATGTTAATGTTGAGTTTTTGGACAATCTCCAAGATGGACAGTGCGAGAGAGATACAAATTCGCTACAGATCTTATTAGCACTTGCCGAACCGGATACAGACTGAGTCACCCTCTCCACCCCATGCGAGACATAAGAATGTTAGCTATATAGCTATATAGCCTTGATCAAGTTAGTTGATGATCATCAGCAGTGCGAATTTATGATGGCAAAAACAAACCAAATAGGAATTGCTTTTCGCACATGACCTCACATCCGACTGAATTCCGTTAGCTTAAGCTTATTAAATCCGATTAAAAAAAAACAGAATTATATTAAGGAAAAATAGTAATTATAACAAGTGTAATTTTTAGCTTTAAACAGCGAATGTGAGAATATTTTTTAGCGGTTTTCTGTTTGTATCGAGTTCAGCAAACTGAAAAACCCGCATGACGGCATAAATGTCAAATTTGACAGCGACAAGAAAAATGTTGTAGAACATCAGCTAACAAAATTTATATGTATATGAATATATATGAATAATAAAGAATTATTAATTTACTTATTACAGCTGAATTTGAGACAGGCCGAAATTATTATTATATATTTAATTTATGCACTTTACATATTTTTTAAGCGCACTCAACTTTTGAGGTGCGAAAAAGGTTTTTGTACGCTTCGAAATGTTGTTTTCTAATCTAGATTTCAATATTTTTTTTTTATATAAAAGTGTTTTTTATAATAAATGTAGTTTATCAAATAATTTTTCAATCAATAAGTCCATAAATATCTCAAGGGTTCGACATTTGCCAACGATCAGCATCAAAAATAACTTGTAAATTCATTGAAGATTATTATCAAAAACTCATGCCTGAAAATATGAATGCATAGAAGTAGAAAATTTCGTATTATAAGATACCTGTTGAATATGAAATTTCCAATCTATAAGTAGTATATTACTATCAGGTTCTATGCGGAAGTGTTTTATTTAGAATATATGCTGACGAATAGTCGATTTTTTGGAGGGGGAAGAGTTCCGGGGAGTTGCAAATTTCTTGAACTCATAGTAGAAACAAACGCATCCCAAAAGCGTGACTTTTTATTGCCAAATTCATGCATTATATGATAATTATCAATAAATTTAGTTTATTACTTACCAATTTCTTTCATCGGTGCATATCCAGTTTAGCTGGAGCTAAACAAAAATACAAAAGAGAATACGGAAGGTCGTATAATCATGAAATTTATTTATGCAAACGTAAATAAATATAAATAAAAATTAATAAGCATATAGTCAACGTGAAATCATTAAAATTAAAAAGATACAAACAAATACAGATGCAAAGTAAAAAAAAACGATTCAAAACTTGGCTGAATATACTATAGATAAATAAATTCTTTGTTAATTTGTAGCCAAAAGTTGAAGCCGTTTTCAAGCTTTTTCAACAAATTTCGTTTTCATTTGCATAAAATGTGGCTGCTATATGGACACAGAACCTGACAGAGACAGTTGTCGATTAGTTAGAATAGTTTTTGCCTGTCAAATGAAAATTTGAAAAAAAAAAAAAAAACCAAAAAAAAAAAAAAATGTATTTCCAACAAAAGACTTGGCCTAACAGAGATTAATTACTCCCCTCTCTTGACGAAGAGTAGAAGTTACCAACATAAGAAGTGAATGAACGCATTGAAACTAAAAGTATTCAAAAAAAAAAAAAAAAGAAAAATAAAAACAGATAGATGAATAGTATTGAAAAATGAGAGTTTCGTTGTTGTCTTCAAATAAACACATTACAGCCTGTTGACTGTTTGCCATTAGCAAACTTTCATCTGCTGCAAAGTTTTGTGTTTTCGACTCAATCTCAAAAATCAGTTTTGACGGCCATTTAAGATTGATTAACAAATAGAACTACTTTCATGACATTCAAAAATCCATCGAAAATCGATCTAAAAAAACACAATCGCCCACAAATTGTTAAACTCGTCGTGGGGTTTATGGGCTGCCACAACAATTTAATTGGTTTCCTTTTACGACTTTATATTTATATACATATACTATATATATATATATATATATTTTTTGTTTTTGATTATATTCTCATCGCTGACCTTGAGCAGGACAAGTCCAAGTTAGGTATCTAAATGCTGCCTCTTCTCGCTGTGACGTCTGTAGCCCTAATGAGGCATGCCCCCATCTCTCACTCCCTCTCCCTCTCTCTTGCCACAAGCATTCATCATATTATTTCATTTCAGTTTAGATCCAAAATATATATTTGCATATCTGTATAGGCAGCAAGAGAACGCGACTTGAAACTTATCTAAAATGGAGCAGCTTTTTCACCAGGAGCATAATCATTGTGATTAGCATTTGAGACGAGTTTGCAACAAGTTGGGGAACTATGAAGTGAATGAATATACATATGTATATTTATATATATATATGTTGTTTTTTTTATGTGTATTTAATAAAGCTACCAATTGGCTTTATTTTAGCACGAAACACAAAACACTTGCCAAACATTATAGCAATAATAAAAAATTATATATTTAGAATTATTTATTCTAGAGTTTCTAGGCTGAAAATCAAGTTTGTTAACATCAAAAAGAGGTTTGGAGAGACTCTGCATCTAATCGAAAATTTAGAACTTTGTTACTGAATATTATATAAGAGTTGTCTTGGGGATATTTTTAAGTTGTAAGAAAATAAAATGGAGCTACAATTCATTAGGGAATTACATAAGGTTCTTAGAATTTGAAATAAATAAAAAAATTAATTTTAATAAGTTGAGCCTATATGTGTAGTCTGTGTTTCTAAGTAAATATTCACAGTTAGTAGAATGGCGAGAGAGCTCTGTTATCTCTAGAAATACATCATCAAATTATAATTTTTATTAATTTTTCCAATGTTTCCCATAAGTTCTAGAAAGTGTAGAAATAGTCGATTAGGCACAAGAAATTCCAATTTCAAAGTTTTCATCATTTTTGACTTTGTCTCAAGGGGTTAGTATGGAAAACTATCCAAAAAAATATCGAAAATCTAAAAACTACGAATATGATCAAAACTTTAATGCAGTTTTATTACATTATCGAAACCATTGACGAAAGTGAAAGATTTTTGAAAATCGGTTGATATTTAACAAAGTTATGCCAGTTCAAAGTGTTCGAGGTACATTTTCTATATGAATTACTTATTTTCCCAGTATTTTTTCAAGAATACTGGTCCAAATCTATTCAAGTAAAGTTTTCTATGCGAATTAGGATACCACAATTGGCCTGCTCAATATTTAAATAAATCGGTAGAGGTTTCGACAACCTATGACTGTTTGAAAATTTGGAACGGAACTCTGCTTTTGGTAGATATTTCACATTTTTAGCCATATTTTCTAAAATATTGGTCCAAATCCAGTGGGGTAAGGTTTCTTGTTCCTATTTTGACAACAGAAATCGATTAGGCAAGGAGCTGGGAATCAGGTCGAAGGGATTAGCTGAAGAGCGAGTAGGCTCAAATATTTACAGAAATATTTAAAAAAAAATTAAATATTCAGACTATTATCAATAAGGATACTCTAACAATGTATAGGGATAGGGTATTAAAGTGTCAGCTTAATCTATTCAGTTTTTATTATGAATTGATTGAGTGCCAACAAAACATGATGTTCTCAGCTTAGGCATAAAACAGATCTAGATATATCAGTTTTGATCAGAATATCGTAAGTAAACTCGGCCAAGTTCCTTGAACTTGAACTCAGAGTACGTCATAAAATGTATAGGCCCAAAAGGCTTCTCAACACATGTGCTGGTTAGACTATGAATTTGATTATAGATTATATAAAGAGGTTTCATAGACATAGAACAGGCTCTCATAGACAAGGCGAGAACATTAATATTCAAATGATATGGAATCAATAGCGTTAATGCTGCCAGATCCGGGCAGACTATGAGACTATGATCTCTGATCAAATGGGTGCATATTTTGGGGTATAAAAATAGTGCTGAGCGAATGGCGGACCACGAGTCTGACAATCCATTGGCCATTTTAACACTCGATCAGATAAAAGATTTAACTTATATGAATAATATGTAAATGGCAACTATACATGCATATATAGATAATTATAGTTATAGTTTTGAGGATGGGCTAATGGCAGAAAAATAATGCGAAACTAGTTGAAACTTGCCATAGTTTGACGTACGCGAAAATGTTAATGGGAAATTCTGTTGTTTGAATTATGAAAGTAAAATTTAACATAATATCAAGTCAACATATATTTGATTGTGGAATCAGTGAAGGGTGAGACAATCCAGTTATTGGCCGACTTGCTAGTATATAAATATATATCGAGAGATAATAAATGATTCCAAATTTATGCGCACACTCCTAAATTTTGAAGGTGTCTCGGATCGACGCCCAGAGAGGAGGAGGCCCATAAAACATGCCAGGGGCACTCAGAAATGCGGCTCGATCTGGTCCTAGATTGGGGTTTTTGGATTTGGTTTTGGATTCTAAAGCCTGATTTAGTTATTTTAATATTATTGTCTCGTTTGACCAGATTCGCATTTGGAATTTGAAATGTTTTAACGTTTTTAACGATGCGACAACATTTAATTGAATCTTATTTTATTGGAAACGGGCCAACAAACAAACACAAACATGATACTAAACATGGCTAAAAGCCAAACTAATTGAATTATTTGCATGCAAATTTGTCAGATCATTAATGAACGAAGATCTGTCGAATATCTAGAGTGAACTACTCCAATCTACCCTCCTATGTATCAACTATGGAGAGAACCTTAAACTGTCCATTATTATTATTTTAGTGACATCTGCAGACCTGCAAAATCTCCAACAATCTCTTCTCCACTCTGCAAAGTAGTATTATTTAATTTCGTTTTAGTTGAGATTTTTATTTTTGATGCTTGTTTTTCTCGTTTATCGATATATATATTTTTTAGATTTAGTTTGGGGTTAGCAGAAAATTAATGTTTGTTTTTATTTGTGAGACGCCTCAATGCCACCGGTCTTATTTAGATACTATTATTGTTATTGTTATTGTTTTTTCTCCCATTTTGTTTGTATTTCCTGAACGTATTCTTCAAAAATGTGGACACTAAACAAACGCATTATATATAGATAAATCAATGATATGCCGACTTTAACATTAGTTTAGTTCAGTTAAGTTGAGTTCATTTTTTGAAAGTTTCATTCGAGGCTCTATAAATTATATTTAAATAAATATAAATCAAATGAATTTTAAACAGAAATGTTGATTAAATTGTGTTTGTGACTAAATTGAAATAAATCTCAACAAATTGCAAGAGTATAAAACAAATTAGATAAAACTATATACTATATGTTAAAATGTATAATAAAAACACTTTGTTTATTTTGTTTTTAAAATATGTTAAACATATTATGTAAAATATATTTTGTTTAACTAGAATCTCAGCTGTTAGATATGTGCCATAAATTAGACCAAATAAAACTAACATAAAATCATTTTATTTTAAATATAATTTAGATAACTACAAAAAAGGTTCGATTTTTGGTTTTTAAAGAGGCGTAAGTTTTGAGAGAACTTAATTTATAGAATCTTTCTCATAAGAGAATAATTTTGAATATTGTTGATTTTGTTAAAATTGTTAATATGGATTTTAAGTACTCCAAATTTCATTGGCATCTTCCCATTAAAAACTCTTCTTCTTCGTAGCCTCTTTAACCATCTCAAATCTCTAGGGTGTCCAACAAATTTCCATAGTTTTTTAAAAGCCATAAAGTCAGAGCATAAAATCTCAAAAGTTTAACTCTTAGTTTGCGTGCTTAATTTAGTTAATGAATGGCTGAGTTGTTGCATATTATGTTAATAAGTTTATACATCATTTTAATACCTTAATACGGCGTCAACGATTTATCAAAGACAGCTTTGAAATTCCACAGCAAGTAGCTGACTTCGAAAATTAAAAACAAATAGTAATAAAAATAAAAACTCTTGGCCGATTTTCTTGGCTAACAAATTGTGCCAAATAAATTTGCAAAAATATCTGCAAATAAACGACAAACGACAGCGATAAGAACACGTCTTATCAATTGTATCTAAGGCGGAAGTGCAAAAAAAAAACAGTTATTGTATTCCGTTTTTTATACTACAAAAATAAGAAATATATATAAATTTTGTTGAAATTTGTTGTTGCTTCTGATGATTTGGCGCAAACCTGAAGCATGACCTTTCCACCCAAAACCATGATTAGCATATAGAAACTGTCTTGTTTTAGACTTTTGCATTGATCTTCGATTGTTTATGGTTGATTGATTGGCAAAAATGATTGTTGAGATGAGTGAAAATCGAAGATATGTTTTGCAGTTTGTAGACAGACAGTTGTAGAATGTCAAAGAAGCGAACGCCTAAATGACCTTCGACACGAAACCGAGACAACTCTCTGCCCTCAGACATGCACGAGGTGCGGTCGAACAGTTAGTGGGAGTTCCCAAAGTTGACCTTCGACGTTGCAGTTGAGAAATTCAACAGGAAGTGTCTGAAGGTATTTTCCCTACAGAGGTACCTTCGTCAACTTTCGACTGACTGGAGTTGAGATCCTGTCTGTCTCGGCACAGTCTTAACTGATGACGAATGAATGAGTCAAGTTAGGTTCAAAGAACTCAAGGTTAGCAGAGATTTGTAAATTATAGGAAATTACTAAACTGCTTCAGTTTTTGACTCACACTCGAACTCCACGATCACACCTCTCTCTCATGAATTCAGCTAGGCCTCCAAACGAGTTGTGATATCATTGATAAGGTGTCAGAGTCACAGTCGGAGACTCAACGGCAGCTGTTTTGACTGTCATTTGTGACAGCTGTGTCATTTGTTTTGAGCATTATCTTAATTTTAATTGGCCATAGACACTGCCAAAGGCATTTAGTTAAAGCCTAACTCAAAGATTCTCACGACGGCCCAAAGGGAAATACCATAATGTATTAATAGAGTTGCTCTTGCTTGTTATTCACGCATTTCAAACTCGACTAATGCATTTTTAATGAATCGAATCGACCACCCCCTTCCCCCACCTAACCAGAATGACATCATATTATATATAGTATATACATATATAGCTCCAAGAACTGATTATGTCATATACGATTACAGAAAGAGAGTCGAGAGATGTTGCCTTTCACAGGCGCGCTTGAACTTTGATGACATTAAAGGATTACAATTTTATGAAATAAAATGAAAAACAGAATAAAATGAAAAAATTTCTGATTAAAGTAAAGGGTTTTTGCGCCGCCTGGGAAATACCAGCGAAGATGCCACAGAACATTTATGGTTGATTTATAAACTGCTCGCCGCTGTGTAGCAACTCCAGTTGAATTGGACTTGGACCAGACCAAGGTCAGCTGAGACGACCCCTCCTCAAGTTCAGATGCAGCAGCTGCAACACACGTAACATGCAACATGAGATACTGATACTAACAAAAAAGTCATTCAACTTTAAGCCTGAACTGCGCCTGTCCACTTACATAAGATATCATATGTATGCATTTGCAGCAAGGGGCAGCAAGGGGCATCAAGGGGCAGCAAGGGGCAGCAACTACCTTAAACTGGATGCGATGTGAAGGTCACCAAGAGTAGAGGCAGCAGCACAGGAAACTGCATGAATCATGCCCAGAAATTGACTGAGACTATGTAAGACAGGTCACCTTCTCGGTAAATTAAAAAATGTGAACGATCGGTGATCGGTGATCGGTGATCAGATCATCAGCAATTTATTTAACGCATTTTTTTTTTGCCAGACTTGACTTGATTTGCGCGCTCCGCAAAGTTTCATTGACATTTGATATTTTGCGGCTGACAGAAATTGCAATTTTACAGGCTTTCTCGATTTGGCCAGTTCAAGATCTTCTCTGCCGAATACCAGAAGAATGTCGCCTATACAAATACACACACACAAATACACTATATATATGTATTTACTAAATACTATATATGCTTTTAGGTTAAACTTGTTAAAAAGGTATCTTGAGATACAATGTTGCGATATTTGTCAGCCTTAATTCGGTTTTTGATAGTTTATGAATATATTATTATTATTAAAATAAAAAAAAATTTTTAAAATAACTTCCAACTTGTTTTTCAGCTTTTTGGCTCTTCTCTGCTTTTTGTTCTCATCAAAGGTCGTTTCCAAAGTTTTCATCATCATCATCATCTCATTTCTGTCTACTGCGTGGGTTGACTTAACTTATAGTATAAAAAACAAACGCACAATTTACAGCCAAATTTTGTTTAAACAAATTTTTTTTGTAGGGTTTTTTTTTATTGATCTGCAAATTGCATTGCAAATTATGTTTAATAAATTTTTAGCATATATGTACATTTTTAATTTTTTTTTTGTATTCCTTCAGCTGCATTTGCATATCGAAAAAATCATCAACATCAACGAAAAATGCATTAAATACGCATTAAATTCGAAATTTCTCACTTTTGTTTTCAACATTTTTTATGAACATCGCATTGAGTACACGCTGAGATACCAGAGGGTCATAAAAACTTATCAGCGGGTTATTGGGCTCTGCCCTATAAATTAAACACACTCAAAAAATATGATATAACAAGGCAACGACTTTACAGATACTCAAAGGCACATCGCTGAAATGTGGAGCACTTTTAGTTCAAAAAAATGAAATTTTGGATAATTAAGTCCTCAGAAATTCGAGTACCCTATATTGAAAAAATTCTTCATTCAGTTTAATTCTGCATTCAAAGAATTTTTATTTTCGAGGTGATCAATTTTTTTTTTTAATTTTTAGACCAGTTTTCCATCCCCTTGACAATACCATCAAAAATTAAAAAATTTTCGATTACGATTTTTTTCACTCCAATCGATTCTAGGACCCAAAACAAGCATTTTACTTTTTATTTGAGGTGTTTCTGATAATTATTTTTCGAGATATAGCCAAAAATGTGCAAAAATGGACTCAAAATACATCAAAAACAGTAGCTGATTTTTGAAGAGTCACAAAAACGCCACCCTTGAACCGATATTTATAAAATTTTAGAGTATGACGATGATGATCCTATTGTTGAAAATGAAGTTTATTTGAAATGTTTTTGAAGAGTATTTTTCGAGATATGGCTAAAATTGTGTCAAAACTGGTCAAAAACGTCATTTTCCTAAAAATTGAGACCTATTCAAATTTTGAACAGCCATAACTTGGCCAAAAATCAACCGATTTTGGTGAAATTTGTGGTTTTGTTTATGGTTTTGATAATAATTTAACTCTGCATTCAAAGAATTTTAATTTTCTACGTTTTAAATTTTTTTAATTTTTTGACCAGTTTTCCATACTAACCCCTTGACAATATCATCAAAAATGAAAAAATTTTCAACTCCGATTTTTTTGAGTCTAATCGATTCTAGGACCCAAAACTAGCATTCTGCTTTTTATTTGAGGTGTTTCTGATGATTATTTTTCAAGATATATCCAAAAATGTGAAAAAATTGACTCAAAATACATAAGAAACAGTATAACAACAGTAACTGATCTTTGAAGAGTCAGAACATTGCCACCCCTGAATCAATATTAATCAAATTCCAGACGATGACTAAGATAACCTTATTGTTCAAAATGAAGTTTATTTGAGGTGTTTCTGATGAGTATTTTCCGAGATATGGATAAAATTGTGACAAAACGGGTCTAAAACGTCATTTTCCTAAAAATTGAGTCCTATTCGAATTTTTAACAGCCATAACTTGGCCAAAAATCAACCGATTTTGATGAAATTTGTGGTTTTGTTTATGGTTTTGATAATAATTTAACTCTGCATTCAAAGAATTTTAATTTTCTACGTTTTAAATTTTTTTAATTTTTTGACCAGTTTTCCATACTAACCCCTTGACAATATCATCAAAAATGAAAAAATTTTCAACTCCGATTTTTTTGAGTCTAATCGATTCTAGGACCCAAAACTAGCATTCTGCTTTTTATTTGAGGTGTTTCTGAGGATTATTTTTCGAGATATAGCCAAAAATGGTCTCAGAATGACTCAAAACAGTATAACAACAGTAGCAGTTATTTGAACCCTCACAACAATGACACCCCTGCGCCAATATTTATAAAATTTGAGAATATGACGATGATGACCCTGTTGTTTAAAATAAAGTTTATTTGAGGCATTTCTCATCAGTGTTTTTCGAGATATGGCTGAAAATGCGTCAGAAAGGAATCCGAAATGCCATTTTCCTTAAAAGTGAGTCCTATTCGAGCCAAGAACAGCCATAACTTGGCCAAAAATCCAACGATTTTGATGAAATTTATCTTTTTGTTTGTGGTTTTGATAAGGGTTTAATTCTGCATTTAAATAATTTTAATTTTAAGCAATATTATCAATTCTAGGATCCAAAACTAGCTTATTGTTTTTTACTATAGGAGTTTCTGATGGGTATTTTTCGATATATGAACATAAAAGTGTAAAAAATGATCTTTTAATCTGTTATTTACCCTATAATATTAGTATCTTTACTTTGCAGCCGCTGAGTCGATTTTCGTGAAATTTGTAACAAAGACGCAATATGGTCAAAAATGTGCGAAAAGCGATAAATTGTTAAAATATTGAACTGATTCACTTGCGTAGCGCATTTTAACAGTCATCTTAGCTGATGTCTTCGGCTACTTTAAGGTGTAGAGAGTCTTCTGTATCAGTAACCGTAGACCCCCAGAAAAGTGGTATGCAGCTGTGCTCCACTGGCAAAATACGCCCATGCTGGGCAGCTCCACGAATATTAGTATTTTTGGCATTTTTGGCATATCATTTAAATTATATAGTATAGGCGTATCGAGTGTGTATATACTTAAAGAGACATTGTCTGCATTTTGGGACATGTTGCAACCTTGACTTAAGCATTGTAATTAAGTTTTTCATCCTGTTGCTCATTTTTGTTTTTGATGTTGTTGTTGTTGTCGAGCTGAGACGGAACTGTGTCAATTGCAATTTTCAAGAGCAACAACTGTTGCGCGACCGAAGTGAAGCTGAAGCTGAAGCTCAGCAAATTATTTCCTGTATGCAAAACGGCGCACAACGTTGCGTATACGCAATGTGGAAGAAGCAAATGCCAAGTCTGAGCTCTGAGCTCTGAGCTGTTGCAATCGTTTAATAGAAATTGTTAAGCTTATCATCTTAAGAAGATGCTGCCTGTCAGAGAGCTGAAGTCGCATTTGATTTGTGGAATTAATTAAGCGACAAAAATGGATTAAGTTTGAGATTTTGTAGTAAATCTAAACTGATTTCCTACTTGATCTTGTGTGGGGATTGGGGGTTGGATTGCTACCGTATGATTTCATAATGAAATTAATAAACGATTCGTCTCGATAATGCGGCGCGATATCGATTCACCTGAATTATCGTGATAGATCCGTGGTAATTTATTTTAATTATGCCGCCGCGTTGAATCAATTAATACTGTATACGGAAATACAAAAATCCAAAATTTTGAAAATTCGCATTCTGCCATGCCAAAAATAACAACAAACATCACTGAATGAGAAAACAAAATAGATATTATGTAAGCATTAATTAAATCAATATAACTAACTATTTTTAAGTTCTGTATGCACAAATTCTATAGCCAAACCTGATCCCGTTGGGGTGCAGGGGGGAGGGGTCTATCTATTTGCTAATAGATCAGTTTGCAGCTCTTCGATTAATGCTCAGAAATTAAGTCAAAAAATTTTGAAAAAAAACAAAAAACGATAAACACGAAAAACCCGAATTTTCAATTAAAGACAAAAGCAGCCTCAGACACACACACACACACACACACAGACAAATATCATCAAGATTCTTTTTTCGTACCAGGCAAAAAAATAAAACAGCAACCAAATTTGAGGCTCAATAAATCTTGAAAATTTAAATAATTTTTGGAGGAAACTGGAAAGTGAATTCTTGAAACACGCATGTCGGTTCGTACAGGAGACAAGCCTAGAGTTAAGAGTTAAGGGTGGACAGCATGCCGGCTTCATCTAGCCAATAATGAGAGAGAGAAAGAGAGAGACAGAGAAGAGAGAGAGAAGAGGAGATAGAGAGAGAGATGAGAGCAGCAACAAATTTATTGAGCATACGCTTCGAACTTGAGTTCAGCTGCAACTTGGCTTAAGTCTCATCTCCACACTTGGCCGCATAAATTAACAAATTCATCGACAACGAAGTCGGGGGAAAAACAAAACAAGTTTCGCACACACACACACACACACACCCATACACACGCACTTTTGACAATCAACTGTCACCAGTTGCTGCTCCCCAAACTCACATTGTATCTTATTTTTTTTATAATTTTTTCCATCGCACTACTCTCAGTTGTTGGGGGAGCTCTGCTCTCAGTTTCAGTTATCTTTTTTTTTTTGCCGATCTTTTTGTTAAGATTTGTGTTTTTTTGCTTGGTTGTTTTTTTTTTGGAGCTGCGTTGTTTATATGGCAAAGACGAGCTGCGTTCATCTTCAGTTCGTCCACATCGGTCAGCACGGTATGAGCTCCAGTTAGGCTCTCCCTTCCTTCCTTCCTTCCTAGCCCCCAACTAAACTTAAACCCAAGTGAACAGTTTCCCAATAAACGATAAACAATATATTATATATATAAAAAATAAACTGCTAAAATTCCAATATCAAATAAATATTATTTTGAATAACTCTTTTAAGGACAAAAGTGCTTGTGTTCTGTTCAAATACAAATTACAATTAAAATTAAAATTAAATCTTCCTCTATTTCTTTATTATTTTATACTTCAAGATTGGAATTTTCAATTGCATAAATTTTTTCCAACCACAACAACAACAAAAGCAAAATAATTTAATTACTGGCGTTTCTTGTGTCAAATTCAAATCCAACCCCAAAAAACAAAAATAAAAACAAATCTCGATTCGTTGCAAAATGGCGCGTGCACTTTTCTGCATGGTGAGTGTTTCACAAAAGATATTCAAACAATCGTTATATCTATATATATATATACAAATACAACTGTAATATATTTAAGTACGATAATAAATGGGCTAACTGTAAAGTGTTTTCAAATGTATATACTGTAGACAGATTCAATTGCATTATTACGAGCACAATATTGATCGATGAGATATTGAGTCATGGCCAAAATATTGAAATATTGAAATTCCCTCCGAATTCGAATAAACATTATATTAACACTTAGCGCTTAGCTAATAAAAAACAGCTCATAGCATTCAAATATTTTGAAGATATGCACATATGATGATGAGAAATGCCAATAGATGAAATGAAATATATATATACATATATATTATATAGTATAGTATAAGTTCAAGTTTTATCTGCCGTGTTTGTCTAGAAATGCCTCAGCACCAAGGCTGAGCTTTGGCCAAAGCAGAGCCAATTCAAGTTAGTAGGTTTATTATATGGCCAAGTTTATATGCGTTGACAACGTTGAGAAGATCCGGGTCATACTATAACTATGCTTAACTATGGGCCCCTCCCCATTCCCATCCCCATCCCCATCCCCATTACCATCCCCCTTCCACAATTACTCCTTTGTTTTATGGCCCAACACGTGCTCTCAACTGCATATAACATTTTAATAACCGGCATTTTGTGTCTCTTCAGTTTTTACAACTATTTATTATTTGCAGTTTTATTTTTATTTTTTTTTCTTTCATTTTATATATTTTGCAAATAGATAAACAAAATGCCGGCTCGCCTAGTTAATAGCAGTAACTTTTGTTTACTTAGTTCTTACTGCCAAGAAATGAAAATCTGACTCAGCTCAAAAAAATGCATGGCCATAATCAATTTAATTTAAAATTCTACATATATACGAACTTTATTTTGTTTATTGTTTTTAGCTGCAATTAACTTGAACTTTTTTTTGCTGTGGGGGATTTTATTTTATTCACCTTTTTTTTAACTGTCATTCGATTTGAATGCAAATTGCCAAATTGCGTTGTGGCTAAAAAAAAAAACATATATTTTATTTTAAATACAAAAATCAAAATCTAAATCAAAGAAATCAAATTTATTTTTGGTCAAGTGAAATTTGAAACATGTTTGCGAGTGTTAAATTAGTTGAGTTGGGAGCAGCCAAGATATATAAGATATATATATGTATAAATATATGTATAAATATATAAAAGTTGGCAAAGTTGCACGAGATGAAACTGATAGAGTTGTGGTAATATTTGAGGAATTTAAGAAAAATGAGAAATATTTTTAAAATATTAAAATTTCAGTAAATTTTGTAGAAAGTTATGAAGTAGTGGAAAAGGCAATAAATGTCGTTTAAGAATAAGAATATTTATAAATTTTATGCAAATTAGGAGTGCCAAAAAATAAAAAAAAATGCTTAATATATCTTGAAATTTTCTTTGAATTATTATTTTATAATGATCAAAAAAGTGCAAATTTATAACAAAAATATTCTCTGTAATTTTCTATCTTTGCCATAGTTTCCCTTATATCATCATAAATCAATAATAATTCTAGTTCATTAATCTTGTGACATATCTCTCAGACTTGTTACCAAGGACATGGCAATTGCTTCATAAATACAAAAAAACCTGCATAAATTGTGCTAAACTTGCCACAAATTCCAAAAGATTCTTCACTGGCGCTAATCAATGCTAATTGAAATAATTGCAGCCATCAGAAAAAAAAAAAAACAAACTTTAAGAAACAGAGCAAAATTGCCAAAGATATTTAGATGGAGAGGAGAATCGGGGTGGAGAGTACGTAAAATTTATGACTTATAGCTGTGAGTTGAGGTGTCGTAATGAGGCTCTAAGCGTTTCGCGATACCATCGGAGACCTTTACTTTTATTTTATTTTATTTTATTATTTTTTGCATAGACGGAGAAACAAATAAAAAACCCGAAAAATGTCAACAGACAATTTCATTTGTCGGGGTTTTATATTTGTCACCTACCGTTTTGTGATACAAACACTCGCTCTGAACTCACTCACAAGTTTCTTGACCTTCCATTATTAAGGGGGCAGGTTCAACACTGTTTCAACTTGCCTTTTGTGCATTTAATTTTATCAAGATTTCGCCAACTCCATCTCTTGACGTGCTCTCTTTAAGCCAATTTCTTGGGGTCTTCTGAGGCTGCTCCCTGGACGCAGTTCTTGGCCCCAACAGAGACACGTACGCTTCGCGTTTTGTCCAATTTGTTTGCTCGAATCTCTTCTCTCCCCTGCCCCTTCTGCAGACTACTCCAATTGTAGGTCTTCCTCTTGATCTAAGAGAGTGGGGAACTTGATATACTCTCTAGAGCGGAAATAATGAATCTTCTCGCAAATTTATTTTGGCTGCTTTACCACTTCTGCAATTAAGCTATAAATTAACTTTTGGCGCTCCAATTAGTGTACAGCGTAGTTAGAGTATTTGAGATTCGTACTGAATGTATTCTCAATTTCTTTCTCATTTTAAGAATTCTTGCTGTACGTTCTGGAATTTTAAAAAGTTAAGCTGCATTCTAAGAAGAAGATTTCGCATTTAGATAAAACTGCCACTCGCCCACTACTGACTGACTATCTCTGTCTCTCTGTGAACCTCTCTCTTTCTCTGGCGGATTACTTGTCGCCTTAAATTGTATCTCAGTCTCTTCGCTTTACCTTTGTCTGACTCATAAAACTGTTGACAGTCTGACCAAGTGTTTGGCATATCAAACAGTTGAGGTTGAGAGGCACAGAAGTAACGCTAGTTTTATGGACACTATTTCTGGGGTCTCATATATGTTACTACTATGTGATGTTCGCATGCCATAAACTTGGCCAAGTCCGCAATCTTGTTCTTCTGGCCATTTAATGGCCGTGTTCAACATTTGATTGCGTTTTACAGTTTCTTTAACAGCTTCGAAGCTTCTTTTTGATGGCGTGGGATTGTGCGTGATTTTAAACGGAGTTATCGATAACTTTGATGGACATTATAAATCGCTGCAAAATTTAATTGAAAATATTGGCTTGTTAGGTTTATTGGGGAGTTTCTCAAGGAGGATAAGCAGAATTATCTAGAAATACTCTGTTGAGTACTAGAAGGGTCTAGCTCTAATTTTTAATTTATTTCGAAATTTTCAAATAATTTCCTAAACAACCTTTTCGCCAATTTGCCTGCCTAGAGAAACTCTCGCCTGCGTCACTTTCAGCGCTTACCTCACTCACTTTCAGTTCTTGGCCAACATTCACTTTTACTGGCCAAAAATATGGTATCATATATCCCTCTCTCATATAATACCTTCTAACGATAACTCACAACATTTCTTCGCTTTCATTACGAGGTTTTGACAATAAGACAATGGCTGGCTTTAAAGGTCGTCGATTATTAAATCATTCATTGATCATTGATCGAGGCACAGGCTGAGGTTTCTTGTTTGAAAGGCAAAGCGGGCAAAGACCAAAAAAAAAAAACACAAATTTCTGAAGGCATCTATATAAATAAATATGTACATATATACATATTGAGGCAGATATAATAAATATCTATCTATAATTTAAATCTAGAAATGCAAATTAGCTTCGTCACTGATTAAACAAAATAAAAAGAAAAAAAAATAAAATAAATAATAAAAAAAAAAAAACGGCAACTATGTTAGACAAAAGTCGCTTGAAACCGAAACTCGCAGAACGATGATGGCAAATCTTGAGGGAAAAAACTGAAAACGAAACGCGCTACGCGCCTCACAAAACACAAAATGTCAAGAGTCGAAAAGTAAAAGTAACAAAAAATAAATAATAATAATACTAATAATATCACAAAAAAATTTAAACTGATCTATGGTACTCGTATTATATAATTGTGCTGACGTCAGAGAGCACATAAAACTCTAATTAGTTGCAATTGAATTGCAGACATTCATTATTTCTATTTGGATGACAGTTTTTTGTTTTGAACTAACTGGAATAATTCTGGAATCTGTGGCAAGTTTGTGGCTTTGGAATCAATGAACTCATTAGCATGGTCGCTAATTAAATCAAGAGTCTGGATTAACTGGAAAATCCGAAACAGAACTCTCAATATACATTCCAGTAATTCCGGTCCACAAGTTGAGGCTCTAATAAGTCCGAAATTTCAGACCAAAGATGGTTATATTGAAAATTGAAATTTTAAAAATATACATATCTCTATAATATTTATAAATATAATTTCACAATTGGTTGGTTTCTTCAGCGGCACTCAAGAGAGCTACGAAATATATCGAACTGCAATCCATTATAATAAATAAAACTGCACTCTAAAGTGAAAGAGAGAGAGACAAAGAGAGAGAGATGGATGTGAGAAAGAGAAAGAGTGAGCTACACACCCATTGATTGTCTGTCGATCGTCGATTAAGGTCAGACACGGCCCAAAGCAGTTGCAGTTAGTCCGTTGTCAAATTGACCTTGAGGTGTAAGCCCAACATCATCATCATCATCAGCATCATCATCGTCAGCATCTTGACGCGAAAAGGGCAGCGAAATCGAGATGTGGTTGAAACCAGTTTTAGGCCACGTTGCCATAACGGGCTACAATATGGTGTGAGTCCCATAATGATATTTAGTAAGCAACATGAACATAATCATCATAATCGAAATAATCATGATGATGTTGTTCGTTCGCTTGCCATGCAAACAAATGCGTGCACATAATATACATATCTCTGGTGAGCATATAGTATAGATACAAATGTATCTGCAAGATACCGCCCAGTTGTCTCGCCACATCTTATGCAAAACTCCACAAGATTCATGGGGCATTGTTGTTGTTGTTGTTGCAGTTGCTGTTGCTGTTGCTGTTGTTGGTGTTGCTGCAACAGCAGCTGAGACCGAGTGACGATGACAGCGACAGGCAAGGCTGGCATAAAGAACTTTTGGGTCACTCAGAAGCTTCACTGCGGCACAGACATAACATAACTCATAGTTGCCGCTTGCAACTAGTTGTGGCAGCCGTGTATGATATACGAGCATCAACTTGTTGCACGCACGCACCTCGAACTTTTCAAATGGCGTTGCCAATCGACTGCCAATTTGGCCCACATCTTTCTGCAAATTCATCATACAGCATTTTTAATTTGCATTGATCGACGATTTGCGTTGTTGCATCATCATGCCACATGCCACATGGGGGCACTTAATCCAGTTTAACACTCGCTCACTGCGACCAGCATACAGCACAATTTGCGGCATGTGGGCGGCGTGTGGCTAATTACAATATATGGGCGTGGCTGGCCAATTAATTGAAGTTCATTTCCAAAGGTGAAGTCAAGCCCCCCCCCCCCCGTTGCGTTTCGCCAATAACTATATACGTATATATATTTTTTTATGGCATTTCAATTGAATTTGAAAACAATTTCATGAATATCAGAAAACTCTTTAAAGGCAACCTTAAACTGCGACCCTAGACAGGTGTGCGTTAAACTAGCTTAATATTCAATTATCTAGGTTGTCCTTCAAGTTCATTGTTTTTTTTCTGTTTTTTGTTATTGTTTCTCTGTCAACTTGCACTTGACAAAAGTTCTATAACTTTGCTCTTTAAGAAATTTATGAAGCAAAGCCGAACTGAATATTTTATAGTATAACTTTAGAGCACATATACCCTGAGTTTGTCGAAATTGGTAAGATGGTATTGTGAGTCACTGTGAGACACAATATCGGTCATATCTCCATAAATATTCATCAGAAACACCCCAAATAAAAATCAGACTACTAGTTTTGAGTACTAGAACCGATTAGAGTAAAAAAATTGGAGTGGAAATTTTTTTCAATTTTGATGATATTGTCAAGGGGTACATTATGCATCAAAATCGGTCAATCTTTGGCCAAGTTATGACATTTAAAAGAGTTCAAAGATAATGGAACCACATACCTCGAAAAATTGTAATCAGACATTTCTCATCAAGTTAACATTAAAGTGAAAGACATTACTAGAATTTTGAAAAAAAAGATTACAATTTTTAATTTAGATAATATTGTCACTAAAAGGGTATCTATGTGGTCGTCTATGCCCGCAGTTCAGAACCGCGGTCTTGTACGCAATTTGTACGCTTTGATGAAAAGTTTGTTTGGTTTCATTTTTTGAAGTCACAAACATTAATAATGCTCATAGCCAGGGTCTGAAAAAGGTCAATGTTGTGTACTATGGCAACATGCGCGCAACCAGCCCCAAACAACAAGAAGAAGAAGAAGTAGAAGAAGAAGAAGAAGTAGAGGTGGTAGAAGAAGAGTTTCAAGCAAAGTGTAAACCGTTGATATTGCGGCACGCCATGTGGGTGAAGAGATGAGATGAGATGAGAGTTATGACAAGAGAGCAGACAGAGAGAGAGACAAAGAGACGACACGACCTTTGTTGTCAGCAACTGCAATAAATAAATGAATGAATGAAAAAAAAAATGAAAAGAGCAGAAATATCAACAAACAGCTGAAAAACACTTGAAATATGATTTTCGTTTGATTATCATGATTTAATGGCTGCGATTTTGGAGCAGGTAGCAGCCACACTCAGCTCAACACCTGCCACAACAACTGCATAACATTTATTTTCATCATCATTTTATTTATTATTATTTTTCAAATATTTTGTATTGCCAATTTTTTGTTTTTTCTTTATTTTTTTTTTGTTTTGGAGAAGCGCATTTGCCGAGAGGCATAAGCTGGACAGGCTGCAGCCTCCAGTTGTGGCTATTAAATCAATTTGCATTAATGAGTTATCAATGAGCACAGTGATGAGATGAAGAAGAGGCATATGAGGGCCAACGGCTACTGAACAAATAGCCACAAAATAAACTAAGACAAGTTAAGCTCTTGGCTTTGTCTACGATATCGATAACAAACATAATTTAAGCAATATTATAATATACATACAATATTAATAAACTATACGCTATAAAATTATTGACCTTATCGCAATTCAAATTTCCGTTCAACGCTTCAACAATTTATGACCCTTAAAATGTGTTAAGCCTGACAATTAAGTGCCATTGTCCAAAAAAGACAAAAAATAACATCAAAAAATAAATGTTTATAATATTATTATAGTAATCGGCAGAAAACAAACTCATAAATAGAGGCTTACATTACAGTTATCTCGTTGAGACGCCAATTTTCGTTGATTCTTGTTTTTTTTTTTTAAAGATTTGACATTCGATTGCCAAGTCGTGAGAATTTGGGTTTATGCGTGAAACTATTAATTCAAAATTCATGCAATATTAATGCATGAATTCAATACAATTTGCATTGCAGTTTTCATTGAAAATTTTGTGCATTTATTTTTGTGTATTTTATGCTCTATTAAAAGAAGTAAACAAGATTTTAAGAATTGCTTTTTAAAGATTAATTGCAATGCAGAAATAATGAAAAATCCGTGCATTATTTGAGTACCTCTTTCAATGTTTAATTAATGATAAAACAAATTAATTTTTTTTGTAATTTTTTCTCAATTCATAACCCCCATGGCGCTTAAACAATTACTGCTAAATACTTTCCGTTAAACAATCCCCACTTTTAATGCATTATTAATGCATGACTTTTCTATTGCTTGCTTTTGTTTATCTCACACGCCCACTATACGCCCACTCTCTCTCTCTCTCTCTGTTTCTCTCTCTATGTCTTTTGTCTGACAAAACAATTAATAAAACCATAAACAAATTCATCATAAATAAAAAAAAAAATATATATTTTTTGTGGGTAAAAAATGTTGTTAAACCAATTTATTATTTGGCTTAATGCTGTGAAGGTCAACGATTGGTGTTAACTGTATGTCTATAGAGACATATGTATCTGGTTGGAATTATTGCACTATGCATATAGTAAATATCTGTGAGATATTTTTGTCGAAAAGTATTCTCTATTTTTGGGGTGAAACTAGTTTCATTATGAGGAAGTTTTTGTCGAGCATTATTGCCGGAACTTAAAATGAGTTATAGTATACGAACTAAGTATGCTAATATACATATATGTATACATATATTATGTAAATGTGAGCCACGAGAAGCACATGTTCTTGGCCAAAAAGTGAGTGGCTAAGCAAAATAATATTCAAATTACGCAATACTGAAGACGACAAATTTTAACGCAATTCAATTAAGTGCAATTTGTCTGACAGTTGGTACTGAGCTAATTGACCATTGCTGTCAGCAAAAGTCAACTGGTTTTAGCCACTCGACTTGCCTCAGATACATTTTGCATCTCAACCGCACCGCAATAACCAAAAATGTATTTGTCACCCAAAAGGTGCAGATATGAGACGCTGACTAAGTTCTAGAGATCGTCGTCAGAGTCAAAGAGTTTGTCAGAGCAACCAGAACCAGATACGATTTAAATATATATTCAGATGTATCTACATATATAACGCCTTTGACATTTTAGCGGCATTTTTTGGGCATCTTTTTTTTTTTTTTTTTTTTTGTTTTTTTGCAAACTAAACGAATCGAACCGGATCTAAATGCTGACTGATTTGAATACATAAATACAAATATATGTACATACATCGTATAAAACGAACGAACGCAGATTTTAAAATAAAGATCAGCCAAGGCGAAGCCGTATATAGTAGACAAGGCACGGCATCAGGCCTGGGCTTTGACTCATCTTAACTCATCTCAACTCAACTCGACTGTGGTCTATGTAAATGAAGTTTAACGAATATTGGAAAGCAAAAGTTATTTAGTTTATTGTTGTTTCTTTTTTCACTTTTCAATATTTTTGTGTAATAATTTGTTATGAATTTTTGCAGGTCGTCGCTTGCATCTATTTGCAATGCGTTTACTCTGCCAAATTTGATGCAGAGAATCGACGTCTGATTGTCGATATCAATGACAAAAAGACAACGAATCAGCAATATTATTCATCGAATTTTGACACAAGTAAGTAATACCGTTTAACAATTTGTTCTCTTACCTTCTTCCCATCCATAACATTTTGCTTTCAACTCACATTTAGTTCCTTCTGAAATGACAAAAATAATCGAAATATAATGTATTTATTATCGAAATTCTTAATATATATGATATTGTTTCTCCTTCCACCACACATCTCTTATTTGTAATATATTAGTTTGAAATTTGTATCATTCTCTATCTCTATCTATCAACTGTCTCCCTATATATCTATCTCTCTCTCTCTCTCTCATATTATAACGCCAAACCCACCCATTCATACAGTTCCGTTAGTTCTTTGTGTATCGTATCGTATCGTATATCGTATATTGTAGTACAATTTGTATTTGTTTTTAAGTATTATTTTGTTATTGTTTATAAGTAGTTTTTAGTATATCAACCCCTTATCCCCCTCTCTACCCAGACTTCAACCCACCAACAGCAGCTGAAGACTTACACATTAATCTCTTACCCCAAAAACAAAGCAAAGATACAACAATCAATCAAACTACAATCTTTTGATGTAGTTGTCTCTTACCTACCCCCAATCACAAATCTCCCCGTAGCTCAGCTTTACTAAACTCACCGTAGTGAACGTAGTTTGCGTCGTAGCTAAAAAAAATACCAATATCAACAAAAAAAAAAAAATATATAAACTCAAAACTCAAACTCAACAATTTGTAAATATATGCTCAACCAATCGCCCTCTCTTTCTATCTCTCTCTCTCCATCTATCAAACTATCTCTTTCTCTCTCACACACATACACAAAACAATCAATCAACTATCTCTCTCTCCCCAATCCGTCTCTCTCTATCTCTCACTCTCTTTTATATATATATTTCCTATATATATATTTTTATCTTAGTGGAAAAAAGATACCAAAAAAAATACCAACAAAAAGTTAAAAAGGCTTCGCATACTCACTCTCTTCTCTCACACATGCCCCAACAAAGTGTATTCTAGCAATTGACTATAAAAAATACCAAAACAACATCCACAACACACACACACACGTCCACAACAAAAACAATCAACAGAAACCAACAACATTTTCTCTACTTTCAAATTTTCATCTACCGAATGCCGTTAATAGTAGGCACCCAGAAAGTAGGCTATATATTCGTGATCCTTGATGTTAGGCAGTATTTTTAGTAACAGGTCGTTCGAACAAAAATACCACCAGCAGCAGAAAATATGCCCCTCACAAAAACCTTTCAGCAAATTCACACGAAATACTTCTAAAATCCAAAACATTATCTTTCAAATACCAAACAAAAAAAAACCCCAACAATAAATGCAACAAAAATACCAAACAAAATACCAAAAACAATCGTTAGATGCCTATCGCTATGGCTATGATGTCGGCAAGACTGGAAACTTCCATCACGAGACACGCGGTCCAGATGGCGTCACCTATGGCTGCTACGGCCTCATAGATCCTTACCATCTGCTTCGTGCCACACACTACGTGGCCGATGTGCACGGTTATCGCACAGTGGAACCGGAGAAGCCGGTGGAAACCTTCCCGCCCGGTCTATATAATGAGACGAAGGGCGGACCATCAGAGCCTGGCATTTTGCTGCAGTGGCACGAACTCTATTTCCCCATTGGCTGTGGCAAATTCGAGGGCGGCGCCGTACACGATATTCCCTACTTTATTGTGGACGAAGTAAGCACAACATACATACACACACACATACACACACACACACACTATTAAGCACTAACATAGTACATACATGTTGCACACAAGATCACTCACTGCCTTCCCCAAACCCAATACCAACACTACCTCCCCGCCCTCCCTCAATATTTCTAGAATAAAAACAAGAACCTGAACTTTGGATCTTCGGGTTCATCAGCATTTAATGTAAATATACCCGTACTGAAGGGTGAGGGACAGAAGAGTCTGCCCATACACAAACAGAATCCAGTAGGACCCAAGGGTCTCTTCAATACAGGCGAGGGACACACATACGAGGGACCGGGCGATCAGGCCCCCTCGTTCCACTCCGTTGCAGCGCTCAGGCCAGGCGACAGCAGTGAGCAAATATGATTTGAATTGAGGATTCGGAGGAACCGCGAGTTCTGCCAATCCCCCCAAAGACAAACGGGACGGGGACTTACGTCTTTGTGTGTTTCAGATGATGGGAAGTACACACCAGATCCGAATCCCTATAAGCATGTCGTGGGTGCTCAGGGAGGTTTCGGTGGATTTGGACCCAATGGTGGCCCAATCGGCCCCAATGGTGGCTTCGGTCCCAATGGCGGACCCACAGGTCCCAACGGTGGCTTCGGCCCTAATGGACCCAGTGGAGGAATTGGACCAAATGGAGGTTTTGGACCAAACGGACCTAATGGACCTTCTGGACCTAATGGGCCACCCGGACCCAAAGGACCTCCTGGACCCCTTGGACCAGTCGGCGCGGGAGGCGGAGCCTCAGGAAAACCGGTATACAGGGATGGAGATCGCACTAGCAACGGCGCTGGCAATCGTATTGGTGGCGGCGATAACTATGGCACCGGTGCCGGTTCCGGTGTCGGCGGTGGCGATCGCAATGGCCCAGGAGGCGGCGCTGGCGTCGGTGGCGGCGACAGATACCGCACTGGCGACCGCTCCGGTCCTGGTGCCGGCGGTGCTTATCACACTGGCAGCGGTGACGGCATCGGTGCTGGTGGCACTTCTCGTCCAGGCAGTGGGGGCAACCCTGGTGCCGGCGGTGCATACAAAACCGGTCAAGGCTCCGGCTTTGGTGGTGGCGATGCTACCGGCCACGGTCCCTCGGGCGGTGGTGATGCCTATCGCACTGGCAGTGGTGGCAACACCGGCAACGGTGATGGCCATCGTCCAGGTGCCGGCGGTGCCTATGGTCCAGGCAGCGGTGGCAACACTGGCCATGGCTTTGGCGACGGCAGTGGCCCCGCAGGCGCCTACACTGACCACAGCAGTCACGTTGTGGGTCAGCCTGGTGCCCACACTGGCGAGAATGGTCCCTATGTGGGACAGCCCGGTGCCAAAGTGCCCTACACTCAAACCTACACACACACAAGTACCGGTTTTCCTGGGGCCGAGAAATACTCACAAGGTTAGCAGAGATTGCGATGAAGCCGCGGTCAGCAACGAAATTTGAACAGAGCCGATTATTGCCTAAACGATATTTACGATAGTTTTCCTTGTTTTAAATTGCTTTTCTTCTAAACGTTTTGTTCAGATTTTGTTGAACTGTTTTGACGGCCTAGTTCTTTAAGTTACGTCTACATATAAATTATGTTTTACTTTATGATATGATAATGATAATTATTTTATGCTCTATTTTAAGCAGTTCTTGTTCTATTTTCAGCCAAAAAGCAAAACACCAAAAACAAAAAACGCACCTTTCTATCTTCTTATATAATTATTATAAACTATTTTCAACTGTTGCAAACTATTCAGGCACACACACACACACACACACTTTAGGGCAGTTTTAGGTTCAACTCTTCCTAGTCCCAAAAAAATCCCACACCAGATACTTTCTCCCCCCCAAACACAAAACCCCACTTAGTTATCGTTATCGTTATCGTTTATTTAGAGCACCTTTTTGCTATGAGCGCACAAATCAAAAAGCAAACCTCTCTTGCTGTCTCTGTCTGTCTATATCAATATATAAATATATATATATATATATATATATATATTTTTATCTCACTGTTTCTGTCTCACTATCTGTTCTATCTGCACACAATCAATCGATAAATGCTACCAAACATTTGTTATCGATCTCCGATTTCCTGTACTTTATCAACTCTTCTTCCACTTCAATCACCTCAAATTTTTTGTTTCTACAGTTCAGCCTTGTGACTGTGAAACCCTGCACCCCAAAAGATCACACTCACCCACTCACACACACACACACATACTTGCACGTACTCTACACACACCCACACACACACACTCGACACCCACACATAAATCCACTTATTCATCCCTCGCACAATATGTTTTCGGCACATTTGTAAAATATTTTGACCGCACTCTCGCCTCGCCCACATTCCGAAAATGCTTCTGCAATTGATACTAACGGTTTTTAGTTACTAGTGTTAATATGTCCAGTAAATGGTATATGGTTTTAATCTAGTCAAGAAGTCCCCCTCTACTAAAAGTTGTACTCTGGTTCTGGCCTATTCCTCCCAAAAACTCAGAATATTACCAAACTATATGTATCCCAATCTGTAGCACACACACATAGTAACTACTTAGTAGTAGCTAGTTGTACTAGTAACTAGTAGCAGTAACTATGTATTATCTTTGTAGTTAGAATCTAGTTTGAACTCAACTCAACTCTATGAAAACCCTTTTTCTCATTTTATTACAATCTTATTAATCGATCTGCATTTTGCCTCGTATTATACTTTTACTCTAGGCAATGGTAAATATAAATCGAATAATAATAATGGACGTTACGACGGTAAGTGTGACCTCAGCTCTGTCCTTTGGAATTACCTAAAACTAATGAAGACCTACGATATATTTCCAATGTATAGGTGTCGGTAATGGCAAATACTATCACGATGATTCTGGTAAATATGTGCATGTTGAAGGACCCACTGGACCTCCAGCCCCACCATATGTGCATATAATTGGACCCGAGGGCGGTTATGGCGGCGAAGGTGATGGCGGCGGCGAGGGCGGTTTCGGACCCAACGGACCCGGCGGACCAGGCGGCCCAAAGGGACCCGGCGGTAAGCTTCTACTAAAAGTATTTTCTTTGATACACTTTATTTAAGGTAAACCGTTATTTTTTGTAGGGCCAAATGGACCTCGCGGCCCACCCGGACCTCCCGGTAAGTATTCCAACTTCTTTATAAATTCTCGACTTGACTAACTTTAAATTCCTGTGTAGGACCTAAAGGCCCACCCGGACCACCCGGCCCAGATGCTCCCGGACCTAAGGGACCTAAAGGTTAGTTGTTAATCTCCCGAATATTTCCTTAAATCAATCTTATTGCAAATGTTTGGTCATAGGACCACGTGGACCTCCCGGACCACCCGGCCCAGACGCTCACGGCCCACGTGGACCCCCCGGACCACCCGGACCCGATGCTCCCGGACCTAAGGGACCTCCCGGACCACCTGGCCCCACCGGTCCCGGACCCAAGGGACCTCCCGGCCATGGCGGCAATGCTGACTTGGGACCACCAGGTAGGCGGCATTTGTAGCCAAGGTTTATAACAATATTTTATTGCTTCGAGTTGAAATTTTTGTAGCTCCCGGACCAAACTACAAGCCCAACGACCCTAGGCATTCGAACAAGGAGACACCTGGCTACCTGCCACCAGATGCACCCGGTAAAATCGCACCAAAGCCTCCATCCCAATCATTTGTCATTGAACCAAATTATTCGCCACCAACTTTCAAGCCAAATTACGTTCATAATGATAATTTCGTGCATAAGAAAGAACCAAAGCCAATCACAACAAAGTCACCACTAACCTATATTCCTCCTTCTTTCCCCAATACCGTTCCCAATCATGTTCCCACCACTCCCAACAAACCAACCACGACGATTGTACAGCCAAAGGTCCCGGCTATCACTATTAATAAGGATAGACCAGTAAATGGCATTACTCCAGTAACACCCGGTAAATTTGATATACCCAAGCCCGTACCGACTCCACGACCAATTCAACCGATTGTACCCGAACTGCCACCGACCATCTACAAACCGACTCCGGCTCCAGTGCCCGTACCCGTACCCGTACCTCATGTACCCGTGGCCCGTGTCCCAGTGCCAGTGCCTCAAGTGCCTGTGGTGCCCGCCTACAAGCCAGACCCACCACGACCATTTCTGACGGCAGCGCCGCCCACACCTAAACCCATCTACGTACCTGAACCGATTACGACACGGACACCAATCCAACCACGACCGCAACCACCTCAACCTAACAAGAATGTAACACCTCGTCCTCCCTCTACCCCATTGCATGTGCCGTCGTATCCGTCGCCGCCAATTAGCAATACCTGCGAATGTAATGCCGATAAGACGCACGCATCAAAAACTACCTTTACCTCCACCACAACCTCCTCCTCCACCTATCCCAATCCGAATCCGGCCTCGGTCGACTTTAACAAACAATTCAATGGCTTCAATGGAAACGCGAATTTCGGCAGCATAATGAACGCCATGTCACTCAATCAAATCCCCGTGGTGCCCCAGGCTCCTGGCCAGCCGGCATTCTATCCGCCCGACAAGATCCCCAAGGGTGCGGTGATTGCCTTCATGCCGGTGGTCATTCTGCCCCAGGAATACTATGCCAACTGCGAGGAGAACTCCATTCACACCACTGCCAGTAAATATCAGACTGTAGATCCATTCCCGCTGGGTGTCCAGCCATCCGCCATACCGAACTCGTTCAGTGTGCACTCCATCTTCACGGGTGCCGGCCCCAAGGATCAGTGCATGTGCCCCTGCTCCTGCACACAGAATCTCTCCAAGGCCTACAAGAAACGCGAAACGAATGCTGAGGATGCGCCTGCCGTGAAGGCTGAAGAGCCTGTCGCTGAGGCTTCCACTCCCGTGGAGGTCAAGGTTGAGGCGCCAGTTGCCGAAGCTTCCAGCCCGGTCGAAGTCAAGGTTGAGGCTCCCGTTGAAGTCAAGGCTGAAGAATCCTCCCCCGTGGAAGTGAAAGTCGAAGCGCCCGCAGCTGAATTGAAGGCAGCGGCATCCTCACCAGTCGAGGTCAAAGTGGAAGCACCCGTGGAGACGAAGATCACCGAGCCGCAAACGAACTAAAGACGACTACGACAACGCCTATGAACAACCTTGCCTCGACGTCTGGACGTCAACGAGAAACCCGATCCCATCCCCAACCTTCCCAGCACCGCCAACTTGAAAAAGCTTCCAACTGCACGTAATCCCGCTCAACTAACCCCTAGTTCTAAGTGTTTTTAGTAACGAGAATACTCTCACTCAGCCAGGAATGGAAAAAAAAAAACGTAAAAGAAATAAAATAGTAGATGATTAACAGCAGAGGAGAGAAAACTAGGAAAAACGATAATGAAGAAGAAATGAAAACAAAAGAAAAAGTGCCGACTATAATGTGTTCGTTTATATTTTTATTTGAAAATTTCTTAAAAATTTTAAAATGTAAAACTAAAATGAGAGAAACATAAAATGCACTCCAAGCTGCCTGTCAAACTCTATGTTATCTATCTCTATATCTATATCTATATCTGACTTTACTGATTGTTATAGTGTTGAAAAATTCGCAAAATGCGAAATTAAGGGGAGATGACAAAATGTAAAAGAATTGTTTGTGACATGTTGTTTATTATGCATTTTTAATTGTATTTCAATGTATTAACTTTTGTATTTTGTTCACTTTCTTTAGATATTAGTCGCTAGTTTATTTAATCTGTACTCTAATAATGCTTAAACACCAACAAAATCAAAATGCGAAAACCACAAAAAATACGGAGATGAGAATTGTTATGTCTAAAGAGAAATTTATGAAATTAAATAAAATGTAAGAAAAAATTATGTCGTATATTTATTGAAAATATTGGTTGGTTTGTAAGCAGTGAGAGAGGGCCAAAAAAGATGGCAGGTATTTCTAAAATATACGAATCCCCTGAAATTACTATGAATAGTTGGAACTATAGACTCTATTCATCATACTCCACATAACGAGGTCTCATTTTCCTTACTGACTAATTTCTCTTAAGTAATTTCGGAGCCATGGTAAAGAGAATTCGGAATCAGTTTTTCACAGGGTTCATGTATCAGTTTTTGATATATTCTGATTGGCATCTAAAAGTATGCAGCGAGAAAAGTGTACTTTAGTTGCAATGCTCGCCGTGGAGCACCAAAAACCAGTATTCGATTTTCGGAATAAAACAATAAATTAATTTTTATTTTTTTATGAGGGAAAATATATCACCATGAAATTACACACTAAATCTATTCTTGGGCGTTTCTTTGTAAACATTGATTTTGAAAGTATATAAATTTTAAAGTAGAAATAAGACAAAAGTAATTCAAAATTGAAAGCAACTAAAAACTCTGCTTTAAAACCGGTGTAAAAAAAGAGCGCAGATGCTAGCACAGACAGGAACCCATTATTTCCCCCCATTTACAGACCAATTTGTTTATGGGGTTTTGAACTGCAAACAATTTGAAAGCAGAGGCAGGAAAATTGCCTAAAAAAATGGAAATCTATGTAAGAATTATGCTAATAACGTTGTGTTTTTCTAAGGTCAACAGCGTCGTTATTTGCATGCCCTGTACTAAAATAATTCACGGAGAATATTGCAGATAAATATGAGAACAAAAATTTTAAATAAAACATTATTTAATTTATTCTCTGAAATATTATTTAATTTTTCTTTTAAATAAATAAATATACTTTCTTTAAATTAAATAATTCAATTCAATGAGAGTAGCTTCCTTGTCATCACTGCTTCATTGTCAAGTTATTTTTTCAACTTGCGGTTCGCAAGGCGTGAAATTGTAAAAACCTTGAAATAACTTTAGAAAATATTTGAAAAGAATAAATGACTTTTCCTGAGGCAGAGCAGTTTGTCCTGCCTTTATTTCTTTGACTTCTCACCGATCATTTCGTGTATATATATATTTGTATTTATGCTGTGGCAAAAAATCGATTGATGAAACATATTAGAGAGGCCACAAGGCCACAAATCAAAGCGGCCAAATGGAAATTCATATTTATATTTCCCTTAACTGGAAATGAAAACATGGCTAGGAACTAGACCTAAGGGGAGTGGGAGGGAGCTTGGCTGAAACAACATTTGTGGGCTCACATAAACTTCAAGCCGTAATCTCTTTCGCCGGCATTTCACCTTGTCGGGGTCGTTAAGTAACCCAGTTTTGGGTCTTTTGTCTCTGTACAACTTTTTACGACTTTGACAAGTCAATATTTTTCGAAACGAAGAAGAGAATGTTGTAACTTATTTTCACACATTTCGAAACTGTTGCCAGGCTATGATAAAGACGAGTTCGTAGTTCGAACATTATATACTTATGCTGAAATTATAGTTCAATTTTTTCTTTGACGCACCTTTCAGTTTTTTTTTTAATGAATGAACTCAGTTCAGTTTAGTTTCTTTGAGATGAGATGAGATGAGGGGGTGGCAGGTTTCAAGGGCAATACAAAGTTTGTTTATCTTTTTTTGGGTTATTAGCTCGACTCGTCGTAACCCCCAGAAAACACGGCGATATCTGGCAAATATTTGAAATGCGGCCTCTGCCACAGATTTCCAAATAGTGTAACTGTATCTCTTTGTTGATAATTGGAATTAAAGATATAGTAGGCAAACAGCTTATGCACAATATGATATGTGACCGAAGTTCTCATAAAAAATATGAACGTCGGTCGGCTCAGATGAAAGAAAGCGATCTGTGAACCAAACTTAAACAAAAACAAATTTTGTTAACCTTTTTTTTAATATTTATATTTGTATTTGCATTTGTATTTGTGTTGCGTGTTGCTTTTGTTGTTATTGTTATTTGGCAAAGTTTCAGGCGCAAATATCTAAAATTAAACTGCGACTCGCAACTCGCAACTTCAGCTTAAGCTCCAAATGAGGCATTTATTTTGTCACCTGCCCATCCAAATAGGCATAATGATACCCAAATCAACTCCCCCAAAGGTCATACTTGTTGATTTCGTAATCAAGAATTGTAAAACAATTACTTCAAGTATATTCACTTGCAATATATAATTATGGATAGCAGTTACAAATTAGACTCTTGACTTACGCAAGCTTTTGACTCATTTCCAATATAAGTGATCATCTGAGAAAAACGAAAATACTGTCTATAAATTACTGAAAACTTATAATATTATTATAGCTGGTCTTTGAAGACTCACCAAATTGCCATCCCTGAACCAATATTAATCCAACTTCAGACGATGACGAAGATAGCCTTATTGTTCAACATGAAGTTTATTTGATATGTTTCTGATGAGTATTTTTTGAAATATGCCTAAAATTGTGTAAAAACGGGTCCGAAACCTCATTTTCCTTAAAATTGAGCCCTATTCGAATTTTGAACAGCAATAACTTGGCCAAATATCAACCGATTTTGATAAAATTTGTCGTTTTGTTTATGGTTTTGATAACAGTTTAATTCTGCATTCAAAGAATTTTCATTTTCGACATTTTAAATTTTTTTCATTTTTTTACCAGTTTTTCATACTAACCCATGGACAATACCATCAAAAATTAAAAAATTTTCGACTCCGATTTTTTTGAGTCTAATCGATTCTAGAACCCAAAACTAGCATTCTGCTTTTTATTTGAGGTGTTTCTGATGATTATTTTTCGAGATATAGCCAAAAATGTGCTAAAATGGACTCAAAATACATAAAAAACAGTATAACAACAGTAGCTGATCTTCGAAGAGTCACAAAATCGCCACCCCTGAACCAATATTTATATAATTTGAGAATATGACGATGATGTCCCTATTGTTCAAAATGAAGTTTATTTGAGGTGTTTCTGATGAGTATTTTTCGAAATATAGCCAAAAATGTGTCTAGAAGTGGTCGAAAATAGCTTTCATCTCGTTTCGTACAGTTTGAATTTAACTGCGAAGCATCTACTATCTTAACAAGTTCATTAGAGTTGCTGCTACCAGATCTTCTTAACGTTGCCAGAAAAAAAGCAATTCCAATTTAAATTGTATAAAATTGCCAGAAATATGCAATTGTCTGTCAAGCTGTTCGCCGCTGTCAGCAATCGAAACAAACTTTTATTTTTGGCAGCCCTGGGGGCAAACATAACGTAACAAACTCACAGGTACGTAAGTCACACTTCGTACTTCAGTTGAAGCTACGCGGCGTATGAGTAATAAAGGCAAATGTGGCCGCTTGTCTTGACTTGGCTTCTAAGTGCGACTTGGACCGGGCCCACAAAAAGCAAAAACAAAAACAAAAAACAATACAGCAACAACAATAAGAGAATAGCTTTATATTGTTTCGGTTTGTTTGCCGGCAACAACAGCAACAAAGGTGACGTCGACGACGCGTCGCAACTCAGCCGGAAAATGAAAAATATAAATTGGCCCCACGGCTGGGAAACAGAATTATTTAACGTAGGAACGTCGCATCAAGCAGTTGTGTCAGCTCCATCTCCAATCTCCACCTCAATCTTGGACTCCACTTCATCGTCTTCGTCTTCTTCAACTTCATCTTCATCTACGATTCTTGCGATTCGAATTTGTCTCGCAGGCAAATAAAGTATAGATACATTATTATACATTCAGAATGGTCATGCATACGTCTGTCAAGTGCCTATCGCTGCTGGTAAGTAACCCACCATCTTGCGAAATCTTTGACAGAATGAGAGGATTTTCAATTCGGTAAACTGACAAACAGCTGTTGGCGTACATCTGCGGAGCAGCCTGGGGGGATGCACAGGATGCGGCCAAGTCGAGCACAGGCGATTTAAGCACAGCTGAAACATCAGCGAAATGTAAGCAGATATTCATCCATTTGAAAGTGAGGCCTGTTTAACACTTTAATACTGTATTTGTTTGTCAAGTGCTGAACTTGGGCAGCCTGTTTGGACAGACGGGCACGGGGTATCCCAACTATGGCTACAGGTATCCCAGCTACGGCTACAACAACAATGGATATTATAACAGGCCCAGTCAGGGATATTATCCCAACACCGGCTACTATTATCCCAGCAATAATTATTATCCCAGCAGCACATATTATCCGGGCAGTGGCAGCGCCTACTATCCCAACACTGCCAGCGGTTACTATCCCACGACAAACATCCTCGGCTCCTCGGGCTATGGCGGCTACGGCGGCTATGGAGGTAATGGCGGCCTCAGGCAATACTCGGGCTACTGGCAGCCCGATTATTATGGCCAACGAAATCGGGGTTATGGCTACTATCGGCGCACCGATCGCTGGCTGCCGGACCAGAGCTATCGGGACCGCAGTTATGGCTCCTATCGTGGCTATGATTGAGGGGACTCCCAATCTCCCAGTCTCCCAATCGCTTTTGTTGCTTTTTGCTTGTTGTGTCTTTTGTATTTTGTATTTGTTAAACGCTTTAATGCTAAATAACTAGCAATAAAACTTCATTTGTAACTAATTCAAGCCATGTTCTTGGCACTTTAATAATCATCTCCCTCTGTCAAGTTTCATTTCAGCTTTTATTTTGACGGCCCTTGAGATTTACGCCCAATTGCACTCTGAAATATCGCGTCATATATTATATGTGCTTCTAATGCACCTGTCATTGTATCTGTGTGTGTCGGCTGAAGGGTGTGTGTGTGTGTGTGCTAGTGTGTGTTGTAATTGTTGTGTTAATCAACTTGTCTCGTCAGTGGAAAAAGTGTCTAACTAAATGTGCTACGCAAAAACAATAACCAAATAATTCTAAAGAAAAAAAAAAAGAATAAATTAATAAAAAATAAAATATATTGAAAAATATGTGGATAGTGAAACTAAAAATTAAAATAATATACATGCATAACTAAACATATTATAAAAAATGTACATAACAATAAAGAAATCTTAATTAATAAGGTTAAAAATTATTTAAAATTAAATTAATTAAATATTTAAAAAAATCAAAATAATGAAGATAACATTGAAGCAACTTTAAAAAATATTATAAAATATTAAAAAATTTAATTTTCATTAATTTCAATTCATTCATAATTATTAATCAATTAACCAGAAAATTAACGAATTAAAAATAATGCAACTTAAATTACACAGATGCCTAAAAGCAGGCAACATATTTTTGTGCATCGCTCGCGTTGCCAACCAACTGAATTTTGTGTCATGCGCCGTCAACTTATACAGAAATCTCGCCATCTTACTTTGCAGGCGTGCTGGGCACCACATATGGCTAGAGGGAGATGGATGATGGATACGAAGAGAGATAGAGAGAGGGATATGTGGCATGCAGATACTTTAAGCCACAGTTATGCTGCAACAAATGGCGCCATCTACCGTCTGTCCCACAAACACGCAGCTTAAATCGTTGCATTTTGCCCACCAACTAAGTTACGACTTCAACTGCCAAACACTGCCAAAACTGTCCCAAGGATCAAACTGTCTCTCTCTATCTATCTCTCTCTCACACACACACACCCACACACTTAAAATTTGACACACACAAGATGAAGAAGAAGCATTCAAAATAAGTGGAACTGGAAGAAGCAACTTCGCCAACAACAGCTGCCAATGTAATTTCAGGGCCAAGTTTTGTGGCTGCTTTTAATGTTCGCATCTTAACTTATAGAGTAAAGTCATGTTTATGTTTATATTCCCTTTGTTATTACGATGGTATAGGGTGAGTGGGTGGGTGGGTGGGTGTGCGGAGTATGTGGAATTATGGCCGGGGTAAACTGTGGGAGTAACAAGCACCAAGTGCAGTGCAACGAAGCGTGTTTATTTTGTTATCTCCCCCTTTCAATTGCAGCATGAAAACTCTTTTTCATTTTCATTTTAAGTTTCATTTTTTTTTTCTTTTTAACCCGCATGCAAGTTGACAACAACAGTAACAACAACAACAACAGTAACAACAACAACAGCAACATGAACACAGTGTTTTCCACAGGTTTTTCCACCACAAAATTTGCCAGAATCAAAATTCATGTTAACCACAAGAATCACAATCCACTGTCATCATTTTCTCCTTCTTCTTCTTCTTTTTGTTCTTCTTCTTTGACTTCTTCTTCTTCTTCATCTATGACTTCTTCTTCTTAACTATTCGTCTTTTTTGCCATAAATCGTTTCGGTTCATAAACAAGCTACTATTAGTTATAAAAATTCCATTTTAATCAGCGAAACACAAAAATATTTTGTATGAGAAAATTTTCCGAAACTGAGAACAGTGCCAAAAACAACACACACTTCACACACACACACTTCGCACACACACTACACACACACACATCTCGCACATAAAATTGTTGTCATCATATGACAGCAATTAAAATTGTGCGCTACTCGTAATTCTCCACCCAAAAATATTCCATTCAATTCAATTCAATTCTTTAATCTATCAATGTGCAGACACGGATACACACACACATGCACGCACACACACACACCGTACACACACTCATCTGTCTATCTCACTTGCTCAGCAACATTCTAACTGCTATCTTCTTCCCACTTCTCAACTCGTTCCATTCAATGAATGCGAAGCTTCCTTCCGCGCTGCTCGTAAAAAATGTCTTATGTGCAGACAAAAAAGCAATAAAAATTGCAACATGGCGTAATCAACTTAGAGATACCGTGCAAAATAAAATACTGCCACGATTCAGACTTTGATATATCTCTCAGGCATGAGTCTAAAACTTAAACAATCTTCACATGAATTTTGGCAGAAAAATAAAAAAAACTTCTAAGTGAAAATATTAAACTTGAAATCGGTTTAATTTAGTTGAAGTTATGAGACTGACATTGAATAAAAAGTTATTTTAAAAAACATTTTCGGCTATATCTCAAAAAATTCTCATGAGAAACACATAAAATAAAAAAAACAGAATTAAACGGTTGCACATTTTTGGCTATATCTCGAAAAATAATCATCAGAAACACCTCAAATAAAAAGCAGAATGCTAGTTTTGGGTCGTTGAATCGATTAGAGTCAAAAAATGGGAGTTGAAAATTTTTTCATTTTTGATGATATTGTCAAGGTGTTAGTATGGAAAAGTGGTAAAAAAAATTGAAAAATTTTAAAATGTTGAAAATGAATATTCTTCGGATGCAGGAATAAACTGTTATTAAAACCATAAACAAAACGACAAATTTTATTAAAATCGGTTGATATTTGGCCAAGTTATGGCTGTTCAAAATTCGAATAGGGCTAAATTTTTAGGAAAATGACGTTTTGGACCCGTTTTTACACAATTTTAGCCATATCTCGAATAATACTCATCAGAAACACCTCAAATGAACTTCATTTTGAACAATAAGGTTATCTTAGTCATCGTCTGTAATTTGATTAATATTGGCTAAGGGGTGGCAATGTTCTGGCTCTTCAAAGATCAGTTACTGTTGTTATACTGTTTTTAATGTATTGTGAGTCCATTTTAGCACATTTTTGGCTATATCTCGAAAAATAATCATCAGAAACACCTCAAATAAAAAGCAGAATGCTAGTTTTGGGTCGTAGAATCGATTAGAGTCAAAAAATCGGAGTTGAATATTTTTTCATTTTTGATGATATTGTCAAGGGGTAAGTATGGAAAACTGGTCAAAAAATGAAAAAAATTTTAAATGTCGAAAATGAAAATTCTTTGAATGCAGGAATAAACTGTTATTAAAACCATAAACAAAACGACAAATTTTATTAAAATCGGTTGATATTTGGCCAAGTTATGGCTGTTCAAAATTCGAATAGGGCTAAATTTTTAGGAAAATGCCGTTTTGGACCCGTTTTTACACAATTTTAGCCATATCTCGAATAATACTCATCAGAAACACCTCAAATAAACTTCATTTTGAACAATAAGGTTATCTTAGTCATCGTCTGTAATTTGATTAATATTGGCTAAGGGGTGGCAATGTTCTGGCTCTTCAAAGATCAGTTACTGTTGTTATACTGTTTTTAATGTATTTTGATGTATTTTACCACATTTTTGGCTATATCTCGAAAAATAATCATCAGAAACACCTCAAATAAAAAGCAGAATGCTAGTTTTGGGTCCTAGAATTGATTAGACCCAAAAAAATCGGAGTTGAAAATTTTTTAATTCTTTGATGGTATTGTCAAGGGGTAAGTATGGAAAACTGGTCAAAAAATGAAAAAAATTTTAAATGTCGAAAATGAAAATTCTTTGAATGCAGGATTAAACTGTTATCAAAACCATAAACAAAATGACAAATTTGATCAAAATCGGTTGATTTTTGAACAAGTTATGGCTGTTCGAAATTCGAATAGGGCTAAATTTTTAAGAATATGACGTTTTGAAACCGTTTTTACACAATTTTAGCCATATCTCGAATAATACTCATCAGAAACACCTCAAATAAACTTCATTTTGAACAATAAGGTTATCTTAGTCATCGTCTGTAATTTGATTAATATTGGCTAAGGGGTGGCAATGTTCTGGCTCTTCAAAGATCAGTTACTGTTGTTATACTGTTTTTAATGTATTTTGAGTCCATTTTACCACATTTTTGGCTATATCTCGAAAAATAATCATCAGAAACACCTCAAATAAAAAGCAGAATGCTAGTTTTGGGTCCTAGAATTGATTAGACCCAAAAAAATCGGAGTTGAAAATTTTTTAATTTTTTGATGGTATTGTCAAGGGGTAAGTATGGAAAACTGGTCAAAAAATGAAAAAAATTTTAAATGTCGAAAATGAAAATTCTTTGAATGCAGGAATAAACTGTTATTAAAACCATAAACAAAACGACAAATTTTATTAAAATCGGTTGATATTTGGCCAAGTTATGGCTGTTCAAAATTCGAATAGGGCTAAATTTTTAGGAAAATGACGTTTTGGACCCGTTTTTACACAATTTTAGCCATATCTCGAATAATACTCATCAGAAACACCTCAAATGAACTTCATTTTGAACAATAAGGTTATCTTAGTCATCGTCTGTAATTTGATTAATATTGGCTAAGGGGTGGCAATGTTCTGGCTCTTCAAAGATCAGTTACTGTTGTTATACTGTTTTTAATGTATTTTGAGTCCATTTTACCACATTTTTGGCTATATCTCGAAAAATAATCATCAGAAACACCTCAAATAAAAAGCAGAATGCTAGTTTTGGGTCCTAGAATTGATTAGACCCAAAAAAATCGGAGTTGAAATTTTTTTAATTCTTTGATGGTATTGTCAAGGGGTAAGTATGGAAAACTGGTCAAAAAATGAAAAAAATTTTAAATGTCGAAAATCAAAATTCTTTGAATGCAGGATTAAACTGTTATCAAAACCATAAACAAAATGACAAATTTGATCAAAATCGGTTGATTTTTGAACAAGTTATGGCTGTTCGAAATTCGAATAGGGCTAAATTTTTAAGAATATGACGTTTTGAAACCGTTTTTACACAATTTTAGCCATATCTCGAATAATACTCATCAGAAACACCTCAAATAAACTTCATTTTGAACAATAAGGTTATCTTAGTCATCGTCTGTAATTTGATTAATATTGGCTAAGGGGTGGCAATGTTCTGGCTCTTCAAAGATCAGTTACTGTTGTTATACTGTTTTTAATGTATTTTGAGTCCATTTTACCACATTTTTGGCTATATCTCGAAAAATAATCATCAGAAACACCTCAAATAAAAAGCAGAATGCTAGTTTTGGGTCCTAGAATTGATTAGACCCAAAAAATCGGAGTTGAAAATTTTTTAATTTTTTGATGGTATTGTCAAGGGGTAAGTATGGAAAACTGGTCAAAAAATGAAAAAAATTTTAAATGTCAAAAATGAAAATTCTTTGAATGCAGGAATAAACTGTTATTAAAACCATAAACAAAACGACAAATTTTATTAAAATCGGTTGATATTTGGCCAAGTTATGGCTGTTCAAAATTCGAATAGGGCTAAATTTTTAGGAAAATGACGTTTTGGACCCGTTTTTACACAATTTTAGCCATATCTCGAATAATACTCATCAGAAACACCTCAAATGAACTTCATTTTGAACAATAAGGTTATCTTAGTCATCGTCTGTAATTTGATTAATATTGGCTAAGGGGTGGCAATGTTCTGGCTCTTCAAAGATCAGTTACTGTTGTTATACTGTTTTTAATGTATTTTGAGTCCATTTTACCACATTTTTGGCTATATCTCGAAAAATAATCATCAGAAACACCTCAAATAAAAAGCAGAATGCTAGTTTTGGGTCCTAGAATTGATTAGACCCAAAAAATCGGAGTTGAAATTTTTTTAATTCTTTGATGGTATTGTCAAGGGGTAAGTATGGAAAACTGGTCAAAAAATGAAAAAAATTTTAAATGTCGAAAATCAAAATTCTTTGAATGCAGGATTAAACTGTTATCAAAACCATAAACAAAATGACAAATTTGATCAAAATCGGTTGATTTTTGAACAAGTTATGGCTGTTCGAAATTCGAATAGGGCTAAATTTTTAGGAATATGACGTTTTGAAACCGTTTTTACACAATTTTAGCCATATCTCGAATAATACTCATCAGAAACACCTCAAATAAACTTCATTTTGAACAATAAGGTTATCTTAGTCATCGTCTGTAATTTGATTAATATTGGCTAAGGGGTGGCAATGTTCTGGCTCTTCAAAGATCAGTTACTGTTGTTATACTGTTTTTAATGTATTTTGAGTCCATTTTACCACATTTTTGGCTATATCTCGAAAAATAATCATCAGAAACACCTCAAATAAAAAGCAGAATGCTAGTTTTGGGTCCTAGAATTGATTAGACCCAAAAAAATCGGAGTTGAAAATTTTTTAATTCTTTGATGGTATTGTCAAGGGGTAAGTATGGAAAACTGGTCAAAAAATGAAAAAAATTTTAAATGTCGAAAATGAAAATTCTTTGAATGCAGGATTAAACTGTTATCAAAACCATAAACAAAATGACAAATTTGATCAAAATCGGTTGATTTTTGAACAAGTTATGGCTGTTCGAAATTCGAATAGGGCTAAATTTTTAGGAATATGACGTTTTGAAACCGTTTTTATACAATTTTAGCCATATCTCGAATAATACTCATCAGAAACACCTCAAATAAACTTCATTTTGAACAATAAGGTTATCTTAGTCATCGTCTGTAATTTGATTAATATTGGCTAAGGGGTGGCAATGTTCTGGCTCTTCAAAGATCAGTTACTGTTGTTATACTGTTTTTAATGTATTTTGAGTCCATTTTACCACATTTTTGGCTATATCTCGAAAAATAATCATCAGAAACACCTCAAATAAAAAGCAGAATGCTAGTTTTGGGTCCTAGAATTGATTAGACCCAAAAAAATCGGAGTTGAAAATTTTTTAATTTTTTGATGGTATTGTCAAGGGGTAAGTATGGAAAACTGGTCAAAAAATGAAAAAAATTTTAAATGTCGAAAATGAAAATTCTTTGAATGCAGGAATAAACTGTTATTAAAACCATAAACAAAACGACAAATTTTATTAAAATCGGTTGATATTTGGCCAAGTTATGGCTGTTCAAAATTCGAATAGGGCTAAATTTTTAGGAAAATGACGTTTTGGACCCGTTTTTACACAATTTTAGCCATATCTCGAATAATACTCATCAGAAACACCTCAAATGAACTTCATTTTGAACAATAAGGTTATCTTAGTCATCGTCTGTAATTTGATTAATATTGGCTAAGGGGTGGCAATGTTCTGGCTCTTCAAAGATCAGTTACTGTTGTTATACTGTTTTTAATGTATTGTGAGTCCATTTTAGCACATTTTTGGCTATATCTCGAAAAATAATCATCAGAAACACCTCAAATAAAAACCAGAATGCTAGTTTTGGGTCGTAGAATCGATTAGAGTCAAAAAATCGGAGTTGAATATTTTTTCATTTTTGATGATATTGTCAAGAGGTAAGTATGGAAAACTGGTCAAAAAATGAAAAAAATTTTAAATGTCGAAAATCAAAATTCTTTGAATGCAGGATTAAACTGTTATCAAAACCATAAACAAAATGACAAATTTGATCAAAATCGGTTGATTTTTGAACAAGTTATGGCTGTTCGAAATTCGAATAGGGCTAAATTTTTAGGAATATGACGTTTTGAAACCGTTTTTATACAATTTTAGCCATATCTCGAATAATACTCATCAGAAACACCTCAAATGAACTTCATTTTGAACAATAAGGTTATCTTAGTCATCGTCTGTAATTTGATTAATATTGGCTAAGGGGTGGCAATGTTCTGGCTCTTCAAAGATCAGTTACTGTTGTTATACTGTTTTTAATGTATTTTGAGTCCATTTTACCACATTTTTGGCTATATCTCGAAAAATAATCATCAGAATCACCTCAAATAAAAAGCAGAATGCTAGTTTTGGGTCGTAGAATCGATTAGAGTCAAAAAATCGGAGTTGAAAATTTTTTAATTTTTTGATGGTATTGTCAAGGGGTAAGTATGGAAAACTGGTCAAAAAATGAAAAAAATTTTAAATGTCGAAAATGAAAATTCTTTGAATGCAGGAATAAACTGTTATTAAAACCATAAACAAAACGACAAATTTTATTAAAATCGGTTGATATTTGGCCAAGTTATGGCTGTTCAAAATTCGAATAGGGCTAAATTTTTAGGAAAATGACGTTTTGGACCCGTTTTTACACAATTTTAGCCATATCTCGAATAATACTCATCAGAAACACCTCAAATGAACTTCATTTTGAACAATAAGGTTATCTTAGTCATCGTCTGTAATTTGATTAATATTGGCTAAGGGGTGGCAATGTTCTGGCTCTTCAAAGATCAGTTACTGTTGTTATACTGTTTTTAATGTATTTTGAGTCCATTTTACCACATTTTTGGCTATATCTCGAAAAATAATCATCAGAAACACCTCAAATAAAAAGCAGAATGCTAGTTTTGGGTCGTAGAATCGATTAGAGTCAAAAAATCGGAGTTGAATATTTTTTCATTTTTGATGATATTGTCAAGGGGTTAGTATGGAAAACTGGTCAAAAAATGAAAAAAATTTTAAATGTCGAAAATGAAAATTCTTTGAATGCAGGATTAAACTGTGATCAAAACCATGAACAAAACCACAAATTTTATTAAAATCGGTTGATATTTGGCCAAGTTATGGCTGTTCAAAATTCGAATAGGAAAATGACGTTTTGGACCCGTTTTTACACAATTTTAGCCATATCTCGAATAATACTCATCAGAAACACCTCAAATAAACTTCATTTTGAACAATAAGGTTATCTTAGTCATCGTCTGTAATTTGATAAATATGGGTTCAGGGGTGGCGATTTTGTGTCTCTTCGAAGATCAGCTACTGTTGTTATACTGTTTTTGAGGTATTTTGAGTCCATTTTAGCACATTTTTGGCTATATCTCGAAAAATAATCATCAGCAACCCCTAAAATGAAAAGCAAAACGGCTATATTATTTATTTCTAGCATTAATCAAATTATAGATGATTGTGGAACAACATAATACCGCTGTTGACTGAGTATCTACAACATATAAGTATATATGTAATAATGTGCTATTCGATTTAATGCAAGACCGTTTAAAACAGACTCTCCTACACATACACAGATGTAGGGGCAGATTCTATGTGGGGCATAAAAAAGCGGAACATTCTTGTCGGGGCACTAAAATTATGATCAAATGAATCTGAACGGAGCTAAGCAGAAATGTTGGCCAAACTATTCCTATGATTATTGTTAAAGGCTCGCGGTGTTTGTTGTTGTTTATGCAAAAATGATTTTGAACTCTGCTGGCAAATAAAAATAGAATTAAAACAGAAATGTAAATAATTAAATCATTGACCGTATACAGAGACTGATAGAGAGAGGGGGGTACATATATTTAATGTATGGAGGAGACGAGGTCTCGTCTTCGGTCAATAAAATGATAAAGCAATGGAATTATTTATTCGGCGTTGGGGCTTTAGCATCGTCACGCGTCCAAATCTAATGTTAACAACAATTTAATTAAAGCCAACAAGAGCAACAACAAAAACAATGCTGCAGCCAGAGGCCACAATTTGCTATTGGATTAATCGCAATGAGAACTGAACTCGATTGTTTGTTTAGCGGCAAGAAAAATAAAATTCCCAAATATTTACTTGGCATATTTTTAGTAATTGCAACAGCTCCAAATGTAAGCCAAGGAACATACGAATGCAACTTTGCCAATTAAAGGAGAATGCACAGAAAGTTGATAAAGTGAGGTAACTAAGTTGACTGCATAGAATACACTGAGAGAAATGAATTTGAGTGTACAGATTCTTCACTTAAAAAAAAGAAGAGTAAACCGGGCAAATGTGATTTGAGCTATATAAGAAGGATGCACAGAAAGTTGATTAAGTGAGGTAACTAAGTTGACTGCATAGAATACACTGTGAGAAATACGGGCAAATATGATTTCAGCTATGAAATCATATACATCTGTCTTAAGCTTAACAAGCTAAAATTTCTCTGTCAGTTGAAGCAGGATGCACAGAAACTTGCTAAAGTGAAGTTACTATTCTAGGAATACACTGCAAGAAATAAGGTTAAATAAGTTTTGAGCTATAAAAACATGTGCTTCCCTTGTAAACTCAATAAGCGGATTATTTTCATATTTTCATAATTTCTTCACCATCCATCTTTATGTTAAATAACCTCTCGTTGCCCTTCTCTTTAATCCCTGCACACATTTCTTCCTGTTTAAACTTAACACCAGTAACTTTCGCCCGCTTTTTCTCACAGTGCACAACTTAAGTGTTGACAACAGCCAGACATTTTAAGGAGCGAACGCAGCTCGACTCACGTTTGGCCTCAAGGAACCAGGACGAGGAATGTGGAGCAGGGGGTGTGCAGGTTGCCTCGAGTTACTGGAGAGAATGAATGAAATTGCTTGTACAGCCACTTGACAAGAAAGTTGCTGCAGCTTTTGGCTAAATGCCCAAAACTTTTCATGGCACTTCATAATTTGCCCCACAGATCACAGACAGAGAATACAAACAGTGAGAAAACTCTTTAGCACATTTAAGCAGAATTTATTCCGATACGAGGATTATTGATAGGACAGAATATTGAAGATTGAAACTGACAGCCAACTATTGACTTAATAGCCAATATCTGTCTGTCGGAGGAACACCCCAATCAAGCTTTAAATATGATTAGGTTTTCATATGGAAATCCATATAAAAATACTTGTGTCAAATGTCTGTGAATTGTTGATGTCTGTCTGGCCAAAATGGTCTAATACATCCATTAGATCCGATTCAGAAACATCCCACAAAAGACTTGATGAATTGAGTTTGAAGTGAAACCTTGCAGAGTGTCTCAAATTTCATTTGATAGCTTATTGAATATACATTTTATTTCATACATTTATATAGTATTTTTTATATATTTTGTTGTCTGATGACTATTTATACACAGTCTCTCAACTGGCATGCTTAACCAATTAGCAACTCCCCAGTCGAGTTGGGCGTGAGTTTTGATTTCAATTCGATTTTGATTCGATTCGATTCGAAACTGAGGCACGTGCCTTTGCTTTTGGCGGAGAGTGTAAATCAGTGGAAGTTGATCAGTTGTAGTACTGAGAGAGCTTCAGTTAATCAATAAATGTTTGACATTGACATTTAGCAAACATTAAACGTACTTTCTCTCTATCTTTCTCTTACACTCTACACTCTATGTCTCTCTCTCTATCCCTCTAACAGTTGCTGTTGGCAACAACTCGAGCCAGTCTAGGCCAAGTGTGTCTGACTGTTTTGTGTTTTATCTGGAGGCACGTGCCAAATAGTCCATGATTATAATGATTATCATATCACATTTTGTTTTCAGCTAAACACTATGCAAAGTGGGGGCAGGTCGGAGCAGAGAGTATAGAGCCGTCGGCTATGGTTACTCCCTTCTCCCGTTCGTATTCTCTGCTGAGATAAAATGTGCATAAATCAAATCAAAATGTCTGTTAACATTTCTGCCATCTGCATTCAAGTGGAATTTAAGCATAATTGCATTTAATTTTATGCATAAAAATAGCAGCAAAAGCATGGCGAAGGGGATGCCCCCAGGGGGGGTGCGGAATGAAACAATGTACATGTGCCTCATTCATTGATAATAGGCCATAAAAAATTGTATTTCCACGAAAAGTTGATGGCATGGCACAGAAGGGGGGGGAACACATTAAAGTGCAGTTAAGACGAAGCGAAAACAAAAATGTACTCAAATTTGATGAAGATTAAATGTTGAGAGAGTGAAGCGAAAGAGAAGAGTGAGAGAAGAGAATCAAATGAATCTGATGAGGGAAATTGAGAATAGTGCAGTGAGGAGCTAATAAGAGTACAGTTATAGATTTCCAGACAGTTGATTTTCTTGATTAAAAGAGTTGATATATTTTTTTTGCTATCTGATATAATTTTTTTCAGGTTATTCAGAATACATCAAAAATTATATTTGATTTTTTAAAAAATTCAATTAGTTTCTAGTTTAATAAACTAATGGAGAACTTCTTAGATATCAGACAAAATTATTCTATAGGGTATTTAAGAGACTTCTTTTGGACTGTCGTGTTCATACAATCGTAAAATACTCGGGAACAATTAAATGATATCCAAAAAAAGATTTAGTATATATCTGAAGAAATGTATACAAAATTATGGAAAGACATCAAAAAATATGCCGTCAACCATTGATTGATATGTTTATTCTAAACAAAAATTCAAAGATAAACTGTCAGCATTGCTTATGCCAAAGAGTTCATGAAATGATGATTAAAATGGGAATTCCTTGGATTTAAATTCCTTTACTTTATAAATATATATGAATTAATAAGTAGGATAAAAATACTAAAAAAAATACTAAAATTCTTTTATATTGTGTATTGAAACTAAGAAAAATATATTAAAAACATTCGTAATTTAAGACACTCCCCAAAGATATGATGAGGGCATACAAATTAAATATTCCATTACTTTATAAATATATAAGAATTAATAAATAAGATAAAAATACTTAAAAAAATACTAAAATTCTATTATAATGTATATATTTGAAATTAAGAATCTATTAAAAAATTATCAAAATTTTGCCGAACAATTAAAGCAACTTCAAGGGCAATTAAGACACTCCCCAAAGATATGATGAGGGTATAGAAAAGTCACTCAATTCATTTATCGATAACAACACTTATCTCAATACAACTCATTTGCATTCGATATACCCTATAAAAAGTGTCGCATACTACTGAATAAACAACAAATAATATACTATAAATTTAATTTGAGCATTTAGCGCATAAACTGGTCTCATCTATAATAGATGGAAGTGGAAGATTCGTGGTGTGTGTGTGTGTGTGTGTGTGTGTGTGTGTGTGTGTGTGAAACTTATGATTGATGAAGCGTAACGGTTTGATTTGGAAGTTATGATGGATGTCGGCAGTGTGCACAAAATTTTGTTTAATTAGTTTGTATTTAATTCAATTGACAGGCAAATAATAAAAATTTAAAGTCCAAAAAACGCTCTTATCCACAGTCTTCAAAAATATGATCTGTCTTTTGTAACTCTTCACATTATTTGTGCAATCATTTAGAGTACTTTTAAGCATTTTCAATTAAGCGTAGCGCCCTATAGACTCCCTTCGATCTCCAACTCAATTACAATATACCAAAAAAAAAAGAAAAGAAATTCACGAATTTGTCTGCAATATTTTGTTGTTGAAACACGCAATTGAAAAATTAATTGATTGACCGCAAAATGATACCGATTACTTGAATATTTATATGAGGGCAATTTAGATGAAATTGCCATAGATACCCTATAAAGACAAGGCACTGATAGTGTAGTTTATCTTGCAGCTGACCCTAGGTTTTGTCAACAAATTTATTGTATGCTATTAATTAGCTAAAATAAATTTTTGTTTTTGTTTACAATTTCTAGAGAGAAGAATTTTTCATATACATATATAGATATTTACTAAGAGAAGAAACTATACAAAGAAAATGTAAATCACGAATATATTCAATGGAATTTCTAATATTTTAAATTAAATTAAAGTTAATTTTAAATTTTATTAATGTTGAATTTGAAATTCAATGGAATTTCAAATATCATAAATTAAATTAAAGTTAATTTTAAATTTTATTAATGTTGAAATTGAAATGCAGTGAAATTAAATTGTAATAAAATATCTTATATAATTTACTAAAATTGATTTAAGACCTGAAATGCAAGCTGCAATCAAATCAAAGGATAAGTAGAGAGAGAGAGAGAGAGAGATAGAGAGTGAGAGAGAGAGAGTGAGAGAGAGAGAGTGAGAGAGAGAGAGTGAGAGAGAGTGAGAGAAAGAGGGGGAGTTGCGGGTTTATCAAACTGACAGCGCATAAACAAATGTTATATATAAAACTGGGTAGGTTGAATAAATAAATACGAGTCTTCTTCTTCTTCTTTTATTTTTTTTGTGGTTTTTGGCATGACTTTTCAGGTCTTGTCTTGATATAAAGCAGAGACACGCCCCATACAGCTATCAGCAGGCAGTTGTTTGTTGTTGTTGTTGTTGTTGCGACTGTTTAACGCAATGTGATTTTTATTGGTCTTCAGTGCGAAGGAAATTGATTAAGCTATAGCAATAGCTGCACCTGCCTTTGAATTTGACTTTGACTTTGCCTTTTGCTTTTGTCTTATGCTTTTGCCTTTTGCTTTTGCTTTTGCCTTTTGCTTTTGCTTTTGCCATCAGCCTACGAGCTGCCACTTCCCCTGTACCACATGACGTATGCGTATTCTTTTGCCAAAAGATAAAGTAGTCTCTACATACATACATATCCATATGCATGTGTGTGTGTGTGAGTGTGTGTGTGTGCGCACGCCTCTCGCTTGTGTGTGTGTGTGAGTGAGGAATCAATAGAAGCTGAAAGGAGAGCAGCTCGAAAGCGAGGCTACGACACCGTCAAACAGTTGCTTCTGTGCGCTTTCATTGTGCGGTTGCTCGGCATTTGGCGGCGATCATCGTTGCCGGACACACGCGGCGTATACGTTATAATAATAATAACACAAAAAAAAAGAAATTATTTTCAAAAAATATCAACTACTATTTATGCAAAATACAAGTCACAATTGCTATTTTGTCTCTACATGAAATTCAATTTATTTTCAATAGTTCGGTTCTGTGTTCTCGAAATTGGCGCGCAGAAATTGTCAAAACACGTAACGGTTTCGCGACACACCGTAATTAAAATTATAGCGGCATAATAACCTAACCCGCTAAACTAACAAACAATTGCCAATTGGCCATAGGCAGTTGCTCTGATTATCGGCATTAAATAAAATGCAACTGACAAATCAATAAAAACAACAACAACAACAAACAAAAAAAAACGGAATTCCAAAAACCTAATTGAATTTAAATTCTAAAGTGCAGTGTGTGTGTGTGTGTTTATAATATTTAATTCTTGGAATTTTAGCGCAAATTATTTGTTTCAATTAAAATCGAACTGCAGTTTATCTTTATTTGGATTTCCAACACAAAGTAAGTTTAATTCAAAAGTCACAATTGTAAATAAATTTAAAAAATTATATACATTTTAGTTTATTTATTTTATTTAATGTCAACTATTATTAGTCGACTGAAATTATTTCAAATATAACATTAAAATTAAATATAAAATTAATTAAAAATAAATATTCATAAATTTAAAAAAAAAATTCGAATTAAATAAAAAGAAATTAAATAAATGGTGAATTTCATAATTTGAAAAGAAAGTGAAACATTTAAGTAAATTGTATAATTTATAGACTTTACAAATAATTAAAAAAACAACAAAATTTGAATTAAATAAAAAGAATTTAAATAAATGGTTAATTTCATAATTTGAAAAGGAAGTATTATTTAATAAAATTTTATAAAATTTAAGTAAATTGTATAATTTATAGACTTTACAAATTAAAAAAAAAAACAACAAACATCCGCTTTTCAATTGCATTTTTTAAGTATTCAATTCGCGCATTCACATTATAATTAATTTTCATTATAATTAAGAGCATTAAATGCATTTCGTGAGTTGTTCGTTTATCAAACACAATTCGCATACTAAATAACAGATACATATCTCACACACTCTTATATTCAGATATATATATATATATATATTGTATGTATATATCTGGCAATCAAATAACTAAGTTGTCAACATGCAGAGACAATTGAGATAGGCGATCGAATCGCATAAATTAATCGATTGAAAACAATAAAAATATATATATTTTCGTGATAATTTTTGTATTGAGGTGTATGCAGCACGAAAAGATACCCTGTACACTTGAAATGTATATAAATCTAACATTAATAATAAAAGTATAGTTTAGAATCTAAAATTGATTAAAATCCAACTATGCTCACTTAATAATATGAAATGGAATAAAAAAGTAATACAAAAATTTAAAAGTCTTCACTTCACGTTGAATTTACTGATAAAACTAAAATTGTGTAATAAAATAATTTACTTTAAATTTAAAAAAAAAATTAAAAAAAAAAATTTAAAAAAATTTAAAAAAATTTAAAAAATTTATAAAAATTTAAAAAAAAATTTAAAAAAATTAAAAAAAAAGTTTTCAACTAAAGACACTTGGAAAACTTCTTTAGACTATGAAAAATATTTCAAAGTATTATTTAAACACACGTTTCTTTGTAATGTGCACATTAATTAATCGCTATAATCACTCTCTTTAGTGGGGGGGGGGTGCAATTAAACCAATCGCTGATATAAACAATCGTCGATAAGCCCGCCAATTATTACAGCAGCAAATGATGGACGGACAGCGTCATGTGATGCACGAGAAGATACCCTGCAGACAGGTTGGCGCTTCGTCAAACAAACAAAAGTTTTTTTTTTGATGGAAAAGTAAACAGAATATAACAGAGAAAAATGTAGTAATCTAAAACAATAGAATGGATTGGAATTTCCTTAGATATATTTACAAATTCTTATAAAATCATAAGATACCCTCTAAATAGTAAAACATATCAAAAATATTCACAAACTTTTGAAGTACTCTCTAGATAGGAAAGCTAAAAAAAAGAGAAAAGAAAATATGAGAAATATTTATTTAAGTTGTGGCCACCCCAAATAGTCTACTTTACAGGGTATACCGGCTAAACTATCAAATATAAACACCATGAACTGTTATTTGTTTGGCAATTGAACAATTTATCGTTTATCGTATATTTGGGAAAATTTATCAATGAATTTTTTATTTTTATTGTTTTCTAGCAGCTGAGAAAGACAGAGAGGGAGAGCGAGAGAAAGAGAGGGACTCAATAGATAGAAAGAGAAACTACATATCGTAGCATGTTTACAATTGGCAAATACTTTTGAGGTTTTGAGCATGTTTAGTCCGAACTACGGAACGGATGCCGTTACCAAAAAGAAGGAGAAAAAAAGAAAATACTATAAAAGAAAATTAAGCAAATATTTGTGGCTAGAGTTTGTTTTGATCAAACGCCAAAGATAAACAACAAAAAATTTCCGACTATCAACGAATGTAAAAAATGTAGTAGAGTGTATAAAAAATGCAGATGAGCTTGGGAATATTTAATTATGTGAAGGAGAAATTCCCAGAGCATCAAAAAATATATTAAGTTATTAAAAGTAAAATCAATAAATAGCACTTGCCACAACTATACCATCTCCCCGCGCTTACGTCAACTACAATTCAAGAATTCAGCAATTTTGTGCGCTGTGGGCGGTAATTGCCAGGTGTGCCACGCCCACGAATAACTAAACGACACTCTCAGCCCATCCCCAGTCCGTTAAAAGGGTTGGCAACAAGGGTAACAATTTCCAGCTGAACTCTAATTATGCGCCACAATAATATGAATATATATGTATATACACAAAAATGGGAACAAGAAACTCTAGAAAAACCTCTACAGTCCATACGTGGATGGGGGGGGTGGCGATTTGGAGCGGGGGGGAGAGGGTTTTCCAAGCCAACCTTAACAAGTCCTTGCCTTCGTTTCATATTTATGATTGTGAAGCGAATGTGTTTCAAGCTGAAAGAATTATTGTTATTATTATTGTTGTTGTTGTTTTTGTTGTTTTGAGAACGTTTTTCCTTCAACACGACTTTAAAATGCATTTCTCTTGTTCTTGTTATTGTTGCTGGCCTTTGTTTTCCCTCTTCTTCTTCTTCTGCGTCTACTCTCTTGTGTTTTCATTAAACTCACACATTCCTACACTTGTCTTAGTTTACGCAGCCAGCGATTTTCTTTAAAGACTTTCCTTTCAAGCACAATTTTTAATTTATACTTGAAACGGCGCGAAAAATGTCTGAACTCCGCCTTCAGACATGTCAACTTGCTGTCAACTTGTTGAATTTTCTTTATTTTCATTTCTACTTGAACTCTGCCTCTGATTGCACTTGACCCCATCACAATGGCTTTAATTGATTTACAAGTTAATTACTCGAGCTTAACTTGGATACGAGCATTTGTCTGGCAACTATTCAATCTATTTTTAAGCCCCCCCAGCTATTGTATTTTGTTATTTTGAGTTATCTTAAAGTCGAGCCTAATAAGTTTGTCACTTTGACAGCTGTTGTCTAATTTATAACATCTCTTTGTTACTTTTCGATATTCGACTGCTGTTTTGGACTTTCATTTGATAATAGCTTCAAGTGCTACATTTGACATTTAGCCATAGTTTCGATTTGTAAATGAATTAAAATTTAAATTAAATTTCCAATTAAAGTAAATATTTTGTTTGACTGCGAGCACTTCTAAGAAATCATAATTTAATGAAAATTTCAAATTAACGAAAAAAAAGTTCTCTTTAATAAAATGCGTAGTCTACTTTTTTGCGCCAGGATTTAATTTATTTGCATAGCAAGTATAACAAGTCTATAACTCTCTCTTGAGTTATACGAAAATGGAAAATTTTCGAAAATTACATTTCATTTGATCAAGTCTTAATTACGGAGGCACTTTGATAGCTTCATTCGCACGTAAATTAATGTAATTGTTGCCTTTTTTGCTTACCGCAAGAAATTTCCACTTTTCCACCTTAAAAGGCTGCCATCATTACATGAAAGATCAATGAACACGAATAAAGTGGAGGGGAAATCCCACATTTCACCTTCGCTTCAACAATGCACGTTTAATGGAAATTTTACGGACCAACGAGAATGTTAAACCTCATGGTTGTCATTATCTATATCATTATCTACATCATCATCATTATCATCATCATGAGGTATCTGATGGACGTAAAGTTGTTAACATTTGAGCCGATTGCAAGTTGTCAACTAATCGACAAGTTTGTGTTCACATACTTTCACACTCTTTATCATTTTCTCTCCCTAACTTTAACACAGAATTTTATTTTTTTTTATTTACTTTTATTTTATTTTATTTGTTGGTTGCCTGGCAGAACTTAATGTGTCAAATGCTCACCGAAGCACATAAATATTTCCACTTATTTGCCACTTGTTGCCGCTTGTTTTGCCCCACTTCTTGACACTTATTGAAAAATTTTTGCACAAATTTGTTGCTTCACTTTTTGCAGAAAACAAAAGTATAAAGTGAGCATACGTACAGTCAGGCAAAGGTGACATTGGGAGACTCTGTAATTTGTTTCATTACAAAATATCAGCTCTATAGAGTATATGTTTTTTTTTTAAATATTATTTTTAAAATTTTTAATTAATTCAACATTTTCTTCTTCACTCATGAAGTTTCCTATCAGATCCTATATTTCGAAAAAAATACAGGGTCTCTTAAAAAGTCAATGGCTGTGGACACGTTGAAGACGACGACGTCTGCTTTTTGCGACGACAACAAATGCAAATAGATTTCCGAGGAAAATGCTTCGAATGTTGAGGGCGCGACTTCACAGCTGAGCTGAGAATATATGTATTTACTTTATATGTGTGTATGTATATGTATAGAAATACATATAGAAGTATATATAATGTGCTCTTGTTTTGACTCCTCAATACGTCTGCAATGAATGGCAATTATTTGCAGTTCTTTTTTGAATATTAATTCAAGAGAATAAAGAAGAAAGGATAATGTTTTTAAAAGTAAAAAAAAAAATATATATTAAAAAAATATAAGTATTATAAGACGTCTTTAATTTCAAAAGATTTACAAGGTATATTTAAGTTCATCATTTGTATTGTACAAACAAATTTTCTAACTATTTTAAATTTCCCCAACTTCGGCCAAGTTCAAGCACATTTCTATATTCAGTTCCATAATCTGTCCACTTGTATCAATTTCAAATAATATTAAAATCTTTTGAAATTTAATCAAGCATATGGGAAGTAACTTTTTGCACAGACTGTTCAATCTTTAATCCGTGGCTGAGCTTTAAAAAAAATCAAAACCAGACAACAAAACATCAAGTAACTTACGTTAAGTAATTACTCAACAAGTTTCGCCATTTCGCTGCACTCAGGAAAATGCATTTTTAATCAAACTGCACTCAACTCTTTCAGCAGATTGCAGTTTATTGGAATATGCAGATGGTATTTTAAAATACGCCACAGTTGCCTCAAAGGGCAGCAACATGAAACGAAAAACAATATTCGAATTGAAACTACACACAATTCAAAGCATAACAAATATTATACAATCATATTTTTCTGTGTTTGTGCAAGCAAACGAAAATAATGACAATGACAATGACGATAATGATGATGTTGATGATGATGACGTTGATGAGGAATTTTTACGTCGCAGAGCATTGTCAAAATGTTGTTTCCCTTGAATTATTTATCAAAAGTACACCGGACTTCGTGTAAGATACTCTGCGAGTCGGGAATGCCACAAATACCATGAGTAATGTACCATAATATCATTGGAATGTCATTAATGTGAGATTGTGGGCTTGTATGAAAATACGATATTTTAATATTCTTGAAATTTTCAAATATTTTTGTTAAACTCTGTTTCATTTAACTTGTACACTGTAAGAAACTAAGTTATATATTATTGGATAAAATATTTATTTGCAAATACTTGGAATCCATTTGATAATACATTTACTATTCATCATTTATTTAAGTAAGATTTTTTTAAAAATTTTTTTTTAAGTAGTTTGATAAATTATTAAATTATGTATTAAAATTGTTAAATCTGACAGATATATACTAAATAATTTCACAGATTTGTCAACATTTATTTATGTACGATAATTTTGCATATATTTTTGGGACATTGCTTTTAATTAATTTATTTATCTAATATAAATATTTAATTTATAGATTTTCTTCTTCTGTCATTTCATTTTACTCTCCATTCATCAATTCGATATTTGTTATTATAGGATGCCGTTTATTAAAGGATATTTTATATTCGGCGTGATTTTTGTGGATATGAGGTTTCCTTTGAAGTATCGAATGTTGGGGGAAAAGTGGGAGTTCAGGAACATTGCTTCGCCATATACACTAATTTATATAATTAAAGCTGATTTTCGACGAATCGTACTCCTCACACACTCACTCAGTCACATAGCTGGCTTTTGTTTTTCGTTTCCAAATTGATGAATCATCATATTCTAGGTTTTTATTCTGTTTCGCAGCGACAACGAAATATTTGAGTTGATTTATGAATGAGGTTTTGAACTAGAGAGCTTTAAGCAAAGTCATTAGTCAAAATTTGAGCGAGACTTTGACAATGACGAGTTGTGTGGCATTCTCCCACATACCATATATCTATACATATATATGTATATGTGGGACTATATAGTAGATAGAAATAGAATGCTAGATATAGATATCTAATATAGAACTTGGCCGAGTCGTGCAACAATGACAACAATTAGTTGCATTAAATATTTATTAGGTTTTGTGTCATTCGCTCGCTGGATAAATGTGATGTCTAGACCAGACTGTGTTGAAAATAATGTCAGACGAGATAGAAGCAGAAATTTCACAAGGGAAGATAAACTATATATAATGTGAAAGTGGAAATGGAATTGGAAATGGCGGCAGCAGCTTTATCTGCCTGATTGGTTGATGGTCTCTCCTTTGTGTTGACTGCATTGCATTTAAATGTGTTGATTAACTTGATTTACCTGACAGCAAAAAAATATATAAAGAAAATATAATATAAAAATAAAGTAAGGCAAAATGGGAGAATGAGAGAATAAGAAAAGAGCTTGGGTTGCATTCTTAAACCCCATTTGCAGGGTTTCTCTGTCAAAATTAATTAAAAAGCAAATGAATAAGCAGTATTACGTATACGCCATGGCTAACAAGCCAAAAAAAAAATATGATACGAACTTTAATTGCATTCCACAGCAGCATTTAACTAATTTAATAAAACATTTTAAGCCACAAACTGTCTCAACTTGAAAATGTTGCCATTCAAATCAGTGAAGAGAGAGAAAAATGACTGGAAAAAACAATAGAAAATTACATTTTCAAGTTTTGTTTGGCTGAAACCCAACAAAAGCTCCAGACATTTGCCACTCGACGACGCACAGTAAACAACAGACTTGACGTTGCCAAGCTATATATATATATAATATATATAATATCATAATATTGTTCAAAATGAATATTTTCCTATTTTAAATATATGTTTTTTTAATATGTATTTCTTACTCTTACGAAACTTAGACCATCTGTTGGTTTTTCTATGAACTTAATACATTTATTAAAAGCGAGAAAAAAAGGTTAAACCTCAAATCTCTTCACTTCACTACAGGTTCTCTCATTTTGTAATGAATTCTCTGTCAGAACGTGTTCAGTTTTCCAAATAACTGTTGGTATTAAGCTATGCGCATATTCTGAAACTCATTTAATAAATTTCACCATGTATTTGGTATGTATTGATTTTGAAAGGGCAAAGACTCAACCTCTTCCATAGAAAAAGGTGGATATATTCCTGTCATTTGTTAAACTGATGTTGACTGCGCAACACATTTGCGTGTATAATCATGTTTCGAATATCCGTGGAGTATTTAAATAAACAGCAACTAGGGATTTGTATGACCATCTGAAATTTTCTTATGCAACTGATTTGATTATAGTCTGACATGAAAACACATGTTTAATACATAATGGCTGAACAAAGTTTCATGGTCACTCATGTTGCATAAACAAGTTGGGAATTTTAGTCAGAAAGTGACGAAAGTGAAGAAAGAGGGAATGAGAGATATGAAAAGGAAGAACTTAATGAAAGATAAAGATATTACAAGGAGTTGTTATGAATTTAAAAGTATTTAATATATACCTGTATGTTAAATATATTATTTTATATTAAAATAAAATTAAAAATGTAATATAAATTAAAAATTAAATGTTAATTAATATAGCTATATTATTTATTTTATTTTATTTGGTTGTCTATTTATACATATATTTATTTATGATTCAAGATTATTATGATTAATTTAGCAAACTCTATAAATATATTCTAATAGAATATTTATTTATTTTTCATATTTTTTATTCAACTGAATTATGCTTAACTTGGCAAATTTGAAAAAAAAGAACGTATTACTTAAAGATTTTCAAGACTTTGTGACTTCGTTGGCTTTTTTCCACACTCAAGAGCAACCAAGTTAATCTTTTGCTTAAGTAATGCTTTTTTATGGAACGAAGAACCGCCTTCCCATATTTCCCATTTCTGCATATTTCCTGTGAATTTTATGCCTTCTGATAAGCCATCAGCTAAGCCTTTTTGCCATACACACTCCATGTGACTAACGGCAAAGGAGTATATATATATATATAGAGAGAGAGAGGATATATCAAGAGCTTACTGTGATTGATTAGCGTGGCAGAGCTCAGGCTTTGTCCTTTTAAGGATATACATATATATGAATCTATGTAGTATATATCATTACACTTATAAAGTCTAGCTTCATCTTGGCACTTGAGAGTTGCCTACTTACATTTTATTTTTTTGTCAAGTGCTTTTCACCTGCACCGAAAGTTTATCAAGCTGAAAATGTAAAGAAGAAAATCCCCCATAGAAAATATGAAAAACACTTAAGAAATGTTGTGCTTATCTGGAACTCGAAATGGGAAACATATTGATTGTGGGTAGAGAACAGAACTTAACTGTGCTGTAATTGACAGCAGGCTTTAATATAAGTTGTGCCACAACCCTCATTATGCTTCCCCCGTGTCTGGCCACTGGCAACAGCAACGTGCAACACACACACTCACACAACCACACACTCACATACACAGAGAAAGTGAGAGAGAGAGAGAAAATCAGAGACAGTTTCTCGATATTTGTTTATTGCCGGAAGTGTCGTTGATCTGCCAACAAAATACAATATATATTCCCGTTTATTGAGATGCTTCCTTTGGCATTTCATTTCCCTTTTATGCTGTCTGCTTTGATTCATCCACAAAAAAACAAAAAACAAAAAAGAAAACTTAATTCATTTTTAATTATAGCTTCAGTGGCATCAATGGAAATGAAGTCATAATTTGGGTATGTCGAACCGACTTGGGCTTGCAACATGTTGCATGCAACTTGTTGTGTTTTGGCCTCAAGTGCGACTTGAGTCGCTGCCACTGCTTGTCTTACTCGTCGTATCCTGTCGTATCCTCGGCCGAAGTCCTTTTGCCAGACGCACAGTTGATAACGCAACGTCGCGCGGTTAGCATGTGTGTCGTGTTGCCCGTGTTCTGTGGCGCCACCGTTTCATGCTCAACAAATTTCAATTTCAATTTCAATTTCACTTTCATAAAGTGACGATAACAATTAATTTGATACGCTCTCGTCTCGCGAAATTCCAATTAAATAAGCCGCAGCTAAAGCAAAGCTTAACTTCTTGATTCCTCCTCATAAGTGTGTGTAGAGAAAGTGTTGTGCGAGTGTTCGAGTGTTTGTGTGTGTGTGTGTGGCAAGCTGCCGTGTGACAACATACAACACCTGAGGGTAACATTCGCATTTATTACAATTACATTTAATGCCACAAAAACCAACAAGGACCCCAATAAAACCTTTGTCGAATCTCGGTCCTTATTTTTTTTTATCTGGTTTTCGGTTTCATTTTTTACGCTTTTTTATTTGCAATCCTGAGGCACGTGTGTGTGTCTAAAGGGATGCCAAAGAGGAGCCCAGTTAATTGTCATTTAAATATTTTATGCCGCTGCTTTGAATATTTTTAATAAACCCATAGAAAATGCAACTCCAGAGATCTCATCTCTCATCCCCGGAGACTTTATCTACTTATGCTTTTAATTGGCTGAATTATTATTTAAAGAGGCGTACAAATATTTAATTAATAGTTGAAAAATAGTTGGGAGCTTATCAAATATGCAATTCATGCGCTTCGAGCCCAAAAAACTTAATTAACATTTAATTCAACTAATTTACCATGAAATTAGAAGCACTAAAAAGAACAGACAATGATGATGATGATGATGATGATGATGATGATGAGAGAAACTCAATTTCTGCATAACTGAACTAAGCTGCGAGAATTGGTTTCTTCTATAGGCTGAGTTGAGGTGCAACTACAACGAGTCCTCTGGCGGAGTGTCCTTTGAGGCGGGTCATTGCCTCAAGAAAGTGCTGAAAAGTAGCTAAAACTTTTACTTTCCTCTAGCAGATCATTTTCGTTATATGAAAGCGCATTGCTAAGCTCAATTTCAAAGTCGGTTTACTCCTTTGTTGTCCTTTTTACTTTTATTTCGTACATTACATTCTTCTTTTTTTTGTTTGTATTTTGTTTTTTTTTTGTTGTCCTTTGGCAACCTTATTGAACCCCAACGCATGTGGCACACAAAAGCACAATTAGATGCTTATTTGTTTCTCTACTTTATAGCTTTACTTTGGGGCCGCCTTTTCCTTCTCCCCACTGTCCCTCCCATAACTTCTTATTTGAATACCCTGTAATCGAAAGTGGGAGTTGGGTGGCGACAGACAGAGACTGCCCAGGGGGAAGCAAAGATTTGCAAGAGGTGTGGCAAATTTATATATAAATTCAAGGCAATGAATAGACAATGCCAAGTAACATTTAGACACTTTGAACCATAATTAGTATCTACTAAAATTTTTAGATTTTTTTTAGATTTTTTTTTAAATTATTTGGGTTATCAGTTTATAATAAATATGAAATTTCCTTGAACTTTTTAATTTTTAATTTATTTTAAAATTTATTAAAATAAACAATATTAAAGTAAATGGAATTTTCACCTATTTATTAATAACCACAAAATTTCTTCAAATATATAATTTTTAATTTTAGTTTAAAAGAAAAAGAATTATAAGTATAAAATACTCTTCAGATATTATCAAAAATAGATATTTCTTAGTTTTAAAATTGATTCTTTTTATTAACATCTATATTTATATCGTTCTAAAATTTGTTATTAATTTAAGAAACACCTTCCATCATTATAAATATAAATAATTCATTGTACTTTGTATCTAATATTTCCATTCCTGCTTTCATAAGTTTGATTTCAATCTATAAACTGACAAATTTTGCTAATTCTGTACAGATTCTAAACTTAGTATATATAAATATATAAACTAAGTTGCTAATTCATAGTTTAAACTACACTTTAATCAAATTTCCTTTAAAAATGTTTAATAATTTTTATACTTAGAGCCCATTTTATACCTGAAGCGTTAAAATTTCTGTCCGCATTCAACACGTCGTATACGTAATATGCTTCTCAATATTTGAAACATTCGATAAATTGCAAAATTTTTGTTTTTTTTTTGTTTTATATTGTTTTGTTGTTCTTTTGATGCGTCGGCAGATAGGCGTGGGCACGTGATACAGCTTTATGGGTATATCTAAACATTCACTTTGAAGTCTCTGCCATCGTCTGCCAACATTTCTCTCTCTCTCTCTCTCTCTTTTTCTCTTTATATACATATATGTCTATATATATATATATATGTTTCTCTTGTTGTCTGTTGTATCCGCATATTTATATTTTAATATGCGAGCGTCATTCAATAAGTTTTCAATACGTTATTGTTTGGAGGTGAGAGCATGAAGAATGTCCACAGAATAAGAATTTTCTTCAATTTGCTTTGCATTGAGACTCAATGAGTTTTTCTCCTGAACTCGAGCTACTTGAGTTCGGTCTGTCAATTTTTCAAATTAATGGCAATTTGAGAAGGGGAAGAGAGGGAGTGACCTCTACTTTTTATATTGAAAAATCAGGCATTTTGGCCGTTCGATGCTTAACAGCTTTTCACGCTAGATTTGTTAGCCCTTTGATATACACTTAACATGCCATCGAAAAATGCTTCAAGCTAAGTAAGTGACTGTCCCGAGAAGAGAAATCGACAGAGAGAGAGAGAGAGAGAGAGAGAGAGAGAGAGAGAGAGAGAGCAGAGGGAGAGAAGTGAGAAAGGCAATACTTTAAGTTTGAACTTTAAGCTCGTTTCTTAGTGATGATGTTGACTAATTGATAATGTAATTTGATAATGTCGAGTTAACAGCACATATTCACGCTCCAGGAAAAAAAAAGGAGAATTTAGCAGGAAAAATAAAAGGGATTTTATGGTTGGCAACATGATGATATCCTTAACTAAAAGAGACACACACACACACGTAGCCATAAATGTTTCGTTGTGCTTGATGTTGAGTTAATGCCACATCACCTGTGGCAAGCAACGCATAAAAAGGTTGTCTCTGCCACACACTCACACACACTCTCACACACATGCCTTGCCTGCTATCTATGCTGATAACAATGCGATTTTCACTTGTGTTTTGCTCTTTATTCTCGTTCACTCCTCTTTTGCTTTTGTGGGGCATAAAAAATGCATGAAGGGATACTCCCTTTTTAATCAAATTGAAGCGCCCAAAAGCTCCTTTTTTGGCCAATTTAAAGAAGCAAACATATTTTTAGAATTTTTCTTCTAAATTATGTGCTCATCGCATATGAATAACTTGACATAACCAACTGGAATTCATATGCTTTCATTAAAATGAGCATGTGGCTCAAAGGAATGTTGCAGGGATTCACTTTTTTTTTTCTTTTTTTTTTGTGGAGGGTTTGTGAGGTATGTGGCATGAATTTATAATCTTTGTGGTAGATCCACAGCCCCGCAGGCATCATTCGCACATTGTCAATAAAAACAGAGAAAATATTATGATTATTATTATGCGAGACAATGGGCTCTTAAACTTCGACAACAACAATCAACAATCAACAACAACAATCAACATCAACATGGTCTAAAGGTTACGTAAATGATGCCCCCCCCCAAAACAATGTCAGCAACTGACCTTCAGCAAAGTGGGCGTGGCCGCTTTCAATTATATTAAACAAACTTTAGCCAGGCGAAAAGTTGCAGCTGTGTGAGTGTGTGTGTGTGTGTGTTAACTGGGCAAAAAGTAACAGGAAAAGTGGCTAAGAAAAACATAGCGAGGCAAAAAAGAAAAACATCGGCAGGTGCTGCAACTACTGCAGTTGACTTGGCTTTAAGTACACAAAACAGAACATATATCAATGTCCACCAACGGTTGCTTTGATTACCTGAGAGAGACAGAGAGAGAGAGAGAGAGAGAGAGAGAAAGAGACAGACAGATAGACAATTAGAGAGAGAAAGACAAAGACATCGATTTTATGTCAGAGCATAATAAATCTTGGCAAAGTGACCAGAAACAGTTGTCAGCTCAAACTAAACAGAAATGCTTAATTATAAAATTGTCTCTCTCTCCCATTTTCTCTCTCTCTATCTATGTCTCATTTGCTCTCTCTTTCTCTCTTTAAGTTCAACTTGATTGCGTTTCCGCATAGCTTGACTTGGAATTAAAATTCATTTCCTGCACTTTACAATTTTCATTAATCACTACCAAAAATTTCTCTCTAAAAATCTCTCATAAACTTAATCTCATTTATGTTCTCTCGCTCTATCTCTATCTCTTTCTCTGTGCATCCTCTCATTGCAGGCCAAAAGCAGCGCGGCATTAAAATGCATTGCACAACATAAATAAACTCGGAGGGGGCGTTGAGAGATTTCTGTGTTCAGCCGGAAATTCGCGCTGCTTTTTAACAAATTTACATTACTTTGTCTTGGCCAAAAAAAAAAAAAATAAGAAAAAGTTCAAAAATTTCTCAAGTGGAGTTAAGGAAACACAAGAGTGGTAGCGATGGGCGAGGATATTATATATGATCCACACCATCAGCATCAGGAGATGTTGCCGGGCGCCGAGGAGGAAGCGGAATTTGGTGAGTTCCCAGAAACCTATCAAATTTCTATTACTAAGCAGACACTCTCTCTCTCTTTCTCTTTTACTCTGTCTATCTCTGTCTAATGGCTGAAATTATACTAAAAGCCATAATATTGTTAACAATCGAGTGCAGCAAATTTTGGCCAAAAACTTCTGCTCAACTTGTGGCCAAAAGTCAGTCAAGTTTGTTAAACAAGTTAGGAGTATCATAGCAAAAAGCTTTTGGCTGTTAGCACAACTATCGCTTAACTATCGTATGTAAAAATATCGACTAACAGACATGTTTCTATTTAAGCTCTCAATAAGTAATGAAAAAATAAGTTAAACTAAAAAATACGTTTCCCTTTTCAATTTTTGCTCTTTAAAAAAAAGATAAAAAAATGTCAATTTTACAAAAACATTATCGTTTTAGATTTCTTTCCTTTTTCTGCGGGATTTCCGCATTTTGTATTTTCTAAGAATTATTAAGACACGCGCAGCGTACGAAATTCTTTAGATCTTGTTTTGGGAACATTTTTTAACAAATCCGCTGCATCCCTTAAAGTGGTTTATAAATGTTTAAAGGACCTTTTATACTGGTAGGTCCACATCACAGCTAATCACAGCAATCCTCTCCCTCACTCTCTCTTTCTTTTCCTCCCTATCTCTTACTCTTTCTCCATGCTGTCTGAATGTCACTTTAAGAGCCTGCGAATTATTTCAGTAATGTCCTTTTAGGGGCTCCTCGTGATGAGACAGCCCTCCATGGCGGCTGCTTATGTTACAATTTTAGTCTGTTTTTCAAAATAATGCTCGCTCTAACACTATTTTCTCTCTCTTTCTCTTTATTCCTCTCTCCTGCTTTCTCTTAGAGCGCCTCTATGCGGCGCCGGCGGAAATTGTCGCATTGCTTTCCATATTCTATGGGAGCATCAGCATCCTGGCTGTCATCGGGAACACGCTCGTGATTTGGGTTGTTGCCACCACACGACAAATGCGAACCGTTACCAATATGTATATTGCGAATTTGGCATTCGCCGACGTCATCATCGGACTCTTCAGCATCCCGTTTCAGGTGAGTTCCGCCCATCATCAGGTTTCACTTTTCCAATTAATTCAATTATGGGGCTTGATTTTGAAATGAACTTGAAATGTATTACCAACATTGAGAGATACTCAGATTAACATGCGGAAAGTATCTATAGAATTCAAGGAATCACTTTGGAGGGGAGTGTGAAGTAGGTGACCTTTCATTGTAGCTCATTTAAGGTATAATGTGCCCATGTCATTATTGGAAGAATTGTCTGTTTGAGGATTGCTTTTAAAGTCGTTAAAGGCGCTACAGTCGGGTACACTCAAAGACAGTAGATCCTGTAAATATTTTATAGGAGCTATAAAAGTTATTAAATTCTATTTTTCAATTATTCTACTTTATTTTTATTGGTTTTTAGTATTTTTGAGGTGTTTTATATATTCACAGGAATTTTTAGAAATTATTTTTTTTTATTTTTTTTTTTTGCAATACATTGATATTCAATAATTAATTAATAAGATTAGTGAATGTATTGAAAACCGTTCGCATATAAGATTTTTAGTTACTCTGCAGTTCTTCTTTAGTAATTTCAGTAATTTCAACATTCTAAATAATATTTGGATTCTTTTAACTGACTATTGAGAAATGGAGTTTGTCACTTGAATATTTATTATATAATATGTAGTTAAACTATCATAGAAATACAAAATATATGATTAAAGAAAATACCTTAACAAAAGCATAAAAAATCGAAAAAAATTCAATAATTAGAGTATCTGTTTGTCGTGTTAATTGCCAATTTACACTGCTTTCTAATTATGCAAATGTTGCCTCACCGATGTGATGGCTTATTAGTCGAAGTTAAGTACCAAAAAAAACAGAGAACATTATTATTATTGTAGAAATTGCAGTTATAAATTCTGACAGAGTTAAAGCATTAATTAAACATTGTGTAGAGAGAGAGACAGAGAAAGGTAGAGGCAGAAAGAGAGAGAGAGAGAGAGATAATGAGATAACGAGTGCGTTGGGCAACTGTTAAATAAATTGAGTTTACTGATTTTTCGCTTTGCTGTTAACACTTTGTGCACACATAAATCAGTTTAATGGGCATTAGCCCCGCTCCAGTTTCAGTTTACATTGTTGCCAATATTTTTTTTCTTTTGGGGGGGGCCTTGGCGTATTCCCTTTATGACAGCCACAACATCGATTTCACTATAATCGAGCGTCAATTTAATTTCCGGCGCTTAAACACAGCTTCCCACAGTCGAAATCTCATTGAGGGATTAGAACTTTTTGACAGCAATGGGGAGAGGCGAATCCCAAACCAAATCACAGACGGATGCAGTATCTACAGCTGCTCCACTTTTACCTTCTCAAGTGTTAATGGTCTAAGCCTCTTTGTGCTGTGTGTGAAGTAAGCAAAGAGCCGAAAGTCGAGAGAACCTGAACTTGATTTGGGAACTATAAATTAACTTTTTGCCAGATAAATGGGTTGAACTTTCAACTATCGATTTTGCCGTTTTTGTTTGTAACTACAAAATTTCCAAAACTGAATACGAAATTGTTTTTATGAAATTTTTACATTGAATGCCTGTGCATAATTGAGAGATTATCTATAAGTGATGGGGGAAAGTTGAGGGCGGAGGCATAGCCAAATCTGTTTGGCATTGAAACTGAAATTGAATTTGTAAATAAGATTTTTCCAGCAAAGGCATAAATTAAATTTGCAAGCTGTTGAAAAATCTGTGCCAAATTGAAAATTATTTATGAAACTATAGAGAAGTTTTTGACGAAGCAAAAGTTCTTTAAAATAACTTTTAAATAGCAATTCACAAAATTATGAAAGTAGATTGAAAACTGGAAAAGTGTGCAAGTGATTGACAAAAAAATAGAATGAAAGTTTCAAATGAAGCAGGAAACCTTCACGAAGTTTTCAATAAACAAGCAACTTTGACGGCTAGAAATAGCTTTAAAGCTCAACTTGAAAGCTTCAATCAACTATTCTGCTGATTTGCAGCTTTCACTTTAATGGATTGCCAAACAAACATGTTGTTTAATAGCTCAATTTGGTAAATTCAAAGTCAATTGAAACTCATTAATAAAAATGTGCTTAACTTCAGAACTCTCATACCCTCATTAATGATTACTATCACTTAATTATCTACTATAAATATGGTCATTTTGGAGCCACAAACAACACTTATTGAGTGTCCCCATTAAGGTTCATAAATTACCCATAGAATCTATCTAAACTCACGTTCAAAGCTAAAAACAAAACTTAATTAAGACAAAAGTTTGCGCTGATAGAGTGAAAACCAAATAGAGACAATATTGAAGCATAATAAATATGCATTAAGTTGACAATTGATTGACACACAGATACACATACATACATACATATAAACAAATAAATTGTCGCTGATATGATCAATATGTATGCAAGTCAATTGGGCTGGGCTAATTGTTTGTGTGGCATGAGACTGGGGTACGAATCCCCCTTTGTTTGAAAGCGACGCCTCTGAACATTATGCGTAGCTCTTCAATTTTATGCACGGACAGGAGCGGGCATAGAAATCACAGACAATGGGTCACAGGACACGGCACATGACAATGTCCACAGCAAATCTCGCATTGCACATAGTTTGGCCAATTTATGCGGCACAACTGCTGCCTGGGGGCACATGTGGCATGTGGCCTGTACCGGGGGCACATACCACACATATCCTGCGGCACACTTTAATGATATTTACCTTTACGGCCTCAATAGGCATAACAATTTGAACTCTCTGGAAGTCTTCATACTAAACAGAGGCGACTAAAGCACACAATGTGTATAAATATGCAGTATTTTTGCTGGTATTTATTTTTGGGAATAGTTTTGTTGATTTTGTGGCATATGCTGAATTTTTGTTGCACTTGATTTTTGATGTTTTTGGAGTTGATGCAGTATTTTGTAGGTATTTAATTGTGGTATGTTCGGGGGTAAGCAGTATTATTGTTGGTATTTTTTGTATATTTGTTGCAATTGATTTTTGATATTTCTGTAGTATAGGCAGGTATTTGTTTATATTGCGGTATTTGCAGCA